>JAMPIT010000161.1:2487959-3731939 GCA_026261815.1 Monarcha castaneiventris obscurior
TGTTACTCATAAGAAATGTACTCCCATTTTGCACAGGCATGGCAAACCTGCACGGCTACAGATTTCTAAACTCACAGAGGAAGATCTCCAGCTTCTGGGTTTTTGCACATACATGTTATTCACACTAACAGTGCCAATGTCCACTGGGGCAAAAAGGAAAAGAGTTGTTTCTGTTTGTACAATAACCTGTATCTGTGGAAAAACTTTCCCTATCAAGGGTAAGGAACATTCCTATAGCTCTCCTTCAAAATTCCTCCTGTAATCCCAATAGAAAGCTGCAATATCTGGGCTTTACCAAAAATTTCTTATTAAGACTAACACTCTCCCTGGAGCGCAGAAGATCCCATGACCTGGTTTCTTCCACCTATGCTCAGATAAAAGGATTTATTTATTTGGACAACAAATACAAATACTTTAATGTTAAATTCTGTTTTAGTGTATATTTCTGTAATGCATATGCTATTTCACTGATAGGACTGTATTTCTGCTTCCCAAG
Source organism: Monarcha castaneiventris obscurior (assembly GCA_026261815.1). Taxonomy (NCBI): domain Eukaryota; kingdom Metazoa; phylum Chordata; class Aves; order Passeriformes; family Monarchidae; genus Monarcha; species Monarcha castaneiventris. The sequence continues at coordinate 2,488,456 of JAMPIT010000161.1, forward strand.
CACACCCTGTTCCCCCAGTCTATATGTGCTATAACTGATCTACTTGGCTATATCTGAGTTTGATACACATTAATAAAATCTACTTCCTAAAAATAGTGCTCCAGCTTTCAAAGGCATTTAAGGTGTAACTTCAAAGACCTTACACGCTGACCTAATCAAAAGCACATTGAACCAAAAATTTGGATCAAGTTTTTGGTGCTTTAAAAAAAAAAAAATTTTTTTAGCGTATTTCTTTGAACTCAAAGGCATCTAATTCAGTTCTGGAGCTATATCTTAAACATAATTTTTTAGAAATAATTTTTTAGAAATTAATTAAAAAATCAGGAATTAAGTAGTTCCTAAAAAAGAAATTTTAATGAACATGCACCCACAAAGTTAGCGTTCTGGTATGAATCAGAACTTTATTTCTTATCTAAGAACAATAATCACATCATTCGCTCCACACATAAAATGTGAACAGCAACTGTTATTCAAGTATTGGTAATGGGAAAAAAAAAAAGGCTTATATCAAACCTAAAGCCTTTTGGAATTAAGAGTGTAAAAAATAAAAAATTGTATTTAAATTAAATGTAGATCTTGGTGTACTCTCATTCTACCCCAACACTCACCATAAAAATGCACTTCATTTCTTTTCTAAAAACTCTAACATCTCTTGCAGTTATGGGGCAAAATCCTGGAATTCTTACTCAAACAGTCATTAAGTTTTGCTGGACCAAGGACTGTAGATTTTGAGCTGAAAAAAAGAACCTGGACAGGACAATTTCTCCTGCCAATAGATCTTTATGTAATACCTTGATTTCTGTTACAGGTCTGGCTTAATCTGGGTAAGTTCTCAGGTGGGTTGCACCAATTATTACTGAATATACAAACTCAGTTGATTAGCTTTAAAAAAACTGTATCTCTTCCCTATAAACAAGTTCTCTTCCCTCATGTTGAAAGGCATTGGTATCAGGATGAAAGCTGGTACATGAAAGCTGCAACATGGTTGATCACCTTGCTTTCGGCTTTTCCCAGTATGGCAATGCAAAAGCTCCAGATTTCATTTTCAAAAACACTCCTTTCTCCAAACATCGAACACTCATTCACATTACCAGCACAAAAACTACTTAGAAAGAGCCACAATAATAGCTGTGATCATACATGCAATTATGCATTACAAGAAATTGATGGAAGTTTTATTCCAGAAGCTGGCAAATTTGCATGGATGTATCCAATCTGTACTTTGGAGAAAGTCATTCATCCCAACAAATAATCTCAGAAGCTCAGTGGTCAGCAGGGTTAAAAGTCTGTGCTTGTGCTAAAAGGTGACATTTGAAATCCAGTAGATATGCTGCTATTTTTAGCTTTGCACATTGCTAAGAACTCCCAGTGACACAAAATACAATAATGCTGAGCTTTGCTAGGCAAAACCTGATATAAACCAACACAACAGGGGTTCAGACAACTTAGTCTGCAGTTCCATGAATTCAGGGTAAATACTCCTATGGATCAATCTAGTTCAAAGACTTTTTTTGTCTAAAAACTTAGAGACATGGCAGTCACTGTCAGTGGCTGACCTTGATGCAAACATCAGCTGATTATCTGGCAGACATCCCCTTTCTGACAGGCAGCTTCTGTTTCTCTTTTAGCTGCATTAGCCTTTCCAAACCATTCATCATTCCATCTCTCATCACTACAGCTTTTTCTACTCTCTCTTTTTGAATTTTAAATACTGGAATAGAAACTATTCTTTTGATAACCGCCTTAATACTTTCCTGTTCCAAAATAAGCCTCTTCAATATCCTTTAATTTCCATTCTTTTCCTTATTTTGAATTCACATGCCATTCATTCATCACATGCCTCTTACTTTATTGATATCTCTGCATTCTGCCTAAGCCCTCTCACTGTTACAGATACATTTAACACTAACTCGTTATTTTCCAGTTAAATATCAGTTAGTATATTCTCTCATATTACTCTACTCCATATATGGTCACTAAATACGTAACAGTCTTAAAATTAAATAGACAATATAGAAATGCTGCAAGTATGGAGAATTTCAAATAATGACTTCATAATTACAAATACTAGAACCAGCTTTTAGACGGAATTCACTTTAATTTAGTTTGCTTCACCAACAGGCTATCCAAAACAAAAATTTAAGTGGATTAAAAAGCATTAGCTAAACGTTCAGTTGCATGATTTGACTTAAATTGCCTGTAAGAGCATAAAATTATGCCAAATAAAGCGTACAATTGAAAAAAAATCAGTCACTATTCTAAGGAAATAGCTATTTTTGTTTACTCATGGAGAAACACTGAGTTGGATGCACGGGGACCCAGCGTACACACTGAGTGTGCATCATTCAGTCTCTCACCAATGTCTCTCCTTATGGGCTGCCTTATCTTTATCTTGGGCTTCCTCAGCAGAAATGCCCATACAAAGATCATGCCCAGTCTACTGAAACAGCAGCAAAGTCCCTGGCCTAATGTGGGCCTTTCCATGATGTGTCAAGCCTTTCCACAAGCATGCAAGGTGTGGGCACTGGGGAGCATCTGGGATTTGCCAAGCAAATTGCAGACACGCCGATACTCCTGTCCATGTGCTCAGGAAATAACAGGGCACGACAGGATCAACCAAAATGCTACCATATGTACTGAAATGCCAGGCAAATTACTCCTGAACACAATGTCTACCCTGAAAAACACAAATGGCATATTGAACAAAAGGCTGCCCCTGCAGACCTCCATGTCAAAGTCAGTCTGGTTTTGTTTTTGTTTCATGTATTTTTACAACTGCTCCTTCTGAACGTTGCTCCAAGGCCTCACCACATTCTTGTTTAAAACATTTTTCTAATTAACAGTCTTCATCTATTCCTTCCCATTACACCTATTAGTGGTAATGAACTTACTGAGAGCAGTAAGATGCCTTTCAAAGTCTTCATTTGACTTCTCTGAACAACCAAACTCTTTTATTCCTCCCTATTCCCCATAATCAATCATTTTCATAACCCTGCTTTATATCTGTTCCACTTGAATTTCATCTCTAGCATGACTTGAGCTGCATTTAAAAACCGTCTCTGTAAATTCCTGAGCCAATAACTTTCAAGAGTGAATTTGCCTTTTTTATTTTCAGCATGATACTAGTGGCTGGTGGTGGCGGTTCATGGTACGGCTTAGCACAACACACCACTAAATACTGGTCAGTTGTTTCCAGACTGGTGGAAATCTCTGGGAATGGTGGCTCACGCTCCATAAGCAGTTCTTGCTATCTGTCCATAGCCACTGCAATACAGTTCTCTTGATGGAGTATTTTTAAGACAAGGTGGTCAAACATTGAAACAGCTTGCCCAGAGGAGTTGCAGATCTCCCTCCTTGGAGGTATTCGAGATTTGAGTGGACACAGCCCTGACACAGAAACCTGATCTAATCAGACCTACTTTGGACAAGGGGCTGTACTAGATGACCGCCTGCAGGTCTCTTTCAACTTAAGTTATTCTAGAGTCCTTTTATTCTAGTGACTTGACCAGCCAGTTTCTTAAGACTGTTCAACTGTTATTATACATAAGGTACTACTCTTTTCACCTATTTTTCAAGATTTAAGCCAGTGCAGCAATTTAATTTTATCCTCATTTTTCCTAACTGCAGCAATAAAGCTGTGTTTTTAATTTGTTGTAGGCTTTTTGTCCACTTCCTAAGGTCTGTTTTGAAAGTGGTTATTTGTCCAAGTAGATATGGAGTCTTTCTTTATATTTTTTCCCAAGAAAGGCCAGAATAATTCAGGGTTTTTTACAGGGTTTGTACCTCTAACCTATGGAATCCTGGTCTGGCCCTATATTCAGTTCTTGAGCTCATCGCTGCAGCTATCAATATGAATGAGACTCCTTAAAGTTGATGCTTTCAAAGTTAGAAGATAAAACAAATTATAGACCTTATGTCCATTCAATCAATAAATTTAAGTAGTATTACAGGGCATCTCTTCACAGACAAGTCTAGCCCAACAGAGCACAGTCCCCTGCTAGCACAGGGGCTATTAAGTAAAGAAAGCTCTTATATATCCTGAAATAACTGGGTTCAACCATCATTCTCCAGTATATATTTAACAAGCAATACAGCATGGCTGTCGTGCATCTTATTGTGTGGCTGTGAGTCAGAGCCATAGCCAAGGAATATAAAAATCACAATTCATTTTTCAGCATTTATGATGCAATGTATGAACACAGGTGTTCGCTGAGCAATAATGAATGATGAGACTAAAAGCCAGACATCTGCTCTGAGTAACGTGAATAACTCCTGTTTGCTCCTCAAGAAGCACAGGGGAGATGCACCTTGAAGCTGCAGACGCTTAACTGTATCAGCTGTCAGGTGCATGTCTCCCCTCAACAATCTGCAGGATGGAGACTTGAATTATTTCTGCTCAATTAATCACATTTTAGCCAGCATGGAACTCTGTAGCCCACTGAGAGTACAATACCATTAACACCCACACACACCTTACCTTTCAGGCGAGGAAGCCAACCATTCCTGCAGGCAAAAGAGCTTGGTCCTGCTATGGAGTCAATAAACCCTCTGCTTTCACAGGGTGTGGCCAGTTTGAATATAAAGGTAATTCCCTGTTCACAGGTGGGTATCATACAGAGATACCACCAATAAAGACTATTTCAGCCTGTAGTCAGTGCTGTGGGAGTTAGCACCAGCTGGTACAGGCTGGTATCTTCTCAGCTCTCTCCAAGTACATTTTCAACAACTGGGAGAGCTGGCCCTCATATTATGCTTTCTGCTGTAATCTTAAACTATCTGGAGCCCTTCAGTACTTCACTTGACTTTATTCTAGTCTGCTAATTTACTTGCTCCTGCTCTTGCAAGTCCTGAGAACGCACACTTCTCAATATCTGGAATAGAGCTCTTTGAAATCATGCTGCCAAAATAGATGCACATACTTCTAGCTTGAAGCAAAAGGGTAACTAACATTCTAAAATTAAAAAAAAAAAAAACCAAAATAGCACAAGGCAGGCAGTGCTTCCCTACTGACAAATGTGTAAGACAACGTAGCAGACATGCACTTTTGAAATGCAGGTGGGCTTTTATTCCTGGCAGTGCAATGACAGAGGTACTTCCAGATGTGGGGAAAACAACACCCCTCAAAAAGGGATTTGCAATGATGTAGCACAGAGAAAGCCTGGAGCAAACTGGCACCATCTAGAAAGCTGGAAGAGAGCCAAACAAATTATGGCCCAGGCTCTTTGGAGCCCTGTTTCCCCCTTCAGTGGGATCTGCACAGGAAAAGGATGATTGTGAGAGGGTAGATGATGGGTATAGCCTTCACTGTACATGGAAAGGGGTGTAAATTACAATCCCTTGTGCATACAGAGGCAAAGCAAGGTTCACAATGCCTTATTATATTAAGCCACATTATGAAAATGACTGTTTACATTGGTTCATTAATGTTTGTACGGGGCTGTGAACATGCAAAGTGGTAAGTATCAGCACAGGCATCAGCATGGTATCTCAATTTTGACATGTTCATGAGTGTTGTAAGAAAAGAAAACACACTTTACTCATAATGATCATTGCCCATGAAACATGGTGTTTAGCATATTGTCTCTCTACATCATTTCTGACCACACAAAGTCAGAAAAGGGTATCATCAGCATGTATTGTTAGACTGAGTAATTTATTCTTCCAAAAGACAAAATCTGTGCAATCATAAATTAATTAACAAATTCAACCCACTAAACTTACACATTTGGCACTGCGAGGCTAAGGCAGTTCTGTGTTGTTAAAACACTTTTAGTCAGATTTAGTACAGTGCCTGATGTTGTACTGTCTGGTGAAAGGGAGGTTATTTCTCAGGTTTCTATTTTTTCTTTATTTTTTAATTCTTTTGTAACTCTAGCAGACCTCAAATCAACATGAGGTTTTAGGATTAAGTGCTGAGAACTATTGCTTGAGTTGAGTAGCCCAGCATCTCAGAAAGTCAGTGTTGTTAGGATGCCAGCTGGAGCAGTAAACACTATTAACAGAAGAAATACCTATCCTCTCTGCTGGGTAAAAGAGTGAAAGCAAGGGGGACTGCAAATAAATCTCTCCCCCTTGCAGGGCAAGCCCTTTCCTCCAGCCAGGCTTTCAGCTGAGCAATACCTTCTCATTTCCTGGATCAAAGCAAATCCTACAAGGCCTTTCTTGGTGCCCTTTCCTGTATCTCTCTGCCATCCCCAGAGGTTGTCTGTGTCCCTCTGCCTCTCCTGGCTGCAGAGGCAGAACTTACCATGTGAACTTGTCAGCTCTGCTCCAGCAGCCTCTCCTCTTCCCCAGTGGCAATCAGGGGGAGGGCAGCCCTGTGCCCCAAAGGCATCTGCTGAAAGGGGTCACTGGGGCCAGGGCAGGCTTCCCCTCCCCTCAGCCACAGCCTGTTAGAGAAGCATGTGGCAGGAAGGGAACTGTTAAACTTCAAGCAGGTTAATAATGAAAAACCCTCGAAGACTGGGCTTGAGGCAAATCTCACTTAATACTAGTATTAATGACTGTCACAAAAATATAAAAACAAACAAATAAATTCCCTGAGACCTAAATGTCTGGAGGGAGGATTGGGGGTTCACATAGCAGGGGCTGGAAGGGTAATAGAAATGGGATGAAATTTAACAAGAGTGTTCAAGGTCAGAAGCTTTGGGACTAATAACAAGAATTTCTGCTATAAACTGTGAGGTTGTCAGATGGAGAAGCTATGTAGGGAGAAGCATATCTGTAGAATATGGAATGTCTGAAAATCATCAGCCATGAAAAGGGTAAACACATCAGGTGATGTATACTCAGAAGAGTGAAAAAAGATTAATTTTCATGGTAAATGCCCCTTTGAGAGCTGCTCCTTTGAAATACTAAGGACAATGCCAACCATGTTCCAGAAAGAGTCCTTCCAACCAGAACAGCCCCAGAAAGAGACTTCAAAACCAGCAGGATAATGTCCTCAAGCAACAGGACTAAGCAACCTTGCTTTTTACTCTAGCAAGACCAGGACAGGAAGGATAGTATTCCTGTCTGGTCATTTATCAGGCAAATTAAACAGTCCAAAAGGGACATTAAGCTAAAAGACACACAGGTATAGGTTTTAGAATAAAATAAGAAAAAATTAGTCTAGCAGAAGATTTTTGGAAGTGCCTCCCCATCAGAGTCCCATCATCTTAGATGGGGTTTGAAAAGTTCATAGAAAAGTGAAAGTCAGAGGAACAAATGAAACAGGACCTGATTTACAGTAGAAAACCTACTTCCTATATGGTACATATTGGCACCAGATTGTTTTCCTAGATTTTCCTCTGTGTTTCTTTGCAGCAAACTTTCACAAAAATAGTTTACTTTTTTTTTTAGCATTGCTGAATAACAGTGGCAATGTTTTTCTCCTCCATTTCTTGCAAAAGTGCCAATAGCTCTTTTACTTTTCACACTAACGCTGTAACACTGCATCGCTCAAAAACCTGAAGGTACACCTGACAGCTTGTACCTGCTGTACCCCACAAAACCTCTTTGCAACACAGGAAAGTAAAATGTGCCCATTCTGCCTTGCTCCAGCTCCCTCCCCTGAGCTGATTGTTACTATTTTTGTGATTTTTGAAAGAGTATGGTGCATTCCTTCAAACCTGTACTGTCACACTTCCCCAGCCTACAATGAGCCACCTGTAAGAAACACATCATCTGCACTGCTTCCCAAATGCCATTGCAGATCCACCCCTTCCCATTAAACAAGACCACTTGTTGTTGAGCAGCCCTGTCCTTAGCCTTGCACCACAGTAACTGCCCATGGGTCATACCCAGAGACAAAAAGCATGCAAAATGCAAATCAGGCTGCCAGAAAGACTAAACCCTGTGAAAGACAAAATCTGCAACAAGGAAGCGTGAAAAATTGTATAAATACGGCAGCAGCAAGTATTTTGAGGAATGAGTTAAAGAAAGTAAAGAAAGTGCCTGAGAGTGATTTCAGGAAGCCAGAAATATCTCGTCAATGGTGCTAAGAAAAGTGGAAATGTATTCTGTGTTTTCCTTGACTAGACCCATGCACTACAGAAACAGCTGCTGGAGAAGGACAGCTCAGAGCTCCAGCTTGGATGGTTCACAGAAAGAGCAGAGAAGTTGTTAAATTGAATGGGCAGAAAATGAAAGCCTTCCCCTCAGAGGGATGTGTCCACAATCCCCTGATAATAAACAGCAAAGACATTTCTTGAGAGAGCTGTTTGCTGTTGAAAATATTACTTTGATCAGATTAGGTTTGGTAAGCATTTAAACATGAAAAATCAAGAACATTCTTGTCAAATTGAACAATACTGAACTTGGAATATTTCTATTCCCCTAAACCAGAATATTACAGAATGCTAATTTTTCCAAGTAGAATGACAGAAAATTCAAAAATGTTCAGGTCTCCTGGGGAGTGGAAATTCCAGTTTCCAGTCAGCTTTCTCAGGTGTCCCTGACAAAATTAGGCTTTGGATTGTCCCCATGCTTTAAGTTTGCTTTAAGTGGCTCACAGTATTTCTGCCTTTCCCTGGGGCAAAAAAAATGAATTTATTATGTAACTAATAGCAGCACTGACCTCTTCTGTTGCACCTTTCCAGCAACAGCTTTATTCTGTAGGCTGGAGACAAATGATCCCTTCTTAAAAGTTAGGTGCCAACTGCTAAGCCATGAATTTAAATAAACAGAAAGACTTTTACAGACCACAACCCAGAAGCATGATCAGTTCCTCCTGACACTACATCTATAACCTAGACTTTGCTTTTCCAACAGCCTCCGACTCAAGCACAGTGCTCAAAGCTGCATCTAGTTTGTAAGTAAAACAAGTAAAAGCTTGATTTCTCTGGCTCCTTCTGTGAAAGAGCAAACGTCTTTTTCACCTGCTCTAGGAGAGCCACTTAAAAATTCCTATATAAATGAGCTCCAAAAAAAGTTCAAGAGAAACAATTTTCTCACTTCTTTCAGGTTTCCATGTTAGAATCAGTCTTTCACAATGACTGTACATTAGAAAACTGAAATTGTTGCCAACATGAACACTACACTTAGATCACAATACGAATTAATGAGCTTGCTTTTCACCTTTCTCTCCCCCTTCTTCAATGCTTTCCTCCTCCTCCCAAATAAATGAGCCATGTTCCTAATAAAGTGCTTGAAAGGAAGACTGGGAAATTTAATAATAAAAAGCTCTCTGAAATTAAGTTTCTGGCACTGCTTGAAAAAAAAGAAAATGTTATTACTTGGTCCTTTGCTTTTCCCTAAAGCAAATTTCAGTCCTTTGAGGACTGCACAAATATAAAGCAGATAATTTACAAACCTTTTATTCGGCAATTTGCCTGGTCCAAATAATCAACTATAATAGGAATTGCCAACTGAGTATTTAAAGATTCAAGTATTGGAAGAGAAACTGCACATTGCAGAAAAAGAAAGTCTCTGTCTAAACTATCAAATACTAGACTTTCAATGGGGCACAAATTGTTGAGCATGTTCATGTTCATAGGAAATAGAAGGGAGCGCTAAGAAGTGAAAACCCAATGATAATTGCTGGAGGTCTTATCACATAATAAATTTCCTAATCTCAGCTCTTTTGCGTTTGCTGCACTGAAGATGACAAAGAGAAAAATACTGAGTTTGCCTTATTCAAGTGCAAAACCACATATGAAAAAATATTTAGTGAAGCAAACCCAGACTTCTCCTCTGCTCATGTCTTATCAAAAGGAGTTACCAAAATGCTCTTGACAATTTAGAAAACTGAAAAATGTCAACTAAATTGGTGAAAACTGAATCAGGAAAACAAATGCAAGTCTATTTCTCTAATTTTGCATCAGCTACAATGTTTTTGGGCTCTTTCTTACACAACTCTCAAAGAACAGTGTAGGAAAATCAGGCTCCACTGAATTTTCTAGGAATTCCTGTTGCATTGGGTCAGGACTGTGCCATAGTGCAATCCACAATTCTGTTGAAACATTTAGCAAAGGAACTACAGGCTAAACTAAGAGGATCTAATGTTGACATACATATCATGGTCAACTTCCTTGTAAAACAAATATGGGCCAAGAAATTAGATTTGGAGTTTCAGGCTGAAAACCTACTAGGTCCTGTGCAAGTTTAAGTTTAGACAGATTAAAATTTTGAAACCTATGCAAATGACACCTTGACATTTACAGGCAGGGCATCAAACTCTTAATTTTTGACTGAGAAAAGTTGAGAAGAGGCATACATGTATCAGAAGCAGATAGCAGGCTCTGACATCCATTTTGCAGTTAGTATGTTGTTTATCCAACAACAGCAAACCGTTCAGATGGATCAAAGGTACAAATTCTGCACCATTTTTCACATGCTCAGAAAATTCTACAGGAAATTGTGTTTTAAAGTGGCCAGAATTTTCAAAAGACTACAGATAATTCCTAAACAGCTTCTTCCAAATTTAGAATAAATGATGGATGAACAGTTATTTTTCAATCACTACTTTAAATAAAATCAAAGTTTGAGACTATATAAGTGAAACTTTGACCCCATGAAACATGATTTATTCTGACATACGCATGCCAGAATTTAAGATTTAAATTCAAGAACCACTTCAGCCTTACCTACCAGATCACTTATTTGATGTAAATCATTAATGCAAAACAATACTTGTTTTATTCTTTTACCTTGACTCTAAAACTTCTAATCACTTTCTACACACAAAGTTTAGCAATGAAATACGTGTAACTAGTGTTACTGAAACATTCCACATAATCTTGATTTTACCTTGATTTATCTCTCACATACAGATTAGTGAAAAATGTACATAAAAGATTTTCTCTGTGGAACTGTCTCCAACAGTAATATTAAAAGAAGAAATCTATGAAGGCTTACAGAAACCTCTTTTTCTCCCACAGGAAATGTCAAGATCTTCTGAATAACTACCAAGAATAAGATTTTTGCATATAGATTTCTGATTAAGCTGCAAGTAAGTTGCTATGACGTGGCTGGACAACTCCCTGTGCTTTGAGAACTAAAGGAGGCTTAGAAAAAAAACCTGATGGCTACGTTAAAGCATGTTAAGTGTAGAATGGTTAAAAAGCATCATCTTCTCCCTTACAAGAGCAATGTGGAAAAGTGCTTTCATGCCACCACCGCTGGCATATTTAAGGCTGTGGTGGGGCTGGAGGTATCCAAATCTCTCTGGCTCCTACAAATGCCTCTTTCAGCAAGATCTGTTAGTACAGGCTCTCAGCTGTCTCCTGTCTTGCAAGCAGTGTAAAGCATTTCCAAAATCTTGTGTCTTTTGAACAGCACAGAAGATACAGTTGTCTCTGGATTAGATTAATTAAAGGAGGTCCCCTGATAAAAGGTCAGGTTATGCCTTTAAAAGGTTAAATTATGCCACATAATCAAATTAGATTTTGCTGTGGATAGGCACAACTAAAGATGCTTGGTTTTTTCCTTATGAGTAGGAATTGTGTATTTATACCAAGATCAAAATGAGCTCAGTGAAAACTGACAAAGTGTGTATAATCCTTGGATGAATTAGAAAAGCCAGAATCTGTAAGCAGCTCTGTAAGAAGGATTCCCAAGTGGACAATCTCATACTGAATGATGCTACTTTTCAGAGGTGAAAAGGGAGCAGAGAGAGATTATCCCTCTACATCTTTTTCATGCCTGATGTAAAACAAAGTGGAGTTTTCTGAAAAAAAAAACCCAAAAAGCAGAAAACCAAACAAATTAAACCATTTAGCTTATGGATTCACTATAGAGCTGAGCTGACTGTGCTGAGAGAAGAGATGCTCTGCTCCTGAAAAGGAATCATTCATGGCTTCTAGCAGCAAAGGGAACAGAGTTGTTATGCACCCTTCCAGAGAAATAATTAATCTTCAGCTTTACTGAAAATGTCAGAAAATGGCCTTCTCTAGTTTTAGAGTGAATTCAGAAGTAAGTAACCAAATAAAAATACATCATACAGTAGATTCCACATTTCTGGAGCCTGCTTCTGATATTCTTCATAGGACTGACATGGAGGGTTTGGCTGAGAAGAGCCAGATTAACAACAGGTTGCATTTCACTTGAGAAGACACTCCACTCTACCACACATCACTTGCTTTGACAACAATGCAGAGGCCTGGGGGAAGTGGTACTTGCTCCTACAGCACCATTTGAAGGATCCTCGACAGACATCAAACAAGGACACGCACTGAGGGCATGGAAAAGCCACCAGGATGTGGCTTGGACGCTGATGTTCCTGAAGGGGGGTTGCACCACACAGTGGGCTGTACACCCCAGTGCCAGGGAGGACAGCAGCTTCCTGGGTCTCTGTGTGTCTTAGTGCCACTGCACGGTGGTGGCTCAGCACAGCTCAGCACCCCTCCAGCTACTGCACCTTTCCCTTCAGTGTTACTGTCCTACAGGATTACTTTTAAATTGCAGACCTCAGACTAACCTGGAAAGTTAAATCCTCTGGAGAGTGAGTGCAAATAGGATCACCTGTAACTCCCAATTCTCACCCAGCTGCACCACCATGGCTCCTGGGACCTCTGCAGTGGAACAGAAATCCCACAGCACAACAGGAAAGGATTTTGGGGGGTTATTTTACTTTTTCCTCCCAGGAGAAAGGAAGTCAGAAGTGAGAAACACTACTTGTTAATATTTTTATATTGACTGTACATTCCCCTCTCTCTTCTGGCTTGTGACATTTCACTGTTGCTGCTGACTGAGGTCTGCCACACTTCCCCACAGAGGGGAGAGCACATGTGAGCCAGTCTGGCAAAGATTATGCTCCCCTTGGACACTCCTATCCCTCACTCAGCTCATAGGGCTCTCCTCTCCAGCGACAGTTTTCATTCTCATCCCAATCCTGCAGCAGGAGCAGTGCAGTGCAATCCCTTAATCTATGGTGCAATAAAAGTAAGTGCTGCTCACGCTGTTGCAAAGTCCCCAGGCAGCTCTACCTGAGAGCTTTCATACTACACTGACTGATTGGAGTTTTCATTGCCTTCCTGGCCCCTCGGACACCAGCACCTCAGAGGATTATACTTCTGCTCATTCAAGCAATAATATTGAGTTTCTGGGTAAGCAGAAATTTAATACTTCAGGGTGAAAGAGAAGGTTTTTAAACAGAAAGTTACTTCACTTGACTGAAATGGATGAGATAGCCTTACTTCCTGTACTTTTATCTACAGGGAAGATCACCTCCTACAGTCCTTTGAAAGAAACCTACAGCAACCAACTGTACAGCTGAAATTAAACATTCCTAATGCCTCTTTGATTCTGCATTTCAGCCTTCAGAAAACTTTGGGTTGGCCAGTTCAAGAAACAGACCTGAATCCAAAATCCAAGGCCAGAGTAAAATGCAAAAAACCTCTGGGGATCTTCAAGTTCAATGTTCAAGACACCCTAAAACATTCTAGTTGTGGTACTGTTGCTGACAGACACATAAGCCTCAGAAAATGCGATCTCTTCATTCAGTGCGGTCCTACAGCAACTGGAGATTTTCTCATCTTCATTTCAGTCAGTATTTCTTTTAAATCTTTTTACCTGCATATAAAGTGGGACTAATGTTTCAGAACTGCATCAGTCCTGAACAATAACCAGCACTAAATATTCCTGTCCATAGAGTTTGCTTATTATTACCCTGAATCTCCTGATAATTTTCATATTTCTCTCTATGCTTATCTATTTGGCTTTATGTATCTATCTTCTTGGCTCCTATTGTAGATGTAGGAACTTTCCTAGAATTTCCTGTAAATAATCCTCATAGACAAAACAAAACAAAACAACAACAACAACAACAATAACAACAACAAAGAGGAGAAAGTAGCAGGGAAATATTTTCTTTTAATACAAACAGCTTAGACAATAGGTTAAATTCATTCCTCCCAGAGGGAGGGAGATTTCCCTCTGATTAGATTTCAGTGGAGTAGGAAGCAGACAATTAGATGATGAGACAACATCTCCCACTCTGCAAAGACTGTTCGAAGTGTTTCAAATATTTTTTTAAACATAATTTAATGTTAAACAGATTTGGTTTTCAGTTTTTAAAACAGTCTACTTAACTTGAAATGCAACTGAATTTCATTCATTCCAGTGCTTAGAAAGCATTTCTTTGTCTTAATACACTCCATCAAACAGTGATAAGCAAAATTTGCCTCATATTAGTGTTGATTTATATTTATGCATATTTATCTTAAATTCCTTCCTCCCTTCCAACGGGTAATTTTTTTTTTATGTGAACATCTTCTATATTATGGAGCATCTACACATAAATACATTTTTTTGCAAAACCTAAATAAGAACAATAACCTTGTTTTTGTAAAGACCACTACAAATATCTTGAATCTGTTGAAAACTGAAGCTAAAGCCATAACGTGTATTCCTCTTAAGTCCTATATAAGCTGTGAAAACTTTGATTCTTTAGTTCAGCTGACTTAACAAAAACCCCACTAAAACAAACAAACAAAAAACCACCACCTTTTTTTTAATTATTATTAATTCTCTCCTGTGCATATAACCCAAGATGGCATTTTTGTCAGACAGAGGCAGCTGGCAGCAAAGTTGCCTGTCTCTGTTTTGCAGATACTTGTAGTTGCCAGCTATTTGGAAGAGTCCCCAGTCTTGTCTCACAGTAAGTCAGGTTGTGTACCCAGCTGGCATCAAGCCACAGCCATTATGGCAAACTGCAAAAGGCTTTGAAGAAGAAACAGATTTTCACAGAAAGACAGAAAAAAAAAAGTAACTGGACTGTAAAGTGCAAGACAAAAATTTTAAGGTATTCAGAATGAAAACCTCTGCAAGAAGATCTTTTTGCACTGCTGGATTTCAGAATATCATCTAGTGGGATCATCTGTCCTTTCAGTGGAAGTGTTACCGCATGCAGCTGGGAAAGCTGTCTAATCCAATCCTCCTGATCACATTAGGAGAGTTTATAGCATGTCCTTGAGCTCTTACCTGATTCTAAACAGATGACATTTTAATAATAACTTCTTTAGGACACTCAAAACTTCACAGGACCCTAAACAAGCAAAAGTAGTTTTCAAGTAATGCACTTTTGTGGGAACAGCTACAACAAATCTTATACTCTGATGAACTCCTAAAGAGCTTTTACTGTGCTAGCACACAGTAAGGAGATACAGAAATTAATACAGACATATCAATTAATCAGCCTATTTGACAACAGTAGGGGTGATGACGATGCCAGCTCTGCACCCTGGAGAGCACAGGCAGCAGGGAGCTCAAAGGGAGCCCCAGCAGCAATGTGCCACCCAGGGAGGGACTCAGGCACACCAGGCAGCACCGGCTTTGCCACCACCAAGCCAAACCACCAGGACTCCTCGCAGGGACTGCAGAGAAATTTACAGCAGGTGTTCAGCACCAGCTGTGTCAATGGGTGCACAAACATAGAAAGAATAGGGAAAGAAACCCCGTGCTAGAGCATCATAGATGCAATAACCACTTATTGTGGCAAAACCACAAACAATTCGAGCAAGCCTTCACCAAAATGTTATTATCAAAGCAGGGGCAGGAAGTACAGGGACACTGAAGGAACAGGAGCCATCTAGAAATCACAGGAAAGAGAAGGCAGAAAGCCATAAGAATCACACTGCTGAAGGATAATGAGAACTCGAAGCGAAAAACAAAATTTGAATTCCTGTCCTCATACTTGGCCATATTTCGAGCCACAGCTGCTGATGCTCACTTGCAACACAAGGGAAGATTATTTTTAAAAAGGAAACTTCCAAAACTATCCAACTGTTCCTAGAAATTTTCACTATTTTGCAACATGTTAGTCAGAATTACAAATCAGCTTTGCCATTCATACCCTGGATTGTTGTTTTCATGGGCTGTCAAACTGTCTGTCTCTGTACCTTTACTTACTGATTTGTCACTTGTCTTAAAAGAAAATAGCTTAAAAATCCTGATTTAATAGGAAGAGTAAAAGGAAACATAGAACAACACATTATGAAAATGCCTTATAAAGCATCTGTTACAAATCTTCAGTTCATTGCTTAAGGGATGGCAGCAAGTGTCCCATGCCCTGAAGCTGGTGAAAAACCCCTTCTATGCTGCAAAGCACATCAGCAGTGTCAAACCCTGAACATAAGCATGGTTCATCAGTTATTTAGTCAACCTAAAAGCCTCAAACTAGAGTGTAGTCTAAGAATGAGAGTGCAGATCAGAAGCATGACAAAGACCTTATCACTCATTTGAGAAAATTATTTGAATGGCAAGAATCTCAAAGATAGATCATGATTTTGGTCCCTCACAACTGCTCTAATGTTAAAATGTTAGTTAGCAATGTTTGTTAGCTGGTTTTGGTTGAGTTCCCCTTGTCTTTTTTACTGATCCTTTCTCTTCTGCCATAAGATCAGGGTGAGATTAGGACATAACTTGTATGGGAACTGCCCTGTTCCCACTTTGGGGATGCTGCAGAGTGAATATTTTGGGATTCTGAAAGAATCAGCTGTAACTCAGAGTGGTAGAATTACTGTGGGAGTCCACTTCAGTTTGCTCTTTGTAGGTGTTTCACTCCCACCCCATCAGCTTTCATCCGCAGATATTAGCTTTTCTGCTACAAGTAGTAATAATAAATTTCAACACAGACACAATTTAGTGTAATTCTTTAAATCCTCCCTATATTGATAGCCATTTAGGAGTCCATGGGGCGGGGAGAATGTCTTCTAACCAGGTAGACCTGTTCCATAAATCTCCCTTTGCCCAGCAGTCTGAAGCAGTGCTGCACATCCACCTGGCCTTTCCCTTCTTTCCCATCTTCTTCTCCTTCACACACCAAATGGTCCAAACAGTGCTATGAGAACTAATTTTGATAACTGAACTTTTAAGCTGTTTGTAAAACTAAAGCCAGACTGTCCAGTGTGCCCCACAGAACTTTTTTTGCAAACATTTCTTCTGTTCCCTCATCCAAGCTACAGACAGGAGTCTGAAACAGATTGTAGTTATTTTCTTTATTTTACATCAACTATTATTGATGTTTAAATTGCAAATCATGTTCTCTCTACCACAGGCAGTGTTTTAGCTGCTCTAGTTTTTTCCTGGTCTTGCTTTTTCAGAGCTTAACGCCCCTGTGGTACTTCACAGGTGACTCTGCAGTTTCAAATGAGTTTTGTACATGCATCCTGCAAAGGCAATCGCAGGCAGTGCCTGCAGGGTGCCCAAAACAGAACTACATTGCAATGCTTCCACACAGAAAGGGAAGAAGGCCAGGTGCATCCCTGATTTCCAATCTGCAAATGAAGTATGCTGTTCAATGTTGTGCTATTACATATTTTTCACTACAACATGCATCTTTAAACTTTATGGAGTTCTAACAACATTCTGGCTTCAGAATTCTTAAAGGATTGCTAAACACTGCTGTGGTACTACCTTGCCCAGATTGAAGAAAGCACCATTTTTCAAGTTTTCTAACTGATCACACTCAGGAGAGATATAATCATAGTTACCAAAAGATTTAAAATTACACAAAATTAGTCATTTCTTAGTCCAGATTGCCTGACACTTGCAAAATTGGCCTGATTTAAAAGGAAGGAAAAATTACCTTGAGGGTATCTAAGCTCACAGAGTTATTAACCTGAGGCTCACTGAAGAATGGTAACACATTCATTAATTCCTACCATGGCAAAATAGCTAAGGTGAAGAACACAGTCTCAAAATCCTCTGCACCCCATTTCTATTTAAACTACTTATTGTTTATTAGCTGCCTAAGTGCCCAGCCTGCAACACACTGCCTGCTTCAAAACCCAAAGGGGGACTGGGGCCATACAGCTTCACCTGGGCAGACAGCATTTGGCAGGGCTGTCCCATTGCAGGACTTCTCTGCTGTTGTATGTCTGTGTCTGCACTTGTCATGCCATAGCAGGATCTAATTTGCCTGCTTCACAAAAGGTTCTGGAGAAGCAGCAGATGCAGTAACATCATGCTTAAGCACTTAAAAAAAAATTCCAATTTTTGCCATTTTCTGTGAAAAGGAAGTGAAGAAAGCTGTTTTTCTATCAGTAACAAAGCCAAGATTCTTGGTGTTTTGGCTACTGATTCTTATCAGTTCACTTAGATATTTTCAAGCTGTCCTCGGAATCGTAAATGTCAAAAATTTACATCAAGCAAGAAACATAAATAGAGTTTGCTGAACTTGGGTATCAGTGGCCAGGAGATGACTCTTAGCCCTGTATTTTATTACTGCTATGCCCAAATCAGCCACACACATTTCTACCACAGCTCTTGAGCACATCCCACATGGCTCACCCAAGGCACAGGTCCAAGAAACTGGGCACTAAATATCTGAGAGAGCTCAATAAACACCGAAGTGGCAAAAATGACATTTTATTGCAGCTGACTGACACTTTGTAGCCCCAGAGGCAGAGTGAAATTGATGAAAACACCAGAGTGGCGAACAGGACACAAAGAAAACATTTTATTTGGCCAGTCTCTGTGGAAGGGCAAAAAAATAAACTGATAAATGAAAAGATCTCCATTTGATGACAAGTTACCCCTTGGCCTTGAACCAGGCCAAAAACAAGGCTAGCTTTATTGCATAATCACAGAAATCATCTGGCATATTGGATAAGTTTGTTTACTGTTTTGGCAAAGTGCTTAAAATGGTATCAGATCATGTTTTCTTCCTGACATTCATTAAGCTCTGCCTGTCTCAGACACTACATAAGCAACTAAGCTAATGATCCTCGAAGTGATTTCACAGTACTGAAACAACAGTACCCTCTCCCTCATCAAAATACAAGATTTCAGCTGCTATAATAAAACATTCGCCATGATGTTAGTGAACCCATGATATTTCCTGGATTACATTCACTAAAAACAATGCCCTAAATTTTATTTAAATATAGTGCTAGAGCAAGAATCAATTGTGAAAATTTTTATATAAAATGGAATAAAATAATAAAATCTTGCAGCAAATCTGCTTGCTACCTGTACGCAGTCAAATCTGCTGATTGAAGAGCAAACCAAACTATTTTGTTCTCAGCAAAGCTGAACCAGCTCTCTTAACCCATGCATGAAGCCTTTCTCCCACTTTTCATAGCAACTTTTTAACTAAGTGCTGGCCGAGTCCACTTGCTGGACTTGAGGTCACACCAGAAGAGCCATTCTGCTTGCCATGAGCTGCCAGGGTGGAAGAGACATGGCACAGGGATACCCACATCCAATAGCCACCACCTCCCCTTCCCTGCTGGACACACACCAGGCTCCACTTGCTGTGCACATTGCAGGAGTTATGTGCTTTAAGCTGGGCTTGAGTTCAGCAGTCATGTGTGCCAAATTTTGTTCTGGATAAGTCATACATCAACTCTGGCAAGCACAGATATCAAAACTTTTTGTTGAAATTTTGGCTGGTCCTCAAAGAAACAAGCAGCTTAGAATGCCATGAGTTCCTACGTGTGACGTACATATTTTAAAGCAGTTCTACATTGCAAAAATTCCTTACAGAAACCTTTGCTTCTAAGGTATTTCAAATATTAGCTTAATAGAGAGCCTAAAAAAGCAGAAGGATATCTGCTAGTTTAATTCCTAAAAATTACAAGACTGTATTAGGTATGCCTGCCACAAAATTAATGGATCCACAGCAGTACTTCTACTCTAAATTAAAAAATTCCTTAATTACCCACAGATTTGTAGTACATTGAACAGTATGTGTTAGAAAAAGAGACTGAGTTCAGACTGAACTTTCTATCATAGCCTTTGCTTTAAAAAAAAAAAAAAAAAAGAAGAAAAGAGCAATTAAGTAAAGAGATTGACAGTGAAATATAACATACTGCAATTGTTCATCTTATGATCAGACATTACCTGATAGGAACATACTCATTTAAGAGAGCAACACTTTTTCAGCTGCCAAGAATATGCACACATAAAAGGAAACATTGACTGCTTCAGCGAATTTAATGGTTCATCTCTAGTCTCAGAAGGTGACAATCTCCAAGAGCATCTACCATGGTCATTGCCAGCCTGTAAGAACACTAATTAGAGAGGAGTTTGGCTGAACTCTAAATCTGTATTTTCTTCATTTGAATGTTTGAGCAAGTTCCCAATTACAGCTTTGCTTGTTTTCCGTGAGAGTTAAAATTTCAATGCTAAAAGCTGTAGTTTCTCTTGTGCAGAAAGATTTCCCACACTCTGATTCACCTACAATTCAAAACTACCACACAACTTCCACTGAAATGTCAAATCAGAACGATGCAAAATTAGCTCACTGTTATCTTATTCTAGAATTAGCTCACTGTTATTTTTTCTAGATGAGGACTATGCTCCCCAAAAGAGTATGTGATCTCATTGCACGAGCCCCATGTCTACAAGATTTTCTAAATGAATTATCACTGATTAGGGTGTGATGTCGCATGCAAACTGCCAGAGGCATCTGAAAAGCCCTGCTGTTGGCTGATGCATAATTTCCTTCACTATTCAAAACAAAAGTAAGATCAAGTGGGCAACAAAGATGCTTTCTTCTCATGCAGAAATGTTTTATTACATTTCTTCTCTCTACCATATTACTGCTTCCTAGAGTAGTTCATAACTTGTTTTTCTCAAAGACTAAATCTGATATCCTAAGTACATCCAAAGGTCCCCCTACCCTTCTGCCACCCCCTACACTTCCTGAGCAATCATCTTTCAAGTGGAGACTATCACAACACCTCGCCTATACTCTCTTTTCAGCTAAACATCACTGTTTCATGATTTCTCAGAAATCAGTGCCAGTGCTCTACCTCACATTTCTGACCTGTCAGCACTGCTTGGGCTGTCCAAAACCACACAACTCCCACACTGTGCAGCTGCAAGGCTGTGTGGAGCATGTGTCTGTGGAGGCAGAGGGAGAGGAATTGAGGTAGATCACTGCCTTTTTTCGACACTTTGGAAAGGGATGACAATATTCTACAAGCTGTTGTGATAATATAAGCAAATGACAGGCATATATAACAAGCTCACAGATAAGGGACTGGATTTTCTATTAACCACTTGAAATGTTCTCCAGTGGTAGCAGAAAAGAAAATCTCTGCTAGGGAGAAAATAATGTAAGTTGCAAGAGTACCTCCAACAAATGATAGATATTGTCATGTATTCCTATATATAGCAAGCAGAGCACGTTGCCATGCCAAGCAAGCACTGTCTCCTGATGTGCATTTTTGGGATAGTGCTAATGTCATGACTGCAGTTCTAGGGCTGATGTTCTCAGGCACTACAGTAGAAAAGCAGTGGACAGTGTCGCATCTGAAGGGAGCGTGTCATTTTGTTGCCTAAGCCATGGCATTCAAATGCACAAAGTTCAATTTCCATATTGATAAAAAAAAATTAATTGTACATTTGGATGACAGAACATACTGTGCATGTAAGGATAAAATACATAAAAAACCAGCTCAGTAATTAATCTTCCAAATTAGATTACAGAGATAAACTCTCTTTAGATTATCCTCATCAATATAAATGAGAGCTGTAAAATCTTTTTGTAGCAGAAATTCAGGTTACTAAATCTTCAAAAAAAAGCCTGTCATTGCTTTCTTGTTGTGGTTGTGTTTCCTACTAGGCTAGCTTTTGGCCATGTCAGACTTGAAACACAGTAGAGAGCTTTAATTTCTAAAAGTCCCATTGCTACAGTAACATCTATTCAAATATATCCGTATATTTTAATATTCAATAATTCCACCTAATTACTTACAGAGCCCTGGCAGAAGTTCTGAGAGGGCAGCTGCAGCAAACTCATATCCCTCAGGCCCAGGGGTGATGCAGGACGCACCAAACAGAGAACACCCACCTGCACATTCTACAGCTTCATCATTCAAACCACAGCACAGATGAATGGAGTATGAGAACCAAAGCAGAACTGTAAAGGCCCAAGAAAGCTCACTATCACAATTACCATTTCTTTAAAAGATAGATCTTTCCAGCAGAACCCTCAGCCGAATAATACAGAGTCAGAAATGGACAACAGACTTCCAAATGACAGCTATGATCATGTATTTTCCCAAGAAATAATATCCCTGGTTTCTTAATGCATGAAAATGGCAGCCAATACCAAATGCTTTCAGTACTGAAATTTCAAGTCAGTGTTTTAGGCAATCTTTAATAATTTTTGGTGTATTTAAAACATTGCATTAGCATCCCTAGCTGTTTCATTATAAGAAACAGGGTATGGATAGCAAATCCCAGTATACTAAGTAAGAATTACTAAAGAAAAACCCTTTCTTGAATCTGATATCTCCTTTAGCACAAGGAATTCTAATTTTCCCTGATTATGCAGGTTTTTTTTTCCTGAATTTCCATCCTAGCATGGCAGCAGCTAGCAGCTGCTCTCCTGTCTGGAATATGTTGCTTTGAATGCAGCCTCTAGTGAAACGCACACATGAAATCTGACACAAATAGAATCTTGAGATATAAGGAGTCATAAAGGAGATTTGATGGGCTTTAACTGCAGCCAAATGATACACAAGGAACATACTCTGCAATAACATGTACCTCATATGGATCCTATTTGCTTCCCCATGATAAAGTGGCAACTTAAGCTGCGAAAATTACTGCCATCCATCTCACCCCATGCATTCACATGCTTGGGGAGCGTAAGTGAATATGCAGCTACGTGTTTCGCAAACAAAATATTTCTCCTAAGTTGAAACACAGAGTAACTCATTTCACAAGAAACGATCAGGCAATGCATGAAGGCCTGGCATGACTCCAGCCCATCAAAGCCCACCAACCCTGCTTCACACTGAACTCTTCTGCTTTATAGGCCAGAATCAGATCCACGGTACAAAGGTCCAACAACTCTGAAGTCAAAAGGGCAGAATTTATTCCTTAATTCAAAATTTTCTTTATGTGCCACAAAGGCACCTCCTTTTGCTATTTTTCTGTGCACTGACAGTATTTGTTCTGTCATCCCACAGGATCTCACTGATCTCACCGTGTGTTTACATGAAGCCTGATGTGTGAGGACCACATGGGCATACATCCTATAATGCAGATTTATAAGTGTATATATATATAGGTTAATTGAACCAGAATAAACTGGCAGCAGTACATACCCATGAGGAAATTGTCTGTTCTGCAAAACAGTGCTTGTGACTTTTAAAGACTGTTTTGGTAAATTTTTCTTTTTATTTCAGGATATTTCTTTGAAATAATTCCTTGAACTATGAGACATAGTTGCATTACTTATGTCACTTATCCTTTTTCTCCATCACCAGTTCTATATACACTTCTATCACATTTCTATTTGCATGATATCTCTTTAAATCTGATAGTTCTTTCACTCATTTGTTTTTTATCTCTAATATTATCATCAAACTTTCATTTTCTGCCTCTGGTTCCTTTCTTTATCTACTTTGCCACAGAGAGATCATAATCCCACATTATTAATTATCTGACAGTGATATTGAAGAACTTATTGCTGCTTATGTAATAGGAAAATCTAATTAATTTAATAAAGATATTATTGAATCCATCAGGTGAGACCTTGGTCTGATTTTTTAGGACATTAATTCAGCAGAACTCTTTCAGTTCCAATCTCTGTGACTGATGGTAACATGGCAGTGTAACATACTCCTGTAAATCTACAAGCAGGAACAGATTCAAAAATTTTGCCCTAAGAGCCGAACACTACAGTCTCTGTATATCTTTTTGTGAAACAGAATTAGTTACTGAGACATCATATAAATTCAGAGGTCTAGGGACTGACAGAGATGTTTTCATTTGTCAAGTGGGATAGAAATTTAAAGCTGGTTTTGCCCTGAACAAGTGACAAGATATTTACAAAATTAAAGAAATAAAAGGATGCTTCCACCAAGACACAGTTTCTCATTCTGTATGGCCTCCCTGTACTATCATTGCCTTCAAAATGAAAAGTACCCAGCACAATACTTACTTTTATATTAGTTTCCATTTATTGTTCTCTTGTATTAGATGAACAATTCCTATGGATGTTTTCACCAAAGTTTCTCAAGCACTAACCATGTGGGGTAGCTTATTATTCCCATTTTACAAATGAGAAGACTGTAGAACTAACATTTTGTGTGATCCCACAACTCAAGAAAATGATGACTTGTTTGCCTCTCACACAAGCACTGCCCAGAGCCTGCCTGCAAGGCACAGCCACGGCCGCTCCTGGCTCTGCCTGTGCCTGGACAGCTCAGGGACTGTAGGATGGCATCCACTCTGCACATTGCTACAGAGAAGGCTGGCACATACGAATCCTGAAACTACATGTAGACCCATAAATATTTCCCATAAAAGAAAGAAGCATCTGTTTGATCAATAGACAAACTGCACAAGTAAGTAGCAAAGACCATCAGTATCTTTATCAAATGATCTGAAGAAGGGGATTGGGTGCACCCTCAAAAACTCTGCAGATGACACTAAGTTGGGCAGGAATGTTGGTCTGCTGGAGGGTAGGAGGCTCTGCAGAACCAATGGGCTGAGGACAGAGGTGTGAGGTTCAATAAGGCAAACTGCCAGGTCCTGCACTTGGGTCACAACAACCCCTTGCAGTGCCACAGGCTGGGGCAGAGTGGCTGGAAAGCTGCTCAGCAGAAAAGGCCCTGGGGGTGCTGGTGACAGCAGATGAACACGAGCCAGTGTCTGCCCAGGGGGCCAAGAGGGCCGATGGCATCCTGGCCTGTAACAGGGACAGTGTGGCAGCAGGACCAGGGCAGGGATTGTCCCCTGTACTCAGCACTGGTGAAGCCTCACCTTGAGTGCTGTGTTCAGTTCTGGGCCCCTCAATTCAAGAAATGACATTGAGGTGCTGGAGAGTGTCCAGAGAAGGGTAACAGAGATGGGGAAGGAGGTAAGGCATATGAGGAGTAGCTGAGGGAGCTGGGGTTTAGCCTGAAGAAAAGGGGGGACCTTATCGCTCTCTTACA
Organism: Monarcha castaneiventris obscurior; assembly: GCA_026261815.1. Taxonomy (NCBI): domain Eukaryota; kingdom Metazoa; phylum Chordata; class Aves; order Passeriformes; family Monarchidae; genus Monarcha; species Monarcha castaneiventris. Next base: position 2,513,277 of record JAMPIT010000161.1, read on the forward strand.
ACTCCCTGAAAGGGATCTGTAGCCAGGTGAGGATTGGCCTCTTCTCCCAGGCAACAAGTGACAGAAGAGGACAGAGCCTCAAGCTGTGCCAGGGAGGTCCAGGTTGGAAATCAGGAAGAATTTTTTCACTGAAAGGGTAGTTAAGCATTGACGTGGAACTTCACAGAGCCATAGAACATGCTGAGTTGGAAGGAACCCACAATAATCATTGAGTCCAACTCTTAGTCCTGCACGGACACCCCCAAGAGTCACACCATGTGCCTGAGAGCATTGTCCAAACGCTTCTTGAACTCTGTCAGGCTGGTGCTGTGACCACTGCCCTGGGGAGCTGTTCCAGTGCCAACCACCCTCTGGGTGGAGAACCTTCTCCTGATATCCAAACTAAACCTCCCCTGACACACCATACACCTTCCTCTTTTGCCTTATTTCCAAGAGAAGATTCCCAGTCAGCCAAGGCAGACTTCTTCCTTGCCTGCTTGACTTCTGACATTTGGGAATTGCCTGTTCCTCTGCCCTTAAAAGGCGATGTTTAAAAAGTGATCAGCACTGATGAACCCCAGCACCTGCAAAAACATTTTCCCAGGTGACCTTACTCAGTATTTCCCTGAACATCCTGAAGTCTGCTCTCCTCATGTCCAGATTATAGGTTTTGCTGTCACTTTTCCTCCTGTCAACAGAGATTTTAAACTCAATTGCTTCACAGCTGCTGTGGCCAAGATAGCCACCAATCTCCACTTTGCTCATGAGATGCACTCTGTTGTGCTAGGGTTTAGTTGATACGGTGGTGTTCAATCAAAGGCTGGACTCGATAATCTTGGAGGTCCTTTCCAACCTTAATGATTCTGTTATTCTATCAGTGAATGAATGGAAGGCAAGGAATGATCCACTTCACATCTAAATACTCTTTTGGTGGAATTCCCAGAGAAGGGAGAAAGCATGGGGAAACAATGGAGAGATGTTAAGCCAAGAGCCCAAACTGTCAGCACAAGCAAGACCTGAAGCAGTTCATGTAGCCACTTTTGAAAGTGTCAGGGCCTGGGCATAGCATCAAAAATGGAAAATCAAATAATGCAATGAAAGAAAAATTATTTACTACTTTTTCTTCTTCTGTGGATGCAGGCACACATAAAGCAAAGAAATCTATATTAAAAATAAGGCTAATTGATTTGTGAGGGGGGAGAAAAAAAAAAACCAAACCAAAAATAGAATCAGACATCAGTACCCTGACAGTTTTCACATTGATATACATAGAAAAAACCTGGCAGACAGAGCTACTATGGTTTCCTCAGGATTGCTGAGGGACCTGGCAAACCAGCAGGAATATCACCAGGACAGGTTGTCCCTGACAGTTAGCAGGCATAGTGATTCAGCACAGATTGTCAATTAAAATCTTTATATTACATTTTCTATCATCACAGCAGCAGGCCAGAATTGATATCCAACATTTAGAGTGAAAAAATGGTTTTAATTATTCTGAATTAACAGAGAGATACTGTTTATGAAAGATTTATTAAAAGCCTTCAAACATAAAATGGAGAGGAGAAAAAGGGTTTGAAAAAGCACTGTTCAACTTTAACCTGTTCCCTACTTTTTCTGGATTTGGAAATATGTATCACATAACATCATTATATGAAAATATCTTAGTGAGCTGTTCTTGTATGCTGATACTATATCTAAGACATTTTGGGAGCTGTTTAGTGTAAACAATTAATAGTAGTAGTTCCCTTTGAGGAGCACTAAGTGCCCTCAGATACTGGATGGGCTGAGACTTTGAACTCTATACTCATCATTCCTGGCTCAGACCTCAAAGCCTGCTGCCCAGTTCCCCAGGTACAGGAGCACAAGGGATGACCCCAGGACCCAGTGCCTGACAAAAAATAAAGGCAGTTCCTAAATATAAGACTACCCTGAAAACGATGTCTCCCAAAAGCAGCAATACCAGCAAGATCATGCTCAGCAAGCACAGACGAGTCCCAAGGCCAAAGCACCAAGGAGCCACCACTCCTGGTCCCTGTGTGTGGGCAGGACTAACCCTGAGCAGGCAAAGGCAAAGGCATTTTTCCCCCAGGTATGACAGGGAACTTTCAAAAACAGCTTTGGATAATTAAGGGTGGGCTGTGATTCTTTGGACTCCTCATTGGACTTAAGAAGGGCACAAACACTGGTATGATACATGCAAGGAAGGAGAGAGAAGAGGATGCAAGTGGAGAAGATAAAATCATTGTCCAAAATATCTCTTCTGGGTCCTTATCCCCGCAGGTATACATAGCAGCATTGCAGGGTACAGGAGCTATGAGCTTTCTGAAGCTAGAAAATGAATGGTGTTGAAAGTTTACATGTAGTAAGTGGAGGGGAGAAATGGCAGAGTGACTGCCAGCACCCACGGGGCTGGTTTAAATTGCTTTTCACCAGCACTATCAGCTGAACAGATCTGTGCCAAGACACCAGGAAAAGCTATTAGTATTATAGCATGTTTATGCATGGTTTCAGAGTGGTATTGGAAGGTTTTGCAATAGGGATTGACATCACTATGGAGATATTCAGAAGAAAGGAATGAAAAAAATACATGGATGGATTCAGAAGAATGAGTGGAAATAACAAAGTTCAGAAGGAAGCAGTCTTACAGTACACAATTGCACAGATTAGCAAGTTAGATGCTACCCAAAAAAAAAATCCAGCATTGAAATTAACAATCAGTAAAAATATTCCAGGAGAAAGATGGAGATTCATTGAAACATAACACATTATTGTAAGCAAATATTAAGTTAATTTTTTTAGGATACCAAAAGGTATCTTCATATACTGGAGGGGCCAACGTGAGACTGATGTCTTCCAATGTTTACCTCATAATTCACCTCTTTTAGACCATCATGCAACTGCAAAGGTTTAAAGAAGCATCAGTGACAACCTTGAAAGTCACATTAAGATGAACAGAAATTATATGGTTAAAAGGAAGGAATATTATTCATTCATTTTCTTAACTTCAACCTTTGCTTCTGACTGTTCCAATGTGTACTAAGAATCAGTATTCATACATTGAAAAGCACCTAAACTCAAATATCTCAAGTTTCAAACAGTTTGAATTCTAAACCCAACAATATTTTTACAAGCTAGCACTGTTCAAACTCAAGACTCCACCTCTTTTGGGAAGCACAATTCAGCTGAAAAAGGGTCGTCTATGGTTTTGTTATTTAAATAACTTCCTGTGGGACAAGAAGACAATAAATAGGAAGAACTGAAGAAGAATCTGTTCAGAAATTAATACAGTGACAGATGAATACAGTTAGCGGAGTTCAAGGACCTTCTCTTACTAGTCCTGAGAAAAAGAACCTCAAAACCAGCCATTCTTTAAAAAAAAATTCATAATTTTTGCAAATTTTACCTTCTGGTTCTTTTCTTTTATCAACTAATGAAATAATACCAAGAAAATTAGTTGGGCTTTACGATGCAGACCAGACTGAATTAAAGCTGTAACAAAACTCCAGACCAAATGAGATTAACTATTCAAAATTTCATTTTTGCAACACTAACACCTAGTGGTAAGTTTAAGGCTCTAGAGAGAAAACACTACAAAGCCATCCAAAACACTGCACTAAACGTTAAACAGAACATTTGACAGAAGTGTTATATAGAAGCAGGAAATAGTATGAGTGGAGAATGTTAGACAATAACCAGCTTAACCCATGGTGAAATAATGTACTGCAATGAGTTATGGGTAATCAGCTGCAGAAGTTAAATAAACCTAGCACATTTCTGTGGACACCTCATTATAGAAGTACATTCTAGAAAACTGACAGAACCCAATACAGTGCTACAAAAGAAAAAGAAAAAAAAAAAAAAGCCCTATCTGACATTAAAAAAAAAGGAAGCAGAAAGACATAATGTCTCATGTCTTAAACCCTTAAAATACATTTCTGAGTATTTCCAGTCTATTCAGAATTTAATTCAGCTTTTAAACAGACCTTTAACATTCAGGTCTTTGTTAGCACATATGTCTTTTAGTATGTGTCAGCACCTTTGGTATGTAAAAATCACTGTGCATTATGTTTTATCACGTATTTCACAGGGCTTTGTTCCTTGCACCACAAATAGTGTTTTTGAAAACTCTCTAGACACATGCTGCACTTTTTGCAATCTATTTTCTGCAAATAATTGCTCTCAAACTAGGTAGCACTCTCTCTTGAACATGTAATAAATAAAAGAATGTTGGGACACATTCAGAAGTTATTTTTGTCCAATACCATTTTTTTTGTCTGGTGAATAAATCATTCTTCACCTGAAAGTACATAAAGGCAATTATATTGGGGCGTGCTGAAAGCAGAAAAACAGCACATAAAATAATAAATAGCAGAAAGAGGGCATTTAAATAGGCATGCAAAGTATGCCATTTACATTGAAGAACATAATAAGATAAATATGATCCCGTTTTAGCAGAACCTACAGGATGGTAGTACTATGGTCTGTCCAAAGACTTAGGATCTTACATTAACCAAACAACACAACAAAATAATAAATTTTGGCCAACCAAAATAATAAATTTTCCACAATACAGTGAAACAGATGGCAGTCAGGAAAATATCAGAAACTGCATTTCAACAGTTGCAGCAGTTCTTTAAATAAGAAAAGCAGGATGATTAAAGACTAAACAGAGTTATGATCAAACAATGTCCTTCTTCATTAAGGTGGCATCACTTCAGATAAATTCTACTGACCACAGTACATTACTCAATAGGGGTATTCCATTTTTAGTACATCATCAATGACTTCTGAATTAGTATTTGAACAATGTACCTTACAGCTGGCCTCTGCAATCAATGGGAAAATCAGATTTGCTCAATGAAAATAAAATATTTTTCTTTTTTTTTTCCTGATCCCCAAACTGACCCAAAACTCTTCTGCCTCCCTCCCACATCTCAGTGAAATACAAAGCTCAAAACCAATTTCATCACTGTGGACCTGCCTTTCTGTGAACTGGTCCCTGCTGGGAGAGACCAGAAGGGTCTGTGGTCTGTGCTGCTGGGGCAGAATCTCACCCTCCAAACTGAGGAGCTGGCTCAGGGCTCATGATGTTTGTTCTGATCCTTCCCCAGAAGAGCCAATGTAACATCAGGATATCCTGAGCAGGGCCTGCCCAGGTCCACGAGGCTGCTACACGCAGGAGAGGACCCTTGGCTGGACCAGAGCAGACCCCTGCAGAAAAGCAGATCCTGAAGAAAAGCACCTTGTGCTGTGAGCAGCCCCTCATGGCACTGCTTGGAGTTTGTACCATGCAAACATTTCACAGGACTTTTGCTGATGACTGATGCTTTGGCTGGCCATGGATAGCCCTGGCATCTTCTCTCCAGTGCAGCACTTGTATGTCAGCCCCTCTTTCACTGCTGCTAACGAGGATCTCCTGGAATTTTTTCTTTTTTCTACCTATACTGTTTTGCTCCAGAATGAATATTAGGAAGCAAGCATAGAATAGCATTTGATAGACAGTCTGTCAGGCCTGCTTACACCACTTCTTTCCATAACACATAGAAACTCGGGTTTATAATGGGAGTTCTAAGACAATCATAACTACAGCAGCTCAGACTATGATGCTGTAATGGAAAGGAAACTCTGCTATTACAGGAATTTGAAAGATACCAAGAGAAGGTGGGGCGCTTTCAGGATTTATTAGATGTTGCCACTGTAATGCCCTTTCTTTGAAAAAATAGCACATTCCCTGCTGACTCTAAAGCACAGTGAATGTGAGCACAGCTCACAATTATGGTAAACTTTGAAACCTGTCAGTCAAGGAACAGAGCTGCTAATGCCAAACAAAACAGCAGATTTACACCTGGGAAATGAGGCTATAAAGTAAGAAATACATTTTCTTTGCTCTCATTTATAACAATAGTGGGAGAATTAACTACAGGGGATTCTTAGCATATTTACAAGACACTACAGGAGGCTTTTAGCATATTTACAAGCAACAATGGCATAATTTTACATGCAGAAGTTTAAATACTGTAAAGTCTGCTCTGTCTTTAGTTTATGTGATTTAAGGCATCTGTATCCACACCTTAAGTTTAAACAGCTCCATGCTCTACTAACTCGTTATGCTCAAAGAGACTTTGATATGAATTCTCTAAAAGCAGCAGGGTATTTCAATTTGGAGTCTCTTTTTATTTTATTTTATGCTTTATTTAAAAAGGTGAAGGAATAAGCTTTTTTAATGCTTTAAAAACCATGGATTTTTATTTTTAGACTTTTTTTTGCTAGCAAAAATAAAATGTGAAGATGTGTGCAGTAGCTTCAGACAGCTGAGGCCTGTTAAGCTGCTGGGCTTTACTTCTTTTACAGAGTAAAAATAAGAAATCAATATATTTTCTATTCGGTTCCTTGGTCTTGGGAAAGGATACCTGGAGAGGGATAGAAGGAACAGGATATATGACAGGAACGTTCTGTGTCTGTTACATACTTGGTTGGGTGCAAAAACCAAACTGTGCCTGGCCCAAAGAGGAATCTATTTCCATTCTCCAGTCCAGGGGGAGCCCAGGGCATGGGCTCACTGGACACAGCTGTCCGTAGGGCTGAAGGGTGCTCAGATGGCAAGACTGCCTAAAGCTGCTCTTTGGTCACACCCATCTTACATTTTTTTATTTGAAATATAAAATCTAGATTATGTAAATACTGATTGCACCACTCCTAAGTTTTCTGTTTAAGAAATCTAAGGGTTTTATGTTAAAATTATGTCCGTGATCTAAAAAGCGCAACATGTGAGCACAATGACATACAGAATTCATCTTTGAGACACTGAAGGACCAAGCCTGATCATTTTCCCCAAAGGAACAGCACCTACAGGAACCACAGCAGTCAGCAGCATATGCTCCCTGCCATATTGCAGCCTATAATCTCTTATAACATTGATCTGTGACATGTGACTACAGCCTGTGGATAAAAATCAGTTTCATTCCTCCTCTTTCAACGTGTTTCAACACATTTACTTGCAGCAAGGCTTGCACAAGCCTAAAAGGAAAGACAAGACAAAAGACAGATGCATCTTCGCCTAAATTTAAGAATGCAGCTGAGAGACTTGATAGAGAAATGTCCCCCAGAGCTCTCCTGGACAGGTACTCATGTCCCAAGTGTAACTTAGCCCATCCAAAATCAGATTCAATTAAAAAAAGGAGAAAGCCAGAATTACCAATTGCATGAATTTGACACTAATTTACCAAAACAAAATATTGTAATATATTTTTGGTAGACATTTTTGTCTTTTACTACTTTATAATGCATTTAGATTTTTAATAAAATTCTGGATATATATCTATACATAAAATTTCCCTCAATATTTTTCATTAAGTCTCCATGCAATTCCAGAAAACTTACCAATTGCTATGGTTGGACCTAGACTGCAATGTATAATACTTAGATCCAGGATCTAAGTAAACATAATGTCAAAACAAAACCCAAATTTTCCATATGTGGGTTTCTTTGGTAAAAGCTATGCTTTAACCTCTCAGGTGCAGTGAGACACCAGCAAAGATAAAACCTGAAGTAGCTTTGTTATTTTTAGCTTAATTATAGCTCACATCTGAAGGAAGGTGATGAAAAAGAAAGGAGAATTTCAGAGGTTAGAAACACTGGAGCTTTAGTCAGACCCATTTTCTGGTTCTCTTTGAAAAGTTTTATTCTGGTTTTATTTGAACAAGATACTGGTTGTGACAAAACCAAGGGGCAATGAATGCACACCAGATCACCCCTCCACGCCAGCTGCAAGCAGCCTGTGTGCCCTCCCACAGCCCACCAGCTGCCTCCTCCCAGCATCTTTAACACAAAAACCAGCATTCCCCTAAAGGACAGGCTTTTGTTAATTCCCACCTTACATTACTCATAACAATACTTCATAAATGATGGGCCAAACGCTGCTATCACTTAATTCTAAATACACCCATTTCATTGAATTATGGCAGAATCAAGACATGGCACTGTATGTGTAGATTATCTGCTTGGGTCTTTGGCTATAAACAGGAATGAGAGGTTTAGTACCTAATGTTATGGCACTAAATTAGATGTTTGGGTTTCCTGATACCATAAGTCAGTAAAATGAGGCAGGTATCTAACACAGAGGCTCTGATTTCTCTGTGGAAGGCCCAATTAAAGAGCCTAAGCTAACTGAGACTGAGATTGCATGGCATGTGGGACTCCTGGCCCAACACATGGATCCATACACATTCAGCCCCTACTGAAAGTAATTGTGATTGTAAAATGGGATTTTGTCTCTAAAAGATGAAGATTCTGGGGTGGGGGGTGTTGTGTCTGATACAATTCCTGCTGCTGCTGCACCATGGTGGGAGCTGCATTCTTTCATACAGTTATTTCCTTGTCACTCCTCCCCTTTCCTTTCTTACTGAGTCTATGACTGAGTGTGTGCTGATCCACAAAGCCAAGTAACTCAGAGCTCATTAAAATGATCCGAAAATGATCCCTGGCAGTGCCTGAGCTACATCATAAATAATTTGGATTTAAGCCCTGTTGCAAAGTAACAAGACTGCCAAGTATTAAGCCAATAATTAAATAGCTGAGTTTAAAAGTAGTCACTGTTCAACTTAATAAATTGTAACTGGTAGAAACTGAGTCAAAGTCCAACTCTAATAAGAGATATACTACACTGCTATAAATGTAACTGCTCAATACAACTTGAAATGTGCCCGCTAAGTATCCCTGTGTATATAAATTCAGTTATCTGGATTATTTACTACTGTAGGATGTATCACTTTGGTACTATTCATATTACTTGCCTTTACTGTGTATACATTTCATATTCAGTGAAAACCCATATTTACAAAATGATTAAGTGATACAGGATCTCTAAGGCCCCTTACACAGTAAAATACTTTGATAGCATATGGTCTGACATAGAAATATTTTACTCTATGATTTACTTATATGCTGTAAACTAAAAATATTTAGAAAGTTATCTTCTAGATTGTGAATAATGGCCTATAAGAATCTGGCATTATTGCTGTTTTATTCAGGAAACTACTATTATACACAGCCTTGTCTCCATTTCTGTGGCTTTACCATTTTGTATTACTACATCGAGAGCAGTTTAGGGATTCATTCAGGTCTATTTCCCTTTTTATTTTTTTTTGTTAGTGTATAAAGCAGTTTGACTCACCTTCCATTTTTATTGACATTACAGAACAAACTTTGATGCCTGCTCTATCAGTCTTCACACAGATAGGTAATTTTTACTCACCATTTGTGTTGTTTTTGAAAAGGCTGCATAAGATTTGCTTGCACATATATGGTATGCCAGCCTGAGCCTCAAGGGAGGATTTCCTGACTTCAAAACTTTTCGAGTTTTGAGAAAACTACCTCTGGAACACCATACACAACCGTGGGATGCACAGTGCCCCTCAGTCTGTCCCTTTGGAAAACAGAGGAGCCAGCAGAGGTGATGTGCTGAACTTTCAGACACAGTAGCACATTGGAAATCAGCCCAAACTGAAGCCATCTACAGGAAGGCATTTTTCAGTATATGCTGGAGCACTGGACACAGTGCATTTGCTTGCAAAGCTGTATCAAGAATCATATTTGCAACAAGTAAAACTTGAGCTATATTGATATTCTAATACACTGCAAAATGACTCCTGAAAGTCATTTTCTGAGGGTTTTTATGACTGTTGAAAGCTTACATCAAACTTCTAGAACATAAAACTACTTCCCTAACTTGTTACAAATGCCTATTGATACCTTGCCACAAAGAATGCTGCCTTTTAAGATTAATTTAATGCATTCAAATTATATTCAAATTTCTGCAGGAGAGAGTATTGAATTCTACTAGCAGTTTTTCCTGTCCTGGGGGAATATGTCCAGAATCTTCTTCATTTCGCATCAGGAAGATCATATAAATTAGAAAAATAGAAGACAACAGACTGAATACTTAATAGTGGCATAGCACATATGCATTATTTACAAGGCAAAAGGGTTAAGTATTAGAAAAGTTGAAACCAGCTCCTGTATTAAAGAAAGGGATATTTGAGATAAGATTACATGACTCCAATACTAATCTTTTAGGCATTTTGAATTCAAATTATATTCAGTAGGAAACACTGTAGATTGTTGTACATTTATGAACAGTAGCCAAAAACATATTTTCAATTTTATCTTTAATAGAGTTAGAATAGGGGGAAAATCAACTTAAATGAACAGGATTGAATAAATGAGTAAACAAATAATAAATAAACAAAAATAATAAACAAAATTCTTTTGTTTCTAAAACCTGATTAGAAAAATATGTAATGAAAAATTACGACAAAATGACAAATATTTTGTGAAAAAGACCATCACTGGCTTCTGAGATTTGGACCTGTCATGTTGGTCTCTGAGCAGGCACTCTCAAAACCACATGAACTCTCCAGTGGAAGGGAGAGAATTAGAGTTTCCACACACAGTTTGACTCACTGTGCTGTTGCAGCACAAGAACATTGTTTCAGTCACTGAAAACGTTTGACCAACTCTGTGTCTTACAGAAGTCACAGAGCAGAAGGGATCTTTGGCACCTCAGGATGAGGCTCAATCTTTGCTTCAGTAAGCTGCTAAAAATGGGGTAGCATAATACCACTGAGAGGGGAGAGAGGCACAGGGTTTCTCTTATGGAGACAAAGCGAAGTGCATTCTTGAGTCTTCCTAGCAGCACACCAGGAAAATCAGAAACAAACCAAGAACACTGACAAGGAAACACCAAAGGTCAAGTCAGATGTCTCCTCCAGCTTTGTGAGGCAGCCCAGGTGCCCTCTTCCCTCTGCTGAGTGATGTACCCTGCAAAGCACTCAACTCACTGCCCATAGCACTTTTTCCTCCAAATGTCACCAAATGAAGCTTTTTCAAAGAAGACCAACACAAAACCATAGTCTTTGAACAGGTAACACTGAAGTATTTCCTCTCTCTTCTGTTGCACTAATTATCCTTTGATATGCTTGCTTTAAGCAGGAAATACTGTGAAGGTAGAAGAATAGACAGGTCTACTTTCAAACACTGCTATTCCTAAATGCTTATGCTATAAAAGACCTGACATGCAGTCTATCCTGGGAAAGTGTCAGACAACAACCTGCAACATACTAAAGTTTTGTTCATTATTGCATGAACCATCAAAAATTATGTACCTCAGTTCAAAGAAAATAAATAATTTAAATCCATTCTAGCTTCCTAGTCTTCCAAAAGTCTCCTTAACAGATCTATCGTGCCACCACAAGAGAGAAGCTACAGATGGCTTCGTGCTACAGAGTTTGCTCACCCCATTACCATCTACTGCTAGAAAATTTTTGTGTCATTCTCTGCCTCCCCACAAAATGTCCCAGAGCCTTGTGAAGATCAGATACAGCGATCAACAAAAGCCAGAACAACGTTGGCAGTGATGTTATACATTATTTACTCATTAAAAAGAACCCCAAATGAAGCTTACAGAAAATAACACTGCTGACCCTCTTCATCAGTAAAGTAGAACCTCTGGAGGTACTATGGGAAAGTGCTGAGCAGCAGAGACCTGGAAGAAGCAAAGGGCAAGGGAGTAGCCCCAAGACATCACCTTCCCTCTCTTTCTCGTCAGGGCCACAGGGTAACTGGGACTGAAGGATTCTCCATGTGCCTTCAAAGCAACCAGAACTGACTCTGAAGAGCTTTGGTTTTGTGATGAAGCTCTTCAGCTGAACACATGCAAGGGCAGGGACCCTGTTTTCATGCTGGAGCTGGGCATCCCCTGGGAGAGTTCAGGATGATCCATGTGGCACTAACAGCCTCAGCTCTGCAGAGGTTCACTACTGCAACATTTTCTTTAACACACATAGCAACTTCAAAAGAATTTCCGTCTTAAGGAATGGGGTTTCCATTTTGCAATGAATAAAAATAACTTATGCTACTGTTTCAACAAAGTAGAAACTACAAAATAAATTGTTACTCTTAGCTGCCATGATATTCTATTTATTTTACATCTTCTTACAAACACTTTTGTAACATCATTTTATCACACATTCCTACTAGTGTGAGAATGCCTCCTATTAAATGAATTTTCAGATTTTGGTTTTTTATGGTTCAGAATGGGGAAAACACTGCTTGTTCAAAATTAATTTTTAAAAAATTTTAAAAATAAACTGAAAGGTCAGTATTCCTTATTTAAAAGAAAATCAGAATAGAAAGAGTATTTTGTATTTTTGTTATGAAGAACTGATGAAAATCAGTAGCTCTAAAAAGGCAACTCTACTTCACAAACACGTAGAATTCAAGAAAACCTGAGACATTCCTTGCTATATGCACATAAGGTAATAGATCAGAAGGTGAGAACACTCATATTTGTGTATCAAATCCATAAATTACAAGAGCGATATGAAGAATATTTATATTTTGTCAACACACATGTTGCATAACAGCTAGTTACTTAGATGGAAAACCTCCTGGTCTCTCTTCAGTCCATAGGATCAAAAAGATTTTCCTAATTAGTAAGTAAAATCATAACAGTTTTGAGGAAATTTCTGCTGTGCTAATATGGAAATCTTTCATTCCCTAAAGAGGAAAGTTTTAAGTGGTAAATAAATGTATAACTCCTAGTCATATTAATGTAACAAGTGAAAATGCCTAAGATACAAGAAGACTTGTCCTTGTGTGCACATTAGTCATTTGTTTGAAAGCACTTTATTCCCCTCCCCTTTTCTTGCATATCGCTCAACATAAGCATTTCTCCATATGAAATGGCAAATAGTTTGGGGTTCTTGAAGTATTTTTAAATCAAAATCTTCTGGAAGCTTCTTTTCCTTTCTTTACTTAAAATACTGCCTAATTTTGGAAAACAAGCAGTGTGATGTGATACAACAGCCTCTGAAAAACTAAGGAAAAAAACCCCATGCCTTTGTCATGACTTCCTGTTATTTATGATTCTTGTTATTTTCCTGCCTTCATTTTAGATTTTACTCTAGCTGCTCTTTCTGAACCAATTTTCATATAACGAGACATCTTAGTACATATTTCATTGGCTTGCAGGGAAGTGGAGTCAGGAAGAGCGGGATTTTTGTTGTTTAAGACACAAATGTATCCACTTCCAGAGTGGTCTGTCTGTCCGTCCATCAGTCCTTCCTTCCTTCCCCTTGATTTACTTTTTCCTCAGTCTTTCTTTTATTTGGCAATATTTTTCTTCTATTGCACATGGTTAAAGAAATCAGAAACAAAAATCCAGTAGCAGATTTCTGAGGTCTCCTTCTCCCAGTGTCACCTAACCTAAATTAATTGTAGACACCTTGATCACTTTCCATTTCCACAGATTTCTGCCTTCTACTTATTAGAATTACTGATTATATATCCTCTGTATCATTTCCTTCTCTTCTGTCAATTCTTTTTCCTTGTCTCTCATCATTGCCTCCTGACACCACCTCTTTCCATTCAATTCGATATTTCATTCAGCATATTAGCAACAAAAGACATAAACAAGCGGCCTTTCCCTCTCAGAAAACATGTCACTGTTAGCACGCATGTTAATGGACAATTTAGAGGCACGGTGGGAGCAAGGATTACTGACCTTTCTCACATGCAACTTGTTAATGAAAATGATCTGTGTAGAGACACCTTTTCTGGGGTATCAGGACCATTTATGATGATGTATGTACAGTGCATTATATTAAACTCACACTTCTAGATTTTAAGCTTAATGCAGAATGGCTGCTTTTTCAGAGTGGTCATTATTTATACAGAATGCCTCACACTGCTTTGCAGAATGTGAAAACCTAGATTAATTGCCGTTAGAAGTCCTGCTTAGAATAAAACAACAGTTGCTCTTCTAGAGGAACAAATAGTTATTCCTCAGGCTTTTGGCACACATGTTTTTGGTATAAGAACATTTTCCTCAGTGGCCAATCTTCTTCTCCCAGGCTTGCCATGAAAAGCCTACATTCTTTAACCAGCATAGGACCAATGTCAGAAATAATCAAACTTGTTTCCTCAGCACCATATCACTTCTGCAGAAACTCCAACTGATGTCAGCAGTACAAGGTATAAAGGCACCTGAGTAGACTGCCAGCAGTTTTATGAGAGAGAAAGAAAGATTATAAGCGAACACTTCTCAGCCAGACCTACCTTGTTCAACTGTTTCATATCAAAGCTAAAAAATTTACAAAAACGCCATTTCAGCTAATCAAATTCTGTGGTTGCTGGCGTATGTGTGTGCACACTGACCTCTACAATGTCGTGACTTTCAGGTTACTCATTGATTTCCAGGAATCAAAAATGCGATGCAAATAAGGAATTGTGAGTCAATTAGCTCTTATCACGAGCTCACAGTCTGTGGCAATGGGATGGCACAGGGTTCTGCATAACAATTGGAAACAAGCCTTTTCTAGCCAGGTAAATGTCCTCAAAGGCAAGACGTGTCCCCTTGCACAAAAAGAGATGTAGTCAGCAACATGATTAAAGCCTTTGCACATGATACAGGACTGATTTTAACATTTGTCAGCAATTTCAGAGGGTATGAGCCCTCCCTTCCCACTTATTCTATATGTGTGATACCAATGTATTCACGGTTTCACTCTGCACACAGAAGGAAAGCTTTTCTTTTCCTCCTTGTTATTCTTCAATTCCATCACTGCCAGCTAACTGTAATGAAACTATTTGGAGCTTCTTTAAAATGCCTATCATTTACCATATGTTCATTTAATTTTTAAGAGACAGCTATATTGTGCAAGTTGTGATTTTTCGCCTACCAATATATGCCATTAAAATGAATATTCATGTGGCATCACCTACCAGAGTCATTAAAAGGCTTGTAAACACAGCCCACCAGTGCCTCTGGCACTCGTAAATGATGAACTTTAACTCTCTGTCTGCAAGTGCTAATCTCAGTATAAAATAGAAAAATAAATTATTGACATCAATTATCAAAGTTTATCAGTTTCATTAGCAAACTGGGATTTTTATAGTACCTCCAGCATGCACTTACCTTTATTACAAGTCATTTAAAAGTTACCCTTGACTTGTCCAAACAAACACAAAACCACTTTAAATACATTACAATTTTTGTTTCCAGATTTCAAGAAATTGTCATTATCAGAAAGGAAGTATTTTTATTCATTACAGAAATATTACCATTTATTATCTTAAATCACAGAATACTAGAATGGTTGGTTGGACCTTATAAATCATCTAATTCCAACCACTCTGACATGACCAGAGACATCTTTCACTAGTGCTTCGGTCTACATATAAGAGTTCACTTTGGAAGGTCATTGCTCCTGAAAAGGTTTAGGCTTTCTCTGAGTGCTCACACTTTAAAGGAGCAACTGAGAGAAACACAGTTATCTGTCACAACTCTTTCTGGCCAGAGTTTTCCCATCCTCTGCAGCCACTGCCAGAAAGCAAATTTTTGCTTCATTTTATTTTAGGCAGTGAAATAATTCCTTCCAGGCAGTCAGGTTTTTCAAAATATGAGTTCTTGTTGATATTCAGTTTTTTTGGGAATGAAGCCTTAGCAAAGCACTTGTGTGAAATCCAAGGACATTTAAAAACCTGTCCCTCGTGCAAGCCAGTGCCAGATATACAACATGCTGTATATACATGTGCTGAGCATTCAGCACCTAAAAACTCTGGGCATGAAATCTTCCAAAAGGCTGGCAGTAACTGTCCAAGTGAGTCACATACCAGAACAAACAAGGGATTTACTCAAAGCAGGCAACTAGGAACTGCTCTGAATTTCCAGCAGTCTATTACACACAATGCTGGTGCAAATGTTTTTACTTTTCATTTTGGTCATTGTATTGCTGAACAACTAAACAGATGGTACATGAACAGTATGCAAAACATTTCATAATGCCAAGAAAGGTATAGTAATGCCAAGAAAGGTATAGTAATACCAGCTGTTCTGGCCTGCTGACCTTGACATTGAAAAGACATTGAAACATTGAAAGAAAAGGTGCATGCCATTTTATTCTCTTTTTTCCCTCTCGAGTCCTCTTTTGGTCTCACCTCCACAAAAGAGAAGCTAAAACTAGGAAATTGGACTTAGATGCTTTAAATGCAAGAAGAATTCGACACATTTTACCTTGCCTATTTAGTACTAAAGATAGAACAATAATGCAACCTGTAAA
This sequence comes from Monarcha castaneiventris obscurior, assembly GCA_026261815.1. Classification (NCBI taxonomy): domain Eukaryota; kingdom Metazoa; phylum Chordata; class Aves; order Passeriformes; family Monarchidae; genus Monarcha; species Monarcha castaneiventris. The sequence continues at coordinate 2,529,374 of JAMPIT010000161.1, forward strand.
AGTTCTGTCTCTACAGCTTTATTATCCTTCACAGGTCTATGGCTAAAAATCGGTATAGTACATTAATTAAGACCAGAATTTTGGCTACAGGTAATTATATAAGCTGAAGCTACCAAAAAATTAGCAAAAGTGCTTCTCCTCAGATGAGCTGTGGGTGCTGGAGTGGTAGAAGAGGGATACCAACATCACCTTCCTTATATATCACCTTTAAAGCCAAAGAAGTGTAGCCTGTGAATGAGGATTGGTAAGATAAGTGCTGTGTCACCTATAAGCATTTCTTGCTGGAGAGGAGAGAGAAGAGGCCGGGAACAGACAGAAACCTTGGGCCAGTTTTTCCAGCCAAACTCAACATTGAAGATGATGAAATAAAAAAATAGGGAAGTTAGAAATACTCCTGTACCAATATAAAGTGCTTGATTTTGTCTTTGTCCCAAAGACATGCATTTTTCCTAATACCTGAGCTTCTAGAGAGTAAAACAAAGTAAAAGTCAGAAACAACAAAGATTCATCAGCATTAACAGATCAAAAACCACCGCAAAATTACAAAATAAACCAACACTAAGAATTAAATTAACCCAAGATTTGGGGGAAGTTATTTCTGTCTGCATTTCTTATGCACATCTCATGACACTTTCATACTTCAGGTTGACTTTAGCATGCACAGCTCACTCCTGCTTCTCTGCAAGGGTTGAACTACTTCCATTTTAGATTGTCAGCTAGCTGAACAGACTTCAGTTTTATTGTTTACAAACATAAAAACAGTGATCTTTAAAGTGTTAGAGCATTTCAAGTTAGTTGGGGGATCTTTCCATGAGGGCACACCACACCACAAAAGTGGATTTAGCAAAGTGGGCACAGTAAATATAGGAAAAAACCTTGTAAGGCCACCTGTCCATTACAAGACAATGTTTCCCCCATATTTGAGCTTTTTTATAAGAATGAACAAAAGGTGTTTCTAACATCCTCCTTAGCTCAGGTTCTCCCTCACTGAGCCTGTAAGCCTTCATTAAGCTATCTGAATTACTTTTTAAATTAAGAGAGCAGCACACATTCCTGCAAATGAGAACAATAAGAGGTTTTTGGCAATGATCCTGCTCACTAATTATAATATTTTACATTTATGCACTGCCTTTCATCTCTCAGGGTTCCAGAGTGCTTAACCAAACAGTGGGCTCTGTCCACAACTGTTGTCTTCCTGTCATGTCACACTTGCTCACAGGACGTGCAAAGCCTGACTGAATTCACAGGTGTTTGCCTCACACACACAGACAAAAATGCCACTGTTAACACTATGCTCAATTAATTTCATTAACACAGAAAGCCTAGGAATAATACATTCAGGTCAAGGGAACTGGCCTGATCCAATGAAATCTGGTTGAAAAAGGAAAATGTTATGACCAGGCCAACCTACAGTACCTTAAAAGCAATGACAGCAGCTAAGATACATCTCCTAAATTCCTCCTGAGAGCAGTGATGTTCCCGGTGTTTACAGTTACACACTAAAATCCCTGCCACAGGTGAAGACACTCACACTGCATAGTCTATTACGGCTACCTTTGACCATGAGGATGTTACTCAAAACCAAAGGCCACATGCCAGTATTCCTCATGGTTGTGGCCCTCCTCTCCCCACAAGCTGATCACACAAAGTGAACCACTATCGCCATGCTGTCACTGAAGGATAAAAAACAGCTCTCCCAACCAAGAAAACCATGCATAGCCTATGTCTGGGTACCACCTGTTGACAAAACAGCAGTAAAAAGTCAGCTCAACTACAATAACTGAAGTAAAACCACTCCCAACAAAAACATCTCTAGCTGAGAAAGCCCCCACAACACAGCCGTGCAGACTTCACAGAAGTCCCCTGCTGGTCTTCATTTCTGACCAACAAAAGCTGGGAAGATGGAGCAACTCCCACAGTCAAGGTCTTGGCAGAAAAACAGCGCCTGCCCTCCTGCACTAACCCCCCCCACCAAAATCACAGCTGGGCTCAGCATGAGGCCATTTTCTCCCAGGCTTTTTTCTATTAAATAGAAGGGATTGTTACTTTGTTTTGTGCTAACAACTGCAAAGTGCTTTTTTACCCCCGCAAAGCACTGCCATCCCTTAGACTCCCAGACTTTTTGTGAGTGCAGAGCTGTACAATCCATCAGGGAAACCTATGATTTTGTCCATTGTGCTGGTTGAGTTGTGAGCAGGGCTATAATGGGAGCTCTCATGGCCCCATTAATTCATAACAAGCCACTCCACTAAGGCCACTGTTTGTCCACTTAGAATAGAAGGAAAGGAAAATGTCAGCAGTGCTTCAGCAGCTGCTTCGGCTCCTTTTAGACATTTGGTAAGTGGATGTGTACATAATCACATGCTGAAAAGGAAAAGGCAAGGGAGAGGCAGCGATCTGTGGGAAGTGGTTCTGGCACCAGCCACGGCCACTCAGGTCACAGGTCCAGCAGCACAAGCTCCTCACACATCTCTTACAGAAACAACAGGAGTTTGAATCTCTTCAGAGTCACACTGGTCTTAACCCCAGACAAACTTCAAAGTTTTCTTGATTTACACACATATGAGATCAAAATAAGCCCCCCACCATCCTCAGTTCATTGTAAACAAAAAAATTTCTTGCAAGTCTTTCTGGCCCAAAAATCAAAGCCCCTGAGCCTTTGCGGGGAGGCAATAAATCTGAACCCTTCACAGATTTTTTTTTTTTTTTTTTTCAAAAAATTACCAGTCTGCTTTGTGTTTCTCATTTATAAATTTTCTTTCCATGTAATTACAATATTAAAAGACTCCGGGTAAAGAGTGTGACAAGATAGAGCAATTTAGTTTCTGCAAGTGAAAAAGTACAAAACAATTAAAGAAGGAGGACTCACTCACGTGAGAGACACCTCACATCCAGTGCTCAGTGAGCTAACCAGGAGAGAATATGATTTGCATAATGTTAAATTAACAGCATAAATATATGCTAATCATACCCAGCTGCAAGCATCTCACTTTACCTCATGTGCTTAGTACAATGAAGTGCTATAAAAAATTAAAGATAAGCTTGTGTTGCAAAACTTAAAGGCAATTCCAAAGTTCCTTGAACTTGAAGCTTGTTCTTAGCTTGGAATCTTTAGAAGATTTCATGCAGAGAAGTCCCTGGACTCTCTTTGTCTTTAACTTTCCCCACACGGCCCTACTGCCAGCCTATCTCTGCAAAGATCTGCTGACCTACTGCTCTTAATACACCATTTTCATCTTGCAGACTTTCCATCAGCTTTCATTAAGTTCCAGATCAAGCAGAAGCAGTTTTGAAATTGTTTAAAGCCTAAGTTGCCACCATCAGCAGTTAAGCACAGCAAAGCATCTAACCTGACTGGAGCTGACAGGTCCCACTGTAATAAAAAAATCAAAATAAGGGGTTTCCAAATTAATTTCCCCAAAAGGCACAGTTACTCATGACTACAGCTTGGGTTATAGCAAGGCCATATACTATGGGAATATAGAAACATTAACTGCTGACCAGAACACATGCTTTCTGGTTAGTTTCTTCACAGGTGTTTAGAAAATACTTTTAAGTGCAGGTAAACGGACATTTTACATTAATTTCTGGTATTTTGTTAAGGGGAAAAAAGACACCTATAAATCTCTGCATTAGCAAAGCCAGATCACTTGCAGATGCATATACCACTCCAGACTCAGCATGAGGAAAGCAAATCAAACATAAATAAAAGCAGAACTTGAGATTCAGGCTTTAAACCAAAAGAATATTACTTATGTAAGGGACTTAGCAAAATCTAAGGTACAATTTTATTGCCTGGTGATGGTAACAGGAGTCATAATGACTTTAAGGGAATGCTTTAGGGTTTTCTATGTCAAAATAAATGTAGATTCAATGCAAAATACTTGCAAATGAGGGAAATGAGATCTTTGCATATTTCATGCACATATATGTAAGAATGTAAGAAAGTTCCTATCTAAAAAGAAGCATTTCTGGTATGGGTACTGCATGTGTATGCATTGTCTGTTGATACAAAACCAGAACAGATTAGGAAAATCAATACTCAATTCCTTTTCTAGATTTTTATCCACTGTAGTACACAAAAGCAATTTAGGTCCTGGCTGCACTGGATCCTTACTTCAGCATTTATTAGATGAGTATATTTGTCATTCCTTCTGACAAACAATAGATAACAGGTGGCAAATCAAGATAGTTTTATATTTAGTACATTTTTTTTAATGTAAGCGAAACAGAAAACTTTAAAAAACCCCACCACATTTAGTTTCTGATGCTAAGAGAGGCAAGAGTCAGAAAAAGCATCAGCCATTTTTAACCAGGACCAAAACCACTTGTGTTCCAGGAGTCCATGGGCTTTCTAAAATGTCACCACTAGAAAATGGGGAAGAAAGGCTGGTGTCATGATTAGCTGGCTGTTCCACAACTTTGAATATTAACTGTGGTTCAAGACCACACTGTATGGAGAGCATCATTCTCTCACAGTTATGCTGAATGGTTTGCAGACTAAAGCTAAAGAAACAAGGAAGAAACAGAGTTTGATGCTGGTCTACGGAAGAGAAATGAAAATAATTTTTAACCACAAAGTATATCAAAAGATTCTGGTAACCTCACAGGATGAGACAGTTTGGGTGCTGAAATTTGGCTGCAGTCAAGTATACCATCTAATTTTAAAATTATAAAATTATATTCTAATTATCTGACCAGGCTTTAGGTCAACTAAGAGTATTTTTTTCCTAACAAAGATTTTTAAAATTTTGTTCACTTTAATCTGTGTTTCCCTTCTATCTTTTGAACAATGTCTACTACACCAGTTGTCCATGTTACATCCAAATAACCAACATTCACCTTTTGCCTGTATCAAGGACTCTGATTTTTTACCCATGTCCTCCTCTGTTTTCAGTATTCAGTAGGATGTGTATGAAATTCATGCATGACTGTCTGTTTTTCAAAATCTCCTGAAATTGCAGTACAGTGAAAAGAAAATGAGTCGCAGCTCCAGGAGAAGGAATCCCCATTGATCAGTAAGAGCTAACACACAAATTGCCTGGTACTGGAAATAAATAGCAAGCTGAAACACATGACTAGATGGACTGCAGCATCTGCCTAGTGTGTTTTCATACACTGATTCAAATGAGAACAACCAACAGAAAGGAGGATCATGCATCAGAATCAGTGAAAAGGTAAAACCAGAAGGAAGTTATATAGGAGATGCTTTATAGTCACAAATTCAGGAGCCAGGAGAACAAAAATGACAAGCAGAACTTTAAAACAAAGCACATGACAATTACAGCCACTAGAGAAAAAACAGGATGCTACAAAAAAACTTATCATAATGGATGGAAAACCGAATAAAAGGAATTTAAAAATGCCCACAGGTCTTTGAAACATAAAATATCACAGACTAAGGAGATTGTGCATTATGAATAAGGCTAGTGAAAGTAAGCTGACAGTGACAAAAGTTATGATTTCAACAACTTTCATTCAGTGAAACAAAAAATGAACAATTTCAGCAACAAATATATATGTACTCACTCCTGTCACATAAAATAGTACATTAACAGAGCAGCTGATGTCCAAAACTTACTTATCACCTTCTTTTTTTCCTAAACCACAGTCACATTCCCTCTGCTCTGTATTAAACTGAATGATTGCACCTGCTGCCTCAGCAGAATATAAGGTTAGCTGCTTATTGGACAAAAGACATGCCTGGTTTAGCAAAATTATTCTGCTTCCCTCTCCATATCCATAACAAGTGGATCATCTGCTCAAAACACAAGAAAAGAGCTAAAATACCATTATTTCTAGGATATTTGTGGTACTTTAAAGACATCTATGCTCTAGAAACTGAATTGAGACCTCTAACGTATTTCATACAAGTCTTCCAACAGCTCTTAAATGGTAATGACTTTTACAGACTGGGAAATATTAGCATTTGTCTTTTTAATATATTATCTAATTCTCAACTGGAATAAAGTACTGAAAACAGCCAATTTCTGCAGAATTCCTTTCCTTTTCTCATGGTTGAAGTCATCTGTACCTTTCAACACGCATAAAACACTAAATAAGAATTCATCTAAGAAATTACTGAAAGTTTTTTCAAAGTAGCCTAATTGTAACCCACGTGTGATACTCATAATTATTAATGTAAACTCCATGCATAAAGGAAGGGAGACTATACACCTTGGGACCAAGTACTGCACTGCTCCATGAAACTGAAAAGAAAGTTCCTGCCATTCCTACCAAGCAACTGAAGTACAAACATTTCTTTTACACCACACCAAAACTTTATCAAAGGGTGATCCACAGGTGATGGTTTTCTTGATGGCACTATACCTTTTCATTTCATGAGGTTTTAAGAGTTGGAATGAGAAAAACTGAGGTCTAAAAGGACCTCTTGGAAATAATGGATTTATTCCCTTAAGTTTCATGACTGAAATACATTCAAAGACAATTTAAAGAAAAGATTGCTCATAAATATAAATGTGTATTTTAATAATTTTTTTCAAATACACATTAATTTCTCCAATCTTGAAGGCTCCTTCTTACCTTTCTTCTGGGGAGGAAAAAGAAAGAATTTACATCATGCAAAAGGAATGTAAGTTGTCTTCATTAACATTGTTTGTGATTAGTACAACACTTAAACCCCACCTGATGAACTGATTAACTGGAAAAAAACAACAGATATTATGCTACACAAAAAAACCTAGAAGAACTCTTGTAAGGGTTAAACAGTGAGGTCAAGATTGTTATGAACAGAAATACATTGCAAGCCCTGTTTCATAAATATTTGTGTATTTATGTTTATAAAACATCTGCACTGTTAGTTCTGCAGAAAGCATAATTATGACTTGATGGGCAGGCTAATAATCAGCATTCTTTTACCCTTATGTGGGCCCTTATAAAAATTACATTTTCTTTTGTCAAAGCTGCAGCTGTACTGAAGCCTCATTCCTTCTTAGAACACACATTTAACTGCTGAGCATATAGATGGTATTATTGTGTAAACTTACTTAAGAGGTCAAATCCATTCCTCTGGACCTGTATAAGCATTAAAAATACCTACCACAACAAAAAATTTCTACTTCAAAATATCTGAATTCCCAGGCAAATCCATTTTTTTCTAGAGTTTACCTTTTTTAAAAAATAAGCAAACAACCAAAACTGCTAGCATTATAATAAACATTAAGAGACTCAAATAGTAATTCTGGGCATGTGTGTTTTCTCTGCCTATTGCACTTCGGTCCTGAGAATTTGCCCCTTGTCCCACCATGCAGCAGCCCAGACCTGTTTAAGGGGCTGTCCAGAGCCCCAGAGCTCTCACCACATAGCTTGTCTGCATGATACTGAAAACATTTATCACCTCAGGGACCCTCAGCTATATTACACTTAATTACTCAAATGACAGCAAAGTTGGAAGAAAGTTTGCCATGCACTGATTAATGAAGAAAACAAAACTGGAATACCTGTGCCTAAAACTCTTTGGGGGGTTCTCCTGCCTCTAGCTCTCCCCAAGAACTCAGTCCTCCTGTTCCCTCCTAGGCTGTGGAAACAGGCACTGCTCAGAATAACTAAGGTTGCCCTGCCTATGTCACTCCTGGGACACCCCAGCTTTTCTGGAAGCAGCCACAGCTGCATACACAATGTGGTACAGACTGTAAGCCCTAACCAGCAGACCCAGATTAGTTTCTTCTGAAGAGATCACTATTTCTTTTAAGCCAAGGCAATCCTCCTGTCTTCAAACTCTCTTCCCCAAAAGAAAAGGCAGATCCTCCCTCCTATATCCCAGGGTTGAAAACAAAAGGCCCGCTCACAACCTGTGAAACTAAAAAAAGACAAACTGAACACTATCACAGATACTACCTTTACTCAATACCAACTGCAGTTATTTGACCTCGTATTCTCTAAATTACAGTTCAATTATTTGTAGTTTAAAAATTGGATAGGATGATGAACCCTTCTCCTCTTTTATGTCTGCCTTATTCACATGCCCATCCCAAAAGCCATAACAACATATGGTACACAACAGAGTAGCAAAAGAGTGTTATTTTCACCACTCTCAATGGCAAAGATCTTCTGAAACAAGTGTTTTTGCATATATTTGGCCAAGTTTGAGGTCTTCTGGAAGGAAATCACCACACTTTAACACCCTGAACATGAATTTTCAATTGGCATCCAAACAGACTGCTCTCTCACTCTTTGTCTAGAATAAAACATACTTAATTTTGAATTGTAAAAGTAAATAACATAAGTAAGCCCATTCTGGGAGTTAAGTATAAATGACAAAAACATATGTTAAACCAGTGTTTATACAGAAGCATAGATCACATTTCTTGAAACACTCTGGTTATTGTCTTTCTGAGCACTGCTACAATCCCTTGAATATGAATGATGCCTTCTGTAAAAGAAATACCAAAAAATCTTCCTCCATAGCTGGCTGGAGTGTATTATTCTGAGGGCAAAGAGATCGTGTAAATTCTACAGAGACCACTGAGTATGGGACTGAGAAGACCTGGGGTCTGCTTTCAGCCCTGTTGCTGCCTAATGTGCAGTTACAGCAGCTTTCCATAGGGAAGTCTAACGTTTCTGTGTCCCATTTCCACACATGCATAATGGGAATAATGACTTATTTTTTTTCAACAAAGCATTTTGTGATCAACAGGTAAAAACATAGTAATACAAGCTGATTTTATCCAATCTGTCAAGCTTTCTCCATGCAATCTCATTTGTATTATTCATGCATGAAGGATGCAAGAGAAAGATGCTTCAGCACCACAATGCTAAAATTGTTCTCCTTTGCTATTCCCTGCTGCTGCTGTAACATATTTTGCGGCCAGATTCCAGTACGGCTGGTGTTAAACAAACAGGAATGGTACCTACATCTGCTCAGAAACGGGTTGCCTAGCAACTGCAATCAAAGGGTGTTTTGCCCTCACCAATCTACTGTAAATTAATAGAATTTTCTCTACAATATTCTAACACTTTTATTGGCTACATAAATGGGGTTTTATTATTATTATTATTTTTATTTTGTAGCTAATGTGTTTCATTTCATGATCTGATTCAGGCAGAAAACAGAGCAGCTAGAAAAGGTTAGATTATGAAGCACAAAAAGGTTCAGAGACTTGTTTGATGTAGAAATATTCTTTGACAGCTCATTGCATTTATTTACTATACCCTTTTCTTCTGCCATTTCAGAATCTATTTCAGCTGCCCCATGGGAGCACGAAGCCATTAGCCTGAATTATCATTCTGAACGCAAATTTCACAAGGTAACACCAAATCACGGAGGTTTTGATTCCTGTATTTACTGAGATGCTTTCCCTTTAGAGAGGTTACAGGTCTGCTATTTGTTTGCATATTAACAGCATTGATTTTCAGTATACCTGACATTAGAGTGTTCATTTATCATATGTGTAATAGCTGAATACCAGAAGATGTGCTGCAGAGTGCATGTCAACACATAGAAAAGAAATTAGTATCTGAGATATTACACAGGCCATGCAAGCAAGGAAACAAATCAATCAAACATGGAGCAAAGAAAGCTGGTAGAGCCTATTCATCAGGTTTTAGCAAGTTTCATTTCCAACCATGCTGAAATAGGAGCAGAATTTTGATTTAAAAGGCTTTTACTGCAGACACTGAAGCAAAAAAGCTGGGACTTACTGGTGAACATTAAAGCCCTCATACTCTCCTCATCACAAAATAGCTACCTTTGGTAGCAGGAAGGATCAAAGAGGCTGGTAGAACCCAGATGTGCCTATATACCTCCTTTCTTCCACTATGTGCAGATACACTTTCACCAGGCCTGCCTCTGAGCCTGTGATGTCCTCAACTGGATGCAGCTGCCCCTTGCTCTCCATCTTCCACACCACACCCATTGTCCATGTGTATTTAGATGGTACGTAATTATTTAAATTCCTCCACCTGTCTCCCCACAACCTTCCATACATTAATTCTTAAAGGGAAAATGGCTTTGCTGTTTGCTAGATGCAAGCATTTACCTGGATAGCAGCCAGTGGAGCAGGTTGTTAAACAAACATCCTGATGGAACAAAACCAAACATGAAACAGCAACAAAGAGAAGAATATACTTTTACTCAAACATCAATCTCCTATAAGAGTCCAGGTAAAGCCAGGAAACAACAAAATGAGCAAGCTTTCATTTGTTTTGTCCATAACGATAATAAAGGTGAGGAAGTTGAAAGTGCTTTGCTTAGAAGAACCCTCTACACTTCCCCTTCTCCCTCATATCAGTGCCCTGTGCTCCACGCAAACAGACATCAAAAGCAACTCTAGCAAAAACAGCTCCTTAATTTTTCTGCTGTGCTTGTCTCTGATTAAAGGGCAAACTTTAATGTAAACAGCACTTTATCCAAGGCCAGGAATTCACACAAAATAGAGCATATTACAAAAATGGTAGGAGGCAAGGTGGACTTTTGATACTTCCAGACACTACTGGAGGCTCAAACCACACATGCAGTGACTACAATTTAGCACCATCTGTGCTTGTATCAGTTTTCATACTCTTAAAATATGCACTATATTTCTGCAGTTCCCTCAGCAGAAGAACTGCGGCATATCCTGTGAGAATAGCAGCTAAAGATCCAGAAGTCTGATGCAAGATTGCTTAATAATTGCACAACTCTCTTGAAAATTTACTTCAAAATCATATCTAAACTCTTTAGAGATGGGGGCTTGTTTGTTCATTTAAAGAAGCATGTTAAATAATTGTATTTTCAATTACAGAAAAAGTATCTGTGGTAAATGCTGACAAAACTCAGCTTAAAAATACATTTCTTCACATTTCATTTACCCAGCTTGGAGAGTCCTAGCGTGGGGATTCTCCAGAATGCAAACTGGTCCATAATTTCAATCCTTCTTCTAGATACCTAATTGAGATCTACCACACATTTTTGAATGGAGAGGGAAGAAGGGTTCAATGTGAGAGCACCACTGACCTACAAACTGGTGCTCATATTCCCTGCTCTGTTTTCCAATTCCTTTTACAATAATTTCTATTTCTACTTTTGAGGTTTTTACGTGTTCCCCTCTCTTGAGCATCATTTAAGATTTCTCTACACTGAATTGGATCCAACATTAATCACCACAGTATGTAAGCTCTTTCCTGTATCGTGTATGTGTTGTGCTGCTTGCACCCATGCTGGACTTCACTGATGCCCTCTCTCCTCCAGCTGAGCTAACTAATACTCCTTTTCTGTTTTATCTTCCAATCAATGGATCATTCTCTTACTTCATGGGAATTTAATATCTTCGAGAGCCTTTAATGAGAGACTTCCCTTGCATACACTTGCAGAGACCATCAGGGAATTACGCTGATTTCTGAAGCATGACTTCTCTGTGTTTGCTCTTCTCCATATGGCCTTTAAAGTCACATAAATTAAGGGCCACATGCCCATAATTTTCAATCTTTACAACATTTCCTATTCAATTCCTCTGAAACAGTGGTTTGTGATTTACCTTGGAGCTTCTATTTTTATTATTTTTTTAACTAGCATGTCATTAGCCTCGTGAAGTCACAAGGTAACAAAGTGGCTTTAAACAGCTGATTGCACACTAAATTGTTTGGCTACTTCTTCACATTCCTTGTAATAATGCCCTGTTAATTTTTCTTATTGGACCCACACCTTCACCTATCAGCTGTTTCCCATAAAGGAGAATGAGTTGGGCCTAATGCCTTCCAGAATGTTGTTAAAAGTTATAATGAAAATTCTGCACAGAACAGCCCCACAGCAGCTAAATTTATCTTATTTGTGTAGTTCTTTCACAAAGACACATACATAAACATGAGGTCCATAAAAGCACAGAACTTGTAGAGAGTCTTTTACTGAAGTAAAAACTAATAACTAATTATGGCAAAGACAGGAAGTAGCACTAATATCTTGAAAAGGTGCTTTTTGTTCTTTGATCTCATATAAAAGTCTATCAGAAACACTTTCACACCAAACAAAACAGAATTCTACAAGTATTTTTTCCCCAAAAAAGTTAGATATTTACTTGTCTCTGCAGCCAGCCCTGCCAGACTCTATGTCCTTCCCTGAGGCAGGACTGTGACATGGAGTAAGTCCCTCGGGGGCACAAGGAAGGAGTGACCAGGCACCAAGGTTTCACTCTGTGAGCAGGCATAAGGACAGACAGATGCTGGGGTTTATTACACCCAGAGAGTCTCCCATTGCAGCTAGGATGGTCAGAGAGACCAAAACGTGAGACTGGGACAAGCCAAGGGCAAACTGCTACACGTGCACAGCAAATGAAAATGGGACAAAGTCGTACCTCAGAGGGTGCCTTGGTGGCAACACAGCTCCTAAAGGCTTTTACTGGTCTGGTAACACTTAATAGCACCTAGCAGCTGCACTGGCTCAGAGCTGCACTCAGAAACTAAATCCAGCCTTTCCTTTGCAAGAAACTCGTTCAGAGACCTAAGTCTGTTTAATGAGTACTAATTTGTTCATGAAGCTGACAGGTGAATTTCCTCTTCAATCTACATTATATTGCATGTTCCTGTTGTTGGTTTCTGGGGAAAAAAGCCGCAGCAGCCCTTATTTAAAAACAAACAAAAAAACCCCTCATGATGAGATTGACACGAAAGAAACTTGTTTCTCATCAGTAATTGCTTCCCCCTGGGCTTGACAATGTTTACAAATGAAAGCTTTTCCTTCACATATGGCTTGACCTATCATGAATTATAGCTGCTGCTACTGATCCACTCCTCCCTGCACACAAGGCTTGCTATCTCAATTTTGTACTGTAATTAAATATTTTCTGATGGCACATTATTTATTATTTGTCACCTTCAGCTCTCCTGGTGTTTATATGTCTCCACATATTAGCAGGTGATTCAAAGATTATTATTAACAATATTAATATCCTAAGAGCTTGTTTGATGCAAGTGAGACACAGGGCTGGACTGCTTGACTGCAAGGAATAAGGGATGGGGTTTCCTTTGCTATTAGGTTTTTTAATTTGTGCATTATCTAGCACCTTGCAGTCTTTGTTCACAAAGATCTTAAGCAGTCAAGGAAGAAATATAACAAAAACAGTGATGAACGAAATTTATAACTAATCTCATTTGACCATTACAAAACTACCAAAGAGTGAAGCAAAGAAAACAGAGAAGAATAAATATAATTTTATTTTACTTTTTTGTTAATTTTTTGCTCTTAAAAAAAATCAAAATAAGCCACATCTTTCCTCCCAAAACCAACTTCGAAGATAAGTAGGACCTGTTGCACTAGAAGGAAAATCAAGCTCAAACAAAAGAGGAATACCATATTTTGGATATTCAAACCTAACTGTCCATATGATTCTTCCAAAATTTCAAGGTTGGGTTTTTTTCCTTACTCCTCTTCTCCATATTCTCATCTATACCAACACTACCATAGCAACATTCAGTGCAACCCTTGAAAATCACCGTGACTTGGTACTAACTCAGAATTTGGCCCAGGAGATAGAGGTATTCACTCACAGACTCAACTCAGTGTGCTTGCTTCAGAGCTGGTAATTAAAAACCTCTCAATTACAATCCTACCTTGCCTCACTTAACAACCTTAAGCCAGTCAGCTTCCCATTTTGCATCTTGCTCCCTATTCCCATGATCTCCTGCAGGGCACAGTTAACACCCCCCATATCCCTCCCCTCCTCCCTCAAAGAGCACTGGGGGCAAGAGGGACTGCCTGCACCTTTGTGAGCTCAGAAGCCAAGGCTCAGGAAACCCTCTAGCACTTCTCAGGCAGGAAGGACAGCAGAGCTCAGAGCCCTGGGAAGCTCTGGCCACAGTGGGACTAAACATGGAAAGGAATGGGTAAGAGACAGAGCCCAGTGGGCATGGGAACAAGGAAAGCAGGCAGAACTGAGAGGGGATCCATTCTGTTTAGACTTTTGCTTAAAATATCATTGATGAATAAAAGCACCCATAAAAGGAATTTGTGTACGACCAGGATGTTTTTTTACGGAGAAGATTATTATAAAGCCCCCCCATGTGCTGCACGGGTGCTCACAGCCCTGGGGCAGCAGGGGCTGACTGAGAGAATGGCCAGTCCCCACAAGCTCTTGGCAAGGGACAGACCAAGCCTCAAGCCTTAGCTGAGGCTTCAGGTATGCACAAGGGGACAACCTAGCAGTTGTTCTTCCCCAAAATTATTTGTTGATGTAACAAACCAAGTTCAAAAAGACATAAATATCTAGATTAACAACACTCTTTAGAGGCTCCAAATGCAAAGCACCTGTAACTAAGTATTTTCTTTTATTATAAACAATACAATTTGAAATAATGTCACAGTGTACTAATGAAAAATAAATTGCATGCTGCATAACAATTAGTGCCTACTAACAGAGTCAAATTAGATTGCTAAAGCTTTTATTATCCAAAAAGTAGGAGCTTTCCCCATTTTGCTAACCCACGAGAAAAAGGAATTGCCTTGGCAATGGTAACTTACTTGGGGTTGAAGTGCATCCAAAAGCCAGGATCTGCAAATCTCTTATTTCTCACTTACTGTTAATTTAAACCTAACCTATTTGTTTTTAAAGACTTGATTCAGGCCCTCTGACACACGATGGACTAGAAATATATTAAAAATTACAATTTTACAAAGGGCATTTTATAGACATCCCGTATCATAGCAAATTACATCAACTTCTTTTAAAATACATAAATGAAAATATGCATTCTGTGTCCAACATTTAAATCAATGTAGTTCATGCAGTGCAATGTAGTTAAGACACTAATTAGTTTTCCTGACAAATGGTGAATTTTTAGCAATTCAAGGTACTGAAAATATTTTCATTTATTCTCTACTCTTACTACTCTCTTTTTCAGACATAAAGCTATGTATATTTATGTCTATTTTTCCCCCTCAACAGAAGAAATAAATTAAGAACATCAGGAAAATGGGATTTTACAATGAGTTAGCATTTATCACACCAAACCACTAAGACGTCTTGCTCAGCTGGAACTGTGCACATTCCCAGATGGTGTATTGGATTATAATTTCACAAAATGAGTTTACTCTCTCAACAGTTTCTCTTGCAATTTCCTCTGAAAAGTTGCCTAAATACTTCCACAGTCTCTATTCCTACTCCCTGTGGAGTCTCCCATCTCTTTTCTGTATGGCATTATTTTATTTTGATATCATGGAATATTATAGGTAGGAATTATACTACTGAGATTCTCCGATGGCATTCTTACTTTTTATTCATTCATTATAATATTTATATTAAGCTCTTTACAAGTGGGCTCTTTAATTTACTTTTTATCCAATACCTTTCACACAGTTCATTTTCCTTGTACCTGATATTGTTAATAATTAAACTATGACTTGCCATGTCCATGAAGGACAACGAAAACTAAAAATTTATCTATGTTGACACCTAGGTGATAGGAGAGCTGCACAAACCCTAGAAAGACAACTGCATTTCTGCTGTATGGTGAGAGGAGCTCTGTGGCCTAAAGCATGGGGTCAGGAGGTGACCCTGGACTTGTTGGATGTTGGCACCGAGTGCCAGCCCTGGGAGCAGCCTCTCCTGCTGCAGAGATGGGACATGGTGGCAGATCCACTTTGCTTTCACTGTACACACTGTCCAAGGCAGCTGGTGAGCTGCTGGCCAGGGCTGAAGAGGAGGCAATAACAATGAGAGGCCAGAGATGGTTCGTGTTTACCTGCAGTCACATGAGAAGCCTGGCACCCACGGGGTTAATGACCTATAAGTGATGGAGGCACCACCTTAACCTTTCTGAAACAGAAATTTCTCCTTAGAGGCATCACCTGCAGAAGTCTCCACCAGAAGGTCACAAGGCACAGAGAAATGTGCTGATGTGGACTGTTTTAGAGATGAAACAGAGTATCTTCCTCACCTAATCCAGGCTCACCCAGCCTTAATTCTATGGTTCTAAATTGAATATATCAAAAAAAGAAACAGATTTACAGTTAAATTAGCAGGTTACATTGCTCAGAGCATAACTCAGTGTTACAAATGGGTTTTATTTGGCCTTAGGGCTTGTCAGTGGCATTATGTAATCCAACAACCAAGGATTGACATTATCCTCCCTTTGTTCTCAAATGAAGATTTCTCACTGATTTATTCATTTTGTTTGTACAAGTGGGAGGAAGCTCATGAGTAATTTTTGGTGGTGGGACGTTACAGCTCTAATTAATTTAAACTGGTATGTGGCTTAGTTTGCTAAAATATCTGCATATTCTAGAAGTTCAAAAATTCATTGTTTACTGTGCACATAGACTTAATATACCTCAAATAGCAGTGCACCAAGCTCACACAATTAACCCAGCAGTTACAGTATTGCTGTGACACCTTTGCTACTGCAGACCTCCAAAAGTTGCCCATTTTTTGTAGTTTGCATAGATGCTGAAACAAAACACAGTTTCTGATAAGCATCACTCTTGTTCCCCAGAGATAAGTAATGAAACAAACATAGCCATATACTCTCAAAAAAATTTTGCTGAGTGCAAGCAAATTTTATATTAAGCTAAGCCTCTTATTTTGTTATAATCACTGTGTGGATGCCTATTTTAGCCACAAAGGGCATGTGCAAGTTGCTCATCAAATATCATTTCTGCTTAATGACAGAACAACTCATAAATAAAACATAAAAGTTTGCTTGGCCTTTACACTCCACCTTGTGCAACATCTCAAATAGTTTAGCATGCACAGTGTATTAAAGAAAAAACATGATTTAAGAATCTACAATCCTAACAAACATGAACCAGTAACCAATCATTACAGTTCCACTGTAATCTCTGCTGTCCACAAGATAACTTCCTGGACATGGAAATGAAAAAATAAGGTGGCAATATTTAAATTAATACACTATAAAATTAATTATATATATATATTAAATTAATAAATATATTCACTATGTGCTGCTATTAGAATATCCGACACACAGCCAAGCCATTTAATCTGTCATTGGAACTGACACACTGATCAAAGCACCTGAAAAGCAGCAATGTTTTGAAGTAGAGCTGTGCTTCCTCCTTCTGCCTTACAGGAGCTCTGATGACTAATCTGTAAAACTGTTCATGCATTTCTCCATCATTTACTCTTTTCAACAATTTACTCTCCTTACTTAACGCAATAGCTTACCCTTCACAAAAAGTCTAATGAAGAAAATAAGTGAAACCTGCTTCAAAATTCACAAATTTGGTGTTAACAAAAATATGTAAATCCATAAATCAGTATATGGATAAATTTACTTTTTAGTTAACAAGTGTCGTTCCTTGGGATTTTTTATTTTCCTCATGCATTTCATGTTTTCTAGATGACAGATTTTACTAGCAATGGTTCAACCCATGAAGGCTGCATATTGGAACTAGCATGCATAAATACATTTATACTCCTATATATATAAGATACATATATATATGCCTATTCACCCACACATGTAGGCACACATTCCTATAGACACAAATAACCTTTCAGAGACCCTAATGCACTAGAGCTTTTAAGCAAAGCAAAGGAGGAAACAGACCATATATGAATTGGCAGACCTGAAGATCAGCCACTGGCCTGGCAAGGAATTGCTTTTTCTCTGGCAGTTTGTGAACATATGCTCTTAGATGTGAGTCATATGTCAGACTATATCACACACACATATAAAATAACATGTCATTTACAAATTACAGACATTTCACATCTAAGCATTTCTGGAACATGACTGAATCCAAGCCTTTAGTACTACAGGAAAGTTCATTGCAGAGACAATTTAACAGACTAGAAGATGCCTTTCCCAAGATACTTTCCTAAATTATGTTGGGTTATTTTCTAAATGGGCAGAAAAATATTGCTCATGTCTCAAACGAGTTTCCTGTCAAGACCAAGAAGTGAGAAGAACAAACAGTTGGGCTGTGGTTATACAGTCATCTCAGATGGCTAAAGACATGGCTTTTCCCCCGCAGTTCAAACCCCACCTTCCACTTTAGAGGTGCATAGCTGGACTGGTTTTGGATGGAATAGAATAATTTTTTTTCATAGTTACTGGTATGGGGCTGTGTTTTGGATTTGAGCTGAAGACAGTGCTGATAACACAGGGATGTTTTAGTTAATACTGAGCACTGTTTACACAGAGCTAAGGCCTTTTCTGCTTCTCACCCCACTCCACCAGTAAGTGGGCTGGGGGTGCACAAGAAGTGGGGAGATGACACAGCTGACCCAAGGGATATTCCATACCACACAGCTCATGCTCACTATATAAAGCTGCACAAAGAAGGAGGAAGGGGGTTGTTCAGAGTGATGGTGTTTGTCTTCCCAAGTCACTGAACACCTGCCTGCCCATCAGAAGCAATGAATGTATTCCTTGTTTTGCTTTGCTTTCGTGCACTGTTTCTGCTTTCCCTATTAAACTATTTTTGTCTCAGCCTATGAGTTTTCTCATTTTTTCTTTTCCAATGCTCTCCCTGATCCCGCTGGTAGGGGAGTGAGTGAGTGGCTGCCTGGGGCTTGGCTGCTGGCTGGGGCTAAACCATAAGAACAGCAGAGCTGATTGGGAAGATATATTTTTCAAACATAGAGGAAAAAAGAGTATTCAATTTTGACATAATTGGAGTTTCTGGTGCAGCCAAAGGTCTTTCAAATGCCTCAAAGTACTCCATTACCTGGAGGAGGGATACAGAGCTGGGGCTTCAAAGACCAAATCATACACCCATGCTGTGCTTGATTCAGGGACATGCAACCAGTCACATCTAACCCTACTTCTCTGTCTTTAACCATCCCAGTTTCTCCAGTGGTAGGCCCAACTTCAGACCTAGAAGAAACATTAAGTTGTAATAGGGGTGCGGGAGTGGAATCGTTAATGGTAAAGAGTTTTGGTATCTGAAGAGACAGAAATTCCTGTCTAGTCTATACTCTTCAGGCACAGGAGGATGCCACACGCAGCACCGACCACCCCACCAGAGGGAAAAAACAAAATTTTTTTTCCAGTTCACCCTGAATGGACTAGAGCAAACAGATACCATTCAGACACACAGCTGCAGAAGAAACCCATATCAGCATTTTGACATTCATCAAAGTAATGGGTTATGAGAGTTAAGGGCTCAGAGAATGATGTTTCCTGGTAATTATCATCCCTTAATCATTGATCAAAACCAGCAGTTTATCAGAAAGCTGATTCTCACAAACTTTGGCTACCCACAGATAGCAAGAACACTTTTTCTCTTCCTATTTCTGTCAAATATTACTTTTTCTTTTCCCCTCCAGCCCTTTCCAACCTCCCACCCACCCCCAACATACACAAATTTTGCATTCCTCTCTGTACAGTTCTTTCTGCTAGGAAACAGTTGAGTACATCTTCTTTCATGTTCAGAGTTTTCTTTAAATTCTGCTTGGATTTTTTTGGCTCTTGATTCTTGAAGTTGCCATTTCTGTGAATCATTAATTCAGAGATGCATGAACAATCTTACTTGATAGACTGTGTATTATGTTACCTCTCACTTTGCTCTGTTATCTTACATGTTGTCAAATCAGACTTCAAATTATGTCACAGCTACTCTTTCTGAATGGTTAATTTTTCACTGAGAGTTACACAGATGGGCAATTATTTTAAGGCTTGAATACCTGCCAACAATTGTAGTGGCATGAAGCTGATCTCCAAAGCCCACACAACCACAGAGAACACCAAAAAACAGAAGACAACTCTGAATGTAAACTATACCAATTTTTACGGGTGGCAAAGTTTAAACAAAAATTTTCCACACGATTAGAAAAGCCTTCAACCACTACAAGCATGTACTTCTGTATATATGAACATGCAAAACCGCACAGCGCATTTTAAATCCCAAAGAACAACTAGAAACCAAACCAACTAATAGAATAACAATGTTTCATTTATTTACGTATTTTAAAACAAGAATGTTACTCAGGGGAGAAGTAGGGTAGCCATCCTTTAAGCTCCATGTATTTATCTGTAGAAATGACTAAAATATAAGCCCCACTCTTGAAGAAGAAATGTCACTTAGAGAAGTGGGAAGTGGGTCACTTTCCATGTCTTCTAGCCTGACAGCAGAATGGCCAGTGACTAATAAATGCTCTTTTAACTGTCTGTTATGTATCCACTGAAACTGGGACAAGAAATATGGAGTCCCTCAAACAAGCTCCTGGAAAAGTATCCCTGCATTGTGGCTGTCCCCTGCTGCTGGCATACATGGATTCTGCATCCTGACACTACCACTTCTGCAATGTTGTCCCACTTACAGAATAGCCCAGCACAGAACTGAGATCAAAAGAAATCACCAAACTTACTTCTACGTTCACCATGAACAATAACATAGACATAACAATGCACAGAAAAGTATACAAAGTCATACAGTGCCCAGCCAAGTCTGGCACTCACCTAAATCACCTGCTGCCTTCCCCTCTCTCCTCCTAAAAGCTCTCCAAAATTTTTATCAGTTTTCCGACACTCTGAAACAAACCACCAGAGGCTCTGAAAAATGTACATTGAGAATTATGTCTTCTTGTTTTGCACAGGATGAAACAAAACACTGATAATAAGGATTAAACAAGACAGCCATCTAAAGCAAGCTTTCAACAGAAAGCATTTCCACGAAGCAGCCCATGCTTCAAGGTGCACGGGGAGAAATCTTTGATATCCTGAAGAATCATTTACAGAGAGACATGAATATTTGGTTCCAAACCTATAAATAATTAAATAAGTTAATAATTAAATACAGGAGCCTGTCTTGTCTGAAAAGAAAATTCAGAAACTCTTGTAAGCACTTCTTCAACGACATCGACTTTCTTAAGCATAGTGCAGACTTCTCTCTACAGTGAAAAATGGAACATGTGATGGTTCATAAGCAGATTCAGAAAAGGCTGGGTGCAGAACCACAAACTTCTGGGAGAGTGCTCATTTTACCAGGACTTTGTTCAGCACCCTCGTAGACAATACCAGCAAGTGCCATCTCCATATGATATATACCATTAGAATAAAAGGGAAAGAGAGTTTAGGCAAACTGTAAGAACAAACCCTGCTATTATTTTAATATTTCCCCAGTTTTATAATAATTTTTGTAATGTTTTTTTTTTCCACTGTCTTTCCTCCAAATTTGTCCAAACCGGGACATCCACATATGATTTTCTTTCCTTTTCTCCATTTCTTTTCTACAAATTGAGAGAATGGTCATGTTTGCAGAATGTCTGCTGCAGAATTTTGAGGAAAGCCTGACACTGATTTCAGGCATATGAAATTGTGTGTTCATACATGAACACACAACCAGGCCTTGAGAGTGATTAAGATCCTTCTTGGCATGAGTATCTTACTAACCAATTACAGTCCATGAGTAAATAAGGATTGAGAAAATGAAGGGAACACACCAGAACATGTCAGTCATTTATGATTAGCAAGGCCAACAATACACTCCAGTGCTGAGTTTTAAAATTTCATTTCAATAAATTAATTATGCCATTGAAACAGAGTTGACTTCATAAACCACACACAGTTCTGATTCCAGAGCATGCAATAATTAAAGATATAGTCAGTAGCTGCTGCAGAGATTTTCTGTTTTCAAGAGGAGTGAAGTTAATTAACCTGTGGCTTTCCCAAAGTGTTAAAAACAAGAAGCAGCCTTCTAGACTGTGGTGATTTGGCCAGAACTTGTTTACTAAAGCATCTTATCTATTTACCATCACATGGACTACCAAATGCACATTCAACTCTGCATAGAGGAAGGACTGACTGCTCCTCTAGCTCATGGCTACTTTACCCAAAACAGCCCCCCGACCTGAGTGGAGCTATTAATGGTGGTAATCCATCAGCCAAAGGGAGGGAAGACTGCACATCTCACAGAACCATGAGCTCCATGAATGACTTTACACGGCAGATGCAAAATAAGCAGTAGTCAGCATAGAGACAGGGGGCATGAGAAAAAGCAATGTACTGCAGGGGAAATCAGCCTCATGATGAACTTAAAAAAATTCATCAGGAATTAACGTGAACTGTTCTACTGCTCTCGTTCAAATCAATGCTCTCTGAGCAGAATACCTACACAATTGTGCTGGCCTTGCAACGAGGTGACTGCTAATTACTACCTGGACTGAGAGAGATACTCCACTGTTTTAATACTTGAAAGAGAACTGGGTTGGCAACCTCTGTATAATTAGTTTCCTAACAAGAGAAAGGATTGCAGATGCCTGAGGAGGAGGAGGGAGAGAAGAGATCCCAGTATACAAAGATACATTTTTGTTCATTCTTTTCTCTCTTGTGACCTCCCCTTTATTTTCCTGCACTGTAAGGGACAAGTTATCATTAATGGCATAATGCATATTATTATTCATTAGCACTGTTTTTCTTATGCCAACCTATCCCATCTTGTTGACACTCACACCTCTGTCAGAGAGACTCACTATATTTAAATATGTATATAAATTGCCATTACAGCTTTCCTTTAGAAGAAAACTGCTACTACAGCTGACCAAAAAATTATCATCAAACAATTTTCAATGACAGTATGGCTTTAAAGGCACTGTATTTTTCCTAAGTATTATTAACTAATTTAAAATAACACCTGGAGTGTTTTTTCTTAAATCAAAACATTTTATTTCACTGCAACATCTGTTTTAAAACATATTTTACTTCATTCACTCATGAGTTTTCCCCATTTTCATTCATAACATCACTGACAGCAGATTTCCACTGCTAGCCCAGAATGGCAAGATACCACAATCACTTGATTTAGTATTACAATTGAATATCTAGGCTGTACAAAAGCATCAAGGATCTCATTAAATACTAATACTGTCATGCCATTAATAATCTAAAAATTGAGTAAAAGTCAAAATTAATTTGGTGTAGAAGAAAAAATAAGATTTTCTTAAGTTAAATCTTACATATTCTTTTAGCTCCATTTTACAGCAGATTTTGGAAATTCTTCCGTTTTTAAACATGAATTCAGTGCAAAGTGCTTTCTCCCTCTGCTCTTGTTATGCTGCTTCAGCTTCTCTTATTCACCAGAGCTGAACCCTCCATGTCTCCACCAGGAGCTTTTCCCATCTCACATAGGTCTGTCTACCCCTACAGAAAACCCAAAACACCAGTCCCACAGCAACTGTTCTCTCCCTCTCAAAACTACATCCCCCTCAAGGACCTACATTAGAGAATTACCATTGCTTCTATGTACAGACATCTCTGGTCTACTGGACATTTTGTTGTTATTCAAGCCTCAGAAATCTTCTGAGACTTCACAATCTCTAAAGTATATTCCAGGAGTTGTTACACTACTAGCACTAAAGAAAAATTAATATTAAAAAAAGAAAATACAGATGGAAAGAAGGAAATAATTCACAGAAAATACATGAAATAAGAAGAAAAAAACTCATTTCATTCAGCTATATTTCAGTACAATTATTATTGCCATGCAGCCTGAAACATCTAAAATAATCACGGGGCAATGAAACCTGAAAGACAAGGCAAAGACCTGCTTGCTTACCAACATTTTGCTGCCCCTATTTCACCTCCTTTGGTGGCAAGAAGCTTTTAGCCTACATGCTGAGATTTGACTGGAAAAAATTTTTCTGCCAAATCCCAGCATCTGTAAAACCAAAGAGAAAATTTTAGAACTGAGTTCTATATCTGTACTGATTGCCAGTAGTCTTAGACATAGATGGCATACAATTCTAAACTCTTTGGTCTGAGAAAGCTTCCACTGTATCATTTCTCCATATGGAGAGTTCATGAGTAAGCTTTGGCAAGTTTTTCCCATGTAACATTCTGCGGGCTCATCCATCACATAAAAGTTTTGAATTAATGACACTACAATATTTTATAAAGGAGATCCATTTTATTTTCCATCTTTCCTGGCAAAAGTTCTTTTGCAATTTCTAATTTCAAAGTCCTTCATTCAATGATCAGAGACTACATTGCCATTAGCTAAGTTTCATGTAAGTGCAGACAGATCAGAGGCACGGATATCTTAACATTTACCACTATTGTCTGAAGTTCCTATCAATGCATGCTTCTTCTCCAGGCCAGTTAGCTCAAAAAAAAAAAAAAAAGTCATACTCACCTGCAATAATGAATGAAAGAGTGAATGCATAAAGACAGTGGAGAGCTAAAGTGCATATGTGCAAAGAACAGCATGTATTTTCTCTTCTAGGAGCATAGCACTTCTTTCTAAACACTGTCTAAAAGGGGAAGGCTTAGGCTACTTGCAATTTTTATATTAAAAATATTCCATGAAGATGTGATTTTGGAAGCTGAAATTCTAATCTATACAGCAGAAAGCTTTAAGTGCCTGTGTACATTTAAAGCCATGTTCATTTACTAGTGAGTCAGCCCACACCACCTTTGGCTATCTCTAGAGGGCAAAATGGATTCCCATTAGTAATTCTCAGGCTTGGAGAAAGCTCTGACCTGTGCACAGGGTTTATCAAGGTCTGCTTTCTCTGCAACAGCTACAGATGGGGGCAATCCTCAAGAGACTTGCCCCTGCTGTTTTCTTCTGATGAAGCAACCCTTTGAATCTCCCCTGTTTTTTATCACCCAAAATACAGCTCTCATCAATAATCACAAGAAAGAGACATCTAAATTTTTTTTTTTAGTTTTTGGGTTTTCCTCCAAACACAAGGCTGAAATATGAGGATTGAATTCATTAAGGTTTAATGGTGAAAATGGCTACAACATGTATTCCCTCTTGGTAAAAGTTAGCTAAATACTAGGAAAAACACCTGAGAAAATGCTTGGCAGGGATGGGGGAGTAGGCTCTTTGCACACAAGCCCTCCATGATCTTTAATCTTTAAAACATAATCTCAACCATGAAGACAAATAGAGGCCAACAATAATATACATATTCCACATCACCACGTTCACCACTTACTACATGAAAGCTGAAGTTTCATATGCCGTTCTGATCCTGAGTCAGCCCAACATAACATTGATTTGATGGTACTACTCTGATTACATTTGTATTATGTAAATGAAGGGTGCAAATTTTGCCTTAAAGGAGTACTAGGTAAGATGCTGTTTTGTAACACATATGGTTTGTTTTTGGCATTTTTTCCCCTTTTTATCTCCTTAAAAGAACTGCAATCTTTCCTTCTCATAGGGTGGAATCTGGAAAGGTTTCCCTTTCATAGAGATTGAACTGTGTCCTATAAATATTGTTTCTACTACATCTACATGATCTAAGATAATGGCTGTAATAGAAAAGACAATGAAAAGTAATGAATGAGCTCATTTGAAATACAAGAGGCTTTGTCTTACTGGTAATAGCCAGAGGATGCCATAAAATAAAATAATCTCTTAAAAATGTCAGTCCACAAAAGTAGTCAATAGACATAACGATAAGCACTTGCTAATCAATAGTGATAATTCAGTGCAACTTAGCTGACAGATGCTTCTTCAACAACTGTTTTTCTAATAACTCACTAGCATAAAATTATCAGCCCAATGATTTAAGAAAACTCTTCAGCAGATAACAGGGCAGCAGGATGCACAGTACCACTCACCTCAATCTGTTCTATATTTTGCAAAACAAGGCCTTCCCAGGGACACTGCTGACTACCAAAGCCTTACTTTTACATGAAGGGGGAGGACATAAGGAGAATAAACTTTCCTTGTCAAAAGCAACTCATCTATTTTCAGCCTGGATATTCAGGGCACACAAGGACACAGGTCATAGACATAGAAGGCACCACCTATTCTCCAAAATAATGGCCATAGTCAACCCTCCTGACATGGCCAAGCCTTCAGTACTGATGGAGAAGCCTTTCTGTGCAATACAGCTGTGAGGGAGATGGCTCTTTCACAAGTTTATGAGCAACATCAGCATCTCTGCCTTCAGTGGGCAAGAAACACTTATCCAATTTGCCTTTCCCCCGCTAAAGCAACAGCACAAAATAAGCACATGAAGCCCTTTCAAATTAAATAAAATCCCTTAAAGGGCACCTGCCTCTCTGGGAAAGTTGAAAGAGCAAATCCCATTAGTGAGGGTATCAGTTGCCTGGAGCAAGATTACTTAACAAAATTGAGAGCCATGTGAGATGCACTGTGCATCTTAAACAACCCTGGAGACCAGCAGGCATGACACAGACACAGGACCTGACCGAAACCAGCACCTGGAGGTCAGGTGGGGCACTTGAGACTCTCTCAAGTGGAGGTGGAAGTTTAGGCTCACACTGCAGCATCTAAGGTGTTACTCGAAAATTTCAAGCGCTGCAACAAGAAGAAATTAAGAACCTATGAAGCAAAAGAAGGCCTCTGAATAAGGCTGTCATCCCTCACCTCCTACACAGCAGGAAGGCACTGATAGAAACACATCTTAATATTGATGAGCCTCTGCACTCCATGTCTGGCTACTCTGGTCACAGGAATTCAGAGTTGTTTGATGTTTTAATGGCTTTAATAATGTAGCAACAGTTCAGATACTGACCCCATCTTAACAGAACTCCTGAACCATGCAAATATGAACATTAACACAACCAGAAGTTATTTGTTATTTTATAACCACCATGTTTTATTGCCACACGCTCCTAGATGTCTCCTAAAATTAGGCACTGAGAAACAGAGACCATGACATGTGATATTTCCTGGTCTCTCAATCCCCACATGTATGTGTATTTTGGGTGAAGTAACAAGGGAAATAAGATAATTCTTCAGATGCATGATAAATTACACTTGAGTACCAAGGCAAGGATGAAAGTAAATTCTGCCAAAACTTAAACAGATGTGTAAAGACACCATTTAAAATATTCTAGTGGTATTATCTTCCACATTTTAATACTCCCCCAGTTAACTGAGCAGATGACTCCTTTATCTCACAGTTGGCAACTGAAGGTGTTTCATGAATGACAATTCTGAGAAAAAACATTAATTATGTCTGAAACACAGTATGCCCCAAATCCAAAAAATATTAGCTGACTTTTCACTGCTGGCAATTATATTTTTTAAAGAGAGTTCTAAAATCAGTTCCTATAATTCCTTATTACAAAGGGGAAAACAAAATCAATCAAGAAGTGTTTATCCTTCTGCTTTGCTTGTGGGGGTGGGGAGGATATTACATAGTGGTGTTAACTGGCTTGTAGTCAATTCAATATAACTTTACTATGGCAACAGTTGCATCACTTCATATCACGCAGTTTCAGATGAAAAAATTAAACCAGCACCTCCTCCTTTTATTCCTGCACTTTGATCTTCTTGAGGTGGACTTAAAAAGCACTGCTTCCCAGATTTCCATGCCACTGAGCTTGTGCTTATAAGATTTCTAACTGATTGAGCAGATTTTTCCTATTTACAGTTAATCTAGTAAAAGCATTTTTCTCTGAAAGCTCCTTTGTGCTACACAGTGCATCCAGTACTTAGGGGGTTAATGCATGAAATGGATCACTGGGTTGAAAATAGAAATCACTGTTAAAAAAAATGTGGTACCAGGAGAATTAGGCACAACATAATATTGTAACCACTGAGAATTCTCAACAGTAAAATAAAGCCTTATACTCCCAGCATTTTCATTAGTTTTCCAGTAGTGCTGGACGCAGTGTGAATTACAATGAGCAAGAAAGCAGTGGTTGCTCTCTTTAAAGAACATGCACTGTATAGGGGGAAGTCATTTCTTCAGATCATACTGTGCTGCTTATTGGTTCGTATATGCTGGTATGCATTTTAGCACTTAGAAATTATATTTCTCTCCATTACTGGATTCTGCATATAGCTTGAAAAACAATATGAGTTTAGAAGCTCTCAAAATGAATCTCATTGTAAGGTAAATATTTGTTTAGAAGCATAAACAGTGATATAAATCTGTAGAAAGAGCATTCTGCACCAAATCTTTCACTGAGATGTTTTTTAAGTCTGGATGGGATGGGCTGTGTTTTCATTGAAACAACTGCAGAAGTTAACAACAAGATGATTAAAAGCCAAAGGTGGACAAAAATTGAGGTTGATATAAGCTTCTACTACAGAATGTTGTTTAGTTAGTAGTTAGCTATTCATCAGAAGAAAAAAAGAATAAAAAAGAAAAAAAAAAAAAAACAACCAAAAAAAGCCCCAGGAATAAACTCATTTGGGCAAATAGAGCATGTATTTGATGTGGTTTAATCCTGGCCCAGTCCAAACCATTATGGTATTAAAATACCACCAATTATCTTGGAAAAGAGGCAAACAAGCTTATGTGCACAAAACTACTAATTTCTCTGAAATCACTACTTATATAGCTCTTTAAGAATTAAGCATATGATCTGTATTTAAAGGAAGATTTGAGCTGATTCAAGCCTTACCTTGAACCTTCCAAATACTTATTTGGGGAATGTTTAAGTATGGGTCAAAAAAACCCCAAAGAATATGTGCTCTCTGACCGTTTACTGAGCACAGATTGCTGTTTTCAGCTGCATGATATTATCTAGAAGATCAAGTTCAGATCAACCTGCACAACCACTGGAAAACCAGAGCTTCTCATTCTTAAGAACCCAACCAGCCTAGACAAAATTGTACAGAGCCTGCAATATGCTCTGTATCACAATATGCTTCTCCACTGGGAGGACTCTGGAATGAATTCAGTGACGTGCCACATGTAGAAGTTCGTAGCAAGCAACCTTCCTCAGAGCCGAACACCATTCAAGTCCCTACATCGCAGAAATCCTGAAAAAGTGCTGAAAACCAACTGCTTACTCCTAAACAAGTACCCATCCTACACGATATGGACATTTCACAGCTTTTACACACAGTGAATTTCAATGTAATTCACAAAACCAATGAAGACTGCTAGAGAGAGCTTCTGCCCCTGCTCAGACAGAGTTGCCTACAGCAGGCTGCCCAGGACCATGCCTCATCAGGTTTTGAGCAATATGGAGACTTTACACAATTTTTCCAGTATCTGGTCACCCTAAGAGAGAAAAAGCCTTTTTCTTTTGTTCAGATAGAACTTTGCGGGGTTTTTATTTCTGCCCATTGCCTCTTGTACCTTCAGTGGGCACTGCTCCACCATCCTCATTCTCTCTAATCAGGTATTTATACACAGTGATAAAACTGCCCCTGAGCCTTCCCATATCCAGGCTCAACATCATCAGCTCGATCAGCACAACATTTTTTGCATTGTTATTTCCAAATTTTAACATTATGTCCTATGTTGTCTCATTATCCACCTTCTTTTGATGTGGCACTGCCTTGCCCTCAGGAAAAGTGAGGTGGTTTTTTGTTTGGTTTTAAAGGAATGGATTGAAAAAAAAATGGGGTTTTTTTTTCACTACTTAAAGGAAAAGACTTGTCTTTAAACAATTATGCTAATAACAGAAAACTCTAAATCATGCAATTAACAAGTATTAAAGCTTTTTTTCCTTAACAAATAATCTGATATTTTTCTCTTGAGGATTCTTTCTTCTTTTTACCCCCCAAATGCAAACAGCAAGCTGTTTACACAGTCATTAAGATTAAATATTTCATGAAGAAAAATAAATAAATTTCAACAAGTAATAATCAGATTTGGTGCTGTTTTCTGTTTTAGAGCACCTACCTTTAGATGCCAAAATTTTGTTGGACTTCGGTGGCCATGAAAGGTTGGGAAAGCAATTTGCTGTATTTTCAGAGGGATAACCAAAGTCATGCAGCCCCTCTGAACAAGGGACGAGCAAGGATGGGTGAGGCAAGGAAGGGACATCATATGATCTATCATGTTATATATATACATGACACAATTTAATCCCCTTACAGGATAGCAAGGGAGAAGACCACCAGTTAAATCTATGGTGGCTTCACATCATGATGTAAAAATTATCACATCAATAAAGATTCACCACATCATGAAAGAAAGATCTGATGCAGCTCAATTTACTGGGTTTACTACAGCAGATCTTTATTTCATGAGGAAGATTGATGTGAGTGAAGCAATTGCTCCTGTGCAGATTGTCTGGGCTGAACAAGGAGGACATGACCCTTCTGGGAGGTCTGTCCCACCTGCCAGAGGCTGGAAAGCCCAAGGCACTCCCTGCTCAGCTGACAGTACCAAGTCTGGGGCCTTCACTCACCTGGATTCACTGGCATCTCTGGTGCTAAAGGCAGTCCACACCCCAACCTTTCCCTGCACTGGGTACTCCCCAGCCAACCTTTCACTGTTGAGGAAGCTCATGCAAATAACTGTGAGACCTTTATCTTCTTGCCAAAGTCAGTGATGGGTTTAAAACACTCCTGAGTAAGGAGACAGGAGCAGGGAGAGATTGAAAACCTTCATTTTCCTAACAGACCTGGATAAAATCTGCTAAACTGCAACAAAATAAAGACAGAGTAGGTAGCCACAGCAAACATGCTAATAAAAATTCTCTTTGAGAATACAGATATCCAGCAAACATAAGAAAGCAATCCTGAAGAACTAGCAATGCACTGTATTTTAACTTCAGTTGCTCTCCACACCTCAGAAAAACAATTTTAAGACCTTACCCTAGAACTCTCTGCATAGAAGTAAGGCAGTGTCTTGGTACCACCGAACTCCAGCAAACAGGCTAAGAAAGCATCACTTTTTCCTTGAAACACCTGAAGACTGCAGGGTAGAAACACAACAGTGCTACAACTGTCATGTTTCAAATGCATGTTTACAAGTTTTGCTATCCTGCAGCAAGGCATGTCAGAGGAGCAGAGCCACCCTGAATTTTTCAGGACAAGCATTCAAACATGCTGCATTCTCCCAGAGAATCACAGCAGGATTTTGTAACTGTATTGGGTTTGTGTGGCCAGGACAAGGGCAGCTTCTGTGAGAAGCTGCCAGAAGCTTCCCCTGTGTAGAACACTGCCAATGCCAGAGAGCTCCAAAACAAATCAGCCATTGGCCAAGGCTGAGCCCATCAGCAATGGTGGTAATGCCTCTGGGATAACAGATTTAAGAAGGGTAAAAAGCCCTGCACAATTGCAGCCAGACAAAGGTGCAAGAAAGAGAGAAACAGCCCTGCAGACACTAAGGTCAGTGAAAGAAGAGGGGACACTCCAGGCACTGGAGGAGAGATCCATGCATCTCATGGTGCAGACCATGGTGAGCCTGGCTGTCCCCCTGCAGCCCATGGAGCTCTGTGCTGGAGCACATATCCACCTACACCCCATAAAGGTCCCCATGCCAGTAGGAGGCTGTGACCCCACGGTGGGGACCAATGCTGAAGCACTTCTGTGAAGAACTGCGCCCCATGGGAAAGACTCATGTTGGAGAAGTTTGTGGAGGACTGTCCCCCATGGGAGGGACCCTATGCTGGAGCAGGGGAAGAGTGGAAGGATGAAGGAGCAGCAGAGATAACTTGTGATGAATTGATTGCAATCCTCATTCCCTGTCCCCTGTGCTGCTGCAGGGCAGGGGGTAGGTACAGAATGTTAGGAGTGAAGTTGAGCCCGGGAAGAAGGGAGGGGTGGGGGTAAGATGTTTTTAAGAACTGGTTTTATTTTAAATTACCCTTCTCTGATTTACTTGGTAATAAACTAATTTCTCCAAGCGGTGTCTCTTTTGCCAGTTCAGTAATCAGTGAGTGATCTCCCCCTTACCTTACCTCAGCCCATGAGCCTTTTGTTATATTTTCTCTCCCCTGATGGCTGAGGAAGGAAGTGACAGACCAACTCTGGTGGGTACCTGCTGTCCAGCCGAGGCCAACATCACAGTAACACAGGTACCAGTAGTGCAATGTGTCCTCAACAGCAACACCTCCACACACCAAGGCAGTCCACACTATTTGTGATCATTAACAATCAGGAGCCAGGATTTCTATCTTTGTCCCACCTGAAAGTCCAATCAATTCACCATTTGCAAACCAAACTCAAGCCCGCTCTTAAGCAGCAATAAATCTACAAATTGACTTTTTTGTGTGTTATCATTGCCTATTACAAAAAAAAAAGTAATAAGCAATAGATTAATATATTGCATTTAGCAAACCACTCAAAAAGGTTGGTTCTGTCACTTATAAAAGATGCAACATTCATTTACTGCATTTAACACAGAAAACATCTCATTTCCAATTAAAAAACATTGCTGAGGACTTCGGGAGTTTTTCAACAAATATTAGAAATAAAAAAAAGTGCATATGAAGGTAATCTGTTAAGAGTACTTATGTTTTTCCAGGTGTTTAGTGTGATTGGAGTACTACATATTTGCATAACTTTTGGATTTTCTAGACATTAAAAGACAAGAAAACAGAAAGAGAAGCCTGTGATTTATCAAGTGGTTTTTCAAGACGGAAGAGTAATTTTCCTTTACAAGCCATCTGTACAGAACACCATGTAAATAATTCTCTGTTCAAGAAAACAAAATCATATTTTACTTGTGGATTTAACATACACAGCACAGTCCCTCCTCTATTATGTCCCACCACCAGAGGACTCATTAAGAATTACCAATTAACACAACAGCTACACTAGCAGGCAGAATAATGAAAGGACATTTTCACCTTAAAAGTTCATTTTCTTTCCTCTAATTTTTAGCCAGTTTCAGGGAGGAGTGGACAACATATTTGTATACAGTTTATGGATGTTTCTACCACAAGGTTTCTCGTAAAGACAAATTGTGATCACCTTCCAATGGCACCTCAGGAAATCTCCTGAGTCTTTATTTATTTATATGGAATCCATCACTGCAAAGCCTAGGAGCACAAACAGATTAAATACACTCCCTGTGTGCACCAAGGCTGCTGTCGTTGACATTGCCCAAGAAAGAAACTCTATATTGTTTTTTTTTTTTAATACCCTTAAACCTGAGCACAGCAGGGAAAGTGTGAACTGAGATTTCCTTCCTGAGACTAAACCACGCTATTTACTGAGCATCCATCACAGACCAACCACAGTGGATGCTTAAGCTGTGCAGAACACAGCAAAGCTTCAAACCTTCATTTTCTTAACACCTTGATACGCAGTGCTGGAAAGACAGAAAACTCCCAAAAAGCTGCTTGGAAAACAAAATTTTAGCTAAAAACAATTTCTTGTTTGTAAACTACAAGTATATATCTAGGCTTTTTCCCAAATATAAGAATCTGCTTTCTCCTGTAATTTCCTTCGCATGGGTGCCCTCTACCAAAGCACTTGTAATTGATGCATTTCCTTTTAATGGTCTGAGATTCAGCAGTGCAGTTTCAATGCTGCCAACCCAGCATCACTGTGACACAAACAGAGCAGCCCAGGAGATCATGAATCCATGGAGAAAAAAGAAGAAAAGATGATTTTCCACGGAATTCTTCTGCATAGAGTATAAATTAGCATATTGATAAAGCAGTTGGGTCAGAGATTCCTCTCCATCATATTTTTCCGTTACAGGGAAATTCAAGGATATGTTGTTCCAGGTATGATAAATTGTCTTCTGTGGGCATTTAGTTTTCACAGATAAACACTAAAAAACTTATCCCTTTCAATAACCTGGCAAGAAATTGCCTACTAATTAGGTAGCACGATTTATGTTTAATAGCTTGTGGGATTTAGGGCTTCCACCTTCTCTAAAACTGTCACACCTGTGCCCTTTTAGCATTACACAGCAGCCTAGTGTTCTCATTAGAGTCTGGAGATTAATATTAATGAGACAGATTCTCACTGGAGGCACACTAACTTCCATGACTTTAATTTTTGAGTGCAACTTATAGTGAGAATTTACCCTTATTACTATTATTTTTTAAGAGTTTTCAGGTTCTTTCTCATCTCAAATAATGTCAGAAATAATTCAACCTTGATTAAAGCCAGGAAAATAGTAATCAGAATATCAGAATTTATATTAAAAGGAGATTTCTGCATCTGTAATCCTTTTCTCTTTGACAACACGAGTTGGTTTTGACTCAGGTAGACAAGCCTTGAGTAAGTAAATAATTTGTTAATACAGGGGTTGAGAAAGCATACTCGTTAAAATTATCAGAATTCCTAATTCAGGCAGCCTTGTAAGAGGATTGCGATTACCGAGTAAAAAAAATTATTTTTTCTGTTATCTACAGCAAGGAGATGGAATCTAGCCTTGCAGAATGGGTTTTCTGACTGTCTCATAAGGAAGGAATTATGATGCAATTCAAGATTTAAAATTTCAGTCACCTTTCAGGGTTTCTCCGAGAACTCAATATAACACAGGAAAATTTGCTCTGCTGAGAAGAAAAATCCACTGTGGAATAGCAGTGTGTTAATGACATATGTACAGTAATGCTTCGATTGCTGAATCCAAACACACAGGGACATTTGGATACTGCCTCTGTAGCAAAATTAAGGTGTTCTTTTTCGAGGGCTGGGATGGGTTTTTAGTCACAGGATACGCAAAAGCAGGCTTGCACAATCCTATCAGATCATGTCCAAGTTACTCCCAAATTTTCTGGTCTATTTTAGTTTTATTTGACAACACAACAGTGGTCTGGAGGACATCACATTTTAGCAAGTTACAGGAAAATTAGGGGCTGGGTAAAACAAGGGAAATATAAACATTGTCCCTCTGAGGGAACCTCAGCGCACTGATCCAGTGCTCTGGCTGAACACAGGGCATGTTGCCTCTTAGATGACCTAGAAGAGACACAGAATGCAATAAAAAAATAAAAAGAAAGAGCAGTTTAGGACATAAACTTCAAAAAAATTTATTTTTTTTAACTTTTAAGCTTTTTTTGCAGATGAAAGCTGAGCTTCTAGACAGCATAGCAAAATTTATAGGACAGCTTAATTCTGCAGCTGTGCACTGACACTTCTGAAATACAGCAGCTCACTGTCCAACTGAAAGTTGTTCTAAACTGCATTATTCTCAAAGTCAATACATCACAGGGTGATGCCAGCCTAAAACAGTTGGCATTTCCCAGATCCTTCACGTGCTCTAACATTTATTTAAAAAAAAAAAACAAAAAAAAAACACAAAACCACCAACCAACCAACTAAAAAAAAAAAAAAAACACCCTCAGTAAATTGTCTAGGCAGGTTCTGAGAATACTTCTTTTTCTATCTAAATAGAAAGTTCACCAAATTAGCTCCCTAACATAAGTAAGGTTCTTAGATTTAGGGAAGACCTCAACCAAATATAATTTGCATTTTTTATTTATTCTTTAATAATGACCCAAACTCAATTTTGTCC
The DNA here is from genome assembly GCA_026261815.1 of Monarcha castaneiventris obscurior. NCBI lineage: Eukaryota > Metazoa > Chordata > Aves > Passeriformes > Monarchidae > Monarcha > Monarcha castaneiventris. The sequence goes on from JAMPIT010000161.1 coordinate 2,564,362, forward strand.
TCCTGCATAGTTTTCTTTGCTTTGAAAAAAGTAGAATATGTCAAATATATTTAAAAGCCTACAGCAATTTTGCAAAGAGCTTCATTATTGGCCAAAGGTGACAGGATACAGCAGCCCTGCTCTGAATGCAGGTTATTGCATTACCAATGTAGCTACACTGGATTGTTTTGCATTATGCCCCAGTGGAACCTCAATGAAAAATTAGCTGTTCCACATTACAAATTATCTTGTTTTCAGCTACAGCAGGTAATGGCATTTCAAGGTGCACTTACAGCATACAAGAGGAGGGAGGAAAAAAAATTAGGTGCTTAGCCTGTATGCCTCACAATCTCATTCTTCCTCTGGATTCCATGATAGCATTTGTAAATAATTCAGATTTTCTCTCTTACTTTGCAAAATAATAAAACGACTTAAGATCTCAGAAGCAATTTAATTTTAAAGTTTTGTTTACTACATATTTTATGGCATACACCAGAGAGGCTCACAGACAGAAGAGCAGCTAGGGCAGGCTTCCCTTGGGGATGCACGAAAGTGCCTGGGGACAGCAGAGCATGCTGACCCTGCCTGCAGGAAGGGGATTTGAAGGAGAACCTTCCAAAGAGCTACCCACAGCTGCATGAGAGTCTGTGTCTTCCTGGAACACACCCAGGTCCAAGGGTGAAAGTACCATGCTCCCTTCTGCAGTCTGCCTCTATCCCATGGGCAGCAACCTGTAGCTGTCAACAAAGGCTAAATAAACGTAACCCCTTTAAGCTTCTTCCCTTGTAAACAACTCTTATTTGTTATAAATCACTTTTATTATGACTGCTATTAATAGTATTTTTCTGTCTGCTGTGCTTCAGACCATTTGAGTTTGAAATCCAAAGAGGGAGGAACAAATCCCTGTGCATCCCTTTCTATGTATTCATCACACTCCTCGGCCTTGCAAGGCAAATCAAGGCAAAATCTTCCCAAAACTGCTGTGTTTTTATTCCATATTCATTGTGCTGAACACTTATATTCCAGCCATAATCTTACCTGCAACCCTTTATTAGGAGTGTATGCATAAACCCTATCTAAGAATATTTATGAAGATAAATATTCTTAGATAGGATTTATGCACACACTCATAAATACTTCTGGTTCCATAAAAAAAGTGCAAAATTAACTATAATCCTCATAGCATCATTGCTACTTCTGTTTATTGATATGACTTCTGACAGTTTGACATTCAGTCTTCACTTATCTGAGAATATACAGCAGCCTAGAAGCATTTTGTGCCTGAGACACTATAAAAGACACTGTAAGAGAGATTTGCAAAGTTTTTCTCATCTAGAAAAAAAATATATAAATTGTTCACAGACATTTCTATTTTAGGGTGGGCAGAGAATGGGTTGAGAGCACCCCTGAGGAGAAGGATTTGGGAACACTGGTTGACAAGAAGCTCAACATGGCAATATGCAGTTGCAGCCCAGAAAGCAACAGCAGCCTGGGCTTAATCCAAGGCAGCGTGGCCAACTGGGTGAGGGAGGGGATTCTGCCCCCCTACTCTGCTCTGGTGTGATGCATCCCACCTGGAACACTGCATCCAGTTCTGGGGTCTCCAGCACAAGAAGGACAGGGACCTGTTGGGGCAAGTCCAGAGGAGGGACACCAAGATGTCAGAGGGCTGAAGCACCTCTCCTATGAAGACAGGCTGAGAGAGTTGGAGTTTTTCAGCCTGGAGAAGAGGAGGCTCCAGGGAGACCTTACAGCACCTTCCAGTACCTAAAGAGGGGCCTACAGAAAGCTGAAGAGGGACTTCTTGCATGAGCATGTAGTGACAGAAAAAGGAGTAATGGCTTTACACAGAAAGAGGGTCAGTTTCGATTAGATATTAGGAAGAAATTCTTCACTATGAGAGATGTGAGACAGTGGGACAGGTTTCCCAGAGAAGCTGTGGATGCCCCATCCCATGAAGGCCAGGCTGGATGGCACTTTGAGCAACCTGATACAGTTGTCCCTGACCACAGCAGGGTAGTTGGAGCTAGATGATCTTTAAGGATCCCTTCCATTCTCATTTAAAATTTGATTGTAATGCCTCTGAAACTTGAGGGATAAAAAAACAGAGCTGGTATTTAAGCATAAATGAAGGGTTTAGTCTTCCCATTAACACATGGCAAGCATTTGCATAATCAGGGAGATTAATCCTAAATTCACATTCTTATTTTGTCTAATCAACTCCCAACTATAGTTCTTCAAACAAAACAAAAACCAAACATACACACACAAACAAAAAGCCCCACAAAAAAACCCACTAGAACAACAACAACAGCAACAACAAAAAGCAATAGGTTTTGGTACTCCAGGAAGTAAACTATAAAGTGAATCCTCCACTCAGGTTTGTTACACCCAAATTTCCTCAACATCCTCTCTTTAGAGATAAGGGGCAGATGACTATCCTTTCCTCTTGCCCACATGTCACATACCACAACTAAATGCTAGATTTGTCCAACTTCACTAGACCCAGGCACTGCTGAAGGCTTTTCTCTCTCTACACCCACACCCAGAAGGCACAACCACAAGGGCTAAAGGAGCACAGACCCAACACAGCTCAGCTCACATAGGAGTGGCACATCTAGAACACAGCTAGAAAAGCATGGTGCAGTTGTGTGGGATGGGATAACAAGGATAACAAGGACAGCCAGCATTATGTGATGAGATTTGACAGGACATAAATGACAGAAAATATGAGAGAAACAGAACTGTACAAGCAGAAAAAAATTATTAAAATCCCAAAGACAGAATTAGAGGAACAAAAAATTATCAGAAGTGTGGAAAAAGAGAATGAGAAGGGAAAGAACACATAACCTTCAATATTTTAAAGTTGCATTTGCATGTGAAAAGGGAAATGGGAGAGCACAAAATATGAGACATATGAAGATGCAGAGCAAAAGAACAATGGAGCAGAGGAAAAAAGCACAGCAGCAGTGAGAAAAAACCAAAAGCAACAGATTATAATGGTCACAGGTAGCAAGGCTTAGAAATTCCCTCCTTTAAAGAAAATATTGAGGCACCAAAACCTTACTTTGCATGCTGAAGGCAGTTTGGCAGTAACATGGTTTAAAACTACCAGTTCATAAAAATATGTTACAGTATCACACAAGAACCTTTCTGAACTTGAGTTTGATTCTTAAATGTGCATACATGTTAATAGAAGTAGGCTTGGATAAGTTTCACAAATGTTTGCGGCATGCCCGGTAGCAATAAAAATGAGAGGCAGATGCAGAAGTTTCCTTCCTGAAGCCAGAGAATAAAAATCTTTTTGTCCCAGATTTCTAAAACCCTGTAGCAGCTCCCTGGTCCTGCAGAGCTCCAACAGGCACCTGGAAGCCAGGAAGTGCAAGTTTCTGTAAGCATGGACCTAGCACTCCCACAAACAAGAAGTCAATTAGAAAAGCTAAAGAAACCCAGAAGCTGACTTGTGTAAGCAAAGGAACTGGCAGGGACAGCAGCGTGGCAAACACTCTGGGGCACCAGCAAGCAGCAGTAGCTGATGTTTGCGCTCCAACACCTTGGACACTACACTTCTGATTAGCAGAAAGTTGTCACTATTAAAACCACAATATATGTATTTCATCCTAAAGTCTTGATACTGGGTATATTCATGTTCAGAGTTGTAGAAAAGCTGTTCTCTGTAACTACCTTAGAATAAATCCTTTTTATCTTTTTTTTTTTTTTTTTAATTTTCCTTTCCTCCACTTCTTTTTCTCATGGAAAGAAGTATTTGCTTAATACAGAAAATATAAATCAATCTTTTCATTCCAAGATTCTGGCAGTTGGGTAGGAATGAAGGCACCCAATGTCTGAAACAGGAAAAGAATCTGAAGGGCTGGCCAACTATAAATCAGGTAAGGGGAACCCAGGGTGGGCTGCAGTTTTGCTCTGGCATTTCACACTTAGCAGACAGCACGTTTATGTGCAGAGAATGAGCTTTCTCAGTGTGGCTGGGCTGATCCATCCTAGCTCTGACTCTGCTGTGCTTGGGGCCAGGGGTTAATACTGCACTAGGACAGTGCAGCATTAAGCATGATTTCTGCCACACTGAGATAAATACTTTTAGAATACCTTCTAGTCATTAAACAGACCATAAAGCAGCATGCTTTACAGTTTCTGGCTTAGGGTTACTGTGTACATTTCAATAATAAATTATTCTACATGCAAAAACCAAATTTATAAATCAAATCTTAGCAGTGTTAATTATATAAGAAATTATAACTATTAAAAGCTCAGGGAATTGCAACTGCTGGAAATTCAGACTTATGGTTACAATTATTATATTTTAAACTTATATATATGGTATTTAAGAACTACAGACTCTGACTGGAAGTGAGGCTATAAGGAAACAAACAATTAAAAAAATATTTATGACATTTTTAAAAAGTCATTGTAATCTAACCTACATTCAACAAAAACTTACTTGGTCACAGTAATTTTTCTATTGCATAAGATCCATTGGAAATTCAATTGAAGATATTCAGATCTAGTTTTTCTAATTTAATGTTTTCTGCAACAGACTCCGAAATTCCTCATTTCCTAATTCCCAGTCATAATTCTCACAGAGCAACTGCACTAGCACCACTTTTTGTTCTTGGTATTTACCCTTCACTTCAATGGCATTCTAAAGTGAATTTTTTTCTAGGAGACTTTAAAGATTTTCTTTTTCTTTAAATAAACAACCCACATAAATAAAGCATTCTCTCTTAAGTTTAAAATTTAAATAAAATTAGGAGCTTTTAACAGGCAAGGTTAAAAGCTACTCAGGTTCCTTTTTTTGACTCATCCATATCTCTAAGATTAAATCATATTAAACATTAAACATGGCTGTATTATTTAGCACTGATGTTTGTCTGAAACCATCAATTAACATTAATCTTGTTCAGCTACTCTACAGTGGATCAATCCTTCATTTCAATTTAACTTTTTAAAGTAGAGCTCAAACTTGCAATAGAATTACACAAGATAATATCTCTTTGCCATAAATACAGTAAGGGCTAGAAACACAACCCACAATGGCTGATGAATGTCTCTTGATGTTAAGCTTTCTTCACTTCTGACTTGTATTGCCCAACCATAAGTAAGGATGATGTTAACAGAGCTTTATTAAAACATACACGGACTCACAAACGCACAGCCGCTGTTGCAGCATAACAGCATAACACTATCTATATGGAAACGGCAGTCCTGTAATAAAAGAGGAAATAAAAGAGTTGCTGAAACATTTGCAATGGCAGCCCCACTCAGGATTACAGAATACAGCTCCAGACTGCTTAGCAGGACTGCACACTCTCACCATTCTGAGTGAGTCTCAGCTTCCTGGTGTGACCTTTGAGCAGACCCAGCTTTCAGCACTGTGGTGAGCACAAGTTACCCTGTGATGCTGTTTTATCTTTTCTAATTTATCTAGGATGATGGTATGACATTTGTTGTTAATGAATAAATGAGATTTTCTATTATACAAGCAGAATATTCCTTTAAGCCAATTCTTCAATGACAAAACCAAAAGGTTTCTATATAAAGATTTGTATTTGTTTATAAACAACTGTCCTTGAATTTGCACAACTGTACAGCAGTCCACAAGAAAAAACCTTTCCTAAGACAAATAACCAGAAGTGAATAACAAAATAATCTACATAGAACGATTGGAATATACTGGTATGGTTACATTTTCTTTTTCAAGCAAAGAGGGTCCTCGCCAATCAATTCAAGATGACACGCCTCTATCATGGTGCTCATGTCCATGTCACTACACTTTTATTATACGAAAGACAAAGCTTGTCAGATCACAGAATCACAGAATAGTTAAGAGTTGGAAGGGACCTCTGGAGATCATCCAGTCCAGCCCTCTTGCCAAGGCAGGATTACCTAGAGCAGGTTACACATGTCCAGATGAGTTTTGAATGTCTCAAGACAGGGAGATTCCACAACATCCCTGGGCAGTTCCAGTGCTCTGCCACCCTCACTTTAAAGTTGTTCTTCATGTTGAGGTGAAACTTCTTGTGTTCTAGTTTATGGCCATTGCTCCTTGTCCTCTCACGGAGCACCACCTACAAGAGATGCTCCAAAATACTGCACTCAGACCTTGCCAATTTTAGTAGGATCCATAGCATACTGCAGCAGCAATCAAATCTCAGTACTGTGAAGGAGATGACTAAAAATTCAAATGTCATTCTTACACATTAGCAGTGCTACCTTGTCAACAGCCTAGAACAAATAACCAGGGACAGAGATCTTGTTACAACACAGTAGAGAATAAACAGGACTCCAACAGCATCCCAGTACAAGGTATTAGCGAATATACTCTGCCATAAAACATGAAATGTCTCATTTTGATTCTCTCTCTCTCTCTCTCTCATGTTCTTGTGCTTGCTCTAAAGAACAGGAGTCTCCTAAGAATTGCTCACCTCCTCTAAACCCTACAGCCTAAGCCCAAATTTCCTGGTGTGGGATACAAGATCTTAACACATGTGCATGAAAAGTTGGACATTGAATGGAAAGAAGAAAATTAAATACTGCTTCTGACTTTAATCATGCAGAGACAGAACACCATTGACCAGGTGATCAACGGATTTTTGCCACTGTTGCAGTGACAGAGAACCCCGTGAAGCTGCAGTGTGGGGAGCCTCTGCTTGTTAAGAAAAGTATCCTTTCAGGTCTGAACCTCCTTCTGAAGCTGAATGTGACCCTCATGTCTCCTCCACCTATCTTCTATTCTGAATATGCATGTAAAAGCAGAGAAATTACCATGCGCAAGAGCTCTTGAATGAACTGAGCACAGCAAGTCATAAGTCAGCGCCCCACCAGAATAAGAAGAAGGAGAAGAAGAAGAACGGTCTGCTTTCAAAACTTGGATGGAGCCTTTCCTTCTCTCTAAATCAGTCCTTCACAGCTCCTAACTCCTGACAGCAGATGCAATTTCCCATCTTCAAGGTGGCTGTGAGCCCTCAGCCACAGCCCCCCAGGCCCCCATGGGCTAAAGCCATTCTCAGGGGATCCTTCCCAAATGAGCCACATCACACAGTGACATTAACAAAAAACAAATAAATGAAAGAGGGTGATGCGACACATTATACATCTAATCCAAGCATTCCTTTCACATCTGAAAGCAAATCCTTCCCTTCATTTCACAGCCAAACTGTAATCCAACCAAAAGCTAAACCCCAAACTCAAGTTCCTTCAACTCATTTTTGTCCCAGTTTGAGACAAGTTTGGAGGAAAATGACCTCTGATAGGAGGCAGGTTTTGACCACCCTTCCCCCACCAGGTTTGGGAAAAACTCCTTGGAGGAAAAGTGAAGAAAAACTATTTATTTAACAAACACAATGGAAGCAAAACAATAATGCAAGCAAAAAAATAATAAAACCTCTCACTGTGGAGAGAAACCTGGGAAGATTTCACTCCTTTCTGTGGGTGTGGTCTCTCTCTTCTCTGGAGTAGGGTTCAGCATAGGCTGCTCCAGGCTGGGGGTGTAAAGGTCCCCCGGATATGTTCTGGTATTGCTGAGCAGTTCCAGAAGAGAAGAAGAAAAAAAACCAAAGGTCCCAGGGGAAAAAAAAAAAAGTTTGCCTCAGCTAGCAGGCTCCATCTCTCTCCTGAGAAAAGGAACCAAGAGCTCAGAAAAAGCAAGAAGGGTGCTTCCTCCGCTCTTGCCGCAGCAGAAGAACGCAGAGGAGTGGAGTGACCTTGAAGTACAAATTGTTTTGAAAAGTTTGCTCACTTTCTTTCTCCCCCCTCTTGGGCTCAGTTTAAAGACACAGAAAGGCACAGGATTCATGGCTGGGCATAGAGCAGGTGATAGGGGATACAACATCATAAGGTCACACCAAGATAGTTTCCTACTCTGAATAAGTAGCAGCAGGCAGAAAGAGTACCACACACAAGAACACACACATGGAGTTGAACCATCAATACACATTTAGAAACTGATTTAAAGAGATTTATTAAGAATTACTACAACCACTGCGGATGTACCAAAGCCAAGCCAGCCTCTGCAGGCAGAGCAGACCACATGCTTTAGGAAGTGTGCTGCTCAACACCAAACCTGCAGACTCTTTAGTCAGCTAATGTGGTTTCTAGGAACAGCTATTCCCTTAAGTCTAATCAAACACCACCATGGAGGGAGTTGATATATTTGGAGAGTGTTTACCTTTTATCTGTCCATCACACCTGTTAACTCTCCTAGAAACTGCTCCACATTTTACAGCGGGCTGCGTGTTGTGCGTGTGGCTGGTATGCAGCCTGAACTTCAGGCCTTGTCCAGAACAATAACAGCTGGCTTTAGAGTATCTAGCTTTGCACAAATGCCACACTGTAGCTATGGGAAATCTATCACCACCCAGGGAATATGAAAGTAAGCAACATCGATCCTTAGTCAACTTAGTGCTCAACTCTTGAATGAGAACATCCATCAGGAAGCTCTTACTGAAAACAAAGCAGACAGTCACCATGCCCAAAACCGCCTTAGAATTTGACCTAGAGATCTTACAGCAAAATGACTTTCTGGGGTTTGCCAGATACTAGAGCTCAGCAGAGTATTTTATGTCATTCTGAGACACATTTTCGATAATCCTGGTACTGCATATTCAAGCTATTGCTGCAGCAAAACATCTAATAAATTATAAGATATCCAATTTATTGGTCACTGTGGCTTTTTATATTGTATTTTGGTTTGGTGTAAAAAGCATTGTTTATCACTGTGCTCTATCATAAATTAACTCCTTTTCCAACAAAACACAGGTATGGACAGAAGAAAAAAGGAGCGGAAAGCTTTGTGTTGACAAAACCATTGTATCACAGCTACAATCAGCACAGCATCATGGAATAAGAGGGATCTGTGGCATCAAATGCAAATGTCTCAAATGCATCAAAGCAACAAACCCATTTTTAACAGCAGAAAACTGAAAAATTCAATTAATGGTGAAAAATACGAAACCAGTTTTTCAAACCATGTTCAGAGGGCACCTTTGAAACTAAAACCTCTAGTTTCAACTTCTACACTATGCAAATGGTAGAAACAAGAAAAAAAGAAAAAAATAGAACAGAATTCATATAGACAGAGATTAATATGAAAAGTCTATACAGTTTTCTTAGTAGAAATGAAACCTCACAAATCTACCAGACTTCTTCAAAGAAATCATTTAGCCTATGGTCTAGATGACTACATTTTAGTTTTCAGCCTACCTGAATTTCCAAGAAAGGCTTTTACAAAACTCTTCACTAAAATCTCTCCCTTCAAGAATCGGAGACGTCATCAAGCAAGAGGAAAAAACCTATTTCAAACTATTAAGTAGTTGAAAGATACAAAATTACTGTAAAAGTGGTTGCATTTCATAATGGGGAAAGGTCCTGTGGAGTCTCACATGCATCTGTGCTTAAAACTACACTGTGCAAATGAAGGTGAACTCACAAAGTCTAATGACAACATAAAATTAGTCAGAATTATTAAGTCCTACACTGACCACAAAGACCTGTGGCAGTTCTATAATGAGCAACTGAAAAATAAACTAACAGATGACATTCAACTTTGATAAACACAGAGGAACACATTTATAAAAAATAACCTCAACAACACAAACACCATGCAGTGCTTTAGAGTCCAAATCCTGACACTAATCAAAACAGAGATTTTTGTGTCTTTACATAAAGTTCTCTGAAAATATCATCAGTTGAAAGCCAAGCAGCAGTGAAAATGGCAAATTAAATGGTAGGTGCTATTAGAAATAGAACAGAGAAAACCAGAAAAATGTCAATGTGACAAGTAACTTCATAGAGCATCCAGTTCTCTAGCACAGCATGCAGCTGTGGCCACCTGATTTCAAAGGGAATATAACAGAACTGGAAACATTAGAGAGAAGAGCAATGCCGTGAATGGAAGTTATGCAGCTATGTCTGCATTGAGAAGCTCAACAGACTCACATTAGAAAAGCCAACTTAGGTACAAGAAAAATTACACATGGAACAGTGGTCATGAACAAATATTCATTTTCTCACATATGAGAAATATGAAGCAGAATAGAAATAAGCCTGTCAGTCTCACTTCAGTGTCCAGCAAAATAATGGAAAATATTATTCTGAGAGGTATTGAAAAACACCTAGAGGACAATGCAGTCATTGGTCCCAGCCAGCATGGCTTCATGAGAGGAAAGTCCTGCTTGTTGAACCCGATTTCCTTCTGCAACAGGGCAACCCACCCAGTTGATCAAGGAAAGCTTTTGGACTTCAGCAAAACTTTGGACACTGTCTCTCACAGGATCCTTCTGGACAAAATGTCCAGCCCACACCTGGATAAACACATCATGCAATGGGTGAGAAACTGGCTCATGGGTCAGGTGCAAAGAGTTATAGCGAATGGGCTGACATCAGACTGGGGACCTGTCACTTGTGGGGTTATACAGCACTCCATCCTCAGCCCTGTGCTCTTCAACATCTTCATTAACAATTTGGGTGCAGGACTCTAAGGTTACTTAGTAAGTTTAATGATGACACTAAATTGGGAGGAGCTGTCAACTTCCTCAAGAGCAAAGAGGTCCTGCAGAGAGACCTTGACAAATTAGAGAGATGGGCAATCACAAACCGTATGAATTTTAACAGGGGCAAATGCCAGACTCTGTACCTGGGATGGAGCAACCCTGGTTGTGTGTATAGATAGACTAAGGAATGAGAGGCTGGAGAGTAGCACTAGGGAAAGGGACCTGGAGGTCTGGCCTTGATGGCCAGTTGACTATGAGACAACAGTGTGCCCTGGCATTTGTGTCCTGGGGCGCATCAGGTAGAGCATCTCCAGCTGGGTGAGAGAGGGAATTGTCCAGCTCTGCTCTGCAGTGGGGCAGCCTCATCTAGAGTCCTGGGGGCAGTTTTGGGTGCCACAATATAAGAAAGACATTAGGTGATTAGAGAACATCCAAAGCAGGGCAACAAAGATGGTGAAGGGCCTTGAAGGGAAGCTGTATGGAAGAGCAGCTGAGGTCACTTGGTCTGTTCAGCCTGGAGGAGACTGAGGGGAGACCCCACTGCAGTTGACAATTTTCTCGTGAGGGGAAGTGGAGGTACAGGTACAGGTCTCTTCACTCCTGTGATCAGTGACAGGTCTCAAAGAAACAGCATGAAGCTGAGTTAGGAGAGGTTTAGGTTGGATATCAGGAAATGGTTCTTCACCCAGAGGGTAGATGGGCACTGGAATGGGCTCCCCAGGGAAGTGGTCACAGCACCACACCTGACAAGAAGCATTTGGACAATGCTCTGAAGTACATGGTGTGATTTTTGGGGTGTCCTGTGCAAGGCCAGGAGTTGGACTCGATCCTTTTGGGTCCTGTCCAACTCAGCATATTCTATTCTACTCTATACTTGACAACAACAGAATTTTGACAATAAATTAAACTCCAGATCCAGTATAATCACATTACAGACTGTATTTCTGTAGGATGCTGTAGAAAACAAAAATGGAAACAAATTTTTAAGTGGAAAAAGGTAAATTTAGGCCTCAAGCAAATCCGGATTCAACTCTGCTTGGAAAGACTTAAACTACAGCATACTGCACCTTAGAAAGCTACCTTAGAAGGAAGACAATTTTCTATTTGTACCTAAGTATTTATTTCTGGTCACTATCAGACAAATGAGTGGGCTAGGTGGATTTTGGCCTGACCTAGTACAGCTGTTGTTTTGTTCTGATTGCCCCATCCTTGTCCTAGTGAATCCCACCCTGCTGACATCCTACTTCAAGGCAGAGAAAAAGAGAGCTTATCAGCTTCTTTCTTGTCTTGACCTCTGCTCTTTCATCTCACCAGTGGTTTCCAAAAGGGCACAGGAAAATCCCAGTGTAAATCACAGAGATTAACCCTAGGAAGAAGAATAAATCCCCACACTATCCTCTGACCTGTTTCTTGTATCTCTAAGCTACTGCGCTGTTTACTTTATAATGCAACTGCCATCACTACTGGCATTAACTACCACCTTTGCTGACACTTGCAGACAGGACCCACAATTCATGACCACAAATGGCAGTCTCCATGAACAAGTTCAGAAAATTGTGCTCATCTCTCTCCAAACATGAAGAGCTCAGAGACACAAGTATGCTGGCCACTTAGGATGTTGGAGGATTGATTCTCCCAATGAAAGCAACCCCTCTCTCATCTCATTTTTATGCTTCAGTGTGTTTTAAAAATCTTCAAACAGTCAAATCACTGGATACCAACTCCTCTTTGAAAAAGGTAAAGCAGCTGTAAAATGACAGGACACATGAGATTTATTCCAGTCCCACCATTATCACTAGCATACATAGATAGCATTTCCATTGTAGAGCTGGCACACAGACACAAAGTAAAAAATGTAAAAGAAAGACTACAAATTACAAACAAGAAGAAACTCCACTCATATTTGCCTGCATTTTCTATAGTTTGTTATGTGTGAGGAAAGTACACCATGACACCATCTACTTCATGACACCATCTACTGAAGTACAAGTAAGGGGCAAAGTGACAGAAGCCCACGTGAGAGCAGAACAGCTATTTTTGATATCTTATAGCTCTATCTCTGTCTAGCATGCATGCCCAAGCTCTTTGCCTCTTGTTTCTAACCAAGTTTACCTCAGTGCCACTCTGGACAATGCTGTCATTCTCCTGATTACACAAATGCATAGTGCAAGCATAACCACCTTTCAAGGTATCCTTCAGATTACATATGCAAATTATCACTTATACTGACACAACTTTTAAAAAACTTTAGTCCCGCATAAAGAACAGAAACCAAATTTTTTAAAAGTAATTTTGTAGTTTTATAGTACCCACGTAAGATTTACATAATAACTTAGAAAAACTCTACAGGCCATGGTGGTGTCAAAGGAAGCCATGTATTTGCATCACCCTCTAGAAGGTGGCTGCATTTCCATATCACAGCATGATTCACTGTAGTCAGTGAGATGGCAAAGAAAAACAGGAGCGTAACAAGGGCACCAGGGAAAGCAGCAGGACTAACAAAAAGCTTAGGATAAAGTTCCTTTAACATTATCAGTAAAAACTTCAGTAGAACTACATCATTGATTATAACTGGAGTTGCAGAACTGCTACACTTGATGATCTTTAGAAAAAGGGTCTGAAGTGATGTACCAATGAAGTTTCAATCAGTCATGTGAAAAAGCAATTATTTGATAACTCCCCTGAAATAGCTGATACACAGTCAACAATATCATATTAAAAATTAGCAAAATTCATAATCAATATAATTTAAAAATACTAAATCAATTTAAAAGTTAAACCAATTATTTTTTTAATATTGAAAATCATTGCGTTCTTCGGAGCAAATGGATAATATTTTCATCTTCTGTGCATCTTAGCATCAATATTTTAATTTATAACTGATTCTAAAATGCATGGACTAAAGCAGTATCTCAAACATAATAAATGTTTTAAAACACACTCTGTTAGTAATCCATCATTTCATCTTGATATAGCAAATAAATCTGCTTACAGAAAGAGTTTCTATTTTCTCCCATCAAAGCTATATAATCTTCAAAGAAAGACGTTCACTAAAGTGAGGAAGGTCATCAATCTGCATTTTAATAAATGTTATCAATCTAAGAAGCTATGAAAATTACAAAAAAACTACAAACAGGTAAACTTCATAATACTAAGAAGAAACAATAGTAAAAAATGAGTTAGTAACATGAGTTGACCTTTGGAAATAAAAATAAGTGATCCCTTTTCCTCTTCACAGGTTATATACCAGTTTTCTTCTCTGGAAACTGCAGCAGAGATTAAATCTATAAAAGAACCTAATTAATGACACAAACAGCAGCAATATTTTTGCAGCTGTCACTTAAAAGGAAACTTACTGGATGTGGATACATGCCTCCAATCTAAAAGGTTAATGGGGCACTGCACATTTATAGCATTGAGTTGTGCTTTGAATCACTGCAAATATACCTGTGCATTTGTGTTTATCTGCTTTTTCCTTGGAAGTAAACTGATCTATGATTTGTAAACAATGTTTTCTGGGTTCGCTAAATAGTAGAAAAAGGATGTAAAACATGAAAATGGAACTATAATAGGGCTACTAATGCCACTCAGAAAATTCAGAAAAATATTCTACTTTCATACAGCTGTGCTCAGAGATCCTTTTCTTAGTCTGTCTTTTTCAACTACCAGAAATGTCAACAACAAAGCAGAATTTTTTTCTGCTTTTTCACAGTTCTTCTGTCCCTGCAGCTTATTCTTCATCTAAATTCACAACTCTAGATTGGGGTATCATTGTTATTTGTTTCAGAGACCATGAAATGTCAAAAAGTAGGTGGTTTTGAATTGATGCAGGAAATTAGGCATGGGAAACAGCAATGCCTCAAGTCCAAATTCATTAACTGACATTGTTTAAAGCAATTCTCACTTTCCTGTTTTCTAAGTTTTAAAAATGTTTATGCAATACAGTAATTATATGTGGGGAATTATAATCTTTAGGCTAAAATTTTCCATTTTATTTACCTACTTCAAAATTTGGAAGTGAGAAGGAGGAAGGTGACAGCTTTATTCTCTTTCATATTTTTAGGCTTTCCACACCTTTTACCACTGAAACTAGCCAACAGATTCAGTGCACAGTGAATTCTGTTGGTTTTTGAATTTTGATTTGATTGGCTGTAGAAAGAGGCACAGCAGTACCTTTTCAGCTCACACAGTACATGCTTTATATTTCCCTCTACTAGCAACCTAGAACAGGGGGGAAAAGTAGAAATGGATAAAATAAAAATGGCAGTAATACTTGAAGATAAAAGTTATTACAGAGTGCAGGACCAGAGAACACAATAAGGCACTTCAGAGCATGCTAAATGAACTACTAAAGCAAAAGCAAATTGTACTCCAATTTGATGAATGCAAAATAAGTGAGAAAAAATATATCAGCTCATCAGCAGTTGCAGTTAGAAAACAACAAAGATGAATAAGGAATAGTATGGCAAAGCATGTGGTTTAAATATGAAAATATTCAGTAATATACTGAATTATTGGATTAAAGAGGAGAGTGAAGAAAATCATATTAAGTCATACATATGAAAAACAAATCATGACTCTTACCTTTGGAAAGAAAACCTAAAAGCACATGGCATTGTGAATAGTCTGGAAACTAGTCATGAACTGCTCATAATGTAAGAATTAGGAAATTGAAGAGTACACTCAAAAGACAGTAAATTCAAAATGGATAAATCAAATACTCTTCTCAAGTTATGTGTTTAAAACTCACTTCCACCAAAAAGTAAATGAAAAAATTTTAACATATTTCAAAGCAGGAATGGATACTCTGGCATTTGTCAGTAATGTCATTATGATTTTAAGTTAATTTATAGGAGACAGGTTAATCTTCCTCAAATCAACTGCTTGTGAAAATAAGTCCAAAAATCTGCCTATTAAGCCTTATCTGTTCTTCTAACAACATGGCTAGAGTGGATTACCTTTGAAATTTGGTGACTGCTGTAGATGGTTGCCATATCTAAATTAATTGGCTCTTGCTATGATTCAGACACCCATTTCCATGCCTCTGCAGGACCTCCAACAGCTTACAGGTAGAAAGCAAAAACAGAGATGCCAAAAAATCCAATTTTCTACCTTTAGCAGAAGTAACAGTGTCTTCAAAATGCCTTCACAAATTTCAGAACAGCTAGATATTTTATCTGTTTCATTCTTTCAAAGCACAAACACTTTTTATAATGTTTATTAGAGATGGCATTACAAAGCTAAGTGATCAGAGATGAAGTTGAAAGGGCATCAGTTCATTCTGGAAGAAACAATCTGCACACCCTCACTACTATGCAGTTCAGGCATAGGAGCTCATTAACAGTGTTTTACCTTGAAGTGCTGGGGTATGTTTAAGGACAGCTACTGCAGAGCAGTTAACAACACCTACTTTGTTCACGTGTCTAAATCCTTACACTCTCACAGCTTGAAACAACTCAGTGAGGTTTGACATTCGTTTTTGGTTGAGTTTTTTTCTTCTCCTTCCTTTTTAAGATGAAACTCAATTTGATATTTCAGCTTCAAAAACATGAGAAAATGAAGATAGCTTCATTACTTGACATACCTCTCTAGTGAATTAAACTTCAATAGAAGAGTTGAATCCAGGCTACTGTACATCATCAGCATCCAAATACGCCAGTTTGAAATTAGTATTATTTGTTAAGATGAAGGAAAAATAACTTGATCTGAATAAAACCAGTACAATGTAGTTCATACTGATTTAGCTCATGTCAACCTTAAACAAGTCCAGATGTGTTCAAGAAGATTTTTTACTAGTTTACCTGAACCAATTTTTAGCTAAATTGAACAAATTCTGTGCTTTTTCTTTTTCTAATAAAATTACTAGAGAAGAAAAGCTGGCACCTTCGGATTTTTCAGAATGACAATGATGATCTTAATGCAATAGTTCTGAAAGAATTCAAAAGGAAAAGAAATTCAGTATTCTCTAGTATTATACTTGGAAAACCTATGAACAGGCATAGAGCAGAGAGAGATAAGAATGAACTAAAAAAGCCTTCAGTTTACTAGATCAATAATGCTTTAGTCTGTTTTCTTATTAACCAGCATACAGGTCATTCTTTCTAGTAATCCCTTTGATCTGTCTCTGGTATGCAAATGCTGCTGCATAAAGAATAATAGATTACATTATTATTATTATTATTTATTATATATAAGTTATATTTATATTCATTTTTATGAGCTTGTATCTCTTCCCCTCACATATTCATATAGCCGGGTAGAGAACAGAACAGGCCAGTGGATTTCTCCTATTAATTTAATCTAATACTAGAAATAACAAATTTATATAATCAGCGTAGTGACACTGGCCTAAGACAGATTTGACTTTGCTTTGTTTATCTTTGTAGGAAATATGGGCAAATGCTGAAAAACATAAGGTCATCCAAATTATCTCCAGCAAGAAAACAGTGTCCTATTGATTTTCTTCTGAAGACCTCCTCTAATGCAATTTAGAATATTCCTCCAGCACAAAGAAATGTCATCCTTTCCCACAGTGTCTATACTTTTTCACAATTGCATGTTTTACATACACAAACTGAGAACACTTTGTTCTTGTCTTAGAAATAAAACTACTATAAAACTAATTGTATAACAACATTAAGGGCAAATTGAGAAACTAAAGCCAAGAAGAACACATCACATGTACAGCTCCATATTAATGAAGTCTTTCTTCTTACCAGTTTAGCAGGGAGGGAAATACTCTTCAGAGGGCAAAAAGCTATTCAAAGCACAGATTCCTATAAAGGCTTTTCTTTCAATAAGGACTTTACCCCAAAGGTTGTATAGTGTGCCAGGATCTCTTTTGTTGCTCTGCACAAGATACTATCACTTCTGTCTCACTTCCAGCTACACTTCTGAATTACATGGGCTGGCATGCAGAATGCCCAGATAGTAAATTTTATCTCCTTTTAAAAAGGCCAAATTTAAATCACTAGTTTAGACATCATCTTAAACTGGAAAGCCAAGTCTGGTCATTTTACTTCTACATATTTCACTAAGGTTGCTTAAGGAGCATCAGAAGTCATAATAAAAGATTGTAATGCAGACAATACAGATAGATAGATTTGGTTCTGCAGAGCAAGGGAGAAAATAAAGCCGCTTAAACCATTAGGTCCAAAAATATTCTAAATATAATGTTGAAAATGCATGCTGAATGTCTTCAGCCATTAGACAAACTTCCTGAGAACCTATTTTTGCCCACCTTTAGCTTGACCTTAGTGAAAATATGAGCTTCTCTGACTCACAGAATCACAGAATAAGCTGAGTTGGAAGGGACCCACAAAGACCATTGAGTTCAATTCCTGGCCTTGCACAGCACCATCCCCAAGAGTCACACCATGCGCCCAGGAGTATTGTCCAAACACTTCTTGAACTCTGTCAGGCTGTGACCACTGCCCTGGGGAGCTGTTCCAGTGCCCAACCACCCTCTGGGTGAAGAACCTTTCCCTAATATTCAACCTAAACCTCCCCTGACACAACTTCATGCCATTCCCTTGGGTCCTGTCACTGGCCTTGACAGAGAAGAAATCAGTGTCTGTTGCCCCTCTTTCTTGACTCAAATCACAGCTGAAAACCTCAGGACCACACTGAATTCCTGGCTCCTCTGGAGACCATACCTGCTCCGAAATGAAGAGCGAACTGCTCTCTGGAAGTTATGTCAATAGAGTTAATCAAGATTACTTCTGAATGCTGAGGGTCCATATATGTTGCTTTGTTTTAGAGAAGATGAATTCAAAAGTCGGGATGCTTTTTTAACAAAACCTGCCAATCACAGAGCAGAACAACTGCTGAAAATCATATCTGAAACCCACTGCTTCCAAGCATCCATCTGCATTGTTTCTAGATGCTCTCCTACCCAATGTGTCTTCTAATCTTTCTGTTGTCCTCCCCTTGAGCAGGAATTGCTGAAGTTTATTTCCTGGGAGAGGCTATGGACATAATTAAATGTCAATATTCAACACCATTGCTCTACCCACACGTAGGGGGTCATTTCGCACATATTTTGTCCTATTCTTGTATGAAGGACCATTTGACAATATTGAGCAATGAGATGGAAAATACCGTCATCATTCTGGCATACTAGTTTTCCTTTAGTGCATTTCATTCCATGTTTACATTAGCATATAGCTTCCTTGCATTTTTGAGGGAAGCTCATGCTGCACAATTTCGACGAGACAAACATTCTCTGTGCACAAAGAACCTTACCCACACTAGATCACTGCTTTCTCAGCTTCTCAGCTCCCTATTAAGATGAATTCCCTGGCTTCTGGCCAAAATATAACTGATGAAGATTGAGAAATGAAACTTTAATAGCCACAAAATTCACACATTGTTACTGCTGCCTTGTAGGTCCTCTGATTTACACAAGCACAGACCAGCTTCTGCCTCAGCCATTGGAAGATGCTGAAAGCAGTCACCTGAAACAAGCCATCTCTCAGTTGCAAAGGTGTCAGGGTGTGTAATGGTTTTTGGGACATGGGGCTTTTGTGTTTTTAATATTGCATAATAGTGTATTCTGTTTTCTTGTGCAACACTTCTTTTACCCATCAGTATAAATTTGGAGACACTGACACTATCCTAGGTACCTTCACATAGAAATGTTTCCTTGTCAAGATTTGCACTGAAACATCAAACTCTAGAGAATCCTCTGACCATCAGAGTCCTTTGCAGGTGTCTGCTTTCTCAGACCACCTACTTTATTAGAACTGATTTCAAAACAAACAGGAGAAATTCCCACATACCACCTCTCATCTGGTGGGGCATTTATGCACTGGGGACTTATATACATTTTAAAGCAACATTTCCACTTACAGACAGAATGGTTTCCTGTTCTTTGTTACAATATTTCATTAGCCTTAAAGTATGCAATTATTAAGTGATTGCATCTGAAAACTTGATGATTATAGCAAATTACTTCCATATCATGGAGAGTTTTGCCAATATTATCCTTGTGAGACATTTTCCACATCTTGCAGGCACGACACTATAAGCCTGATACATGTTCTGCAAAGATAAAAGCTCTGCAATAGAGTACTGATTGAGGCATCTTAGGTTTTGTACTAATTGACATGACATTGAAGGTAATAGCAGGGTTTGGAGCAGGAATTGAAGAATCTTCATAGTTTTGGTGCTCCTTCCCACCTCCTCTCTGCAGAAAACATAGCAGTTCACCCCTAACACCCCAGCACACAATACTGGGAGACCCAGGACAATTTTGGGACCATGAATAGAAGTACGAGAGACATTTCTCCAGAAATCTTGTTGCTGGGACTTTTTAAATCAAAGACATACTAGTTCAAGACTCTCATAATGTTCCCTAAACATTCTCTAAAGTGAAGAAAACCTAAATAGTCTTCATGGGAAGAAACCCTTACTTACTCAAAGGAAGACTAGCAGTCAAGAAAAGAAAGATTTTGTCCTTTGTGGAGGATGAAATGGAGAGCCACAAATAGTTCTGACCAAGCAATCCTGTTTCTAAGACTTAAGCAAAGATGAGGACACAGTATGTGAGGACAGACCTTAAAAGGCTGATGCCCAGTATATTTAAGAGTGCAAGAGCATAACTGAAGAAGGAAGTGATAAAACACTACAGAAGAGCAATTTTTTGTGTTCAAGGGTTCAACTGACTAGAAAGAATAATGACTTATAATCTGTGTCCAAGACTCGTAGATCCATCTCAGGGGAACCAGATTGGTAAGAAAAGTATTCTTTTGTTGTCTGTCTGGGGGAAAAAAACCACAGGTGGCAACGCAGACAGGTAAACACACGGAATCACATAAAAGAGGCAAAGAGAACTTTGAATTGTGGCAGCTCAAAAGGGACAACTGAGAAAGACAGCTCCCAGCTGCTTTTTGAACTGAGATTTATCACCACACCTACTCACTAAATGAGGAAGGAAAATGGGACTCAGCGCTTGTAACGTTCTGCAAGCATTAGCAATCTTGCAACCAGCAATTTTTCACCAGTTGGCCAAAGCTAACTTTGTAATGGAAAGTCAGCCAACAGGTGCATAATTGACAGTGTACGTTTTAAAAAGCAATACAGTTTTTCCCAAATGTTCACAATTAATTTATTCCTTGCTGTATCAAATTTCATACAAGATAATTTAAAACAATATTATATTCTAATGGGAAAATGTTTGCCTTTGAAGTATTTAAAAGCACAGTGTATAAAACTGTATTCTAACTCATTACCTCTCTCCAGAGAAAACATGGCCAAGTCACTAAGACCTCTGAGAAAGGTAAACATGGACAGAACTATCTAATGTTTGTACCTGAAGTGCCAACATTTTGGGGAGTCTTGAGCCAGCTTTAGATACCAAAGTCAAAATCATCACAGAAAATATCTGAGAAATGATTACGAATAGAAACAGAAGATAGGTCCTTGCCCTGAATTTCCATGTAATCTAATTAGATATATTTTAGTAATCCATAAAGTCATACCCACTTCAGTTATCTAATATACAGAATATGGTAGAGTGGAATTGGAAGAACAGAAAAAAGCAGGAGGAAGATACATTTTTCAAAGAATAGGAGATTAAAAATAAATCAAGACAAATTAAAAACTGTTATATTTGCTGCTGCTGCTACAAACGGCCATAAAATTTTCCAATAACATGATGTCATTCCAGTCTTTCAATCTTGAAATATGCTATTTCTGTCTTGACTGGGCAACAAATGAATGTTCTCAATGTTATGTTTCCTCTTACAGTTTTTATTTATACCTCACACAAAAAACAGCTCCTTGTAACCCTAGCCTCATGTACCTCATTACGTTGCATCAACTATATCATTAAAAGTATTATTTGAATTAATTTGAACTCCATTTGTGAGTGATCAAATGCAAACTAAGAATTTCTACAGGTGTCACTATTGAACTAACAAGAGAGTTAAACCTTTCTAAAAGATCTATGCTGTCATTTACTTTTTCCTGGAATGCAAGAATCTAAAACTGGATGTACCTAGATAGTTCTTCTATAAATGCAACACACATCAAAGTGGCAAAGACTGCAAACAGAGAACAAAGCCAGATACCTGCAGAAAAAAGCAACTGCACAAAAAATATAAAGCTCACAGTAACTCTCTATGTCAGACACCTTTTTATTTTTTTCCCTATTTTATCCTCCTCCTGCTTTCTATTTTGTATGTTAGAGGTGTTTACCTTAATGAATAACTATGGCCATGCATGATCTCAGGCAAACACTAGAAATTCAAAAGCTCATCAGTGGTTCTAAAGAAGTCAATGCAGGCTTCTTCATGGGAGGAAGGAAGGTGGGAGGGATGTGATGGTTCAGGTGACATGTGAGCTCTACGCATATACCAATACTCCTGCCTTTGAAGAATGTGACCTGAAGACTTTATTGTACCTACCTAAGGTTCAAATTTTTCAGTTTAAATGTGAGACATCACAGAAATCAGTCCTTTTTTCATATCCTATTGTTTCTATGCTTTTTTTTTTTTTTGTAATGAAGAATCTTTTTTTTTGCAAAGTGTCGAATACACCACTCACATACTCTTAAAGGATACTGAAAATATTGTGGGAAATCAGCAAAACTCCAGAAAAGGCTATTCATTGACTTTTTAAAAAGGACTCAAATCCAAATCCAATAAGAAAAGCAAAAATTGTTTTAGTCACTCTCTACCAAGTTATACACACAGTTTATGCGTAGTCTGATTATACAAGCTTCATATTTGTTCTAGCTCCTCAAGTGTACAGTACTGCCATTCAATTTCCATTGGTACTAAACTGACCCCTGCTGGCAGGATTTGTAGTTGTTGAAAACACCTGGATATCTTTTCTAAAATTTATTTGTATTTTTTTCTGAGATTTCTAAAAATGGAAACATTTTTTTAATGGTACCCAAAAGTGTGGTTGTACATTTTCTTTTACAAATCTCTGTAACACAAGGAACTCAAAAAATTAGTTTCTGAAATGACCCAGAAAGAAGCAATGAGAGTATGGGGAGGAAAAATGAAAGCAGATATATTAGATTATATGGCTATTCAGCAAGTCTGTGCATGAAATAACATTTTCTCCCCACCTTAAAAACATAAAAACTCTTCTTAACAAAATTATGTCACAACAAAAATAATTTAAAATATTAATATAGTCACACATTTTCGAAGTTGCATTAATTGAGGGTTAAGATACTTGACTTTTTCGGGGTTTAGTATACTGTTAACAGCAAGTGTTGAAACTGATGGTTTTTCTTGGAGACTTTTTACTCTATATAAGGTTATTTTTTCCCAGAGAATGCAAATATGAGGATGCTTTGGAGTAATAAAATCCCCCCAACATGGATCCCATGACTGAATTTTCTCAGAAATATAAATTTGAAGGGAAAGTTTATTTTTTGGGCTTGGCCCAAGCTTCAGATTTCATGCAAATAAAACCATTCATCAGGAGAAAGGTTATGCCAGAGGTGAAAAAGCACTGTCATATTTTACTACAGGTCTTGAAAGTGCTTCTGTTATATGATCTGATTGCACTTCTCCCCCATTTCTAATTCTGCCAAATTTCCTTTATTGCTATATCCCTGTCCTGGGATGGACAGAAAAGGGAGTCCCAGCTAATACAAGATCTCTTCTCACATGCACACATGTATGTGTATATAGGTTTGTGCTTTTCTGAAATAAATGAAAATAAGTGGCAGCTAATTCATTCTATGTGTCCACAATTGACATTGTCACCGTGATGAAACAAACAGGACAAAATTTGTGTGTGCTTCACATGTGTTTTGGCACTGAAAATTCTTCACACAAACTGAATCCACAAACAGCAGAACTCACAAAGCCTGGTCTCCATTGTCTTGTGTCCATTACTATATTGTGGTGGCCATTTCCTTAGTGAAGACACTAAGGGGTCTCTTTCCTTCTCACCTACACATCATATTCCCTGAGGAAACCAAGCCAAAATCAAATGTGACTTGAAAATAAAGACTACAAAAAAGGAAAAAGGAAGTAAGATACAGAAGAGAACTGCTAAAAAGTAATGTGGTTTTTTGCGCTTTTTTTTTTAGGACAGAATAATTAGAGAGTAGCCTAACAGCAAAACGAAACTGAAAACATTGAATTAACTGCATTGGGAAAATAGGGTCAAAATCCACCCTACATTTTAGAGTACCTGTTTTTTGTTGATCCTTTCAAAAAGAATTCCATCATTTCCCTCATTCAATAGTTCAGTCTTCTCAAACAATTGAAGTTGTAGCATGCAAAGCTATATATACTTGGAAAGAAAATACTGAAAACAGCAAGATGGAGGATGAAGTTTAATTTAATAGACAATACAAACTAAAATTCTTCAAAGAAGTTTTTGGGAAAACTAGAAACAGGAGATTTATCCCGCCAGACTCAGAGCACATCATTCTAGACACATGTGCACACGTCTCCCCAGTAATGATAAGCAAACTGTTCTTCACGTTTGAGTGTCACATGCACATGTGTGGAAAATATAATTATAAAAACCTCAAGAATATATCGCAAACATCTGGAGAGCTGGGATTGATGAAGTGTCATTTGTGAACATGAGCATATTTTAGGTAAAGCAAGATCAGCAGTCCTGATAAGCAACACTTGCCCAGGCATTTACAGCACTCCCAGACAGGGACTACAAAATATGGTCACAACACTGTAAATTAGTTTTAAAAAAACTCTTCATACTTTTGTTGTTATGTTTAGGTAATGACGTGGGTTTGGACATTCTGAAATATTGCCTTTTATTTAGCATTTAAAAATATTAAGATTGACAACAATGAATTAATACACCTTCATACAAGGAAGTTATATGATGTAATTATTAGGATGAACTAAAAATTGTACTGTAAATGAGGATTTTTTAAAATTATTTTTATTTTTTATTTTTAAGATGGATACAAATGCTATTAAGGCTGTGTATTAGTCTACACACAGGAAAAAAAAAACCTAAGTTTTTTAGTCAGAAGACAAACATCCTAAAAAGTGACAAAAATATTACTTCAGATATGGAATTGAGGTGCTCCCTATGTCCACAGGGCATATGTCCCCCATAGCTGGCAATGATTATGTACATCTATTCCCTCCCTTCCTACCAAACTGAAATGAAAACAAAGCTTCAAATATAACTATTTTAAAAAAAGGGGAAAAAACCCTAATATTTTTTTCTGGCTAAACATCTATTCCCATCTTCCACTTCGCAAATTGCTCCAGACGAAATTTGTCATTTGTTTGCAAAGTGAGCAGAAGTACTGAGAACATCAAAGAGGCTCAGATTTACATTCTGCTTTGACGAAGGGACACGACCCAAGAACTGCCCCTTCTAGACTAGGCTGTCTAAAAAAATTCTTCAAGGGATTATACAAAGAAGCACATGCCTTTCATGCATATGCTAGGGTTTTGGGTTTTTTGCAATATCACAATCCAAACTAATGGAGAATAGCAACAAAACCTATGACCTTTTTAAATTGTATAATACAAACTTGCTGCTGTCACTTACCAGCTGTAAATTTCTCCCAGCCATGTGTCAACCTCATTTCAACAAGGCAAATATAATATATTTCTAAGCATTCAAGTGGAACTTTATGTAGTATGCTACAAGAAAACGAGTTAAGAACACTCTAAAGTAAGCTACTGCATCTGAAGAAAAAAAAAAACCAAACAAAAGCAGAGGAAATGCATAATGCAAAATACACGGTTAAAAAAAACTCCTGCACCAAAACTCAATTCCAGGTTAAAATCTTGAACAAGAAAACAATTAAAAACTGAGTAACCCAACAAGTAAGAGATGAGTCAGCAAGAATTCTAGCATGTATTATTGATTTTTCAATATACTCAGCAGATAAATTTCTGCCTCAGTTTTTCATCTGAGCAATATATGCAAAATACTGAAGGAGTCAATAATAATAACAAATTAAACAGAAACATTTTAAAGACACAAAACACATCTCAAATAATTCAACAGTAAAAGCTCATATATTTTGTCTCTGCTTTGTCATCTTGCATCTTCTATTAATCATTTACAAAATTTAAAAAAGTTAAAGACTAAATACGTAAGATCATAGGCTCATATAAAAGGGCACTGAGCTGAATTTGATAAGCACAATAATTCTGCTTATGACAAGGAAATGGTATTTCAGCTGGTTAGCTGAGAAGGCAAGTCCTCTTGCCTATTCACTCAGTTGAATCTGAGCTTAAGCACCTGGCTGGAATTGATCAGCCTTATTCCTCAAAAGGATAAACTGTTCTTAAAGCAAACTCGAGCTTAGCTTGCCCATATTCTGACTCAGAATCCAGGGCTGCACTTGGCACTGAGTCCCAGCTAACCAAGCCTGCCCAGGGAACAGCTCGGGTTCACTTCCATGCTAACAGTGCTGGCTCCTGACAGCTTTACAGGAGTGCATGCAAAGCTGCCTGCAAAACACAGTACCAAAATGTTCATCTCTTCAGAAAGGGTAATTTTGCTTAGGGTGTCAAGGAAACATTAGTCAAATAAGGTTGTTTTAAACAAAGACAAAGCAAGTAGAGCACTCTTCACTAAACATTCAGAAGAGCACTACTTGCAAACTGTGTATCTTAAACACAATTTCTTAATAAACTATGCCTCTGTCTCTACTTCTGAATTCATATAAAATACAGCAACCATACAGAATTGGTAACTGAAATTCAATGTTTTGTTCTATAAATGGTATTTACTTGTTCACAGCAGTGGTGAAAGCCTAATCTGTGACTTGCATTTAGCCAGAAGTACTGGACCACATGTTTGGAGGCTGTTACGAGTGTAGGAGGCCCAATGCATCTGATTCTCTTTACAATCTGGGTCCTGCTTATTTATATGTGGACTTCAGCTCAGCTTCAGATAAGATAATTTCCTAAATTAAGATGAAAAACTAATGATTCTTCAAAAACTGCAGCAGCCTTCTTTAGAGATGATAAGAAAGGGAGATGAATGCTGAGAAACTTTGAATACTACCACATTAAAATATGCAACCGTTTTGCTGACAGAGTTGATAAGAGCTGTTAAAATAGCTTAGTCAACACAAATGTCCATATGCCTGGACCACTGAGTACAACCACAATTTGCACATACAGCATGGGTAATCTATCTTACTGCAAACTGAGCAGAAAAAAACATTTTTGACTAGAAACAATACGCCACATTCTTTAAAAAAGTCAACACAGCTACTCAACTGAATAAGGTCTCTGGATTTGGGGGTTTTATGGATACCAACAGATTCTGTTTCAAAAAGTCTTTTTCAGCTTTCTCAGAATTACAGTTTCCAGTGTTGATCTGGCATGATGACTGCCACACCTCCTTTCAATACCAAAGATTAATTCTTTGACAGACCAATTCTAATAAGAGAATCGAATTTTGGATGGGGTTTCTCTTGTTTTCTTTCTAATGGAAAAGGCTGATCTGTGAATTCATAATTTCTGCCTGTGGAAGTTTGTTTAGCTTTCACAGGTACATCAGTTTGTTAGTCACAGGACTATCAGTAGGAAGAATGCAAATTTGAGGGCAGACTTTCAAAATATTCCGTCAACCGGCACATATAAATTGCTAACATAGATTTTCAAACTGCATGTTAATGGATAAGTAAGTGCTTTCTTGCAGTTCAAACAAGCATATCAACAAGATGATGAAATTTTAAGAAATCTGTAGGTTTTCTTTTCTTCTGCTTAATAGAAAAAGAATAGTTTGGTAATGGATAAAGGAAAAGGCTCTCAGCAGCTATGGATCTGAGGCCCTTGAAGTTATGAGCTGTTCTCAGAGGCTCATTATTCTTCCATATCAGTCATCTGTTTTAGCTAACATTTTCAAAGCAGATTGTCAGATTTAGGCTTTGTTGCTGTTGTTGTTTTGTTGTTGTTTGTTTGGGTTTTTTGTTTGTTTTTCTTTTTGAAATAATCAGATTGGAAGGGGGAAGAAGTGAAATATTTAGGCAATAATATCTCAAAAATGTTTGGGGGCTGACAGAGATATTTTCTTTTGCCCATAAGGGAAATGAAATCTTGTAATTATTTTGTCAGGTTACTGTAACACTTCAACACCTTAAAGCAATAATAAAATGTTTGATGTGTCTAAAAATGATTCACCAGAAACCAAACTTAAAAGACTTGGAAGAAATATCAGAATAAAAGATTTCAGTACCAATTTGTTAGAGCTGAACCATCTTCTAGTTTTGCTACAAACACACATTAGCCTCTCAACTCCTATGTGTGACTGAAATAGTATTTGTCACTTTTGGAGTAACTGGATTTTCATGTCACCTTCCTTAATTTACTTACCTTGTAATTTTTGAAAACACAGAAATATGTTAATATATTTGTGCAAAGAAGCTACTGCAATTGTTTCAGTGAATCCATACTGATCAGGACCATTGTTAAGATACAAGCAGTACAGAAAACACACAAGAGATCACGTTTCAGTTTGTATTCCTACTACACCTCAATGCTGAAAGACAGGCAGATTCAATCAGAACGTCTAAGGACTCTATACCGGCAAAAAATGGACGAAAGGAAACTCAATCTCTTGTTAAAAATCCCAAAGCCTGTAGATGCAAAATGTAATTCAAATTCTTCCCTATTGCAATGGCTTTTCCAAGAATGGAAATACATGAAAGACATCCTCAGCATAATTATTGATTAAAGATATGATGCAGAAACTGTAGTAAAGCAAACTTATCTCTATTATGTTGCCAAAATTGTTCTTACCTTCTGTAAATATACTCTTCAATTTAATTGTAATAAGAATGTTGTTAAGCCTCTTTTTTTATCTGAGAGTTTTTATTGCCACAGGCTTTTAGTGTTAACAAGAAAATACCTATATGCTTGCCAAGAGAAATTAGACAAAATATCACCAAAGAGCCCAATAAAGCAGCTGACATACATAAAACCTCAGACACTGTCATTCTGAGAACACTGACAGCATTTAAATATACAGCAGCAGACCCTGGGGTCACGATACTCACTCTACCTGTAAAATTAAAAGATTTTGACCTTGACACCAAGGCGGGATAAAGCCACTTGCCCAAACAGTTGGACTCCCTGGGCAGCAAAGATAAATTGTGAAACAATCAAGAGGCGTGCCAAACAGGGGAAGGAGGAAAGGACACAAGGGATCTGAATTCATAAAGGCAGAACAAAGATGAAGCTCAAAGAAAGCACAGAGATTTATAAAATGGCTCTCCTAGCGTATTTTACATGCAAAGTTAATTTTTACATTCAAAGGTGTGCTTTTTGGCTTTAAGCTTTTCTCAGCTTTCAAATAGATTTTTTAAATATTTGAAATGGCATTTCTAAATGCATCAAGGCTTTGAGTTTCTATAACTCAAACCATGCTAACTGATCACACACTACGTAGGAAGTAAATTGAGTAAGTGTTTTGGAGAAGGATGGCCTAACAGAAATCTACTAAGCAATCCTACCACTTCCATGTGAAACCAGCAAGGAACATCTCTCCTACATTTACTACCTCTCTTGTTGGAGCTACATCATATATCACCTCAGCTCTTGCCACCTTCCCAGTTTTTTCACTTCATGTAGTATTTTTTCTTATTTCCTGTCTTTTATTTTCTAACATCTTCAATCATAACATGGGTAGCTCCTCTTTCTACCAATTTTTTGCACTCCATGCTCTGCTTTTTATTTGCTCTCCTTAGCCCACTTGCTAGTTTGTGTTTCCCCAACAACGGTCACCTATATTTTAAATGGTCTCCTTTCTACCTGGGAAGCAATCTTTTCAAATATTTACTCAAATCCTTCTCTCTTTGTCTGGCTCTCTGTTACTGGTCTCCACTTCAGCGTGCTCTCCTCCTGCTCTGCTGCCTGACCTTAAATAATTCTTGCAGCAAAACACTAAATGTTTAAAAATATTGTAGCTCATAGAGTCTGTTCAAAGACCAGTCAGGGCTGCAGCACCTCAGTAAACACAACACCTGCAATCTTCCTCCGTACTGAAATTGCTTTGCTCTGCAAAATTCCCAGGTCCATTTTATAACACAACAGAGTCACTCCTTATTTTCTTCCAAACTCTTCCCCGACACAGAAATGTGTATACTAGCCTTGTGGCACATTGAACACACAGAATCATTTTCAATACCCAAGATATGGGGTGATATGATATGAAGAAGAAGTGGGAAAGGAGACTGAGGAAGGCCAGCTAAAATCCACTATAGGCAGATTCCAAAAAAATACCAGAAGAGCAAACGGCAAGTTAAAAAATAAAACAATTTATTTTTGCACTTCTTTCCCAAGTTGAAATTAGCTCACTTCTAAGCCTGTGCCATAATATTTTATACTTGGGTTTGGCAAAATATACAGGGGATCATCTAGTTCTGTGCCACTGTGGACTCCTTTGAATGAAAAGAAATTATAGATGTGTTGGTGTAACTAATCTGCATTTCTTCTGTGTGAAAATAATTGTGAAATCAACAGCTACCAGAAGAGGCCATGCTCCTACCTCTCTTCAAAGCAAAGCACAGCTCCTGATTGCTGATTCCTACACCTGAGGAAGCTCCTCCTCTTCCTGCTTAATTAGTGAAGAAAGTCATGATTTAGTGGAATATAACTAGTAGGCATGCAGGAGCAAATGTCAACTGAACCTACAGAGACACAGGAAAGAGAAGAAGCATTGGCATCACCAAGCAGCGCTTCTTTAGCTACTTCTTGGTACTTGGAAGGAAATCATTATACTTCTTGTTCTGCTGTGTTCTATCCATCTTTCTCTTTATGATATGTTTTACACACAGGATTGTGCAAGTGTACATGTCAATTTTTATAAATCCAATGGTCTGCTTTGGCTATCCAGGCTTTGCAACCTCTTACATACGCTTTCAACATTGCCCAAAAGAGAAGAATGATGAACTGACTTAACTACACTATAGCTTCATTTCTTGTAAATTGTTACATGGTGTAAATAGCAATTGAGGAGCCTGCAATAGCTCTGGTTACTGTAATCCATGGAGAATGTCCATGATTTTCAGTACTAGATTACATTTGGACACAGAATAAAAGTTTAAATGCAAAAACTCAGAACAACTGGTCAGGAAATCCTGAAAAGGGGCAATGCAGAAGAGAAAGACATATTTATGTTGACCTAAGAACCTTAGAATAATTTCTTTGAGTTAGAAAAGCACATGACACAACGTGGGGGAAAAGATGGGGCCACCATCAGTTCAGGACCCAAGATGAACTTTTCCCTTCCTTTAGTACATTCACCCCATACCAGGAAATCAGGCTTAATATTCATGACTTGCCAAAAGGCTAATGTTACTGAGGAGTCACACAAACAAGTTAAAGATGCTATGCTAGAAAGACTCAGGAATACAGCCTTTCTTATAGTCCTGGTTAATTACTCTGAACAGTCTTGATAACTATCTATTTCCATTGATAGTTTCAAGAAAATTTATGCTTTTCTGAGGAATCAGACTGCAATACTAGAATTTGAAAAAACCGCTTTATGCCACCCATTATAGTAATGTATGTAGATGCCATCTCTAAAAAGTTACAGACTACAAAACATGTGTGCACCATTCCAGTTTTGCTAATAATTATTTCAGTATTCCTGTATCTGAAAAATTCAGGAAATAAAATACATTACGTCTCAGGATGACTATATATTGAAATAAGCCATCAGTGTCTCAGACTGCTGGTCCAGTAACTTTATGATAGACAGATAAATTGATGTCATTCTAGCAAGACAGAGGTGATGAACAGCAGCTTCATAACAGATGACCCTTTGCTATCAGACCAATTACAAGAAATGCTGAACCAGTAGCACAACAGGAGCTAAGGTGTTCCAGCCATGTGAAACAACAAATCCCTTCTCTCTTCTCAGCTGGAGAAGTGCAGCCGAGGCTCATTAGCTGTTGATAAAATGAACATTCATCAAGCAAAAGGAATCTCACTTCATCATAGGCAACTGTTTCTGTTAAAATGGAGTTCAATGTATTATATTGTTAAGCTGGTTCTCAGAAAATGGAAGGCAGTATCATAATGCAAACATTATTTAATGTATTGTTTTGTTTTAAAATGCATGCTTAATGCCTTAGCTTTTCTGGCCACCAAACAGCAACATATACAAGTACAATGGCATGTAACAGTCTACTACAAAAAATCCTAGGGGCAGAACAAGTCAGTGTGGAAAAAAAGCTGGTTTTATCATTATCTTTTCTGTAAGAGGCAAAGGTTTGCATTGCCTATTTTATGTTTGCCAGAAAATTGACATTTAATATTTCATTAATTCTTTCTCCATCAGATAAGTTTCTTGGCAAAAAAAAAAAAAAAAAAAAAAAAAAAGTGATACTTTCTCATCTTTAAATGTCAAAAATACATTTACTTTTTGGCTTGCAAACACTGCAAGCACATAAAATCCAACCATAGAGGGTTACACAATGTCTCTAGGATTAATTATGCTTTTAATTAAATTAAAAGATTCCTCCTTACGTGACCTCCATATCAGTCCCATATGCACGTTATCTCTTCTCAGGCTTGTCTCGGAGGGCAACAGACTCCCCATTACAGAGCTAGATCATTTTGCCTTTTGTTGCATTTGCCAAGAGGCTGTTTGGAATTTAATTCCTGTCCTAATTTATGAATTATAACTTCAGTTGTTTGTGTGACAAATATTCTATGAATTTGAATTTTTACTGCAACAGTGATTGTAGAAGAAAAGAAATGCATTAGATTTTTGTCTTGTACTCTATTTTTGAAGACAAGTACAATCTGCCTTATAATTAAATTTCATATGCCCAAAACAAACTACTGTATCTGAATACTAAATGCTCTAGACATCTAATTTAAAACATACACAAACATCTGCATATGTATTTTATGCACAAACTTTTTGAGAGGTTAAATATTCCTGGGAGGTATCAGCAAGCCAAATAGGTTTATACTGGGGGGAAAATAAAACCAAAAATAAAAAAAAAATAAAAAGCAGGCATCCAGTGGATACAAAAGAGACAAACTGCAGTGGCATGCAGCACTGCATACACAGCAGGTTAAAAGAAAAAAAATATTGTTCATTAATCATCTTCTGCAGTGGAGGCTAAATAAAATAAACAAACCTCCGAAACAGAATTAGGTATGGTCTGATTAAAAAAGCAAAGCACATGGTGGAATATAAAAGCTGTAAGCAATGGAATGGGGTCCTTACATGAAAGCAGGTTTGTAATACAATTCTAGATAACATCCCTTTCCCTTTTTCTTTCTGAGCAGTCGCAGGAGCAGCATTAGTTTCTTACAAGCCTGTCACAAAACATGAGGGACTGGAAATCAAACCACTGCACACTGATGAAACAGAAGATAGATTCCTGACAAGTAGCAATCTTTCAGACCTTACTAGTGTTTCTTTAAAGAAAACAAATGGGAGTAGGTCAGCTCTTTCCCCCGTGCACCTTAGCACAGCCTCACTCACATTTAGTTTTGGCTTGACACACTTAGTTTTATCACAGGTGACTGAACAGGATTGTGGGAAGTGGCATCCATCTGTCACTAAAACCTAAAAAGCACATTATATTAGCTCTCTGCAGAGGTCAGCAGGGCACTGGCTCATGATAAATTAACCACTAGGAAGTGTACTAACAGTATCAAGGACGAGAAGTGCTCCTCTGAGCTGGCCATCACCTCCCTTTCTGGAGGCCACCCACACCCACAGAAAATCTGCATTCCAGCACCAACACAGGCTTCCACGTGCAATGAGCAACAGTTGGACGGTACAGCTTCTTCCACAGATAGCAGTGAAGAGGCATGCAATATGACCCTTTAATTTAATTTTCAAGGTTGGGCACTCATTGGTTAAAAATAAGCTTGGTACCAGCATGGATGAAATCCCTCACGAGTTTTTAACTTATCCAGGCAATTTCTGTTGGTAACAGGAGTGTCAGAGTAGTAGTAAGGTCAAGCAAATTATTAATGAAGCATTGTTAGCATCAGACGGATGATCCATGGCACTAGAGGCCCATTGGCCTAACCTCAGTTCCAGGCAAGGTTATGGAAGACATCATCCTGAGTGCCATTACATATGCAGGGCATCAAGCCCAGCCAATATGGATTTACAAATGGAAGGTCCTGTTTGACCAACCTGATCTCCTGCTATGAAAAGTGACACACTTGGTAAATGAGGGGAAGGCGGTGGAAATGGTCTATCTTGACTTCAGTAAAGCATTTGACAACATTTCCCACAGCATCCTACTAGATGAACTGGCTGCTCGTGGCTTGGTTGGGAAGACTATTAGATGGGTAAAAAACTGGCTGGATAGCCAGGCCCAGAGACTTGTGGTGAATGGAGCCAAATCCAGCTGGTGGCCTGTCACTATGTGGTGCTCCCCTGGGCTCAGTTTTGCAGCCCAGGTGGCCAAGGCCAATGGAATCCTGGCCTGTATCAAGAATAGTGTGGTAGCAGGATCAGGAAAATGGCACTGGTGAGGCCACCAGGACTAGGCACTGGGGAGGCCACACTGTGAGTGTTGTGTTCAGTTCTGGGCCCCTCACTTTACAAAGGGCGTTGAGGTGCTGGAGCATGTCCAGCAAAGAGCAAGGCTTGTGAAAGGATGAGAAAACATGTCTTATGAGGAACAGCTGAGGGAGCTGGGTTTGCTTAGTCTCAAGAAGAGGAGGCCCAGGTGGGATCTCATCGCTGTCTGCAACTCCCTGAAAGGAGGCTGTACTGAGGTGGGGGCCAATTTCTTCTACAGTGCCTGCAGTGAGAGGTCCAGAGGAAATGGCCTTCAGCTGGGATAGGGGAGATTCAGATTAGATACTAGAAAAATATTTTTCACTGTTAGGGTGGTGAGGCATTGGGAAATGGCCTTCAGCTGAGATAGGGTAGATTCAGATTACATACTAGAAAAATATTTTTCACTGTTAGGGTGGTGAGGCATTGGAATAAGTTGCCCAGGAAGCTGGTGGAGTCGCCATCCCTGGAGGTGGAGACATCTGGATGTGGCACTGCATGATGATTTAGTGGTTTAAGAGGTACAGTGGCAGTGCTGTGGACACCTGGACTTAATGCTTAAAAGTCTCTTCCAACCTTGATGATTCTGATTATTGTAGAAGGCCTGGTCCAAACATCTCTTAATATACTTCTCAGATGAAAAATCTGTAGAGCAATGTCTAATTAAAAAGAAAAAAAACCTGCAAGGCAGAAAACTCTGACACATGAAACCCAACCCTCTCTAGACAAGCCCCACCATTCATGATGCCCTACAGACAACATATGGAAAATTAATGAATTTAAGAGGATTGATTCTGAAAAGCAAAAGATAAAGTAAATTTCCTGTACCTAAGACATCTCAACTTTAAAATCAATTTTAAGATGGAATGTAAAGTATCACTTCCTGGAAAGAAGAATTTTGATAATACATTCCATAGTCCTCATTTCAAATTCTTGTTCAGGACTTTTAACAATCTTCTTCATCCAAGCTGTCAAAGCCCAACAGCTTCCTCTGCAATGGCTATTCCTGGCCAAAGAAGTGACTCATGTTTTAATTTAATGTGCTGAACTGTTGTCTAACAGAGTGGCATTTGCTCCTTACACCATTAATTACCTCTGTATTTTGACTGAAATGGGGCAAAGTCCCACTGGTGCATTTTTCTAATATGTCTATCACTCCAGCATGAAGATGTCACCAGCATACCAAAAATCAACATGACTGAGCAACAAAGGCAAAATACATCCTCCCTCCCCCTCATTGATTTGTTCTACTCTATGGGACAGAGCATCTAATCAGGCATTTTCCAGGATGACAACCACTTTTCTGCAATTCTTTTCCTGGAGTAGCTTATCAGTTAGACAAGAGACTGTGATGTTCCTGGAGATAATGGAACTTCAGTCATTCTTGAGCTCAATGCTCAAGGACTCCCCTACTTACCCTCCTGGTACTGGGAGATGTCCAGGCTAGATCCTGCCCATATTTTCCATGTGTATCACACAGATAGGCAGCAAGGAAGATAAGACTTCGAGAAATGTGATTTCACCCTGCTACACAGTTTTAGTTGAGGATTACTGCCTTAACTCAGATCTTTTCATGGACCAGTGCAAACTCTGCTGTAACAGACTCTCTTACATGAACTATTTTCAAAGCTAAGAGGAAGTCAGAAAGTTCTTGTATAAAAATTTATTTTTCAATCCAAAGGTCTTTTCAATACTGAAGTGCCATCTGTTCATGCTGTATTGAAACTTTTTTTTTATCATTGCATATTTTAAATTTAATGTTATCATGGGAAAAACAACAAATACATAAATAACAGTTGAAAATATAATTTTAAAATTCTGAGATAATGTTTCAAAAATAATTGTAAGGTGCTGTTTTATAGAAAAATTTAAATAACTTTTAATTTGGATTGAAAAACCTTGTTGATTGGGTTTTTTTTAATTCAGAAATTTGACCATTTCTAAACTTGAGGGACAAAATTCATCTTCCTTGAGATGATCCCAGACTGCAGTAGCAAGCCATGGAAGGGACAGACATGGATTACTCTAGCAGAACTTTAAATAAATACATGTATGGAAGTATGGAAAGAAGGCATACTACTTTTTAGCCCAGGAAAAAATGGAAAAACCCACTCTGTGACTTCTTACAGCCATCTGGATGTCTGATAGCAGTAATTGCAACCCAAAAGAACAAGATATAGCTTGGAAACCAGAGAAAGATGCTTTAAATATGGGGCAGAGGGGAACATACCTCCTGTTATTCATCCAAGTGATTTTCCATCCCAATGGAACTTTCTGACAATTTTCAAAAATAGAGCTTGTCTTTGGACAAACCTCTGACTTCTGTAAATAACAGCATGACTTGGAGAGCAACATAAAATCCAGGACATTATGAATTAAATATTGTTCGTGTATTAACAGCAGTCAATGCTCTTTCTCCATACAACTTCCAGAGGCTCCCTGATGGACTGTCATCACCATACAAATATCATTTGATTCTGATCTATTTTGGTAAACAATAAAAATACTTTCTTGAAAGTCACTCTAACGTTATCAGAATAAGATGGTCATGTACCACTACACTAGAAGATTTCTTATATTGAAGAAAATCTAAAACTATTTTCAGAAAGAAAGCTTTCCAGTCCACATCTGAGGTTTTCCCCTTTTGATATCAAAAGAACAGCCCTTCTTTACTTTAAAATATATCAGGCTATAGCAAAGTTTCCCATTCCAGCTAAAAGAAGAGCAAGCAATGCCACTTTTTAATGTAAGGGAGGTATGAAGAGAGTAGTACCAGAAAAAGTAAACATATTAAGGGGTTGGTTTTCCCTTTTATTTTCTTTCTTCTTTTTTAACATCTCCCACAGAGTGAATTATCCTGTAATATAAACCACAATGGTTTCTCATAATTTACCTGTGAATACATTTGTTAACCACTTTATTTACAGATTTTCCCTCAAATCTACCTCATAAGGAAATGACAACTCAAAAACACTACAGAAAGGGGGAAAATAAATGGCTGAAGTGTAATGCATACACTTACACTCATATACTTGTACAGCTATAGTTTGCTGTTCACCCAGGTTTTATTTCCAGGGCAACCACTACTATTTTTAAAATTACCTCTGTCTGCTAAGACAGAAGTGACCTGGTCTCACTTCTAACATGCTCATGAAATTTCACCCAGAAGCAGCATTCAACCATAGCAGAGCCAAATTACTGAAGTTCTCATTACTTTCTAGCTGATGCAGAGTCATGCTTGATATATGAGTCTGTCACTCTCAGCATTGATTTGCAGAGCTCTCTGAATGCCTCTGAGCAGTCCAGTCCCCTTAAAACATTTTTTCCCTTCTCTCTACCATACATCATAAGTCAAATTGTCAAATCTCATTTAAATTTCTTTGCTACATTTAAAATATTCAGCAGGTAAATCATTATGTTTTAGCTATGCATCTTCTTGTGTTTAAAAAGAAAAAACAACCCAAATCATGGCAACTAAAAGAAGAATACAGAAACAGCTGATGCAGCAATATAAACCTCTCATGGCTGCCATAATGAGGAACGTTAAAGAAAAATATTGCAGATATATTTTGCTGAAGTGTATTAGTTAAGCAAAGAGTTTCTTTTGTCCCATTGTAGACGTTGCTCATGTAAGCAGTCTGGGGGTGAAGGTCAGTGAATTTTTCACTAAACATTTCATGCTCTCTAGGTCTCCTCTCTGAGTAGACTTACACAGAGTAATTGCATCATCTGAAGGTAAAACACACTCAAAAGAATAAGCCTCCTATTTCTTTTAAGATCCAGCATCTTAAAAACCACTACTTTATTGTGTATATTCATTAACACAACATATTAAATCATAAAATCATTTTTTGACAAAAGTATACATGTAAATTCACATAAATACTTAACGACTTAGGAAAAGTCCCTTCTAACAGAAACTACAGGAGTTTAATTCTACATAAAACAAGTTGAGACGAACACTCTTCATGGGAGGTAAGGAAACTGCCCCTCAGCGTGTTTACCCAACTTGTGTGCGCCTGCACTACATCTTCAGTAGGTAATCAAATACAAGCATGCCTGTCAAAGGCCAGATGTATTCAGCTGACAAACTGCTCTACTCAAGAAGGAAGGTAGCCAGCATTTTCATTTTCTTTTACCTACATCATACTGAAATAAAAGTTAAAAAAAAAATCAGAAGAAACTATCAACATTAATGTTTGCCAGCACTCATTACTATAGCTGGCATATGATGGTGCTCTAACAACAAAGGCCCTAGGCAAACACACAAACTATACAGTCTCCACATGGATTATTCTTCATAATCATTACCGCACATTACTCTGCTTACAAAACTTTGTTTCCTTACAATTTTTGGTTATTAACAAAAAGGAGGATGGGGAAGTGAAAAACAAACTCACCTCTTGCCACCTGATGAGAAAAACTGGCTTAAATAATATTTACCATTAATTTTAGTATGTCTAAATCTAAATTTAATTTCTTGTTATAAGTGGAAGTATCTGTAGTTCAAATGCTCCACAAAGCACATTAGGATAGGACCAAAAAGTCTTGCTTAAACAACCTTCTACTTCATCAGTTTTACCTTAAATTGTTCCATGAATATTCCATGCAATAAAGCACGATAAACATATTTTCCCTTACTTTCAAAAAATTCCCTTGGCTTTCTCCAGCCAAAAAGCAACTCAAATAGTAGTTACACTATAGCAAATACCAGTTTTTTCATACCACTTCAGAACTGCTGATAAGTGTATTTCATTTAAAGGAATCTGGTGTAGGAAGAATGAATTCTCAACAACTGGGCCACTATACTTCATTCAGAAATACCAGTATGGTCAATAAGACTTTCACCAAGAGACATTTAGGATCAGATCTTGAAATACTTTGTTTTTCATAATGTAGGATTTCTAATGAATGATTTTAAAACCACAAAGAACTCTCTATTATATCAAAGCAAAACATGTGAGATCAGTTAATTTACTGAAAGATCACTCACAAATTAATTATAGCAGAAAGCATTGAAAACCAAATATGCTAAAAATAAACACAACCGGAATTCTGAATCACTAAGATACAGCTATGCCTGGATTTATAATTGTGATGCCACCTTCAAGCCTACTTTTTTATGCATTGCTTTCACAGACTTTGAGACTTCTAAATTCTATGACCTGCTTTCCCATCTCAACTATTATTTGAGTTGCTTTTTGGCTGGAGAAAGCCAAGGGAATTTCTCACTTTCTCTGGATTGGCTTTAACTGGTCCAGACCCTGACTCATCCTTCTCTTTTCGGTCAGTTGAGTGCTAATACTGTGGCAAAAAAGATGCTAGTATGTGGTTAAGGATGGCAAGACAGGGAAATCAACAATCTCCCCAGTTCAGTCTAACTCACACAGTCACGGGCTCATGCATTCAGATATAGTGTGCCCCTACAGCTTTATGATCAGAAGAGGTGAATGCTTCCAGCTCAGTCCTGTAGCCCAGTCTTGGCTGTGTCCCATCTCCCCCTTTACTCTCTCCAGGCTCTTGCAGCCCTGCAAGTGGAAGATGAGACATTCCCACTGGCTGACACTAGCAGCACCCACACAAACACACACGCCCCCCAACCTTTGGAGAATTAGGTTTCCCTATCAGCAATGTTTCAGTTTAGTATAGCACCAACGCTCTTCTACTCATTTCCATTTCTGGCATAGGTAGCTGGGGTTCAGGCACATAAAATACACCAGTTAACACCTTGTCTCTCATCAGCCTGGCCTTACTAAACCTGTGACTCAAAAATTCGTAGTGTAGTAAGAATTCAGATACAAATATACTGTACTGCTAATTTAGGGTCAGGTACACAACCATAACAGCCAGGCCAACAGCCAGGCCAGATGTTTGTTTAACAGCACAAACAAAGTACAGGGCAACAGTCCAATACGTAGTGGGGTTCTCAAGAGTCAAATTTACCAGCAGAATAAACATTAAGTAATTTTTCCGTGACAAACTTCAACAAACTTTCAGTACTTCATGACTGTACAGTCACCTATTAAAAAAAGACTTAAAACCAAAGTTGAAGTGACAGCCACAATGGTGATTTGAGTACAGGCTCATATGGAAACGTACAGCGATAATTAATCCCTTGTGAGGAAAAGCTGCTTTAGTCCTATAACAAGATAATTGAAAACTGTCAATTCTGCTCTGATATTATTTTTGGATAGTGATCTAATGTTTAATTATATTCATTTGGTAGCTGACTGGCACTTTTTACAATATCTGCCTTCACCTGAAACCTCTTGAGATTCTTTTCTTATGTGAATGCATTAGAAATCTAATTGAAAAATGTGCTTTTTAACAGAGTTTCACTTCATTGTTTGAGATTTAGAAATACGATTGTGGACTATAATGTGCTGTCTCTGCTATATCAAAATCATTGATCTTGTTTGCTAGAAACACACAAATCAATACAGCAAGTATAGATTGTAATACACTAGAAATATAGAAGTATACATTTGATTCATGAGAGGAAATAAGCGAATTCAGATAGCTCAGGGATTACTTTTTTTGTAATAGAAATTATTTTAATGGCAGGGAGAACACATTCTTTCAATTGTTTACCAAGGGCTGACTTCAATAGACTAGTTTTCCCATAGAAATGTCACTTTTCTTCTGTTTTTACACAACAGGCTACAGCTTCAGAATACCAAATTTCATGCTTCAGAATACCAAATTTTGGCAACAACACATTTTCTGAAGCACCAACAAGAAAAGGAATGATAATATGGGAAAATAAATAATTAGAAATAAAATAATAATGTCTGTAAAGAAGCTGGCATGGGTCTGGAACTTCTTATGGAGAATGGAACAAAAATGCTAAAAGGTAAAGAAGACTGAAGCAACAGCTTGGGGGGAAAGGGTCTTATTTTACCTGTTTCTCTCTTTAAGGAGTCAAATGCAGATCAAAGAGGTCTCTGTCCAAAGGGAGGAGGTGGTAAAGATAAGGGAATTATTTCAGCATTTTAAGGGAGTTTTGAATAGTTTGGAAAATGTATAGAACCTTCAGTTTCTCCTTTTTTAACCAAAAAAGCTCACTCATCCTGATCACAAATATAATTTCCTTTAAGAAATCTGTAAGGTATTCAAATACAGCATCAGTATGGCATCTACTTCACTTTCAAAGTTTTCTTTTCTTTCTTCGATTGTTTAATTGAAATATACCACCCAAGGAACTCAGAAAGTTACAGAAACAATTTATTTTGCTGAGGTAACAAAAATTCAAGCTATTATCATTCTAATTATTTTCTTGACATTCATCATAAGCTGCTTCTCAATTATACCATATTTTCCCATGTTCCTTCTCATCAAATGCATTTACATTGACTCATATATTTAAAAATTCATTTAAATGTTACTAAGTGATGTTGACTGATAGCACACAGCAGTATAAAAAAACAGTCCTGCATTTTTATTTATGACTATAAACATCAGATATTTTAGTTAAATATATATTGCCTTCCTTCATAAACAAATATACACAGAGGAATAAATGATAAAATGGAAAGTATTTAATCAGAAAATGTTTCATGAGAATTACAAACATTGTTGGGAGAAAGGTATTTTTAGGGTTTTTTATATCTTCGGGTCTGCTTCTTTTTGTGGTCACATTTGTACCATTTTCAGATTTCCTAGTGGAAGGGGAGATCGTTTACACTCAAGTGAAAGTTCCCAATGGTAAATACTCTCTTCTAGAAGAGTTAAGAAATGTCATTTTATAATTTATAGTGTTCACACTATCTCCTTTTGTCTATTGTTTCTCATTTGCAAGTATTTGAGTGTTGGAGTGAAAGCTCCTCTGGACCCAGGCCCAGAGGAATGCCAAAGCACAGGGGTTGAATTAAAACCTTTGGATAAGCTGAGATACATGAAGTCACACCAAAGTGAAATAGAAATACAGATTTTTAACTTTTTGTAGAAATATATGCTAAGTGCTTTAAACATTGAAAAGCTGTAGCAAAGAGACCTTAAACACAGTTCTTACTGCAGCAGTGTTACCTTTTCACCAATTTCTTTACTTCAGACAAAACATAGATGGAACTATACTGTTCACATTTTTTAGATAGTGTTCACATAAACAATAAGAGCTGATAGAAATTATATACACAAATCT
The DNA here is from genome assembly GCA_026261815.1 of Monarcha castaneiventris obscurior. Lineage (NCBI taxonomy): Eukaryota > Metazoa > Chordata > Aves > Passeriformes > Monarchidae > Monarcha > Monarcha castaneiventris. The sequence continues at coordinate 2,606,455 of JAMPIT010000161.1, forward strand.
GAGTAATACCTGTGTAATACTTGTGTAAGACTTATGACTGTTAGAATTAGACCAAGGTAGGGTAAGAAAAACCAGAATCGTGTGTCAATTTTATTGGTCAATTAACAAATATAATCCACACTTCTGTAAGTTTAGAGAAGAAGAAGAGGCTGTTTTCTACTTGCTATTTGCCTGCTGCTGCTGCTGTTGCTGCTTGGCCTAATCATGTAACCTCTTTGAACTCTGCCTTCAGAAAACTATGAGACTATGAAATAAAGAACTTTAGCAGGACAGCAGCCTCCTCTGCTCTTTCACCCTTGACTGAAAAGGAAGGGTGTCCCATCAAAAGCTCAACATTTGAGGAGGGAGCTACATATACTGTGTGTACACAGAGCATTTGGACACAAACTGTGCCTCCTTTACAGCAGTACCTTTACAGATGTACAGGGGTTAGGATAAGGTTATGAAGTTATTACATCATATGCTTTATATAAAGTTGTTATACAGGATTTTCCACAAATACAATAAAAAAACATTAAGCAGCATTCCTATGTGACCAGATCTATTAAGAAGAAATGTTATGGTTTAGACAAGTTGTAAATCCAAAACTTTAAGGACTGTACTTCCAAAAGCTACAATATTATAATTTGAGTTGATTTTTTTAATGAAATAGCTTCATGTTTCATTAAAGAAGTGCACAAGCTCATTTTAAGTGACTACAAATAGCAAACTGTTAGCTCCTCACTTAGTAGTGTTGAAAGTGGTAGTTAAAGGATAGGAAGTACCTGGAATTGTTCTTTCATAAAATGCCTGACATACCTGGGTCTACACATCTACATAATGTACAGCCAGCACTCTACTCTGCCTTGATCTAAAGGAATCTAAAGTATCCCAGAGTAGTAAGGCTAGCTCAGTATTTCCTGTTTTCAGCATCAAGTTTCATCTCTATAATCTGTAATCAAGCAGTGCATTAAAACCCATTAGCAAGCATGTGATCAGCACAGCAGAACCTTGTCATAACTCAAAACTTGAATACTTGGCTAAATTTCACTGCAAGTACAAACTGGCATATTAAGCATTTTTGTCCTTCAGCTCTTTTTTGTGACTTCTGACTACATTTTATGTACTCACAATTCTTCACACCCTACCTCCTAAAACATAATTTATTAGAGCACTCTTTCACCAGAAAATCTGAAGCAGGGAGAGGTTACCCTCTGTAGTTTAGGAAAGAAAAGCAAACTCCATAATACTTCACAAAAATGCACAAAATTCATAATACACACAAAAACAGTCATGTCTTATGGGGATTTGAGGAACTTAAGGAAGGATACCAATATGAGAGCATTTGCAGTCACTGATTCAGAAGTACAGGCTGAATTGACCTGCATCCATACAATGCACCAACACTCTGAAATAAACATTAAATAGTGGAAACCATAAAAGAAAAAAACTGTTGATATATAAACAGTTTCCAGCAGAGGGTGAGTGTATTTGTTCTTGGAAATTCCCACGAGCTAGCTACAGAAGATTGCAGCCCTTCTCCCCAAGAGGACAGTGTAAAGATTTTATGGCCACTCTTCAGTTCAATAAAAAGACCTAACTGGTATGTTTGAAAGGAATTTTGGTCACTCACAGTTTAATTACACTGATATCATATATCCTTTGTTCTGTCAGACTGACTTGTGGAAGAACTGAGGGTTGCAATCATTTCTTCAATCTTGAAGCACATGAATCAGACGTACATCTTTCACTGGAGCTACTGACCCCCTGCATGAATGCAGCCAGAAGCTGGACCAGATGCAGATGGCTAAGGCTGCTGAGGCAAAACTGAGCTAATGCCAGAAAACTGTGGAAATCAATCACAACAGTAGGGGATTACTTCAATACTTTTGCCTGCCAGTACTAACAAAATTATTGTAGTAAGATTACGGAGCCTTGCTCTGAGGTAGAGCAATCAAGACACAGTGCCATGGCTTCTAGGAAGGCAAACTTAGTAGAAGCAGTGGCCAGCTGAAATCAATGCAGAGAATATTGGCCCTGTTATTGAGCTGCTGAAATGGACAGACCCTAACAGGACAGAACCTTTGCCCTCCCTGGAGTCTTCTACAAAAACTCATAAGGAAATTTTAAAGAGAAATCCCCAGAAGAAGCCTAAGTTTCAATCAAGAAATAAAAGTGTACACAACTGTTCCAGGGAAGAACCAACATGCATTTCTTTTCATACAAGATCACATCTAAGGGTCTCATTAATTCTTGAGACCCTCCTATTCAAATGGAGAGCCAGAAGTTGTAAGCACTACTTTTTTGTCTCTTCTGTTCCTATAAAGAAATATGTAAGAAAAGACAGTTCCAGTTATGTTCATTGCCAAGTTTACCAAAGACTGTCACATCAGGAACAGATTACTGTAACATAATCCAGCCAGACCACACAAGGCCAGCTAAAAGCTGAAGGCAGTGCAGAAAACAGCTGCTTGTTTAACTTTGCTATATGCTGGCAAAATAATAGAGCTTGCCTGTAGATTGGCCTCCAGCTATATATTGTTTTTCAGATGGCAGTTACTGTTTAAAGCTCTACACAAGGTACCATTTGTTTACCAGCAAACATCCAGCTAACACTTTACTTAATAATCTTTAAAGAAAGAGCATAAATGATCAGGTGTTTTCCATGAAAAAATCCTTGATTCCAGAGCTCATTCCTCAGCAGATGGCAGAGCCTGCCAACTTTACCAGATCAAGCTTGCATTTTTTCTTCTCGCATGGGAGAGAATGCAGACTGCAGGGCTCATTATGAAAATTGGTTAAGCATCATGGAGTGAGAACATCAAGATTTTCCTTGGGATGTGACGTGAAGATGTAGCTTATTTTTCAAGAAGTGACCACAATTGTTGCCTGTTAGATATTAGAGATAATAATCTCATATATTCCACATTGAAGTTTCCTTCTCACGTCTAAGAAACATTTCCATCAGGTCAAAAATCAACTTTTTAAAATCACCTGCATAAAATGATTGCACAGACATAGATTTATGATAACACAAAGAATTTCTTGGAAAAATTGATTATCAGGAAGAACATCAAAAGATTACTTATCTCCAAATATGACCTCAGCATAAATTCTGTCAGTTAAGCCACAAAAAAATGAGGATACTGTATTTTTTAACTTGCTGTATCTCCCCCGAACGTTTCAAGTCTACCAAGAAATTCTGTATATTTACTTCCTTCTACAAGGCTTAGATTTGAAAGTTTTAAATAAGCTTTTGTATAATTATTTAATATCCTTTTATCAATCAGTTTTGTGACTTCCTAATACAAAATGCTTACATTTGCACAAATCCAAGACTTGCTACCACAATAACCGGAAAAAAAGTTACTGAAATATTTTGAAGCATTTCAGATGTTTTAACTTTCTGGAAGTGAACATCTGACTTCATTCCAAATAAAACATTGTAGAGACAACATCTTTATCTAGCCATGCAAGTAAGTAACAAGCTAATCCTACCTGAAGGGGTACAGTGAAACTGTGCACAGGAAAAATCTTTTTAATAAAATGTTCATGTCATTGTAAAACCAATGTCTAGATCAAGACCATCCGTAGTATTTCTATGATTATAAACCCCACAGAAATGTTTGTTTGCAATTCTCCACTGTATAAGACCACCATCTTCTGCTCTTCTGCCAGGAATACATGCCACAATGGGGGAAAAGCTGGACAAAAGTACACACACACCCCCCACACCTTTGCTTCTCATCAGTAGCTGCTCCTCTTACCAGTACCTAAACTAAAATTTTTAAATCCTAGAGAACAGCTTAAGGAGTGTGTCTCAGCTTCTTCTCCTATGGCACATGAGACATTTTGGTAAAGACTTGTCAAGAGAGCACAGCGTTCCCAAATCTTTCTGAAGAAACTATTAAGTTAAAGCTTCAGCTTCAGAGTGAGTAGCATACAGCTTCTGACCTCTATGTCCTTTTTATAGAGAAAAGTAACAGAAGCATTGTCAAACTCAAATAAATACGGTCTCATGAAAGGTCATCCAAGCATAATGAAAACATGCAACTGGAGTAAGAGACACTACTGTGGTAATCTGTTGGATGGAGGGAGAAAAATACTGTCTGCCATACTAGCTTTTAAAACAGAAGACAATGTTTTCTACACACTGACTGGTTTAAACAATTCCTTTTGTTTTCTTCAACTTTTAAATAAATGAAAATATATCAGCTCTCTTTCACCACAGAAACAGAATAATAAAGACTTTAGTCCTGATTTTTTAAAAAACCCTGTAAGTTTGTCACTCTCAGCCCATAAACAATTTCTCTTACAGCAAGAATACGAGGTTTTGGCCAAGTGAAGATACAATTCACAAGGTAACAATACAATGGAATAAATATTGTCTGTATTGAAATAAAAAGTTGGGGTTCATCCCAATGTCTTACCAAACAGCTTTAGTTTAGCCTAGGCTATGGTTAGTGCTTGGGCAAATGTATAAAGTCATCATCGCCTGCAAAGACTCTTAGTAAAGTGTTGGATGGCACAAGGTCAAGAATCTACCCTGTGAGTCAGACATCAAAAAAGCAAGTACAGGGAATATTCTCATTTTCAATGAATGCTATGATAACTGTAAAATTCTGCAAGGCTTTTAGTTACCATGTGATCTACTTTTTTCTTAATTTACATGACCAAAAAGATAAAACTTGGTTTAATAGCAGTATTATCTTTCTCCACCAAACATGTAAACCCATCAATAAAACCCTACAATTCATTTAGCAAGGATCTATTTTCCATAAGGTCACAGAATCACAGGATCATTTATGCTGGAAAAGACATTTAAAATCAAGTCCAACCATAAACCTAGCACTGTCAAGTCCACCAATAAAGCACGTGCCTAAGTGCCACATTTACACATTGTTTAAACACCTCCAGGAATGATGACTCCAGCACTTCCCCAGGCAGCCTGTTCTAATGCTTGACAGCTCTTCCCATGAAAAAAATTCTTAATATCCAACCTCACCCTCCCTTTACACAACTTGAGGCCATTTGCTCTTGTCCTACCACCTGTTACTTAGAAGACACAGACATGCCACTCAGGTCTCCTGTGTCACTTTTTCTACAGAGTAATCAGTTAAGACTGATTCGGTAACATTTGATTTTTGCCCAAATATTGTCTTTATTGAGAATATTTTGTATTTGACAGTAACATTGTCATCAGGACAAAGTGGAAAATAAGTGGTGCGTGCTGAACCTTTTCTTTTTAAATACTGATTGAACATCATTATTATGGTGAGAAAAAGATACTGTGGCATTAAAATAAAGCAAATATTTAAAATATCCAAAAAAACCCAAACAAAAAAACTCCCACTACACCTTTTTGGTATTAAATACACTAAAAAAGAACAGCAAAAATACAGACTGGTGTTGTGTATTATTCCCTTGTTTATAAATATAACAATAACTGCTAATACTTTAGCCAACAGCTCTGTATTCTCATCTAAAGACCTACTTAATGTAACAGGCATGTACATCATCCCTACGAAAAGACAAAAGTAATTTACTTGTTCACTTTCCCACATAAAAATCAAATACAGATAATTTCCACCTATTGACCATAAAATCCATGTTATTAATCAGCTGCCCCCTTGCTAGCAACCGTTATACTTTGTTTCTGGGAAGAAGTATAGAGCTGCAGTTCCTAATGCTCTCCACTGAAATCAGCACAGCTATCTGCATTTACACCAGTTAAATGATTTTCACTTGGTATGGAGAGAGCACATGAACATACAAAAATGAGCAGTGTGCACTATAAGGATAAAGATTTACAGTGATTGCTACAATTTCGTACACCATTTAATATCCATCCTGTTTAATAATGTCATCTATGTAAAAGATTTCTATGCATTTGAAACACGTAAGATTTAATTTTACTCTGTTGGGGACTTTTAATTCTTATTCTTATGAACGTGAGTTGGCATGAGGAATTCCAAAGGTAGGGTCACAGATCATCAGGTTACTTTTGATAAACAGGATTAACAAATCATCATTTAAGGACAGCTATCCTAGGTCTACACAAATGTGGATGTGCAAGCACAATAACAGGTTTCTGACCAACCCATGCCAGATTCTTTGTGAAAAGGGGTAGTAAATACACAGAGAGAGGGGGATCTTTCCACCAACTTATCCATCCCAGTACCCACCAACCTCTGCCTTAGGAATTTCCTGAGCCAAAGGCTGTATTCATTTTAAAACTGACAGTGACTTTATTTTCAAATCAGCAGACCAGCAGTCACACAAGTCTAAGACATGACAAATCTGATGTTACCTTCTCCCCTCAGGCCTTACTTTTTGATCTCTGACTTCTTACACATAACAGCACTATAGCAGCACAGCATTAGAAACACAGGATGAAACGGCTCCCACAGCTCCACCCCACTTACCAAAGACTGATGAAGTAGAAATATCATGTCAGAGAAGCCAGATGGTACCACTGATGAGGGAGAATATTCCAAAGTCCAAGGTAACAGCTGTCAAGGCAAACCTGCCAACTTGTAACTTGTCTGTAGCTACCCATCATCTTTGATCCAATGCATATGGACCAAAAATAAATAAAAGTCACCAAATGAAAACTTTTATTTGTCCTGTTATACTCCTCCTCCCCTTTTCCTGTATCCTGTCATCCACAACAGGGAAAGTGAGGATCAGGGTTCAGCCACAAGAATGAGTTGCCATTTATTCTGAACTATGTCAATCCAAAATATTTTTAAGTTATTAAAAATGTTCTGTAGCATTTCAGAATCTCATAAATCTCTTGGTCTGTTTGGTATAGCAACAAAACCAGGGAAAATCTCCAAATTTAAAACACTAGGTGTTTTACTTCTTTTATAAAGGGCTTCATTAAAATAATTTGCCATAAGATCCAAAGTTTGTTTACTAGGATATGCTACATAAAATGCAACTGTAACTGAAACTCTGGCCCTTTTCTCATTGATATGATATCTCCCTATCTGAAGCTAATTGGGAGAATAGGAAAAGGCTACCCAAGCCCTTCTGCCTTTCTTGCTTCTTTTCTCCAGGCATGTCAAGCAGTTTCTTGGTTTTCTACTCTCACCTTAAGAATAGTTACTATTTTCTGTATTTAAATAGAAAGGAAAATAAAAGGGGTTGAGTCAAACATATGAGAACTTATTTTTCAGGTTCAAGGTTCAGGAAACGCCAATCTTTTAAATTATAATATTATAATATGTATTTTTAAAAGAAGAAAATCAGTGCATTAATATGATTAGATCACAATATACTAACCTAGTTCAGATTAATTTATTTGATGTTAACAGGCTGTTAGAGAAACCAGAGCTTTGATGTGAACTAGTTCTACCCTTTTCAAACCATTTAGTAAGAGAACAGGAAAAAATAGAGCCTCTGTTAACAAAGCAGTTTCTGAAGACCACATTTAAACACCAGACATGTTATTCAAAACAGTCCAAATTGGCCTGCAAAAGCTTGATATAGCCCCTTTTTAATAAAGATAAATGAGTCTGGAAACTAATCTATCAAAATGGATTGTGTTTAGTCAAAAAAGAAAAAGTCACTATCAACAATAACATCCCTTTAAAGAAAGCCAAAAAGTGTGCCAGCTTTTAATTCATGCACAGTAACCTACTGCATCTGGCTTTCCAAGGCCAATCCCAATTCTATAATTACCCAGCAGTCACAACTGGTTTCTCTAACAAAGCTGAGCCTACACAGAAATACCAATCATAATAAAGATGCATTGAGATTATTCTTCCCTGTGTTTTCTAATGACAAAAAAAAAAAAGAAATTTCAGATAAATACTGAATGCCAAAAGGAATAAAAACATGAGCAATTCAATCCTAGATCATGTCACACATGATCAGCATTTCCTGTTTTCTAGCTCAGCTTCCACCAAAGGCAATGATACATTTTAAATTATAAGAAAGAAAGAGTCCCATTAAGTCTTATGTCACTTCTGTAACAACATACGTTTTAAAGGGCAGAAATAACTCCACTGCAACCATAAAATTCATGAGGGATTTTGCTGAAAATTTCTACATCATGTCATGTCCAAGTATAACTGTCTTCACAAAAGCAGCAGGCTGATAGCAAATCATGGTTAAAATAAATTGATTATTTCTCGTAACCTTTTTTTTCCTTCATGTACTGGTTTCTTGACACACATAGAGTAGCATTATCCAAAACACAGAAAGCAATTACAAATAACACTAATATTATTTACATTATAGATTATCTGTTAATCCAGTAACACTGCAAGAAGAGAAAATAAACACTGTGGTGAAATGTCTTCGTTATTTTTTTTTGTATCATATAAAGAAATCCATGTTGAAATAACCTTTGGATTGCCTCTTCTGCTCTCTTCAAACCTTCCTAGCCTGTAGAAAACACCCCTGCCTACAGACCTGTTCTGCTTGCAACAATGCTTTCCTGCAGCCAGCAATTTTCACAGGATGCAGTTCTGTAAGTGTGGCATTACCAGGCCCATTTGGACACACCAATGAGAAAGTCATTTAGATCCAAAGAGAAAGACACACCTTTGCTAAAAGAACAGCAATACTAAAGCTGTTTATGAAGTTTTAAGTATCGCAATGGCTCTCCTTCTTTCCTGTGAAGAAGATGGTGCATTTCAGTTAGGAGAAAAACCAACAATGATTTAAAGTCCTTAGGAACTCCTCTGTAATAAACACATGACTCAAAGTATCTCAGTATTGTTGTCCTAGCCTTGTCTCTACATGTGTATAAGACACAACCACTGGAAAACTATAAAAATTATTTCAAAAAACTTAATTATTTATTTCACTGTCACTGACTTATTAAAATTTCATTTCTCCATTTGCTTGGAAATAAGTAAAAAATAAAGTGGTTTGGGGTTTTTTTGTATTTGAATCTAAAAATCTTTTTCAGTTTAGGCACTGACAGTTCCTTACAATTAAGGGGGTTTCAGAAATTCCTAAAAACACTCATTATTAAAAGAATTTTATTCAACGTATTTTGGTGCAATCCAAAAGCTATTTAGCTTAGACAGATACGCTGTTGGCAACAGCCATTGAAATTTAAACTACCAGAAATCAGACAAAGAGTCTGTCTCACATTAGAAGATATAAAAGGTAATTGCTTCTTTTAACTTACCAACTACTAGGAATACATGTGAAAGAAGTTTTTCTGGGTTAAGTCCATTAATACAAATAACTGCATAATCAAATGCTGTTTACAGGGTATCTTTTATATCACATGATAGTTGTGAATGGATGAACCCCAGCTCAACATTTTTAATTAACAGTTTCTATCCCTTACACTTTTGCCTATAAGTCTTCAAACTCATTTTCCAATTATTCAATCACAGAACCACAAAGCCCTCAAAAAATGAAATGTGCAAGAGTTAACTTGGGGAACGTTTCAAACTCAGAATGAAGCAGCAAATGAGTACATTTTCATCTGCTGCTTTTCCTTTCTCAAAAGAAGCTATCAATGATGGCTTCCCTGGCAACAAGGCACAAACACACAACATCACTGATTCAAGCAGCTAATCAAGGACAGATGTCTCCAGAGAGCATCAAAGCAGCCTTCTGCATTTCCAAGCATGTCTTGCTTTTCTACAAATAAAAATATCCCTATAGCTAAGAAATTCAGTTGAATTCTCAAAGTGAAGACATGGTGGTTTGCCTTTTGTTTTTCTAGTGCATTTTTCTGTACTTTAATTACAGATTCCCTGCCAGTTTTAATAAAGGAGCAGAAACATTTGTCACAGCCATATGGAAGCATCAGAGAGCAAGGGTGTTTTCATGGGAAATACTTCTAAAATAGTTTTTGTCCTAACTACCTAAGTTCTCTAGCATTCCTTTATGATGCTGAGTGCCTTAACTTATAACAAACACATCAATAATATTTTCAAACTCATTTCAGAGTGTTCTGGCATAAAGTCAAGCTTCATTAAAGGTCTTCTCTTAGGGATTCAAAGATCACAAACTCATATTCCCTTCTGTAGAACCTACACGTACAGAAATCTTGTGTGATCTGTTAAGAGTTCAGTTTCATTTTCTCTAGAAAATGCATCTACATCAAGTAAAACCCCAGGAAATCCTGATTTCAGTTACCATCCTTTTGCATAACAACATATGTCTGCTACATATGTGAAACAGCTTATTGAACAGATTATTGAAAACTTTTTAGAGCATATGACTACAGTGTAACATTAATTAGTAACACTTTAATAATAGCAGTGCTAATTAATTCTTCCTAACCTATAGCAAAACAGCATGTGCAATGCTGCTAGTGCTAACAATCATTCCATGGTGTACATTTCACATTGAACATACATTGTGCTGAACATAATTCGAATACAACATCTCCCAGAACACAGAAGAGCTAAGGCAGATAAGTGGAGGCAGATTGACTTATCAAGACAGAATGACACGTGAGTGGATGCAGGCAGCTTCTGGAAACAAATCAGTGTGGGAAGAATTCAAGTTTTGCTCCTTGTTTGGTCTTAAAAAGCAATGAGTATATTCACATCTTGTCCCAAATCCCATTAAATCAAGGATGGGACTCTCAATTTACTAGAATCTCAACACACAAGGTTGAACACAAGGTCACAGGGTCAGAGTGGATACCCAAGTCAAACAGATCATAATGTGCCTGCGCACACAATTCCAGTACAGATCTGCAATCTGGACCAGAACAATAGATCACCATCACTAAGCAAAATCATCTTTCAGCCTTAAAAATCTTTCTGGCATTTTGGATATCAAAATCTGTTGGTTTTCTTTCCACTTAGACCCAGTTATAAAATCAGTGTTACTGAGAGAAGAGCAAAATTGACTATTTAAACAAAACTAGTTAGTTTCCAAAAAGACCAACCGAACATTGTAGGATCCCATGGCCAGATCTTTTACTGTATCTTTTTTTCTGAGAACTCAGCTTTACTTGGAACAATAAATCAAAGTCACTTTGCCTCACTATTCTAAATTCCACAATTGATCATTACCTGTATTTAATCAACATCATTTGCTTTCCTGAGCTAGAATAGCCACCTGCCCTACCTCTTGAAGGTCCTCCAAATTCTCTGTGCAATTCTGATCCGAAAAAAGTGGGACTCAGAGCTTCTCTTTTGCTGAGTACTTTTATTAGTAGCACAATAACAAGTAAGCAAATTTTATTGGTCTAAAAGAGTTGTTTCTTTTTCTGCCATAAAGACCTAAGACAACTAACATCTCTCCACTGAAATGGCAGAGGACTTACAACAGCTACCCACTGGAAAGATGAGACACCAGGAGAAAACTTGCCAAGCTGCAGATACACACCTTAATTCATATTGCTACATGAAAATAATTTCATGAGACCCAAGGAGATTTCTATCACTAAGAATACTAGTTACAGAATTATCATCAGACAATCAAGCATTCCCTGCTTAATCCTAGCTCAACTAAATATCAATTGCCACTGAATGACAGGATGTAATGCACTCCTACCTTCCCACCTTGGAAAGCTGACTGTGAGAACTCTGGAGTAAAACAGTTCAGGAGAAGGCAGCAGATAAATACAAATCACTGTTATTATACACTTGTTTGATCCAACAAGCTGGATGCAACAAGCTTCATCTTATTTCTGCCTATGCATCACTTCTCCCCTCTGACACAGCAATGCAAAAACTGAAGTCCAGAGAAATCTCCTCAAACTGCACACTGATAGCAGAACTCCAGTCAAGGGGTGTGACACACAGCAAGGCAGTGTGATTAAAAGCATATAGTGACATATATTCACAACTTCTCACTTCCCCTTATGTGTTCAAGTTAATGCTAACAAAATAATTAATACAGAATATGATGAACTACACAAATGAGTAGGAACTCACCAGCCTCTCATCGCCTCCATTTCTCACACTTAGACACATTCACCTAAATTTCTACAAATATCTGTATGCTCATTCCAAAAAAAAACCAAGACATGCTCTGGCAACAAACAACGGTGCTCAAATGTTGTCTCAGACTTAACTGGAAAACACCATGCTCCCTTCTAAGCAGGCTTGTTTTTCTCTTTCTGTGCCTTTCCTATGAGACTTCAGATTTCTCTCACCCATCTTATCTAGAAATTGAATGATCGGAAAATTAAATTCCAAATTTAATTTCTTGTGAATGTACAACACTTAGTGGTAAAAAGAGTTACTAGAAATCATATCATTTTGGAGCTACTAAACTGGTCTGGTTGGTTTGCTTATATCATTGACAGCTTTGCCGGTATAAATTTTATTTATTCTGTTTTCTGTAATGCAATTCCTTGATTTGAAGATAAAAACCTCAAAGAAATATAGCTGGCAGCACCATGCTTGGAAAGCAGATGCTTGCTCTTCTCCCAAACAATAGGCTACTTCATGGTCAAAAATCTCTTGCTGCTGTGGATACTCCAGCTCTTTCGGTTTGCTTTCCCAGCAGATCTGTACCAATGGATGATAGTTTCTTCCAGAATACAAAGCTACCAGACACATCTCTATCTATTTGGCAGTGTTTTCCTGTATTTACACAATTTGTGTGGTTATGGAGATTTGTTACCTCTCAGGCCTTGTGGCCAGACACAGATTCACTTTTAGCCCTGACTCAGGAGCATGCAACATTTATTATCTATTGATACCACCAGCAACATCCAGGGCCACTGTGAGACATCAGAACTCTACCTAAATTCATCTGCTTCCAAGAAGATGCAAGCTTGCAAATAAGAACCATGAATGTTGTACAACATCCTGCTGTTACTGAGTACTTTTTGTTTACAGGTTCTCATATTCTCATATTCTCTAATTTCTGCCATGACAAGATATTACAAGGACAGTTCAATATAATATAGGAAGCACATCCATTAACATCTTCATTAAGCCAAGAAGTTTTTTAGGTAACTGGGTAAAGTTAAAGTTAACCAGAAAAAGATATTTTTCAAAACCACAGTTAACACAATTAACCCAAATTGCTTCTATTTTGTATACCTTGTGGTTCACTCATGCTGAAGATGATGGTACAAATCTGGCTGTGATTCTCAGCAGCCACTGTTAATTCATCTCAAGTATATTCTTTTCATAGGAGATGGTTAAATGCACTTATTCCTTATTTAACTAACAGGTACAAGGACATTAAGACAACAAGCTGAATCCTCCTCTCGGTCACTCCTGCTATCACTCAGCTCTGGAGTTAGCCCAGGTACATCATCCAGGCAGCTGTACAAATTTTGGGCCCGAGTAAACTGACAGAATGGGGGCAAACTGGTGAAGTACTGCACTAAGCTTTACCACTGGAGCTTTTCACAACTGTGGCTTTCCAATCAATTAACTGGAACTTAAATTAAAAATTACAATCTGACTGTCTGATATGTCTGAAGGATAGTTTAATGAAAAAAAAAATTGCTATGGAATGGGAAACATAATGATCTTGTATAACTAAGGCAGCAAATTACGTTGGACTCATACCTGTCATTGGTCCAAATCCACTAGGAAAATTCCAACATTATCATATTCTCACAAGCTGCTTCTTCAGCTACTATATAATTGTTTATAAAACTATATACTGTACTTCACTTTTTAAAAAGATAGCCAATACATGCAACATTAATTATAAAACCTAGGCAAATGAAATCTCTCATTTAGAGAGATGCTTGGTTCAAATTTGTGCCATTTAAATTATCACCACGATGATGGATCTTGCCGCAGGTTAAAAAAACCCCAAACATAAAAAAATACAAAGAAAAAGTTGAAAGTTCAAAAGCAAAACAAGCAATTCTATGCTGTTGCAACAGCTTTTTACTATCAGCCAGCTCATAGAATTTTACCTCACGCTCATAAAGTATAAAAGCAAACATGACTCTTTCAGACTATTAGAGAGCACAAATGAACACTGTGCAAGTTGCTGCTTCAAACACAATTTTTTTTTTAATTTGAGAATGAGCTTAAAGGCTGAAATTACTACAAAATGAGAAACATGCCAGCATTACTTAGTCTACATAATTTCTGCATAGCAGAAAACACTGATGTCACAGACAACTTGTGCACCCTTCTTCACTAGCTTCCCAGAAGAGGAAGAGGCCCAAACAGGAAAAGTAATTTTTACCCACAACACTGAATGAATTTTGACAAAGCAGTAGCTTAGCACTTCACCATTTCTATCTTGACTAGTAGCAACACATCACCACATCCTATCTATTTACATGATGAGTGTGGATAGCTCTGACTTCCATGACCTTGTGATGCATAAAAGAGTAGGTGTCCAATCCACTTTCCTCTAAAAGCTGAATGAAACCTTGGCCTTGATGTTAATGGAAGAAGAAAGAAGATGAATTTTATATTTGTGAGTACAGGCAAAGCACATGGTTTGTTCATAGACTGAAGAGTATTCTTGTGGAATAGAAGGAAGAAAGCTTTAATACTGCAGATTTCTATTTTAAGCTAGAAAAATACTGCCAGAATTCCAAAAGTGATAAAAACTGTAATAACAGCCCACAATAACTTTAAATTCAGAAGGGAGGTAAGTTCAAATCCGTTATCTGCATATCTATGACATTAGGGGCACATTTGAATGAACACATTCAAAATTTCAAAAAGCCCATAACCAGCGCAGAAATTTTCAAAGGATCTCTAAGAAGAAATACAATTTATTTGTTATTATAAGCATGAAAAAAGTCTTGTCAATATTTACATAACCAGGAGGAAAGGGGGAGAAAAAATTAAATCACTAAGGCAAATGAGATTATTTCCTAAAAGAAATATTCCTGGATCTGACTCTGCCAGTCAATCTACACCTAAGTTACCTGGAGACAGCATGGGAACTTCCAGTGTAGGCGTGCAGGGAGAGGCAAGCAAGAAATCATCCTGGCTGTCAATGGCAGAGTTCTTGCACCTTGCTTGCAGGATGTGCTGCCAGCCATTATTGCAGAATATCCATAAGCACTGTCATGTACTGTCATGAAACTATTTAAACCAGCCTTTGTCAGCTTCAGGTTGCCATGGCACAAGCTAAGTGATCTCATGCCAGCCTACAGCCCATCAGTGCTACAACCATGTTGTGACAGCTGATCATCCATACCCAATCACTGGATCAATTTGATTATGATATTGAACCAATATCATGGTCTAATTGCTTCTTTCTCCATCTTATTTCTACAACAAACTTAGGAGTAGTTTTAATGAAATAGAACATGACACACCACAATTACAGTTAAATCGGAAAGATACATATTGAGGAACAGGCAGAGAACACACTTTTGAGGACTGAATTTTATGTAGGTAGATACCATTTAATTGACACCAACTGAAATGCCTACATGAGACAGCACTTGTTGCACCCTCAGTTGATACTTAAACTGTAACAGCTATTTAGCTCTATAGCATACCTTAGATGTTATATTCATTTTTGGAGAGATGCTGAAGCAGCTCTGAATATAGCAACTCAACAATAGCACCACAAATACATGGTTCCCCATCCTATATTCCAAGAGCATGGTATTTTTCAACTATCAATCTACTGCAATGTCATTCTGGAAGGAAAAGACCTTTTTGCCTTTTCATCTATAAAACATGTTGAACAAGTCTCAGAGCTGATCATAATCCTTCCACACAAAATTCTAGCTCTGCCCCAGCCAAAACAAACAAACAAAAAATGCTTTAAGCAACCCCACTGCAGGTCATCCTAAAGACAAGGATAGAACACTTTGCTGCCAACAGCATTACAAGCAGTTATCAGGCTTATCCTCCTCAATTAGAGGCTTTTAAAATTGCTGATAGAGGATGTAAATGGTTTTCATTTACTACTCAGATCTTTACTAAACATCTCCATGACCTTGCTTCATGCTGGCTTTTCCTAAACATAAAAGGTGCCTCACCCCACACATTTTTTTTGCATGTATTCCAATTGATACATGGACTAAAGCTTTTTATCATTACTGCTTCCAGTTCACTTCCATAAGGGTGTCAGAAAACAGACTGATGTATATCACATGTCAGACACCACTGGCTTTTTAAACAGTGTGTTTTGTGGATATGCTCTGAGCACAATTAGGTAAAGTAATGGTAATTAAGCTCCTGGCCACCTGGGTCCTTTTCAGTTCTACACTAAAAATTAAAAAAAAAAAAAAACCAAAAAACCACAAAACAAAAAAACCCTCTTACTAGATAAGACAGCAATCCAGAATCAACAATACATGTTAGGCAAGTAATAATTCATGTTTTCTCAGTACAAATATGAAGGTCCATCAGAATGGCTTCTGTTATGTTCCTGTAGAATACACTGGAAAAAAATTCTCCTGAAACTATAGTGGCAATAACTGAACACAACATTTCTGATGATTGCAACTCAGTTCTTCACAGCTGTAAGTGTGAAGCTTTCAATAGCTTAAAACCACACACATAGAGTACAGGAGAGAGGACACACCATGTCCATATTCTCACCAAACAAAACTTTATCAACAGAAATACTAAATCAATAGCACTGTAGGTAAAAAGATAATCACAAATGTCATGCAGTAGACTTACAGATGGCAATAGTCAGAGAAGAAAGTTCTGATATAGTTTGATGAGCAAGAACATATTCCTACAACTCCAAAATAAAAAGAAGAATCAAGAAGATTAACGAACACAAATGTATGTTGAGCACCTAAGCTTAACTAATGTTGTTTTAGGTATAATAATCCCTGGAAGTTATAAGACTTTGGCATTTATAATAAAAAAGAACTATCAAAATAAAAAGGTTTTTGCAAACTAGTTTCCTGGGCCATGACTAAAAATAAATTTGTCTGTATTGGCCTTCAATTTACCATGAGACAGGGTAGCAATGTACATTAGCTTTGAACTACACAAAGAACATTGATGGATTAAACATGCACTTGCTTTTTTTTCTTCACAGCCTCCCAATCACTGGGAAACTGAACAAGTGCATCCAGAGTGAATTAGATTAGCAAGCCTAGAATCAGAAAGCAATCTTCACCTGTATATCTTTAACAACTCTTAACCTGCTCATAACTTTATCCTAATATTTCTTTTGGCTTTCTTGATACAAATCAATTTTAATTTCCCTGATTACATGAATTACTAAGCTAACCAGTGAATCCTAAGTAAGTGTAACCTACTGAAGGCATTACTGAAGAATACCTTGACCAGGCAGCTGTATCTTGTATTCCAAGGTCTTCTCAGAGAACACATGCTCTCTGATGCCTGTAAGATCTGAAGGAGCAACGTGAAGATCAAACTTACTTTATCAGTCATATCATTAAGTATCTCCTTCAAATTGCACATAAAACAACACATAAATATATTACCATAATTTAGTATTCAGACTTTACAAAGGCCAGGTGACACTGCTCAGCTCCTGGTTCTCTACTGCCTATGCAGATACATACCAAAACCCTTTTAACAGTGAGATTTCTTTTTAATTGGTACTAATACCTTTTATGTTGAAAAGAAATTCTTCCAAAGCATTGAGTGGAATAAAAAGTAAGTACAGAATTCTTAGAAGAACAAGTGAAATATATCTAAGTTTTGATAGGAGAAATAAACCAAGGATTTTAAAGAGACTAGGACACTGCCTCTTGAGGGATGTACCTCTGCACTTTATAGAACCTCCTTACTTCTTCTGAAGTTAAAAACAAAATCAACTACATCAACAGCCTAAATGGACAACTGGTCTTTTGGTTAAAACTTTTTGTGGGCACAGAGACTGGCCTACAGCATCAAACTTGTATCTCTTCTTCACTCTAATGTCAATTTCATAAACCTCAAAAAAGTGAGATGAAAAGAAATTAATCTGACATATAAAAGTTGCACACATTTCTAGTACATACAGATACTTCTTTTTGCACTATCCTAGACTTAGAGCTCTACAGTCATTCAGACCTGTTTTTACTCTTTGATCTGTGTCAATTCTAAACTGACCTGAAAAGGAAAGGGTAGAACAGCACCTGAGAGGAGGGTGGTGAGCAGCACATCCACCACCTGCATAAAGAGGACTACTCACCTCCCACATATACAGGTGTGTGACCTCTCCGGTGAACTGAAAGAAACCAGCACACCTACTTTCAAAGCAGAATATGTTCATAAAAAAAAGGTGTCAAGATTGGAACTGCAGGAAAGATTGAAAAATTCAGAACGCCAAAAATCCTTTGTCAAGTCCCTATCATCCCACGTGTGGTTAAAATACTATCCAGAGAGTGAAATTCTGCACAACAGAAAATTTAGAAAGACTCTTATTTTAGGAGTTAAGAATCATCTCTGCTCTATGGGGTTCCCTAAAATCTTCAATCCAGCATCCTTTCCCAAAAAGTTTATCAACAGTTTCATCAAAATATCCTTTAGGGAACTTCTTTCCAATAAAATTGTGTTTTAGGATTACTAAGCAGCTCTAGAAGTCTCCTTATAACAGTTCATCAACTGTCACTGGATTTTATCTTACTGATAGTTAATGCCAGAGGTGGTATATATCTTACTATTCTTATAAATGTGAGGACCTGAAATTAGGAGATCTTTAAAATGGCTATCATTCTATCAAACATCAGAATCTCTTTTATTTCTCATAAATTGGAAAAGAAATTTCCAAACTATTTCAAAATGCTCAGCAAGTCAATTCTGACACAGTATGAGTAGTTGCAATTCTATGTAAAACGCCAAGTCTACATTTTTGTCTAAAAGAAGTCATCTTAGGCCTGATTCCCATCAGTAAAGTCACTCAGAGTTTCACAGTCAACATGGTAGGTACAGAGTTTATTCAATGTCTTAAAGTGGTTCACATGATTCTGTCTGCTGGTATAAAAAGAACTATAAACGTATATAAAAAATTTAATTCTTTATCCCGCTTCCATTAAATGTCTCAAAGGACTCCTGGCCACCTCCTCACACATGTAAGTAAAAGCTGAAGAATAAAAAGCAAGGACTGATTTTATCTCAAGGTTATGGAAACATCATTAAACCATAAAACCACGCTGTCAAAAATTTATCTTGACATTAGAAAATGTCTCAGTGGAGTTAAAGCCTTACCACGTAATTAGCTGCAGATAATTCTGTTTAATACTGAGGATCAGAATTTTAAAACAGTCACAACCTTGATAAATGGCATGTTAAATAAACTGAAGCTTCCAAAAAGTGATCAGATAACAAAAATGAGAAAATTCAACTCCGGCTCAAAGAACCGTCGATACAAAAGCAAATTGTCTAGTAAGGACAGGGCAACACTGTCAGAAAGAAAGGTACATAACCCTTTTGAAACATCTCCCCATCCAGTACAGCTGGTATTTTCCACAGGTCTCATGCAAACTAAAAATACATTGGGGTGAAATTCTGCTCCCATGGAAAGAAATGGCAAAATTTGCTTGATTTTCAATGGGCAGTCTCTACAAATGTGCACTCAGGGGGATTTTCTGCCTATTAAGCATCACAAGCAAGTGAATAAAACTGTAATTAATTTTCACAAAGACAAGAGCAGTGGACAGCAGAGAAGGAGGACTGTTTAAAAGAGCTTCCGAGAAGCTCTTTTGACCTAAATCAGGTTGGAGATTTTCCAAGAACCATCTGGAATTTAGTCACATCACTGCAGGATAATTTTTCTCTTTTGTCTGACAGTCTGTTTATTTTCCTTCTTGAGGATCCAGCACCAAACAGAATAAAAAATGACCTTTGACTGGATCTTTTTGTGGCATGCAATGAAAGAACCGATCCAAAAAAGTTCAATGTTCAAATAAGCACCTACTGAACTTGAAAGGAATGTTGGAAGCGTTTGGGAAAACAAGATTACATCTTGAAGTCATGTATCTGTAGTATTTCTTTATTCTATGACCACACAGGGAAGTCATCACAGCTGGTCTTCTTTAGAGTTCTACTACAGAGAAGAGACTGAAAAAGTCTCATCAGAGGCTTTATGGTCCCAAAGTCTTAAATTTTACCTGCTGAGAATAAGCACCCCTATTCAGCTTAAACAAAAAAAAAAAATTTGCATGGACATCCAGCTTATCTTCCAAAAACATTCTATGGGAATGGCAGAAAACGTCTGCTGCTACCCCACTAGGGATGGGGGCATACTAAATTAATATTTTAATACAATATCACACTTCATAATCCACTCGTTTGACAACCAAATTGGGAAGGCTGTAAAATGCCACATGGAAAATTAGGCAGTGACAACAAGGTCCTACAAAAAGCTTGACAGTTGTGCTTGACTGAACTCTGAACGAGATACTAATCTTACTCATGTAAAGCACATGGCTGTTGACAGCTCTTTTCTCCCAACCACTCACCTGTCCAGTCAGATTCTGCTATCCCTTCTGCCAGTTCTTTTTACTATTAATGATATCAAGTGTGTGTACACATGACAGGTCTATGTCATTTGCTCTCTATTTTCCCAGGGCAGACTATCATACAGACTAAATAGAATGACAAAAGAAGGAAATGAGCCATACTTTAAAGGACAAAAAAACCCCAAACCAAAGAACAATAACTTTAAAACTCAGTACTTTTCAATAGGGAGGGGAAAAATTCACAGTCAGCATACAGAATACATCAAGTTAAATATATCTGTGTGATATCAAAGCTATAGTGGAGCAAATGTTGTCATTAACAGGAGCATTCCCAGTTCTCCAGTTAACAGGATGCAGATCTGGGAAGTCTTGGCTCTCACTCTGCCTTTGATTGCCACTTACATCACCTTGGTAAAATACATGGGAGGGAAGAGGAGGTGCACATATGTGCACATGTTTGTGCATGTGTGTACATAAAAAATTTAAAAGCCTTCTGTATTTTCTTCACCAGTGTTCCAACATGTTTAGTAATCATCACACTGTTCCTGTAAAGCCACCACAGCCAGTCTCCATCTTAAGCTTGTTATTACATACAAAGCAACAACATTCAGAAAGAATTTCTTACAAGCTGCAACTCAGTTCAAGCTGAGTAGGCAGCGATCATCTTCTGATAATCAGTTTTACCTTCAGCTGCACAAAGTCTCTACACCCGATAACACAAGGTGCATGTTTCATGTGAAATGCATCTGACAAAGTTCAGGCCAGACCAGCATGCCAACAAAGACAGTAAAACAGCTTGAGTGGAGATGAGGTACTAAATAAGGGGTTCTATCTATACAACCTTTTGACTGCCTCTATTTCAGACTGAGTGGTTTTTCAGGTAAAATTACAGCTTTACATCACAGCAGTCTAATCACCAATAAAAGAAATACAGAAAAACAACACAGTTGATTATATTGTTCCTATTCCTGTCCACAGCAAAAAAGAATGTTCCATAACTTTGCAAACAGATTTTTTTTAAATGTTAAAAAAAAAAAATTGTAGCATTTTTATTTCATTTCTCTCAGAGGCTTGCTCTTTTATTTATACCAGAAGAAAAAGAAATGTTATAGTTTGGCTTACTTCATAAGAATACACTTACTAAAACAACCAAAACATAAATAACTTAAGATAAATCTTATGGTAGAATTTATCAATCAATTAGGAATCAAAAAAATTAAATGGATTTAAAACTATGAGTACTCTTCATATAAAATATTTCTGCTAGCATTGTTTGAATTTAGCTTCCTGATTTGAATTTAATAAAATATCTACACTAAAAGCCAACAATATTTTGTTAGTAACACAATAAACATTTTACATACAGTGGAAACTAACTTTAAATACTTTACATGTAGTCTTTCGGAATAAATAATCCGCAATGCCTCTGGAAAAAGAAGCTTGTGGGATACAGGGCTACAAACATTAGCATAGTCTACTAAATGACAAAATAGGATGGGAGTATATCTGCAAATATATTTCACTTTGCAGAAAAATTCTAGGCTGAAGAGTGATGTTATATGCTCTTTATTACTGTAAAAAAATTACTTAGGTTGATTGACTGAATTATATTTGAACTTCCTTGCTTTTTTTTCACCCAACAGCTTTAACATGATAATTAAAAACAAAGAAAAGAAAGAATATCCTCTGGCTACTGCTTCAATTCTGAAGTGTTGCAATTATATAAAAGTTAAATTTCTGCTTAAATACTGACTGAATAAAAAAAAATAGTTTGAATTCACTTTTTCATATATCACACTCTGAATGTATCTACTGAACTCCCACGCAGAAATAAATTGCGAACACGAGGAAAGGATAATTTATGAGTTGTCAAGCAACCAGATTTTAACACTTACTTTTGTGAAGATCTGAAAAAAGTCAATTGCAGGTGGCAGTTGAGATTCATCCTGGATCTCAGTTTTCAAATACAGTTGCAAAGTCTGCGCAAGGTGCCTGAGGCCATCTTTCATTTCTTCACTTAACCGTTCAGTGTCTTATGGGGAAAGGGAAAAAAAGTAGACCATGTCATAAACAGAACATTTCGCCAACATTTTGAAAATGTCCAATGGCAGCCATACAGTCTAGGCATTTCCAGTCCCAGAATTAATCTTGACAGAGGGCAATTTTGACAGAGGGCAGACATTTCTCATTTTTTGTGACAGTTACCTGTCAACACACAGTAGAGTTTATCAGGTTGCTACTGCCAAATCATATGAATACGATAGCAAGTTAAAGATCAAAAGCCAATAAATAAAGCACACGTGTAAGCAGATGTAAGACATTTCACACAAAAATTAGGCATCTGGGTTTGTACCATTAACCACATTAGAAATATGCTTGGAACTTTATGCAGCACTACTTACTTTTATACTGCATAGGTGTGTCAGAAATACTTTATGCTAGCAGATGAAACAGAAGAGTGTTTATGAACAAAAGGAGTTTCATACAGAGCAACTAGTAAACAATGAATATGAAGTAAATATCACTTTATTATAAAGCACCACTATTCATGTTTTACAGATTGAAATCCTGAAGCAGATAGAATCACAGTGCCTGATTTTCTCATTAAGTGATTATGCATGCATCAGGTCTCTGATAACATGGGAAGTGAAACTGCTGCTGCCCTAGTAAGTTCACTGCCTGATTACCTGCTTCACATTTTCTTTTTCCTACAAGTTAGTACAAAATAGAGAATTTGAAGCTGAACATATTCAAGCACCAGTCTATAACAAAAGGCAGAGATTTATTATGCACTATGAACCAGTTTTATCTCTGCATAATGGTGAATTTTTATTTTATTATCAACATCTATAGCTGCCCACAGCACCACCCATGTGCAATTAACAATGTGGATGTTTGCAGGTGATTTTGCAAGCATGAATGAATATAAATGTTAGAAATCCAGACATGTATGTTTTTCACAATGTACTGAAGATCTCTGCTATAGAAAAGTATAATATCTATGAGGACTGTGTCTTCAAGAGAAGTAGCAAACTTTTAGGTGACTGAATCAAGTTTAAAAAATATAAAAGAAAAATCATAAACACACACTTGCGTTTCTTATATAATACTCCTTTGAAACCAAAAAAGCTTTTTTCCTTCAAATGTAATTTTTCAAGACCTGTGATTTACCTTAAATTACCTATAATACACGGCAAAATGTATTATAACAAAGAGAGGAAGGCATGGTTTGTTTCCCTATTGGCAAATAAAACAACACTAGACTAATGAAGAGAAATCATATAAGAAGCATGTTATAAATGGACACTGTAGCTTAGGACAGATGTGAACATGAATACCAAAACCAGCTGGAACTTCAGGGAGAACTGACAGAGATGGGAGCAGAATGCAATTATCCACACTGGAACCTGTCCAGGACATCAGAGCTAATGATCCAGAGAACAGTCCCACGGTAACCTTAACAGAAAATGATCAAGACCTTGCTTTCAAAGCACATAAGAAAACAAGGCCAAAAGCAAAATGAAATTAAATTTGTGAATGTTTTCTTTTTTTTTTAAGAAACTTTTTACAATTGTTTAAGAAAACTGGTGTGGGAGACAAAATGCTATAAAAGGCCTATGGAAAGTTTTCTAAATAAGGCATCAGGATTTAATGATGCAACCTTGATACTTATACAAGTAAAGTAGCAAAATATCTGCCCCACAGTACAGCACACAAACTGTTTTTTGAATACTGAGTTTTGGCAGGTAAAAACAAAGATGACTTCTGAATTACTGTAACGTACAGAGAGCCCAGAGAACTAAGGAAGGAAGGATCTGTCTTAAGATAAATGAAAATGAGCAAAAGTAACAACGCCCAGAGATACCCCTCCTATTTAATCTGAGTTTCAGGGTATAAAAAGGAATTTCAAGGAACTCCATTGAAAAGTCATGTAGAAGAAAAATATAAACATATCCTTTTTAAATTTAACTTTTGTTCCCATTTCTGGAAGTTATTTTGAAGCTTTATGCAAGAGCACATAAGTACTAAAAAAGTAAAACCTCAGTGTAAAAATATATGGGTTTTTTTATATGTATGTAAAAATATTGACACTATGTAGTATGGAAAACACTGGATAAATTAAAAAATGAGCAGGCAAGATGTGCATTGTACAACGAGAAAATAAAAATATTAAAGCAAAACATCAGGTGAAAGTTTTGCTTCAAGATAACAGACATGTTTTTCCTTTTATGTTTGAAATAACTTTCTTTCCCACAGAGGTTTTTTTGTCTTTGATTCTGTTACTCTACAGAGCAAACCTTCAGAAGGCAAGCTGCAAGAAAATCAGATGGCCCTTTCGTAAAGCAGACCTTGGAAGTATTTCCTGAAATCTGGCTGCCAATTACTTACTCGACTGAAGATCAGAAAAAGAGTAGAGTCTCTCAGAAGGGCATACTGATTGTCTGAGCTGTAGAGAGAAAAACAGATAATTAACATTTACATAGCATGTTTTGTCTTGAAAACACTCTACAAGGTTGATTATTCCATGTGACCAACACCTAAGATAATTAGGTAAGGCCAACAGCATCAACATAAATCCAAGACTTTGCATAAGCTATGCTAAAAACCTAAAATTTGTTGATATAACACTTTCTACTAGTTTTAAATTTTTTTAACACTTTGGCAGCTGACCTTTAGTAACTTACTGAAGCTGGCTTACTCTGAAAGTTGGCCTTTCAGAGTGTAATCTCTGATTGAAATCAGTTTATGAGGTTTGTAGTTCCAGAGTTCATGTGACTATAATTAATGCACAGTATTACTAGGTACATATTTGCCCTTTAAAAACTGTCATGCACAAACTCTTCCCAACAATGTATAAGATAAATGTGAAATCATATTTTATCACCTCAGAACACAACAAATGCCCACACTTTTATCCAACACAGACAGCATCAGAGCAGGTTCAGCAAAAAAAATGAGCAAATCCCTTTTGATTTACAATCCCACACATTCATAAGCTGCTTAAACTAACAGAAAATTTAGTCCATATGAAGTAATCCAGCCATGGGAATGTCAAACACCCAGGACTTCCAAGAGAGTTTAGAAAAATATTTTAAAAATAATTGAGATTAAGAGAATCCAACACGGAAAGCATGGCATTATGCCCTCTAAAGAAAGGACTAGCTACCAGTGCTTCTGTCCTTACCACTCATTCAAACAACACTGAGTGAGGCTTCCATTAAGTCAATAACTTCAGTAGTATTAAAGGGAAAACAGTGTATCCCTGTGTTTTCCTTCCAGGCAGGAATAAACTCAGAATGCTACCACATAGACATAAGAAAAGAAAGCCAATAAACATGTCCCTTGAGCTTAATTATGTCCATTTTGGTATCTCTTGATCCTTTCAGCACTTCTGCAAATTAATCAGTAAATTTGTAATGTAATTTGCAGTCCAATTTTTTTCAGCATTCTCAGTCACTTCAGCCTTGTAGCTCATAATTACATTAAAAATGTAGAGTGAGAAAGCATTTATCAGAATCTGCTGCACTGAATCAATCTAAAATAATGTCACTTACTAGTTTAAAAACAATCCTGCCAGCAAGTCTGATAGAGTCTGGAGGGAAATTGGGTTCCATGCTCTTAAGACACCTGCATTCCTGCTTGTGGTCCAGCCAAGCTTCTTTCTATAAGGAATTTTTAAAAAGGAAGAAAGAGAAAATAAAGAGCATTTTATTTTACATAACCTGTATCCTATTTTTTTATATATATGCACACATTTTATACATATAGTGGTCTATAGCTACATATGCACACAAACATACTCAAAGCAATGCGCACTGATTCTCGTTTGTTGTGTCATGAAGCAGCAACAGTCTGCAGCTGCTCACTTCATGAGATTGGAGAGAACTAGAAATGTTAGTTAGATGCTAACTAACATGCACAGAACTCTAGGCACGTGTTCACTCAGCAAACAAGACTGCAGAGGCCTTCAGAGTCCATCACTTCACTAAACACAGCTGCTCTAATGCAATGGGCAAGTTTTCAGTGCTGCAAAAACTGTCCCCAGACATCCCTGAGGTGATGAGGGGTCAATGCCCACAGCTGGGAGGACTGGTGGTGATATTTTTCACAGATCAGACCAGGAGTGGTCACTGAAACCAAAACAGAAGACAGAACCAAAAATATTTTAGTTGCATATATTACCCAAACCTGCAATTTTTGTTTCATGGGCCACTTTGACTAGAACAGCAGAGAGAGACTAACACTTCCATGCAGAGAAGTCAGGACGACAAGGTAAAGGAAAGTTGCTAGACATTGAATTATGTCTCTTTTTTTCTCTACCATTCATTGTTGCCCCAAGATTAGTGCAGAAGAGCAGCAAGAACAAGTCCTCAGCTAAAGAAACATGTTGGAAGAAACAATTTCTGATCACTTTTTTCCTTGTCTTCTGTCTCTACAAGCACAAAATTCTGTTTATAATATACAAAAACTCCAAGTCCATCTCATTAACATACTACATATTTACATGTTTTATTTGCATATTCATAGTTTATGTTTGAAGCCACACAGCTGTTTCTGATAGTTTTAAAAGCAAATTAAAAGAAAAGGGCACAACAAAAATATGCTACAATGACAAGTACTCAGAACCAAGGGCTTCTGAAGGGTGACATTTTCTCGCAAATATGCAGTAAGGGAAAAAACCATCAACTCAGAAAAACAGTTTCTTTGAGGTGAGTGCCACAGAGAAAATGATTGTCTAATGTTAAGTACATGTTCAGCAATTTAAAAAAAAAGAGAAAATGGCAGCGTTATGTGTAAGGGCACATCAGACCCAGAGATGCTGACATGCAAGTTATAAAGATTCCAAAGGCAATCGCACAATTTTTTCTTGAGCTGAATTTAGGAGTTCTTTCAGGTAACTAGGTTTCAGAGCCAGTAGCATTTATTCTATTTAATTTAGGATTTTTTTCCCCTGTGGCATGCACATAATAAATAAACTGAACTTTTTATTTCTTTCAGATACATGAGAGATTTGTGATTTCATTTCTTTTACCCATAACTCTACAAGGGGAAAAAATGACACCAAGAAGGCATTAATCCAAATACAGTTAATGTCACATGCTGTCTGACAAATAAAAGGTAAGTATTTAGTGCTGAATAGAATTATCCTTGTCTAGAAAAAACAAGGTCATGCTTGTAAATGTCCAAACATCATTCTGTGTAATATAGTTATATTGGCATTTTTATCCAACTTAAACTGAAAATGTTCCTAGGAGTAAGCCTTTATCTGTCAAATTTTTTCCCTCTACATAAATGTTGCACAGAATTTATAGCCTGTTAGAAGTGACATCAAAATGATTAATAACTTACCCAACCAATAAAGCCCTAATGAGATGAAATATGCTGTACCACATAGCATCATATGCCCTGTTCCTTTGAGAGCATTGCCGTGTGATAAGAATAATTCAAAGACATGCCTTCCATGAAACAGCACTTTGGCCAGAACTGATGCCAAAAAGGAATCACTCTGATTCCTCTGCAGAAGGAGCTGGAATGGGGACTGCCAGTCACTTATTCCCAACTGGGCAGGGAGAGAGAGGAGAGCTCCAAATGCATTAAATAAAATGAAATTCAACAATATTTTTTCTTATTACCAATACAACATGGATACATATTACAGGACAATGCAAGAACAAAGATTAGTGACCCTGGAGAGATCTAATTTTAAAGTTAGTCTCTAACAATACTTATTGGTTGGGTTTATGTTAATTCCACATTTCTTTGTGGGAGGGTTTTCTTAGTTCTGTGTATCCTGGCTTTCAGTCAAGGTTTTATATCCTATATCCAGCACAAGTATAAACACTGTAGGGCAGAGACATGGCCACCTGGTATGACCCTTCTCCTCCATGCCAGGGAAGGTCTTCCAATTTTGCAAAGATTTCTTTTTCCCCTGTTAGAAATGAACACTGATAGAAGGAGGAAAAGAAAGGCAAGTGAACAGTGCAGGGCGATACAAAACCCTCCTCCTCCAGGCTTCACTACACTTAGGAGCTTGGAAAGAATATCCTTCTGTTTATCTCCTCCCAAAGCATTGTCTTTCTCTCAATCTCAATGTATCCCAAGTGCAAATCCCCAGGCTTTACCCAAGAGAAATGGTCAGCACCTGTATGGCTTCAGAGACGGTGCAGCACAGAGCCCTTTACTGGTGGCAGATTGAGAGTCTGCCTGCTGAACCAGCACCACACCAACTCCAGTGACTCCCTGGAGAGCCCAGGATCACCTCCCGCTGGCCCAGGTCATGGGCAAAGACCCCTCACAAATGTCTGCAATGCCTTGCTTATCTTCAGCTGAGAGATTTTGCCAATGCACATCCATTCTTTCACAGACATATGCTATTGCTATCTCCTCACAGAGCCTGAATCTACAAAAGATCCTAAACCAGTGTTGATGAAACAAAGGTTTCCCTTGTCTTCTATGCAAGATCAAAAAAAATGAGTGCTTCCTGCAGATTACTGTGCTAATAAAAAGCTGTTAAAGACCAGAGCTGATTAACCAAAAAAAAAAAAATAAATAAAAGCAGGTATTTTTCCATTAGAAGGTTTTGATCTGCTAAAAGCAAATAATCTGTAATTTCCAAAAGATTGTTTGAATTTTTACTGAATGTCTTTTTTTTAATTATGACATTTTACTTTTATTTCAATAATGCTTGATAATGTGACATTCTGAATTCTGCCTGAAATTACTCTCCCATTTTTCAGGGATTATCATCTATATCATTGGTGCCCAATCTGTGGGATGCACCATGTTAAGAAACATCACAAAAGTGATTATGAGGTGCAGCAGACGTGGTAACTACCTTAGGAG
Organism: Monarcha castaneiventris obscurior; assembly: GCA_026261815.1. NCBI lineage: Eukaryota > Metazoa > Chordata > Aves > Passeriformes > Monarchidae > Monarcha > Monarcha castaneiventris. The sequence continues at coordinate 2,635,544 of JAMPIT010000161.1, forward strand.
AAACACGCAGCCAACAAAAAATTGCTGGAAGGCAGGCAGCCCATGAAATTAGGCATCATCAAGTGGGAAAGGGGCTACAACAGGGCTTCAACAGGGGAATGCCAAATAGGGGCAAAAACCAACGAGGTCTGACTGAAAGGAAAAAAAAATTACAAGCAAAAACCTATATGTACTTGATCCTGAAATTAGAATTCAGTAGAAAAAGGTCGCTCCAAAGGATCCCCTGTGATAAGTTCCAATTCCACATTTCTAATATTTTTTAAATTAAATTAAAGTGGTAAAAGAGCAAACAGCTTGCTTCAACTGGCCTGAAAAAGAAAAATAATTGGAGTTTTTGAAATCTGGAACAACTCACTTATAATCTTCAAAATAGACATTATGGAGATTTGTAAAAACTGAATATTCTGACTTGTATATAGGATTTTTTCAGGTCTACTGCCTCTGCATACATATTTTCCTTTAAAGTATAACTATTCTCACTGCAATTCTCAGAAAGAGAGACATTTCCAAAGACTATTTCTTCTCTTCAATGTTAGCCTGAAGATAGCTTTTTGTACCGCTTGACATTTTAAAACAAATGAAGATGTTTACAAGATATTTGCAGCTTTAAAAATAGCTTTTTTCGGTACACTCTGAAATAGAAATCCCCTGCTGCATCTACTTTGAAGTTTCTTTCACAAAATCTGTCTTTATTCTAAACCTGGTACACCTACTAGATTAATTTTTTTTAAGTCAGATTTTTATATTAATTCTGATTTCATTTAATGTATTAATTACAAAACTCCAGAAAAATAACAGATTTTAAGCCTAAGTGTTTTGAGTTGCAGTATCATACATCTAAAAATAAATCATTCTGCAGCTAAGTGTAAACTGTAAATTCAACTGCATAATTTGCATTTCGAAGTTATCTGTATTTATAAAACCAAAATAGTCCTGTTTTGCCAATATTCACTTTTTTAAAAGTGCAAACTCTGTTTCAACAATACCCTGCTGTTTATTTGTTGACCAATTAGATCAATTAGAAGTGCAAATATCAACGAATTGCTTAAGCAATCAACGAATCAACTTAAGCTACAGAGGCTCAGTAGGGCACAAAGCATTTGGTTTAGCTTTCCTAACAGCTGCTATAAAACCAGAGCAGCACAATAGTTTAGCTGGCTTATTAGAATAAACAGGAATCAGAGGACAGTCCTCAAGAGGAAAGAGGCTGGTCTCAGTTTTATCCGGGTCATCTGTTTCCAGTCATCAATCCCAATGAATTCACTGCTTTGACTACAAAATGGGGGGTTTTTTTCTGTTATTCTCCATCGCTACCTAATATCACAGGATATTACATACATTAATCCAATATTAATTTATTTATACTAACAGAAGAAGAAACTATGTTACATAATTTCAAGAAATTATGTAACTCCAAATACACAGCATGTTAAGTGCAGATTACTTTTAGCAGCAATAGCCTGTGTCACTGAAATTCATACCTACAACTACAGATGGCTTCAAGCACATGAACCCCAGAGCTGAAAGCAGAAAGCAAAGATACTCAAGATGGCTTCAGGCTATCCCTTATGAATCCTTGAAGAATGTTCACACAGTTGTGCTTCTCAAAGAGGAAGATCCAGTTTCTACCTCCACTGCCTCTACATCTAAATTGGAACAAGTTATTGCATTACACCTTGCGGATTTGATCGTGAAGGTCAGTGCCAGCACAGTCTCATTTCACATTAGAGACCTGCCAACAGAAGCTTTACCAATGACTCTCCTAGAAGATATTTGTTTTAAACTTACCTTGCAAATACTCTGGTCTTTCATAGCCTTTATGGCCATGTTTTCCTTATGATCTCCCATAATAAATCTACCTGAGGCATTATTACTGATGCTACAGTAAGCACCTAATGTACGTTGCACACATTTGCCATTCGATGAATCAAAATGACATATCTTCCTCTTTTCCCTCTCCATATGTTTTAATCCCCAAAAGGAGGGATTTGTGGCACCTTGAGAACACTACAGTTTATACTAAAGCAGAATTGTTTATAGAAGCACGTGATATGTGACAAGCTCAGCCCTGAGGAGAAACACTTGGGGGTGCTGGTTGACAAGAAGCTCAACATGACCCAGCAACGTGCACTCGCAGCCCAGAAAGCAACAGCATCCTGGGCTGCATCCAAAGCAGTGTGGCCAGCAGGGCAGGGGAGGGAATTCTGCCCCTGTGCTCTGCTCTGGTGAGACCCCACCTGGAACACTGCATCCAGCTCTGGGGTCCCAGCATAAGAACATGGGGTCTGTGGGGGCGAGTCCAGAGGAGGGATGCAAAGATGACCAGAGAGATGGAGCACCTCTCCTATGGAGACAGGCTGAGAGACCTTGAAGCAGCCTGCCAGTACCTGAGGGGGGGCCTACAAAAGAGCTGGTGAGGGACTGTTTACAAGGACATGTAGTGATAGGACAAGGGAAAATGGCTTCAAACTGGAAGTATATTTAGCTTAGACATTAGGAAGAACTTCTTTACTGTGAGGGTAGTGAGGCACTGGAACAGGCTGCCCAGAGAAGCTGTGGATGCCCCATCCCTGGAAGTGTTCAATGCCAGGTTGAATGGCATGCTTTGAGCAATGCTTTGAGAAACCTGATCTAGTGGAAGGTGTCTGCCCATGGAACTAGATGATCTCTAAGGTCCCTTTCAATCCAAACCATTCTATGATGCTTTCATTCCCTGATTGTTGGAATGCCAAAGACTTAACTTAAAAAGTTAAAATTCCCTTTCATTTTATAGAGTATCACTACTAGTCTATTTTGACCAGTTTCTTTTCTTCATTTTTGTCTATTTAGGAAAAAAAAATTAAAAAACACCCCCACATCAAAAAAAAAAACCACTACCAACCCTCACCCTCCCACCTAAAAAAGAAATCATAAGGCAAAAATTACGAGGAGCCATTTAAAACTTCAAGTGTTCTACAAGGCAATCTTCTCTGCTCTGTTTGGCCCAGTCATTTATGCCTTGCATACTTGTTATACCTTACAAAGTACTGCCAATTGCTGCACACATGCCTAAGTCAAATATAAAAGTTAAGATTTTAGGCCTGAACACCTTTGAGAACTATTTCATAGGACAGAATCACAGGATAAGTCAGGTTGAATGGATCTATGGAGATCCCTAGTTGCAAAGCAGGGTCAGCTCTGGGGTCAGACCCAGCTCAGAGATTTATCCAGTTGGGTCTCCAAACCCTCAAACACACAGATCACACAAACACCCTGTCCAGCCTGTTCCACCTCTTGGCTGTCAAGAGCTTTTCCTTGTATCCCACATGAACCTCTGGTCTTTCAACCTAAGCCTGTTGTCCCCTGTCCTCCTGCCATGCACCACTTTTCTTCTTGAACACCTCCTCAGAGGTGCAGTTTTCCTTAAGGCCTTCTCTTCTCAACACATTCTTGACCCTTATTTCCTCTTAAAAAACTGGAATATAGAATGTACCATTATAAAAAGTATGCTTGAAATATAAATTCTTTTACTGCAAAATTGACTTTGAGCTTTCAGTCTACAGACAACGAAGCTTAAGAATTATTCCTCCCCCTCTCACCAAGCACAGACAAACACCACACATTCCAACTTCATTTTGTCTTTTGTACTGATCAGAATCTTATATTTGTAGCTATAAAAATACTCAAATAAAACAAGGCAGCATGTTTACCCACCCTGTCCAAAACTACAAATTGCAGAATGGAGATACGACAACATGCAAAATGCATAGAGACCCTGTAAAAAAGGTATTCAAATACCTATTTTCTTAAACCATTTATAGCTGTTATTTTTCATCTTACCTGACAAGATCTACCACAATATTTAGCAACCTTGCACTGAGAGCACCTGTGCAGATTTTCATTCCTGTTTAAAAAAAAAAAAAAGGTTATAAATACAAATGAAGTTTTGCATTTATCCTTCTTACCTAACTAACAATTTCCAAATATTCAAAGTCACAAAAAATATCTTAAAAACAAGAATAGTCTAAAATGCACTGTCATGCAAGAAGAAATTGTACATAGTTATGTTCACAGCTATAGTCACGACCCTTTACTTCGGTCACTCAGCACCTCTGGGGCCACTTTGGATCAACACAGAAGTTATCAAATGTGCTTTTGTCATGTAGCTGCAACTCTGAGGAGTTTGATTTTGTAGATAACATCATAATTAGAGCTGTGCAATACAGCTAGGTAATCTATTTACTATCTGAGTCTTGTCTTAAGCAAGCAAGAATGACTGTCTTAAATAAGACCTTGCTGTGAACCTGTGGCTGTGACATCAAATTTTCTCTTTATAACAAGAGTCCAAAGCTGACATGTCAGCAAAAATTTCTATTCTAAGAAAACACTTCTGATCAGTGGACAATGAGAACAAAATAAAAATTCATGGGGGAAGTATAAAAATCCAATGAAAACTAGAAGGAGAACTCACACCTATACATCACAAGCCAAAGGTTAAAAGCACCTCCTGACTGCAGTACTGTTTTCTGATACTGTCTTAATTTAGTTATATGACTTAAGAAAATGTCACTGAAGTTCTGTACATTTTTAGACAGAAAGTAAGCATTAAATGTGAAAGCACACACAGAGCAAATCTTGCACCTCAAATATATAAGTAAAGATATTTACTTCAGGTAAGTAGAAATGAGACAGATTTTAAGGCTTCCCTTCTCTCTTATTTTCCTGTGGAAGATACTGAACATGGTATATTGCTCTGGTAACACTGCAAAGTGTTCACTTTCATTTCTTAATATGCAAGGCTGCTTCTGTGAGTTACGGTCATTCATTAGGCTGGGAAAACAGCATACAGATTTTTGTTGTTGTTAAAACTAGAGGTAGGTGATTTACAGTACAGACACAACAATTATCTGGGCTCTGTGGACAGCACAACCCTTACTACTTTCCCTCAGACTTCTCTTGGCCACCCCTGTGACCTCAGTGAGGCACAGGCAGCTCACTGGGTGCCACTATTCCCTTGTGAGCTGAACATGGCTCACACCCAGCAAAGTGTCACCTGGAGTTACTCCTCAGCACCCCTGTCTCTGTCCTTCTACAAGGCAAGGAAAGAGGTGTCAGTCATGTCATGGACCTCTAAAGGGAATTTTAGTAATGGTATCTTTGTGTTGCTAGTGTTTTAGATTTAGCTGCCTCAAATCTCATTATATAGATTAATTCAGCTTCCCTATTTAATTGGGAGATAACTAAGTGTCTAAAGCAGCCCGTTTCAAACTGAAGGGGCAAGTTTAAATGATCAGATGAAGGGCTTTACTTTGCAAGATCCCTAGTGTCTGCACATCAGTACCAGGTGTGCTCCTTTCACTTGTACTCCCAACTGATGTGATTAAAAGATGCCATTTGCTGTCTCTGCTGTCACCAAAAGAAAACTCCTCTGCTGTTTCCAGCAGTCTAGAGGCTGCATACCATATAGTCAGATTCCCAGACCAACTGCTTTGCATGACCTGTATTTCTTCTTTTACTTACACCACTCAGTTGTTCCCAAATTTTAAATTCTATGGGTGACTTCAGAAAGGTAGAACAATATCCAAAGGCCACATGCAAACCAGAAAGAACCGACATGCACACAAACTTCAATCTAGAACTTCTGGATAAACAACCTAGCCCACTTATTTGAGCTGTGACCCCAAAACTGAAGAGCAGGGGCACATCATCAGAAATACCACAGAGCACCCTCTAGCACAAACCTACTTCTCCTTTCCCTCAAGTCCTGCAAATGAGAAAGGTATTTTGCTGATATATCAAAGTTTTACTATGTTTGAATTATTAAAAATAAGAGCTGATACATTATCTTAGGACTCTTCTAGGCATTTGGGGCTTTTACACAGCTGAATTGGTCAAAGATTGAGAAGAGCATTATGAACAGATCATTACAATCAAGTAAAAATCTTTTCACTTGTACTGCATAAAAATCCCTATTTTTTCATACTAACTACCAGGAGAAAAAGTAATTTATAAACATTTCAGATAAAAGTACATGTTTTCCTACAGCATTCTTTGTCTTCCTATCTGAAAAGCCAGCCCTGGAGACAGAAAAAACTAGCAACTGTTGGATTTCTATAAACAGAATCTAAAACCTTGTACATGCACAATAGGTTTTTGATTTTAAGGTGCAATGCCTGAGGATGACTCAGAGTTAGAAACAAGTGTGAAATCTTCATTTTGCCAGCTGGGGAGAGCTGCTTCATCTTCAAGGTTGAGCAATGACACAACCTTAACCACATTCTGATAGAGGAGGATATATTTCTCAATTAAGGTTAGAAGCTCATGTCAGAGTAACCTAGAACAACAAAAGACAGCCAAGCAGGTAGAACTTTGGTTTGCTCTTCAGCTCCCCATCTGCACAGCCACAGCCCTCGAGATGGTCACTGCAGCATGTCCCTGTTGCCTTTAACAAGTCTGTTTTACCTGGTTCTACAGAGTCAGAGAGGTTACTAAGGACCTTTTGGCTTCTCTTTCTCTAGATACCTCCTTGGTATTCAATATTCTACACTCTTGCCAGCAGCCTCTATGAAACCTCTCTTTATTGTTACACAGTATTAGCTGAATGTCTAAGTGCTCACCCTACTACAGAACGACTGAGCAAAAGCATTTTGAAGGCAGACTTTCTTTGTTGTACATGTTATTGATCAAAACACAATAACGAGTTCAGAGTTTGATAATGGAGCACGTGCAATTTTAGTCCCAAACACACTGAAGTACCACATAGTCCCAGCAGCAACAGGTAAGGTGCCGATTTCCAAAGCAGAGTAATTAAAACTTTTTGGAATCTGAATTTAAATGAATGAATACCTTAGTCTTTCCTACAGTTTTCACATTCCCCCATGAGAAGGCTAGATCCAATAACCTTAATACACTGCAAGCATACTTTGCCTTGGTAGACCTCTTAGTAATTTTCCAAGAGACGCCAGGATTTACTGGAATTATTAGTGTCAAGTCACCGACACATATTCGATCTTTCTTTTGTAACACAACTAGTAGAGGTGTTGCCACAAAGCACCAAACTCCCTCAGCATCCAAGGAAGTTTCAATATTTTACAGGGCTATTTCCTTCGTATCCTTTGTCCCTGAGGGTTAACACTGCAAAAACAAACACATACACACACACACAACTAAAGACTATCACTTGAAACTTCAATTTTTGTCAAACTGACACTATCAGTCAGATAATGTGAGTAAGGTAACTCCTTCCTGGTGCCATTTAATGAATGAATTATCCATTCATCTTTGATGTTTCTTTGAATGACAAATAGATGTAGAATGCCTGTCAGAGAGCAACAGTCAACATTAGCAGTAAAGCTGCTAATGAAGTCATTGCTTTCTCTTCCAATCCTTCTTCCCCTTCCTGGACTAAAAAAATTCCTTTCTATTTATAACATCTCTGGATCTTGCTCATGGCATATTAAGCATAACACAGCATTATCTAAAACACTAACTCTTAAATCCTTTATATTCAGATTCTTGTATTCATATACAGAGGACTTGTGTATTTCGGAACATTTTAGGAAGTAAGGCAATTTCCATGGTTTATTTCTGTCCTTCTCAACATTTTATTGATGTCATAGGCTTTATTAAAGGAACTTTAATGTCACTGTGAGATACTCCCGTGCATTTCTTACTACCTGTAAACTTCACCTGGAGACAGTATCAAGTTCCTTACGAGGTACCTACTGCATCTCACCTAACATGACTAATTTCATGGATGAGAAAATGCACAAAATTTGATCTAATGGACTCAGTAATACTTTAATCTCTAAAAAACTTTCTGCTGCAACAAAAAAGGAAAGATGCAGTAATTAAAAATAAATTATTAATTTTCCAACACAGTGTAAACAAGATTTTGCAGATGACCACAACCCCTTAAAAAACAAGCACAAGTGAACATCTTAGCCTGTACTAAAACAAACAGCCAAAACCAAAAACAACAACAAAAATCAAAACCAAAACCCACATGAGTAAAGTAAGCAGGGGTTGTCAGTTGACCTCTAGCATGGTATTACAGTCAGGTTAAGAATCTTTCCTTGGAGGAATTTGGTTACTGCTAAATCTTTTCATCATTATAGTCTTTGTAGACTATAGAACTAGAACTAGCTCTCCCAATGTGTCCTGAGAAGGCAAAAAACCAGCCTCAAATGCAGAGGTGGGCAGAGGAATTTCCAAGAGATTGATATGGACAAGAAACAAAAGAAAACCTATGAGACAGGGAAAAAACTAGTAAGACAGCTAAACTGGAATTGTCCTAGTGGGCACACCCTCCCCAGCTATTTTTTTTTTTATTTTGTTTTTTAACATGTTTAAAATCTTAAGAAGAAGGTGAAGAGATTGACAAGGGTTTGCCTGGACTATCAGGTCCTATCAGAGCCACACCTGCACTCTCATAACTTAAAAAATATGTGCCCTTTTAAAAACAACACGTATTACTTCTGCTTGCCAGGAAAAGGCCTAAAACAATTTCAAATACCATAACAAAAGTCAACCAAATACAATTAGACTACTTAATTTATAATGGAAATGCATCTACACTTCTCTGCTGATTGCAGGCACTTGACTTTCAGCCCTACTCACAAGATAAGTGCCAGATAGAACAGAACATTTGATTACCAGACCACGTACAACGAGCCTTTCTGTGTAGTTTATTCACACTTCTGCTTCTGCCATATCTTGCAGGAAAACAGGACTATCTCACACAAATCTCCTACTGCATTTTTGTTGTTGATATTGTTTTTCAGTTAATAATCCTGCCCTGTATACATGAATAAAAAGAGCAGCTCTTTCCAATGCATGTCAAGTTGAACTAATTTCCTGAACAAATTCTTAGACTTTTGCGATTCAGTCAAACCTGTCAAGTGCATAAAGTCTGCTTGGATTTTCTCAAGTATGTGCATTTCAGACCTGTCACAAAGTGAAAGCAATCAATACCTGCAATAAGCAAACAAGTCATTCATCATTTTGACTAATATGCCTCTGTTGTCTAATAATAAAAGTAAAGTTGTGAATAGCAAACAGCCATCTTATATTTGGGAGATTCGAGAGCACAGGGGTTGTGTTAAATGCAATTACAGCTTTCTCTCCACACCTCCCTCCCAATAATGAGGTGTAGCAACACAGTTGGTCCCCAGCAGTTACCCCACTGCTGACTCCCGTGGCACTGCAGGGAAGATGGCTCTGGGAACAGGGATGAACAGTGCTGAGGGCCAGGCAGCACAACCCTGGGGCATAGGCACCTGCAACATCCCAAATCCAAGCCCTTGGCAAGCAGCAACTCTGCAGCCAGTGAGCCATGCCCACAGCAGGGGTTCCCAGCCCCTCTGGGTGCCAACTTGGGACAGCTTGGCAGGCTCATGGCTTCCCCTTCTCCTTTGCCAAGACCCTGGCTCTGCTCTGTGGTCTCGGATGGCAGAGAAGAAGACATCTTCCATAAGCCCCATGGGTCGTAGCCTCTGAAATAAGGCTGCCAGGCTTTTCTGCCTGAAGGTTATTCTGTACCCTGCTCAGGTCCCACACTGGATCTGGGCAAACAGGAGTACACCAGGTAAGAAGCCTTTGAATTCTATGCTCCTAAAAGTAATGAAAAAATCTCACATATTCTCCACTTGCACGCTTCATTTTGTTAGGTATAGGAATTAATATTTTTTAACCTAAGAACAGCACTGGGAAGTAGCTTTCTGGCAGGTAGAATTAGAGTTAAAAGACAGCAACTATAGCTAACCATCAATGACCAGACTCACTTATTCAAGTGAGAACTAAGACCTTTTGTATAAGGAGATCACACCTACTTTATTTCCAAATAAAGTTATCATCTACTTCATATCTGAACATTCTACAGAAGTGGTATTGCATTGTCCAGGTTAAAAAAAAAAAAAAAAAAAAAGAGAGAGAGAACACACAAACAACCAAAAGACCTACTCTATGATGTAAGGTTAGTTAAGATCTCTAAAGGACACCACTTACTACCAGAAACAAAAATTCGGCACTCAGGATGACTCTCCATAACTTAAGTCTTGACTTCTGAAGTCTTACTTGTAACTCCAAATGCCCATTTGCATGTTATTTTCTGTAATTCTTGTTATACCCAGACATCTACTTAACACCCTGAAACATTTCTGCATGCATTCTACAAGGAAAAATTAGAATTCAAATGGATGAGGAGAAAGATTATCTTTCTGCTTAGAATGGGTGTCAGTTCTGTTCAGATCTTACGAATATTTTTTACATGTGTACTGTCTGTATTTGGTTTTAAATTATACACTCAACAGATGTATGGGTCATCCAACTTTAGCTGACAAGAGCTTCTGGATCTTATTTTTTGTCTGGTTTTGTGCGTTAAAAAATCCATCATTCTTTTCTGCATCTTACTTTTAACTCTGAAGAACACCTGGTCTGCAAATTGTGAAAAACACATTCTAAGTAAAACTTGTAAGGGTCTACAGTCATTTCTTCATTGCAGTATAAACTTTTCTGACAATTTAAATTGGAATTCTAGTTTCTTCTTCTTTTGGAGGTTGCAGGAGTCCAAAGTCAAGGCTGGAGAAAAACAATAAAAAGACGTCCAAAAACTAGATTTTCATTTACTTCTATGTAGAAACTGGTCTTTGTCTTCACACAGTGATTGAAGTATTGCCAAAGTTGGATAACAAAGTGTTTATTTTTCAAAACTTCTTTGCACTAGTTTGAAAAATATTGATTTTTTTAAAATATCCAACACTCAGAATGGTGAGAGATCCCTTAATGAAACTGAAAAATTATCTAGAGCCAAAAAGAGAGGATGCTCCCACAGTTAAACTGAAAAAACAAAAAGCTACATTGATTTTTTGAAAATAGAGACACTTGAAGTGTAGTATTTATTCTGATACAACCAAGAACAGAATTATACCCCTCTCCATTAAGTTGGCAAATGATGAAAAGCTTCAGATGCAGTGCTTTCCAATAAAATTAGTGAAGGGACTTAAAAGAAGAAATACCAAAAAAATATGGCCCTCAAGTAGGCATGAAATTTAATCTTACCTTTGAATTCTACTTCTTCATTCAACATTTACCTCTCATCCTAACCTACACAAGAAAACACAAGAAAATCTCTCCACTGAAAACCAAAAGATTTACCTTAGAAGAAATTTCAGTAGTACAAGGTCCTTTAACTTGCTCAGGAAAAGCACTCAGCATATCCCAAAATGGTGGTTTTTTTGTTCCAGAAGACAGACTGGCTTTGGAATAAAATACCTTTTACATTTATGTAAGAACATACATGGTACATATACAAACACATACACACACTTTATCAACGTGCACAAATGATGAACAAAACAAACAGCACCACAACTGAAATCAGTGGTTATGTGAAAATACTGCAATTATCCCCCCAGCAAAACTCACAGCTGTCCCGCACTGACAGCACTGAAACAGAATCACAGCAGAAGTTGGCTCCAAGAGCATCAGGTAGCCACTACAAACTGTCTCTGCCATCTCCTTGCCCTACAAAGCTACTCTGACACAACTGCCATCCCCAGGGTTTCCCTGCAGTGGGCACGCCAACATGCCTCCAGCAATTTCAGGCTTAAACAGATTATTTTCAGTCACACAGCACATTCATTCCACCTTTGGATTTCCATCAAAGAAGAAAGCCAAAGACTAAGATTATATTTGAAAATATGAAAAGGTCATTCATATCTATAGCTTAGAAATCTGGGGGAAAAAAAGCTACATGCAATACTTTTAAATGCTCATTCTGGAACATGTGGTTAAAATCCAATGAAGCCAAGTATAATAAAACATCCCATCTTTCACTTTTCCCTATAAAAATGATTAATTTGTTCATTAATCTGCTGTATATCTAAGTAGTTTTTTCTTCAACCCACAGGTCAATGTTCCACCAAAACAAAGCTGTTACTCTAAAATATCATACTGATGTAAATATTTACATCCTGCTAGTATTATCTCAGGGATCATATGCATGTATCATTTTCAATGAAATACAAACCCCTCTGACCCTCTCAGAGAAGAATATCTTCATAAGCTTTTTTCTTTCTTAGCTCCTTTGCTTTCTTGACCACATTTATATTTTTAGTATAAGCATTTTTTAGAGGTCCTGCAATACCTATTTACTTGCATTTCTTTTTCCAAATATGAACATCTACACCCAAAAGTCCTTTCATTCCCTATGGAAAACACTTTGAAAGTAATGAACAAAAAAAATAAAATATTTCAGGCAAAAAAGCTTTGACAGACACAGTAATACAGATAGGCTCAAAATAAATTTCAGTGCTTTTTGCCCTGTAGATTTAGAATTGGGAAAGGTTTTACATCAAGTAAACTCATCATTTTCAACCTGCTTATCCCTTATGGTCAGATCACACACAAGTTAAGATTCAAATGCAGGTGACTGGAACAGAATAGTCAGTTCTGCTTACTCATAAGCTGAAGAACCTACAAAGATAGAAAACAGGAGTAAAACTCAGGAAAAATGTGCAGAAAGGGCAGAGAAACAGCTTGTTTCCCCCCTGCTCAGGTGTAATCTGATATTGTGAGGTATCACAAGACATCTGAAGTGGTCTTGTCATGAAGTCATAAAATCCCACTGAAGACTTTGGCATTAGAAGGTTGTGCAAATGTTCTTGACATCAGTAATTCTGCCTCCCTCCTCGATCCAGCCCTCCAGAGCAGGATGGTTTTCTGCTGTACCTGTTACTCTTGGGATGCACTTTAAGAGCACATAAGTCAGACAAAAGCATTTCTGGTATCGAGTCCATCTTCACCTCTCAGAAATGTAGACTATTCCTGACAGCACCACTGTTTGATCTCCAAAACTGTTCTACACAACTGTGAGACACTGGGGAAACTTGAAGAAGGATCACTTTTAGCAAATCTATAAACACCTGTAATAAATTCACAAATAGCTCCTTAACCAGTTCTCTCTTGGTCTAGCTGGATGAACAGTCTTTTAAACTACCATTAACGGACATATTCCATCACATTTTTCTTCACATCTTCTGGATTTTATCAGTTCTTTTCCTGTCATTTCATTATCTCCAGCTTTGCAGGCATTTTGGTTTGTCACTGTTCAAATTTTTTCTCTAATTTACTTTATTTCAACACATTTCCCATTTCAGAATCTCTTTCTCCTTTTCTAGATTAAAAGACATTGTTTTTCATCTCCAAGAAGTCTTATTTTTTTCCCCACCAGACCCAAATCATTTTTCATTTAACCCTTCTTCCAGCAATTTTCATTTCACATCAGAGTGGCACTTTCAGGCATTGATCTGAAAACATTTTACAAAGTTTCTTCTGATCAAGTGCTTAAATGAAATCTCTTGTCACATCTCTCACTTCTTTCTCCAACAGAATCTGGACGTCAATACAGAAGGGGTCTTCCCTTCTGTGTGACTCCTTTACGTGCCACTGAAAGGTGGATTCCATGGGTCCCACACTAAAGCTTAATTTTGGAAATATTCACCAATAAGAATGAAGGCATTTCATATTAGCATAGGAACAGCAATGCTACACAGAAATTACTCAGAAAATGCAGAACATATATATATATATACACACACACATTTACTATTGACTCCTATAAGGCAGTTAAAACCAAATTGTTCTTTTTATGCAGCTGAATTGCACCATTACTGATGGAAAGCAAGACCTTCCAGCAGGACTATACATATAATAGGTAAAACTTAAAGTTAAGCTTTACAACTGCCCTAAAGTGCATTTGTAATGCCACATTGCCTAGAAGAAATCTTACTATTAAAAAATGTACTCACTAAACTTTTCACATCTTAAAGCATAAAGTCCTGACAGACTCACTGGAGCCTCATCTTGCTCTCAAAGGTGTTTCTAAGGTTCTCCTGCACTTCAATTAACTTTTTTGTACTGAAACTCCTGCACACCCTCAAATTCAGCTGAGCCACTGCAGGTGCAATGCTCACAGCAAAGCCCAGGCAATGCCCAGGGCTGCCCAAAAAGCACCTGACAGAGCAGAGGCCATGCCCCACACACCTGGCAGGGCACCACCACCCAACAGCAGGGACCAAATGAGGTACAGTGAGCTAATTAGCAATCCCAGCACAACATGTGCAGTGGGGCACAAGTTGTCTTCTGCCAAGTACACCACTGTAACAGGCAGGGAAATACCAAGGTTGAAGTGCATGGTGATACTCGTTCACCTTTCGTTTGCTTCCTCCCCTGCTTCAGTGGTGCCAGTGCTCCTACAGATGCAGGACAAGGTGCTGAACCCATTTTGTGCTCAATATTCTGACCTTAAGAGAGTCACAGACATGATGCAACTGGCCAAGAGACTGGCCAATGCTGAGACTACTGATCTCAGAAAGCCTCTGGAGGGCTGGAGCCTTCCCAGTCCAAAATAAACAGCCAAGGGAAGTGATAAATCAGTTCCACATCATCTAATACTTACTCTCTGTACTCTGGTGACACCCCATGGCTAAAAACATAATAGATGCTTCTTCAGTTTCAAAGAGGACTTGTCCAAGTTTCCCTTTTCCCTTTTTTTCAGTAGAGAAGCAAAAAAATAGTCAAAAGAAATGCCTCTAACTATAGTGACACCCATATATTTTCAGGAAAAAAAAGTAATTATAACTCAACAGCTGTGAGCAGTAGCGTTAATTTGCCTAAGTCTACTTCCCACCCATTCTACATAATTTTTCAGCACGCAAAACCTACACATTCTTCAAAGTTTTAAAATTCACCCATTTCCAGCAAAAAGGTCTTTTTAAAGAAACTGGCCCAATTCCAAAATGTATTTTAGAGCCCCATGTCATTGCTCGCTTCGGTACAATTCTTCCTCCCAAAGAATTAACAGTTTGACCAGAAAGGCATCAAACCCCAGGAGTAATCCTGAAAATTTCCATCTCACTAACTGATGTTCTTGCAGATATGCACACACGTGCTCAGGCATGCCTGTAAATGGCAGCCCTCTCTCACAAACTGGTTCTGTAGTTAGTATTGCTACATTTCTAACTACAGCCAATACCTTCACAAGAGACCTCTTCAAACTACAGAAGTGTCAAAATAATTTAGTGTCTCCCAGAAACTATTTTAGAGAAAAAGCAGAGATAATGCTTGCACAAAAGTTTTAATAAGGTCTTGTGGAACTGTAGAAACTAAGATAAAACTTGAACTATTTTTGTTCCATCCTACATTTTAAATAAAAATCCCCAGGTATTGCTAAGTGAAAGCTTCTCCATTTCAAGCTCATTTTATCAGGCAATAGAAAAACAATGTTGTACCAACATGAGAAACAACCAAGTGCTTTTTAAAAATCTGAAGCTATTATTTTAATTTAAAAACCTATTTCTTAACTAAGTCATGGGAATTTCAACACACGGCATTGCTTCCCCACACTTAGCTATTGGTTCTCATGCTTCTCCTACAACATTCCACAGCAAATGTTAGTAGAAGAGGAGCTGCCAAGCCATAATATCTGTCATAAGAGGAGAGATTGCTGTTTACCTTCCTGCTGATCTGTCCCAATGACAATACATCAGTGCACACATTTTCATTTCAAAAACTGCCACTGATATTTAAGGAGCTTCAAATAGGCAGAGACCCAGCAAGGAGGTTTAAACTAATAAGGAAAATCATAAATTGATATGGATTGGCCATGGATTTTGCACAATTATCTAGTTAAAATTGGGGTTTATGTTCCAGAAGGTACTACTTTTACATCATTATAATTCTTCAATTAAATTTCATTTTCTCCATGACCAAGAAATATGAGCCTTTAATCATTATACCATAGATTTAGCAATGGGTCATGAGTGAAATCAGATTATTTGTTTCAGTTCAACAACCATGGAATGAGACTCTGCAGAGCACAGTACAAGAAAATGAGGAATATGTTATTCCTTATTTGCAAAGGAAGAAAGCAAAGATTTACTGTGATAGGCAATTGCTGGGAGAGAGCTGGAAATTTTGTTAATGTATGCCAGTGCTGATATGGCTTATAGGTATCAGTAAAAGTTAAATAATCAAAAGCAATGCTCTGCTTTGCAGAATAAAAGAAATGCCTGCAGTATGTATTGGAGAAAAATGAGCCTCTGGTAATTTCTAAAGTCAACCATGCCTCAAATCAATGAGCTGGAAAAGCTTGTGGGAAGAAATGATCCATCGCAACCACACTGTTTTATAAAAATTTCACTTTCATCATGATTGTAAAATAAAAATTTTTTAAGTGCATGCATATACATGAATATATTTTTATCTGTACATATACTACCTCTATTGGTATTTTATTCCTATTCTGATTTTTCATCTCATATGTGTAATTTCCTCCTGTATGTCCTGAAAATGTTACACTCTAACTCATCACCTTTTCTGAATATCCACCACCACTCCTGCAGTCACACAGTGAAACTCAGAAGAGGTTCCTCACCACCTTGGGCACCTGCCCCCTTCAACAGCTCTGTTGGTACACACAAGTGACTTGTGCACATTAGAAAGGCTAGCACAGTATCAGAGGGATCGCCATAAACCCCATATTTAGCTTATTTTACTGCTTGAATTCTGGTATCCAGTCAAACTTTGTATCCAAATTTGTTACTTTGGCATTATAAATGGAAGGAGAGCCAGAAGTTCTTCTCCTGTGCATGCTCGACTCAAACACATTGCAGCGTGCCAACAGCTTTAAGTAGCTTATGTTCAGTCCCCACTGGTGTTACATGACTGCAACAGGTACTTAAGTTAAAACTGATTCGAGTATTTCTTATGAAAGCATCAATATGTGTCAGTTGTACATGAGAGATGCAGAGAAAATGTTCCTCCACAGGACAGGTGCAAGACCAAGAAACTTGCAAACTGAGAGGAAAACACCCAACCTCTGTCGCTCTGGTTCCTTAGGCTGTGCAGGAAATATTCACTCAAGAAGGTAATTTTTTAATGTCTGACCAAAAAAAGCAAAGTTGAATTGTCAGCATAAACAGTAGGAGATGCAGGTGTAGTTTGGGTTTAGGGATTTTTGGTTTGCTTCATTTTAATCAAGACACTGGCTGATAGATTGTTAAAACAGCTAAAAGAACACAAATTACACCTACAATTTTAGTTGAATATAAGAATTCCACATGAAATTACTTGACTTCTCCTTTTCGTCGAGTTCTCAAAACCTGAACACACCATCTGAAAAAGAGATCAGTTGGGTTCACAAAGAAGTAGCAAAGGGAACACAGCTCAGTCAAACACAAAAACAATCTCCACTACAAAAATATTTGTCTGACGAATACCAGCACTTATGCATTTATACATGCTGTTTGTATGTGCAGTACTCCGCTAATACAAAATAAAAATGATAAAAACATTCCAATACAGGAAGGATAAAACTAATGACAAAAAGGTGAAGAATACCTTTAACCCAGCACAATGCAGTTCCTGTTCCCAAGGCAAAATTCAACTTTGAGGAGAACGAGATTTCTGCACAGCTCCAAACCATGGAACAAAATTCCATTCAGTCAAGGAACCACTCAGATTTTGAGTCTGAAATCTAACGCATAGATGATCTACACTGATTTGGGTAATTTAACTTAAAAGTAAACTGTATTTTGAAAATGGCATGTAGTACACATTCTACTGGTATGATGGCTTTCACATTGAACAGTTTATGTTTAAAGAATATATGTTTGTTCAGGGCAGCCAATTAGAGAAATTCTTGTTTTCTTCCTTAAAGCAGATTGATTTTTCCGTCTGCTGTTATATAAGTATTTCTGCTGTCCTGGAACATCCTTGCTCGGCAGGGTTGAGTTGTAGCATCTCCTCTGCTGTGCACCAGTGTTTCTGAAGACAGGCTAAGTGCATGCTGTTTACATGGCAGTTAATAAAATGTGGTTATCTTCACATCAGTAAGCCCCAGATTTTATAGAATTTCTTTACAACAGAAATGTTCACAGAACTGAAAAGCTTTCCTTTATGCTATTATATATAAACATACAGATATATGTATGCCAGGTGTTTCCCAACTAAGCCACTTTAAATTGGGAGCATATTATGGAAGACAATGGCAAAGAATAATTTCTTGAACCAGGGCCATGATTTTGTACTTCATATAATGCTACTTTTACAACTAATTTGATAAAAAGTTCCCAGCATGATACTAGGTCTTTGCACGGTTGAAGATGAGCCCTTCTTCAAGAGATAAAAAAAATTCCCTAAGGCTCTGACCACACCCTTCATTTTAAAACAAACAAAAAAATTCTACAAGTTCAGGTTTTTGGCCAAAAAAAACAAAACCAAAAACAAAAGGCAAAAAACAAACATGATAAGGCAAGGACTGATGGATGAATCGCACACACAACCATCTTACACTATTTTTCTACATTCCTCATCCTAAACTAGGGGTAAGGCGGGCAGCAGCAGTGACTCAACCAACAAGAGACAGCAGAAATTCATTAACCTACCTGACTGAAAAGGGGAATTGCCAGGTTTATATTCATAATGACTTATAAGAAACTTGGGTGGGAATATGGATTAGAGCATATTAGCAATTAACAATTGTTCTTGTAGAACTCATGAACCTTGAAAATGTCTCTGAACATTTTAAGTTAAAATGTGAAGTGAGCTTCCAAGACTAATTTGTGTTGGCAATCTCCAAGACAGAATTACAAACAGATGTTCTAAGTCTGTCTGGAAAACTAAGGGATTTGGGGATAACAGTCTTCTGAACGATTAATGATATTGCCAAAATAAATAAATATGCGGTCATCTGCTAAAACTAAATATATATAAACACATAACCCCAAACCAAAGTATAAATCCTATGAAAATATCAGATGGATTAATATAAACTAGGCAATTCCACAACAGTTGTTTTAGGACACCAGAAGAACATGCTACAACTCTCTTTTAGAGTGAAATTATTATATTCTTAATAGTGCCACCACATACAAAAAAAATACATCTTGGAAAACAAAAGTCATTGAGATCTAAACTCTGTTAGCTAAGGATAAAAACAGACTATCAATTTATTAACACTTGTACATGGCCTTTGAAGGTGCTTTTATTTCCACAGGGACATTGAAAAGAAAATTAGTCGATGTTTTTTTTTTTAAATTGCAGATATTTTAGAATGCTGGCAAGAAAAATGAAATCCTTAATTAGGTACATCATTATATTTAATTTCTGTAGTATTAAAATAACATATTCAGTATAGCCTAAACAATTGCAAACAGAGAAACTGGCAGAATAAAGCATCCTACCATCCTATAATCCCTATAATGTGAAACTGGAATTCTTATAAAAACATAAACCAAAAATCAGTTTATGACCATTTTTGTAGTGAATTCATGTCATGTGGTTTGAAAAGGGAAGTACTTGTTCTAGGATCTCTCCTACTCTTAAAATTTTCTCATTCTGTGTAATTACCAAGAAAATACAACAACTCTCCTAGTTATAACTTGAAGAAACCCATTAATTTCCAAAATACTTATTGGATTTAAACTGTTCGAGCACATTTTCTAAGATAAGAAAAATTTTGTTTAAGAAAGCATACTTAGGTTATTTACACCAAAAACATTTACACATTAGCATTTTCTAGTGAAAAACACGTTTGTTGGATGAGTGGAAAGCTGCAGATAAAAATACTGGATAAAGGCAACTACATAAATGAAAGGAGGAAAACTACCTACTCTGGGAATGGGAACTGGTGTTTTCTCCAGCACTGATTTCTGAGTCCAAAAGCCTCGATCTACAGAGCAGAATGCCATCACTTTGCTCAGCAATGGATTTCTATTGTACCACTGAAGTCTTTGACAAAGTTTTCACCAACTACACTACTGCTGGATGAATGCAGTTGAAGAAAAACATGTCACACAACTGGGTCCATTTCTTCCAGCAATGACTGCTCTCCTCTGACCAGTGAAAAAGTAAATCAGCATTGGCACCAGGAGCATAACCTCTAGGTTACAGCTCAGACCAGAGCAGATCAACTGCCCACTAACACAATGCAAAAATCCCCACTTTCTGATGCTCTTAGTTGGGGAAATGGGGTAATTATGAGCTGCAGCCCTCGTGCTATGACCCAGCTGAAACCAGCAGTCAACCCAGCACATCTAAAGCTTCAGGCACCTGCAGTACTCTCCAGTCAGTCACTCTGCAGCACAGAGACACATTCAGTTGTACATTTTGTAAAAAAAACACTCCAAAACCTGACCTTGGGAAAAAAAGTCTTTTACAAAAACTTCATGACTAATGGAAAGCTGTTTAAGTGATCGTTATTCATAAGTAAACCACCTACATAATGGTAGCCAGAAATTAGTCCATTCTCCAACTGTAAGACTCACTGACATATTTGTCAATAAACACCAGAGCTACAGGCATGTCTGGTTCACGGACTAGGAAAACAAAAGGACTGAGAGAAAAGCAGGTATAGATTAGACCAGTCTAAGGGGAGATTTCTAAAGATTTTCAATTCAAACCAAGTTTTGTGGGGACCATTCTCAGGACCCCTCGTACCTCCCAGGAGAAAGCAGCACGCAGCTGTGGAGAGATGCTTACACCACGACTCAGCACAGAAATCATATAATCATAAAACCAGTTAGGTTTTGTGAAACCTCTAAAAGTCACCATGTCCCACCTCCTGCCTGAAGCAGGGCTGACATCAGAGGCTGACAAGGTTAAGTGCCCATGAAAATCCCACAATCATCAACTCCACTAGTCTTGCTATACATCCATGTATTCATCTCTCTATGATGAGTCCAAACCATTTATTTGTACTGGTGAGCAGCTACCAACATGAGCTGGGTCACCAATTCCTTTTGGTGACATCTAGGAGACACTGACACTCAAACTACTACCCTGGGATCCCGGAGCAAGCATAGAGAATCAAGAGTACAGAGGGACAGAGCAGATCCCTCTTCGTGAGAGCTACTGGAAGAGGTCATTATTTAGCATCAATAGGCATAGGTCACATATGTACCACCTGAAAATCCAGTTCTTTCAAACTGTCTGAAGACTCTAAAGGAACATTATCAAGTATACATGACACATTTTCACAATCTCTTTCCATATAACAAAAGAAAAAAAAAACCACAAACAAACAAACAAAACAAAAAAACCCACAAAAAATTGAGAGAAAAAAAAAGCACACACAAACTACCACCAAAAACATCAAAAGAAGAAGCAGAAGAAAAAGATTCCTTTATATATCCACACATTCAAGAATTGTATTGTTGGGGGCAAATGGATAGAAAAAGTAGTAACTAAAAGTACAACTAATCCTCACTACATAGAAAAAAATCAATGTACATATTTAACCAAACTAAGTCAGTATCTATAAATGCCAGAAATTACACAAGTTTTTTGTACACCAGGAAGCTTACTACATTTAGGATACAAACTCAAAGTGCTTGCATTTACCTATTCATTCAATAACTACACAAATACTGTTAAAAAATTTAACAGTTAAATACTGTTAAAAAAATAAAGCAGTTCTTCATTTGGCAAAACAATTTAGCAAATCCATCTGAAAGAGGATGGGACATCCACATACAATAACTTTGTGAGTTTGTGACATTAATCATACCAAAAAAGGAAAGTAAAGTTTATACAGGTTACTAAATACAGAGTATCCATAATTGACTTTGATACTCCACTACACACACACCACCTTCCAACAATCACTGACCTGTTGGAAAATTTGTATGAATCAATGTTTTTTCCACATTCAAGATACAAAACTATGAAGACAAACTATAATTATACAAATCTTACTAAAAATACATAATTTTAAGACAGCATCTATTTAGAGTAATAAGAGAACAAATAAGGACATCCTTAACTATAGATGCCCAAATCTCAGTGACGGCTTAAATACAAGATGCAACCTGAAAACCTACATTTTCACATTATCTTTTCTGATACAATACTTGCAGTTATTGCAAGTAGGAGAAGAAGGACATCTTTCTACCCAAATCCTCCTTCATCCTTCACTTAGCGGGGACTGAGAGGGAATTCTTTATTTTCTCCCCTGCAGCTGATCACTTGCAGGTTTGGTTGAACCTCTAAACAAACAGGTATCAATGAATTTCACTCACTTCATTGTTTTGAGTTCTATGCAACTGGCTCTTTTCCACAAAGCAGGAAGAGGTATTGGATCATTGTCATAAACCCTTGAAAATTTTTAAGTACTGCGGCATCAGTATCAATTCGGGACTCACATTACAGGATAAATTTAACTTTTATTTGTTTGGAGAGCAACAAAACAGAGAATGAAATGGGGAACAAGGTAAAAGCATCAAGTAGAATGCAAGGAATAAGGAGGCAGACAAGAAAACCACGCAACTTTAAAAAATCCGAGTTCAAAAGAGCCCAGGGCACTGATTTAGAGGAAGAGCCACAGCCATTGATCACCCAGGCTGGCAGCAGACCAGCATTTGCAGAGAAAGGCAACATGGCCAGACTCAGAGCAACATCACCTTCAGCCCTCTGCCTTCCCACCACTGTTTAGTGAGCAAACAGCACAAGAAATCCACACAAATGCACAGGTGGACACATGCACCCTGCTTGCCAAGGACATGCTGCTTCTCCCTCTTCCACAGGTGCAATTTGGAGCACCCCAAATTTCTCTTGCAACCAGTCACTGCTGCCACAAAATTCTTTTATGTGTTGGAGGCTTCAGTGAGCTCAAACACCAAAAGTACCACCAAGCCCTGTCAGTGGCACTGGCAATACATATTAGGCAGCTTGACTAAATTTAATGCTACACAGGGAACTGCTCTAAAGAAAGATGAATGTAGCTAACCTGCAAAGGTTTGATACTTAATGGAAGACAAACTCTAGGATAAACACAAGTCAGAATAGTAAAGCAGACTTGCAGATAGGTTTTTTAGGCATTCCATCTCATCTCCATTTGTATGTTACCCCATGATGTACTCAAATAAAATTTGGCAAGACAACCTTCCAGCAAAATAACAGTTGAGCTATGTTTGCATGCCCCACAGGAGCCACACAAAGACTGATGCTCTCACTAATGTATATAAATGACTGCCTGAAGGTTGCACAGATGCTCCACTGTGCATCTGCACAGATGATGTGGTCATTTTGAAAAGCCTTTTCCCAATCTGTTACAGAATCACCTGTTTCTAGCTTCCTGATTTAGGAAATAAGCTTCCCCATCAAATGGCTTACTGATAATTGCCTCATGTTCAAACTGATATGAATAAAATGAATGGTACTCCTGCCTCACCTGGAGGAACAGTTGTACATAAAGCAGTTGGAGAACTCACAGCAGCATTTGGGTAGATGATAAACATGGCAATTTAATGCACTTTGGAGTCTGCAGTTTAGCTCCTCTACACAAGTCACGCAGCTTTTAATAACTGATAAATTTTCCCCTCCAACATGGCTCCAACCATACTGCCTGTGAGCACTAATTACAGACTAATCAATGTTAGCCCATACTCCTTCCTAAATGGTTTACAAAGAATGAACAATAAAAGCCTATTGCAAATGGAAACAGATTACCTTATTATCATAGATTCTGGGTCTGCATTCAACCATTTGCTATCAATGATAACAAGAATTAATCCACAGAAAAATTTCTTTGCTCTCATCAAGTAGAAAACTGGGTATTTACTGCTTATGCATGGAAGGTAGAATGCAAGAGTTCTATAAGATAACCTTAATCTCGCAGCAAAATTACTACTAATAAAAAAAATATTTTAAAAATTTGAAATTTAAGATCACAGGGACAGAAAATTGTTACACATATCACTGCTATTTCCACATTATTCCATTTGTGCCCAATGATTTACAATGACCCAGGATCCAAAAATGTCCCCTGTAACAGACAAAGCTGCAATAATAGAGAATTCATTTCACACACTGTTACAGTACATCTTCTCTAATTTTTCAGATACTCTGCCACTGTTACCTTAAAATTTGGAAAAAAAAAATCACATCTTCAAAAAACCATAGTATATACAAAAATAACTTTTACTTCTTCCTACACTGCTCATTTCAAGAGTGTGTTTGTTACCATGTCTGAAAATACTATCTAAGTAGCACTGGGTATCTAAAAGCTTTCCAAAAGGTGCCACAAAATGGGATGTTCCACAGCGCAAAGGAGACCAATGTGAAGGGGCACCAGCTTGCACAGGGGTCACAGATGAGACCTAAGGGCACCTCCATATAAAGGGGGTGGGCACACAAAGGAAAGAGAAAGGGAGGGGAGCAGCACCATCCTGGTGCAGCAAAATACTGCCAGCCCTTCTTTCTGTGGCTGCTCAGTGAACAAACAGAAACTGGTCTCAGGCAGAAGCACTGACCTTCACCCCTGTGGTTTTGAAAGGGTGTTTGGCTTTTTATTATGCCCACAATTCCAACATCTTTCCCCTCTGTCTGTGTGCTCACACACACCTCAGTGTTTGCAAGCAACGTCCTCCTCACGGGCAGCATCAGAAGTGCTGCTCCCAGGTGGGAGAATTATGGTTCAGATGCCTTAACTATGAAACAGGTTGTCCTGACAGCCTGTTTTTATTCTGCAGAGGTTTGGTTTCACTTTGGTCATCTTTTATCTTTTAATTTTTTTTTTTAGGTACACTTTTCTTCAAATGTATATGTAGATTTGGATTTCACAGAAGCTGATGATGAGTCAACAACTGCAGGTGATATCTTTTCTTCTGTCAGAAGAAAAAATGTTGATAACGACTATTTTGTAGAGGGCAGGAATGATTTGCAACTAAACTGAGTTTTGAATGCAACTAAATTAAGCACTCAGCTGCTATGTAAAAACTGGATCAAAATAATTACATTCGTACTCCAAAAAGAAGCAAAATTATTATTTGAACATCTATCCAGATGTGGATCTGACTAAAGTTACTTTGTTTCACTGTTTAATATTCAATATTTTAACATATGTGCATACTGGAATCTCTCAAATATATACCATCTAACCACGCTTGGCCAGAAATACTTTATATATGTAAAAGCTATCAACCAGTTTAAAAGGCAATCTGTTAAAAATCTGAAACAACTTCTAGTTTCCTGCCTGTTTCCCTATCTAAACATGAAACAGACAACGTAATATTGGTTGAAAACACAAACACTGAATAAGATGACACATTTTTCTACCACTTGTAAATTTAGAGTGAATGAGTTCAATGGAATTCATACTGTACAGAATAAAAGCTATGTGTTATATGCTATTTTTGCTATAAGGATTATTACTATATTAATGTTCTCATCATGGAAGTATTATAATTAGTAAATATTAATTGCAGTCATAAATAGCTAAGGCAAATGCCTCCAAAGTAAATTGCCAATTATTTTTAACCATTTAAAAAAATACAAAAGATGTAACTCTAAGAGATATGCCTGCTAATTATAACCTGAATTTCTTTTTTCCTCTGCTTACCAAAAATGAATCAGTCATAGGGTAATTTTTGTTCAAAAATAAATACAAAGGCAGACATCAATATGAACAGTAAGTTTCTTCTTTCTCCTTTTTCTAGGGGCCATGTGGCAGCAGCCCAACTAACCAATTAAAACAAAGATTTAAAATGGGAGTTGGAAACCCATAAATTTTGTGTTTTATAAAGCAGTGATAGTATCAAGACCAAACACATTGAGTGTGAGTCAACCCAGGAAGGCAAAAGTAAAATCTCTGGTAATTGATACCTAAGCACCGCTTTGGGAGAATTACCTGTGAACTTAAAATCACCTTGAAGCTTATAAATGTCTTATAAGATTGTTTGTACTATCAAACCTATCTAATAAGGGCAAAGTGCAGGGTGACCACTCTCAAACTAATTGTTCAATCAAGAATCAGTAAGTAAAAGGCATTAGCTCTGTTATGCTCCATTGCATACAGTTACATCTTTGATAACTGCCCCGTGGGAGTTTATGGATCCTACATGACCCCTGTCGAAACTCAATTGACTTCTTCCCTGCAAATTTCTATTAGAATTGGTCCTTGCATCACTGCCCACAATAATCAAGAGCAGAGATACTGATTTATGTATAAGCATTTTGTTTCAGCCAATAGAATATAAAATAGATGAGGTTACGAGATGGCTGTTTAAAAAAAAATAGTAAACTGCATCCCATTCTGTACTACAAATTAATATATATATATTAAATCTTTAGTTTAAAAACTGGAAAAGCTTCAGGAACAAAGGGCAGGGGAAGGCAAAAGAACTTTGTATAAATATTGGTCTTTCATAATTCACCAAAAAAAATCATAAATTACTAATATAGCATGCAAATGTAATAGCTCCAACATTTACTCACAGCAAGAAGCATTACTCTTACAGATTTTAAAAGTTCCTAGCAGGAGCAAAACTGATTAATTTATCGAGAAAGCATATGCTATTTATTAGCAAGTTTAAATATCTGGGTTAACCCTTTCTCACAGACGTGGAAACCTCAAAGAGCCCATAATCCTTCATTAGGAAAAGTTATTGACTTTCCTCTGCTATAAATATTTAGCACTGTTCAACTCCTCAGCTCAGCTTATATTTTTAAAACATTAAAACTGACCAACAACCTAAAAACTTCCTAACATGGAACGCTGGTACAACAAAGGCACTAACAGAACTTCAGGAATTTCTTTTTCATTATTTTCATTTTACTCCTGAATTTCTACAGTTTAAATGTTCCTACAAAGAACGATCCAAGTAGCTTTATGTATAGAAGTTGCACTCATAATTATGAAAGTTCTAATAAAATCTTCTGAAAATAATTATCAAATGATGAGAAGTACAAACTTACAGAAGAAAAGCAGATAAATTTAATTAGCCAAGCGTCATACTCTAATACACAGGACAATGAAAGCAAGAAACACATCAGCTATCAGTTTCATGGAAATAAGAGAATGATTGAACATAACCATACTAAAAGTTCAGGAGGTTATGATGAAGGTTATAGAAGTTGGGAAGGGACCGTTCTCAGGAATGTTTACACATATGGAAAACAGAAGGGCAATATTACACAAAATGCAAGAGATAAGCAGACTACATCAAAGCCAAAAACATTTAACCACTGCTATCTTAAATGCACTTTTGAAGCAATTTGAAGCCATGCAAAGACAGCCATATTTCAAAGAGTAAGATACTTTTTAAACGCTTGAACTAGATACCAACACAGAAGCTCTGGAAAAGTTAAGCTGCCAATGTAGAAACTGAAGGGAACAATTTGAACAGCCCCAACCACAGGAATGATGCACCTACAATGCAGAGATTAGAAAATTTGCAAATACAGCAGAACTGATCCTGAGAACAGAGCCTTGCATAGGCCGACTTCACTATCTTAACAGCAGAACCCCTCTGATAGTTTGTTTTAAATTGATAAATCCTTCCATTAAACATGTTAGCTACATCCTAATTTTAACCAGAGAGCAACCAATATCTCCCTGAGATTATATAAAAATCCACACAACTCATTAACCATGTAACTATCTTTACTGCCATTATCCTGACCTCTAAAGCCAAGATGCACCTCTCAATCAAGCTTGTTTCACTGTAGCTTCATGAATCCAGAACGTATCTGTCTAAATCAAATTGATCTAAAACTTGGACTAAAGACAGCAAAAGTTAAATTCAGATAAATACATCCTGGTTGTCAAAATGCCACACATTTACAGCAAGTTTTTCATTAAGAACAAATCTTACAGTTTTGTGGCCAAAATGTGCAGTACCTATATGACCATAAGCCTACCCACCCAAAGAATTCAACATTTAGTCTTCCTGCAGTGGCATGCAGGTGTTTAAATGCCAAGAAAACATTTTGGATGTGACCAGATCAGCTGGTTTTCATTCTTCAGGTACATACACAGAAAGTGGTCTTCTTGAAATACTTCTGTGCACAACAAACTCCTCTCCTCTTGCCCTCCCTCAGGAAAAGTGATCTGTAGAGGCGCTCATATGTGGCCACCGTGAGCTCCACGCCTGATCCATCCCAGCAAACTGCAGCACACATGGTCCATTACACTGCTGGTTGGAGTGCTGTGCCACCCCACTCAACATAAAGCAAACACGTCCCTCCAGGCAAATTTCTGCACTTCATGCTCCATCTCAGCAATTTCAAATTGTGTATCTAACAGCTCTGCAAAACCCTGAGCAGAGGGTCTTAGCCCACCCTGAGCCTGACAGAATCCACCTTCACATAATGTCATTGTATTTCCTTCTGTAAACTTAACCAACAAAGCAAGCCATATCCTAACAAGAAAAATACCTAGAAAAAAAACCCTTTCAAAGTCTAAATAAAAGTATGAAGGCCCTAAGTAAGGAAGTATTTATTAAAGCCCCTATGCTGGCATGAATTTCAATTCATGTAGGGTACAGTTACTGAGACCAATTGGGAGTAAGATCAAAACAGTAACAGCAGAAAAAAACTTGCATATTTGCATATCTTCAAATCGTTTTAAGTATCATGAATAGACCAGTCTTACAAAAATGCCTGCAGCAGATACCTGCCATACATTAAAAAACAAACAAATGAAAATACAACTTGGATTCTCATTTTAAATTTGCCCCACAGAGAATATTTATTAATTGCACTTATGAAATATAAGCCTCCGTCACAGAAAATATTTAATATCCATGCAAAACTTACTACTTTTATAAAAATAAAGAATAAAATATACCTGCTAAAAATACACTAAAGCCATATGGCAGAAAAACTACACAGTGTTTGCATATGACAAACATTACAATCTTTAAAAGAACATATAAATAATTCAGACTGCCTGTGAATCTTGGAATTTTATCCACTTATTTGGAAGAGCTTACACAATGATGGTAGCAGCTATGGGATGCCTAGAAAGAGTCTGTCAAAATTTCTCACTTATAGTCATTACTGTACTTTCCATACTCTAAAGACTGATTACAAGTTTAAATCTGCTTTTTAAGGAAAAAATCCTGCTTCAGAGGAAGAATGACCACATCGAAGTCAATCATTATGTTCTCACAAAGACAGTTTTTTTAAAGAAAGAAATTAAGAATACTTAATCTGAATAAATTTATTGCCCAAGACTAAATATATTACCCAGGAATAATGTACTTAACTTGAAACAGAATTATCTTTTCTTTCCTACTATTGTAAGTACACTCTTGAAAATGTCTTAATTTATAATCACAGATGACTCTTCACAGACAAACAGTCTCAAGTCTGGTTTTTTTTTTTAATCCAGTTTTAATAAACTTTTATATTTAAAGTATCAGTTGCACGAGAAAAGAAATTCTAATGTTTGGATACAACATTTGCTCTGGCAAACTAAAGCCACCCTTTCTAAACCAGGAAATATTCGTGGGACTCCAAACCTTGTCAGCCACCACGCAGTGCTAGAAGGGCCGCAGATTCCCAGCCTGGTAATTAGCACCATAGAGGCTGCATCACTGCATGAACACCTGACAAACAACTTTAAAAGACATGTTATTCTTGGCGGAGTACACAATTTCAGTCAGTCTACACTAGTTAAAATCTGAGTTTTATTCTACCAAAACTACTTTACCCTTTGTCTTTTGGAACCAAACCAATCCAGTTTTCAGGCTCAAGATCCACACCTTAGGCATAGATCTAAAGTTCATTTCTACCAGTTATTCTTTTCTTTGGTTTCCAAAACATTCCGAATTTTGAACAAATCTGAAAATGCACGCATATATTTGTATGCTTTTAAAAGTTATTGGCTTTGCTCAGAAGCAGACTTCTAACAAATACCTAACTCAAGAAAGGTAAGAAAGTTTGAAACCCAACCTTTATATTTTATTGTTTGTTACATAAACCCAATACCAAAGAGTAATTGGAAACCATAGTCCAGGTATTTGTCACTACTCTGTGCCCTGCAGAGCACCTGAAAGCTGGATTAAGTGCTGTACTGCTGGCACCCAGTGAACAGCATAGCCCTGTTGCTGACCTCTTACCAAAACAATACCCTGTGGGCTTCTCCTGAGGCAGCCCACTTACTCATTCATAACAAGCACACAAGAAACAAAGAGTTCACTTCTCACAGGGTTTTCAAGAAATCAAAATTGTCTCCTCTAATAGGGCAGTTCCCATTGTTGAGATCAGTAGAAACACTGCATGTGATGGACTATGAATACAGATGAGTTGCAGCTATAAACACATCTTGGAGGACTCCCCATAATCTTTGAATAAATTTGCATTTATTGTCATTGATTTGGATTGTTCTGTAGGAGAGGACAACCACAGCATCAGCTTAGATAATAATTCTACTGTGTCTAAAACAAGACATGCATGAACTACCACAAAAATTCATGTAAAAAATTACCATTAAAATTCATAACTGACTCAGGAAAATGGGATCCATGCAACATCGCAAACAGCTAAGGAAGTTGTAAAATAAACACAATTTAACAAACAGACCCAGGACAATTTGCATATGATGAAGCCCAGATCCAACATCCAACGGAAGTAACCTCCAAGGTTCATATACTAATTAAGAAGAAAAAAAGCACGGTTTGCTCTGTTTCTTTTTTAGTATTAGCATGACAACGTTTCTGGATAAAAAAGGAAAACTTGAGGCTTTTAACCACATTGCACCTGATGGGAACAGGCAATAGAATGAGTGGGGTGTCAATCTCACCCTACCCTTGGGCCACCAGTTAGTGCCAGGCTGCAAAGTCCCAGCCGTGATGCATGTACCCCGTTCTTTAGCTCCAGTTAGTTACCAGCCAGTCAACAAAATGGGGCTCCTTAAACCTCCCTGCATCCATTTTCTTTGTGTCATTTCTGCAACAATCAACTGCAATGCATTTTTTCCCAGCAGTACTCTTGAAGGCCAGCTGAAACTTCCTATTATTTCAGGATACTCCAGGCAGGCTGCAGAGGCGAAGGTTTGCTATGCAGAGTCTACCTTTACTTCATCAACTGCTCTAATTCACAAACATTTCTGGATGCAATTACAAGAAACTGGAAATTGGCGCAGTGAGCCAAGACAGATGCAATGTTCACACTGCTCTGAAAGACAAGCAGCAGAATTAGCTTTCCCCTGTCAACCCTGAAATAACACAGCAGAGTGGAATGGCACATGGCTGAAGGACATGCTGAAGTCCAGCAACTTCCAATCAAGATATTAGTGGGGTAGGGAGGGAGATTTGTGCGTCTTTAAGGAACACCTTTAAAGGACACAGGAAATAGAAGGATGCTTAGTACAGCAGGAGGTAAGTAATGTATTCTGCATTTTTAGTTCTATTTTGTGTTAAGTTTTGGGGTTTTTTTTAAACAGCATGTGACCTGGGGTGCCACTAGGCACCATGTTACAGGGGACATTATGACAGCTCCACATAGGGTAACACCCCATTGCTTACTAGAATTGGTCCATTCTCCCAATAATCAGAAAACAAGTTCAACTGTGCTCTGCAGAGGCAACAGAAGCAGTATCATGTGGCTCCCCTCAGCTTTCAGTTCTTGAACTCACCCTTCTATGGACTCCTGCCCCCACCCCAACCAAACATTACCTTAAGATACCAGGCACATTCTCTCTTAAAAACATGTTTAATTTTGTTCACCAACGCGATTGCTCTTGCATTATTTTAACCTAGGTTCCCCTACACTTACGGAATGTAACTAATTACAGCTGAAATCACTCTCCCCCTTATATTTTACTAGTTAGCAACAGATAGGTGTCCCTCACCAGAATTGTTACCCTTTTTCTATCATTTGTTTTTTCACAGAGTAGGATGCTACTTATTAGCACCTAACAGCTGAAGAATACATGTTGCAAACTAGTCTAAGGGAAATAATCCTGAATTGCAAAGCTAAAGCTAAATAAAAGCTCTGTCCTTCTCTCTGGCATACTAATAATTTTTTTTTCATCTGGTATGTATGACAATCATGAAGAAAGAATATCTTTTAACTAGAACTGGCACTGAATTGACTCTGTCATAAGTTAAGACAGAACTCCTGCAACATTCAACTCCCTTAAAATCCACACACATATAAGAAATCTGTGAGCAGAAAGAAAAACAGCTGGCAAAGTCTTTTTTTATCAAATCAATCTTTCCTCACACAAGTGTGTCACATGATCATATAACTGTTCTGCTCTACTCTGTATGCTTTAAATTAATTCTGAGCCACCAAAACCATTTCACAGAAAATTCTACAATCACCAAAGTGATCATATAGAGGTGAATGACGTGAAACACACTCAGTTATTCATAGCAACCACAGCTCATGTAGATTTTGTACACAGCCTGTTACAACTGAACATGCAAGACTATAATACCACCTAATTCTTACTTAATAAAATCTACAATTTATTTTTTCTCTAGTCACAGGTTGCTTGTGCTTCATTTCATATAGCAACAGAGTACGTAAATTTTATATCCTATATCATATCTTCCAAATGGGGGAAGGAGTAAGTAGAATCTGCGCTGCTTTTCCAGAGCCTAACTCATCCTTCATAATTTCAGTTCTTTGTAGTCATTTTGTTTCTCATTGGTAAATTCATTTTTTAGCTGGCAGAGTAATCAACAAATGCATCAAGTATCAATAGCCAGACCAAGGAAATAATTATTTCTCAGATAGGTACAGAGCTTTAGATGATAGCTAGTATCTACAGTAGTTTTAAACATTTCAGCACTATAAGTGACTGGTTCCCAATTTAAGACCTCAGTAACTGAGCATTTTCTAGTCACAGAGTGGCCCACATTCATTGCTCACATTCTGATAAACAATTCCCAATAAAACAGATCTATCATTAGAAGACAATTTTGCATTTCGGTGTTGACCACACTTCCTCAACTGCCAGAAAAATAACCATGAGCATGTTTACATCTGGGGGAGAACCTGCAGATTAAAGCCAGTGTGTCTGAACACAAGGAACTGACCCCATCTTATATGATCAGTGTGATTGGACCCCTCCTCAACTTTCTGTTTTGAAATTTCTTCTCCCTTCCCAGTGGGGTTGGGTTTTTTGATCAATCCTGCAGAGCTAACCTCCAGAAAAATGTCAGCCATCCAGTGTCATAGGATGGGATCAACCATGAGGAAGGAACAAAGATACTTAAGTATAACTGCATCAATAGTAACAAAGACAATTTATCAAAATCTTCACTTGCTATTAGTAATGAAAAAAACCAGGGGCACATCTGAAGATATAAATCATCTCTTCTATTACTGAAAATTTCTCAGCATTAGGATATTTGATATACCAACATTCAGAGAAACACTCCAATATCTTTTCGTACCAAAAGGGATCAACACTTTGTATCAAAAATGTTATATAGAATAGTTCACAAAATGAGAAGGAAAAAAAAACCCTAACAAAGAGATCTTCCTGTACATAAATCAGGCTTCAAAATTCAAACTTGATTTTCTAAGCAAAATCAAAATCCACAGTCCAAGTTTTAACCAGAAGTAACTTTAGCAAATTAATTGTTTAAAAATCCTACAGTCCTGAAAAATGCTGCAGGCTTCCTTACAGGCCTTCTGCAAATAGTAGAAGAAGAATTCAAGAGGGAAAAGAAAAATGTTGAAGGGGTTAAACAAAAGAGGAACTCCAAAATATATGGAGATCTAAAGGATTTATTTTTCTTGTGCCAGGCATGTAAAATGCACATTTCACTAGTACTGTAACAGATGTTCTGAGTTCTCATATACTCTTGAAGTATAATTTTCTAATTCATCACAGCATCTTATAGAAGTGAAATGGCAAGAGTAAGCATTCATTTCCTGAAACTTGAGTTCAAATACTGATTAGGTCAGAAATGAAATGAAACTGCTCAATCCTACAAGATGACCCATCTCCTGTACCTTATGTCCAATGTCTAATCCCTTCAACAGGAGTGGATACACCCAAACACCTCCTAAGGTCAGACCTTGTGTTCACAGAGAATACAAAGCTACAAACCTAACTCTCGCTGAGAAATCTGATTTCAGCTGCAAAATATCTTTAAAATAGAGCATAATTTCAGATTATCTGAAGCACGTGGAAGACATCAACCAAAATTAGTGGTGAAGAGCACCGGCTCCTATACTCTTGGAAAGAGGTACCCAAGTGTACTTTGGCCACCTAGATAACAAAACCAAAGTATCATGAAGCCACAGTTAATTTTATTTTGGTGGGTTTGACTTGCTTTTCTCACTGTTGGCCATTTTGGAAGAGGGTAGACAAGCTTCACTTGTAATTTCTCCTTTTTTTTTTTTATTTTAAACTTCTCTACACACAGAAATTCAACATCTGTCAAGAAAGATGAAGTTGTCTAAGTCTTAAAGCCTAACTAAACACTATTTCTGTGTCTGGCACCGATGTTTTTAATGATCATCTTTTCAGTGAAACTGAGCATGCAATTAAAAAACCTAATCACAAGACTACGACTTTTTAGACAAATTAGCTTTTTAAATGTTGAATATTTAAAGTGAGTTTAGGAAGAATGTTAGTCAAATGCAACTTAAAACTGTCGATTAGGTTAAAAAAGAAAGCACAAACAGAAGAGTGCTTTTGCATGACATAGAAAAGCAATTTTATTTCTGGGTAATTGTTGCTTTTTTCCTGGAATTAAGGTTATTGTAAGTTAGGCTTTCTCCAGGCATATTTTTAAGACCCAGTCATGTCCATTCACTTCTTGAAACTACATTAATCCTCTTGAATGTTCATTCCCTGGGCTGCTACTACCTGTGTTCACCAGAAACAGCTTCTCTTCACAACATCATTCTGGAAAAACTCTTCATCTTATTGGGAAACAACTTTGTTTACAAAACAAACCAGGACACATCAGCCCTCCCTATGGAAATGTTTTGACTGTGGAGGCCCCAAAAAACAAGCCACAGAGGGTCTTGGTCATTGGTGAAACCCCAACAGTTGAATTCAAGTGCTGGAAGGACACCACAGTTCCTGCAGACAGGGCCAGGCTCTGCTTGGAGCAGGTAATCCAGGAACAACATGGAGCACCTGACCTTCACATGGAGCACCCAGCAGCACCGACCACAGCACCACCTAAATACCGCTTTGGGGGGTTTAATGCAAAGCACAAGAGCAGCAGCTGCACTGACATCCCCCAACCCTGCAGCATAATTAAGCAGTTTACAGTCTTTGCGCATGAGGAGAAGGGGCATTTGCTTCCAAGACCAGTCCACTGCTGAAACAGGCTTAGGAACTAGACTGAGTAGTTGGAAAACATCGCTCCTTGTGGACAGTTCTATAGGACTACAGTCACATCAACATACAATTTTTATGCTGACTGTACACATTTCAGAGTCAACTTTCTGTCATTGAGGCTTTGTCAACACACAATCATGCAAAAAGATGAAAAACTAGTACGACACAAGAAGAAGAGAGTCCAAATGTTTCTAATCTTTTTTATGTTTTTCCAGTAACTGCTATGACATTTTTGAAATAGGAAAAGATATGACTTTTATTTGAAAGGTTCCTCCAAAAGCCTGATACTCAAGCCAATACTGTACAAAGCTTTGTGGTAAATCTCATTAAGTAAGAGGTCTATTTGATGGCCTACCACCACCACACTACCTTGCACAGAGTGCCAGCAGTAACTGCACTGCTTTAGTAAAAACTTGTTTCCTCAAACATACACTATATTTATTTGTTAAATATAACCTCAATAACTTCAAAATAAAAATCAAGAAGAAGGAAGAAACGGGATTTTGTAATTAATTTAATCTAAAATTGATTGGGAAATAACTTTGCAAAATTAAGAACTAATTTTTTAAAGACTGTTAAAACATAATTTTTTATTTATTTCAGCTATGAGGTAAGTTTAAGAGAACACAATTCTTCCAATTAAAATTAATCCAGATTTTTTTTTATTGCATAAGAAGCACACATATGCATAAAAAGAAAACACACCTGGAAAAAAAAAAAAAGCATTTACGGAAATTACCAATTCTAGGAGTCATACAAGCGGAACAAAATTAAAACCTTTTTCTGTCTTTATTCTAATAGGAGATAACTGCAGGGGTGAGTCCATGGAGATTTTATTCCTCCTAACTGTGAACTCACATCCTCAACATCAGTAAACAAGAGATACACATGTCAAGGACAGACTTTATTTCATAGGTACAAGCCTAGGAAAAACTGGAGGTCATTCATTTTCATCCGTCAGAATGAATACTAAGGACTCACCACAAGATAAAGACAAAACATCTGCTCTATTAAAAGCTACCATAAGTTTGTGGCAAATTGGAAGCATTTCAAAGCTGAGAAAAGTTCTGCTCACAGAATGGGGCAGGATGGCAGGGTAGGAGAAGGTTTCTGTTGAGGAGTCCTGGGAGAAAGCACAGCCTGGAATGACATTCTTAAACCTCCAACCACTGATTAAACATTGTCTTAAGGCAAAAAGTCTACACAATGAGCTTAAGCATGCATTACGGTTTGTAGCCAAGTTATTATCTGCAATAAACTGATAACCATTCATTAACTTCTGAGCATAAGAGACAACTGGCAAGCTATTTCATGCCTCAAAGAATTTACAGCAAAAGGGAGGCAAACACAGTGCAGGTGACTTTATATCAGGAAAATAAAATGAATATTTAAAAATGCCATTACCTTCCAGCTGTAAAAAGGATCAACATTGAGATGTTCCAACAAATGCAGTTTTTAAAACTGATTCTGAATCCTTATGTGCTGTAAGCAGAGAAGTAAGCATAGCCTTTCAATTAATAACAAACAGCTATAAGTAAAGTACTTTTTAGTGAAAATTAATTTTATTACAAGGCCCATATGAACAAGTACCAAATATGTACTTCACAAGCAACCCTAACTATAAGAGTCATAAAATAGTATGTGTACTGACAAATACAGCTTATAAGATTCCATGGGGGGAGGTTAAAAAGATGATATGAAAATTAAAAATTAATAAGTCTACAGTACAGTAGTTCTGAACAGACGTATTCCCAAAGTCACAACTTCCAAGGCAATCTCTAAGGACAAGATCTTTGGCTCCATAATAATTTCTGAAGCACTTGGGAGTTCTGTAAATTATTTCATCTGCCCCAAAGCAGATTAAGGGAAGAAAAACTGCAGAAGTGACCAGAGCCCTGCATCAGCTCCCCACAACAGAAAGCCAAACATCACTGTATTCTGTGCACACCAAACACTGACATTGCTGAGAGCTACTTGTTCAAAGACAAAATATGTCCTTTAATAATTCAACTCCTCCTGAGACTTGGAAACAAGATAAGAAGCTAAAACCAACTTTGAAACAGGATATTCAGAATTGCAGGTAACATCCACGTTCATTGGCACGCTGTGATACCTGATGTGATTTTCTGCCACCAGGCAGCACAACCACCCTGATGCCACATTGCAAACAGCCCCAGGCCCTCCAGCAACATGCCTCACATTGGTGCTTTCATCTCACAGCCCTCCTGACCAAATACAAAGACACAACTTTCTACTGCCCAGCTCAAAATCCAGTTCCCTCCACACCAGTTTGCCTACAACTTCATAGAGATCTCTTAAATTTAAAAAAACCTGGTCCATTTAAACCATTTCTACCCTCTCTGTAAGATGCTTTGCAACTTCTAGAAATTTAAATCTTGTACAGAAATTATGAATCTCTTCCCAGTCCTGTATTTTCCTTGTCATTTTTTAAATGTTCCCATGAGTCACACAGAGGGCCATAGCCATGTAACTTTCCAGGGAAAACTAGGACTTCAGGTCTCACCTTTCCAAATCCCTCTGAAATCTTTACACAAAAATCAGAATTCATTTTTCATACCTTCTCAAAGCATAAATACATTGTTAACTTTAGCTTTCATCTGCTAAATTCTTTCTTTGCTTTGATGATTGATTTATACCACAATATCATCCATACCTGACTAGTACTTTTAAAAACTGCCGTGTTCTTCCCTTATGATCAGTTTTTCCCAGAAATATTTAATATCCCTTCTGCTATGAGCAGCTCTCCAGGTTATGTCTCCTGAGTCCATTTCAAGTAAACAATTTTTCCCACTGACATTTTCTTCAGTGTGTTGTAATTCCCATTCCACTGGCCTCCTTATTGTTCCTTCTATGATACCAGTTAAGC
Source organism: Monarcha castaneiventris obscurior (assembly GCA_026261815.1). Taxonomy (NCBI): domain Eukaryota; kingdom Metazoa; phylum Chordata; class Aves; order Passeriformes; family Monarchidae; genus Monarcha; species Monarcha castaneiventris. The sequence goes on from JAMPIT010000161.1 coordinate 2,673,511, forward strand.
TGCATTTTTTTTCCACACAAACATTTTTTTTTTGGCCTAGGACACGCAAGTTTCACAGCTTTTGAAACTGAAAGGAACAATATCATCCAGCAAATTACAAGGACCATAAAGTTTTGCATAGCAGAGCTCTCAGCTCTGGCAGAATTAGGATGTATTTTACCAATTTTAAAAAGCCATATTAATTCCAATTATACACAAAAACCTGTTGGTGTTGGACTGTTTCCTAGTGGTACCGTTAAATTTATAGCAGATAGGCTTTCTGCTGCCTATAATCACTGTTTTAAATTTTCAAGTAGGTTAAGGTCAAATATTGCCCTTAAGGTGTCATACAAATATATAATCAAAATATTTTTATTTGACATGCTATCAACAACTTCTAAATATATGGATGAGTGCAATAAACCTCAAACCTCTCTCAAACAGGTAATCAAGGAAAGACCTTATTAAATTTAAAAGACAAAAGAAGAGCTGTAATCTTCCAATTATGCATTTGAACTACAAGGTTATCCTTCCTCTGCCGCGCTCCTCATACATGCATTAAAATATACACACCAGCTGACAATATCTTCAGTTTTATACATGAGCAAGACATCAAAAAAGAGGTGATTCTTTGATTTTATTGACTCCCTTCTCCCAAGTTGTGTTCAAAGACTGTCCATGAAGGAGAAAGGAGAAAAATGACAACCAGTCCTTACAAGTGGGTTGTAAGCACAAGTAACATGATGTGTATTATTGCAAAGGGTATTTCCAGAAATGCAGTGAACAGCACCAGAAAGGTAAATGCTGCCTGAAATACTGACTAAAACAAACACCATCAAAATAAAATCTTGAAAAATCCACTAACTTCCCAATCAAGGAAAAATTAGTTGAGTATGTAATTCAGCACACACATACCACATCCCACACATTCATTTATTTTTTTATCCTAAATTCCATAAGGGGCATTAACTCAGCACTAATGAATCCAACCTGTGTCATATTTTATATACATGCAACAGGATTCTCCTGTCAGTACACTTTTCAGTAGAAAGGTGAATCCAGTAAAACAACCCCACAACAAATTTTCATGGTCTTTAGTGGGGTCTAATTCTTTTCCATACAATGCTCAGCAAGTCTGCACTCCTTATGGAGTTTCATTAAAAACTGAATTTAAGTAGTTGTGACTTATCAGAACACAGAATAAAGCAGTAATCACATAAAACAGTCAGTGCAATTCAATCAAAATGACTGCCAAAGCAGCAAAGGCTATTAATTGGCAGCAAAACACACATATAAGCAATACATTGATGACATGTCTAATAAAATACTAGGCATCCATTAGGAGTGGCAAGATTAACTTCTTTCAGCAACTGGGTTGCTAACTAAGAGCCTCTATAATTATTCTGCTATTTTTATTCCTGTCACTCTTTTTAGTGCTCATCAGCATAATCACCTACTTTCTTAGCCACAGAAAGGGACATTTTTAGAGTAAGAGGTACTTACTTACATAAATATGATGTGCTTATTTTTTGGAACAAAACCAAAACTAAAACAAACAAACAAAAAAAAGACCCAGCATAATACTGTAAAAGATCTTACTGATGATAAAATACATTTCATTGCTGTACCTGTTTCATACCTGATATCATACATATCTTGTGTGGATTGCTGCATAGCCTCTTTTTCCTGGGGCAAAGACTTCAGATAAATCAATCACCACATGTTGAGTTTCATACAGTATTTCAAGAAATTGTTTCCATGGATATTCCATCTGTTGTGCAGGAGTATCAACTACTATGACTCTTTTTAATATGACAAGTGGATAAAATTCATAAATGGCTGAGTAGCCAGTCTCATTTGTTAAAACAACACAGATGCTTATGACCATAAATCTGAAGTGATTTTCTGTCCCACTTCAATTTTTCTTTTAAATCTTACAATCTGTTTTGACTTTTTCAGAAATCTGGACTAAGATACTTTCAACAGCTGGAGGACTTGGAGTCAATACACCATAGAAATCAAAGCCAGCTACATGAAGTACAAACCCACACCAACATTAACTCAATGCTTAAATATATGAATCCAGAGTTTGATAAAAAAAAAATCTTAACTTTTTTTTCAGAGGAAATTAAACTGTAGTGTACTAGCCTGGCATAAACTTTCTCATCCTATACAATATTCAGGAAAGATTTCAAACACAATGATCTGCAAAGTGGAATTTATTTCTCACACACAAGGTACATAGAAATGGAGGAGATAAAATTTATGATATATACTTTTATACACAGCAAGTCTTCCTTGGTACACCACTTATCCCAGAAGGAGTAGCACACTCTATTTCTGTGATGGAAAACAGCACTCAGGCCACAGCTGAGGAAGAAGAGGTGTCATAGTTTATCTTACTAGGGAGGAGTAGTACTTAAAACAAAACAACACAACAGGAAAAAAAAAAAACACCAAGACAGCACTCCAGTTTGAACCTTTATTTTAAAGTGAGCTGCTTTCAAGCTCTTCTTGACTAATAAATAAAAACAAGTTTCTGCCCAAGAAGCACAAAATACACTGAACAAGTATTTTACCCTAGGAAACACAGACAGTTTATTTCATGCTCAGTATTTCCGGAGACAAATCCCTCCTCCCTGAGGACCATGCTTCACCAAACATCTCAACTTCTTTCTCCCTATTCTACCATGCTCCTTCCCACTACCAAGAATGCCATCACCACAGAAGTTGTCTTTTCAGGTCACCAGTGCACAATCCAAGCAGTGGAATGAGACATTTGAATTAGATGGTATGAATGAGCCATATTTGGGTGAATTTTAAGAAGGGGTTTACAGTTGATAAGACCGTTTTCATTTCCTCTTTTAACTCAGTGATGATCTTCTACTCCTTTTCTGCACTTCTACATCTTCTGTGATTCTGAGATTCTAACCACTCCTAATCACACCCTCATAAGTAGTGCTCAACACACTTGCTGGCTTTTTTCCTTTGAATGCTTAAACTTGATGACATAGGCAACACATAAACAATACCCAAACTCCAGGGACAAGCCCACCCTGAGTCAAGAAAATTGCATTTCCTACCTACTGACTGAAGGATCAGGTACTCAGAGGCCAAGAAGATACTTTTAAAAAATATTCAGTCTGTAATTTCACTTAAGCTTGGACAATGAAATTAATAGAAAAGCAAGCCCTGAGCTGAAGGCAGCTAGAAGTTACGGTGATAAACAGGAAAGCTAAATATTGCATGAATAGGGGATTGCAGCTTGAGTTAGCACAGGATTACTGGTGTTCAACCAATTGTGCCACTTGACACTGACCCTACAGTCATAGGACACCCTTGGGAATGATCCAAAACTTCAAATTGACCTCTAAATGAAATCTCCCATTCAGCTACAGAGGCGCCATGAGAATTGTGATTGCTGGAATTAAGCACAGATCCCAAAATAAGTAAAATCCGTTTCAAAAATGAAATCAGAAAAGTTGAGACACTCCCATATTACCAAGACTTCAGTCAAAGAGAAAATATTTTCCTTGTGGTAAGAAACAACTTGCAAATGTCTGCAATGCTTCTTCTGCTAAACTGAAGCTAGGAAATGCTTCTGAGGAAGTAAAATATGACTGAAACATGACTTGGTAAAGAAATGAGGGTGGGTCTCACGGTCCAGAACTAGACTGGACTACAAGGCAGAAAAAATTGTCCTCAACACTAACAAGCCAGTCAATCCTACACACCTGAAAGCTCTACTTGTCCTAAAGATATCCATAAGAGCTCATAAATTCCCCTGACTGTCCTTCTTAGTTTCATTTTAAGCTGCAGCAGACTAAAGGCCAGCTACGACCAGACAGGACAGCCCTGACCATCAGACCTTGACCCCCATTCAGTGGCCACTTCTGCTCTCTTCTCCTAGCATTACACTGATTCAAGGGCACTAAGACTTGTCTATTTTGGTAAAGTATGTTTTCTGCCAGTTTATTTCTCTGCACCAGTGTATCATAGGCCACATAAGCAGCAAAGTGCCAAATGAGAAGCAGAAGGTGCCTGCAGGAAGGAGAGCAAGGACTCAGGAGAGCAGTCAGGATGCCTGCCCTTTCAGCAGCTCCTAGCCAGCACATCAGGTAAGCTGTCATGCAGATCCATAACCCACTTCAAAACTTGAACAGGTGGGGCAGAGAGATATGCAGAAAATTCTATCAGCCTCACCCCTCTAATTTTGGATAATTCAAAACAGCTGTAGCAACTGGTTCTGAAGGCAACAAGATTCTTCAAGGGAAAACTGCATCATTCCATACACCATACAGGCAAAAGCACAGAGTGGCTTTTGAGTACAGCCACAACGGAAGCAACCACCAAAAATTCATAAATTCCAGTACCTATGGACAGGATACCAGTAACAGTTCTTAAAGAATTTAAACAATAAATTCCTAATGCAGTACAAAACTTTGAGCAACTTACACATAATTAAAAACTTTCTTTGGGAAATATCTGGAACTAATTGTGTCATTACATTAGCTAGAGGTTACCATATTTTAATCACTCATGCTTTCCCTCATAGTGCTGATTATAATTTTGTACTTGCACAATTACAGTTCAACCTAAGGGAATGCATACTAAAGACAATCCAATCCACAAATTTATTTTCATTGTTTTATCAACAACTACAAGCAAAGAGTATTTATGCAGAGCATATTAATATTTTAAAACAGTAATATTAGGGACTGCACCATGCAGAACAGAAATACAGTATCAGGTGTGGATTGCAGATACACAGTAAAACCTAAATTGAGTAAAATCTACAAGATGACTACAACTTAAATGGTCAGTCACAGCTTGACAGGACAACAATTTTGATATAACACCTTTCAAATTACAGAGCAGTATAAGCATGAAAATTGTATACACAAAATCTCAACACAGTAATAGCTTTAGGGCCCTTTAAAGCATGTCTAAAATTTTCATTTTCCATAAATGACAGGCATGGCAATAAAAACTCTTGACCTGGGAGAATTTATTTTTAACAATGCCTCTCCCTTTTCTCCTTCTCCTGTTATTAACAGGAGCAGAGCCAGGTTGGCAGCAGCAGACAAGAACAACAGTCTCAAGACCACAAGGCAGGGGAGGAAGAGAAGAAGACCAGCAGTGACCATATATTACCTAAAGCAAGCCCAGAGTATCCAAAGCAGTGAGGAGGCATGCACTGAAGACCAAACTACTGTGCAATGAAGAAGGGTTTACAACTAACAGAACCTGAATTACACTCTCAAAACAAGCCACCAAGATAAGTAAACAGTCAGCCAAAAACACCTACCAAGGGTTATTCCTAACAGCAACACATGAAACTCCTGACCACACAAAAAAGGGTGGTGGGAGCAAAGTAAACCAAATAAACAGGCAGGCCAGGACAACTTCTTATGAATGTTATCCTGAATGCCAGAGCTTCCTTCTTTCCCACCTACAACCTGACTCCAAACAGAAGGAATGGGAGATGGAGACTGCAATTCCTGCTACAGACCTTCTCTGGACGGGATGCTGCAGGAAAGCACAGTCTATGTCTTCACTCTGTCACAAAGGATTTTCCTGGCAGCATGGGACAGCAGCCTGAAAGCCACTTCTATGGGTCCCAATGGCATGGGGGCAGAAAAAAAGCATTTCTCTACTGCTTTCATAAAGTTGCTTCAACACTATGGGTGTAAGTTGAGATGGAGGAGGGAAAGTCTCTTCTTAGGAAAATGCTGCCTTTCTTCAGGCTGTCATTCAGCTTCAGAGAGAAACACTGCTGCTGCTGCTGCTGGTGTTCAGTTCCTCAGGTCTTGGGAAATATTCTCACAAATGTACATGGAACCTGAAATTATACTTTGTATAGTTCCTGTCTTACATACAATTTTGTTTCACATGCTTTGCTCTTACTTCGCATTTCAGATACATCAAGAGACAGCTCTGCAATTTCACTCCTAACTGTCAGAATGCTCCATCAGGTTAGAGCATATCATTCCCAGGATTATCTTACCCCCAAAGCACAAAAACATACCTGCTCTTAATACTCACACTGTGATTAACACTAATAAGATTTTTTTATATTCCTCTACTCCATAAGAGGTTATGCATCTTGAAAACTACTGGAACTCTTTCTAGAATTTTGCCTGTCACTGAAGGGACATGAAACACACCATACTTCTCACATCTAAAAAAACCTGTTGACTTATTGACATGGGACCAAGTCATGCTGACCAACTTTATTCACTTATGTGGTAAGTCTAAGAATTATGTTCTTACATATGTTTAAGGAATTTTTAAAATGTTCTTGTTCCATTCTATAAACAACCACAGAAATGCAGTATTCCACAGGAGGGAAAAAACCCAAAACACCATTTCATACAAGCAAACCATAAAACATTATGGTTTTATATTTTAGATAATTAGATATTATTTTATATCTAAAGAACTGTAATACTTAAATATCTTCACTTGAGAATTGATGGAAAGTTAAAAGTCAAAGAATGTACCATCAAATACTAGTTTTCCACACTTTAGAATCCCTGTAGAACAAAATATAACTACACTAGGAACACCTAGAGCAACGAAACAGGATGTCTTCAAGAAACTAGCATAAATTTAAAGCTATTTCTGTATTAACCAGCAACAGAAGTATTTTTCAGATATAAATAAGGAGGCAGTGTAGATTTTTACATCCTTGTGCATCACTGGAAGCCTCATAGATGCTAAACATCACATAATGAAAGAGCATCCGTTAGCTTGCACCTAATCACCCAGCAAAGCTGGAAGCAGCAGAACTCAGATGCTGTGCTACGAGGGATGCTCTCTTTGGTGCTTAAGGAAGCTTCTTAGCTTTACTGGTGAATGACAGAACCTTCGTGGAGAAACTCCCTTTGCTACTGAGCCAAAACAATGAGCTCCTCTCCTCTCTGACCTCCCTGCTGCAGTGGGAAAGGGGTACACTTGCACAGTTAACAACCAGCTGTCCTCAGGCAGAACCACACAACTCCAAGGCAGGGTTGCAGTGGTAGGAAGGATCACACTATCACAACCACCTCCATTGTCACTCTCTTTCTGAGTCAAACCCTGCTTCTCTCTACTTAAAAAATTCCACATCATGGTTAAAACTTAACGGTATTTTTGTACCTTCAGGCTGCCATTAACTTAGGCATTCCATACTTTAACAATGGTATGCCAACTTTCATGGTGATGATGATGATAACACTAACACAGTGCTGTATTAGTAGCAGTAGTCATAACAGTAGTAATAATAATAACAAAGCAGGCAATTTAAGTGTGTCAATGCTGAAGACACAGGACTGAATGCACAGTTCTGAATGTAAAGGTGTTTCCACTTGGCTATTTTTAAATCAGCTGAAATAGAGCAAGGAGCACACAATTGCTGGCCTGTGTTTAGTACCTTGTAATTACACAACTATTCAGGCAATTTTTGGTTATATTTCCCATACTCCAATAGTGTTTGCTGTCACATCTAATGTTATCACCACTGCTAGCTTTAATGCTCTTTAATGCTTTTCCTCTTTCTAAACATGTTTAGAAAACTTGTAGTCATTGAAAAATACATTCATATTTCCTGTTAATCCACTTCCAGAGTCTGAACCTCTGACCTTACCCAAACAAGAAACGCTAATGCCTTTTATTTCATAGTCCATACATAATGTTGCTCATTACGTATTCTCATATATTCATTTTCCTTAAAGGCAGAAGTGGAATAGCATTTTGAAACAGAACGATGTTACCTCTTTTTTCTACTGAGACTCAGATTCTAGGAAGTTTGTATGCTTGCTACTAAGTATCAACCAGGACTTAAATTTTATTGCACTGGATTCTTGTAACTACAAGGCATCACAGAAAGGTTTTGTGAAAAGCAAACACCAAAGGTATAATTTGTGGAGGGCTGTGAGCCCTTGACTCAGGAGTCCTCTGCACTCCCTCGGAGGAGAGAAGCCTGAGGGCAAAAGGTCTCAGAGATAAAACCTCTCTCTAGGTTACAAAGTGAACCACCCCCAGCATGCCTTGTTTCTCTATGGTAATACCTTGTATCCAGCTGGTAAATTGGGTTCTACCCCACCCCCTGCCTTTCCCGTAAAAAGGCCCTGGGTCTGCCCTGAATCAGGGAGCTGCTGTCCCTGGGCTCCCCTTCCCAGGGACTGCTGGACAATAAAGCTGCCTCTGTGGCACTGCCACACACGGCTCCTGTCTCTCTGTCCCCGAGTTTGCCTCGGGTGATCTCACACAGAGCTGGATCACAGGAGCTGGAATCACTTGGAACTGAGACATCGCTACACTTGCTGAGATCACCGCTGTCCAGGGAGGCTGCCTTGGCCCCTAGAAGAGTTGTTCTTTGCTGGATGCGCTTGCTAGGAAGGTCCTGGCTTCTGGTGCTTGACCAGCATCAGACCTCCTTGCGATAACCCAGCACTTCTCATACAGCCTGAAACTGCATCAAAGAACATTCACTACTACAAGCCAAGAGACAAAAGCAAGTATATAATTTCACAGTGTAAAGTCTCAGACATTAATTACATATATAAAAGGATTGCTAAAACACTAAATCAATGTTAAGAACTAGGCTTTTTTTTTTAATTTGTGTTCCTGTACTGCCACCTAAAGATCAGAGTGAAAAACAGGAACACCAATGGACAAAGTGACTTTTATCTGTAGTCCTGGAAACGGGCAGTAACTTTCTTCTGGTATCTCACTTTGAACAAAGACCACACCAGATTCAATCAGATCAAAACCAGATTGATGAAACAGTTCTATTTCACATCACAGTTTAGCAGTACTTCACCATTTGCCTAATTTCTATACATAACCAAAAAAAAAAAAAAAAACAAAAAACAAACAAAAAAACCCCACAAAACCGACTTGAGATCTCTGTATGGATGTATATATCTCCTTTAATTAGATGAATGTCAGTGTGGACCATCTTGATCTATAAACTCTGTCTAGCCACAGCATATTTTGCAAAGGAAGACAGATTGGTGGAAAAATATTTTTTACTTCCTTATTTACTTTTTAAAATGAAACGGCTATCACTATCTAGGAAAAAAAAAAAAAGAAACACAAATTAATAACCTCTCATGATATAACAAGTTGGTAACACCATTATTTCTCCCAACAAAATATGCCCTGGTTACACATCTACATCCAAACACCTCAGATTCACTTTTATTCCACCTCTTGCTGCACTCAGCCTGTCTTCTGAAGTCTGCAGCCTCTCACAACTTCAAGTGGAAAACGTTCTGTCACCACCCAGAAGGACTCTGATGTCACAAGCCAGACTTCATAGATCTAATAGCCAGAAATCTTTTGAGTTTGGTGTTTATTTGGGAGGGTTTTGGAGGAGGTTTTTTTGGGTTTTTGTTTTGGTTGAGGTTTTTTTCAATACTTTGGTGTAAGATGCAAGCATCACTTGGGATACATTGTGTATTTCTTCTTTGATTAAATGAGGATCACATTCTCGTATCTTTATGTGGAAGCTGAGATGCCCTGTAAACTACTGAACCAAATCACCTGGATTGTTTCAACAAACAAAACTTCAAATATTTTCAAAATAACTCTCTTGCCCTCCCCCCCCCCAAAAAAAAAAAACAACTCAAACAAACAAAAATCAATCCAAAGCAAAAACCTAAAAAAGAAAAGTTGGCAGTATCGAATTTTCTCCTGTCTCTCTTCTTCACGTCTTGGCAATTATACAAGGGTTTGGCTTATCTAGCAGTATGTTTCAGATATTAATACACAGATGTTCTTCAAACAGCTCCATCACAATCCAGCTTGCTGGCAAACTGCTCAAGGTTAGAAAACAGTTTTGTTTGTTTCCTTTTAAACAAACACAGAAAGTTACTATGGGTTCGTCGGTTTCCACTAGCAAGGATTCGCGGGAGGAAGGCAGGCGTTTATCTAAGGCATGTCTCAAAACCACGTGCTCCTTACACGGGACAAACGCGGGCCGGCGACAGGAAACTCCAGCACCGCCCGCTGCCTATTTCATGAAGGCCGGTGCCTCCTCAGCTCTGCCAGTGCCCTGGGCACAGCTCCCTTTGCCCCCGCCGCACTCAGCAGCACCGGAGCGGAGCTGGAGCGTCCCGCCACGGCCAGCCCGGCGGGAAAACACCGCGGAGCAGCGGCACCGCACCGAGCCACGCCGGCTCCTGCCTGACCGGGAACCCTCCCCGGGAACTCCCCGCGCCCGGGAAAAGGCGGCATCTTCAAAAAAGCCGTTTAACAAAGAAAAAGCCCCCAGTGAAAAGAGCGGCAGGAATCTGCAAGCCTCGAACCTCAGCCCTGGCAGCCCATAGCCGCGGAGACCGGGCACAGCCGGCTCTGCTCCGGAGCTCGGACCGAACCCCAACCCGACCCACCCCGGCCGGCACTGCCGGCGCCTCTCCGGGCACAAATCCCCGGCACGGCCGGCCCCTCTCCGGGCACGGACCCCCGCCCCGCAGGCACGGCGCGGCCCCGCCCCGGCGGAAGGGGCGGCGCTGGCTGCGGAGGCTCCGGTGCGCCGCGCTGTGCCCGGTACCTGCGCAGGCAGCGCTCGCACACGCTGCCCAGCTGCTGCCGGGTGAGGACGTAGGCGAAGGGTGCGTCGCGGTAGAGCAGCTCCCCGGGCCGCAGCCTGCGGCGAGAACGGAGGCCGTTGCCCTTTCCCGGGCTGTGGAACCGCTCCAGCGCCGCCGGCTCCATCCCGCCGCGCGCGCCGCCACCGGGAGAGGAGAGGAGCGGAGCGGAGCGGAGCGCGCGGGCAGCCCCGCCCGCCGGCACGTGACCGGCGCTGCCGCCGCCATCGCAACTCAGGGCAGGGCCGGAGCGGGCAGGGATGGAGGCCGGGTGTGCGGCACACGCTGTCCCGGGCGAGCACAGCACAGCACAGCCGCGCTGAGAGGCGTGGGGCACAGGGTGGCCCTTTGCCTGAACAGACAGTTAATGATACATATCACAGAATCCCAGAATAAGTCGGGTTAGAAGGAAGCACAGTGGGTCACCTGGTGAAACCTCCCTGCTCAAGCAGGGGCATCCCAGAGCACATTGCACAGGGCTGCAACCAGAGGGGTCTTGAATATCTCCAGTCAGGGAGACTCCGCAGCCTTTCTGAACAATCTGTTCCAGTGCTCAGTCACTGAACAGTAAAGAAGTTCGTGTTCAGGTGGAACTTCCTGTGCATCAGTTCCTGCCCATTGCTTCCTGTCCTATTGCTGGGCACCGCTGAGCAGAGCCTGGATCCATCCGCCGGCATCCCTCACTTCGGATATTTATACACAAAATATTAAACAGTTTGGTTTACAAAGGAAGAGATATGATAATGATTCTGTCAAAAAACCTCCCAAAGTAGGACATTATATTTATGAGCTGGCATCTGGATGTATTTCTGGATCTCACTGTCATCTAAATACAAAGAAATATGACTGGACCAGTAGCTGCTGGGCACCTAAGTTCTGACAGTGTTTCTCACTGAGAATGCACCCCATACACTAGATAACTTTTTGTCAGAACCATGAGTTAGAGGATCCAGGTAAATGGCAACGGAAAAAGCAAAACACTTGGAGGATGAACTAACAATTAATATGAAATTGTGGTGCTCAAAGCCCATGAGATAAATGCTTTCTGTACGAGTCTGCATAACTTTCATTCATTTCTGAGATTACGCACGTGATGCAGGCTAAATGTGCTGAACTGCAGACTTCATCTGGTTTTCCTTATCCCGCCTATAGAGGGAGGTAGGGTTCGTGTTTTGGAAAGGAGTATTGACGCATGCTGTCTAAAGAACACCGAGACCTAAGAGCTCTGCCAAGCAGCTTTGCATTTCAAAGAACCCACTCAGTTTTGTTCTCAGTAATGATTATTTCAGTCTGCAATTGTTTTCATCCAAGTTACAACAAGGTAATCAGGAATGGCAATATGCATATCTAAAATACTGCTATTAGGAAAAACTAAGGTACCTCAAGCGAGAGGATTCTCACAGAAAAATATTTTGAGATTTGCTTAAATGCTGGAATGATGTAATTCATTACCAAAAACTGACAGCAATCTAGCTCTTAGTGAAATCATTATGCATGTTACTATGCTTATCTTTAGCTCTTCTAGCAAATTTTTTAAATGTGTTAAATTACTGTGATACTGTGAGATTCTCAAGAATTAACCTTAACAGTTATTAAAATACTAGGCAATTACCTCTATATTTGGCCTGTAGCTTTAGTTCTTCACCTACTAAATATTCTGCATCTATGCTGTTTTATTGAGTTTCTAAGCAGGCATCACCTAAAACCTGTACCAAAAACAAGCCCAGTAATAACAGAAGTTAACATCTATCTCTATGAGTGGCTAAATTTAAGAAACGAATGGCCAACCAAAAATATGAGCCTTAAGGCCTACCCATAAACTGCAAAAAGTGCACTTGGGGAAGAGCTAATGCAAATAAACAATACCAGATGTAATTTTCTTTATTTTCTCAGTTTTTCTTGTCAGGTTTTCTCACTTTTATGTCCAGTAACACACCACCACCTTGCAAAGTACAAAAGCACATCTGAGGGAATGACAGTCTTCTGTCTCACCGACACACAAAATAAAAATCACAACCTTGACGAGCCCAGCTACTCTAGGAAAATCTGAAGCATGAAGAAAGGGACTTCCATCAGCTTGGCATGAGCTGTACAGTAAAATAAGCCACAGAAGCCCAAAAACAGCTTTTAGCTGACACTGCAGTTCAAGTGATAGGAAAACGTAATTGCAGTAACAGATATTTTCAACAGAGCTTTCAAACACAGTATCAAACGTTTTAGTCCATGCAGTGTTGGATATTTGGACATCTGTATGAAGGGCCTGGAGAACTGATTCTGGATATCTACGCCTAGAGGTTAGGAGGGCCATTCAACAGTCTTTGAGAAATGGTGATCAACAGAATGCCCAAGTTGGATGTTTTTGGACTCATCAGTCTGAACTTTCTCAACAGCATAATGATACTAGGGCTATATATTCCAGTGATTATTTAGCCCATGACTATATTTAGTTGAATTTAATCCCTGTTATCTATGTGGTGTTTTTATATGACCAAGTCATGCACTAAACTAAACAGGTCAGACTTCTAAACAGCTGTTTGAAATGCATGACACATTGTGGACAGAAGCAGCTGTCAAGGAGTGTAATGAGGGCAGTTTTGTAGGAAATATCACTTAATTGTGGCTGATGCTGCTGAATTAGTCATACGTCCTTACTGCCAGGAGCCACCGTAATGGAGCTTTAGCTCTTCTATCTCAAGACAGCATGTTTTACAACACAAATTTAGAGAAACAACTGCAGTAATGAAATAATTCAAATGCTGCTCCTTACTCATAAATGTGCAATAACCATTCCAAACAACACAGCACAAAATGGATTTTTTGTGGGATCAAAATATGGTTCAAAATACAAAATGTTAAATTTTGGATTGTACAAAATCTGTGTCACTAACAGCATAGCATGGCTATTAAATAGTTAGTTGAAAGCTTGTAAGTACAGACAAATCTTCTATGAACATGTATCTTTTGAAGATGTCTCTTCACTTTCAATGTTGGTGTGCTAGTGAAAAAATGATTCTAGAATGTTAAATTAAAAATCACTGCAGAAGTATTTTAAGCACAAATTCATAATAAATTTCACACACAGTAATACAGATTTTATCTGTTGATTTTTTTACCGGGAAATTTACAAAGCCATTCTACTTTTATTTGTATCTTCCCTGCCTCAAACACATTTCCTTCAAACGGCAGAAGCAAGCTTATGAAGTTCTGAGCTGTTTGTCTATTTGGGGTTATATCAATAGGATCAACTACATCAGTGGTAAAAGACTTACATTATGAGTAATCAACTGTTTCATTTGGTGTATCTTAACTACCCCTAATCTCCCTTGGGCTTCATGTGCTTGCTGCATGTTGTGTTCTATCAGCTGGGGACAGTCAGTGTGCCTATTTTCAGCAGTGACAAGTTAAACAACCTACACAAGGAAAGATGGAATAGCTGTTAAACAAGGATATAATGTGAGTGAATAAACATCTCCCACTGACTTGTCCTTTCTGGAAAAGTTACTTGTTATTTCAATTTTCTCAATGTTTACAGAAGAAAAGTATGGCTTTGCTAATTAAAGTCATACAAAGCTCAGGTTGGAGTTTTCAACCTGCAGCGCCAGATTGTGTTTAGGCTGACAAAACAATTAATTCAACATGCTTCTCAGGAAGCCTCTGTTTCTTCCTATCACATTTGCACATCTTAAACTAACCACATAATCTGCTTCTCAAGTTTTATGTTGGTTATTTCCATCAACATTATCATTAACCTGCAAGGCTGAGCTCTAATTATTAAAATGTCCAGTGCTGAACAGGTTTAGTAGCCAGTACAGGCACATTCCACCTTAACAACCCCTTATCACAGCACCTACTGTATTCATTACTGCAAGGTCACAAACCCTTCTTCTAGATCTAAAGTGAACTGACTACAGAGTTCAACTGAACTGATCCATTAATTCCAAGTGGCAAAATTTCTCATTAAATGGATCAAGTTTGTTTCTGTTTCTGTTTGTTTGTTATGATTTTAATACAGGTAAGTCGGAAAAGCTTTGGCAATCGCTAGCACAGTCATAATTTTCTTTCCCAGAGAGATGGCACAAATGATGAGGCACATTGGAAAAGATTTAGCATCTCTGAAGTTACAATCAGTATAAGAAGTATGATATACTGGTGCTTTAATATGGAATGCCAAAAGCCATTCTTGGGCAGCTCCTCAAAGAAATGGGAAGAGTGAGAGCAACACCTAAAAGCGTTCTACTGGATAGTGTGTCACATGTGGTTCGTGTTTCAGAGGTTCGTGTATTAAATCAGTCTTGAAAAAAAAATTGCAGTTATGCAAAGGAAAGGAACACAAGTAGTACAGCATTGGTTAAAAATCACAACAGAAATGTAGGAGAAGCCTTTATATACAATTCAAAATTTGAAAGTGAATTTTACATTCAACATTATCTCACAAAAACTATAATCCTGCAAAAGTAGGAATTTCTGAGTGGATAGCACCAATTAATCAAATACATAGACCTACTTAATTTTCACTCCCTGAGTATTTATTCACATACAGCAGTAATTTTCACTTTTCCCATCTTTTCCATGAATACTAAACTCATTTTTATAATGGCAGGCATTTCTCTCTCCATTTCACATTTGCGATCAGGGCTAAACATTGCTTACACTTTAGCCTTAACGGTGCATTTCTGGTGAGCATTAAATCTCATTTCAAGTCCCCTGTTATGCAATATTCTTTCCACTTACAGACTCCTGCTGTTAGTTTCTGCATTGGCTCATTAAATGCTGCTTTCCAACAGCATCAAAATAAAACAACTTTCTTTTTTTTCAGTTCATATTGGAAATGTTGTCAGCACACAGTTGAAGAAATTTATTTAGGCAGTGGTGCTCTTACATTTTGTGTATTGAATACTTCTGGTATGTTGGATGTATAAGACATCTTGTAACAAGAGCAAGGTGTTTTGATTCTCTGTGAGGGGACACAGAGTCCCAGAGATACAGCAGTATTGTAGAGCAGTAGATAAAACAGTTATCATCTAATGAGACCGAAAAAGGTGGAATTGCTTCCGTTAATGCAAGTTTGCCATTCATTATCAATTTACAATGACTGTCTCTGGAATAATCAAATATAAACAGGATGAAGCCTCAAATCTTGACAACCTACACCAGAACCACCTGCAAGGCTCTGAGACAGACTGCAAATGAAGCTTCAGCCTTTCCAGGAGTTTCATCATAACATTAGAAAAGCTTAGCAGCAGCTTCAAGAGGGAGCTGCAGTCTAGCTAGCAGAGTGAACTGAGGCTGCTCAAAGTCAATTTTTCATCTGCAGCAGAACTGCAGAAGGAAGACAGAGATGAATGCTTATCACGTCTATACCTCACACTAAGAAATACAAGTCTCTGTTTGCATTGTTTTGGGCACTACTGTTATCCACAGCCTGAAAATAGCTCAGCCTTCACCAAAATGGCATTTTATAAACTAGTGCTTTGCTGAAGAAGTGTATTTTCTGCCACAGTTCTTCCCAGAGGGTACAATACAGAACACAGGAACAGAACAACCTCTCAGCATTGGTGAACAACAGCAAAACACTTACATGGTATGACAGAAAGAGAAATTAGGAACAGGTTGCCTTATGGAGTATTATGGCTAGAAACAGAATTTTAATAGCATATGGTTTTGAGTAATTTTTTTGCACATGTATTACTCATTAAAGAAAGATATTGGCAAAGGTTTCAAGTAAGACGATTTTATTTTTTCAAAACCACTTATACAGCACTGAATATTCTGGTGACTTTCAGACCTAAAATAATCCCTATACACATGTGGGTGTCTGTGTATTGTGTTATAAACTAGTAGAGGTTGCCCCATTATTTTCAAATGAAATAACTGCTACAACTTTTCCTCATGGATATCACAATCTTTATTTTAAGCAACTCTCAGTTAATGCTTTATCACCGTGTCATTACATTGTCTTCTATTAACACACCACCATTAATTTATGAGCATTATGTTGACTTTATGCTGCAAATTCAGAAAAGCAGACAATGTAGCAGTGGTTGTAAAGGCCTTTGTGTTTTGTGAATCTGTCAAAAGGGCTGTGCCGGTTTGGACAAATTTGGAGGAAAAGACAAGGGCATTCAAACCATTAAGCATTAAAATACAAACCAGACAAATAATTGTTATTTGGTCTGTTAATTTTCTTCGAATGTCATAAATATTGAGCAACAGTGTAACAAAAAGTTGCATTGAAGTGTACATCCAGAAGTAGCACAAGTAACTAAGCTCCTGCAAAAGTTGCAAAAGCTTGTCCATTCCAAATAGGATTGTGAACAAATAACTGTGAATTCATTACTTTCATCCTATGTAGAAGTGGTCTTGTTACTTGCTAAATTTTTCCTGTTTGGACAGGAAATCATCTAGCTAATGGTATCTCCGATTTTATTTAAATCATTTTTTTATCAAAGTAATCTTCCAGAAGCAAAGGTGATCTTCCAAAAGCTTTAAATTTACAAGTTCATAATCCTTGTACTTGCCAAGACTTCATCATGGAACAAGGTTTCAGCAAATATATCAGAGTTTTGCAAAGCCTCAAAAAGACGCTTATAGTCTTCTGGATACAAGTTACGCATTGCAGCATTTCTGGGAATTTCGAGTGCTTTCAGTAACGTGTCACTATTGTCCAAGCTCCATGAACTGAAACAAACAAACAAACAAAATCATAATGGAGCATTTCTTTCTGTGAAAAATTAAAAAGCAGGAAACATTATCTGAAGGTCCACTTCACTCTTTCAAAGCTTCTAGAAGAAGCCAACCTCTTATTGCAACACAAGTTATTTACAATCCATACTGCAAACAGGAAGAAACCTCTGCTATTAAAACACATAAATAGCAAATAAAGCCCCCAGCACACATAGACAATACCAAACCACATAAACCTCTTCATTACAGGATAGTTGTTCTCCCTCCCTCATCCATCCCAAATGCATAAGTCAGTAACAGGCATTACAACCTAAAAAGGGTGTTTCAGTGCTGGAGAAATTAAAGCCAAGGCAGTTGTCAAGAAGATGACTCAGTATAGCATGAACTAGTGACTTACATCTCCCAGGCATTTTCTTCTGTATATATAAACAGATGTATCTGCCCTCCTCCCATCTACATCTTTGCTATGAAAGCTATACTTTTATAAATGTGCACATACATTAACTATTTCCCAGACAGGAAAAGAGTGGATAAATACACAGAAGATGCATATTAGAAGCCTTCAACTTCCTGGCTGAAGGATCAAGTGGAGATGAGGTACACTTCTGAGCCTTAAGAAAGAAATCCATTAAGGCTCTTTGCTCTTCTCTTTGCTAAGAGAGTTACTGGAATTTAGTAGCTTATTTTTTTTCCCTTTCTGGAAATTAACTTTCATAACCTACTATCAGAAAATGAAAAGTATATTCATTATTTTCATCAGCAAGAAGCCTATGCTTTCCGGACTGTGAACACCTTCCATTTCTGGAAAAGAGAAATCTACTGATCATAAAGGAAAGCAAATAGCTCCACTGTAATACCAAAACCAGTATTAAAGAAAGTTGCATAACTGGTAAAGCCTAAAACCTCATTTTTAATTAGATAACAGCCATTTGAGGGCATCCCCATTCCACCTTCTATAGCCTTCAGCTTGTTTTCATTAGTGTGACTTTGATGTCTGCTGTAAGCTGAATCTCTTTCAGCTTTTAATTTCTGTTATAATAATAAAGCCACCAAAAGTTTTGCAGTATCTGTAAAATGAGTGACAACTTCTTGCAGGTACATGACCTAAGCTCCACTGGAGGTATAGGAATTACTGCACATATACATTCTAAATACTTGTCAACCTTCCTGTCAGGAACGGTCCCCAAAATACTGTATTGTGGGTTGCACAAATTAAATCTTCTATTCTGCATGTTGATGATTAATTAAAAATTAATTAATTCATTTTTTTACAGGCTGTATTTCATCTGCAAATAAATACTGTTTTGGGAACATATTTTAACATTTTCACATATTTCCCCGAAGTATAAAAACCGTAATTCTTTCTTACTTACTTTAATCTATCAGTAAGTCTACACCTAGGTTTAGCAAAAGACTGTTTCACCATGAAAATAAAGGTAGATGCATTTGAGGGCTTCAAGCCTCCTGTAAATAGATTTTGCTGAGGAGTCAGTCGTACCAAACATAAATGGTCATTTGGCACCTGCTGCAAGAAAAACAAAGTCACAGAAAAAAATCACTTTTTAAGACAGTATCTATCTCAATCTATAAGCTGTTTGCCACCATTAACATTTCTTATTAAAAGTCTTAACAAGATGATTTCATTGGAAGATGAGGCTTCACCTCCCTGTGCCTCAAACAGAAAAGGAAATAGAAATCAAAAGAAACATGCTATCATTTGAGGTTTATTTCTGTGTTTTAAACTGGACTTTCTCAGTTGAAGTAGACAATATAGGCTTGATGTGAGTTTTCAAGATATTACATGGCCTATAATATTCCTATACTATGCAAGGTATCTGATCAACTACCTGCTGTTCATATATAAAGGGAGAATTATGTGAGTGTAACACTAAGACACTATTACAACATGATGATTTTATTAACCTGGGACAAAGTGGAGTCTCCAACTGAAATAAATGTACTTCTGTATTGGCAGCAATAGATATATTGTCCAATAGATCTGACATTTGTACTTCTAAAGCTGTCCTAGGACATCTTGCACAACCCACCTGATGGGCCTCTCTGCACGGCTTTACAGCAACACAACTAAGCATGTAAGGCACACCCAGTCATGTATTACAGAAACATTGCAAACTACACTCCATACAGCAGTTTACTGGGGAGCGTGGAACTTAAAAATATTAAGTAAACATGCTTTTATATTATCACAATTTAATAGGGATATTCTTTTATTATACAAAGGAACATCATTACTTCTCTAGAAGAGAGAAGTAAATAACTTTACACAATGCATTTTTGCTCTTCTCAGATTTAAGTTTTGAGACTCATGCTTTTCCACAATTAACTTGCACGTGAAATCTACAATAGACATGTGAATAACTATTTTAATGAAAACCAGCAGCATACTGATTGTATTAACTGTGGTAGCACTTGTTTTGTCAAGCAGGTAGATGTGACCATCAGTAACTTTCTCTGAAAAATACTTTACCTATTCATATTCCTTTATGCTGTTTATTCACTATAATTTTTCCATCACAGACAATAAAGATATTAGTTTATTTCAGTTTCTGAGCTAATAGCAAATCTTCACTCCACTTCTGATGAATTTACATGCTGCCTTAAATTTTAATTCGAAAAGTTGCGAAAAAAATACATCTGTAAATGCTGCTATAAAGTTACTTTAACCTTTAATTAAAAGTAATTTAGCTGCATCTTCAGAAGAAGAGAACTGTACGCAACAATCTTACCACAGTTTTTGGTACTGCCAGTCCCCCATTTTTCAAATTAGTTGCAAATGATGACCAAGGTTCCTATGGGATGAACCAAATATATTATGAAATTAAATAAAGTGTTTTGTTAGAATGGAATAGACTATTTCAGTTGGAAGATACCTACAGTGACTATCTAGTCCAACTGCCTGAGCACTTCAGGGCTGGCCAAGTTAAAGCGTGTTATGAAGGGCATTGTCCAAATGGTCTCTTAAATGCTGGCAGGCCTGGGACATTGACCATCTCTCTAGGAAGCCTGTTCCAATGTTTCACCACCCTCTCAGTAAAGAAATGCTTGCTAATGTCCAGTCTAAACCTCCCCTGGCACAGCTTTGAACCATTTCCACATTTCCTATCACCGGATGCCAGGGAGAAGAGCTCAGCATCTCCCTCTCCCTTTCCCCTCCTCAGGAAGCTGTGGAGAGCAGTGAGGTCACCTCTCAGACTCCTTTGCTCCAAACTAGACAAGGCCAAAGCCCTCAGCTGCTCCTCATGGGACATTCCTTCCTTTCACTGGCTTTGTTGCTGTCCTTGGGTGCATGCAAGGACCTCCCCATCCTTCTTAAATTGTGGGGCCCAGAACTGCCCAAGGATTCAAGGTGAGGCTGCACCAACGCTGAATTCAGTGGGACACTCACCTTTTCTGACTGGCTGATGATGCCCTTTTTGAGGCACCCCAGGATGCAGTTTGCCCTCCTGGCTGCCAGGGCACACCCTGCTGACTCAGACTGAGCTGCTGCCAACCAGCAGCCCCAGTGGCCAGTGGCCAGCCAGGTGTAGCCCCAGTCAGTGCAGCCCTCTGAGCTCTGCCCTTCAGCCAGTTCTTCACCAGCATGCCCTGAACCTGCTCACCCCACAGCTGGACAGCTTCTCCAGAAAGATGCCTGAGGGGCAGCACCAAAAGCCTCCACAGAATCCAGAAAAATTGCATCCACCATCTTCCCTTCATCCACTGAGCAGGTGACCTTATCATAGGAGGGTGTTGGATGAGTTAAACGAGACTTTCCTTTGAGAACCCATGGTAACTGTGCCTGATGATTGCATTATTCTTCAAATGCCTTTAATAGTACCCATATACCATATTATGGTACCATATTATGGTACTCCATAATGTGTGCAGGTACTGAGGTTAGACTAAAAAGTCTGTAGTTCACTGGATCTTCCCTCACATCCTTCTTTGTAGGGCATGTGGAATAACACTGGCCTGCTTCAGTCAGCAGGGACCTCCCCAGACTCCCAAGACCTTTGGTACCTGATTGAGAGAGGTCCTGCCATAACTTCACTAGCTCCTCAGGTACTCTGGGATAAATTCCATCAGGCCCCATGGACCTAACAGCATTCAGCTGATACCACTGGTCCCTTACAGTTTCAGTGTCCAGAAATGGAAAGTCACTGTTCCCCTACTCACAGTCCTTGGGCTCAGGGGACCAGGCAGCCCAAGGTCTATCAGTATTATTAAAGACTGAGGCAAAAGAGACATCAGATGCCTCCACTTTTACTTCATCCTCATTAGTCAGATGACCACCTTCAAAAAGTACAATTCTTCAACTTCTTAATAATACCTTAATATATACCTTCTGGTATAGGGTATTTGGAAGACAATAGACAGTGAAACCTAATTTTAGATTAGCAAAGCATCTAAACTATTAAGGTAGGTTCCTAGAAAAATGGAGCACAAAGATAAATCTGAAAAGCATAAACTAACTGAAAGCTGATGGCCATGTGCTCATGGGGAAGTGGGGGAACAACATAAAAAAACTTTTAAAACTAAACCATAGCATGTTTCACAAGGTAAGAATGTACTGACTAGTAGGAGAAGCATGTATGCATTAAAGCACCAAGACTCAAAAACATTTCTACTGAACACATCTCAGGAAATCCAAGGCATACACGATGGCAAAATTTAGATGATGTAACAAAGAGCAGACTACGACAGATTGGAAAGGCAGACTTCTAGTTTCACACAACTGCTAGCAAAATGGAAAAGCTTTATCTGGTGTGTAAACATCTCTTTTTAATCTACCAGCTTCTGAGAATAAATGTTTTTGAGTACAGTGGCTTGCAGTGAAAACACTGACATCATAGTGAATAACAATGTTGCTTAATTGAAAGAGTTTTACACAAAACACAATACTTTTTTGGTTTTTTACAAAAGTTTTCAACAGTTCTCCTACTGATTTAAACATCAGATTAGCTTCCAATTAGTTTTCAATGATAAACCACTATAAACCCTTTTCTAAATGCATGCCCATAGCATTAGGCCATACCGGCTGGTACAAAACTCTTACCTTATGCAGCAGTTCAATTTCATACCCTAGTTGTGCAAGTACAGTAAGTGCTTGGTAAATCTTCGACTCCCCAGGCTTTGCTGTTAATATCTAAAATAATGGCAAAGAGCAAGCATTTTTGTTGCATAAAACCAAGACTTTGTCTTTAGCTAAGCAAAATCCACACATACATATAAAAGTAAGAAATTCAGTTAAGTCTAAAATTCCAAGGTAAAGTTACATGATGCCTCAAATACATGCTTTGTGCTATGTTAATATATCTTGTCAGAAGACAGGACTAGAAGACATGGTAATATTTGATGCATTTCTTCACAGCAATTATTTGAATAACTGAACTATGTGTGAATCTCCAGCATATACTTTCTGGTCCCTTTTAAGGCAGAGAAGTTTCACACAGAAGAGGAATAAGGATCAGATTTTGTATAAAAACCATAACTTTGGCAGAGTTATCAGCTTGCACTGATAAAATAGCATTCTCAAGAAGACACACAAGCAGAGTAAGTAAAACATCAGGTGACCTCGCTGAGCATTAAGCAACTTGCATCATCCTGATCAATATTACAAATCAAACAACTCTTAGGGCAAGAAAAAAAGAAAAGCTTGTGATTAGTCTCGAAAAGGGCAAGGAAAGAAGTAAATTGTAGCACGGAGATTTAACTTCTTGTAATAGATTTACACAGCCTTGTCATATGATAAAAAGCCAAAACAACCAACAAAAAGGAGCCAACAATGCTCAGTAAAAGGTTCCAAGAGCTTTTACTACACAACTCTTATTTAACAGGGTTCACATTATACATATAGCTATTATAACTAGAAAAGTAAAAAAAAACCAAACACGAAACAGAGACTGCATTCAATGAATAGGCTGCCCTGTATTTAGTAAAAAATCTGACCATTAAAAACATACCATACAAGTGGGTATTTCAGTGGTGTCCAACCTGTCATTTCACAGAAGAATATACTTAAGATGTTTAATTTTTTTCAGTGGGGTGTTAGACACAACACAAGTTGTGTAAGCAGACCTGGATGTCCTTGTCTACTTCAAGTAATTAAAGGTTTATGGTTTGTGGCTCTGTAAGAAACCTCCCAGTTTCACGGAGGAGGAAAAAAGGCATCCTTGAAGTTTAAGTACAGTTCTAGAGCTTTGGGACAGCATAAATTAGGAACACGTAATCCTGAAAGGGCTCCGCACCTTAATGTGCAGAGCATTAATAAAAAGAAGCGTAAATCATTATATTTTGCCTCAGTTCTTTTCAGTACTGCATACAAAACAACTCAAGAGGACAAGTGCACCTCACTGTATTGGTATTTAGTGACTTGGTATCCTCTTCACTTGTGTTTTTGTGTTTCGAATTCAGTCTTCGTTAACTATTACCTGCAACTAGTAAACAAACTTGTTGCAAAAGCATGGCACAGAATTTAATCACCTCACAATTTACAATGGAAAGCAGCTAGTCTGCTGCTGCATACGCTTCTCAAGGACCAGCCTCCACATTTATAAGATCTGTGGTTATATGACAACAGAATGTTTCTTAACAATGCTATCACTGCATAAAGTGAACAAGTAGGAAACTGACAATAATTTAAAATTCTGGCAGAAAAAAATTCATTAGCAAAAATATTAACTATACAATATAAATGGTGTTGTGTTCTGTGAAGCACACCTTCATTACCTGTAAAATGCCTTGCACGTACCGTATACTCTTTTTCACTTATAAAGAGGTTGAGTTCTACTCTTCCATATTTGTATATGGAACTGCATTCATACATGGTGAAAAGAAGCCTCCAAAGTCTGTTTCTTTCCAACTGTTGTGGTACGATTCCAAAAATTCTCAAAGGAACATCTGTTTCAACAGTGCGTAAAAGTATCTTTAAAATTTTGCTGTATGTATTAGACATTCTCTTTAATTCTAAAGACTAAACTACAAGCAGTTAAGAGAAGAAAGTCCGTGACCTCATGTTGTTCAAGAATTAAGACAATTCAAGCCTTAGTCAAAGCTAAGCCCAGTTTGCATTAGACTAAACCTTTAATAGACAAGCAAATACTCAATTATCTGCTATTGCCACAGGGAGTTTTTCTGAAGCTATCATGAGTCTTAAGTAAAGGTGAAATGTAGAAAACAGTATCCATTAATCCAGCATGTGTATTAAATAGAACATATACCTCAAGCAAATCCCAAACATTTTGCCAAACTGCCTATGCACCCTTCAAACATGTGTTTGTAACGTGGGATCATAAACATATACCTGCCCTCCAAGGAACTGCTACTACACCCATGGTTTCAAAAAGTTTCTCAGAAGACACAGCAGGTGGTTTCAATGCTCCCTTCGTCAAAGGATCCAGTCTGAAGAAGTCACCATGAATCACCTTTAACTGCCCATCCAGGCTATTCTCTAGGGACTGAATAAAAATAACTTTAGTTGAACAAATCTGGGTACAGTAACTGGTTTTGCAAAACGCCCAACCCAAACAAAAAATGCGTTCAAGCACTACCTAAAATTGTTACCCAGTCAACAAAAGTCAAACCTCAGAGCTGCTTCTTTCAGCTGACAAAAATAATTGCCCCTTCACCGTGCAGGGCATTTTGACATTTTTTGTGCTATTCAACTTGAGCTTTAAACCACATTCTTGAAAGAGTAAGATGTTCTACAGTGTTTTTAAAAAAACAAGCAAACAACTACACTCAACTAAGCAAACCACTTATTTTAACAATTTAAAACTAGAGTTCTTCGTATCTGTGGAGAGAATGCCTTTTATACGTATTTGAAGTCAGGTGAGAGTCATCGGTTCCAAACCAGCACTGCACTGCAAACCTTATAAAGCAACTTCTGCAGCTCTGTGTCTGATCCCCTCTGAATCCGTGCAAAGCCCAGGTGAGCAGGAGAGGACAACATATGTAAGTGTCAATTGCAGGAAAACAGATTAAATAACACTGGGAGATAATCAGAATAACTAAGACTATTTTTACAGATTTCTTAAAGTTTCATACAGAACTCTTGCTTAAACATAAACATCAACAATGACTCCAATTAGTTTCAAATTTATGCATGAAATTTTATTTATTCATAGGAAGACTATGTATGAACTTGAATTCCTACATACACAAAATGCCAAATCAATTAATTAAAAAATACTCTGCGTTTGCAATGTACAATACCAAAGTACTTACTGTTATTAGGCATTATTTCACATGTTGCAAGTAACAATCACTGCCTAATTCCTTTTTGATCCAATAATTACACAACAATTTAAATTAATTTCTCATTTTCCCTTTAATTACGTTTTAGAAACATGCAACTGAATCAAAAGTGTACCTGTAGGTCTGCAAGAAAATCTGAGTCACTTTCCAGTGCTACCACTCTAAAACCTTCATCAAGCATAGTTCGAGTCAAAATCCCAGGACCTGAAGTAGGGAAATTAAAAAACAAAAAAAATTAAAAAGTGCATTTTTGTTTCTAAGTGATTTCCTCTAGTGATTTTCCTAACACAACACTTTGGACATACCACCTTCAACAGGAAATAGCTTGTGTTTGTTTAAATACACTTCAAAACAAGAGTTAAAGAAATTATTTACAGGCAGCCTGCCCGAGATTGCTGACTGAATTACACTAAGCACAGCATTACAATTAGATACTAAGCAGCACTGGAGATAACGTTTCAAATATTTCTACTAATTTTTCTTCTGCCAACCGAAATATACCGTGAAACCTTACCCATATTATCTTTAAAGTACGTTCTGCAGAAGTGTAAACAAAAAAAAACCCCAAACAACTAGGTAACTGCAGAGGACTTGCCATAGCCCACAATCCTGGGTGTGTTTTTACTGATAAAGTTCACCTACAAAACCACAGCATCACCTGACAGAAAATTACATCTCTGGTCACTCTACAGCAAAGTTTTATCACGAGTGACTCAAGCCTCCAGACTGCACCCTCACTCATCCCCCAAGCTCTGCATAAACGGCCCCCCCAGGCACATCCCGGTGCCCACACCCAGATTTCCCGGGAAGGTGCCGGGGCATTCCCCAGCCGGGATTCCGGCGGGGCAGCGCCCGCAGTGCCGGCAGAGGCCGGGCCGCGGCCCCTTCCCGCAGCAGCAGCGGGGCTGGGCTGCCAGCACCGCCGGCGGCGAGGGCGGCCCTCGGACTGACCCCCCAAGGTCACCGGGGCGCGCCGGAGCCTCGGGGCAGCTCACCGGGAGCGAACTCGAGCAGCAGGGGCTGGGGGCCGGGGCGGGCTCCGCGCTGCAGGCAGCGCCACACGGTGCGCGCCAGCTGCGGGCAGGCGATGAAGCGGCGGACCGGGAGGCTGCTGCGCTGCTCCTTACGCACCGGCCGCTTCTCCTTCGCCGGCTCCGCCGCCCGCAGGGCCGGGTAGTGCCGCCCCACCGTCAGCCAGCACGGCGGCAGCCCGCAGAGCAGCGCCCGCAGCCCCGCGGCCAGGAGGCGGCCGCAGCCCGCGGCGCCCAGCGGGGCCCGGCCCGCCAGCATCGCCCGCGCCGCGCTCCCAGCTCCGGCTGCGCGATCGCCGCGGCAACCGGGGCGTCACTTCCTGCTCTGCCCGCCTCTCAGCGCGCTTCCGCCCCGCCGGCCGAGGGCTCTCCTCCCGCCGCCCGCCCTCTCTATGGTGCCCGCCCCGCGCCGCCGGCAGCCTGCGGCAGCCCCGGCCCCGCGCCTCCCTCCGCGCCATGCCGGCTGGCGGGTCCCGGCCGCCCGAGCCGCCGCGCAGCTGAGGTGAGCTGACAGCGGCTTGTCCGCAGCGGGAGGAGGAGGAGGGGAAGGTGAGATGCTTCCCCCGGTGCCGCACATCGCCGCCGCCTTCTGCTCGTGTCGGCCGCCGCTGGGCGCTCCCGGGGCGGGCTAGGGCCGCCGGGCGGGCGGCGGGAGGGTGCCGGTGCCTCGGCCGGGGCGAGCGGCTGCCGGCGCTGCGGCTGCTGCCCCCGGCGCGGTGCCCCTGGAGCGGAGCGCGGAGAGGGCTGAGGCGGCTCGGGAGGGGCGGCTCGGGCCGGCGGGGAGCGCTCTGCCGGGCGCCCGTGCGGCGGTGTGTGCTCCGCTTAAGTCCCAGGAGCTACGTATTCAGCTTGAGGTTTGCCTGGGTGTTTCACGGGAGTCTTTGATCTCCGCGTCTGCCCCTAAACAGTCACTTCGGGACTCGGGTGTTTGTGTCGCCCTGCCGCCCTCGGCAGGTGCAGGATCCTGCTCCGGCATCGGTCCCTGCCGGCTTCCCTCTGCTCGATACCTTGTTGCAATTACGGTTTAGGTTAAACCTGTGATTTTCGATAGCAGTGACGTTGTCCTTTCGGCAACGTCCCCAGTGCCTGAACGAGAAATAACTTTAAGACCATCTTCAAAACGTTTTCAAGTTCTGCCACACTGGAGTTGATCCTTCAGGGATGCTGTGCGATAGCCTGTCAGTGGCAGGTGAGTGGCCGCAGTGTGATGGGGAAATGGAGAGAGAATCCTCCCAAACGTGTTTCCCTGCTCCCTGTCTAGTCTGTGCAGATCTGGCAATCACAGGGTACAACTGGTCTTCAAATTAGGGGTTCAGAATTACACTTTCTGTATTATTTTCTGCAAATTCCTTAATTTCTTGTGTCTTGTTTCTCTGCTTGCGAAGTGAGAAATTAGTAATTGCCTACTTGCTAAGCAAAGTCATCTTGTTTGGTGTATCTCTCTAAAACAGAAATTGGGATAGAAAGTTGTGGCTTTGTTGTTTTTCTCTTTTAGCGGGACCTGCACGGGGCATGAGGAGGGGCTGGGCTGAATTTAGAAAAGTGCCTTAGTAAATGCAGCAGTTCTTCATATCTGCAATTTATTTTTAAATACTCTGCTTTTTTACACTGACTGCTGTAATAATTTTCCCTGTGCCTTGAGGGAAATGGACAGATTGTTCAGCTGGATGACGGGATAGACCTCAATCCATTTTTAAACTGGACTTTATGTTATAATAGCTTTTTCCCTCTCTTACTAATTAGTCTGATAATTCAGTAATTTGTAGGATTTTTAGAACATCAAGCAGAACTTGATTTTCTTAGAGCAAGTATTTAGTAACATCCTAATTCAGCATTCCTTATCAAAGTTTATTGCCTGCTATGGCCACAGAAAGGTTAGGTATAGTTTTAAGCTTAATTAATGAATTTTGGAAATTTTTGTTGTCAGTTGGGAGACTCAGGAGTGCTAGGGTCATCTTTGAATGGGCTACTCAGAGCAACTGAGATTATTCAAAGGAGTGTTTGCTAATAAAAGCCAAATGACAAAATGCCCTGACAAGTCTTCATATACTAGAAATTATACACTTTTCTTCATGTTTCTATGTATTTCAGTTTAGTGCTTGTCTGGATTGAACCAGGGGTCTCTATGGGCTAAACTCATGGTTTGGTTTCCCCCCCCCTTCTAGAACTGCCAGATACATGCTGAATCTTTCATGCATAAAGGACTACCTCTTTATGACCTGGTCATTATCTTTGACAAACTGTTGAAACCTTAGGAAAATGGTAAGTTTTGTACTTTTTTTTTTTAATTTAGAAATTACAATGTAGAAAATTGTTTATTATATTAAAGTGTATTGCAGGGACATTTGAACAGTTATTTTCACATTAATGTTTTATTGTGGCCTGTGTTTTCTAGTTTAATCCAGCTATCACCACATGCAAATATTTGAATTTACAGTCTTACCTCATAGAGCTTTATCTCTTTGTAATTTATGTGCATTGTTGAGTGCTCTGAAATTGTTTCCTCCTAATTATTGTTTCCTGAAATAAATCAGAGAGAATCAAAAGGGTTACCTGTTTGATTGGATTCCAGGCTATGCTTGAACCAAAAGAGCTCATTAGTTGTGTGGGTCAAAAAGATAGTTAAGAGACTTGATTTTTTTTCAGTGGTTCTAAATACCTTTTGCATTTACCTTTATTTGGCTCAATTTAAAGCTTATTTTTCAAGTTAATATTAAAGCATTAGCCTTTTAATATTATTTTTCTATGTATTAACCACTTAGCCATAGTAAATATTGACAATCATTTCTAAGTAAGGGTGAAAATTGCAGAAGTGCCTAGATCTTGGTCTCAGTTTTTCAAACTCTTATGCCCATCCTTCATGTTATGTACAAATTTGACAGAATTTCCATCTTGCACAAAAAGAATCTGATGAATATGTGAATTGAAATTTGCATGATCATATTTTTTTCTTGTCCTCCTAGTGGATACTTTATCATTAGAGTCTCCTCTAAAGACTCAGAATACAGATTAAGTTTGAAAGGTTTACATGTTGACAAATACCTCCTCTAATGTGAATTTTCAACAGAAATGAAAGAAGCTCTTACAATAGAACTGAAAGAATCACTTAAGCTTATTTACTTCAGTGAAGTGAGAATAAAATAACCTGCTACATGCTGGAGTTGGCAGAGACATCTCTGCTTTGCTGAGATGCAGGATGCCACAGAATTATTGTTTTCACTTACTTTATTAAGCATACTTGAATAATTTTGTTGTAATGCTTTGGTTGGTGACCAAGGGAAATAGTAGAAGGAGTGGTAAAAGATTTCTTCGAAAGTGCTCTAAGCACTGCACACTCAGGAAAAGAGACTCTAGGAAGAATTATATTTTAAAATCTTTCTGAGAGTGGCCTCATTCCTTTGACATATTTTCTAGCCATCGCTGTCCCCCACTCCAAGCCCATACATGGCACAAAGGAAATCTCCCAAGCGTTTAATTGTATGCCACAGTCTGGTTTGAGGCCATTGAGTTTGCAACCTGTGGGTTGTGTTGGACATCTTCCTGTGGAGTGAAAGTCAGCCTTTATAATGAGGTCAGCAATTTTGTGTGTAGAGCTGTTACGGTCTATAAACCTTAGCTTACTGCTTTCCTCTGTGTCCTCTGTTGACAATTAAAAATGGCTTGACATTTGGATGGGGGACAGTGGCGAGGGAGTGGGGGAGTTGTGCTGTTTGACCAAGCTATTAGTAGCAAGGGAAATTAGAATCCAAGGTTCCTTGGACGCTCGCCTGCTCCATGTGACAATGCAGATTCCAGCCTAGCGCTGAAAACCTGATTAATAGGGAGTTACTGTCCATTAAAAATCTGTTAGATCAATTGTGCAGAACACTGGAGAGTGACTGCCTAGGTACCAATTAAGTGAAACTATTACATTAGTTCTCCTCTGAGATAGTTTCTGAGCACTAGGTGTATAGTCATGTATGCTAGACTAAGCTTATTTGAATAAAAAAGTTAAACCACTCCTTCGCTATTTTTGTTATGCAATACCATGCTGTTTAATAGGAAAACTTTTTCATACCAGGTGCAGATTGACTTTGCAGCCTTACAAACACTGCAGCGAAGTTCACAGCTGACAAAAGAGCCATTCAGAACAAAAATAAACATTTTTTGAATGATCCGATGCCTTGAATTGTGTCCCTACTGATGCTAACAACAGTGTCTATGTTTTATTTCCCTTCTAAAGAACACTAAGCATTATTTTTAACATTTTCAGTGGAGAGGGGAAGGGTTTTGTAGTGTGAAGACGGTTGCATAAGCTGTGTATTATAAGGCATTTTGGCAGGGTTACAAACTTTCTCACTCTGTGTGTACAGAGAAACTCAGTCCCTAGGGCTATCAATCTGGCATCTTTCATCAGCACTAAATTTACTGCAAATATTTTTTGTGTGCATGCAAAAAAAAAAGCACTATTAAACCTTTGTGGGCAGGAGTGAAAACATTCTAATAGATGCTTTTTCCTGTTTATTTCTCTCAGAATTTCTCTTCACTGAATTCTGGTGAGCAAGTTCTGCTGACTTAAATTCACTCAGCATGTATTTGTGTGTCGGTCTCTTTAGAAGTCTTTATTCAGAAGGCTTTTGAAATGTTGCGTTGCTTAAGAGCCTGTTGCACTAAGATTTTTTTTTTTACTTGTTTTTTTTTCTTATTAATCTACTTACAGTATAACTGTGATGTCTTTAAAACTGTGTGGTTAACTGAGAAGGAGAGTGTGCAGGTGAAATGCTGTTAGTGCCCGAGATTTCTGTAGACAAATTCTGCTGTGTTGCATGCTTGCTTTTTAGGAACAGAGTTGCTTAGGAGCATGAAGTTTTTCCACTGTTGTTCCAAGACGCTGCTCCACCTGTCCCAAGTGAATTGCTAATGCATGGCCTTAGAATGTGAGCTTTAGCACTGCTTTTCTGTGTCCATGCAATTCATTTTCTTGGGATTTTTGTTTGGAACGTTAATATTACACTGCAGGGCAAATTCAGATTAATTCAGAATAAATTTAGGTTAAAAAAAGAAAGAACCTAAAACTAATCTTGGTATTCATTTTGTCCTGATAATATGAGCGTGTTAGGAAGATTTTCAGGTTCACTTGATGAATGTATTACTGAAATAAAATGGAAATTCATGATGTGCATTTTGCAGGTTTTTTCTTAATGGTTATAACCTGTAATTTTGTGTGCTTTTAGTCTCTAAGTGAAGGCATGATGATCTTATCACTTTAGCCCAACATTACATCTGGACCTTCATCACAATTCAGGTGTTGTTCATTCTGTTGTTACAGTGTTACACTTGACCCAGTTTGGTAAAATAAACAAATTGGGGTGCATCTTGTCCTGAAATTACAAGTTTGTCAGTTGCTCAGTAATATTTTGGCATTTTCACTGACTCGTGTTTATTTTATAAAGTGACATACACAGTGCAGAGCTTACACATTTGATCCTAGGAAGATTTGATCCTAGCAAGAGTTGGCATATAAAATTACTCTTTACTCCATGTTGTTTTGGGAGCTGCTTAGTTTCTTACCTGGACTTCTATTTTTCTCCTGGAAGACTGTTGAAATCTACTATTTTAATAGTGAAATATAACATCATTAACACCAGGAGAAATAATAGTCATTCAGTGTCTCTGTAGGCTGTTAAACTTCTGTCGTGGTATCATTGAAACAATCTCACTCTAAATTTTAAGTGAAGCTAGCTTTTGCTGTTTTTGTTAATGTTTGTGATAGTTGGGATTTTGTAATGGAAAGATCCTTTTTAAATTGAAACCTTTTAAAGTGGCCTTGATAACAGTTTTTTGAAAAGATGATCTGAAACAAGTTAGATCTCTGTTTACAGGCTCAGGTACTGCAAGCATTCAAATTCTATATGGAGAAACTGGTAACTGTGTGCTTCAGAAAACCTCTCCAAGATCTATTAGTCGAAAGTATGTGTAAATTGTTAGAGACAGCTCATATAGCCAATATCTATTTACACAATTAGAGCTGAAATGAATTTACTGTAATAACTTCCTGTTGGAAGGGGCAGAGTTGAAACAGCACTCAAGGCTAAATTCACTACTGGGTTTAAGTGGTTGCAGCTTCATTAACTTCAGTCAAGTTACACCAGTGATTAATTTTTTGGGGGTTGTGATTTGCTTAACATAGGTCTCTTACAGTTCATACATGATTGAGTTCTTTCTCATGCATCTAATGGCCAAAAAAAGAAAAAAAGACCAAATCAAATGTATTGTACCTCCTTACAGTCCTTGTATGGTCCCCTTTACCAAAATATTTATTTCACAGTCTTTTGTTGTATTCATCTTTGATACATCTCTGTGAAATACATCTGTACTTTGTGGTTAAGAAATGCAATACAGATGATGTAACAGTGTGACTGACTTCATGGAGGAGGTTCAGAGCAAAGACAGGATTTGATCTCGTTCATTTGTATCTGACACTGAATAATGTTGAAACAATCCTTCCTTTAGGAAATATAAAGCAAATTGATGCAAGAATTTAGTAGAGCGGCTGGATATTCTGATTTTCTAATGATGGCAATTATTGAAGCTCCAACAATTACCTCTGTTCTTAATTAACCTTCTGGCTGGACCTGCAGGCTTGATAACAGAGGGACCTCAAGTATGTAATACTTATGGAGAAGTGTTTCATAACTTTTATGGACAGCTTTCCAGTCTATTTGTGGTTGCTTCTGGCCGTGATATGATTTAGGACCTCAATGAATATTTTTACAGTACTAATTTTCTGTGTGTTGATGAGGGCTATAAAACTTGCTTGTCCCTCATCAATATATAAAAATTATGAAATTCAGTCTCACTATGAAATTTAATTCTCAGAAAATCTTGAACACTCTTCTTTCTTCACTTGGGCAACTTTTAGATAATTGCATCATTCTTCTTGCGTCTCCATTTCAAGGTATCTGTTCTGTCATCTCTGCTTTTTCATATATATTAAAAACTTACCTGAGATTATAGGAGATTTTATATTATTGTATGTTTTTTAGCAGCCTCTTACGAGATGGTAGGATCTGACAGCTTTCTCAGGTCCTTGGAAAGTAAAGATTTGGATAAGAGTGAGTTGAGATGATTAATTCTCGTAAATATAGTCTGTGGATTTGCAGGACTTTTTTTTTTTCCTGTAAGGAAAATGTACCTATCCTAGAAACTATGCATAAATTTGCCTAGTGGGAAGCTTTTCATTTTGTTATGCTTTGTAATCAAACCTGTGCACATGTTCTGAAGTGTAACAAAAATCTGGGAGTTCTTCAATTAGAAGGAAAATAAAAAAATCAAAAAATGCAAATTACTACTTCTCATAAGACTTAAAAGGAGGTTCATGCATCCCAAGGCAAGACCAGTTACTCATAGGTTATTCCTGACCAACATTTGTCTAGACTGTTTATAAGAGAGCTGCAATGATGAGAGTTCTCCATTCTCCTGAAGTGGTCTGGTCTACTGCCTTTCTACCTTATCTCTACCCAAGATATGTTCTGGTGTTGTGGTGCAGACAAGAAAAAAAAAAGGAACACATCGAATGGTGAGGTTGCTTTTTGTTCTTGTAACATTCAGTCAGATTTGTTCTAGTGAAGCTTGAAACCCAAAACTTTTCAGACACTTGGGGGACTCATCATTGTGTATTTTGAGTGCTGACAAAGAAGTTGTTTGTGTGAAGTTTTTGACAGAATTGTCATATGTTCTACTAAAAGCTACTGTTTGTTCCCAGACAAACTTCTTGTATTTGGCTGCTGACTGAAACATATTTTTAAAGTAATGTTAAATGTGGAATGGTAGATTATGCCTGGCAGTATGTTTATCATTGTTTATTAAAACTGTGAATCAGCAGTATGACTAGGAAGCATGGAAGTTGAAAATAGCATGTGGAACTTCCTCTTTAAACCTCACTATTCCTGCTGTTCATAGATGTGAAGATCATTGTGCCTTTAAATGCCACTGCCACTTGAGAAGTGTCACTTTAGTGTCAGAAAGTGCCAAACCACCAAAGTGCTCATGCTCAGACATTTTTGTAAATTCAATGAAATTAGATAAACCACTCCTGTGTCTGAATACTTCTTGAAGGACAGCAGACTTAACACATTTGAATAAATAGACCTCTTGATCTGTGTATTTGACACAGAAGCACAAAGCATGTAGAAAGATATTTTTACCCCTAGTACATTTTTGGCAAAGCCTAACAGGGCAAACTGAACAGTCAGGAGGATGTTAATGAGATTCTCTCATGGTGAGGCTGTCCAGTAAAGGGGCATAAGTCTATCTTTTGAAGTGATAAACTACCAGTGAGTCCAAGTCCATGCTATAAGACAGCGCAACAGCATGGTTTATTTTTTTTTCCTGCAGAGGTGTCGGGCTGGATAGTGGAAGCATACATATAAATATCTTTATTTCCCTTTCTTTACAAACAGCAGCACTCCAACCATTGCATTTCATATAAAACATAATGCAGTGCATAATTCTGCTAGCTGGAATTGGTCTGGCTTTGTGAGATGATTACAGCTACAGGAATTGCCTACCACCTTTGTCTTCTGTCTCTTTCTCTCTATAGCGAATTCTGTGATGATAACTTCAGCAACTTTTCTTGGTTGTGGCGAGGCAAGGGCACTCTGGTGATAAAATATTTTGGCTTCCACATTAGATGAAGAAGCAAACTGTTGTAGAGAAGTTGCATTTGAACTTCTCTAAAGAGCATATGGGCATTTTTGTTTATTATCTCCTGTAACAGCACAGTAGACATTGTCCTTTTTCTTGCAAGCTAATGAACTCGTAATGCTATGTTGTATGTAGTTTTTACATAGTGACATGTAGATACTGTGACATTTAGAGTTTCTCCCCCCATCACTGAATCTTCATTTTGGTATTAAATATAAATGTTCATAAAATGAGATCAATCTTTTTCCTTCTGTGTGGATGTTAATGGGCAGTAAGAAGAATTTGCAGTATATATTTTGATTGTGTATGGCCATGACAGTTTTCACATGGTTTTTATTAATCTGTGGAAGATTATTTATCAATATGAAGAGATACATCACAAGACAATATTTAAATGGTAGTGTCTTCACACCAGCTATCAGAAAGATCAACATATTTATTGTTATTCAGAATTATGTGGGTTAGGTTTAGTTATTCTTTAAATTTTAGTGTTTCTACAGTTTTCCTTTTTTTGTTCTAATGGTAGAAACACCAACTCTGTAAACATACTGGTTTTTTAAAATGCTTGTTTCATTTTCACGGAATCAGTTTGATTTTTTTTCCCTCTAGAACTTGTAAAGCTGCTTGTATTTAAGTAAAAAAAAAGGGGGGGAGGAAGATTATAAAACCCCAGCAACAATAAAGAAAATGAAATTCCTTTATTATTGGGTAGTGTCTATTTTTACCTGTCCTTAAACCTGAGATGTGCTGAATTTCTTCTTTGAAATGATGGGGATTCCACAACATCTCTAGACATCCTGTTTGGTTGTTTACATAGCAACCTTTTCTAGACTGTATTGCTGTTGCCAAATGTAGTGCTGTCCCTTCCTCTCTAAAACTCTTACCTTGCTGGGATCCAGGTTCTCTTCTGTACATTTTGTTCTGTGTATATTGTGCACAAACCTCCCCCACCAGGATTGTAATTGATGAGTGCCTGGTAGGACATAATGAATTCTCTTGTGCATGTAACACTTGCTGTATTATATCTTGGGAGAAGAAGAAAGCTTGGACTCATGGTCAGTTTTCTGTTTGGTATCTCTTTGAGATTCTTTTCATCATAAAAAAAATGACTGGTTAATTCCTATTTCCCATAGATGTGCTTTATTCATTCCAAAAGGCTGGGGATATTCTGGGGGTATTCTGTTTGTCTCAGTGAATTTTATGTTATTCCTTTTGGAGCGCTTATTGCTACAATTAATTTTGAATAAATTGTCAAAAATGCTTGTAACTGCTTTTAACTGCAGACTTTATACAGCTATTATGGTTTATCATCAAATTTAATGAAAATATTGCATAGAAGCAACTCTGGGAACCAATCTGAAATGCCCATTCTCTTTGAATAGAGCGGTGTGGGTGATATAGTGAGGAAGCTGACTTTCAAAGAATTAAAAGATTTAAATCTCTTTAATTAACACAATAGTTAAATGACATGAGAATGAGAGAGGGAAAATAGTATCTTTGGCAGAGGAGCTATATGAAGGTAATCAAATGGAATAAAAAAAACTATTTGATGTAAACTTTTTGAATGTTAGAAGAAACAGTGTTATGATCTTGATTGTTCTGTAAGATATGTCCAAGATAGTAAATGAAATACTACACTGTATGTTCAGGAAACATTCACAAACCCCACCAGCTGTCCAGGATAGAGGAGCTCTGTTACTATGAAGGTTTAGGGGGACTAGTGGTGTTAGTGGTTTGGTTTTATTTTTAATGTCCTCTTCAGATTTCATCTGTGCCAGGTCAGGAATGAGCCCAATTCGTACTACCTTTTTTTTTTTTTTTTTTAAATTCAAAACACAGTCCAAACAGCTGTTTTCCATAGTAAGGATAGATGGAAAAAAGCGAGCAACTGAAAAAGTTGTTAAAATTCTATTAAGTTGTATGAAGTACATGATAGAGAACACTGATGAGCATGGGCCTTTTAAAACTGAATTTGACCAAAAATGCAATGAGGGCCATTTCTCTAATGTACATACTGTTTGTCCTAAAGCAAACAAGCATACAACTAATTTCTTCAATACAGACTTTGTGTTTTAGCCACTTGGCAAATATTTTCCATTTTATTTTTCATTTGTGCCATAATCACTATGATTACATGTGCCAATTGTATGAATCTGTGTGGCAACTGAAGCACTTTTGTTCATCAGTACCTTTTAACAAAGGTCAGCACAGTTCTACTCAGTGTTAGCTTTTATTTCAGTTTTGGGCAACTAGTGAAGGGAGGAAAGATGGGCCTATGAAGAAACAATCATTTTTAATTAACATGTTGTTTGTGTTTACAATTCATTTCAGTAGCAAAACAGTAAATACAGGAACTGCATGTTAATAGCCTTTTAAATATAGTTCAAATCACGAGGGATTTTAATTCCATTTTTGTTTATAAATAAGTTTCTACATGTGTTTTTAGACAAAGCTAAAGTTCATTCTCACAGGATTTAGATTCACTCTGATACCTGCCTAGTGCTTTGGTGAACTCAAAAGGATTTGCAAATAGCAGCATTGAAAAATGCAGAAGCTAAAAAGTTTCATCTTGGTGGGAGGGGAAATCCATTTAAAAATCAAGGGCAAGACGCTTCTAAATTCTTTGAACTAGCTCTTTTTGGGTTTTCATTCTCTAAGGAGTCATAAAGGTTGTAGAAAGGAATAGATTTTCAGGGCTACTTTTATTTGGAGAAATACTGAGTTTCAAGCAATAAACCGAGAAATGTGCTCTCCAGCTTCTCAGCTAGAGACAGACTATCATTTTAGCCAAATGTTCAGAGGAAGTGAGTTAACATTTTCCATCAGAATGTTAGCTTCCTCTACAGAAAATATCACTTGTCAAAAGCATCTTTTCTCATTTTGCACAATCAAATAGGAAACACCTTGTTCAAATGCATTCATATTTCTCTTTCCCTTTGCTGGCTGTTGAAAGGATAAACTGTTTTCTACGGATAGAAGCAAGACAGTGGTGGTAGGACATCCTGATTCTTAATTATTGCTGTTAAAACTAATTCCTTATTGGGTTTGGGCAATTTTCTTCAACCTCTTCTGATGCATCATTTGATCTATGAGCTAGGGAAAGCAGCAGTAGTTATTATGTCATATGGCAGAAAGAGTAAAATCTGAACCTTTCAAATATAGCATCAAGTTTGGGATTATTTTTTTTTAGTGCTTTAGAATAGTTATCAGTAGATCAACATAACTGTTGTGTGGTTGTCTGTCACAGTATCTTCTGATTCTGATTCTTTCTGGTCTGATTAAACTTTTGTCCTCCTCTTAACCTTACATTTTGTGTTTAACTTTCTTTGAGAGAAAATGGCTTGATTAAGGAGCATCCGTCTAGTGAACAGATGCATTCTCCAGATAACTTCTCAGTATCTCCTCTAGAGTTCCCTCTGTCTTTCTGGTGTTCAAGGAAAACCAATTATCATCTAATGTGGCTGCCAAAGGAAAATGCAACTTACATCTCTAATGTACAATACAGTACTCTTCTAGTCTAGGATGGAATATTTCCATTGGAAGGGACCTACAGTTATCACCTAATCCAAATGCCTGAGCAACTCAGGGCTGACCAAAAGCTAAAGTATATTGTAAAGAGCATTGTCCAAATACCTCTTAGACAGGCTTGGGGCATTGACCATCTCTCTAGGAAGCCTGTTCCAGGGTTTGACCCCACCCTTAGTAAAGAAATGCTTCCAAATGTCCAGTCTAACCCTCCCCTGGTGCTGCTTACATGTTTTAGGGTAGGCTGTAATTTTTGTTAGACTGGTATGGCTGGAAGTGG
This sequence comes from Monarcha castaneiventris obscurior, assembly GCA_026261815.1. Lineage (NCBI taxonomy): Eukaryota > Metazoa > Chordata > Aves > Passeriformes > Monarchidae > Monarcha > Monarcha castaneiventris. The sequence goes on from JAMPIT010000161.1 coordinate 2,712,528, forward strand.
TTAGCAAGTTCTTCAGGTTGGAAGCAGAGATGGAGTTGTCCTGGGTGGTGCTGGCTTTTGCTTTTTTGTTGACCAGCTGGTGGTGGCTTGTTGCCCTCTGTGTGCTTCTCTGGAACTCCTCTCTGTCTGTTTAATCAGGCCTGTACTTTGTATGCTTGTCTGTGAGCATGTTATTGGAGACGGTGTCAAAAGCCTCACCACAGTCACAGGGAATCGCATCCATTACTCCCCCTTCCTCTGCTGAGCAAGTCAGCTCTTTGTAGAAGCACCACTTACCCATCATAAATCCATGCTGACTGCTCCTGATGACCGTCTTATCCTTCATATATTTGAATATGTTTTCTGAGCTAACTTGCTGTATTACCTTCCAAGGATTGAGGTGAGGCAGAGCAGCCTGTAGCTCCCTAAATCCTCCTTCTTATCCCTAAAGTAGGAGTGATCTTTTATTTTTCTTTTCTTTTTCTTTTTCCTCAGTCCTTTTTGCCACTATGAAATTTATGAAGGAATAATTTGGGGAAAATCTCTTTAGCAATCTTTATCAGAAATATGTTTCTATGTGTGAAAAATCCTTTTGAATTTTTTTCCATTTGTCTGCAATTTTAATTTTTCTAGCAACTAAAATGCAATATTATCTTGCATGTTTGGCAAGTGTGTATTTAATTTACTCAATTTGTGTATATCAAGAATTAAGAAAGCCTGTTGAAAACAGGCAGCCTGAAATGTATTTTCATTTAAAGGAAAGTATAGGAAGCTGCTGCAGGAGGCTTACCTAAGCTCTTCTGTAATACAAGAGTGCTTGCTGATTCTTGGCTTCACTATTTAAAACGTGAGCTAAATCTAGTGAGATGTACATAATGGAGCTATATTTCAGGTATGTGGTTCCTAATTTAAACAGCAGTATTGCCGTGCTTCTAAAGGCTAAAGATAGGAACAGATACAATAATGATCCTGTAACATGTAGGTCTTCTGTTAAATTACTCTTTCTTTGTTCCCATGAATGTGTCTAATTGCAGCATTGATTGGAGTTGCATCTTCACAAAAAGGGAAAATTGACTCCTGCTGAGAGTAGGTGGGGGATTAGTTTTTTTATCAACAAACCATCTGCTTCTGTGTATACTGAAGACGTGTTGAATGTTTTCTTGAAAATAATGTGACAATCGAGTCAGTAAACAGGTTCTACTTCCATCTAATTCTTGTAACACAGTTAATCTATCTGCAAGTTTGATCTGATACCATCACTGACAGAATTAAAAGTTGTTCTACTTTTATTCGTCCCTGGTTTATTTTTATTTCAGGCAAACTATGATCTTATGTGACAACAATGCTTTTGTTTTAGCCATGGATTTAAAGGTGGGGGGAGGAGGACATGGAGTGGCTTCTGTTTATCTTTTTGTTTTTCTCATTACCTCAGCTGTAACTCTGGGAGCACTGCTGTAAAGATCAGCTGTGCTTTTGCTCAGGTGACTGGAACAATTATCGTTGGATAAAAATATGACTTAATAGATTTTTTTTTTTGTATGTAAATATCCCCCTCTTTAAGACTTTAAATGGGTCAATGAATGAAAAAAATCCCCCATACTTTTAAGCTATATCACTTGGCTAATGTGAATCTTTATTGACTGGCATTGGCTGACATGGTCTATCTATTATAATATGCATATTATAACTGCTTCATTCCATTTTATATTTTAGGTCTAAAAATATCTGGAGGGAGATTAAGTGGTTCAACAAGTAACGCTCTAATGGATGACAGAGACTTTCCACCAAATGATCTGCAAATAGACTCAAAGGACAGTCTTCCTGCTAACTATAGGGTAGAAAGTTTGGCATCTCATTTGATTCCCTCAGCTGATGAAAATGAAAATCAACTTGATGGTGATGGGAATGAAGTTCTGACCAGTAGTAGCATTGCTATGGGACAACAGGATAAAGGTGAACAGGATAACATCAATAATAATGAGAATATGGACAGTGGAGACTGGATCCCAAGCTGTAAGGAAAGTGAGACTGAGAGAAGATCTGTAAATGTCCATATGGACCCTCAGCTGGAGGAAAAGCCTATTACAGAAAAACAGCCAGGTGGAAAAAGAAGTCCAAGAAGCAAAAGAAGCTCCAGTAAAAAAATCTAAAGGTACTTCATTTAAAAATTTTTTGTTCTGTTTACTTCAGAAGTAACACTGTAGTTTAAATCTGTGAGTTAATATGAAATATAATTTAGTTGTTGTACTAATTATTTTTAGCATTTCAGTAAAGGTTTGGCAGTTTTTTTGTTTGTTTTACTTTTTTTTCCAGAACTGTTAATAGTCGTCAACCAGATTCAACTCTAAATGTTTTCACCTTCTGTATTTAAACGGTGGCTGTGTAGCAAATGTAACACATCAAGTAAACACAAGTAGAGGGAGGTACACAGTGTCAGTATGGAAATTGGGCTGGCTTCCAAATCAAAATAGACAGAAATTCTGGCATTATGGTTTTGTTCATTGAACATCATGCTTGAGTGCAAGATTTTGGTGTCTTGGTCCCACGTCAAGATTTGAAATCTTGTTATGAGTACCAAGTAGTTTGATCTTGGCCTGCTGTTGTAAAATTTACTTATGTTTTTCAAAGCTTACCAGATCGTTCTAGGTTGTGTGTTTTCGGTGGCAAACTTAAAAAATGTGTTCCTACCAATTTTCGATGTTACTTTTTCGTTAGATCTTTTGGGTATGAGTTGGATAAGGAAAATGTAATGTTCATTGCATGTTCTTTTTTGAGATCCTTCATCCCTTTTTGAAGGAGTAGGATTTTCTATAACGTAATGGGTTATATTAGGTTTTTGCCATACATCCTAAAGCTTATGTGTCATAGTGCTGTATATATTAATTAAAATCAGTATATTTCATGCATAGGTTTCTTTGAAAGAACAGCTGATTCACATGTGCTTTTTTTCCATGCATTTTAAAATAAATAATTTTAAAATACAATTTTCCTCATAAATGGCAAGTCTTTCGTGACCTAATCTGAAAACTGATTATGATTTTAAGGGATTATAGAATAGGCGTAGGCAGGAAAGGAAGGAAGCCTTGTATTCCATATCTTGTACAAATAGGCAAAATCTAGAAAAGAAAAATACACACTTAGCTTTTTCAATACTCTCACGTGATTCTTCTGTTTTCACAAAATGCAGTTGACTGTGTCACAATATCTTGATGCTGCAAATGTCATTATTTTAGTGGCAATCTTCCATTTGATTTCCAGCACCAGCTATTTTAAATGATTTCTGAATATCTCATTACACCCTCTACATGAAAGATCCAAACTAGCTTTCTTGTCTTTATACCAACTCAGAGTTAAAGGTTATAATCAAACTAGACTGGAAGATTCCTGAGTGGGTGACAGAGGAGCACCAGACAAGCAAGCTGGAATATCAAACTAAATACTTGCGTGGCATGTATGTTGTGATTTTTTAAAAAAATTATTTTAAACTGTTGAGAAATCACGGATTAGTTACTTTGACTTATAACTAAGGAGGAGATTTATGAATCTTTTTCCCTATAAGCACACCTGTTATGGTTGCTGTTAAATGTTGCCATTCTAGAAAAGATGATGTTTGACTTAAAAAGCATATTGTTCATATTCCTCTTCTTGCTAGTGACTAAAGCAATTTATGTGGAATATGGAAAATTGCATATTAGTCACTTTTGTTTACTTGTGACTTGCTCAGCAGAATATTGGTGATTGTGGAGGGCTGTGAGCCCTTGACTCAGGAGTCCTCTGCACTCCCTTGGGGGAGAGAAGCCTGAGGGCAAAAGGACTCCGAGATAAGAAACCTCTCTAGGTTATGGTTGCAAAGTGAACCACCCCCAGCATGCCTTGTTTCTGTATGGTAATACCTTGTATCCAGCTGGTAAATTGGTTTCTACCCCACCCCCTGCCTTTCCCATAAAAAGGCCCTGGATCTGCCCTGAATCAGGGAGCTGCTGTCCCTGGGCTCCCCTTCCCAGGGACTGCTGGACAATAAAGCTGCCTCTGTGGCACTGCCACACACGGCTCCTGTCTCTCTGTCCCCGAGTTTGCCTCGGGTGACCTCACACAGAGCTGAACCACAAGAGCTGGAATCACTTGTAGCTGAGAAATGGCTACACTTGCTGAGATCCCCGCTGTCCAGGGAGGCTTTGCCTTGGCCCCTAGAAGAGTTGCCCTTTGCAGGATGCTCTTTCTAGGAAGGTCGTGGCTTCTGGTGCCTGACCAGCATCAGACCTCCTTGTGACAGGTGATCATTAGAAAAGCCAATCTTTCACTGTCGACATGTTTTTACTTTAGAAGAAGGAGCAAGTACTCACACTTGCAATGTGTATGAAACCCTCTAAATAGTTGTTTGTAAAGAATAAACAGTTATAAGTTTAATTATTATCTGTCTGTATATGCTTGGAACGTGTTGAAGCTAAAATTATCCTAGCTTCTGCTATCAGCAGACTGGAATGCGAGATTAAGAATCACTCTTATCTGGTCGAAGGTCCTTCAGGTTCAATATTCTTCCGCTGACAGAGACCAACAGAGGATTTGTGAGAGTATAAGGACAAGGCAAACATGTGGTGATTTGTTTCCATGTTCTGCTTGCCATCTGCAGTAATCTCAGGACTTTCCCAAGTAGGAACTGATAGACTGTAATACTTTACAATGAATTTGTCACCTGGCTTACAGTAGCTTTTTGCATCCATTTGGGTGTCCTGCAGTAAGTAGTTCCAGGATTTCATCTATTTATTGTTTGAAAAAGCACCTCCTTTTAGCTGTCTTGATGCTGCAGAAGACCTATTAGAGTGTATTGACAAGTCTATAGCTTCTGGAGCCCAATTTTTTCTCTCATTCTTTTTGTATACTCATCATAGTTCTGAATGTACTATGATTATGTCTGGTGAGAGAGGACTGGTGACCAAAGAATTGATGTACATTTCAACTGAAGAATTTAAACTTTGGTGATTATTCATAATGTTATACCTTGTAATGAATTGTACTAATTTTAAGTGTGGTCGAGATAGTGATTAATTAAATTTAATCTGTTTCAATATATTTTTGTAAATACCGACTTCAAATTATCCACGTTCTCTGAAAATGAGTTCATCTTTTTTCAAAAGGCCAGTCCTGGCATAACTGGTGACTTCATGTTGTAAAATCATTACGTGGTTCTTTAACATGGTATAGCATGGTAACCTGCACTCAGTCTTTTCTGCCCAAGGTAATGCTGCAACATCTGCTTTTTCTGTAAATTATTCCACTTATTTCTTAAAGCAGCTTGAAGGTGGAGGAAGGAAGAAAGTGGAGTGTTTGGGATGGATTTGGTGTTGAAGCAAATAAAATATATGAATGTAAGATAGTCAAATTATATGAAAATTCAAGTAATGTTGTGTTACTTAGGGTTCTGTGCCATACAAAACAAGATTTTGGATTTGCTCAGTTAAAGTTGTAGCTTTACCACCAACACTTTTGTCTCAAGAGCTCTTCTCTTAAAAATGAATGGTTTTTAAATACTTGCTGGTCTTTTTTCTTTTTTCCTCAATAGTTCTTGAATGAATCAGTCTGAAACAGCTTTCTGTATTGAGTACCAAAGGATGTTTAAAAAAAGATATTGCCATATGTTTTCTGTACTAGGAATGTCTGTTCCTGGTGACTTAAGCTAGTGCTACTGAATATGAAAATTCAAATTCACATAAAAAACTGAGGGCAACATCCATAATTTTATTTTGATAGCAAATCCCTCATACTTGCGCCTCTGATTCATTCTCAGGCAGGTAGCAAGAGCATCTTCGTTTCATACACTTACAGTACTGACAAATTTAAAAAAAACCTGAGACATACTGAAAAATGTGGGGTTTTATTCAGAAAGTGTGTCAAAATTTGATGGTTTTTAGGCAAACTTGGCACTGCTTCTGTGAGCTGTTGCAGAAATTGAGAGAAAGTTTGCTTCTTCCCCTGTCTTAGGAAACATTGGCACACCCAACTGGGCATAGAAGGTGTCAGTTGAAACATTTGTGAGCCTGGCAGAGCAAAAACTTGATTCCGGCTCTTTGCCATGGGCCTACTGAGTGCCCTGGCCACTGATGTCTTCTGTGTCTTTCCACATATGTTTTCAAAAAGGCTTTGGTTCCATTCTAGGGTGGAGTAAGTATCAGTGCTTTATAAAGTGAAAAAACTTACTCCTTCCTTATTAAAAAGTCAGAAATATACATAAGATACCAGTGTCTAGTTAAAAAAAAAAATTATCTGCTTTGGACAGTAAGATGTATTGATTCCTGGAAAAAGTAGTATTGTGTGCTGTCTTGAAAATGGGGGGGAAAAATAAATAGGGATCCTAGCCTGTCACATCTTTATGATGAAATAGCATTACTAAGTGTTACAATAAAAGTTCTTTGTTGTAGTGCTACTAAGGTACAAACACTATCTTGGGTTGAAAATTAAACAAAGTAGAATTAACCTAAATAACTGTAAGGCCTTTCTTTTGGAATCAGAGAAGAAATTTGAGGGCAGAATTTGATTCTGAGTGACAGCTCAGCTATATGTAGGAATAAGAATGCAGTTTATAAAGGACATGTTAGCAACAGTATCATGATAACATTAAAACTAAGGTTTTTCATGATAGTTGCTATTGAGCATGTTGCAGTCAGTGTTCATGTTTTGATATAACAGGTGATTATTAACTGCTTAATAAAGTGCAGTTTGAAGTGACATTTGGTTTCTGTGTTTGTTTTTCTAAGAGAAAAGATTTGCCAGAACATGAGGACCCTCTTTTCTGGTTTCATAATAAAGTGCTAAACAGGAAGCTGTATTTTTAGGGACAGCCTTAATTCCATCTCTAGAAGTATTTCCTGCTTTGTATCTTGCATCCAGTTATGTCTCTTGTTGATTTTGGCCCACAGGAAGCCCAAATAAATACCGGAAAATCAGAGATGTGCATTAATATTGAAAAAGCAATGTTAAGTTACACCCATGTTTTTTCTGGCAGTAAGCCCTGTGGAAATAGCCACCCACAGAGATTTAGTACTCCTGAACGGGATAGTTTATTTAATAAAGAGTTTAAGATAGTCAAAAGTAAAATGGTGGAGCCTTCCATGGACAATCTGTTTTCTTAGGCCCTAAATCTTAAACCTTTCTTTGGCTCTAAAACTTAAACCTGAATTATCACTATTGGGTTTTAGTAGCCATGAACACAAGAGGGTCTGAAACCAAGTGCCCAACCTGAGGACACAAAGATGTTTGAAACAGTGCCCTCACCTGTCTGTCTTTCAAATGATAACGTGGTCTTCCGGAAATGGGGAACATTACTCATCATAATTTGAGTTTGTTGAAGTTTATTGTGCACATTTCTGTGGCCTAATTCTCTAAATCTTTTTAAATAATTATGGGATTTTTTTTAAAGTTCAGTCTTATGCAAGTGTGTCAAATTTAATGTTTTACAGAGAAAAAAAAGAAGTTTATTAACCGTTGGAATCAGCTGTAGTTTTGTGGTTGCTCCCAAGACTGTGTTTTATAGGAAGCTGTCATTTATTGCTTTTATTCTGTGAGCTTTGTGAGAAACCAATCCAGTCAGTATATGGGTAGTTGATTTCTCCCACTACTGCTGTCACTACTACTACTCTATGCTTCTTCCTTAATCTCATTTACCATTTTCTCATAACTATCATATTCATGATCAAAATACACAAGTTTTGCATTTCTAACAATAAAATGTGGGATTTGCACCCAGAAAGTTTCTTTTAATGTAATATTCTTATACTTTTATGCTTTACATTATTCTTGAATGCCTGACTTATTTTGACTTCTCTAAAACTGGAGACAACAGGGAACTGCCAGGAAATGTAGATTGAGATTGTAGAATTGAGAACCTAGTTTTCTGTTCAGCAAGTTCTGAAATCTAAATTCAGTTTACACATCCTTGTGTCATTGTAACCAACATAGATCAGCACTACTGGCTCATTCTCTGGACTCTCAGACAAACTATCCAGCTATCTGGAGGGGTCTTCCTTTTCACTCAGCAGGACAGTCCCCTTAGACATCTCTCTCCTACAATAGAATCCCACACTGTCATCATCTGCTTCTTTCTGTCCTTTAAGGTCCTGTTCTCACTGTGAGGAGTCACTGTGTTATCATCTGAAGAACAGGAATTGGTCAGATTGTCCTTCCTTCCTTGTGTCTCTCCATCCCCAGGACACCTCCTTATGTGAGGTCTTTGGCAGGAGCAAAGAGGCAAACTGAGAACCTCATTCACACTGACCTCACCCACCTGATATTTGCCCTTTTTGAGCAAAACTGCATTCTAAACAACTTTTAGGTCATCCTGGTCTCTTATTAATAACTCTATGGGACACTTTCAGTCTAAGTGTTTTGATTTTTTTTTCCCCCCATAAGTGAAAGCAGGGTCCCAGTTAGAAGTATAGAAATATATCTGATGTGTGTTACCATGTTGTGTCAGGTAGGTGAGCTGACAGTGAGGCAGACCTGTCACCACTGATTTTGGCAAGGTCAGTATTATACTAGGGTTTTATTCATAATGTTCATATTGAAATTTCCTAAAAAAGCAACTTGATGTATTTTTTTTTTAATCCTAACCTAAGTATTTGTCCTTTTTAAAGGAGTTTCTACAGTGGGAACCACAGGAGTCCAGGAGGAAAATACTTTTATTAGAGATGCAGATTTTGTGCAGGCTGAAGGTGCTGTTGAAGCAGAGGAAAACTTTCATCCAAAGGAACAAAAGCAAACGTTGCAGTCTCTTTTCTCTTTGCTCCGTGAAGAGGTTGAGCAGATGGATTCAAAGATACTGCCCCTGTGTCTCCACCAGGTACTTTTTGTGATTTTGGGGTGCTGCACCCAATTTTATTTTTATTTGAGACCTGTATTCATTAGGAAAAATACGCATAAATGCAATTTGTGCCAATACTCATATCTGGACAGGATATTTTGATGCATAACAGATGGTCAAGGCAAATATCTCGTCTAAGATCTTCTAATATTTGTTAAATTATAAATTGCCTTGTATATTCTGTAGTTAAAGGAAACTCTTAAGGATGGGTTTCTAATTCCCCAGATGGTGAAATGAGTTTGGCAGGAAGATTTAGAAAAATCAGTCTTTAATATACCTTGAATAAGGTTTGTAAGACACTGGTATAGTTACAGGACAGCAGATATGATACCTAAATAATATTTTAAATCTGGGATTGTTTTTACTGTTACAGACTTCTCTCTAGCATAAATTTTACGCATTAATGTTAGCATTCAAGGTTTCTTAGTGTATACCTTTATATAAGCACAGTTGCCGCACCTGCAAGACCAAAGGAAAAACTGTGGTTTGAAAAGCAGTATTTCTTACAAACTGGCCAGTATGTTGCTTTTTTTTTCTGGAGGTTATGATGCAGAACAAATATGTAGATGGAACTTGACAGTAGTAATTTATAGTTTAGTTGTGTCAGACTAGCAGCAGACTAGAAGACCTTTGGCTTGGCTGTGATTTCTAATGTGGGCCATATGTAAATACTCTGCCTGTATGATTTGACTTAGCTGCATTGTCTTTATTTTGGAAAATGGGATGGTTTTAATATTTTAAACTTCTAAACTGCAATGACATTCCTGCATTCTTCTTCTCTTTGATACAAATAAGTGATTTTGTGGGAGAAAGAGGTTTATCTTTAGGATTGCATATTATAGATAATCTACATTTGACAGAGAATTTTAAATTATTTTTTCTAAGCTGTGCTCAAGAGAAGATACTTCTCCTTAACTTACAAGAAGCTTAGCTTTAGGGTTAACAATTTGTACTTTTAGCCAACTCAAATTTGGTGGTTGTTCGTGAGTCAGTACAAAGGTCATTTTTGGAAAACAAGGTAGGGCAAAAACTTAAAGTGCTTTACAAACATCAGGGAGATCCATTGCACGTGATGGAGGTGAAATCTGTTGCTTTTTAGATGAGAAAGCCAAACCCTAAGGGGAAGAACCTTTTGAAAGTCATACAGGAACTGTGACAGAACTGAGAACAGAATCTGCATATTTCAGAATGAAACCTGTTCAAACACTATGTCTTTGTCCTAAAAATTATCAAGCATTTTGAATGGAGTGTTTGAAAAAAAGCTAATGGAACTTATGAGGATCATAACCTTTTTTTTTTAATTGATGACGGGAGAGGGAAGGATTTTGAGTTCAGCATCCCTGTAGTCTATTAAGAATTTTTTCCCTTTCTAGTGAATTAACCTTTCACATTTAGTCTTTTTTTTTCAGATCACAAATACAGCCTGACAGTAACATTAAACCAAGTCTAGCAAATAAAAGTCTTCTATCACATTCTCTTTCTATTCTCTATGACGAAATTCAATGTAAAATCAAGAGTTGTGTCAGATGTTCTGGAGTATTAACAATCTGTGGTGTTTGTGGGAAGTCTGTGTTAATAATACAGCCTGTGGGATAATAGGGGCTGTTCTAAGAGTCAACTTTTAATTAAAATAGGATGTAATTTTTTCCTGTCTTGAATGAGATTCATTTGATTTGTTTAGGACTTGTTACAGAATTTAAGAAGTATTTTTATATAAAACATAGGTAGAGCTTTGACATCTCCGGAAATCCTTAGGAGGCTATTGTGGACAGCAGACAAAATATGCAGATAAAGAACCTTAAAAGTCACTTACTCATTGTCTTTTGAAGGTACTGGGCTCAGAATGGTCTAGTGGTTAGTAGTAAGGCTGAGAGCCAGGAAATACAATTTGTAATCTAGACTCCTCGATCAAGTTCCTGTCTTTTTTGAGCAATCATCTTTAGACTTCTGTGAAAGTGCTTATTTAAGGCCTCCATATTATGACTACTTAAATTGATATGTCCCAAATATTTTGAGACTGAATTTTTGTGTGCTGCCACAGAAATCACTGGGGTAACATCTGTGAGGTGCCTCAACCTGAATGTTCTGGTATCAAGGTACCTGCAGTTCCTGGACACATTTTGCAAGCTCTGCCCTTGCCTCACCATGCATGGCAATTAGGAAGGCTGCCAAAATTCGCTGTCCCTGAGGACTGATTAGTTGCTGCTTGTAAAGGTCAATGATAGTGTAGAGCTCTGTGGAATAATTCTGAGGTTTATAATTTTTGTATTTCATTGCATTTACAAACAAAGATGTCAGTATTCCTCAGCTTTCTAGGAAAGCCTGCACAGTTTTGTAACGAGCACAAATAAGTTATTGTTGCAATTCTCAAATATTTTTTGTCTACAGGGAGACAAAAGACTGTTCTTTTCTCATCAGTCAGGAAACCTCCATTTCTGTTTTAATGCATTGCAATGTAATGCTCAGGAGAGCACAGCAATGATCTTAATTTGATCAAACAAGGAAACATTGGTTAGGCACAGAATTCAAACTCTTGAACTTGTATCAGTAAAAATAGTACTTCTGTTCTAGGTCATTTTAAAGCCTTCTATTAGGATAACTAAAAATGTTTCTGAAATAATTTTTATTGTTATAGCAACATAGAACCCAGCTAAGATTTGGGTAAATCTGTTTTGTGTGACAGGACTTAATATTTCTTTGGTGTTTGATACTCTTTTGAAACATTTTTCCTAGAATAGGAATACATGTATTTTGTCTGAACACACCTATTTTACCCAAACTAAATAGGAACCTGAAAACCAGATGTTTAAAGCTATGATAAAAAGTTTACATTACATCCTTACCACTGTCATTAAAATTATAGATTCTTAATTTTTTTTCACTCTTACAGATAGCTGAGACCTATTTTCAAGAGGAGGAATGTATCCTTTTACTTGCAGAAGTTGTTGCACATCATTAAACTATTGTGGCATGATAAAATATAAAAGGCAAATGCTTTACTGTTAACATGTTGTGGGTCAGGGTTAGAAAGACGTGAACAACCATAATTTACCCATGAGTGAATACACAATATGCTCGGAAATCCTCCTTAATCAAACAACTGGAATGTGAGTTAAGTAATAAATTCATTCCCAGCAGCTGTACTGATGCAATCATTACTAGTTAAGCATAAACAAGGAAGAAGATATTTTCAAAGAACTTTTGTTTTTATAGGGTAACTTCTATTCTAAATAGTAACTGGGAATATGTCCAATTTAGAGATTAGGATATGTATTATATCAAAAAGGGTCCCTATATTAATGATAGAATTGTCACAACAGTTGATTAGAATATGTACTACAAATGTCTAGATTGGAATAAAAATACCAAACAGGCAGAGCTGAGATCAGCTACCTGCAAACAGTAGCAAAAGGGTGTTTGATGAATGCTAATTAGTCAAAATCGTGTCAAGGTAGTCTGAGAAATTGTTGTAGGAAAATATGGGTAAATGCTTCTGGGAACAGTTTAATAGTCCAGTTTATTTTGATTTGTTCCTAGATAATGCAAGTAAATTCGGTCAAAAACTTGTAATAGTTGAACTGCTGATCATTACTCTGATATATTTCAGTAATTGTGTGAGAGAATAATAATATTAAACCTTAAAGTTAAGTTACAATTTTAGAAAAGGTGGACTGGGATTTCCTCTTTGCTTTAAAGGGAAAATGATCAGATTATAAAAAGAAGAGGCCAGTGATAAGCCCTTAAGGTATATGTGATTTACTAAAATGTACCATATATTACAGAATTTGTGCATAGATTATTTCTTTATTATGTAATTTGTTACAAACAAAATATAGCAAATAGGCAATTGTAATTGTTTAGTAGGCTAAATAACAAGGCATAAGAAACAGAAAAATTGTATTAGCCTTTAGATAAAACAATCTATAAAATAAAATAAAATATCCATCACTATCTTAGAATACTTCATTTTGCTTTGCTCATCCTAATTCCAAAATGTCCATCAGAAAATCCAAAACGCACAGTGCAAATTAAAGGCATGGAAAAATTCTGTCATAAATTATGGTGCAGGGGAAAATACAGTAAATTTAAAATTTAAACAGCATGGTAGAAACAGTTCCTCTTTCATCGAAGTTGCTTTAATTGAAAGGCACTGTATTTAAAGCTGATCAAAGGAAATATTTTTTAATGCAATGTACACCTGATGTGTGGAATTCAACACCACTATATAATACATATTTATGAAGGATATCTCCACTGTACCTCCAACCATCAGTTTCCTGAGGTTAATAAAGAACTTACTTGATCATGTTGCACTGTATTAATTATCCATGACAGACATTTTAATTCATCCAGTGGAGAACCTCATATTAACAATAATTCGGGGTTTGTTGCTGTGATCCTCTGAGGCTCTCTCTGTGATCTGTAATTCTGTTTCTAATAACAGATTTCCTGAAGACAAGGAATATTCTTTCCATTAATATTGTTATTCATAAGCCATGCTGTTGCATGAGGCTAACAAGAGTAACAAGTACTGGTTGTGTTTTTGTAATAATTACTCCAGTGTTTTAATTAGCATGAATAATGGAAAGTGGTTTTTCTGTATTACTAAGAACCTCATTCACTGTACCTTTATCCTCATTGTATTGTAGAATTACATGTCAAATTGCTGGTAAAACAGCTTTAAACAGCACAACTAACAACTCAGGCTTGGTGGAACTAGAATTAGTTGACTGACTATTGTAAAATATGTGACTATCAGTGTACCTTTGTGAATATACTGATAACCCTAACCAAGGGGAAAGTTCTTCATGTAGAAGAAAAGTGAGCAGAATCTTCAGGAAGACAAAAGGTAAACTCAGCATTCCAACAGTGTTGCATACAATGGCTGAAAAGGGGGGCAGGTATTTTTCAAAAGTTAAAGTTGGATAAATTGTTCTTATACTGTCTCCAGCCAGTCAGTAGAAAGGAGCCATATTTTCAGCTAATTGTGGTTATTGACACATATTTATATTTCTTGAGAGATACATGCTGATATTTGTGTCATTGTTTTGCTTTTCGTTTCCCAGAGATTTCATTTTTTTGGTAAAGTTATCAGCACATAACATCTCAGTCATTTCTTTTCTAGAAAAATCTTTTGTTGTGCTCAAGGCATGTGGGAAGAGGTATCTGCTGAAAAGAATAGGATTTTCTTTTTTTGAATGTTTCTCAGCTTCTTGCCTGCTGTTTTCATGTCTGCTATTTTTTTTTCTTTCTTGCACAGAAATCTCGATGCCAGCCATTATTCATTTTGATTCATTTATTTCAAATTTCAAATGTATAATTACTTCCCTTTCAAACATGGTGCCAATTATAAGTGTCATACCATGTCCACATATGTGTGCATTTGCCTTTAACCTTCCATTCAGATGAGAAGGCAATGAAGTTCATTCAGCTTGAACGACTGTATCATGAGCAGCTGCTTGCAAATCTTTCTTCCATACAGGAACAGTGGGGTGAGTACCAGCTAAACTAATATGGTAGAAGAAAAACTTGCTTTAGTGTGCATTTCTAAATAATAGAGTTATACATATTGCCAGGCTAAAAAAATTACATAGCAAAAGCAACATTTATATCAGAATTTCTCTGAGCTTGTTACAAGAGTATTCCTGCTTTGGATTTGTTTGCACATTTTTAATTATAAAGGTGAAAATCGTTTGTAATTCTTTATTCTGTTAATCGAGACTTTGGTCCACAGTTGTTTCAAGCTTATTTTTGGGTTAGAGTTGGTGAGTCTGATGCGGTGAAAATAAAGTGTGTTCTGAAAGAATAGGATGCTGTTCTACACAGTCTGAAACAAGACAGTAGAACATACACACAAAAGTTGTCAATATTTCTCCATTAATTAGTTTCACCTATTTGTTTTATATTAAGCAAATGCTACTCTATTATATCTTGAGTAAAAATTATTTTGATTTAATTTAGAAAGAAAATGGAAAACAGCAGTTCCCAGTCCAGTGACAACACTGAGGAATTCAGATAAAGAACTGAGTGGCCAAGAACTGGAAAAGCTTACTAGAGTTTGCTCTTCTCATCAACAGTAAGTATAAGAAAGTATTATTATTTTTCAAACTAATATGTTACTGCAGCTGTTGTCTCCTTGCCAGTATGGGTGTTTTAAAATAGTCCGTGTCAAAATAAAAGTTGCTTCTCGCTGACTTAAATTTGGTTATAAAGTGGTGGTTCTTTCTCACGTGTTACCATCAGTTTTCACATTGTTGTAATATTGTTTGAGGAATGTATGAAGACTAGATCTGAACTAATTTTAGCAAGTCATCAGTTTTCCAGAACTGGAGTTTTGAGTTTTCTATTTCAACGAAAGGAAAAACTGAATAGTGTTAATTAAGGAAGAGAGAGACTGTAGAACTTATGATGGTGTTCATGTCTAATACTTACTGGTTTATTCATTGTTTCGAAATTCAAGTGCCCAGCATCTCAGACTTCAGCACCCATACCTACCCTATAGAATTTTACTCCCAAATTTCCACATTTTAGGGCAATTCCTTAATGCTTTATGTAGTTCTTGTTATCTTCTATTAATTTCCTATGGGTTGCGTTAACATGAAGCAGTGATTCCATGCTTCCCTGGCATGACAGTATTCTGAACAATGAAATCTCAGTTCATAGGTGCCTTGCCTGATCCATCAGCCTCCTGAATCAGTCTATCACCATAAAACAAACTTGTGGGCAGTGCCTAGGGTGCTTTTCTGGGTAGTAACACAAATGGGATTGTAACCATCAGAAAGGAGGAGATCTGTTCTTTCATGGGTGAATGTCCTACTGTCCAGACATTGATTTTAAGGGACAGATGGAAAAAATTATACAAGCTGCCACTGAAAAATGATCAGCCAAGAGCTATAAGGAAACTAACCACATTGAAAGGCTGAAAAAAGGCCTGACTGTGACAGGAGAGATGCTCTCAATCAGAGGGGGAGAGAGAACTTTTTGTAGTACATTTGCATTGGCTTAGTCAATCTGTATGTAACAAAAGCCAAAATGCTGCTGCTGTTCATAACGAGTATGATTTGGCTATCAGATTTTTTTCTTCTGGGTGATAGCACCAAAGTTTGAAAACACCCCATCTGCCTGCCAGAATCCAGGTGGGAATTGTTTATTTGTATTCTGAATGCCTTTGGGAGGGAGCCCCTGGG
The DNA here is from genome assembly GCA_026261815.1 of Monarcha castaneiventris obscurior. Lineage (NCBI taxonomy): Eukaryota > Metazoa > Chordata > Aves > Passeriformes > Monarchidae > Monarcha > Monarcha castaneiventris. Next base: position 2,728,548 of record JAMPIT010000161.1, read on the forward strand.
AAGGTATTCCAGCATTCGCCCAGGAAGAGGGGGCAGCCTCAGCACGGTGGCTGCAGGTCTGCACCTGCAGTGTGCTGCTGCTCTGAGGTTGCACTGAGTGCCTGGGGGCTGCCTCAGCCTACATTTCCCTGCACGTGACCTTGCAAGCTCACAGAAAGGCTCTCACAGACACTCGAGTCTCTTGTGATCTGTATGCTGCAACGAGCAGCACCTCCCTGTTGTCACCTGGACTGTCACCTTGTTGAGAATTACTCTGCTTAGTCCTTCATTTCAGCTGCAAAATATCATTCCCTGTTCTGAGAAACCCCGCAATTTGATAAAAATTGAGGCTTGTATTTTTTTGCCATTATTAGGGTTCTGTATTTAATATTATTACTCTTTCAAACTCCCTGGGCAAAAACCTATTTGCGTTTATTGTTTCATATAGGGTTTTTTCCCTAAGCTTTAAACTCAATTTACTTTTAAATTAAAGTTACACTTTATTTTTTTCATGAATCACATGCAGGTCTTGGAAAATGTGAGCATCTTGCTTTTGTAATTGAAAGTAATGTAACCTTTTCTTATACTCAAGGTTTACATCTACATATTGGACATATTTGCTCTTTAAAGAGAGTTTTGAGTGTCCTTTATTTGAAGTTTAAGTGGTAAAATTTAAGAGTCAATGTAACTTCTTGAGGTTTTTGTTAGAGAATATAAACATCAGTACTCTTCCCTTGTCTCTACAATTTTTTTTCAGTAGCTTTAAGTAAAATGCTCCACATTTTATCTTCATTGCTGTATGAAAGACTGCAAGACAGATTGTGTGTGATAAATCACATTGTGCACGAATCTCTATCCAGCTGGCAAAGTCCACACTGACTGAGATCAATGTTGATTCACCTGTGAATCTGAATGGAGTCAGTGAGAGCTGCTGTACCTTACAGAACCCAGAAAATGTCCCAGTCTGTGGAGAGGGAAATAGATTTGGGGGGGCAGGGGGTGTGTCAGTCCTCAATCTCTCTTACAGTGATCAGTATTTTAAATAGTAGTAGATATCAAGTCCTTACATGATTTGTAAATTTGATAGAGTTTCTTCTGAGCATAACCTTTTACAGGAATTTGCATTGCTTGATGTGTTGCAGTAAATTTACTTCTGACTGCTTTCTCAGTTAGGTAGAACAATGTTAGGGCTAATTGGTCTTCTGATGATATTCATGCAAGTACAGATTTGTAAGCTTGAAAGTATGCTAGCAGGCTGACACTTTCAATGGAAGAAAATTTCTATGCCAATTTTAGAGCAGAGCAAAGGTTTCTAAGATTTCAATTACATTTATTATGAAGAATGTTGCCACTAGGTTGTTTAATTTATTCTTTTTTCCTTTATTGCTGCAGGCCACAGGCATCCAAAAATAAGGTAAGCAGCTGTTTGTTTGAATTTTGCTTTGTCAAAAAATTGGCAATAAATATATTTGAAATATTAGATAAAATCTTTCAAGTTTAGAAGCTTTTTGATGCTTGAATCTCTCAAAAAGTCACAGCATTCCTGTTTAATTCCAAAAATTACAGGCAATACTATCATATTTTACAGCTAGTAGCAGCAGAAAATACATGGGAAAGCAGTTGTTTGCCTCAGTTAATGGAATCCAGAAATTTAAAGGAAAGAGAAGCTACTGCTTTTAAATCAGGTATGTGTGTGTGTATGTACATGTGCATAATTTGTTTTAAATATTACACTGTAATGACATATTCCTATATATACAGTGAAGCTATTTCTTTTGAAGCTACAGCATTTTTTGGATTTCTGCAGATGCACAAATGGATGAATTTTTTTTTCTCAGCATAATGGGTAAATAGTGCAATTTTAATTAGTCACTGATATTCAGAATTTTGAAGTAATTTTAGCATCCATCAAAAAAAGTTTTCATGTGCATGCATTTATAGCAGCTTACATAAGCTACAAAATTGTATAAAACTGGAGGTAAGATGTATAATTTGTATATATACAAATACATACGAGGTAATCAACCCAATGACAAACGTTCCAAGGTGTAGCAACTGAGTATTAGTAACTATTTTAAGTTACATGCAGTGTACTGATTTTGAGATGCATTTTTCTGGAAAAACACAGAAAACGATGGAGCCTTTGGGGGGTCTTGAAGAGAAAAACATTCAGTTAATTGTCTTCAGTGCATCCTTTTATGTCAGCCTCATTTTCCTTTTTCTGCCTTGGGGCAGTGGCCATTTTGTTCGAGTGATTTGTTAGAATCCTTGGATTCTTTTGGAAATTCTTTTGGAAACATTTACAAATTAATGAATTGTTAAAATGGAGACAGAGTGGGAAAGAATATTAGTAGACAACCAGGCTGTGCTTTATCTTTTCTCTCTCTGAGCAAAAAGTTTCTGGTTTTTTGCCATATTCCAGTTGCCAAAATTGGCCTAAGCTAAGTACCTTTCCTCAAAAACAGCTAGAATTCCTCATAAGAGTAGAACTGACCTAAGTGATCCTAGGAGGTCCCTTTCAACCTAAACTACCCTACAAGTGTGTATCAGCCAGGATGTTCAGGAGAATCAGAAATTCATGAAGATACAGAGTCACAGTTCTCTACATGTGTGGATCCTCCTCATCTCCGTCCTCTTTTGCCATGACCCCTATACTGCCTTTTCTCCACCTTGATTCTTGTAATCTAACTAAACATGAAACATTAGAAACATGAAACAAACATGTTCTGCAGCTCAGAAAGCAGATCAAAAGAACATAGTGCTTTTTATTTTTGGATGGCTGGAATTTCCCCTGGAAAAAAATTAGACGATCACAATTTTTCCTCTGATTTTATTCCAAGTGGGAACAAAAGCTTTCTGGAGCAGAATTTCTGAACATTTGAATGTTCTGAATTCAGGAGCATTCTGTTTCAATGTTGAAATACTCTAGTACAACATCTTGACTTAAAGTGGAAGGAATTAATGGTGTAAATGGATTTTTTCATGCCTTTCTCTTAGTGTAAATCTTGTCAAAGTTTCATCAAAATCTTTAGGTTCCTGTGAAATGTTGGTAAATTAATAAAGCTATGTCATCCAATACAAAGTGGTTCTGCTGAGAATTTTTCAGCAGTGCTAAGTACTTTTGATGCAAAGATAGAACTATTTCCACCCTAACCCAAGTTTAAATGGTTGAGATTTGCAAAAGATGCTTTTCACAAGATTAGTGCGTTCTTGAGGAGGCAATGAATTCTCTCCCTGACAAGCATGAGCAGCTGTTCAGGCAGCATGTGGTCATTAGCTGCTGCTGCCCCTCAGTGTCAGTGCGTCAGTAGCGTGGGGATCCATGGGTTTTGTTGCAGTTAGAGGGATTTGGGTAGGGAAGGCATCAGTATCAACCAGTACAGAAATTTGACAAAGGTGATTCATAATCTGAAATAACATTCAGATAACAAGCTGTGCCCTAGTGATCCACCTGAGGACTAGAAGCAATATGACCGTTTGGGGCTGGTTCTTGATTTTGCCTCAACTCCAGCAGAATCTTGTATTATAATAAACCTACAGTTCCTAATATTTAACCTTTTCAGCAGTACCCTAAATGCATGGGCCTTCTCACTGAAAACTTAAAATGCTTGACTTCTGCTTTTCGGGGGTTTTTTTCCCTACAGAAAAAAAAGAAAAATGAAATGAAAAATGAGAAGTAAATATGTAAACTATTACTTTTCTTATATATGTACACGCCAAGCCACAGGAAGAATTACTTAACTCATTTAGCTGCTTGTAGTAGAAGTCTGACTTACAGTAAGACAGGAGAAGGAAACTCTCAAGAGTTTTGAGAACTGGCCTTCATATGGATTCATATTCAGTAAGAATTTATGTAGCAGTTATCAATAAGAATATGTAAAATGCATTGTAGCAATATCTATATTACATTGTAGAGGTTGTTGCACTGCACTATAGTAGCATCTTAGAAGTGAAATCAAACTTCCCTGCTAATCTAAAGCAAAAATTACTCCATTGATCTGCTGAAGGTATATGGGAGCATTGTTTGAGCTTCTATAGGGAGTTGATCCTAAGAATTCACAATTCCTCTCCCCTGGGGATACAGCGACCAAGAAACACCTTCATAAGAAGTCATCCAGTCAAGATTCCTGGGACAGTACCTAAATTAGTTTTCTGCCCTTCTGAGCAACCTTGTGAATGGTCTGTTCTACTACACTTTACTTTCTGGCAGATTTTCACTCTGAATCTACCAACAGAGAGAATTTGGCCCTTAAAGCTGTGTGTGCATGTTAAAAGATGAGATTTGTTACATCCTTTACCCATGAATTTCTTCAGTTTCTGACTGAAAACCTTAATAGCCTTAGTGTTAACTAAAGATAAATTAATGTATTTCATGAAAACTTTTCTAGTGAAATACTGAATTTAACAAAACCCTTAGCATAAGTTTGCAGTGTGTACATGTAAATCTGTTTCCAGGGTGGGGAGGAATTCTTTATGCCCTGTTTTCTTTTAGGTCCTGTGGAATTTGTTTTAAATTAGGAAAAAGGAAAAAGATAGGGAAGTGTGAATTCTCCATTGGTAGATTACTGTAGATCAGTACTCTGACTGCTAGGCTGTCTTGCATTAACAGGACCAAGTGGTGCCTACAGGTTTCTGTGATGAGCAAACCATGTGTCAATTCTAATGCAACTCCGTTGGGGAAAAACAAAAAAAAAAGTTTTTTAAATTACCATCAATGCTTTTGCTGCTAAAAAATTTTCAGTAGACACTTTGTTGTACCTCTGTTAGTCAGGTAAAAATTACCACCCCTGGTGGGTATGTCTTCAGTTAACTTAGTATAGGCAAAGGCATCTTTTCTAATTAAGTCTTCAAGTATTTGTCTTAACTTGCCTTCAGTCTTTAGTGGGCATGGGTTGTCTGAAGTAGTTGTAAATATTGAACACTGCTGAAAACTTGATGTGAATGATCATTGCATCCCAGTCCTTGTACATCTGTGGTTAGATAACAGTGCTAGGATCACCTATTACTTTCTGAGCAACAGTGCCCTGAGCTCAAGGGACACCTTTCACAGTAAAGAATCTGATTTAATTTCCGATTCAATTTAATCTTTGTTGCAGTTGGGGCTGCCAGCAAAGATGCCTGTTGTAATGTGGATGTATCCACTAGGAAAAATTGACAGATGGTAACAAAATCTTGTACCAATAATCCAGGCTGTGTTTGAACTCATGACCTGTATGTGAAGGGCTCAGTATCTCGTTACAAATCCCTTGAGCTATCTACTCATCTGTGTCTAATTTTTTAAAAGTCCCTGTCTCACACCTATTTCTTCTTTCAGTGTTTTACAGAAGTTTGGTTCCTTGTACTCTTTCATTTTGTTAATGTCATTCTGATATCTTTTTTGTATTTTGATTTGCTTGGATTTTTTTTTTTCAATTTTCAAGTCTGTCTTTTCTGTGCTACCTTGCATTTCATTATCCATTAAAAGGGGGATAATTTGGAATTCAATAAAATTGTCCAGTACAGTGAATTAATGCAAATGTTTATTTTAATGAATATGACTATTTCATGTAGTAAGTTTGGGAAATTGCTCACATATTAAGTGGGGTTTTAACAGGTGAGGAAGGATGAAATTGGCATAGACATCTTCAGTCATTCTTGTGAGAACTCAGTTAAGAAAGGCATTGTTTGGTATCTTCATTAATCTATTCATAAGACCTTTCTGCTCTTCACTATGACCAAAAAATGCACATTAGTGTTTAAAGTTATTAATCTGTTGTTTGAGGTTATTACTGTTACTGCAACAGCAGTCCTATTATAACATTGTCTTAACTTAGTTTTTATTGAAGTATGGAATAAAAGGCAGTTTCTGTCATTGCTAGCTTACTTTGATATTTAAGTTCTTAACAGCCCCTTTCTCTCTTCATAAGCCTAAAAACAGACTCTTGGCTTTGAGTTTCTTGTAGTGGTTAATATCTAATAATTTTATAGACAACTTGGGCTAACCATCTACTCCTTCATCAGCAGATCATGCCAATAGTAGGTGAATTCACAACCTATGTAGAACTCCTTGTGCATCTCTGAAATTTCAGATAACAAAATATAATTTTCATATGTATTGTAAATATGAATACAGAAAAAAGCTGCATCAAATTGCATTTTTAATATGTAAACTAACTTACTGATCCAAAAAGCAGCATCTTTTTATGCTGTCCATTTATGGGAAATGTAATTTCTATTTAATTTAGTGTTAACCAAAGGAGCTAGTGATCTGTGAATTTAAAATTTATTGAATTAGTATGATTTCAGCTTCTTTAAACGGCATGCAAATATCTCCCTATGTGATAGATACACTGGCATCAGGATACAGTTTTCTGTAATTAAATGCATTTGCCTGAACTCCAGGCCTCCACGAGATGACTCAAGTAAAATATCCATTAGAAGAAAAGTGACTGTTCAGAAAAAGACTCACATATTGAGAGTAACTTTTTTCAGAAGGACACTAAGTCATGTGCTTTGCCTGCAAGAATGTGTGCAAATACTTTTTTTTTGCCTGAATCAGGAGTCAGAGACTACTAACAAAAGTTATCCTGACTGGAGCATAAAATACCTGCCCTTTATGGGAGTGCATTTTGAAGCATTAGGTTACAATGTTATCAAATCACAGTATACTCTTTCCCCCCTGGGCTGATGCTTTGAATCATTTAAAAACTCTGGAACTGTTTTTCCTATTGCACTTAGGTACTGAAACTTGTCCTGGCGCTGGACCAAAGAAAGAAGATAAACAGCTGAGCACTGTTTGCCCAGGTGAAAACAAAACTGAGAGACAGACAGAGGCAGCGAGTCTTCGGGTAGCTGCAGGAAAGGACCACATGGAGGAGCAGCACTGCAGTGCTGAATCAACGTTGGAGCCGCACACCCAGTCCACAGGGACAGTGGGCAGGCCTTCTTCGGGCTGTTTATCATCTGGGGATGCCGGTAAAGATAACAGTCTGCAGCTGAGGGAAAGACAGCTCTCCAAGGATGCAGTGAAAATAGAAGGGGCTGGGAAGCCTGGAGTGAAACTCCCTCTTGAGCCAATGGTAGATGCTTTGGTTTTAACAGATGCTGAATATATGCCTGCTGATTTGGTTCCTTCTGGTAAAGATGTGCCAGCTGATAGAAATCTGCTCAGATCAAAACATGCTGCTGGGTCTTCAGAAATCGCTAGTGACCGGCTTGGAACTAGTGCTGTAAAGCAGCAACAGATACAGCCTGATGACGATGATGGAAAGTCTTCATGGGACAGAACTGCATCAGATGAATGCTCTGGGTGTAATAAAGTGTCTGAGCATGAGAGTGCTGCCCATTCACGAGTGTGCAAGGACACACAGAGAGCAGCGGGACAGGAGGAGAGGGTCAGTAACGAAGAACAAGATTTATTTCTCAGATTTTTGAATGGTAACATAATAGACACTGAAGAATCTGGAAACTTAGCAAACCAAGAGGACTTTGACACTGTTCCAGATATTTCACCCGAACGAGCGTCTTATAACTCCCTGGAAGCTTTATCACTAGATGACAGCTTTTCTTCTCTTGATGAACTTACGAGAAGGATAGAGATTACTGAGGTAAATATTATGAATCCTATAAAATCTTTCATGTTTATCTCAGTTAAAATATTTTAGATATTGCCAACTTCAAAATGTGTTAAATATTCCTTTATGTATCACTTTTTCAAATCTGAATTCTGTACATATTTAGTTGTTCTGAGTTACTCAGAAAAAAGTTTCATTTTTCCTCTCTGTGTCCTTCTTGACTAGCAGTACACTGTGTTTCTAAAAATTAGATTGATCTTATATATGAGTGTGATACCTGGAGGGGGTTTAATTTTTTTTTTATTCTGACAGAGACTGTTAAAGGATGTTCTCATAATTCCTGTTAAATCAAATTTTGTGTCAGAGATCTACATAATGCCTGTGATGCACCATTGTTCATTTCTATGCCTAGAACAAAGTTTGCTTTTTTGTGCCTATTCCATGTAGGTGAGAACTACATACATATAAAATCTGTATATGAATGAATGGGCTTCTAATTTTGTCAAGTTTAGGCAGATTTGTTGTTCAACCCAAGCTAAAGAGCTTCTAACCCTGAACCCACCTTTGTTATACACTGCTGATAGGCCTGTGACAAGGGTGAGTGCTTCATAAGCTAAATTGCTCTTCTGAAAATAGAGAAGATTTATTGCTTTGGGACTTTTTTGGAGAGTGTAATGACGATATCTTTGCTTTATTTGTCTTCTAATTTTGCTGCATTTGCATCCATGGGACCTTAAGAGCTTTTTTTTTAATGAAAAAATGAGTTTATTGTGAAATGATGTTATTTCAGATGCTGGAGGGGGAAGAGTTGCATAAAGATATCTTCTTAGTTCTTCTCTAGTTTTAAGATATTTAACAATGGCAATAAAGTTACAGTACTCAATAGATCAAGCTAATGCACAGAGACCAAGAGCCCCCACAATTGCTCAGGGACATTGGCCAAGCAGGGAACTAAATACTGGAGATCGATGCTGATGTTATTACATGTTTGGTTAAGTCTCCAGAGCTGAAAATAGAGCATTTTGGGTTTTCTCCCCACCTAAACAGTTTCTTATGTCCTTTCCAAGATCATGCCTCTTGTCTTTTTGTGGGCTCTCAGGAAGCGTGCCACGTACCAGGACTGACAGCCATGTGCACAGAGCTGTACACAAGCAGATGTGGAAACACACATGCATGTTAATACATGTATCCCAAATTTTCAACTAAATCCATTGGCTTGTGTTCACTTAGAGGGTGGTTTTGAAAAAGAGTATTTTGCTGACAGTCTGTGCGAAGCCCGTATACGTGTGTAACAAAAGAGTAATTTAAGTATCATCTCTCAGCATTAAATTTCTTTTGAGCCCACTGAAAGTTCAGCATTTTAGCAGGGGAGTACTGTTGTGTTTCACATAGATAAAGCCTAAATTAATCCAATAGCATCTATTTTTAAATAGCTATGTTTGTGCCATTTGTGTTGCAGAGGATGGGATAGGAAGCAGCATATTGATACTGTTAGAAAAATTATGCTTGTATTGATTGTCCCTGTGGCTGGTGATGATGCTTTACAGGGCATCTAATTTCAACTCTAGTTTGCTCTCCTGATGCTGGGACTGCCAGTACTCTGATGGCAGAGTTGAGTCTCTGCAGAGGAAAAAGTACCTTGAATTTTTCCGTAGTACTTTTTCTGGCCATATAAGGCATAATGTTGGCTGCGTTGGTGAGAGGCCACTTAAATCATTCTTAGCAAGAGGCCCGAGTTTTGTGTGAGTCAAGGGGCTTAAATGGGAGAAGCGAAGAAGGATTAACGTCAGTACCAATTAAAATTTGTAATATGCAGCATCTGGGATGTTTTGCAATACATGAAATTTCTAGGTGCAGCAGGGTGAGTTAAGCACACCCGCTTGTAATGTTTCATTATACACTTATATTATGTTTTTCCAGTTAATCTTACCACCCATCAGTAGCCTAGGGGTTGTTTTTCAGAAGTGGTGAACACCTACAGCTTTCTTGGAAGACACATTTGAAAGAGTTTGGCACCCCTGAGAAAGCAGCATTGTTAACTTGCATTCATTGATTCTGTTTTGGTGCTAAAATAAGATTGCACTGAAGTTTTGACGAGCAGGCTGATCTTTGTACCCAGCTGTAACACTTCTTCCTTTCTTGTCCTCTTGAAGGCTTTGAAATTGCATTGTTCAGGCTATGGCAACCTAAGAAGATAACAGTGTTTTCATACAGTGGTTGTTAATGAGGTATCCAGAAAATACACTGGTAACCACATGACTGAAATGAAATTAATCACATGAAATGTACCAATGTGGGAGTAAAAAAGAAAAGAATAATCAATTTGACTGTGATAAAACTTGTCATGGAGTGAGTATTTACAAAACTGCCACAAACAAATTAGAATGGAAGATGGAAGTAAAGATAATTTTGAAATAACCTGGGGACAAAACCCATATGGTAGGACAAAATTTCATTAATGTTCTTCAACTGACATGTAATAATAATTCATTGAAAATGGGGAAGGGTGGATACCTGTGTATGTATTTACAGTTAGGAAGTTTTGCTTGGCTCCATATTGAGATCCAAGAATTATCTCATGTAGTTGTCTAATTTAGATACTTTGTCACTTTCTTTTAGTTTATAATTTACAGTAACTAATTTACAGGAGTGAAAGTTCACCAAATTCCAACTCTGGATTTAAATAATTGCAAAACTGAAATAGTAGTTTTCATATTGTACAGGCTCTTATACTGGGTATTTCTTCACTACTACAAACCATGTACAACATCATGCAAATGATGGAAAACCACAGTCATTTTATAGAAACAAGATTCATACAGCTAACAAAGAGTGTTGAAGCACAGTCAGCAGTTGGCAGCAACAGATATTAGAAGTATATAGCTCTTCTTAAATATCTTTGCTATCATTTCTGTGAGAATGAAATGACACACCACTGGCAAAACAAACTTTAACCTCAATAAAGTTGCATTTTGCCTTATAAAATGAAAGGTTATAGCGTAAACTTTTTATATGAGTGACAGGGAAGTGAGTAAAATCTTAAAGCTTTTCCTTATTAGAAAATTATAATTGGAAAATTCTTTCTAGAAAGCAAAGATAGTGAGGCTGTCTACCAAAACAAAGTTTTTGGATGGCAGTTTGTATACCAAGAAATGAAGTTTCCACCTACCTGTACTACGTTTGGAGGCAGTGGTCTGGATCCCCTGTTCTCTTGTCTGGCTTGGGCCCTGTAGCTTTGAGTTTGCAAGAACTGTGCTTCCATGTGAAGTGTTTACACCATACCTGAGGGATTTGTTGCTGTATGGAGGAGCTCAGGTACTTGCATGGCAAATGTATCAGCAGGAAAAATAGTTACTGTCTGTAGCTGTGGTATGAATCCTGAATCTGCTAAGCTAGCTCCTTTTCAAACTCAAATTATTCACATATCTAATGTATTTTATTCACAATGGGGTTTGTCTGCTGCTTTTATTGCAACACAGGGCAGTCTTGCGTTTTGTCATTTTGTGGCTTACTGCTTTAAAAAAATCTGGTATTGCTTGTAATAAAATTATAGTTCTTTGCCAAGTAACTGAAGAAGGAATATAGCCCACAGAAGAATACACAAATGAAACTTCTTGAGTGGTTCTCTGCATTCAGGCCAAAATACTTCATACAATGAGCTTTTCTTCCTAGTTCCCAGTTTGTAGTGCCTCCATCTCGGGGTTGTTATTTATGTCTATATGGTACAATAATTCTAATTGTCAGTCCTATCTGTTTTCTCTAAGAACTTGAAGTACAAGGCCTTATTTTCATAGTTTTCTCCAGTATGTCATATACACACACACAATAGTTGTTGAAAATAAGCACAGTGTAAGAAGCTTTTTGATATTTTATTAGTAAATGCTGTTTTAAACAGAGAAGAGACAGGTAATTTAATTAGAGTTTAGGTTTATTTTTTCTAATTTTGCACCCTGGTTATTAAAATTTATCTGAAAGGTGTAAAACCTTTCATTGAAGCAGATTCGCTTTTGGTTAATGGTGGGGAACAGAGAAAAGCTTTATTAACAGAGTTTCAATTAACCAACAGTCATTGCTGCTTTCTTTTTTGACTGTTGTTGAAAATGCCACCAGACAGCCGCATGCCATTTCCAGTTCCTGTACAGTGGTTATAAAGGCTCCAGTCAAAAGATTTTGTGAAGGCCAGCAGAGCTGACTGAGTAAGCTCAGTTACATAGATGCTCCAAGACCATCTTTTGTTAATTATCCAGCTTAAAATTAAGAAAATATCTGATGTTTCAATGGGGTCCTTTATGCAGCTCTTTCATGTAAGAGCCATTTGCAGAGCAGTCTGGTGCAAGCCTGTATTTTTCTGCCTGTGGTTCAACCCAAGCCTCTGCTTGACTTGTGGTCAACTGTATTAACCACAGTTCCCTTGTTAACTTCCAATTTAAATAATATATTCTGCCTTTTTTAATTCCTCCTGCCTCCTGAAGACTGGGATGTAAAACTTCGTCTTGTATGGCAGCTAAGTCCTTCTCCTTGGATGTTTAATTAGTGGAAGGTGGATCTAATATAATCACTTCGTATATTGCAGACAAAGACAAAAAACCTTAACTCCATAACTCGTGAAATTCAAAGGCGGATGAAGTATGGAAGATGAAGTATAGTCATGGCATGGAGCTGAATCAGGAGAAGTTTAGGTTGGATATCAGGAGAAGGTTCTTCACCCAAGGGTGGGTGGGCGGGCATTGGAACAGCTCCCCAGGGAAGTGGTCACAGCACCAGCCTGACAGAGTTCAGGAAGCATTTGGACAATGCTGTCAGGCACACGGTGTGACTCTTGGAGTGTCCTGTGTGGGGCTGGGAGTTGGACTCAATGGTTGTGGGTCCCTTCCAACTGAGCATATCCTATGATTCTATTCTAGGTATGAAATACTCGTCATGTAAAGGGGCCATTTTTCAAAGTACAGTTTATGGCTTTTGTTGGGATAGGGAAGAAACACTAGCCACACTGATTTTATTGCAAAATCAAAAGCACTTGCTTTTTAAGCAGAAGAAAATGTTCAGAACAGAGAAACCTGTGCTGTGTCAAATTAGTTCTTTATACATTTAAAATAAATCCTGAAATGTAGCCATGTAGGCTGACAGGGAAAGTAAATGAGCCTCATTGTAGCAAGACTTTCCTCCACAAAGCCTTTTATGTAACTGTAATTACTGAAACACATTTCCACATAATCCTGTCAAGGATAGCCCTCTGGTTTTAAGCTTGGAGAAGACCTGAGTTTGTGACACAGTCATTCAGAAACTACCAAGAGCCAACAGAGACAATGAGGTGCCTCAGGCTGGAATGATGACTTGCAGAGCAGACCACCACATCTAATCTTAGGGCAGACTGGTAGGAATGCCCTGCCATCCTGGGTGACATTGCCCCCTTGTGCAGTCCGAGCCACTTGGGAATAAGCATTCCAGGCAACAGCCAGCCTGCTGTGTGGGTGGTGTGGGAGGAGCCATTGATCCTCTTTATTAAAGCAATGCTGTAAGCAGAAGCTTAAAATAATCTACTCTTCTAAAGGATATCATTTCATCTCCACCCTTCCAAATAAATAAGTCAAATTAAAGCGCTCCTACATAATCCCCCTTCCTTGTCAAAACAAGGAAACATAAGTGTTGATTTTTCTACTGGCCTGTTAAATTTTCGTGGCAGTTTTGCAAGGCTAATTTAACATTACCAGTAGAAGCTTCACCTCAGTGCACTCGTCTGTTGTGATGAGACACTTGCAGACTATTATTTCTGGGTCATTTGTGCCAACTACTGGTCCTGTGGATGTTGACTTAAACAATTCATTTCCACGTCCCCCACACCTTCACTACTTTCCAAGCACTGCCTTGCATTGTTGCATTAAATAATGCATTCAAGTTCTTGAGCAGACAATCAGAAGGAAAAGTGAGTATCAGAAGTGGTAATGTGTCAGAGATCAATTTATCCTCTCAGTTGTGATTTTGGAAAAGGTTTTAGACTGTAGGCATACACCCACAGTGCCCAGCTCTGACCTGTGCAGTTATTTGTCCATTTGAGAGCTATAAAATACTGCCAGACCAGAGACCTGCAAGTGTAATTGCCACATTTATCAGTTAAATGTTGCTAGGGCCAAGGCTGCTCCAGTGCCTATTGGATTGTGCCTGTGTCTGGCTGTGTGCAGTGCCCCATCTCTCTGACTACAGCATCCATCGATGCATTACATAAGCTCGTAGCATGAGGCAAGCTTAAAGACATAAGTTATGAAGGTGTTTGTTTTTTGTTTATCTACAGCTCTTGGAACTGCAATGCAAACAAGTTTTTATGGGTGGTCTGTAACATATGTTATCAATAGACTTAAGCAGTCACTTGTCTGCAGCTACAATATTACTTGGAAAGTTGGGGGGTTTTTGAGTTTTTGTGAAAATTAGAGGCATTTTGGGTCATCGAATAGATAAGTTGCAAACTCAGTTGGAAATGTGATATGTTTTATCTGTAGCACAAATGTATACATATTACTTTTCAGTTTAACAAATGCTATTGCTGATCTATAGAGTAAATTTTTAAAAGTCCTACTAAGCTCTAGGAAGAAATAATTATGTCTTTTTTCAAGGCAAGGATGCTCACAAGGTAAAAAAAAAAGGGCAGGTCTAAACATACTTTCTATTTTAATTTCTGTTTGTTTCTAGCACACTGGGAACTACTTGCTTAGGGAAGCATTTTTCTCCTGATACTTCACCTACTTTCATTTCATTAATAACTGGGTAGTTACAGACTGCTCAACCATCCCAGTATGGCTTATCATATATTCTTGCAACTAATCCAAATGCTATAGCAAAGAAAAGAGAAGTTGTACTTTATTGACTTGTTGACCATATTGCTGTTTGTGCAGGCTGTTTGGGTGACCAGCCTGTAGGGAAGGATTTTTGAGCTGCTGCTGTATCCAGAGAGCTTATTAAAATGTGGAGCTGGAATCTATCCAGAGCACTGAAGCTTTCTTTTTCCCTGGTGTTCCCTCTCTTTGGTTTTGTAGTCCCACTGTAGCTGCTTGTCCCCCCTGGGGAACCAATTGCAGTGCTGGAAAATTAATCTCACAATAAGTATTTGATGGGCTCTGCAGGATTATATCTTTGGAGAGGCAGCAGCAGTGTCATTGACTTCTTATTGCCCTCTGATCATAGTGATTTTGACACAAATCCGCCTCACCACTGCCCCAGCCCATGGGAGCTTACAAAGGAACACAAAGTACAATCCAAGCAGTAAATGTGTGTGTATTTAACTTTTATAACAATTAAGGGCAAGCAGTGTCAGTAAGCAGCAGAATGATCCTGCAGCTGTCCTGTGTGTTCAGGACTTCGTGTCTTCAAGAAGGAGGTTTCACAAGTGCTGCAATGTTTAAGAAAAGTAGACTGGAAACCATTTATTAACTGTTCAGCTCGTTTCTTCCCTGAGTCATTGTGAGAAATCAAAGCATGAGCTCTATTAACATCTCTTGTGCCATTCACTGACTTTCCTGATAGATTGCCCCAGTGGAAGGATTGGTGTCTATACTAAAGAAGAGAGATGACAGGGATGGAAAAACAATTGCTCAAGTCCAGCAAAGGCAAACAAAGAGAAGAGTGAGATTCCAAGAAATGGAAGACACATTGGATCAAGGTAGTTTAAAGCTGTTAATTCACAGGTTGCCCTCTTGGGGTGCAAATATTGTCAATCTTTTTGTTCACAGCAGCAAAGCACACATTTATTGAACATACTCTCTTGTTGTTTTAAAACTTAGTAAGTAAAGGTGATTGATCAAAGACCGTTGATTTGTACCAAGTTTGGGTAACGAGTATAGAAAGATACAATAAGCACACTTCTGTTTTAAAGGCTGGTTGAGAATGAAGTCACTGCTTTTTTTCCTCTAGATGAATGATATGCAAGTGGCAGATAATTGAAGGCCTTTCATTAATGTTCATTGCTTAGAGGTGGGTGGTATAGGCTTTTTCCCTAAATCCATTTACTGTGTAGATAGAGGGATGCAAAAGAAACAAGTCTGTTGTGCTTTGCCTGTGGGTACATTTCCAACCCTTTCTAGTAGACCATGGGAGTGGAGATGTCAGATTTGAACCTTGCTTTATCATTTAACATCCATACATATTTGCTAGCTGTCATTAAATCCAGCTTTACACCTTGCTGTCTTTTTGATGGGCTAAATAGCCTCATGAGAAACACAATGTTATTTTGTTACGCTTTTTTTTTTGGAGTTTAAGACCTCTATTATTCAAACTGAAGAGATATTAAGAAAAATACTTTTGGTGGCTAATGATATAGAAAGTGCTATCTACTGTGTATGCCAGCCACTAAGTGGTATAAATTAGTGCTTAAAAGTGCATTAGCAGCCTAAAAGAGACCCTATCCCATCTTTTCTTGAAATTATGTTAAAAGTATTCATGTTTTATTTAAAATTCCAATTAGAGTTTTTTCTATGATTTTTCCCCAAGGATTTAGTGATCCAAAAGGGAAGTAGTTTTATATTATTGTTATTGTTATTATTATGACTTTAAATCTGATTTCAAACACACACAAAAAAATCACTTGAATGTTTCTTTTTACCCCGTTTCTTCTCCCTGGTGTAGAGTGAAGGGAGTATAGAAATTTTCTTAGAGCCACGCCAGTCTGACAGAAGATGCAGATGTTTTTCATGCATACAGATTAGCAAGGGCAAGTGAGGTTGTGGGGATGTAGCAGCACCTCTGCAACCTCTGTATTGCTCCTACTCTGGAATAAACAATCCTGCAAAGAATTAGCAGAGAATAGCTGAAATGTAAAATAACCCCTCACATTAGCCTACTCTGAAGGTTTTGTCTCTGTGCTTAACATGTGAGAGTGAACACAAGCAGTTCATTGTAGTGCAGTGTCATTACAAATGAAGCAAGAATGTTTCCATTTGGTTTAGTTTCAAAGCCTTTCTTTCGTTTCAACTATTCCATGAAGGAAGGCTTTGGCTGTGAGGCATTCTCACAGGTAAGCTTATTTTGCTTCAGTGTGGAATGACTCCACGAGTGATCTCAGCAAGGACAGGTACACAGACTGCAGAAATGAAGCAGTATAATTATTTAGGTTTCTGACAAGACTGAGAAACAAAATTCCTTGTGTGACTTGCGGTCACTTTGATATGGTGAGCATTATTAAGTGTGTTTACCTCCTGACCCATTCATGATAAAAACCTGTCTCAGGTTTTCTCACATGTATTTGTATTGCTTTTTACAGCATCCTTTTTCACCTTTTCTGCTCTTATTTACAGATGAAGTGTCTGGTGGCTCCTGTGTTTTGCTGATCCTGCTGTGCATAGCAACTGTTTTCCTTAGCATTGGAGGAACTGCACTGTACTGCACCTTTGGTGACATGGAGTCCCCTGTGTGTACTGATTTTGCAGCCAACATGGATTTCTATTATACACAGATAATGCAGCGTGTGGAAGAACTTAAACACTGGATAGCCTTCTCATAGCTGAAAGGAGTGGAGACAGCACGTTGAGAACTCACCAGTAGTTACTGGAGAGGGTAGAACAAAATTGTGGTTTCAAGTTCTCTAACACTTGCCACCTGCAGGTGATGTGTATTTGACGATATACTTTCACATTTACTTAGAAATCAAGAAAATTTTAGTTTAGCAATCAGGTGGCAAAATGTTCACATCTGTTCACAACTATAGCAGCGTGGTATGGGAGCATAAAAAGTTATTATCTTCATCTTTTTGAGAGTAGGCAAGTAGCTTTTTATCCACTCGAGCAAGCAAAGAAGAAGGAAGAAAATTAACTGTATTCTATATTCTCTCCCATTGCCACACATTGTGTAAGCAATCTCTGGAAGCTTAGTAAAAGGACAGCTTTAATTTACAGCTGTTTGTGCAAAGGTGTTGCCTCCAGCTATCATGCAATAAGTCTCTGTTTTATGGAAACATTATTTTTTTTCTAAGTCTTACTGGTTTTATCCATTTTATTTCTCCTGGTGAGCCATGTAATTATTTGGGTGGAGTGAGAAGAGTGCAGTGGCATTCAAGGAGCCCTCATTTGGTGATTACCAGGCTGACCTTGTATCTTACAGCTTACAGTGAATATCATGAATGGGATAAATCTGCTGGCAGATTTCACTAAATTTCTTGGACCTTTACTCTCAGTATCATGTGGGTTATTTTAGAAATGGAAGGTTAAAAAAGAAATCACTGGTCTCACTAAACACAGAAACAAAGGATGTTTAGTAAATTACTCAAATAATCCAGTGGCTTTGGCCAATTTTAAAGCACCTGGTAGCAGGTGTGGGGCTAACTGGGTTTTTCTCCAGCTGCGTCACTGACTTGGAGTAATCACTTTGTGCCTCAATTTCTCCTCCATAAATGGGGAATAATGATCCTTGCCTTTGTCTATGAATATTTATTGGAATTAGGGCTCATGTCTGATTCATCCCAAATGAGTGCACAGGATCACAGAACTGTGTGGCTGCAGCCTCTGACAATGAGTGAAAGTTATGTAAAGTGGGATTGATCCAACAGAAGAGATTCAGAGGTTCACTGCAGATCCACAGCACCTTAGTAGTCCAGGGCACTTGTTCCAGCTGATAAAGCTTGCATCTATTTGCCCTGCAGTTCTGAGACCTGTATTGTAAAATCTGTTCTTTCTCTATCAGCTTTACAAATTTAGATCAGTACAAAGAGTCGTTTTAAATGGGTATTTCTATCACTTGGTGCTCAGCCCTCCCTGTGTGGTGGTGAGAGAAACACTGACAGGACAGCAAAGGTGAGAATTAGATACAGAGGCCTTTGGGCCACACTCTGGCCAAGATGTGGCAGCTGTTCTTGCACAGAGCACAATGGTCCAGCCCTGCTGACGGTGTGAGTGTGAAACGATTCCTTTACACCTCAGGAAACAGCATTTTTGAGGGGTCCACTTCACTCCACTCTGTGATTTCCTGCTTACTAACCTTGTATGATGCAGTGTGTTCAGGTTTAGGATATTATTTTGTAAAATGCTATGAAGTGAAATCTTTGAGATACTGCTCAGAATTATAACATTAAAGATCATGCTTTCTGACATTTGCAAGCAAATTGTCCCTCTAGTGAGCTTGATTGTTCCTAATGCACTGTTACACTTAACGGGTTTTTAAAGTGAAAGTTAAAATCATGTTTTTTCTAGAATAAACTGCATGTATGATTTCTCTTTTGGTTTTCACTGTGGAGGCTTAGTTTATTTATACCCTAGGGAGCCTCATGTGCAGCTTTATATTAAACTAGCAAATTTTAAATGCCCAAATTAATGAAAACTTTTGCTTTCAGAATGAAACTTGAGATCGGTAGTTTGGGGGTTTTTTGTTTGTTTGTTGTCCTCAGAGTATCATAATGCTGGGCTACTCTAAAGGAGAAAGGGAAAGACACTTTTGTATTTTAAAGTGTTACTGGCTGGTTCAGTTTATTATTTGAATTCTGGGTTTGTTTGTTTATTTATTTAGTTTTTCTTTTAAAGAGAAGCTCATTTTCTTTTTTGGCAATTTACTCACAGAGTAATTAAAAAGCATGCATTCAGTTAAAGTATGTATTTATAGTGACTATGTAGTTAGAATATATTTTGGGTTTCTGTAACTTTGCATTGAGTGTTTCAGAATATTAAGTTTATTCCTAAAGAGACAAGTGTTGATTTCAGCTTAAAAAAAAATATTTTTAACTTTTTGTGCACTTCATCACCAAAAAGATCCAGAGGTATTTATAGATCTATTTATTTAAAAGTGTATCAGACATGGAGATCAAAGATCCACACCTTCTAGGTTCATTTAATTAAAACTATTTTAAAATAATTATTTTATTTTCAACAATAAAGCTATTTAAAGTCAAAGCAGTTTTTAATAAGTATTTCGATTTCAAATCAGTGGCCCAAATCCTGGTATGTCCTCTTTGTGCTACATTCCTGGTGCAAAGACTCACTAGCATCAGCAGAGCTGCCTACAGGGTCATGAGGAGCTTGGGCAGCACTTCCCCAGCACGTGCCCACTGGAGAATGAGCTGTGTAATTCAGACACCCTGCACTTGTAACCTGGAGCATCTCTTCAGCTTTCCCAAGCTATGCCAAGGTACCACTCCTGCAAAGTCTCTCAGGATTTGAGGGAGCAGAAAGGGCACCTGTGCACAGGCTGCCCAGCTCCTGCTCTGAGCAGCTCACCCCTCAGTTGCAAGGGAGGGTTCAGATCTGGATCCAATTTCTGTTGGCATGCCTTTATAAAAAGCTGATGGTGCAAATTCTTGCTTCGTGTGACAATTCTGTCAGTGCAAATCGTTTGCAAGGTCTATTGTACATTATCAAACTTGCGGCTACCAACAGAACAAAATTTGCTTTGCCTTGGAACTCCAAAGAGTCTGTGGGTGGGCCTGATGTTGGCCTTCCTATGTGTTCTGTTCTCTTTGGAATACTGATGACACTGCTTCCACCTGGGTGACCTGAGGGTTTAGGATTTACAGACAGGTAAATCAAAGTGAAAAGAAATAGTGGATTTGAACAGTTACTACTCTTGTCTGAGTGTTTGAGGTAAAATAATACCAAGCAACAGCTAAGATTGTTTCAGGAGGAAGAAAACAGTGGAAAAAGGCTTCCCCTTCACACACACACTTGGGTGCGTTTTAAAGCCTTTTGTGTATAACGTTTTATTTATTCTGTTTCCTTCCCTGCCACTGTCTTTATGGCTGTTCTGCTTGGCAGTAGGGGAAACGTACTGTGCTGACTTAAAAACATTTGTAAGTGGTAGGAAAATTCAGGGAATGGTTCTATACTTGACAGTAGTTAAAAATATTTCCATAAAATAGGAC
The DNA here is from genome assembly GCA_026261815.1 of Monarcha castaneiventris obscurior. Lineage (NCBI taxonomy): Eukaryota > Metazoa > Chordata > Aves > Passeriformes > Monarchidae > Monarcha > Monarcha castaneiventris. The sequence goes on from JAMPIT010000161.1 coordinate 2,748,906, forward strand.
TGGATTTCAGTCTGCTAGTGTACCTTCAGAGAAGTTGGGCCACTTGATCACCTGCAGTACTCTACTAGAAACCCCCACCTTCCTGTTTATTCTTTGAGCACAATTATTTCAGAGATTCTTGTGATGAAGAAAAAGCCAACAAGGCTTTTTATGTAGATTCAGCGTTATGCTGACAAAAAAATCTGATAATTAGCAGCCTCACCTCAAACAGCCCAGACTACACCAAGAAAGGCACTGTGCTGTAGCATAGCCACACTGTGCCACAGGCCTCTTCTCAAGACAGCAGAGGGAAGCAGATGTTCCACAGCCCAGATATGCCAGCAGAAGTTCGTGATCTAGACACAGCCTGTGGTTTGATTTTTTTTTTCCATTATCTTTGCTTTCATACCTGAAAAATGTGTAGTAGCCCTGGTGACAAGCAGTAGGAAGCATTGTAACAAAAAGGGAAAGTCTTGTTTAGGGTTCTTGGTAGTAAAGGGCAAGTTTGAACTATCAAGTAAGTCCAGATTCTTGTGTGACTGGGTACTGTTCCACTCAATAACCTAAAGGGATGTTGCCCTCCTAAGGAGACCTGTTTGCCTACTTTGTACTGTAATATAAAACCAAGAACATCTGAAAGGAATCAAAGTTATTTGTAACAAATTTATCTTAAGGTTCCTTTAGCAAAAGGAGTAAATAACTGTCTTTGAAAGTCACCCAAGCTTGTAATTTACATACTGTAGCAAAAAAAAAATAAAATAAAAACTGTCCCAAAGAAAATACATTACCTTTTTTGGGTACTGTGATTTCTAAATGTCAGAAGAGACTGAGATGATTTCCTGTGAAATTCAAGTAATTGAGCAGTACCTCCAATAAGAATTTCATGGTCAAGACCAAACCAGAATGGAAAATGAGGATAAAACATGTGAGGTTTGGTCTGGTTTTTGGTGTAGTTTTCCTGGGTGATTTGACTTTGCTTCAATAGTTAAACAAAAACCCAGCTTCCTCACAGAGCCTGGTGCCACCAGACAGGTGGATTTCAAGTACTAAAATGTTGCCTTACTGCATCACTGTGAAAGCAAATGGACAGATGGTGAGTTTCAGAATTCCTAGTAAGTGGTGGGTGACCACTGCATAGTGGTCACAAGACATTCTGCTCTCTGAACTCCATTAAATAAATAAAACCCCACAGCTGCAAGTCAATCCAACCCAGAAGCCTCTGATCGGAATGGGAATGTGCCAGTAGCTACACACTGCAACACTTCTCCACCCATTTTTATTCCTTCTGTCTCCTTCCCACTTTACCATTTCTTTCCCAGTATTTATAGCACATGTTCTATCATTCACAGGACCATAAGTCTTAGGAATTGAGTTAGGAAGAACCCTCAGAAAGTCTCTAGTCCAAACTTCTGCTCAAGGCAAGGTCAACTGAGAGCAGAGCAGGTGCTCAGGGCTTTATCCAGTCGGGTCTTGAAACCCTCCAAGGATGGAGACTGCACAAACTCCCTGGGCATATTCTTCTGCCTGGCTGTCCTCAGGGTGGAAAAGTTCTTCTTTATACCCTGTATCATCTTTCTTTCAATTTGCTGTCTCTCATGCTCCTGACACGCACTGCTGTGAGGGAGCATCTTAGAAACCTCCTCAGAGAAATCATCTCTTCTCCAAGCTATACAGTCTTTTCTACCACTGTCCTTCTGATTCTTCTCACTTTCTTGTCCACAGTATCTTCTTTCCTGACAGGCATCCAGAATTATTCTATTAGAATAGGGATCCTGCATCCCTTTCCTCTTCCACCTTAGACTCTGAAATTCAATATTAAGATTTAGAAATCAGCAGTGAGGCCACAGGCAAAACTGAAATAGCAATTACAACTACTATTGTAATAAAACTCTTGATGACTCTCGCTGGCTCACTGGTGTATAGCAGTGATTGCAGAACTTATGCTGATTCTTGTACTACTCTTAAACAGCTGGTGTTTAAAGGACTGCATGCTGACATTGATGGGTCTTAATGAAATAATCTAAATATTTTTCTCTGAAATAGCTACCCAAGGAAGCCCAAAATCTTTAACTTTTTTAAAAATGAATTTTTTAGACTTTAGTGTTTTAAGGCTCCTTTATATAATTTGTGATTTTTATTACTTTGAATGAAGTGTCACGGTAATTCTTGTTTGTCATAACATGAGCCTAGGGTTTACTGATTTCAGTAATGTCCAGAAATTGTGGTCATCTCCTGAAGAAAATGATGGTGGGGAGTAGATGCATGCTGTTTCACAGGTGCTTTGTGTCAGCTGTTACTGAATTGATACCAGTGAATTTCAGCCAAAATCGTACACTTGGGTTCATCCTGATTTTTTTTTTTTTTTAATATGGCAAACAGGCTGAAATAGAAAATACAGAGACAGCACTGAAGCACACCCAAAATTTCTAAGACATGTCCAATACTAGACCAAAGTCCTCCATTAATCTAAAATTGTTAAGCTGCTCTTTCTTGAAAACAGGTTGGAATCCATCTTCACATGACATCAGGTCTGTCAGCTCTCTCCCTCTGCTTTTTGCCAAGGAACTGTCTAGCAAAGTGTCATCTTCTAGCCAAGTTGGGCCCCTGATGTAGCACTCATTTGTTAGGCTGCTGGGAAGTTTCCAGTAACACTTCTGTCAAGTGCCAGTTAATGATCGTGTCCCATTTCATTGCCTGGCACTGAAAACGAGTTTAATCCCCACTATTGTGCTTTCATAGACTGATCAACTTCAAAGCTGTTACCAAAAACAACTTTCAGAGTGAGAGCTAAATGTTTTTTAAGATAGTGCCATGTGCCAAGTACTACAATGAGAAAACTTGACTGGTTTTGCCATAACATGTCCAGATTCCACAGTTGCTGTTTGCAATGCATGGAAGCTGTGCCCATGCTGTGTTTCCAACAGTGCACCCCTTAAGCTGGCCAGGATTCATTCTGCTCTCCTGAGCTGGCAGCCCTGCACGAGAGGGTAGTGGTTGCATCAGAAGTGGTGAAGAACCAGAAGTGGTAGAAGTTGAGCAAGGTGAGATGTTCCTTCCACATAAACCTTACACCTAAAAATAGAGGTGCTGGTTTTGGTTTTTTTTAAACTTTCATCTAGAAACTATTCATCAGTTTTCTTTCTTATCTTTTTATTAGACAAATACAGCATTAAGCCAATTCCTGAAATAGGAATTGATGCTTTTTGCCAGAAAGAAGATGCATCTGAGAATCTTCGTGCTTGTGCAGCTCTTCTGCCAGAATTTCTAATGAAATCAATAGATAGTCTCTGAGGCTATGAGAGTAGCAAGAATATTTTCACACTACTTTTCCTGAGGTAGCTGAATTCAGTGCACTATAGAAGGGACTTGCAGAAAAAAGGGAGTGGAACATTTGAATCACTAAGGATCCATACAGTCAATTTCAGCAAGACAAAATATCAGTATCTACCAGATAGAAACCAGCAAGGTTGCTTCAAAAGACCCACCATAAATAATAGAAAAGAGTATGTTTGGAAAGAGTTATAAAGAAAAAATATATACTGAGGTTTCTAGTAACTTTTCAAAGATCTGAAGACTTATGTAGAAGTTGGTAAATTAAGGGGGAAGAACTTCTCAGTGTTACACAAAGGTAAAGACAAAGTATTTTATGGGCAAAAGGGCTGCAGAAATAATGTAGCAAAGATCTTAGATCAACTATGGTAATTTTTTACTGGAAAGGAATAAAATATTTCTGATAAAGATATCTATCAGTGGTGGGTTTTTTTCATCAGATTTTACAGAGACAGAAAAAAGATGCACAATAGTTTAATGACATCAGGGAGGAAGAGGGACTAAGGATTGAAATACTGTTAAATTCTTTGTAGGACTCCTTAGGAGCAATTTAAGTGGTTTGTACAAGGTCACGTAGCAGGAAGAAGAGAAGGATCAGAGCTTATAAATCCTATTTTATGATCTTTTGTATGTTCCCAGTTCCCACTAGGACAACACAGATTAGGGAAGATAAATGAGTATCCTTTTGTTCATAGTCTCTTTGACTTCACACAGCTTTGAAGACTTTCTTTAAAGATATTTTTATATTCTTATAAATTTTGTGGTGATCTTAGGGAATCAATTTTTTTCAAGGGATGAATTTCCTTTCTACTATGCAGGACAAACTGCAAATGCCCTTTTAGCGTATTTTTAGTACTTGATATCATCATAGCCATGGTAGCTGGTTGCTATTTACATGTTTTAAAACAAACTGTATCAACAGACCACAAACTTGTGGGAACACAAAATATAATGGCAATTTCTATCATCAGAAAATGAGCCTCAGGCAGTCTGTAGTTACTTTGTGTTTCACCATCTAGCCCTTACTACTCTTGCTCTGTTAAGTACCAGGAAAATAACGATTCTGAGCAGAAGGGGCCCTGCTGAGAATCCTAATCAAGCCACAATCTCGCAGCTCTGCTGGGCTTCACACAATACCTATCGCTGTGCCAAGAGGGAGGAAACAAAGCGATGTGGAAAGAAGCCGCAGTCACCAGATTCTGCCTCCCGGCAGAAATGAAGTTCTTGTGAGGCACAGAAATGTTTTGACCCTGGAGTGGATGTTGTCATCACTGTCTGCAAATGTGAAAGATAAAAAACATTTCAAATGTTCTTGGCATCCCTCAAAATGACTTTAATAACCCTATTTTCATTTCAATTTTTGTGTTATTGAAAGCTTTCCCTTAGTTGAAGGCACACAAAATTACGCAATGTTTTTTTGAGAGGTTTTTTGGTGTGTACTGTCTCTTGTATTTTTCTATAAATAGGGCATTACTTTTCTGAGTCAATTCACTGGGTAATAGCCCGTGATTTACCTACAAAGGCAAAGTAGATGGCCATTAGCAATAAGTGACTCATGTATTATAAAACAGCCCCATTAAAAGGAACCATCCCTATCAAGTCATGCAGTAGGATGATGAAACAATATTTTCAGTGAATTAGCTGAATTTTGCAATGCGTAGCAAGCCTTGCACAGCCCACCCACGCTGCCAGCTCAGTCTGGCACTTTGTTCAAATTTGTGCTGGGATCTTTCATGGCTACAGTTTCCCAGTACAGAGCAGCCAGGGAAACAAATAGTCTCCCCTTTGCTCCTTTGACCACAGACACGACCAGGTCTCTCAAAGCTGAACAGAACAGCCAAGAGTCGTCTCTAAAGTCACCTAAAGTTTCAGTAATGAAATCCCAAAACTGTGAATCAAAGGTTCTGCTCCCAGGAGATCAAGAAATGTCCTTTAGGACTGAGCCTGAAATTGTTTTGCCTACAGTCCAGCATAGAAGAGACTTCACAGCGTGTCCTGTGGTACCTTCAGAAGTAGTTCAGGGTAATTGCTATCCTGAAAACTCCCAAAAAAGTTGTAAGAATCTAAACTTGCTGATATTCATTAAGTAGATTCATGTAGTATGAGGGATTGAAAACTTTGGGATCCCTGAACAAAAGCGTTGTGGAAACCCCAAAAAGACTTGTAGAAAGTTTTGAGTAGAAGCAGTGCTGCTGAGACTGCCTTATGATTTCAGTATCATTCAAATATGAATAAGTTTCTTAAGGTAAAAAGGCTGCATGCTGTGGCATGAACCATCACAGAACACTTATCATCACAATCATGAATTTAAATATGGTTTAGCAGGTCACACTAGGACAGACACAGGGCAAATTTAATTTTTTTTTTTCTGGCTATTGTTCTGAATCACGCTGTTAAATAGAAAACCACTTTCTTTCCAGATTTGGTTTTTCTATAGTCCTTATATTCTTTTCCATTTTATTTTCCTCAAACCTTCATTCCTGCCTCCGAACAAAATCCTTTTTCACTAATTGGCTCAGTAATTTTTTTTTTTTAATATGGCCAGAGAAGAAAATGGCTGTGGCTGAAAAAGGCTGTGCTGTGACAGGGTTTGAAGTAGTTGGAAGAGTTGATGAAGTGGTAAGAACACAAAACTGGAACTTGGGAGGGTTTACTTTAATTGCCTGCTCTTCCACAAATTTCCTGTGTGGTCTTAAGCACATCACTTAATTCTCCTGTGTTTCAGCACACTGCAGATGTAACAGGGACAATTCTCTGAAGCTCTCTGTGGCAGTACTCATTCTAATGATCCTTAGAGCGACTGGAGTCATAGTAATTTCAGAAGTAAAACATTTTAAGCAATATCAGCAACTTGCTAGTCACGCTTTGACTGAAATGGTTACCCTGCATTGTCACAGGTAATTGCAATGAACCCTGCATCTGAGAAAAGAAGGGAAGAAAATCCTTCTTGTTATTCACCTTTTGAGCTTTCTGTGAATATGAAAGCTGTTTCAGAGGGGCTGTAGGAGAGAAGTAATGAAAAATAGGGAGATACACTTTAGTATTTCTGCCAGGTTTTGTGCTGTGCCATCAGGTGAATAAATTGAATTCTGTTTTAGGGTTTTTTTGGTAAGTTGTTTTAGCACCATAATGACTATACCGTGAGATTTTACAGCTATTTTAAGATACCTGTAGAAATAAAAACCGCTTTTGCCTCCCTGCATTTCCCTATGGGAGTGAGGGGTAAAGCCAGCTACTTGATGGATTTCAGTCTCTGGTATCTGCAGTGCACAGGCTTGTTGGTCCTTCCCACTTCATGCCATCTGCACTGGAACAGAGCTTTTAATGGGCTTAATGTTGCTGGTGGTCTCTGCGAAGGGTGGGGAAAGGAGGAGGGGTGTGGGCAGAAACAAACTGTGGAAAATACAACCAGGTTGTTTTTTAAAGTATTAATACTAAAAGCTTTGAAAGAGAATGTGGAAGTCTGTCCCCCATCCTTTTCACATTTATACCAATTAAGCTTTTTGCAACGTGTGACTCACTGTAGTGACAGGATTAGTTGGGATTTTGTGATTTAGATGTATTTAGTGATTTAGATTCTCAAGTTCACCGAGAAATTGCCCATCATAAGCTATTCACTGAAAATCTTTTAAATAATGTGGGAGGCTGATATAAAGGAAGAAATGAGCCAAATTAAGTTACACCTTCCAGTTCAAACACAACCTAGAAATTCCTTGGTGCAGCTGCCTCCAGAAGCACCCTTCTGTTACAGATACTAGCTGTGGAAACTGCCCTTGACTGCAGAGAAATTTGGGTATCTTGTTGGTTCTGTGGAGTTTGTTCCCGTTTTATAAGTGACTTCCTTGTAGGTTTTTGTGCAGAAGGTAGAGGTTTCACCCATTTTCTTCCAAATATGTTCCCAGGTGGTGGCAGAGAAGAGTGATGCTATCATAATCTCTTACTGAAATAGAAAAAGATTATGGTCACAGCAGGTAGCACCCATTTTTTGGTGCAATTGTTACATTTCTGTGGGCCCATTTTTCAGAACCTTGAATATCCTATTCTTTTCAGTTGATGCTGGGAGTACTAAATACAGAGAAGCCACCATTTAATGCTGTCTATCCCTATGTCACACAGGAAAACCAGAAATGGATGTTAGATGAATAATCCTAACAGCCCGCATTAAAATTCATTGTTAGGTCTTTGTGAGCTGAGGAACTTAGCACATCTCACTGAGGTGCTGCTTTTCAGCACCTCATGATTTCCAGGGCACGTTTGAGGAAACAGAAAAAAAACCTTTAGGAGGGGGAGGGGAAGGGTAGGTCATGTAATTAGATGAAAATAGGTCGTATGACTGGGATTTTCCTTGTGATGAAATACTCATTGCTGCCAATCCATTCAAATTGGAGAGAGACGGGGGAGCAAGGCATACAACTTATTGTCCTTTCTTCAGGCTATTTCTTGTTTCTCATTGTCTCTTGACCTCAAATATCTCATTCTACAAAAAAAAGAAAGAAAAATGGTCAGACTCCTACTGCTGCTGCTGCTTCTGTTACCGTGAGGAGCACTGCTTTCTTAAAGTAAATTACTGATTGATTATGCTGGACATGTCATCAGAAATGCATAGTACCATTAAGATAAGTTATTTGCTTCCTTTCAAGTTCTCCTCCTTTAGAAGAAGAATTTCATTTACGTGTACTACAAATTTCCAGTGTAACTACCTTTGAATTTCAAATTCACTTCAAACCAGCACACTGCCCATGCATGGTCTCTGTACTTGGCCCAGCGTGCACCAGTTTAATGTGTGTTGTGGAGCAGCCTTCTCTCAAATTATGCAAAATAGTTGGCAGAGATCAAGTCTTCTGTCTTTTTAAGGCCATGCCTCAATATTTACAAGAAAACCTTCAAACACTGTAGTTAAATTAGCGCTAATCCATCACTTCAAGTGAATAGTTCCATAAGCAGAACCTGATGTGGAGGAGGCATTTTAACTAAGACCTGAAACCACTCATTGAGTAAGGATGGAAAAAGAATACTGAATAGCTTCCCAGTGACTATAGAACAGGGATCCTTGAAACAACAGGATATGCTAATGTAATTGAAGACAACATCATAATATATAGGTACCAAAAGCCCAAATAACAAAGTTCAAGCAGTCTTATTCCTGGGATTTGAGGCATTGGCTTCACAATCTTAATAAATAGTGCTCTTTAGAGAAGCAGCAACAGAGCTGCATTGCTTCAAAATACTCAGCTCGATCAAAATCAGAACACTTCTGAGTGTTAGGCTATTTTCTTCCCAAACCAGACCGCAGCGAAATGGAAAAAGCCATTTGATAGCCTTGCAACATCATCTCTAGCTAGAGCAAAGCCAGATTTTTATATGCTCACAGCCATTCTTACACAGATATTCTTGTAGAGATTTGTTGTTGACCTTTCAGTCTTGGAGATAAGTATTTTATTGCTATTATAAGTAGCATTTAAAGCATATTATGTGTCATAGTGCTTGGCAGTGCACAGGTCCTGATGTTGTGAGGGCTCTGCATACACTTCACTTCCAGCACAGGCCCGCATCTCCCCAGACCTGGCTCTGCCTCCTGCCCTCTCCTCAGAATGTGGAACTGACCCATGGGAACAGCAGTGGGAGAGCAGCCCAGCTCCCCAGGCCCCAGCAGCGCTCCTGCCCCATACTTTGCCATGCCATGGCTGCAGTGTAGGAGTGCTTAATTTCCCTCCCACCACTGCAGTGACCCCCACAGAGGAATTTGATTTCAAGTACACTTGACACGTACCTAAAACTAGTAAAATGCTTCGAGACACTCTCGACTTTTTTTGTTTTAATGCTAAAAAAGAGAAAAATATCTCATTGTTATTATTTGACACCATGATTTAATTTCAAGCTATCGATCTCATATTTTTTCAATAAATGATATACTGAAAGAAGACTATAACTGACTGCTGTCACTTATCTGTTGTTTCTATATGTTACTAACCTGGTATAAATTTTACCGCTTTGGTTCTTGTAACATTGCACTTCATAAACTGGAAAGTAGCATGACACTGCCTAATTCCTTTTCATGACACTGACATCTTGAAATTACTGGTTTTTTCCTTCCAGGTTAACAAGAGAGGCTGGAAATCTGTTTTAATGGCAGGTTTTTATTTTCCTGTAATTCATCTTTTTCATGCTGACTGGGTAATTTAATTTGTTGTTGACCTAGTTCCAGTCATGAAAAATTAGACTATTCATTATCACAAAAGCTTCATCCTTTGGCCCTTAAAATTATGAGCGTTTTTAGAAATATATGCTATCGATTATTTTATGTTACAGTATTTTTCTTCTTGACTCCCTTGTTTCATATGAAAACATTTTCTTTGTACACAGCCTTGATGATGATTCCTTTTTAATTGAGAGGTGTAATTACTGCCAGGAAGGGTGACACTCAAATGTAGTCATGGACTAGAATTTGACCAGCCTGGCACATGACGTAGCTGTCATGGACACCAGGGTTTCACTGCACGGATGCTTCCCTCCAGCAATATCGAGGCAGAAGCAGCCACTGTAATTAGAGGTTTGAAACCCGCCTTGTGTAATTGGTTCTGCTACACTGCGCAGAATGAGTGACCCTGGTAAAAAGTGGAAGAAGACAGAAAAGCAGGTTAAAAAGCAGGTGTGAGCTAAGTGATTCTTGCCATCCCCTCTAGGTGATTCATTCTTGCTTGCTTGCTTGCTCTCACTTTGGCAGTTCTGGAGGGAGCAATCAGTTCCCTTAAAGCTTTTTGGCAATTTGTCCCACTTCTAACTGGTGTTGGGGAGGAGCTGGATCCAATTGACCTTGGACAAGAGGTTGCAGCTGTGAGGGTGATGGCTATGACTTTTTTTGGTTCCACCTAGAATGGGAATTTGTCCCAGTTCCATCAATGAATGACTCATTTCCTGGACATCTAAGTCAACATAAATCTCTGGTGTACGTAAGGAAAATGCAGTTGTTAGTAATTATAACTTCCAGTGGAGTTATGGTAAGCTCACTTTTTTTTTTTTCTTTTTTTTGACTATTCTTTAGATTTGGGTGCAAGTCCAAGGTATTGCTGCTTGGCCAAGAGTTTGGTGGAATCTTGGGCAAATTTCCCAAGTGCCTCCGGGAGGTTTCTAGGGTGGTAGGATCCGCAGAGCAACATTCCTGGAATTGGACCATGATTAAAACTGAAGTCTCTAATAATATGTTCACTATTATTGTTTCTGCTGTTTTCCCTTCTAAGTACGGAAGTAGGAATAGTCCATTCAGATATTTGTGCCCTCCATACCCACCAGAGTCCTTTGCCCTTCTGTTTCCAGCTACCGTAGGGAATTATGTGAATGAGGGAGAGATGCAGCTGCCTTTAATAGTGATGCTAGCTCAGCCTGGGAGAAAGCAAAAAGGCCCAGGGGAGTGGGAGGGAATAAAACTGAAAACATTATAGCCACAGTTTTTGGATTTGAATGAAAGAGAAACTCCTCATGGGCTTTATTTGTAAGGGTTGTTTAGGGGTATCCTCTACACAGTTCAGAATCCTTACCTGCTGCTAAGTGATTACACAATGTGTTAACTGAGATTTCAGACATTTTATGCAATCAGTTGTTTCTAGGAGACTGATAATCAGAGGTAAAGGCTTACTCTGTGTGTTGTATTTTCAAACCTTTGTGTTTTATCCCAGGTCCAACAGTGTTTTTGTAGTCTCAGCTAACTAGTGAGTACTCTTACTAGAATCTGAATTTTTAAATTTAAAACTTTTCTCCTTTGTGGCTATGGAGAAACAAATATTTTAAGAAGATTGAAGCCTTGGAAACTACAACTTAAATATAAAAAGCTTCATCTTCACTAGACTGCTTTTACTACCTATTCATTGTATTCAAATGTTTCAGGGTCAGTATTTATTGTCCATCACAGTGTATACAGATACTACTTGTTTATATCCATAGACCAGGGTCAATCTCTTACCCAACAACAGATACTGCAAAAATTAAGAGATTATTAAGATGTTTTGCAATCAACCCTAATCTCAAAGTCCTTGAAAGATCCTCCACCTGGAGGATTTGAGGAAGATAAATGCCATGCATGAAGGAGGACTTCTTAGTTATTTACACGCAATAAGTTGTTCTCCCAATTTTTGACAGACATCTGTGCAGAATCAAAATGAGTTCTTGGTAATATGTTGCCTCATCAAACTGAGGAGATGCCCTCTCCCTTCTTGTCTGTCAGTGAAATGCAGGTAAGTGTGAGGTCATGTGCCCTGTGTTCTGTGTGCATTTGGCACTTTCAGATGCATCAGAGACAGTGCAAAGAGGACGTAAATTAGAAGAGAACACAAGGGGAGGATGGAGACAGAGGGAGCGAGCTCTGGGCACAGCTTGATGGCTTCCAAAAACTGGAAGGAAGGAGAAAGAAATCTAGAGACAATCTTGTTCAAGTAAGAGGCCAGATATAACAGCGCCCCTCTTTCTGTTTAGTCTAGCTGTGTGTACATCCCCAGTCTTATTTTTGGCAGAAATTATTATTTTCACTTTCACCCCTTCACTCTTCTCCACAGTCCCTGCAAGAAAGAGAAAACAAGGAGTGTGTGGCCTGGTGATTTGAGAGAAGAGATTATTGAGAATTCCCACAAAAAGAAAATTAGTCACAGTCTCTGGGAATGCTGGTAAGCAGAAACCTCAAACCCAAACAAGCAGCCAGATTTTTATTTCAAAACAAATGTTGACCTCTGTGCAGCAAGTGGTTTGCAGGCTGCTGCTTCAGAAATAGAACCTTTTACACACTTAGCCCTTCTTTGGGTTTTTCCCATCCCCTCCTCGCCGACATCAAACCGAATCCCCGCTCTCTGCGGTCCCGGCCCCGGAGACGGAGCAGAGCGGGCCGGTGCCACCTGCTGGTGCCGCCGGGATCCTCCCGCCTCCTGCCTCGGACCGCCTGGGCACAGAGCCGCGGAAAATCCGGACCTGGACGGGTCTCACAAGCGTCATCGAGTCCGGCTCCTGGCCCTGCACAGCACCGTCCCCAGGAGTCACACCGTGTGCCTGAGAACATTGTCCAAGCGCTTCCTGAACTCTGTCAGGCTTGGTGCTGTGACCACTGCCCTGGGGAGCTGTTCCAGTGCCCAACCACCCTCTGGGTGAAGAACCTTTCCCTAATATTCAACCTAAACCTCTCCTGACACAACTTCATGCCATTCCCTTGGGTCCTGTCACTGGACACCACAGAGAAGAGATCAGTGCCTGCCCCCCCTCTTCTCCTCACAAGGAAGTTGTAACTGCAGTGAGGTCTCCCCTCAGTCTCCTCTTCTCCTGGCTGAAAAAGCTGTGACCACAGCCACTCCTTGCGTGGCTTCCCCTCTGGGCCCCTCACCATCTTCACAGCCCTCCTTTAGATGCTCTCTAATAACTTTATATCCTATATATCAGCACCCAGAACATTGTACTTGAGCATCCATGGCCTGTTTAGATCCCAATGAGTTATTTTTAAGCTAAAATGTCCTAGTTTCAGTTTCAGCTTCACCTGATGCATCTTGTTATTTATTCCTCTAAAGAAGATTAGTAATTAAAAAAAAAAAATTAAAATTCCAGTGTGTTGTGTAAAAATAAATACAGAGTAAGCAGGACAACCAGAGCTCTTAGTATTTACCTCTGGTATAGAATCATTATAGGACATAAGAAAGTGTTCATTAGAAATTATCTTTCTTCTGCAGAGGCAGGTATTGCTGTTAAGCACATAATGAAATATAAGAGCACTCTGTTTCCAGGCCCATTAATGAGCTTTGGTGGTGCTACATCAGCACTTGCTTTGTTTTAGTGATGTGCTGTTTTTTTAACAAGGCCCTGGCATGCTGCCATTAACTTGGTTTTATGTCTCTTTGGTGTGTTCATAGCCGCAGGCCAGATGGTTTCAGCATTATATTCTTCCTCTAATGTGAAAGCTGATCACAGTGCTCCAAATTACCTTCATTCCACATGCTGTATATATTTTGTTGTGTATCACTGTGCATTCAGCGTTAGTCATTTCAGCTTAAACTAAACCTAGGAAATTTTGCATTTTGGAATTAGGCAGCAGGTAGAGCTGGTGACTGAGCACAGCTGTCAATGGGGCTGTTACTCTCTTGGGAAGCCTCAACTGCCACTGGATTTGTAGGACAGGGTAGAGCAATTGCTTTGAAAAATTTCATTTCAATGTTTAGTGCATGATTAAATGGTGAACTAGCCTGGGAGGTGTGTGGAGACACTGCAGTGGTTTCTACTACCACAGCCTTTAGGTATTTCCCCTTCTTCGGGGATCTTTTGCAAAAATAAGCTAAGAAAACTCCTGTTGGTGAGCCTGTGATGAGCCCGATGTGATGGGCAGGGAAATGCCTGGTAACGTCAAATGCAAAGCTCCAGTTCTTCATCCTCTTACTCATTTGGGCAAATCACCTTTACACCTTTCACTCATCCTTGGCTGGTGGGATAATACTTCTCATTCTGCTCTGATTAACTGCATGGCTGCTCTCTTACCCACTCCTAAATGTATATCTGGATTTGAGAACTCCAGAAATGAGCTCTCAGTGAGGCAGGGCAGTGTGAACACAGGAGCTATGTGGGAACTACATCTGCTGCACCCAGAAGAGGGTAGGACTGTAAAAGGTTGTCAGTGGCATACATCTAAGAGAGAAGAATTTTTTTCAGTGAAACAAGAATCTTGAAAAAGTAAGAATTTATATAACAGAAGCTAATCTGTGGTTGTGGCTGAGCGATGGGGTAAAATGCAGTCTCATGAGCATAGAAAAAATGATAACAAAACAGAGAATATCAGCAGCTGGGAACAGTATTGCTGGTCCCCACAGTTTGCTGTAGCAGCCTAGACAAGAGAGTATAACCAAGACAAGGGGTTCCATATTCCTCTGTAGCTTAAGCTCATTGTATGCAAAAAGGTCCCTTCCATTCTTCATTCCAGGAGGAAATAATTAAACTGGCAGGTAGAGAAATGACATTAGGAAAAACAAATATGTCTGAAGCTGTTTGTTCCATGAGAATTAATTTTTTCTCTATTTTAGTTTTTTTTTAAAGTTACTGTAAATTTTGAACAAATTTAAATATTTTCCAAACTTTGCAAATGGGATGTTATTGTGGGAGGACTCCAAATCCTATGGGGATTTAATGAATTGCAAAATCTCCTCTTTAGGCTTACAGTGGCTATGCCTTAGATTTCATGTGTCATGCAGAAAATTAAGCAATCTGAATTTTAAAAAAGTTAGTCATGCACCCATTTGCTTATTCCATAAGCTATCAAGTGAACTGATTTGTATGCCAGCCTTATTTCTGACAGCTGTTTTGAATTCATTCATTGTGGCAAAACCCTCTACTACACTCCCTTCCATGTTCTAGAAAATATTTATCTTACCTGCAGCAGGAAGTTATACAATCCTGCTGCTTTCACTTTGCAACTGGTTGGGAAACAGTTTTGTTCCAATCTGTCTCTAGCACCCTTAAAACTGCATTTGGTCTTTTTAGCCTTTCTAGAAACTTCTGGAAAGAAGAACTTAGCTTTGTGAAGCAGAAGTGGTGTGAACTGTTACTGTACAGGTACAAAGATCCTTTGCCTGTTTATTTGTTTTGAAACCATTTGTGTTTGAATTTAGCTTTTCAATCAATAGGTGTATGGTAGCCGGTGGTGATCTATGAGCGTAGAAAACCAACATAACTCACTAGAGGGAGCCCAGACACAATTCCTGAGCTTAGCAAGGAGCTATTACACCTCGCCGTGTTACTTGCCGTGCGTTTTGTTGGTAAATCTCCCCAGCTGATTAACTCACAGTTCCCGCGTGGGCAACTACGTAGCCTGCATTATGAAAAGTACACTGAGATTTCAATTGCAGATAATTTGCAAATCAATACTGAAGTCAGTAAGGGCAGGGAAGTCTCAGATTTTAATTTGTTTGTGAGCACTGGTAGATATTACCAGAATACCTTTTTTGAAACCATAAAAATGTGTCAGAAGAGTTTTGTTTCACTCCCTGCCTGTCTATTCCCTCCTAGTGCTTTCCTTCCCCTTCACTAGAACCTCAGATCCATGTACTGACATCCTTCTGCTGCACGTCCTGCTCCTACAAACCAGTGTACCTACCTCAGACACTCTCCTGGCAGAGCAACACACCTCAGCCAGAGCCCAACTTTTGGCCTCTGCCCCCGACCTAACCCACTCACCTACCTACAGCACATTAGGTTTCACCAATGTGCTTTGCCCTGATCTTTCCTTGCCCTACCACCGTGAGCTGCAAGTGCAGGTTTGGGCACCACTGGTGCTGCTGCTGGAGGTGTTCTGAGGGGAGCAGTCGACTGCACCCTGTACAGCATCGAGGTTCTGTTGACTCGCAGTAACTCCTGTTGGGAAAGTGTTTATCTGTTGTTCCAGAAGTGATTAAGGAGTAAAGACCTTTAACAATGGGGTCAGGTATTATCTGCCATCAGACAGTCCTCCCCATGTCATGCAGTGGCTGCTCACGTGGAGGCCTTTGCTCTCGTTCAGGCAAGAGTCAGCACACGGCACACTTGGGAACCACTGCTGTGCCATGTTAGCTGATTTTTTTTTTAAAAAAACACTTGTAAAAACATTCGTCTGCCACACCTTGGGAGCCCTTTTTTGCTGGAGAAGACTAAAATACTGATAAGAATTAGAAAAATGATCTGAAATACTTAAGACAGTCTTAGGCACTCTGCTAGGGGAGAGGTGCTACAGGAAGAGGTCGGAGAAGATCAGACAGGGGACTTTTAACCTTATCACCCCACACGTGTTCAGGTCATAGTGAAAATGGTTGATAAGGGCAATTCCTTATTTCGTATGAGTTGAGCCAGCTTCAGTAGATGACAAATAAGAAGCAAAGCGTTAAATAACTGATTCTCAGTCCACGTTAAATGCCTTGATGATATCCCAGAAATTCATAAAAGTGGAAGAGAATTGTCTCTGTGTTGGTCAGCAAGACCGTCTTGGCACAAACCAATGCAGGGCTCTACACAGGCCTTGCAGAGGCATCTGGTGTGTTTCAGGTCTCTCAAGAACATGGCAAGATGTGCTGCACGGCAGATATTCCTCGTGTTGCAGGACTTTAGGATTTCTCAGATTTCAGTTAATGGTCCTTCATGCTGCTGAGCAGCCAGTTCTACAAAATGAGGGGAATTTGCTGTCTCCGCATTACATTCTGTGTTTTTGTTCTTTCCATCCTCACAGTAAATGCTCCATGCACTGGCTGCTCATGTTAGGACTAAACTCAGTTGTGAGGCAAGGCAGTGGCCTGAAAGTTGAACTTCTGCTTTCTACAGAATGAACAAAATTATATAGTTGGTTAACCTTGTGGCAATTCTCAGAAAACCTCCTTGATGAGATCTATTTGTGAGCAGAAGATTTTGAAAAACATGTCCCATTCCAACGTTACAGACAGTAGGGATCTGTTAGGGTCTTTGCTATGAGGAGATGGAAGATACCTTGCCTTTGTCCATACTACAGACAGATCTAAATTCAATTGCAGCTGTGCTGGGCCAAGGTCAGTTAGGGGCTGTTGAATAGTAACTACATGGGAGACACAGAAGGAGCAGTTTTGAAGTGTTGCTCCTGCCCCTTATTTCAGCATAGGAATGCCTCGTCAGGGTATGGGGGCTGAGAGCACCATTTGAAACTCTGCTCTCACCCCAAAACTCTGCAGCAATTCTGCTGCACAAAACATCCACACAGAATAAAGCCAGCTGCACAAAACTGAATGGTGTGCTCTCTTCTCCCACTTTCTTTCACAGGAACAGGAGAGGGAAAAGAAAAGCTCCACCACTGCACCATTTCTTCTCCCCTTATCAGGACCTCCCTGCCCTTCAATCTCTGACAATTCATGAGGCAGTAGCATTGTGGTGATGCAAGATCTGGCCCTTTACCCCTCTCTGGCTTCTTTAGGATGTCAGGGACACTCCTTAGGCCTCAGCCTTGATTACTGGCTTGTGGGCAGCCAGCTCCCCCTGAGCTTATCAGAAACACTGCCTGCTCCCAGGAACTTCTGTTGCCTAACAAGCTCCTGTTTTCTAACAAACAGCCTTGAAAACTTATTTTTGTCCGAGTAACAGCCTAAGTGGAATAATATTATTATTAGATTTTCAAGGAAAATTCCAGTAACTACCAGACTGGATTGTGGTCACAGTGGAAATTTACAAATGACCAGAGTCAATCATCTTGCAGTCCTACAAAGAGTGGCCCTAAGGGAGACCCTTTGGGATCCCCTGGGCTGCAGCACATCTTGCTCTGAGTGGGACATCTCCAGAGCTCAACAACTCACAAGTTTGCGATACTCAGAGGACCACTGACAACAGGGCCTGGGCTGACACCCCCCACCCCTCAAGGCTCAACTCCTCAGCTGTTGAGCGATGCGAAGGCATCTGACGTGAGTACTTCACTGAACTCAAGGGGAATTTCTCACAGGTATACCTTTGTACATGCTTCTTTGCATGTGTGTGCACGTGGGAATTGATTTTAATGCGGTACAGCAAACGTACTGTGAGTGTTCCCATCCCACATCCACAGTTCAATTAGATTTGTAATTAAGTTCCTGTTGTGCTTATAGCAAATCCTATCAGATCACTTTGTAAATGTTAAATTAGTCAGTGATTAGGTTGTGCTACATTCCTGGGACATAAACCATTGATCAAGTCTGATATTAAGTTTGGCAAGGGGGTCTACTCTGAACTTCATGACTCAACAAAAGGGGCCCCTTTGCCCTTTGGCACCCTTGCCCTTCTCCATCCTTACACTTTTGGATCCCCAGTCTATGCATAAATCATCCTAGATTGGTTCTAATCTGATTTTCCTTTGTGTGCTTTATCTTAAAAAGTAAAGTGGTAGTAACTTAAAAGTAACAGCGGTAGAGTGAACCTTGCCATAGAACTTTCCTGTGCTTTTGCAAATTTATGTGATACATATAGATTTATAAATTTATAAGATATATATTTATCTTGATTTTGCTGATATCTTTGCTGACAATTCTGTTAGCAGCCCAGACCACTCATTTGCAACAAACCTCAGTGAGAGAGGGTGGCTTCCAAGGAAGTTATGATGGCACAAAGGTTTTAAAACTGCTATAGGAACAGAAGAAATAACTATGTGCTCTGCTTGCAGAATGAGAGAGAGAGAGAGAGATTTGCACTGAGCTGCTGTAGTTTCTGGGATGAAGAGCAGAGTTTTGTGAAGGACCATCTTTCCTAACCCTTAACCAAAAGGAAACAGGTGCTCTGGATAGCTGGCCTCCCACCAGAGGTGTTCAAGATAGTAGTGAGAAAAAACGAGGTCTTTGGAGGTCAAAAGATGGAATATACTACCACTTTAAAGATAGCTACAAGGTTTTTGAGAACAGTTATATGTGTGTAGTTCAGCTGTGATTTTTAAATGTAACAAAAAATGAGCAGTTGTGTTTTTGCCAATGTGTAAACTGGATAATCTGATAGTCCTTTGTCTGTGAACAGACAGTATTTAACCTGAGAGAAGAAAAGTGCTTGTGGATACCCTGCATGAACACTGACAGATCATTCCAATGCACTGAACAGAAGCACCTGGGTGTGGGACCAGGCATTGAACTGGCCCCAAGGAGTTCTGTAGGCAGTTAACGTCAGTGGAGTACAGAAAATAACATCAAGAAACTCTAGGTTTTTGCCTGTGAGCAGTTTCAGCTAATTGGAGCATACAGACATTTTCCCTTTATAATGACCTTGCTCAAGTAAGATGCAAGGAGCATTTCAAGAACTATTAGACTCTGGTTTTATATTCACAACATACTTGAGGGAAAGGTGGCTAGAGAATTTTACAATTCAGTCTAACACCAAAGACTGCAGACAGTAAAGATCAGATCTATCCAGCCACCCATGTCCCCTTGCTGCAGCATAAGGCTTCCTCACAGTTAACATTCCGGTGCTTTGCCATGAAATTACCCAGTCAGTTTCAGGTGTCCTGTCCATTGGCACCTGTCGAATCACTGGACTTGTTCTCCCATCGACACCTCCCTTGCTGTGAGGAGTGGGTTGTGCTGGTCACTCTGTCAGCCACGTTTGCTCAGGTGCCACCTCTTCTTGTGCTCCAAGTCCTTCACCTTCCATCCCTAAAAGTTACATCGTCAGATATTTCCAAAGTGTTATCATGCCTCTGTAACTATTTTTAGCTTAATAATATATCCTTTGAACTTGGATTTTTTTTTCCTGGAAGGTGTCTCCATTCCTATTCCTGGATAATTCATTATTTCCTGGGTGATTTTCATGCTACTGTCTTCAATTTGTAACAAAGTGGCTGAACTGGAATGCAGTGTTTTAAATGACACTTTTAAATGGAGACAGGTTTTTATTTCTTTCTATGCAATCTGATGCTCTGCATTGCTAATGTCTCCCACATTTACCATCCTCTGGGCAAAAAATTTATCTTTGTTTCTTTTAGCATACCTGCATTCCAGGTTTTTAACTTCTCCAGTATAGATTACCTTGCATTTTCTGAATATTTTCACTTTTCATTTCTTACCAGCCTTTAAATTATTTCTCTGCAACTATGGGAGAAAGTTTCAAATTTTTAATTGTTGTCATTAAAATGAATACTGAGCTGTGAGGTACTGCAGAGCCCTCAGCAAGAGAACTCTGACATCTAACTCCTTATGTCTTAATTTACTGTGTGGCTGCTTTTATTGTAGAGCATTCTTAATACAGCACTGGTTATTACTTAATGTCACCAGAGAAAATGTGCTCTTCCTCTACGTTGTCTTATTTGGTCTCCCTAAACTGAAAAAATTGTACATTTATCAGGTTTTTTTCGTACCTGTGTTCCAAGTTCAGTGTGAGAAGCGGTAACTGCAGTAAATATGGAAGGAAGAGCCTTCTCTTCTCCAGTGAAAATCAAAAGCTTTGACCTCTGCTGTACTTCTGTGTGTCAATGGTGCCTTCATTTCTTTTTCTTAAGAGATTGTTTAGAGCTATGTATGAACAGAAAGGTGCACAGGTGCACACTAAAAAATAAAAGGATGGGATCTGCAAGTGTTATAGGCTGCCATCCTGTTTTGTAATCTCCCAATTTAGAAATAAGCAAAATAGGTAGATGTAATTTGTTAATGAATTATTATTACTTGTCTACATATATATTTGTCTGAATACATATATATATATATATACACAATATACTTATTACATATATGAACACACACATACAGGTAAAGATGGTCCTGCACCTGAGTCCCAACAACCCCATCCAGCACTACAGGCTGGGGGGACAGTGTCTGGAGTGCTGCCCAGTGGAAAAGGACCTGAACATGAGCCAGCATGTGCCCAGGTGGCTGATGGCATCCTGGCCTGTAACAGGGACAGTGTGGCCAGCAGGACCAGGGCAGGGATTGTCCCCTGTACTCAGCACTGGCAAGGACACACCTTGAATCCTGTGTTCAGTTCTGGGCCCCTCACTGCAGGAAGGACATTGAGGGGCTGGAGCGAGTCCAGAGAAGGGTAACAGAGCTGGGGAAGGGTCTGGAGCACAAGTCTGATGAGGAAAGGCTGAGGGAGCTGGGGGTGTTCAGCCTGGAGGAAAGAAGGCTCAGGCTCTTGTCACTCTCTACAACGGCCTGAAAGGAGGCTGTAGCCAGGTGGGGATTGGCTTCTTCTCCCAGGGAACAAGTGATAGGATGAGAGGAAATCGCTCCAAGTTGCATGAGGGGAGGTTTACACTGGATATTAGGAAAAATTTCTTCATGGAAACAGTGGCCAAGCATTGGAAGAGGCTGCAAAGGGAAGTGGTGGACTCACCATTCCTGGAGATACTTAAAAAATGTGTAGATGTGGTGCTTAGGGACATGGCTTAGTGATGGATTTGGCAATGTTAGACTTGTATTTGAACTCAGTGAACTTAAGGGTCTTCTCCAACCTAAATGATTTTATGATTCAAGATTGGGATTTTTTTTAAAGGTTAGATGGCATTTTAATTTTGAAATAAAATTAAAGTAAATTAAAGAAAGCATTACTGAACTGCCACATGTAGCAAGCAGCTGCCTGTTAGGTTGTCCATAGTTTTTTAGTTCAAGCTCCTCCTTTTTGTCCCAGTCTAAATGGTTTGGTTTATTACAAATTTTTAAGTTCTGTATGGGTTGGCTCTTTGGAGCCAATTGCCTCTTGATTATAAAGTAATATCCTGCAAAAATTAAGGATAAGACAGTAATAAAAACTGTGGACTTTGTTCCAGAAACTTTTGTTCTCACGGTCTTAGCTGTAGCAACAGTAGCAGGTACAGAAATGCCTGCCTTTTTGCTTTTTCTTTTTCTAAATCCCTTTCATACGCACCCATATAACCCTCCATACCCTGCAGTGATTTACCCATGCATTGTTAATCAACCTTATTTCCCAACACCTCTGCCTACTCTTATGGTCTATTTTTCGTGTGTTCCATAGTAACTTCTGCAATTATGCAAGTCAACGATCCTATTTAATCCTTGAAGGTACATGACAATTACCATGGTGTGTTTAAAAAAATTGCCTTCATAGAGCATTGTGTAATTGACATCATATAGCACTCTTTCTGCTACCTTGTTATTATTTTAATTTAAAATTGTAGTAACAGAACACCTGCATTTCCACATTAATAAACAAAAAGTGCCCTAAAGTTATGAGTAAAAAATACTTAACCACAAATATTGATGTCCAAGAAATATATAAATATTAATATAAAGGAGTTTATCAGAACAACTGCTGCATGAAATGAAGGGGCATATGGGTGCTTTTATAAATGCTTGCACAGATTCCTCAGATCCTGTCAGATGCTTCAGATGGAACAGGAGAAGCTAGCAAGGGGAGGCAAGCCCATTTAATTTCAGGAATTTGAAAAGATACAACACAGAGTGTTGTGTGTGCATCTTCACATGTGTGCTTTTCTATCCCAAAGAAATCAGCAGGAACCTACAGTAGCTGAAGTTATTTTAGACAGAATCAGTCTAGCTAAAGGAGGCTTTAAAGTACTGAAATCCTGAATTATCTGTATGCAGATACATGTGGAAAAAACCCCTACCTTCAAATCTGAGAAACAAGATTTTAAAAGAAACAGCAGTATCTCTCTATTTGGTGAGTTTCTAAAGCTGATTCAGGTTGGAACCTCCTTTGCAGAACTGCACTTGGCAGCAGATCTGACATTTCTTGTCTTCCTATTGGACAAGAAAAAACTGTAAATCATCCCACTGCTTTCCCACAGAATATTTTTTACACTCGTGCATTGGTAGCACTAACTAGGGAAACAGGTTAACCTTTGCCTTTAGTCAAGCCTGCTCTAAGTCTCCCGTTTAAAATCAGAGCCTTGACATCGCCTTGATGTTTGCTCTTTTGAAACCTACCTGCCTACTTGTTAGTTACACAGGCAGCAATGTAAACTGGCTTTGAGACTTTGAATTTTGTTCTCTTTTTATCCAGAGAGCTGGAGTGAAACTGCAGCAGTGAAACTACAGAATTCTTCAACTTGCCAAACAGAGGTCTCCCAAGAAAATATTACTTGGAGCTACCATAGTGATACTTTATGTAAGCAAAAAGGAAAAAAAACCCTACGTTTGCCACATGTTTTCATAGCCCTCTGCTTGTTTCTCAGGTGTCCTTCTGCAATTCTTAAAGCCTGATTTCTTGCTTGTGTAAGCTGCAATTTACCTGAATTTTCTTGCTCCAGCAGCGTGTTTTAAAGAAACACAGCTGACATTGAAAGAGCAGGTGAAATCTTGAGAGTTGTGGATTGATAAACAGGGTAGGTCTGCCCAATTTGGTGTCATGTTTCAGTCAGAAGGAGGAGACAGGGCACTCAGCACTGCATGCAAGCTTGTGCTTGCCAAGCCACTGCCTAACTACACAATGAAGGTCTTATCAAATACATATGGTCTGAGGAGGCTTGTGCAGTCCCAATTCTTAACAAATGGTTGAGTCAGAATCATAGGTTTATAAACTGCATTGTTTTCTGGGAGATAATGTGGAGAGGGAGAGTGGGCAAGAGAGAAACATCTGAATCAAAGGGATGAAGAAAGCAGGCTGAGGATTCCAGCCAGCCCTGCAAGCTATGTCAGAATCCCTCTGCAAATCTGCAGACTTATTACAGCCTCCTGTATAATTTTATTTACATAATTTATCACTGAATAATTTTAAAAGTCTGAAAAAATAATTCTTTTTGTTAACTTCAAATCGGGGGGGAAATGTCTGATGTTTATTGTTGCAATGTATTTTCAAAGCTTTTGCAAAAGAGAAAAGAGAATGGAAGACCAAAATCAGTGGCCTCAAAGAAGACTTTGCTTTGGTGACAGAAGAGAAAAATTGAGCTTAAGAGCAAAGTAGCTCAGAGGAGTTCCACATCACTGTGAGTACAGATGGAAATTATCCTGGTGTGTAGGAAGGGGAGGAAGGTAGTAGAGACAGCTTGACTAAGTGATGTTCAGTGACCTCAAGCACAAGAAACTGGTTTTGCAGGGTTGCTCTGTAAATCAGATCAACAAAATTATCTGAATTAAAAAGGAGCACAAAAAAGTCTTTGTCCTTCCCTCCCCCACTCTTTGTTTTTTGTTAGACTGAGTTGTTTCATGACACAGCTGATGGTGTAGGCCTACAAACAACTGCTTCAGCACTACTCAAGGAGTTGATACTGATGCTTAGGGGAGAGGATCTGCTGCCTTGGAGACGAGATGTTTAGCATGTATTCAGAAAGGTCATTACTCTTCAGTACAAATCTGAGATGGGAAAAGACTGGCTAGGTAGCAGTACTTGAAAAAGCCTCTGAGGTGGAACAGATCATGACCTGCAGGTGCAGCAACAATGTGACACTTGCAAAAGGAAGAAAAGAAGGCAAATGTTTGAGTCATGTAGAAACAGATTCAAATCCAACATATCACATAACCTTCTCAATCGATTTAGCACTGACAGTGTAAATGTGCAGTCTAGTAGTGAACATTAAGTTACAAAAAAAAAAGTAGATTAGCTGCAGATAGTTCAAAAGAGAACAGGAGAAATATATGTACAAAGTGGCCTATAAGGAAAAAATCCAAGGAATCTTTTTAATATAGGAAAGACTGAGGAGATGCATGGCAGTTTCCAGCTCTGCAGCATCTTTTCATATACTCCTTAAAGATTAAATCTTTTGCCAATGTCCTCAAGAAACGGAAGAAATAGTATGGGCCTAAAACTACAGCTTCTAGCTGTAGAAGATCTAGAATATCTAGCTTCTTGTCTCTAGTCAAATGTATAACAAATGCAGGAGGAGACTGCCTGAGGAACGGTGTGAAAGCATCTATCACTGGAGGTTTTAAAACAGGTTAGACAGGCCTCTGTTGGGAACAATCCAGATGTGGTAGGTGCTCCCTGGGAAAAAGTGCAGGATTAACGAGGCTGCTTCCCGTGTAACTTGCTGCGAGCCTCTGGAATCCAGGTGAGCAGCCTGGCCATGAAAAGCACAGACAACGTGGCCTCACCACTCCATGCAGTCATGGATGCTCCGTACGGAAGTGTCTCTGCAGGGCCACTGCTTCTCCCTGCCACAACAGGAACTTCACATTTTGTGCTGTTCTGCTTTTGTCATGGAGTGGAACATAAATGTTTGCTGCAGTTGTGGGGGAACAGTGCTTCATTTTACTTCTAGGTCATTAAATTTTTCTCTTTTATTAGTAATAGTCCTCTGACCACCTGTTGTTACCTGTGCTGAAACGCCTACAAAAGCAGGTTGTAACAAAGAACCATGCTCATCATGAGAGGATGTCTGCTGTGGGACAAAACAATGATGACCCAGAGGAGGACCAACGAGTTGATCAGAGGGAGGGAGCACCTCTCCTAAGTGGAAAGGCTGAGAGGATTGGGACTGTTTAGCCTGGAAAAGAGACGACTTCAACATGACCTAATTGCAGCCTTCCAGTATCTGAAGGGAATTTACAGGAAAGATGGGGCAAGACTATTTACAAGAGCATGTAGTGACAGGAAAAGAGGGAATGAGTGCAAATGGAAAGAAAGTAGGTTTAGATTAGATATTAGGGGAAAACCCTGTACTGTAAGAGAGCTGAGGCTCTGGAACAGGTTGCTCAGAGGGGTTGTGGATGCCACATCCCTGAAGGGATTCAAGGCCAGGTTGGATGAGGCTTTGTGCAACCTGATCAAGTAGAAAGTGTCCTTGCCCATGGCAGGGGGGTTGAAACGAGATGATCTTTAACCCAAATCCTTCCAACCCAAACCATTCTGTGATTCTATGGTGGCCTCTCGCTATAAACGTCGCTTGCGCCGCTCCAAGCCCGGTCGGCCGTGCCATGGCACACTTCTACTCCCTCCCGGTCCGACAGACGCCCCGAGAGGCAGCCCCGGTGCCCTGCCGCAGCTGCCGCAGGCGAGCAAAGGCTACTGCGGCTGCTGCCGGGCCGGGCGGGCAGCGGCGGGGCGGGCCGGGGCGGGGGCCGGGGCCGTGCCCACGGGGGCCGGCGGGGCGGAGCGGGGCGGGGCGGCCGGGCCGGGCCTATGATCCCGGCTGTGCCCGCCGCTGCCGTCAGTGCCGGCGGTGCTCTCGCCATGGCGGCTGGCAGCGGCACCAAGGCGGCCGGGCGGCTCTACGACATTGTGGTGTTCGGCGCCTCGGGCTTCACCGGCCAGTTCGTGGTGGAGGAGGTGGCGCGGGCGGCGGCGGCGGCGGCGGCGGCCGGCGAGGGGCAGCTGAGCGGCGGCCGCCTGCGCTGGGCCGTGGCCGGGCGGAGCCGCGAGAAGCTGCGGGCGGTGCTGGAGCGGGCGGCCGAGCGGCTGGGTACGGGCCGCGGCCGGGGCGGGGGGCGCAGCGCCGCTGCCGGGGGGCCCGGCGGCTCGGGTGTGCGGGGAAGCGCCGAGGGGCGAAGCGGGGCGAGCCCCGGCGCTGCCCGGGGAGGAGGGGGCTCGTCCCGGGCGGGGCGGTGTCGGTGACGGCGGTCTCCGCTGCGCAGGGAAGGCGGCGTTCGGGGAGGAGGTCGGCGTGCTGCTCTGCGATGTGAGCGACGCGGGCTCGCTGGCCAGCATGGCGAGGCAGACCCGGCTGGTGCTCAGCTGCGTGGGCCCGGTGAGTGCGGGGATGCGGGCAGGGCGGTGCCGCCGCGGCCTCCTCCTCCTCCGGGGCCGGGCTGCCTGCGCCTCGCCGGGGCACGGAGAGCTGCCGCGGCCGCGCGGGGACAGCGCAGCTCTTGGAACTCGGCCCCGGAGCTCCAGGTACAGCCGTGCAGTGCAGTGGCCGAAGGGTTTCCCTCCGCCGTCGCAGGTGGTGCGGTTCACGGACAGGTCTTGGCACTGAAATACATCGGGGCTTGTTTTCAGTCTCTCACAGGCAGCCTAAGATACTGATGGTGAAGTTTGGCCCGGCGTCTTGGGTTGGTCCAAAATGTCAGTGGTGGTAGGGTTAAATATGGAGCTGGAAAAGGGGCCCATGGACTTGCTGCCAGAAGCACTTGGTCCTTTTAAAACTTAAAGTGGCAGTATTTCCAATGCATTCAGAGAGCATCAAAGTATGTGAGCTGAAAGTTGGGTCATGACATTGTCTTTGAAATTAAGAGTGTTTAAGTAGGGAATATGCTGATAATAAGAGTGCAGAAAGTGTAAAGTGAAATTAGTGGCAGTATTCAGTTGGTCTTGGTGATCTGATCTATGTGAGGAATCAGATGCAGTAGCCTGCAGCAAACTCCATTATCAGCAATGAAGTTTGTTACGCTTTCTTCTCCCCACCCAACCAAGAAATAGAAGTGCTATTGCATTTTAGCCCCACTTAGAAAAATCAATAGCCACCAAGTTCCTTTTCATTGTAGGGATGTACTTTAGGAAAAGCTATTGGGTGAGTTGTGGTATGTGGGTTTTCTTTTGTTACACCTGGTGTTCTTTCTTTCTATAGTATAGATTCTTGGGAGAGCCTGTGGTACAAGCTTGTGTTGAAAATGGTGCAAGCTGCATTGACATTAGTGGAGAACCTCAGGTATGTGATAGTAAAAAACTGCTACCTTATATCAAGGCTCTGCAAAAGGAGTGTTTGTTTAGTATGTTTCATGTTTCTGCTAGTGTTTCTGAACACAAAGACAAATTCTGCCTCCTGATCTATAATTCTTAGATGCAGTAATTATTTTAAAGTACACTATACTTAGTTTTCTTGCTTCTAAGACAAGAGCCTCTTTGCTTCTCCCTGGAAGTCCCAAATTGCTGAATTCTGCTTCAAGCTTCTGTTGTGATTCTGCATAGGAATTTTGTACATTTCTTTTGACTGCTGTGAAACTTTTGTACTATAGACCAGGAATTATATGTAGATTTATAAAAAGATACTTGTATGTGGTTTGAAGCCTGGAGGATGCTATGATGTGACTGTGAAGCGCTGATGGCTAATATTGGGTATGGCCAAGAATGTATTTCAACTTAAAATATTTGTTCTGACTGTGTTTCAGTTTCTGGAAGGAATGTACCTGAAATACAATGAAAAAGCTGCGGAAAAGGGAGTGTATGTTGTTGGAAGCTGTGGCTTTGACTCCATACCAGCGGATATGGGAGTAATATACACCAGAGACAAGTTGAAAGGTGACTAGAATAAGTGTATTTTTATGGAGAAAAAGAAATGCAGATTATGCTGTCATCTGGTTTCCTAAAGCAGCTGTGCTCCCATGGAAACTCTTTGTGTCTCTTTTGGCCTGCCTTTACCAGGTGACTCGTTTCAACCAAATGCAGTATAGAGAAATTTAAGTCATATTCCTATTAGATTGGTCATTGGGTAGAGGAGGGATGCAAGGTCATGTTGCTCACCGAGAGGGCCCTGTGGTTAGCTCAGTTGTTCAGAGCATGGTGCTAATAGCACTAAGGTTGTGTGTTTGATCCTCATGTGGGCCATTCACTTAAGGGTTGGACTCGATGATGCTCGTGGGTCCCTTCCAGCTCGGAATATTCTGTGAATCTCAGAGGACAGAATGTCCAGCTGTGAGTTGCAGGCTGCTCAGCCAGTGTGTGGATGTCCCTAGGCAGCCTCAGCACACTGCCTCTTGTACAGTGAGACTCTCATAGGGAAGAGACTGTGGGAGAGGGTCCACAGATTGGTGGGTAATCAGGTTTCCCAAGTTTTATTTTCAACTGCAAGCTCCAAGAAGCTGTTGTGTAAATAGCAGGACAGTGCCATACAGTGCCTTTTACTTTAGTAGCAGCTAGAGGGTAACTGAAAGATGAGAAATATGTTTGAGAAAAGATCTGAGAGGATTTAATTCTATGTAAATAGTACTTCATCCTGAACTCAAATAAGGATACTCTGTTCATCAGGCCTGACTTTCAGTTGGGAGGGCCCATAAGAGTATCCAAATGTTTTGCTTTTATGGACTATTAAAAAGGCTGCTAAATGGGATTGGTTTACATTAGAGTGAGCATTCAGTTGAAGAAACCTCAATTCAGATCTGACTGGAGGGAGAAACAAGGCATGGAAATGAGTATCTGGATGTTCATGAGGTTGTAATTTGATGTTTGATATCTGTTTTGAATAAAGATGTCTTTTATCTCTTCTTATTTCAACTTTATGTGATTACCACCTGTCTGTCCGGTTGGTTGCTGTACCAAAACTTATCCATACAAATACAGTTTTCCAATGTCAGAAGGAACCAAGCAAAGCAAAACAAATCAGAATTTGGAGGTGTTGTGTTGTTCTGCTGTTCATCAAACTAAGCATTCTTTGCAACACACAAGCTGTGCTAAAATGAGATGTTTTGGGATATTTTGTGTGTTTTGGTTTTTTGGGGGGGTTTGTTGGTTGCTTTGTTTTGGTGGTGGGTTTTTTGTAGTTCAGGTGTACCAAAATTTTAAGTCCATATTTGCTTTCACAGCCTGTGTCATCCTTTATTTTGAAACTTGGAGGAAAACTAAATGTAGCTCTTAATATAACTTTCCTTTTTTCCCAATGATTTTTTTAATATTATCTCATTAATTAGATAAAACAAATGAAAAAATTATTAGAGTAGAGGTAATACTAATGACCTGTATTGAAGTAATTTACACAAGAAATGTAATACTTGCTAACTCAAGTAGCTGTGCATCTTAATGTTGCATTATCTTGTTTTGAGATAAAGATGTAACTCTGCTTTTTCAGCTGATAGTCAGTGGCCTGCTGTTTGAGTCTACTGGAGCGTTCTCTGGCTTTGCAGACTAATGACTGCATGTGCCAAGTAATGTTTTCTCCTTCCTTACAGGTACCTTAACTGCTGTTGAGAGTTTCCTGTCAGTGAAGTCTGGGCCTGAGGTTAGTTGGTTTCTCCCTTCTTAAACTCAGGAGTACTTGTGATAACATCACCATAGCCCATCAGAATAACTGTTGCTACATTAAGTCAGACCAAGGAGCAAGCTGGCAGTTCTTTGATGATGTCTAAGAACTTTATTCTTTAGGAGCTACTAAAAATATCCAAAGCAAACACCCTTTTGAAAGGTCTGTTTGCAGAGCTGTCTACCTACACTTTGCTGTGGTAAGCTGTTTCAAGAATTATTTTGCAGAGATGTGGGAAGGATTCTTACACAAGTGAAACTGTAACAGGTCCACAGTGTGTTGCCAGTAATCTTAGTGTTTGGCTGTTCGGGTTTTTTGTTTGTTGGTGAGGGGAGAGTTGTTTCAGTGTACTTTAATGCATGTAATCATAATACCTGTAGGTAGTAGTTGTAATAATGTGTAATATATGTAATAATTCTTAACGTCATTGTTAAAACAATGCAGCAATGATCCAAGCCAGTCTTGATCCCCAGCAACCAAACACTGCTGCCCCTGACATGAGCACACATCTTGCCTTATAAATCATCTTTGTTCTTACAAACATCTGGAGGAGTGTAGGAAGCCCATGGAATGGGAGAGTAATATCTGTCCGTTAAGGAATGGGGGATAGTAGTTAATGGGAATGTATAAATCTATATGTTGGGTATGAAGATATTTAAAAAATAGCATAAGTTCAAAGTGTTGGTAAGAAGGGATTTCAATAATGACAATTAACTACACTGAGATGGTTAGAAGAGATATGGATATGTATTAAATTCTGTGGGGTCTGAGTACGTTGCAGATCATATGGAATGAGGTGTGGAGATTGCATTGGGTCTGGCTGAGCTGGAGTTCATTTCCCCTCAGCAGCCCTCTCAGTGCTGTGCTTTGTGTGGCAGCCACAGAGGTGTCAGTAACACACCCACGTTGTGGCTGCTGCTGAGCAGCGCTGGCACAGCACTGAGGCTGTCTCTGCAACATTCCCCCTTCACCTGGTAGGCTGGGGTGGGCAAGGTCCTGGCAGGGAACAGCCAGGACAGCTGCCCCAGACTGATCAAAGGGATTTTCCATACTGTGTGAGTTCTGCTCAGCAACAAAGACTAAAGGAAAGGAGGAAAAAGGGTGGAGGTAGGAGAGTGGGGAGGCATTTGTTACTACGACACCTTTGTTTCCATGTGCAGCTTTTGCTTTATTAAATTGCCTTTATCTTGACACACGAGGGATTTTTCCATCTTATGTTCTCCTCTCCCTATCTTAGCTTGGAGGAGAGGGATAGAGTGTCTTGGTGAGCACCTGGCATCCAGCCAAGGTCAGCCCACACCATTTCAATATACTGTCATCATAACACTTACATGTAATAATTGTAATACATGTAGTGATTCTATTCTAATATCATTGTTAAAATAATACATGAAACCATTAAATACTGAACTAATTACTGTTCCATGGTGTGTCACAAGGGTGTTTGTGTACATGATGGGACCTGGAAGTCAGCTGTCTATGGCCTTGCAGATGAAGACAACCTGAAGAAGCTTCGAAAAAAGATAGGATATGCCCCTGTTCCAGTAGTTGGTGCAAAGCTTAAGAAAAGGTATAAGAAGCATAAGATGCAAGATATGCAGTCTAACAGTTTCATTATTTATGATACAGGTTGTTAACACAGCATTAAATACTAAAAAGATGCATTGAGGACTTTAGTAGAGTTTGAACATAGATGCTCATCTAGTAGAATTGAAGATAAGTTCAGTTTTACTGTTTTGGGTTTTTTTAATATCTTACTGAAAAGAGAACATGTCCCAGCATTTACTGGGTTTCAAAGTTAACATGTTCTAAGGGACTTTTAGTGACATGGCAAACTTTTGCTTTCAGAAGTGATTAGTAGAATGAAGGGGAAAAAAATGAAAAGACTATTATATTGATTATCAAATTCAACTTTGATACAGTGCATATAGTAAATTATAGTGATATATATACATAGTGAATTTTGAGAGACAGGGATGTATTTGGAATTGCTTGCTTTCAGTGAAAAGAGATAATGTCATAAAAATGCTTGAGAGAAAACTGGTAGTGGTAAGGCCATTATGGTCAGTTTCTTTCAGTTTGTGTGAAGATTGGAACATTTTTTTTCTGACTTAATTTTTTTCATTTGCAGAGGATTTTTGTTTTACAATCAGGAATTCAAGGAGTACTGCATTCCATTCATGGGATCTGATGGTTCTGTTGTGAAAAGGACTCAGCGTTACTTGCACACCGAGTTGAAGGAAACACCTGTGAGTTACTGTTATTTGTACACTGTGTCTTCTGGGTGCACTGGCCTGTTTCATGCTACTTGAGACTGTGGCTGATGAGCCTGCCTTTGGCTGCTAGCATGATAGTTATGGGAGTGTCTTGGAGGGCTCTCCTGCTGCCCGATTTCTGGGTATGTATTTGTAGAGAATGGAAATTGTGAGTCACAGAAATATTTGAAAGGTAGCCTTCATGATAAATATATTAAATTCTGTTTCTGTGCAGAGACTTTTCTTACTGAATCAGCAGAGCTTCTAAAAGGATCATAATTGTAGTCTGTGTAGCTATAGCCAGCTCAGTGCTGGCTATGGCTATGGTAGTAAGTATTCTGATAAAGAATTCATATTCTGCTCATTTTTATCTTTAGATTTCTTTGGTGCTTGGGTCTCCAGTGTGCAGAGTAAATATGAAGTAATGGTGGTAGAAAAGATGTTTAATATTTGTTTTCCATGGTTTCCTGAGAGGAGACGAGCACCAACAATCTGTATAACTGCTGTGCAGGGTCACAGGCATCAGTTAAGAGATGAGGGTGAGGTGATGCTTTAAAAATATACTTGGAAGCTACAAATGAGAAAGGCTTGCCATTGCTATTTCAGTTTCTTTTAAAGAAAAGCACAAAGAGGAGAAAAGGGAGATCTAGGAAAAAATGCTGAAATTGGTTACCAAAACACATCTTCTTAAGGTTTTCTGTTCTTGTTTACGATGTCTGCTCCCTCATCACTCTGTAGTTACATTGTCTTCCCAGAATGAATGAGAAAGTGAAGTATTCTTCAAACAGTTCCTTAGAACTAAGATAATTGTTTAAGGCCCTATTTAAACTGATACCTGCTGTATGAAACAACTGCATCTTCATTTGGGGGTAGATTGATTTATAAAAATTAATTGATGGAAAAGATTGATGCAAATCCTATCACTGAAAATACATTCTTGCTTCAGGTCCAGTATGGCGCCTATGTGAACATAGGCGGTCTTAGCTCTGTTATCAAGCTGATGTTTGCGGGCATGTTATTTTTTCTTCTGGTGAAGTTTAACTTTGGAAGAAAACTTCTGACAAAAGTAAGTTTTCAAAACACAATATAATTTAGTGTTTGGAAATACCTTTTTCCCCCCTCTAATTTACTGTTGGTCTTCTTTTGTTGTCTTCCTTTTTTTCTCTCTTCTATTCATATAGTACCCAGAATTTTTCTCTGCTGGACGCTTCACAAAGGAAGGGCCAACCCAGAAACAGGTAACTGACAGTTTTATACAACAGTTATCAAGTACATTGTTGTGCTAATGGTGGAATAGTAATTTACAGTCAACTGCTTAGCCTCAAAGAATTTCTAAATGAATCACAGAATATTCTGAGTTGGAAGGAACCCACTAGGATCATCAAAGTCCAACTTCTGGCCCTGTACAGGACACCCCAAGAGTCACACCATGTGCCTGAGAACATTGTCCAAGCGCTTCCTGAACTCTGTCAGGCTTGGTGCTGTGACCACTGCCCTGGGGAGCTGTTCCAGTGCCTAACCACCCTCTGGGTGAAGAACCTGTTCCTAATATCCAACCTAAACCTCCCCTAACACAACCTCAGGCTGTTTTCTCCGGTTCTGTCACTGGGTATCACAGAGAAGAGATCAGTGCCTGCCCCTCCTCCTCCCCTCACAAGGAAGTTGTAACTGCAATGAGGTCTCCCCTCAGTCTCCTCTCCTCCAGGCTGAACAGGCCAAGAGACCTCAGCCACTCCTCCATACAACTTCCCCTCCTAGGCCCAAATTCATGTTGTGTGCCTGTTCACATAGTTATTGGATGTTTAAATAATTGTGCCTTTTGCTCTTAGACATCAAAGTATGTGTAATTCCTATGAGGAATAAATGGATAATGTTGCTGGGCCTGATGTATTTCCATGGATGGCTCAGAGCACTCTATCGAAGGTGATGACCAAGGGAGACTGATCAGAAAAAACTCAGGACTGAAAGCACTGAGAGAATAAAGAGACTTTAGTACAAGGAAACTTCCAACAAAGTGGAAGTAATTAAACATTTAGATTATACTTTTTAAGCAGTAATCCAAAATAACTCCTCTTATGTTTAAATGGATTATAGTATTTGGCAGGATTCTATATATAGAATTTGGATACTTATATTTACTACTTGTGCTTTCCTGGTAGCAGTCAGTTTTGGTGACCATGCTTGTCTTGCACACTACAGATGGATGGAACCTCTTTTACAATGACATTTTTTGGTGAGGGTTACAGTGAGGGACAGGATCCCCAGACTGGGAAACCAAATGTGAAGATCTGCACTGAAGTGAAAGGACCAGGTATGTGTTAGTAGCAGCTGACTGCTCTTGCCTAGCATTCCCTGCTCTAAAACAGGTTTATGATTGCACTGCTGTCCCTTTCACCCTTGAGAAGCACTTGCAACATGAACAGTCAACAGCCTTTACAGTGTATTAACTTAGATACTAGAATTCATTTGTTTTTTGAAATAGCCAGTTCACTTGCATTCTTGTCATTCTCTTTACTCTGACTTTCCCTGTTCTAATTTTTGCAGAGTGGACCTACTGAAGGAAGGGGGCTTTAAGGATAGTTTTTAGTTATTATAGCCTGGACTTAGTACTTTGTTTATTTCCAGTTCCCTGAGAGTGAACTTAAACAGGTCTGGTGTGGTATAATTTTCTAACTATCGCATACTTCTGATCAGGTCATTCCTTGAGGGAAGATGACAGCTGAAGTTTGGAGGGAGCAAGAATGTACATTCAGGAAGGAATTACTGTAGTATAGCTTCTTTTAATAACTAGAGATGTGGCAGAATGCAAGCATCTCACAGCAAAACTCTGAATTTAGGCACAGGATGGGGAAAGCTCTTGCTGTGTCAGAGCTCTCTGTCACCATGATGTGGTCACTCACAGTTGTGTGGTTAGAGGCCATTATGTGAAGCAGTTATTTGTCTGGATTAGATCTTAAGGACTTTACCAGCTACCTGGTCTGATTACTAGGTGGGGAAAAAAGCTGTTCTTACATGGGGAAGGCTGTTTCATTGCCAAAGACATCATTCTTCAGAATGCTGTAGGGAAGAGCAAGATTACAGTCTACATTTCAACACACTGTACTTCACTGGGGGGTTTTGTTTTGGTTTGCTTTTTTTGTCAGAGCCTGGATATATTGCTACACCAATTGCAATGGTTCAAGCAGCTGTATCTCTTCTGGAAGATGCAGCTTCTCTGCCTAAACGGTGAGTACCTTCCCATGCTGAGCAGCTTGCTCTCCCTTAAAGCTACCATGTGCAAATGTTTCTCTTTGAAAATCCACTTAACAGCCCTGTGGATTTGTGTTACCTCACCCAACTGGCTGTGCAAGGGAGATGCTTCACCATGAGCTGATTTGAAGCCACTTGGTTTTCACCAGCCGATGAGTTTGAAAGGATGCACTCATTGGCTTTTAGTCAGGCTTTTGCATGTCTTTATAGTCAGTTAATGGAATGGTTTCTATAGAGTTTGCTGGATGCAGAAATGAACCTATGATTATAACCACCCTGCCAAATTAATCACCTGCTCTTTTCTGGGACAAAGTGGCTTTTTCTTTCCTAGTCAGGGAAGCACATCTTCAACTTCACAGAAAGGTGTCCCTCAATCTCTGTGCCACTAATGTTTATCTTTTCTGATTTTCCCTAACAGGGGTGGTGTATATTCTCCAGGAGCTGCCTTCTCCAAAACAAAACTGATTGATCGCCTCAACAAACGTGGTGTTGAGTTCTCTGTTATTAGCAAGCCTGAAGTCTGAAGTCAAAACATAACTGTATGAACTAACACCTTTCCTGGGTCTAACTCTAATAAAACTCATTTGGCTGCAAAAGCCTAATCATAAAACAGTTTCACTGTGCTATTGTTTGCAGCAGAAAGGGAAGAAAATTTGAGTTAAAAGCTATAATAGTATTTGCTATAGTGAGCAACCCCCTAAAGGGTGGGTATTGAGCGTTAATTCACAGACAAATTGGTAACTTCTTGGGTACTAATTCTGGAATTTTAATCTCATTCATCTCAGTTCAAGTTCCTACTTCATGGACCCACTATAGCATCTGCTTCACAAGTACATAGCTGCCGTGCTTCACCCCATTCTGCAGCTCTGTGAAGCAGGCACCCTGGGAACACAAGTGCCTTAGCAGATGAAACTACTAGTTATTCCTCGTGTTTTTGGCATATGTCTTTATTAACATCTTCAATGAACCTTTCCTTTATTTAATAACTGTTCTTAGTGCAGATCTATGTGTACTTTCTGTAGTTAGGTAAGTAGTAATTATCTGTACTGTGCTTCTGTTTCTGTAAAGGAGGCTTGTTCTGTTGATTGTTTTTAGAATATGACCTGATGTGATCTGGGTTCTGGATGCACTGGCCTGTTTCACACTACTTGAGACTGTGGTTGATGAGCCTGCTTTTTGCTGTTAGCAAAAGAATTATGAGAGTGTCTTGTCCTGTTGTCTGATTTCTGGGTTTGTATTTGTGGGCAGTGGAAGCCTTGAGTCATGGGAATATTTGAAAGGTAGCCCTCATGATTTTCAGGAGTGTGAATACATTAAATTCTGTTTCTGTGCAGAGGGTTTTTTTTGTTGTATCAGTAGAACTTGTAATAACTCTGAAAATTACTCTAAAATATATAAAGGTCATAAAAGTCTCCCTCAGCTGTATCACATTCACCTTTTGTATTATGAGGAAAATTGCATACAACTTGATGCTTTATACTGTTATAGCTGTATTGAAAATTGCTTTATGGATGTAGTTCACTATGTTGTGATGTTTTAGGTGCTGCTTCTTAAATTTATGCTGTCACTGCACTGTCTTCTGTAACCTAAAGTTAAAAAATGTCTGTTAATACTTTATTCATTACTAAACAGACTAATTGCACACTGAGCTAGATGAAACCGAGGACAGTTCCCTTAAGATCACCCCGAATGTGAAACAATGTGATTTTTGTACTACACATACGAGTTTATGTATTTGAGGCACAGATTTCAGAGCAGTCCCTGTGTGCAGTTCACATGCTCTGGTTCTGGTACTTCTGTTCAGAACTGACCCTTTCCCACTGCCCATGACCAGGGAGCAGTTTTCCAACACAAGGTGTATGCAACCAGCAGTGACCATCCCAGTGCAGTGCCCTCTGCACTGCTCCACAGCCACAGTGCCCCACTCTGCCTCTGACAGGGTAAAATACAATTGGCTCCCCAATGCTTAAAGCTTCAGTCATGACAACAGAAACGTTATTTTTCAAATTAATTTCCTGAGGAAACAAAATTCTACCATCTTGTTGTCTGCAATGTTAGCACCTCTCCCAGTAATCTGGAATTTCTGTGCTGCTCTTTTAAAAGGCACACAACCCTTACTCCATATGGCAGCACTTCCAGTTACTGTATTCCCAGATGCCTGTCAACAAAGCAACAGCCACAACTTATTTCTGCACTAATTAATCAATCTGCACACAACATGAAGGGACAGTGCTGTAAAAATACCTACATATCTTCATCTAGCAGTGTTCAGGTCTTCCTAGCTCAGAAATATCTTGCAGTATTGAAAGAGTTAAAAAGGAGAAGGATGAAGCTAGTTCAATAATGTAAGTGATATTTCATAACAAGAAAAAGTTAGAATTGAGGGTGGTGGCAATGATTTCATTCAGGTAGGCAAAGGCAAAAACATCAGCCCCAAGGGGCCATGTCAGGTGTTACTGCCTTGCATGGTATCAGTCTGAGGGCAGTGACTGGAAATACAGTTTAACACAAACACCTGATAAGTGAAACTACTACAGAGAGTCATCACTGAATCTGACAGAGATGGACAACACTGACATTGCTTAGTTGTCAGTCATGGGACTGGATTAAGAGTCTGATGCATGCACTTCTTGCTTGTAGAAAAGCACATCAAACTATACAAAGGTACTTGGCACTTAAATAGTGACATGGTTAAGCAACAAATTGCATCTTTAAGTAGCTAAGTATAGATTGAAAAGTCCAGGTTCAACTTACTTTGTCCCATGAAATAAAAACAAGTGTATTTCTCAAAGCTATGGGACAAGGTGACCACTGCAATTAACTGAAAATTAAACTTCCCTTCTGTTCCCATTTTACTGCTTCGAAAAGGGCTGTGTATACAATAGCCACATGCATACTAAAAATATCTTACAATTTGAATCCAGGGGTGTTTCATTTTAAACAAAGCTCACAAGCTTTTGGTTGGTTGGTTGGTTGCTACTGACTTTTTAAAATACAAACCTTATTTGTAAGAGGAGTCTCTGGTAAATTCAGCTCTGATGCTCTTGGAAGATTCTTCTGGGAGCTGGAGCGCTGTGTATTTGATCTCAGGGGGCTGGATGCCACGGAAGAAGTAGAAGCTCTGCATGGGGACTGCTGGCTCTCATCCTGTGCCACAGAGCGGGAAGGAACAGGACGAACCACCAAAGCCAGTAACCTGTTAAAGCACACAATTTAAACTAGAACATAAATAAATAAACGAAAAAATCATGCTGTGATCATCTCAGATGATGCAGAACGGAAACATTCAGTGAACAAGAAATTCAGGTGAACCCTCACTGCTGGGGTGATCTATTAGGCCCACATGGAAGTGACAGGCATTTCTTGTTTGTTGAAGTCTGTACACCAACAGCTTGGTGGTACTCAAAGCTTTAGTTTCAGCTGTCTTAAACTCTGGAAGCACATTTACCATAATGTAAATACATGTATTTGCCTAACTAAGATTGTAATATGAGAAAAATAAGTCTCTCCAAATAGTACTTATGAGGAATTGTGTCTCAAATGTTACGCATTTCATGTGCGAAAAAGCAAAACAAAGCTGTATTCACATGTACCTTCCCAGCAAGACATTAACATAATTCAAACAGATTTCTCTCCTTTTTCTCTCTCTTTCCCCTCAAACACATAGCACAAGGCTAAACTTTGTGAAAAGGATGCTTACTTAAATTCTGAGAAATTGGTTTTCTTGTTTCCTAGCCATGCTTCTTTAAATCTGGACAGTACTTTAGAGATGAAACTTGTTCTTGGGTGCACATTTCCTGCATTAGCCTGCCTTGTTACTGTTGACAAAGGCTTTGGCCTTGGCACTGTAAAGCAAGGGGGGAAAATATCAGCCTTGTGTAATCAAAGTGGTGCCAGCTGTACATCGCATTTCCCTCTCTAAAGTTACCTTCTCTTAAGACCGATGAAGGCAATCGGTAGGGCTTGGCTCTCTCCACTGCCAGCTTCCTTTGAACTGTGGGAAGGACCTTGCCATACTGGTCTAATAGAGAATTCCTGGCAACTGCTCTCTCTCTCAGGCGAGGATCACGATCATTCTGACAAAGGAAATGTGTAAAGCACGACGTTAATGATTTACAAGAAGTTCATTGCACAGAACTATCTCTGCTCATTCTAACTAGGGCCTAAATTTGCTCTGCAGCTACAGGAGAACACGTCCACTGCACACAGCAAGTTCCACCCAGGAGCACACATCAATTTCACCTGGTAGTTTTAGATAAGTGCAAGGAAGACTGGAATAAAAGTAGAACATAAAACCCCTAGTTAAAAGAACTCTGGCACTCTGCAGAGCCTCATTCTCATACACTTGTTAACACCTGCAATTTTCAAATGGCTTATGGAAGAGCAGGCTTTCCCCTGGTTATCCTGAAATACAGATGTCTGAGATGACTGAATACACAGGGCAACTGCAAATTATGTTGGACAAAATGGTGAGAAAATTAAAATGAGTTAGGAAAATCTACCTACACATACCTTCTGTCTGGAACATAGTTTTCACATACAGGACTTAAACCTTCCAAGACTACCGTGTAAGTTGGATTTACTGGGAAAATACACTTTTAAAAAACCAACACGTATCAGAGATCCCTAAGAGAAGTTCACATAATACAAGATTTAATCTGGATATTTTGAGAAACAGGTTAGAATTTATGTCATAAAATTGGTACCATGAAACTAGTGGTTTGAGAAAATAAAAAACCCAAATCCACAACTAAACCCCACTACACGTATTTTACCTGTCAAGCATCCAGACTGTTCTCAGCTAGGAAAGCAAGATACCAGAAGTGACATACAACATATTCTTTATTCCACAGAAAAAAGTGACGCAAATAACTTCCATAGTCTATGCCATACATAACAGAAGGATCTGAGAAAGATACATATTTATTCCTCAGATGCAAACAAACTTTAAGCGGAGTCAACCATGGTCTGCAACATTTTATAAATTTACACGGCAGTTTGCAGTAGTAAAATTACTTCAGACAGCTTTTAGGTTCAGCTGTAACTTTGCATGTAGGAACTTATTCCTAGTCTTTCAAAGAACGGT
The DNA here is from genome assembly GCA_026261815.1 of Monarcha castaneiventris obscurior. Lineage (NCBI taxonomy): Eukaryota > Metazoa > Chordata > Aves > Passeriformes > Monarchidae > Monarcha > Monarcha castaneiventris. The sequence goes on from JAMPIT010000161.1 coordinate 2,789,053, forward strand.
ATAAAAGACAAAGCAGGATTTTTATTGAGGACTATCAAAAGTGGTTAGTCACACCAACAAACATGCACATTCAGCAGGACCTCTACCCCTTACCATCAGACTGGCCTTCATGGACTGATTCAGCTGGAGGGCTGGGATGTAGTTGGCACGCTGCAGATGGTGGACTAAAAGGAACTCACGATTCTGAACACCAGCATTGGTCTGTAAAAACTTCTCCAAACACTCCTGTGAGAAATAACACGTTTCAAACATCCACTACAATTCTGCCTCTTCTCTTGCCAAAGAGACAATTAGGATTTTTTTGTTCCTTCTCCAAACTCACTTTCTCAGTGTCTGTGAAGGGCAGCTTCAGCAAATCCTCCATGAGCCCCATCTCCTGACAGATTTCATACATGTGCTTGAGCAGCTCTTCCACGTTTAACTTTGTGGTGTGCTGCTGCAACAGACCCCAGGCCTCCACCATGCACCTGGAGGGAAGTTTTCACACATGGAAAGGAAGAGGAACACTAGAGCCACAGAGATGCCCCACAGTGATGCCATTCATTCAAAGCTCAAAGGAAATGGAGGGGAGCCCCATTTGTGGCATCACTTCTCCACATTTCCCAGCACCCGAATGCCAGAAGGGTGGGAGAGATTTCCTTACCTGTTGGACAAGAGCACGGTGAGGAACAGCCGCACTTCGCTGCTGCTGGACATGGACGGCTTCATCATCTGCATGTACCTGAGGGCTCGCCTGTGCTCGCCCTGGCACATGAGGGACTGAATGATCCTCATGTGCTGCCATGGCACAGTCTTGATTGTAGCTGGATGGAAGAGCAGGGCCAGGGAGTTCTGGAGAAGTGGAGAGCAGCTTCATTACCACAGATACACAAAGCCGTGCAACAAACAGTCAAAACATTCTGCAGCAAGGCTGCAGCTGGGTTAAACAAACTTAGATGTCTAACTAACTAAAATACTTGATCCAGGACACATCAATAAAAGTTCTTCAGTATTTGCAGGAAAAAAGGAATCAGCCATAGAGAACAAAGTGAATGTTTGAAGAGGAACAATTCAGATTTTTCTAAATTAACAAAAGTCTGCGTACAAACACTGCTTTTAATAAATACATTACTAGGTAAGTTACTCTATTTTAAAAGCAATGGATTCTATTGACATGGTGACAGGTAAAGAACAACCTTCAGCATCAGAAGGTTGAAGAGTCACTTCTGCAGTCTTCTGTCTCGAATCTTGCTGCTACCATCACAGTTTCCATGGTTAAAGTATCCAAAACACTGTTTTAGAAACAGTGCCCAACCTGTCTGCTGAAAACCTAACCACAGATGGCTTTGAATATTCAAATATTAAACATTAATAAAGTTGATCATGCCTTTGTTTTAACCAATTTCCTGGCAAAGTAGCTAAAGCAAAATTTCAAATCATAACTTATTGCTCACGATGTCAGAGCAGTGTTACAAAAAAGTTTCTAATGCTTCAACAGCTCCTAATACCTAAGTACCAATCTCTAAAAATACTTTTATTGATTACAGCTCTGCACTGCAATGTGTGTCCAACTCAACTGTTTCATACTTACTTCATAATCATTGTGATCTAGAAGCCAAAACCCTCGAATAAGCTTAACAAGACCCCAAGGAATAGCAAAGGCAGTTGGAAAGGAAACAAGTAAATTTTCTGTTTTATTTGGAAAGGAATGCATGATATCCAGCAGCAAGTAAATTGTCTGAGAGTATCTAATTAAGGTGAATAAATTGCTAAGACCAAAAATTTATCACATTATATTTAGCAAACCTATGAAATAAGAATATGAAAATGGTAGGAAGCAGAGCACACTAATGTATTGATCTTGCCATTTTAAGCTATTATCACCTGTTGTATCAATAGTCACGTTCTAACCACAAATCAACATTGTGAATAAACAGCCAGAGAGAAACACTTGTGGATTTCTGTAAGGAAATCAAGAAGGCAGATAATGGGTATCTAAATATTGCTGTTATAAACTCAGGCTCCTGCTTCAGTCAGCGAATCTACCAGCTGGAAATCCAAAACACTTGAATATCCAATGCTTAATTATAAAAAAAAAAACCAAGTTCTACATCTGTTTTCTTTTCCTCACTTCTTGATTTCACAAAACAACAAAATTATGGTACCCTTACAATGCAACTTAGCACTGAGTGACTGAAATTCTGTTTAAAACTGTATGTGGATCCCTCACTCAACATGTCATCTTCCATTTCTGACATCCTTTGTTAGGGATGTGTTCTAGTGAAGCAGCCCTTAATACAACCATTCTTAACCCCCTTGCTCTCCAGGCTCCCCTCACGGTTTAGCCAACGAACAACAAAGCCAAGCCTGCATGTTCCAGCAGCTCAAAAATTAGGCTTCTGCCCAATGACTGTTCTCTCCTCCCTCTTTCTTATTCTGTGTGCCTGCACTCTCAACACACAAAAAAAAGCAAACAATGTTAGCTGGGCTGAGAAACAAATTATTTTGGCAAAAACCAGCTACAGGAAAACCACTGTTACAAATCCTTTTGCTCTGAAGCAGCACATTTAAGGGCACCGTTCTAACACACAGTCCTTTGCTACAGAGAGGAGTGCTTTAAAAAGTTGAAAACTGTGTTGAATTTTGAGAAAAACTAAGGGAGGTTTTTATCTTGAATATTTTAAGGAACGAATTTCTTGTATCAGAAAAGACTTTGCAACAAACATGTAGATGACAACCATGTAGGAACATTGATGTGCACACACTGAAGGGGTAAGAACAAAATCTGCAAAGGATACAATTGCATGTTTGTCACTTTCTTCAATGCTTTCTAGCAAGTAGAGATCCAGCAGTGCCTGAAATGAAAGATGGAAAGGTTTTCTAATGCTCCTGTCTTTCAGAATCACAGGCTTTAGGGGACTGCTGCTGCTGCTGGGGTTTTCAGGGGACAGAACACTCACATGTAAACTGACAGGTGGGTATTTCCCAGTGCCACCTTCATCTCTGCACCACAACTTCTCAACTTGCTCTCCCAGCTGGGAAACCATTCCATCAATCATCAAGCAGTCAGAATCCCACTTTCCTCTGCAACAAAAGGGAGCAGGGGATTGGACAGAGGAAAACACCCATTCCAGCCTCTCAGTGTCACAGGTTTCTGACTCAGGGGAAAGATGGTCCTTAGGTCACAAAGAATTAATGAAGCAGTCCAAAGCAGAAATCCAAGAGAAGAGCTGCAGTGACCCTTTGGGTTCCAGGTTTCCTTTCTTGCTCTGTTACGTGGAATGCCAAGGAAGTGCAGACAAAGGGCTTTAACTTCAAAAATACCCACACTCACACAGGCTAACAGGGGAGGCTTACCTTGATAAACGCTGGAGTTTCTGTCGGTGATCTGTATAGTAGCTCTGAATCAGAGGGTAATTGTAGAAAGGTCTGGACAAATGCATATGGTCATCTACAGGTGATAAAGTAAAAGCAAGTTAAAGAAGTAAGACCACGTTTTTTTAACTAGAAGTTCAGAATATGAAAGTCAGAAGACAGAGATCACACAAGCATCAAGAAGCCTCCAAATCTCTAAGACAGAAGGCTTGACTACTTGTCTCAAGATCAGTTTCAAGTTTGCAGTTGATGCAACGTTCAGAGCACACAGGGTAAGCTCAAGGTCACTCCTAAATAAACTCTTTTGTCAGTTTGGAATGGTTTTATGAATGTGTCATGTGAACATCTGCCAGACAATTAAGGCTGACAATGGAATTTATAAGGTGCCTAATTTCAGAGCATTTCCAAGGTATATTTTCACCTCCAACAATACACAAAAGGTTGAAAACATGCAGGTACTGCTTTTACTCTCAAAACAAGTGTTCTGGTACTACAGGTTCTGCTTACCTAAACCCTCGGGAAGGAGACTGGATCGACAGAACCAGATCACCACTTGTGCATACAAAGAAATGAGGCTGGTTACCACCTGCTTGTTTGTCAAGTCTGAAAAACCTGAAAAAAGGGCATAAGATGATTTGAGTATTGTAGTTCCTTTCATTTTACAAAAATCCCTTCAAAGAACAAATAGAAAGTATAAACAAACACAGTAGAAATCTGTCTTTATATTTGTCCCTCTGGATCACATCTGAATTTGAAGAAAAAAACCACCATCACCTTCAAAACAAAAATCAGTCACTACAAAGAACCAGAATCACTTAAGATTAAAAAAAAAAGCCTTATCTATTGGATTTACTCAGGAAAAAGACATTTGTTTCCCATGTAGCAGAGGTTTTGACTTTAGCAATGGGAGAGTCTTCTTTTGCCCACAATATGCCAACAGCAATTCCTAAAATCAGAAGCCAAAATAAGTCAAGGAACTTGCTTTACACCTTACTCATTTCAGCTTCCTTTATATTTTCTAGCAATTTGCACACAGCTATCGATCTCTAGCTAAGAATTAGGAACACTTCTCAGCACTGCCACACTCAGTTGCTGTAATTGCCACCCAGATGCTGACTCAGCTCATTGCTGAACCAATGCAGCCTCCCCTACCCAGCCTCATGACCTCCACAACAAGCTGCTCCCCTGAACTCAAAGTATCTTAAATCATAGTCACAACTTCTCAGACTTCAGCCCCTCCTCCCAGCTCCATCTGACACTCTCCCAACCATCCAAAACAACAGCAGCTCCTCTCTGCACAGGTACAACCCAAGCTTCCAAATCTTACCAAACAGACCCAAGGCTCGGCAGTGCTTTCACCAACCTTTCTCAGTAAGTTCTCGGGCTTCTGTCAGAAAACAGTTCAGGACTGTGCTGAGGTTGCTCAGAAGCAGCTGGCAGTGCTGAAGGGACTGCAGGGTCTGGGGGTCAATGAAGTTGCAGGAGCCGTCAAACAGCGGAACACCTTGTCAAGGATGAATATCAAATCATCAGGCAGCACAGCAAATGCAGACTTCCAAAGGACACTTCAACAGCCACGCAAGACTTAAAGAGCACTTGAAGAACCAGTACCATGTACTGGCAGATTACTGAATAGGAGCCTCTGCAAAGAATGACCTGAGCTTTCACAAACCACTACACCAGTACTCACATATTTGGTCCAGTTCATCTTTTGTACAGATCACTTTGCTCCACGTCCACTCAAGAACAAACCGTAAATTTACAGCAGAACTTGGCTGCTCTTTAGAAAGAGAAAACAAAAAAGACATGAAGCCACAAGTTCTCACCAAAACAGACAGAACACAAAAACACTGGAAGCAGCATTACCTTCAGAAGTCCAGTGTTTAATGCATCCCGTCAGAAGTTCCAAAGAGCCTGTCTGCACAGCAGCTGACAGCACCGCTTCTAACTGCTCCTCCTAAACACAACGCACAAAAGCAAATCACAACCTCACCTACTTTTCATACCTCAGCCATCGACAGAAGTCTTTGTTTCTAACTCCATACTCATTCAGCCATCACAAAATCCATTGGTGCAAATGCAACTAATTCCATATTCTTGATTCTTTCTTAATTCTACCACAGGCTGGACCAATTGTTGGTTCGAGGAACACGGGAAAGTTTTCCTCTGACATTTCAACCTCACACAGGCTAATTCCAATCTCTATTCCTGTGCCTTGGAGTTTCAGTCTCCATTACTGAGTCCCCATTAACTATTTTCAGTAACATCCTCTGCTAATACCCATTATGCACTTTGTGCACACCCCTTTGCCATCAGGAACGTGTCAAGGGGACAGAGCAAACACGACTGAGTTTGCATGGAAGCAGTGAAGCTGAGGCCAAGCAGCTCCCAAGACCAGCAAGACATGAAGCAGCTTTGACAGACAAAACATGAAGTTACAATTTGCTATAGTACCATAAAGAAGTGAAAGATTTCAGTTCTAATAGGCTGAAATTTTTGTTCAAATTCTGTATTCTACTGCCATGGCAAACCTTGAGAAGGATAATGCACAGGCATGCACACACATGGCAAATAATGTAGTAGCTTATTTCTGCTGATGTTCAGACATTTCTTTCTGGTGAAATGATCCTGCATACAATTTTTCTTTTTTCTTTTTTTTTTTTTCTGCTCTCTATCTATTTTTTTTTAACATATTCAAAAATATTTGTGCCTTCTAGGTAAAATCATTACATTCAGAGAGATTTCTACGTATTATGTGATTTGAAAGCATGCGTGATATTTCTGTCTTTTTCTGAAATCTGGTTTCAGACAAGAAAACATGCCAAATACTACTCAGGGTGCCAAAAAAAATTCCAAACCAAGATTCTTGGTCCTAATTCTGAAATTTCCCTTTCTAGAATCCAAAAGCAATCCCTGCTCAAATGCATAACAAGTCTCTGAACAATATAATCACAGTTCAGCAAAGGTCATCATAAAATGTCTTGCTTTCCCAAGTTATTTCCAAACCAGAGTTGACAACAGAACATCTAATCAGAATGTAAGAGCCTACATCAGGCTTGAAAAATGAGCATTCAATGGGCTGGGTCAGCTTGCCAAGATGGCTGTTCCCAGTCAAACTCAGGATTTGGATATTATTACTTCTTCTACCTAATGTCAAAACCTGCCTGTCAGAGCACCTTGCAAGTCACATAAAACTCAGATGGTAATGTCTTGTAGCCTCTACAGCCTCTTCAAACAAGATGAATGCATTTCCCCCTGGATTTCCCAGTGTACACTCACCTGACTCAAACTGGATGGCTGGACATCAACCAGTCTTGGAGACAGCAAGCCAGCTACAAGACACCGAGTGTAGCTGTCACGAATTGCTTCACTTATTAAAGGACCAGATTTCTTCAAAAACTTCAAGGTCTGAAATATCAATCAAAACACACAGATTAAGACAGCATTCAATCACTATGGATCTGTCTTAAAAACAACAGCCAAACTAACAGTTTCAGTTTATAAAAAATATCCTGTGGAAGAAAACACTAACCCTTGCAACGCTAAAGGAAGTATTTTCCAGCCTGTCTGCCAATACACGAGCCCTGGTATTTTCCCTGACACGAATTAAATTCTGTAGAAGTTAAACCTAACACACAACTTTAAATCACACTTCCCTGCTTGTTTGTTCAGAAGCTGATTCCTGTTGCAATATTTAGTGAGCTGGAACTTAATCTGAAAGGATTTGTCACAAGCTGTGCAGTGGCTCAAGTTATATTTTGGCTAAGGTTGTGAGAAAAAACATGCATTTCCTTAATAATTCTGAACCAGCTAAATAACTTCTGCCTTTCTCCACGCTGTCCTCCTTTCTCAAGTTCATCAGGGGTCAAAACCCTAACTCCACACTGTGCAGACAGTACAAAGAAGTAAATGCTTTCCCCAACTTCCACCACACCCTTTCTTCCTACTACACCAATGCTGCATTCCTTTCCAGCCATTCAATCCCTGCTCGTGTCTCCCCAGAACAGCACTGTTTGCAGGAAACTGGCAGGATGTGACTGCCATTGTGCACGTGGATGGGCAGTGTGAGCATAAAGTGGTCTCTGACACTCAAAGCACTGCAAGAGAAAAGCTTGGAAAGGTTCATCTCTTGCCAGTCTCAACAGAGATACAGCAAAAAAAGTCACCTCCTTCTGGAAGCCGGTGCAAGTCATGTGAACAACTCCCGAGCTGAGCAAGCACGTAACATCTGCAGAAACAAGAACGTTTGACAGACATTGTTACCTTATCACCAGCTGATGCTTTTTAAATAGTGTAATTTCCAAAGACAAACCTCGAGCAGCCCTTGCCTTCAGCAGATCACCTACAAACTTGCTTTAAAAAGTACTTACTGTCTCTCTGTAGAAACTCAAGCTCGAGTGCTACCCAGGTGCTGTGCTTTGGGCCTCAGCTCCCAGTCATTCCATTCTATGACCATCACCCCTTCCCAGGCTGTGCTACAGAAGCCCCAAAACCCAAAAGTCAGCAGCCTGTCAGATATGTTGCACAAGGTAAATACCTTGTCAGGACAGCCAACCAGGTTTGAGAAGGTTTGGGGGGGTTTTTTGGTTTGGTTTTTGTGGGACAAACAAGGAACAAGAAAGAGAACCACTAAGTGGCATTTGACCTCAACGGAAGCTTGGCACTATCAAATGAAAAGCACTGAAATACCTACCAAAATTATAGGTGCTTGGATTGAAAAACTGCTCAGGTGGTGGGTAAGAAGGAGGAACTCCCCGACTGAGACTACGCTCGTGTACCAGAATATCCAAAATGAGGTTTGGAGAAGTCATGCTTATTACAGGATCCAGTGACCACAGTGCAAAATAGGGGCAATCATGGAGGAATTCTTCTGGCCTTCAAGAAAACAAGTGTGTAAGCTCAACAGAGACTTTCAAATGAATCCTTTGTAGGGATATTGAAAGCAACTTAACTAAAACCTACCTCAGAGAGTCTGGCATTTGAGCATGATACCAGCGATTGATGTCAAACACACCCAAATAAACAGATGGTTTTTCTTGACCATGTGTGTTCACTTGCCAGCTGAAGATGGATACACTGGTGTCAGGAGAGATTACTGTCAAAGACAAGACATTGTTTCTTACTGTAGAAAATATGAGATACTTGCTCTCATGAAACTCATGAAACACAACACTTTACTAGGAATAATAAAAAAATTATGGAATAGCAACCATCTCTGCAATATGTTTCAGTCATAATGCATCTTTTTCTTCTTCAAATTATACTTGTTCCAAACAAAATCAAATACACAATTATTAATTAATTAAGTTTTACATGCTGGATGAATAATTTAGGGAAAAAATATGGTAGGAACACAGACTGCTACTTTAGAAAGCATACTTATAAATTATCTTATACAGTTGTATCACTCAGCTAGCATGATTGATAAATAAGAAGTCTAAAGAGTCGCACTAAAAGAACAAAGTTATCAGACTAAATAAATAATATTTAAAAATAGAAACAGGAAATTGGAATAAAGATTTAACATAAAAAATTCCCTATGTTCTATTCTAGTTCTCCCAGTAAGTGGAATGTTCTGTGTTCTCTGGGGACAATGCATTCTCTAGATGTAAAACAAAGTATGCGAGTATCATTTACTCTAATACAGCAAGGAACAAAAGAAGACAGCATGTTTGGCAAAATGTTTCCCTGTTCTCTCTTCAGTTCATCACTACCTCAGTTTAGGGATCCTCACACACTTTGCTATGTCTCATCATGAACTTCTGTGCCATTTCAATTTTCTCAGCTGCTGAAACTGCCTTTGAGTATAACAATTACCTTCACAATTCAGAAGACAACTCCACTGCTAGCCTCAACACACATCCAACAGAAGCTCATCTGTGCCAAGAAATTAACTTGAGCAGGTTCTGAATAAAATCTAATTAGAAACCATCAGAAAACTAACAGTTTTTCGCCATGCCTCATACTTGATAAAAACGAGACAGGAAAGGTTTTTCTTCTTGTTGCTATTTCGGGGATTTGGGGTTTTTTAATGTGGTGGGGTGGCTCGTATTCAGCCAGCTGCCATGTAGAACTCCTAGGTACTTTTCCACCAGGCACATTTCCAGCCACTTTTTCCCAAGCCTGTAGCATTGCAAGAGGAGTCTGAACCTCATACAATTGGCCTCAGTCCATCAATCCAGCCCGTGCAGACCCCTCTGCAGAGCCTTCCTACCCTCCAGCAGATCAACACTCTTGTCCAAGGTGATGTCATCCCAAACTTACTGAGGGTGCACTCAATCCCCTCATTCAGATCATTGATAAAGATATCTCACAGGACTGGCCCCAGTTCTGAGCCCTGGGGAACTAGATTCACTAGATGCACACTGGATGCAGCCAGAGGTTTGAGCAGGATAAATAAAAAAATCAGGCAACACTCCTAACCAATAGACAGAATGATCTTACTGTTCAATGAAGACAACTGCCAGAACAAACTGACTGACCAGCACTATACAGATGGCCCCATACACAGCTCTAGCATCCCAGCAAACATAAAATAAAACCTACTTTTACCCTTAAAGAATGATGTTCAGAGGGATAAGAATTCTCACGTAACCTAAGCACCCAGTTGTTTTTTTTCAATAAGCCCAAAAAGCTTGGCTAGACAGATAATTTAGACTAAGTACAAAACTGCATTAATTGCTTAGATTCCCAAATGATGTAGCTTAAAATAACCAAACAGGGACATCAGAACAAACCTTCATTAACGCTATCCTCTCTGTCAGCATGGTTGTGAAATTTTTCTATGGTCTGAAAGCTGAGGAATTTAGTATTGCTGGTCTGCCCTCTCAAGGGAAAGATTCCACCAGTGAGATCTAAACTGAAGAGTTTGACACAGTATTTAAAACCCTGGGGGAAAAAAATGAAGAAGAGAGGAAAGGTAATTTTGAAATAACAACATACATATGAATATGAAACATAAATTCATAAATATGAAACAATGCAAATATCTGACATGCTTATTATACTGCATGTTTCCTATCAATAGGAACTACATCTGACAAGCAAGAGAATTAAGTGCCAAGTCGTAATGGACAAGTTTGGCTGTAGAGGCTTTTGCACATCTTCAAAATCTAGCATTTCCCTAACATTAGTCTAGATCAAAAATGTGTTGCAGAATTCCTTGCATCATCAAGGTGTCTTTACCTGAATATATACTTATAGAGAGACACCTGAAACAATGCAACACATCTGCACACAAAGTCTTTGCTCCATGTTTTGATCACAGAACCTGACATTACAGCAGCTAAAGGTCTGTCACAAGACATTATCGATAGGCACGTCAATAGAGTGAACACTCATCTCTAGTAACGATGAGAAATTCCTAGAGATTAAAAATCTTCTTTCAAACCACGTAAACTCTTGCCAGCTCCTCCTCTAATCTTGTAGGCAACTGATGGGTGAAATACCCTTCAATTCCTTATCAAGAGGACGTAGGATGAACATGGACAATGTGTTTAAGATTTCAAACTACTACAGAGTGAGCAAACTGCTTTGAGATGTACAGAAACAGACATCCAGAAAGGATGGCCCTGAACCTCTGCCACCACCACTTTCTGAGTAAGCATTAACTCAAATACTGTCTTTCCAGTACAGCCTTCATTCCACCTGTCTACCATATACCATGTGAATGTGTGTGCATTGTGGACAAATAGCAGCTCTACAATTAAAAAAGCCCAACAAAACACCAAACTAAAAAACCAGCAAAACCACTACCAAACAAAAAACAAATTTCCTAAACTTTCAGAGATCTAAAATGAACTGGCATGAAGCATCACATTCCCATTCTATACATTTAAACCATCTAATCTGAGAAGAGATAAGCTTTGTCTTAATGGTTCCAGGAAATGCTACAAATAAAAACCAAAGATGTCTAAAATAAATAAACAGATTAAAAAGTCTTTCATTACTGAAAAGAAAAAATGGTAAAATTTGTCCTGAAGCATGCACATTCCATTCTGTTTTATTCAGGAATTTTGGAAATAACAGATACACATGCACAGTAGCTAAGAAAAATCAAAACTGTCTCTTTGAAAAACTAACATGAAGACTAAGCAAAGAATCTCATCTTTCTTATAAAATGACTAAAAATAAAATAAATTTTAATAAAAGATGCTGTCCTGAACAAGATGTCCACCATACTAAAGAACAGTTCCATAAGATACAGCATTGTAATTCCATAAATTCATTAGGCATTCATTTTGGTGACTAGAAATTTCAGCTTTCATTCATATAGAAAGAGCCAACTTTAATGATACTCCAGAAAACTTTATCTTTTCATCTCTCACATACAGGCCTGTCTTACCTCATATGTGACTTGTCCTGATGACAGGTGTTTCCTGTCACCAAATGCTAGGTGCAACAGATGTAAAATCACAGCATTCCCTTCCCTGAAAAAAAGTATAAATGAGGAGATTTGATTACAAAGCAGCTTTACAATCCTCATTATCATTTTATTAGGTCTAGGCTGAAGCTTACTTAAGAGCATGTTCTTGCTGAAAATAAAAACACTGCTTCCCAAAACATGATAATTGGTCACATGTAGCCAGTAAAACAGAAAGCAGGAAATATTGACACTAACAGCTTCAGGGGCAAATGCTAACTGTACCACTGGAAAGCTTTAATATGTTGTATGGACCTAAAACTGTTGGAAATAGCTCACAACAGTAAAGCATTCTCCATGAAAACTGCTTTAAAGCAAACTTAAGAAGACTACCACTCTGTGAACAGCTGGGCTAAGCAGCTTGCTGATGCTGAGAGAGGAAGGTGCTTGTCCCCTTCCCACCAAAGTTCCAGGACCTCTCTTGCATGCACTGCACCCTTCCACACTCTGACTTATTCCTTATCCCAGCTGGAAACCATTGATTTGTTTCCTGATGTTCATTTTCTGCCAGGGAAGCTGAACTGGCACACAAGACTTCTGAAGCTCTCATGAAGCAGCCAGCAATACTGTCATTGCCCTCCTTTAGGGACACCTGTATGTGATCAAATATAAAAAAAAAAAAAAAGTTAGCAAAATCGGTGGCTTATGGTAATTTTAATTTACCTTTGTTGTGTAGATTGAACAGCCCACAAGTAGCAACAATTTTCAAGATCACTCTCAGGCTCTTGGAAAGTAAGAGCACAGACAGGAATCCTTTCTCCTCCAAGCTGAGTGTAGTGCCTACAGGGTTGGGAAAAAAAAAAAAAAAAAAAAGACAAGACAAATAATCGAGTCAAGCAAGTGACTGCTTTTTATGCAGCAGTCAATGTGAGACTTCTGTCCATCAAAGCAATAACCTCTGTTTATGTCCTCCTCTGCCTGAGGAGGAGGAACAGAAACTATTAGTTCAGCTGTTGGGGAAAAGACTGTTCCTATTGTTGAAGCCTACTTCAATACTGAACTTAAAATGCAGTAAATCTGAACATATTTAAAACAGCACCAAACAGAAGGAGCTTCTCATTTCTTTACTTGGACACTGTAACAAAATTTTTCTCCCAGACTTCTGAACTTTAGTTGTACCTTCACAATCTTTTCCTGACACCTAATTATGCCTCCACCGTCTATTCATGTATCAGTAATTTTTGGTGAGTCACTGCAGATTTCCTAAAGTAAACCCCCATCTGAATTTGACCAAGTATTGAAGTGAGTTTGTTCTTCAGAGATTTTATATAATCCCTTAATTTTTCTATTGTTTATAAATTTACAAGCTTCTTACTCTCATCTCCAAGGCTTCCAAAGAAAAATTTGGTTCATGTGCATCCATGCCTTGGAATGGGTCAACCCCCTACTTCCATCAAGGCTGAAATGTAGGAAAAAAATATGCTTTCAGGCACAGATCAGTTACTGAATTATTATGTCTCACTGGTTTCATCCTGGTCACTTAAAAAAACATAATCACCAAAATCACATAATTCACATACTGAGGCCTTTCAGCGGATGCCCTAATTGCAGTACCTGGTTCTGAAAAATAATTTCTAAAACCTGTCTCATCGAAATACACACATTGCCTGGTTTCACTGAACGCTACTGGACAGAACAAATTGACTTACGAAAATCAGATTTATCACATCCCTACTGTCTGACATGTCCCAGTGCTTTCCACAAGTCCTCAGTTCACAGGCACAGTAAGAAAACAATCCCAGTCCACTGCGGAGAAGGTGCTGCACTTAATCCATGTATGAATTATTTCAGAGTAGGACTTCTGAACACTCCAAGGTTATACCCAACATCCCACTCACAGAAAAAGGTCTCCTGAAATTAATATATTTCCTGAAACAAAAAATTGAGACCACTGCACCTCCAAGTGTGACCAAGTAGAAAGAACTACTTACGCTTTCTTCAAAGTTTTCATATTGCCCAGTGACAAGTAGCCATCAGAAAAACCCACAACGAGCTGGTTACTTCTGCTTATGTAGCACAGGGTTGATACTGCTGTTCCTGAAGGACTTCGTAATTGAAAACAGAGATGCCTCCCTTCTCTGGTCACAGCTTCTCTTCTTTGTGGAACTTCAGCAGGAATTCTAGTGACAACTTCTAGATCTACACACATAAAAGCAGGCAAGAAATTAATGTATTATGCCACTTCAGTTGCATTTGAAACTGATGTGATTATACAATCACATATTATTAATATTATATAATTATTATATAATTATTATATTATAATTATATATTATATTATATAATCCAATTCCACTGTCCCAGGCAAAACACCCATTTCTGCAACACCTTTTTTGCTATTTCTGTTTCTGCACCTACTCAGAGAAAAGACCCTCTGATGGGACGGGCATTCTCACTCCTATTTCAAAACTGGGTACAACTGTAGCCTTTCTAGACAAATTCTTTTTTTGGGCCTCATATGAAGCTACTTGAAGGGACATGAACTCCTGAATCCACTCTTACAACACCCAAAACAGTGGCTGCAATCTGAAAACACAAGTTGCAGTATTCATTCACCCAAATGCATGATTTTTGTAAACCAGATTTATTTTAAAACACAAACCTAAAATTTGCCCCAAGTCATCAGTCGAAGCAGGAGAACACTCCCAAGAAATATGGTACCTCTGACACAACTTCCTATCAGGCAGCTGCACTGACTCAGGTGGAAAAATTCCTACATCCCACTGGCAAGAATCACACAGACAAAGGATCTAGGCAGCAAGAGGTGCTCTTAACATCAGGAGGAGTATTGAGCTACGCTCAGTTTTTGATCAGTTCAGGACCACACAGTGCCAAACTGCCATCTGCAATCAGCAATGTCAGAAATGTCAGTAGTCAGTCAGCACGCTGGGATCTTCACTGGGATACGTGCTGGCTTTTGGAAAGAAACAAATTCTCTTACTTCTAAATTCAAGTTTAAAAACTGCAGCTTACCCGATGCTTCTACTTCATTCTGACTGCAGGATAAATCATCCAAACAAAGGTCAACCAGCAGGACGTGGCCAACGTCTGTAGCCACCGCTGCCACGCCAAAGAGCCATCGCAGGCTCTGGTGCAGGTGCCGGGTGCTCACGCTGGCGCCGCCGTCACTGCTGATGGGCTCGATGGCAGTCACCTGGGGGAAACTGCAGGTCAGCACCAGAGCTCTCTGACAGGCTCAGGGTGATCGCTCAGAAGGGAACTCAGCTCACTCAGAAGTGAAGCCAGCATTGGCACATCAGAAACAGCAAAGTAAATACAGGTTCCTAAGACTTAAAAACAAAGTATTGTTCCCAATTGTACCAAGCAAAAAGGAAATTAACAGAAAGAAAGCTCTCGCCACTTTAATGGCCCATTCTATCTTCACTGCTTACCAATTTCCATTTCCTACTTGGAAATAATTACATCTAAGAAGACATATGAAATCAAATACATGCTAGAAGCTTTATCATATGTACGGGACTTAAGTAAGAAAGACAAAGCTAAATCTAGCTAAATCCACTGCTCACAGCCCATCAGCACTCTGATACAGTCCAGGCCCTCTTTACCAAGCATTTCATAGGATAAATCAGGGCTCCAAGGCAAACGAGGCAGTAGCCATGGGGCACAGCAGACACACCATTTCTATGGGAATGAAACATTCCTAGAAAGGGTTAGAGGAAGACATTGGCTTAGTAAAACCTGTGCTGGTTCTCACTTTGACTGGTAATATCCAACAAAAATTTTAAATGCATGCCAGCCCTGTTACAGATGGTAAGGAAAACTGTAGAAGGCAGCCTACACCAACAGCAACAGACCAAACGAGAACTTGCTCAGCCTGAGGCAGGAGCTCTCTCTGCTCCCTGACAGGACAAGCAGTCCCCACAGCCTCAGGATAAGGTGAAGACAGATCCTTCAGCACCCACAGCACACCCAGCACAATACTGACTGCTCCAGCAGAGACCCAAGCACACCAAGGCTCCTGCACTAAAGCTGGACAACAAAAGAACAGGGGCTATCATTTGGCCTCTTACAAATGCAGCACCATGAAAACAGGCAGCTTTACATCAACAACAAGGATTTGTCTGAAAACAAAGCAAAGAAGTGAGCATCACAAGGTCGTCCATCTTTTTATGTAGGTTATTTACCCGCAGAAGTGGGGGAAAATATCCAAACCCTTAAGCCCCCTGAAGTTTTCTCCTCTCCCATATCAGGCACTTGCTTATGACTGCACTGCCTGGACATCTGCTACACAATCCACCTTTTACCCTGACCACAAGAACTCCAACCTTACAGGTACTAGTAGTGAATTCAGGCAACCTCATTTTCTTTCATAATTTCTATCATTGAAATTAAATCTCCAATCTTCTCTGCTGCTCAGAGGACTAGCAAAATTTTTTGATTACTCAGATTCTTGAGCTCCAAGTCTTGGTGACTGTGACGAGGAAATACAGAACACATCTTGCTGCACAATTAGACAAGGTTCAAGTGTTGCTGCTTCTAACTTTTCTATTTAGGATATTTTTTTCATTGTACAACTGGATCTAAAGGAATCTTTTCTAGTTTTGCATAGAGTGTTCCAAAAACATTCCATGGTTAATTCAATTTTCCATGTAGAAGCTCCTTAAATGACATATTTTTCCACTATGCTAAGCACTGCTTTTTCGTATTCTCCTAGTGTATTGCCAACTCATTCTGGGGAAGAACAAAGAAAACTTTTCTCAGCTCACTGAATCTGAATGCTGCCCTTCCACCCCACAGAAAACAGGAAAATTTGGGAAAATACCATGCAACAGTTCTGAAATATGCGGTCGTTATAAATCCACATGGAAAATAATAACAGAAACATGGTGCTCCTTAAAGCCTTAAAACATAAAATGCAGAAAAGGGTGTTGAGAAAACAGTTCTCTTGGCTGCGTATTCTGAATTGACAATGTGCTAATGTAATACAGAAAACATAAATCCTACAAAGAGACGTTCCAAGCTTTTCCTCAAACAGGATTATGCAGCACCAAACAATACAAAATTTTTGTTTCCCCAAAAAGATACATACCCTTCCTGAAAGAGCAACTGCTTTAACCACTCTTGAGATCCCAAGGTCATAGAGACAGAGAACACTTCCCTCTGCTTCCTCCAACCCAACCAGGAGCCCAGTCCTCTTCTGCCAGGAGAACTCCTTCACCACGCGGACGGCGGGAGGCTGCTCGGTGACTCCGCTGAAGCGATAGGCAGAGAGCCGCTCTCCCGTCACCGAGTTCACCACCTCCAGCTGAGGGCCACACGCCAGCCACGCCAGGCCACTTCTGCCTGCAAGGGAAGGGAACGCCACTGAACAAACCCCCAGCAGCAGAACTGAAACAGGGGCAAGGCCGCCGGCGCTGCGCCTTCCCTCACACGCGCCAAAGGGAGCAGGACCAAACCGACTTCTGGGCAGTTCTTTTAAACCACCACTGCAACCCTCAACCAATGCATCTTAAAATTGATAACCCCATTCTTTTCCATTTGTACTTGTCATTCCTGCACTCAAGAACGCTGACTGTTTGGGATAAAGATTACAAGAGACCGATCTCTAGTGGGTACACCACACCTGCCTTGGTTTTGCTAGAAAACACCTAAATCTCTACAGGAACACAATCTCAATTGTGTTCAATTACACTTCAATTACAGCCCATCTAAACCAATTCATTTCCAGTTTATGATTTTTGCTTGACACACCACTGCTCTGGGCAGGGATTTGGACAGGAAATTATCTTCAAATGGGCACTGCATGCAGAAATTGCAACTTTTACACTTTAACAAGTGTTGTTTCACTGAAGAACTTAACACTTGTTCCTCTACTGAGGAACTTCAAGCTCAAAGGAAGGATTGGCTCCATTGCTGCACTTACAGTCAGCTAGGCAAGATTCTACCTGGTCTTAACACGAGCCCAGACATCCAGACAGGCATCCAGCTCTACCTTCAGATCGCCTAAAAAGTCAACTAGCTAATCTGCTTAGCTACTTTCAGCAACTCTCACTGAGTCCTCATCTGCATCCTATTAAATACCTTGGAAATACGTGGGCAGTCCTTGAGCTGGCACAAAGAAATACATCCCAAAATAACATGATTTCTTCTTTGAAAACTGCCTTCTATTTCATTCAAAACTAAGGGTCATTGACTCAGCATGGTCAGCTAAATTATTTTAATAGCATAAAATTAAAAGGAGCAGGCTTTTGCAATTTCTGTGTTTAATTCTATAAATGGTTTAATATTAGAACTTCTAATTGTTAAAACATCCTGTTTGTGCTATCAGGGCCTGGTGCATCTTAACAAAACAAACCTGATTCCATGACCCTGTGCTTCAGACAATAACAACTTTATTTAAAGGAAAATGCTCACCTCCAGAAAACTTCCCACACAACACAGAGTCTAGTGTGGTCTCAGCTTCCCCAAGTGCCTCAACAGTCACCTCTGGAAACTGCAGCAGACTGCTCATTACCTGAGCCATTAGGTCTCTCATTCTTCACTGTAAATAAAGAAACAAAAAGCAAAAATAGTCCCACGTCAGCCATAAATATCTTTGAGACTGACCCAAGCGTCATCAGTATGCAGTGACAAATCTCCTATACATCATCTCTAGCTCTTTCTGCTTCAAAAAAATGGAACTCAGGACAGTTTTTCATCTCACAGCAGAGTAAAAGGAGCATCTTGTGCTTTTCTGATGCCTATGAGATCAACAAAAGTGACACAGAGGGATGGACAAGATAAATAACAGGGAAGAGAACAACACACTGAGTTCAAGTCTACTCATACAGGTTAGCAAGCTGTGATCTCAGAAAAACCGTATTTCAAAAAGTTTGAGCTCTCCAGGAAGCACAAACCTACAGCAGAAGATGAGAAGCAGAAAGGATTTCAGCACTCTATCCCAACAGCCCCAACAGCTAAGATTCTGTATCAGATGCAGACCAAAGGTTTGACTTCCTTTTAAGTGAGAAAACAAACAAAACTAACACAGATCAGAATTGGACATTAGAGCAAATTTACCCAGCTATCTGCTGTGGTTCTTGTCTGACACAACTCTACTTTCATCCAAGAGTTGCAGTCTAAGGTGACTAAGCAAGCAAAAGTTCCTGAAGTCTGTGCTGTGCCAATCTTGTCTCTACATTGCTTGCTTTACCCGGACAGAGAGACAGAGGTGCCAAGGGTGTCAGAACAGAACTCCACAGTGTGGTATTTCACTGCTTGTCCCTCCCAGCGCAAGTTCTACAATCTTGGCTTCGTAACGAAATTCTAGAAAGGCCTCCTGGAACCACTGGCAGTCATCTTGTCCAACTGCCCCTGCTGCTCCAGCCATCACCTACAGCAGGCTGCCCAAGGCTGTATCCGGATGGATTTGGAACACGTAATTCTCCAACAGGCTTTTACAACCCGCAACCTGACAAGATCAACTGCAGACACACCTGCAACCCCTGCAACAGGCCCTGCCCCTAGTGTTCAGTGACTCTCTCCTAACAATATAAGGATTCTATTCTCTCCACCACACCAGTAAAACAGCATCACACAAGGAAAGGCCTGTCACCACTGTTTCTCCAAAACTGTATCCGACACCTTAATTCCCAGGGCAGCAAGTCACGCAGTCCTTGGCTGTCATGCCCCACGGCCTCCTGCCCTGCCTGGCTGAGCAGCAGCCATGTTGCTGTCAGGCAGGTGCAGGGCACGTTCCGCCTCTACCGGCCGGGCCTGCCCTGAGGAGAGCTCGTGCCGGCTGCTCCCAGAAACAGTGTATCCATCACCGGCTGCAGGGTACCCGGCGGGTTTGGGAGACACGCCGTGAGAAAGACATTAAACTGTTAGAGACCATCCAAAGGAGGGCAGTGAAGATGGTGAAAGGCCTAGGGGGGAAGCCGTGTGGTCACTTGGTCTGTTCAGCCTGGAGGAGACTGAGGGGAGACCTCATCGCAGTTACAGCTTCCTCATGAGGGGAAGAGGAGGGGAAGGCACTGATCTCTGCTCTCTGGTTACCAGTGACAGGACCAGAAGGAAAGGCCTGAAGCTGTGTCAGGGGAGGGTTAGGTTGGATATTAGGAACAAGTTCTTCACTCAGAGGGTGGCTGGGCACTGGAACGGGCTCCCCAGGGAAGTGGTCACAGGATCAAGCCCCGCAGAGTCCAAGAAACAGACAATGCACTTGGGCACATGGTGTCGGTCTTGGGGATGGTGCTGCGCAGGGCCAGGAGCTGGACTTCCATGATCCTGTGGGTCCCTTCCAACTCAGCTTATTCTATGAGTCTCTGTGAGAACATGTGTTACATTATAGTGTTCAGATCATACAAGGGTCCCAGTGCCAGCAACTGGTGGGAACACAGGTCACTGTGTGAGTGTCAGCAACCAAAGTCAGGTCCCAGATGACCTCAGTCCAGGTCTGCAGTGTCAGCAAGTGAGGCAGTGATGGTGTCAGTGCCAGCAGCTGGGCTGGAGACCAGAGTTATTTTTCCCTAGCCAGATGTGCATGCATAAATTGCTAGCAGACTTCTAGCCAGGTGGGCTAGCCAGTGAACAGGAGGAAAGCCTGTCTCTGGGACGATTCAGTGTCTCAGCCAGAGGGCAGGGAGGCAGCCCAGGGTGGGGGCACAGGAAATTGCCAGGCTTGAAGCTGTGCTGATCTTCTGGAGCTCTGTAGACATGGCGGGGTGGGAACCTACAGGCGAGGGAGAGGGATTGTGGTGAGTTGCCATAGTGCTCAATGGCAGGTGTTAGAGGCACAGCCCTGTCTCCAGCAGCCTGCAGAGCCACACATGCTCTTGTCATGCCTGTGCATGGTGCATGTTCAGCCTCACTACTGGCTGAACCTGCCATGGCAAAAGCAGCACCCACATCCATGGGTCTGGGACAGAAACACCCCAAGGTATGCAGTGCACCAGGGCAGGCTCCTGGGGCAGGAAGGAAGATGCCCTGGGTTAGCAGATTTGTAACATCCTGCCACTGCTTGGGCAGGCACTGTTGTCAAATGCTAAGCTTGGCAATAATAAATTCACTACCTTAAACAAAATTATTTTAAGGTTTATCTGTAAATCTAGCTCTAATACATGAACATTTTGTTCAACACTATTTTATAGGATTCACTATGCCTTGTGCTCTTAGAAACTGAGTGTATGGAGCAACTATTTTTGCCAATTTGAAAATAACAGTGTCCTTTATAGTACAACCTGGAAAGGTCTTGGAAATAAATGACACTGTGCAAAACCCATATTACTTTTTCGTTTTGCAGTGTTGTGCGATTTTGAACAGCTCTCTGCACACAAGAGGTGCCAGGCCTCTGCTTGCGCCATGACTGATCATTGTCAAGTAGCTCTTCCCTGGGCTGGTCTGACTCTGTGCCAGCAGAGCTGCATCACAGCCTGGCCAGGCCTCCTCCAGCACTCCTTGCCCAAGACCACACAAGACCCCTCTCTAAAAAAAACAACCAAGTGCATCCTCTTTATAGGTGTGCAAGCTCTGCTGTCCAGTAGGAGTGCCCCCACTAACAGTTTAAATTAGGAAGCAAGATTTGTAAACATGCTCAAAAGCAGCACCGAGTTCCAGGATGGCAGAAGTGTAGGTAACACTATGTAACACTTCAAACCTCCACCAGACATGTGCATTTATACTGAAGTGAATGTTAGTAAGAAAAGATAAAAAACCTGACCATTCTACAGCAGTGTGCTAGCAAAAACTGATTTTAGTTGCTTCTTTGAATAAAATCTTACCTGGCCTGTGTAACTGTTGGGTCCTGCTGAGATGACCACACTGTTCTTGTCCTTTAAGGAAGGACACCATGGTCAGAAGCTGCAAAAGGTCAGATCAAAAGTGAAGGTTTTCCTGTGCGATGGAAGCCTGGGATCATTTATGCTGGTGCTGTTGGTTTTCACAGAAATCACACACCCACCTCCTGCATCCTTCTCTCACTGTTATTACAATCCCAGCTGTAGTATCCAAGTACAGGCAAGCAGTCATTCACTAGTAATTGATGTTTCAGTTCAGATTTAAACCAAGCTCTGCACAGCACATCAATGACTGCCGTGGGATGAGCCTGCTCTTGAGTCATGACCCAGCCAAGGAGGAACTGACCTGAACAAATGGACACGTCAGTAACCATAACTTGCATTTTTCCCTCTACCTCACATATTGGTCATCCACACAGCCCAGTGCTGGAAAATGCATTTTATTTTAGGAACAGCTTTAATTCAACAGGAACCACAGAATGTTTATCTTCAAGCATATTAAAGATTCATTATCATCACTACTTGGGTGAAAAAAGCATTCCTGGAACAGAAACCCAGAAGTTTGCACAGAAGACAAAAGTATGAACAGAAGAAACAAACACTGTCCTATTGCCTAAAATTCTGTTATTTTAGTGTTTTCAGATTGGCCTAGACTAATTGGTGGCAAGCATTGTCAAACTACTCATGTGAACCTATGGATTGGTTTCTGCCTGTAGCTTCTTTTTTCCCCACCAGAAATCAACAACTTTGCTATATATTAGTTACATGGGAAGTAATGAAATTGCAGCAAATAGATTTATTGCACTGACAACCCTGAGAGTAGTCTTCCATGAGAGGAAGTTCTGATTGGGGATTAAAATAGTTATCTGTGCCCTTACTTGCACACTGGACATGTACAAATATTAAGGCAAATAAAGTCAATGTCAATCAATTAGTGCTTCAAGCATTGAGTGGCTATTGAAAGTAAAATATATTTAAATCTCCTCTGTGTTATAACCTGGAACGAATACTTTGATCAGCCTTAGCTAACAAACATTTGAAGAAAAAAAAAGTTTTAGGAATATTTATGTTTAACTCTTTGAGGTAACTCAAGAGAACCATTTCCACTGTAACATTTCTTTTCTTTACAAAATACCTTCTAACAACAGTCCTTAATGTGATTCATAATCCCATCACTAATGTCCCCTCCTATGTGTTTCCTGGAAATAAAACCTGCCATTACACCCCACTTTATTCTAAGATTCTGCTGTCCCAAGGCAGTCAACTTTTCAGTGGAGTTTTCTCTGGGCTTACTCCCCAAAGGTACAGATGCACAATCCAGCTTCAGCTTCTGGCCATCCAACACTGGATTAAAGCAGATACGTTAATACACTTGAGGAATTGTAGCATTTCCTTAGGGGATAAAAACATACACCCTTCAAGCAGTTACTTTCCTATAGAAAAACTTCAGAATGTTCTATTTAGTGATGAGCTGTAGTTCCTGTGAAATTCCCATCTTGTTTGCAAGAAAATTGCAGCTCTATGCCCTTACAGCCTTGTGCATCCATCCACGATGCATCCCACCTCCTCTCACAGGCCCCTCCTGTCCTTCTCTGGCACTACAATTCTCTTCCTCTCAGATCCATGAGCAAACACCTGCAAATCATCTTTTCCACTCATTCTTCACACGTGTAGCAAGCCTACACAGAAAGTACCCACATAAAATCTATTTTCTCAGCTTCATTATAAACCCATCCTTGACTAAGGATGACCAAGTTGGTGCCTTAACACTGTTCTCCAGCTTCTTTCTTTGCTCAGGCTCTAAACACAAAGTCACAGTGTCTGGTTTTACTTCCATTTCCATCTATGTGCTTCAAATTCCTCAGCTCCCACTCCTTGTTACACATTATGCCCATATTCCTTTTTAAACTGCTCCTTGGGGAAACTGGTCAGCACTGGAGAACTATGCACTAAATCCAAGTTACAAAAAAAGGGGAAAAAAAGAGTAAAACATTTTAACACATAACTAAAACTCCTTTTAAGTAAAAAATTACTAGAAAATTGCAAACCTTCAGGAAGTTATTAAATGTAATGCCAATTGTCTTTTATTGCTATTGCTTGCTTTCTTCCTAAGCACAGCCAAATGAGGATATTTTAGCTGAGGTGTAAATAAAATAGACACTAAAAATTAATAAAATCAGCTAATGCTATATTTTCATTTGTTCTAATTAATTTTCATACCAAAAAATATACATATATAAGTATAAATGACAGAAATGTGTTAAAACCCTATTAAGCAATCCTCACTAGCATTTCATCAGTCAGTTCCATTTGACAATCAAAGTATTTTACAAATATTCTTGCATACTACAAAAAACAATCAGATTTTCCATCTGTATTCCATTTCAATTTTGAAAATTTGACCTTTTACCCCATTTTCTAAGCTATTCACCGCACTTCTGTGCAATGTGAATATAAAATAATATTGCTAGAACTTCCCTCCCCTTTCCTCTTTGACTGTATTTATAGTCATTCAAGTACAAAATACAGAGAAAATTATTACTAACGTGACTCAAAGGTCTCAATCAAACTGCCACTTTCATATTTTCAACATCTGACTTTTTTTTAGGCTTTCATTCAGTCATGAATACTTCCCCAAGGAGAAAAATATCCAAGTGCATGCAATTGCTCCTCTAGAATGATCTGTTCTGAGATAGAAAAATCACAGCCCCAGAACAATCTTCTTTCACAAGCTTAGTCTGTTATGAATACATTCATTCACTATGTACAAGCTATTCGTTAATAAATAAATTATGTCTTAAAATAACTGTAGTAGTTTTTACTAATTGAAAAGTTTAATGTCAGGTTCCACCATTCTGTAGTCTTCAAAGTTGCATCCATGTATAAATTAACATACAGAAAAATAATCCGTTGTCTAAAAGACTGCACATCAAAATAGTACTTCCATGTCTGCTTTTAAAAGAATAGGTTTGTGACTTTATTTATACAAATTGAAACTTTATAGGGACATATACTCCTTAACCCAAGACTGTTAATGAAATAATTATTCAAAAATACGGTTTGTAACTAAGATTTCTGTACATTTTTGTACCTTTTTCAGACTATTATATTAGCTTCACCATCAGGTTTTCAGTGCTGTGATATGCAGGCTTCAAATACTGCAAAGCATGTTTACAGACAGTAAGTATTTCAATTATAGTAGCAGTCATATTATGAAAATAATTTTGGCTCAAATTTCAAAGGATCTGGGTAGTATCCCTTTAAATCTGATATGCTATTGTAAGCATCACACCATCTGTACAGTTAACTTTTTGCTGACAACAAATTTTAAGAAAAAATGACACATCTGAGGTGTGATCTGGTTTTATGAACTAAAGAGCAGCTTTCCCAAAGTTTAAGACAAATACAAAAAAAAATATTGCACAGCTTAAAACACAATTGTTTACATTCTGACTTCAATACAGTACAACTTAACCGTGAACATAAGGAATTACCAGTCTGAATTTTAAGTCCAATTATTTGTGCCAGAAGGTCAAACATAATTTTAAAATTAAAACCAGTATGTTTAAAATGTTTACTTGTTACAGGAACTCTAAACAAACTTTTAAAAAGCTTTTGGAACATTTTTGAGTCTGTAACTCCCGCAAACCAACATTAAAAGCTCTGAGCAATACAGGTCATTCAACCCAATATTCCCTCAAAAAGCTGTCAGACATAAGCACATTGGGAAGTATACATTTTTATTTAACATTCCTAAAATAAGCTGTATTTACATATTATATAAATGTATGAAGTCTTAATATAAAATAGAAAACTGCATTGACTGAGGAAATCACACTCCATATGGAGTTACTTACTGAAGACCATTTTTTTATGAAATTTTACAATAATTTATATAAATTATCTCTTCCAAATTAGATGATTTTTCTTCTTTTTACTAATTCACACAATTTTGATGACTTTACAAACAGTGGTGTACATTATAAACTTAAAAAAACAGTTACAGCATCTTCCGGCGCACAACTGGCTTTGGAAAATTAGACAGTCTTTTTTTGTTCTTTCTTAGGGTCTTCCCTGCTGCATCTGTAGTTTCAATCTGTTTGGTTTTTGTTCCATCCACTGGACTTCCAAAAGGAGATATGAATTTTATTTCCACTGGTGGAGGTGACCAAGAACTTTCTTTTGTGGTTCTAAAAAGAACGATAGGCATCAAATCAATTTTTCATTACTAACAGTACTTAATTGAGGAAAAAACTGACACAAAATCAGTTCCGAAGAAAAATTTGTAGATAGAATTAAGGCAGAAAAGGCACATAAATAAGGTTTGTTTCGGTTTTATACCCTTTACTCATTGTCTAGCCACTTCTCGCCTTGTATGAGAAACTAAACTGGGGAGTGGGGTTTCACAAGGTGGAATAAGACAATATAAGAGCATTGCAATGTCACCACTGCAGTTAGTATCCACCTGCCCTTTTCTATCCCCTCCCTCTTCTGTTTCCATTAAAAAACCAAACCCTTAAATGGGGAAAAGGTGCCTATTAGACCAGCAAGCTGGACAGGCTGACAGAGTGAAAGAAGACCTGCACAGCCAAGTGAGGAAGTAGTAGTTAGGTGCTTAACAGCTGCATCACCATCACATTAAGAAATGCAAATAACTGTTCAAAACTTATTTCATACTTGCTTGCTTTCTTCATTTTTGATTTTGGAGTTCTACCTCTCTTCAATTTTTGCTTTTCCCCAGACTCTGTGGATTTGGTATCCTCTTCCTCTTTAGCTGGAACCTCCTACATTAAGGGAACAAAAATGTTACCCATGAACAAGTTCTTAACACTTCTACAGAATAATCATGTTTTTTCATTAAGAAATCATGCCAAAGTTATATCCCAAAGCATTTGCAAAATCAAACCTTCCACATCAAATTGTTTTACCGTTCCAAAAGTTCTAATTCTGAAATTAACAGATGACATATCAAGTAAGTTTAAAGAAAGCCACTGTGCCTTTTGTTGAAGGCAAAACAGTATTTATCAATTCTTGATTTACATAGACTCAAAACTGACTTTTTTAGCTAGTTTTCATGAAGAAAAACAATAAAATTTTAGCTGATTAATTTGAAGCTCTTTTTAGATATGTTTCTAATGAAAAGGCAAAGCATTACAAAGCATGATCTCAAAAAATGGTACAGAATTAAAGTCAAGAACATGGGACAACTGGAGTTTTTACTTACTGCTTCTTTCACAATTCGGGAAATGCTAGCTACATTTTTTCTCCTTGACCTCAAAAGAGGGGGTGAAAAGACAAATTGAGAAGACAAATCCGGGTCTAAATCCTTAAATTGCACAGGATGGTCTGTTTTTCCAGCTGTAATGACAACGCATTGTTAGCATGTACACAGGTTATACATGAGGAACAATAACAGTAAATTACAGCTGACAAGTAAGAGCACAATAGCTTCCCGAAAGAAAGGTCCAATCAGCTTTATAAACACCTCATACAAAGGCATTTTTCCCCTAATAACTGCCTCTTGGGATCCTTTCTTTTACCATAAATAGTGAAACAAAACTAAGCCAGTGTAGTGATTTTACCTGCACTTACAGAATCAAAGATATTATACTCCAGAGGCATCAACAGCCCTTAAACATCTCAAAAAAATTTATCATGTACTCTAATTAAAAGAATCCTGGGTACACTGGTTTCACTGACAAAGCATACACCCATGAAAAATAATCACATAATTAAACAGCTGTATAGTTTGTTGCAAGAGGCAGCTCATCTGAACTTGAAAACTGAACAGAATTTGGAAGCACACATCGTTTATTTCTCTGTTGGGGGCGGGGAAGGGATGGCGATCACACATTCACAGCTAATCACTGGTTTTCAAAATCTGATAGAAATTAGGTTCCTCACAAAAATATAGCTCAAATTTAATTTCACTGCTTGGATTGGCTTCATAATCTATTTCTACCAGAACTAGGCAGGCAGTCATGCAGAGTTCAGCCAAAAGATTAATTGCCTCTTGGCAAATTTTTTCTTTTGCATGCTTCCATTCTTTACAATACTTAAAGCCATCCTCACTGTTTGTTTTCTGTTGTTTAAAAAAGAGGAATATGTCCTATTTTGCATATAAACATAATGCACCTACCTTCAAACTTCTTAGTCAGCTTTGTGAGAGGAGGAGAGAAATGGAAAGCCTCATTTTCCTCAGCAGACAGTTTCTGATGGATGGCAGCTCTGCGGGATCTGGTTCTTGTAACACGATCTGTCAGAGCTCTTGATGTCTGATCATGTCCTGAGGGGTTTATGTCTTCAAGCAGCAAAGGACTGCCACCAGGTCCTTGGGAGGTCTCCTCAGACATTGACCGCCTCTTCCTGCCCCGACGCCCTGTCCTTACCGTAGTCCTGGGTGTGCTTGGCTCCTCGCTTGGCTCTGCAGGTGTTTGCTCATGAGTATCCACTTTTTCTGGATTCTCATGTGGCACTCTTCTAGTTCTTCTCTTAGGAGTATCAAGGACTTCTACTTTCCCACCTGAAATGTCTTCCTGAGTAGAGGCAGACTCTGGGTCTGCCAAGAGGTTTTGTGCTGCCTTCCTAGCACTTCTTCTAGGTGTGACAGGAAGTTTAAATTCTGTTTGAGGAAGCGATGATTTAGACAGATCAAGATCAGAATTTTCCGAAACTTCTGATGAACTAATCTTTCTTCTTCTGCCTCTTTTACTTGGCATGGGTGAAAGGAGTTGGTCACTAAGCTGCACCTGTTGATCCTTGACAGTATCTTCAGTAAATTGTAAATTAAAGCTTTTCAATTTTCTTGCACTTCTACTGGGACTGACTGCTGTTTTTACCTTATGATCACTGTCAGTCTTGCTAGTTTCTGGATTTCCAGTTGAACTTTTTCCTCCTTTAGTCCTTTTGGAAGCAAAAGAAGCAATAATGCTGCCTTCAGCAACAGGTGTTTCCTCATTAGCCTCTTCTTGGAGTTCAGGTGCAGCTTCCTTTGCTCTCCTTAGTCCTCTTCTGGGAGTTACAGGCTGCGTACTGTCAGGCAAGTTTTGTCCATCAGAATGGCTGCTTTCTGTTTTTTCTGAATTTGACACTTTAGGTTTCCTACCTCTCCTAGGAGTAACAGGTGTCACAGGCATTTGCTGCTCTTGAGCATTCTCCTCTGTTTGGAGACTGGGAGTACCAGGCGCTTCTTTTGTTCGCCTGGTACTTCTCCGAGGAGACAGTCCCAGCAGAGCTGGGCTGTCTGTCTTCAGCAGCTGCTGAGGGCCTGCGGACAGAACACCAGGGCTTCTACTCAGCTGTCCCCTTGTGCGTGCTCTGGGAGCAATGCCATAATGATGTCTGCTGGTTTCCTCTCCCACTGCTTCCAGCACAGGCGTTAAGGGAGCTTTTGCCTTCTGAAATCTAGTTACCTTTTTACCTATGGTTTCATGAATAGATTGTTCTACAACTTCAGATGTAAATTCTTTACTTCTCGTGTCTTTAATTACATCCAGTAAGTTCTCAGCAATGGCAACCTTAATAGGTTCAGGCACATATGGGAGTGACTCTGCAATATTTTGAGATTCCTGATCACCAGTTACAGTGGACACTGAGTTTGTAACATGTTCCTGGCTTTCGTTATTTCCTAAATTGGTCACAGGGTTGACCTGTTCTGCTGTTGTCTCATCTGGCTTAGAAGCATCTACTGATGTAGGATCTCCCATCTCTGCTTCCCCTTCTTCTCCTTCCAAAACTAAGGTAAAATTACTCTGAGATAGAAAAAGGTCTCCATCTCCCTCAGCTGCATCACATTCACTATCTTTATTATCAGGCAAATCACATGCAAACTGTTGCTCTATATTTTCATAGCTATAATGAAGATCGCTTGATGGATCTAGTTCACTATATGGTGATATTTCAGGTGCTGGTTCTGAGGTATCTTCTATAACCTAAAGTTAAAAAAATACTCATTACCAAACAGACCAATTTCACACTGAGCTAGATGAAACCGAGGACAGTTCCCTTAAGATCACCCCGAATGTGAAACAATGTGATTTTGTACTACACATACGAGTTTATGTATTTGAGGCACAGATTTCAGAGCAGTCCCTGTGTGCAGTTCACATGCTCTGGTTCTGGTACTTCTGTTCAGAACTGACCCTTTCCCACTGCCCATGACCAGGGAGCAGTTTTCCAACACAAGGTGTATGCAACCAGCAGTGACCATCACAGTGCAGTGCCCTCTGCACTGCTCCACAGCCACAGTGCCCCACTCTGCCTCTGACAGGGTAAAATACAATTGGCTCCCCAATGCTTAAAGCTTCAGTCATGATAGTTGTGACTGCAGCATTTAGTCAGACTAGCCAGGGATCACATCCAACAACTCAACACTGCACTTTAAGGAGTCACTTGGATTGCATGAGATAACATATACTTTCTAAATACCTCCATCTCTTGAATAAATATCTTGACACCAAAATGAGCTCATTACTGGGAATTTTATTTGTATTAAGAAGGAACAAACAGAAAAGAACCTAGGCACCTAAATAATTCTGAGTTTGGTTCCCACATCTTTTTGTCATATGGTAAATGGTTCCCAGTACAAAGAAGCTGCACTCCTGTAACATTTTAACATTAAAACTATTTTTTAAGTCAAATAAAAAAGTTTGAATTCAAGTAAATCAAATTAATGCCTAGCTATTTTAAAAAATAGTTTAGGCATTTATTTTCGTTTTGTTTGCTCTCAAAGGCCTAAGTTTAGACAGATTCCACTCATGTTAAAGGAACAGAAAATGCAGAAACGAAAAACATATCTGCCCTTACAACTTCAAGGTTTTAACTTGTGTTAAGCAGCTCAAGAAACGGATACATTTTTGAGTGTCTCTTAATTGTCAGTAGAACAGGTCTGTCCTCAATCTGCAAACTGTTTTCTATTTTGTAGAAAGTGGGGAAAATAGTTTACTTACATTAATTTCCTCAGTTTTAGGAGGATTGTTAGAAACAGGGACTTCAACTTCAGCTGCTTCAGGGTTACATTCTTCAGGTAAATCCACACACTTGCCCTCAAGGCGATTTTCAGACGGAGAACTGACCATGTCCTCACTGTCAAGGATACTTATCACAGCTAGAAGAGATTTACATAATTTTACATTAACTGTTACATAAATGACACAGGTTTAAGCAAAAAGAAGTAACAGATGTAGCAAGAGCCAACATTATGGTTCTCCATCCTGCCACAGATATTGGGCTTTCTCCAAAAGCTAGAACTATTGAGCTGGGTTTGGCTGGGATAGTTTGTTTTCTTCATAGGAGCTGGTACTGCTGTATTCTGAATTTGTGCTGTTGGTAACAGGGAAGTTTCACTTACTGCTGAGCAGAGCCTACACAGAGCCAAGGCCTTTTCTGCTTCTCCCCCCATGCCAGCAGTGAGTGGGCTGGGGGTGCACAAGGAGATGGGAGGGGACACAGCCAGGACAGCTGACCTCAGCTGACATCCCATAAAATATGGCATCATGTTCAGCATAAAAGGCATGGCAAAGGAAGAAGCAGGAGACATTCAGCTTATGGTGTTTGTCTTCCCATGACCCATCTTCCTGCTCTCCTGGAGACGGCTGAACACCTGCCTGACAATGGGAAGTGGTGAATGAATTCCTTGTTTTGCCTGACTTGCATGCAAGACTTCTTCGGCTGTCTATTAAGCTGTCTTTATCTCAACCCATGAGTTTTCTAGCCTTTAGCTCTCCCATTCTCTCCCCCATTCACGCAGGGCAAATGAGTGAGCGGCTGTGTGGGGCTTAGTTGTTGACTGGGTTTAAACTGCAACAACTACAGATCTGGTAAAGGATGCAGCCCCACAGCAAGAAAGAAGGAGGAGAAAATCAGCTGTCAAGTCCATAGAGGGGGAAAAAAAGAGAAAATGTGGCTGGAAAGGCATGGTAGATAGTTTCTTCAGTCTGAACACTGAGGATGTATCACCTTTTAAAATACTAAATCAAGCAGCAGATCCCATGGCACACAAATTGGTGTACAACACTGACATAAATACTGGTCTCTCCTTGTAATACTTTGAGTTCTACCAGCATCTCAATATTTTGATCAAGAATGAGAAGATTCACCATGCACTTTCTACAAGGACTTTGTTGAAGGAGTGTATTTTCTCTCCAGTTTAATGAAAGTTAGCAGTAACATGCTACTACTATTTCCATCTGAGACACCTACAGTGGTATGGCAAACTACACACTTCACTTGAGGAGCTCTGCTACTTTAACACACAGAACATTTCCAACATACATTCACTGTCTGCCTCCGGGGATTCAGAGAGCTGTGGATTTGTTGCAACCAGTAGGGCTTTTTCTTCTGATGAAGAGGCCATTTCGGACTCCTGGTAGGTTGTTTCACTTCATGAACAGAAAGAGAAATTCATTATAAAGCTTGAAAACAAACCTTTAAGAGCTTTACAAGTTACTTTCTCACTGTAAAATCTTCAAGTTTCAAATCAGAAAAAATACAAGAGAAATTAGAAATTCCTCTACCAACATATTCAATTTGTGACTCAATTTCTAACTCGCTTTGTAACTCACTTTATGCAACAAACCAAGTACTTAACATTCTTTCCAGCTATCTAACACTAGTTCATAACATAACAGATGTGTGTTACAGAATAATGTATTATTTGTCTTCTGTAGAAAGAGGGCAACTACAATAACAGAGGTTCAGAACCAACCGAACAAGAGTCTGTACAGGTGAAAGTTACCACCTGAAATTAAGGGTTCTCTCATTGCTGACAATTTGTCTTTATGACCAAGCAGTTGCAGCTTTTAAAGTACCTGGTGAGAAAAGGGCTTTCCTTTCCATAAACAAATAAATGCTAATTGAGCACATACAGAAAACAGAAATTAAGTGTAAAAAATACTGTCAGAAAGCATTCAAACTCCAAAATAAACCCACTGAAGTTACAGGAATCTCAGGATTAATTTTTAACTACACAATTTTCAGAAAAAAACAGGGCTTATGTGCACGGTATCTGCTTAGTAACTCTCAAACTGTAACAAGGTCTGTATAGACTCTTGAATGGAGTCTTTATCATCATACCTTGGGGTCTGCAATGATTTGCAAAAAAAGGTTCAAATTGACAGCTTGTCAATGTGCATTACATTCATGCCAGATTACTTTTGCTCAGAGACAGAATGGAATAGACAGGCCCTTATATATAAGAACACAGGAAAGAACTAATCCCGGGTCAAAATCAGTTTTCAAACACAGAAAAGCCAGCAGCTGTATGTTGTGTGAATCCAAAGAGGTATCTACTTCGTAAGCTCACCCTTCATTTCCAGCCTCAGAAGCAGCAGCCTCAGCAGCTTTAAACACCAATTTATCATCCTCAGGAAGGGTATGATATGTAGCATTTGATTCTTCCACAAATCCTACAAAAATGAAGAGATGGATTACCTCCCTCTTGTACTCAACATCGCTTCTTTTAAACTGCTCATACGAGTTTAAAGTGATCCTTTATGCATTTCATCTAGGACAGGCATTTAGCAAAATAATGCTACCAAGACTTCAAATGCACAGAAGGTCTGAGTTCTTCTGTCCAGTAGAACAAGAAGCCTGATGCACAATTTCAGTCAAACAATGTAAAAAAACCTCCTAACTATAGAAGTACCCCTAAAACATAACCAGAAGTCCAAGCTTTAAACATGTATCCCTCTTAAAATTCCCACAAATCACTGCTGCCTTTCAACTGCCACTACACATGAAAAAATGCCACCCAAGGAAAGTATACATTCATATGTCTAGGATACCTAAAAAAGGACTTA
The DNA here is from genome assembly GCA_026261815.1 of Monarcha castaneiventris obscurior. Lineage (NCBI taxonomy): Eukaryota > Metazoa > Chordata > Aves > Passeriformes > Monarchidae > Monarcha > Monarcha castaneiventris. The sequence continues at coordinate 2,822,364 of JAMPIT010000161.1, forward strand.
AAGCATAGAGGTAATTTTAAAAGCTTAGGGCACTTGTGAAAACTCATCATTAAACTGCTGCATTCATCAATAATTTAATCTTTTGAAGACATTTGAAAAATACAGCAACTTAGGTTATCACAGGATGAAACACACCTGCTTCTTTTCTTTGTTGTGAAGGATCTGGTTGTCTCATCTGGAAAGGTTTATCTTCGACTATTTCACTTTCTTCCTCCCTCTCCCATTCTTGAATGTCAGCAGTTTGTTCAGTGGAAGAATTAGCTGGTTTAGCTGCTATAAAGATGACATCATCTTCAAAATCACCAGGTGATTTTGCATCATGATATTCCAAAGTAGTCTGGTCTGATCTGACAGATAAGTTACTATTTTCTTTGCTGACATCCATCTTCTCCAAATCATCTCCAGGTATGCTTTCCAAAGACTCCTGCAATTCAGCACGATCACCCCCAGGATTGCTCAGAGTGAACAGAGTTGGTTTCTCTCTACTTTCAGACCAAGCATCCTCCATAAAGCCATGATGATGCTCAGATGAAGCTCCAAATAGTGCTTTATCGTCTTCTGTCACCTAAAACACAAGTTTAGATCAGGAACATGAGTCTGCTTTTTGTCAAAGCAAAACAAAAAACCCCAACAAATACAGATATTTCTAAGTTACACATCCCCTTAGAGAGGCAATGAAAAATTAATTCTCATTCTAGCACTATCTTAGATTTAAGGCTGAGTGTAAAAATTAATCACACTTTAGATTGCTTATTGAGTTCCCACAACAATGAAGAAGGAAGATGAAGTCAGTCTTGCTCATAATGTCATCTCAAGGCTCTTCACTGGGCTTACTAGTGTTTTCAGGAAGACAAAGCTTTGCCTAATAAAATCCTAACTCCAGATTTCTCTGTTTTATGCTTACCCTTTCAACACATATGCACTACTAAAATATGCTGGTGTTCAACTATGGTGTGGCATGGAACAAGTAAATTAATCTGGCCATAGTGCCACTATTAGTAAGAATTTCATACAGGACAGAGCACCTCTTGTTACAATTGAGTAGCTCCTTGTAACATACATGAACTGCTCACACATGGGATAGCAGCACATGCCCCTGTTGTGCCCCTGATTTGGGTACATTACACTGGCAACTGCCTGATGGGCTGAAGCACCAAACCCAGCTCCCCAACTGCAGGAGCAGAAGGGACCACAGCTGGTCAGATGGACCCACTGCATTTGAAAACTACATGGATGCTACCCAGGGTGCAAGGCAGGAAGCAAACCGAGAACTTCAGGGCTCAGAGAACAGAAAACACTACAGTTCTCTTCATCAGGAGTCTCTTTTTACAATCATTTAAGTAAACCCAACATTGCAAAAAGACAGGTTGAAAGTCAATGCAGCTTTATGAGTTTTGTTGCTTTCCCAGATACTCAATTTGCAAAATTTAACAAATGCAAACAAGCGGCTCCATCTATATTTCTTACCTTCCTGCAACACTACCATTTGGAAAGGTACAGCTGAAAGCTGAACTAACATTCTGAACAACCAGAGGTCCTAAGAACATCTGAATAAAAGCCACTAAGGCCCCTGATAGTTTGTTAAGAATATGTTCCTGCAGGAACATGATGCTACAGAAGGTCTAGCATAACACAATCTTTTTTTTGACCAAATTCTGACATTCTGATTCACAATCCAGATTCTCAGTATAAGGAGTTTTGGCAAACTTTAAAGTCAAAATTAAATCACAGCATTATCTGCAAAATTCACTAACTGCAGCCCAGCTTACCCCAACAGTCCACTTTGCATTTGAGCTCTCTTCCCTGAACGATATTCTAGGTTCCTTTGCTCGTAGAGGAGGAGTAACTGATCGTCCTGGGGATGCAGAGGGAGTTGCTAGGGGTGTAGTGCGAAGGCTGGACCTGAGAATAGACTGAGGAGTAAACCCAGGAAAACCAGAAGATGTGGCCAAAACTTTAGCTCTCTAGGAAAAGAAATAAAAACATTTAATTTAAAACCAGTTACATCTTCTAAACAGAAGATTGTACTTACATTACAAAAATTAAATTAGGTTAAATTATGAACTGGGTTTATAGCAGCAGAAAGTTTTGCCTCTGCACTGTTTTTTCCAAAAATACCAACATTTTAAAGACAAAAAAGCATGCTTTTTTATATTTCCCTTGGTTTGTCTTTGTAATGCCAACAAAATAGAAGTTATTTTTCAAAATTACTTCTTCAAGAAATGAGGATGACATCTTGTTTTCTGCAAGATTATCTCTTATCCCAGAAATTTCTGCAATTTCTAGGCTGCTCTTACAAAAAGCACACAACTTCAACTTTCCTCTGTACTGCAGCATTTTCAGTTGCTGCATTTGACAGCAATTCTGCAAAGCAACAGTCAGAGCTTTTTTTTACTAATTAATCAGCTGCACACAAGAGGAAGTGACACTGCTGTAAAAATACCTACATATCTTCATGTAGAAGCATTCAGCTGTTCTTAATCCAGATTACTTTACAGTATCAAAAGGGTTTCAAAAGAAGAGGATGAAGCTAGTTCATTGGTATGGATACTACTTCATAAGAAAGAGGTGGAAACATGGAATTGCTCCATACAATAAATTTATTTCACAAAGCTATGGGACAAGCTGTCCACTGCAGTCAACTGAGAACTAAAGTTTCCTGCTTAAAAACTGTTCCCAGCTTACTGCTTCCAAAAGGACTGTGTATACAATAACCACATGCATACTGAAAATTTCAATGCAGAAGTGTTTCTGCTAAATACTTCTGTGATTTCTCTTAAAACAAACCTCGGAAGTTTTTTGGTTGGCTGGTTGCTACTGACTTTTTAAAATACAAACCTTGACTACAAGAGGAGTTTCCAGTAAATTCAGCTCTGATGCTCTTGGAAGATTCTTCTGGGAGCTGGAGCGCTGTGTATTTGATCTCAGGGGGCTGGATGCCACGGAAGAAGTAGAAGCTCTGCATGGGGACTGCTGGCTCTCATCCTGTGCCACAGAGCGGGAAGGAACAGGACGAACCACCAAAGCCAGTAACCTGTTAAAGCACACAATTTAAACTAGAACATAAACAAATGAAAAATACCATGCTGTGATCATCTCAGATGATGCAGAACAAAAACACTGGATGAACAAGAAATGCAACCTCACTGCTGGGGGTGATCTATCAGTGCCACAAACAACTGACAGGCACTTTGGGGCATTCTTTCATTATATCTTTACATTTCAGATCTAATTTCCTAAATCCCTGCCTCTAACATAAGAATACCCCAATTTTCAGTTGCACAAGTGACCTAATTCTCAGCAGTGGAGAAAACTCATCTATATTTCAATGCAGGGCCATTTCAAATTCTCCACTTAATTTTGTCCCTAAGTTGACTTTTGAGATACAGAACTTAAAGCAACAGAATCCTCGGTAAACCAAAGAAGTATGCACTCATTCACATGCATTCACATGATAACACCTTTTTGAAATATAAAGTCTCCAGCTGTACTATACCTTGAGCATTTTTGAGAAAGTTTTGTAATAGGTGTCCCAAGAAACGCATCAGGCAACTCTGCAGCAGGGAGAGGATGGGTACTGACTGCTGGCTCTGTAGTTCTAGGGCTAGAAGGAAAATGAAAACATAACTGATTTTCATTCCCTCCAAGTCCAGCTATACCAGAATTCAACTTTATTTGCCCATATCCCATGTAAGACAATCACCTGACAATTACAAGCCTCTTCTCCGCTCTTTGTAAAGATTCTGTTAATTTTTAAATAACCAAGCAGAAAGTGGTAAAAGATTACTATGTGATCACACAAACAAGTCTATAAAAGTCACCAACAGCTTCATGGTAGTGACAAACAGCTTGAGTTTCAGCTGTCTTAAACACTGTCAACACACGTGCAATAATGTAAATACATGTATTTGTATAGAGAAGATTATCATAGCAGAAAAACTCTCCAAAAACTACTTATGACGAATTGATTCTTAAATGTAATACACTGTATGTGCAAAAAAGCAAAACAAAGCTTTATTCACATGCATCTTCCCACCAAAATACTAACACAATTCAAATAGAATTCTGTTTCTCTCTCCTTCTCCACCTCCTCCTCCCTCCATCTCCAAACACGTAGCTCAAGACTAACTTTTTTAAAAAGCCGCTTACCTATCATATTGTGAGATACTTGTTTTCTGCTCATTTCCTAACCATACTTCTCCAATTTTGGATAACACTTTACTGATGAAAGTTGCTCTTGTATGCACATTTCCTGCATTAGCCTGCCTTGTTACTGTTGACAAAGGCTTTGGCCTTGGCACTGTAAAGCAAGGGGGGAAAATATCAGCCTTGTGTAATCAAAGTGGTGCCAGCTGTACATCGCATTTCCCTCTCTAAAGTTACCTTCTCTTAAGACCGATGAAGGCAATCGGTAGGGCTTGGCTCTCTCCACTGCCAGCTTCCTTTGAACTGTGGGAAGGACCTTGCCATACTGGTCTAATAGAGAATTCCTGGCAACTGCTCTCTCTCTCAGGCGAGGATCACGATCATTCTGACAAAGGAAATGTGTAAAGCACGACGTTAATGATTTACAAGAAGTTCATTGCACAGAACTATCTCTGCTCATTCTAACTAGGGCCTAAATTTGCTCTGCAGCTACAGGAGAACACGTCCACTGCACACAGCAAGTTCCACCCAGGAGCACACATCAATTTCACCAATTTCAGTTTTAGCAAAGTGCAAGGAAGACTAGTAAAAAAAACAAAATGTAAAAAATCCCAAACAACTCCGAAACTCACAACTAAAACCCACAAGGCAAATTCTACCTGTGCAGCATCTAGATTGCTCTCAGACAAAAGCGAGATACAAGACACAACATACAACATACTCTTCATTTCACAGAAACAAGTAACACAACTCCCATAGTCTAAACCACGCGTAAGAGAGGGATCGGAGGAACTGAATGAAAAGACAAGATACATATTTATTCCTCAGATGCAAACAAACTTTTAACTGAAGTCAACCATGGTCTGTAACATTTAATTATTAAGTTCACACAGCAGGACCTCTACCCTTACCGTCAGACTGGCCTTCATGGACTGATTCAGCTGGAGGGCTGGGATGTAGTTGGCACGCTGCAGATGGTGGACTAAAAGGAATTCACGATTCTGAACACCAGCATTGGTCTGTAAAAACTTCTCCAAACACTCCTGTGAGAAATAACACGTTTCAAACATCCACTACAATTCTGCCTCTTCTCTTGCCAAAGAGACAATTAGGATTTTTTTGTTCCTTCTCCAAACTCACTTTCTCAGTGTCTGTGAAGGGCAGCTTCAGCAAATCCTCCATGAGCCCCATCTCCTGACAGATTTCATACATGTGCTTGAGCAGCTCTTCCACGTTTAACTTTGTGGTGTGCTGCTGCAACAGACCCCAGGCCTCCACCATGCACCTGGAGGGAAGTTTTCACACATGGAAAGGAAGAGGAACACTAGAGCCACAGAGATGCCCCACAGTGATGCCATTCATTCAAAGCTCAAAGGAAATGGAGGGGAGCCCCATTTGTGGCATCACTTCTCCACATTTCCCAGCACCCGAATGCCAGAAGGGTGGGAGAGATTTCCTTACCTGTTGGACAAGAGCACGGTGAGGAACAGCCGCACTTCGCTGCTGCTGGACATCGACGGCTTCATCATCTGCATGTACCTGAGGGCTCGCCTGTGCTCGCCCTGGCACATGAGGGACTGAATGATCCTCATGTGCTGCCATGGCACAGTCTTGATTGTAGCTGGATGGAAGAGCAGGGCCAGGGAGTTCTGGAGAAGTGGAGAGCAGCTTCATTACCACAGATACACAGAGCCGTGCAACAAACAGTCAAAACATTCTGCAGCAAGGCTGCAGCTGGGTTAAACAAACTTAGATGTCTAACTAACTAAAATACTTGATCCAGGACACATCAATAAAAGTTCTTCAGTATTTGCAGGAAAAAAGGAATCAGCCATAGAGAACAAAGTGAATGTTTGAAGAGGAACAATTCAGATTTTTCTAAATAACAAAAGTCTGTATACAAACATTGCTTTTAATAAATACATTACTAGGTAAGTTACTCTACTTTTAATAAATGGGTTCTATGGACACGGTGACAAGTAAAGAACAACCTTCAGCATCAGAAGGTTGAAAAGTCACTTCTGCAGTCTTCTGTCTCGAATCTTGCTGCTACCATCACAGTTTCCATGGTTAAAGTACCCAAAACACTGTTTTAGAAACAGTGCCCAGCCTGTCTGCTGAAAACCTAACCATAGACTGCTTTGAAAATTCAAATATTAAACATTAATAAAGTTGATCATGCCTTTGTTTTAATCAATTTCCTGGCAGAATAGCTAAAGCAAAATTTCAAATCATAACTTACTGCTCAGGATGTCAGAGCAGTGTTACAAAAAAGTTTCTAATGCTTCAACAGCTCCTAAGTACCAATCTCTAAAAATACTTTTATTGATTACAGCTCTGTACTGCAATGTGTGTCCAACTCAACTGTTTCATACTTACTTCATAATCATTGTGATCTAGAAGCCAAAACCCTTGAATAAGCTTAACAAGACCCCAAGGAATAGCAAAGGCAGTTGGAAAGGAGTCGATTGAAGTTTCTGTTTTATTTGGAAAGGAATGCATGATATCCAGCAGCAAGTAAATTGTCTGAGAGTATCTAATTAAGGTGAATAAATTGCTAAGACCAAAAACTTATCACAAAACATAGTAATATAAAAATGGAAGGAAGCAGAACACCATAATGTATTGATCTTGCCATTTTAAGCTATTATCATCTGTTGTATCAATAGTCACGTCCTAACCACAAATCAACACTGTGAATAAACAGCCAGAGAGAAACACTTGTGGATTTCTGTAAGGAAATCAAAAAGACAGATATTGGGCATTTAAATACTGCTGTTATAAACTCAGGCTCCTGTTGGACATTCAAAACACTTGGACGTCCAATTCTTAATTATTAAAAATAACCCAAATACTACAGCTGTTTTCTTTTCCTCATTCTTAACAAAACACAAATTTTAGTGCCCGTATAATACAACTTATCACTGAGTGACTGAAATTGTGTTTAAAACTGTATATGGATTTATCATTTGAAGTCTCATTTTCCCTTTCTGACATCCTTTGTTAGGGATGTGTTCTAGTGAAGTAGCCCTTAATACAACCATTTTCAACCCCCTTTCTCTCCAGGCTCCCCTCACGGTTTAGCCAACGAACAACAAAGCCAAGCCTGCATGTTTCAGCAGCTCAAAAATTAGGCTTCTGCCCAATGAATATTCTGTGTGCCTGCACTCTCAACACACAAAAAAAAGCAAACACTGTTAGCTGGGCTGAGAAACAAATTATTTTGGCAAAAATCAGCTACAGGAAAACCACTGTTACAAATCCTTTTGCTCTGAAGTAGCACATTTAAGGGCACCGTTCTAACACACAGTCCTTTGCTACAGAGAGGAGTGCTTTAAAAAGTTGAAAACTGTGTTGAATTTTGAGAAAAACTAAGGGAGGTTTTTATCTTGAATATCTTAGGGAACATATTTTCTTGTATCAGAAAAGACTTTGCAAAAAACATGTAGATGACAACCATGTAGGAACATTGATGTGCACACACTGAAGGGGTAAGAACAAAATCTGCAAAGGATACAATTGCATGTTTGTCACTTTCTTCAATGCTTTCTAGCAAGTAGAGATCCAGCAGTGCCTGAAATGAAAGATGGAAAGGTTTTCTAATGCTCCTGTCTTTCAGAATCACAGGCTTTAGGGGACTGCTGCTGCTGCTGGGGTTTTCAGGGGACAGAACACTCACATGTAAACTGACAGGTGGGTATTTCCCAGTGCCACCTTCATCTCTGCACCACAACTTCTCAACTTGCTCTCCCAGCTGGGAAACCATTCCATCAATCATCAAGCAGTCAGAATCCCACTTTCCTCTGCAACAAAAGGGAGCAGGGGATTGGACAGAGCAAAACACCCATTCCAGCCTCTCAGTGTCACAGGTTTCTGACTCAGGGGAAAGATGGTCCTTAGGTCACAAAGAATTAATGAAGCAGTCCAAAGCAGAAATCCAAGAGAAGAGCTGCAGTGACCCTTTGGGTTCCAGGTTTCCTTTCTTGCTCTGTTACGTGGAATGCCAAGGAAGTGCAGACAAAGGGCTTTAACTTCAAAAATACCCACACTCACACAGGCTAACAGGGGAGGCTTTCTAGAGATTTCCTGTAAGTCTTACCTTGATAAACGCTGGAGTTTCTGTCGGTGATCTGTATAGTAGCTCTGAATCAGAGGGTAATTGTAGAAAGGTCTGGACAAATGCATATGGTCATCTACAGGTGATAAAGTAAAAGCAAGTTAAAGAAGTAAGACCACGTTTTTCAACTATAACTTCAGACTAGACAGACAGAAATCACACAAGCATCAAGAAGCCTTCAACTCTCAAAGAATCCATGTTTCTGCCTTTGCTAAAAGAGAACTGAAACAAAAGGCTCAACTATTTCTTCTTGACTCAAGATCAGTTTCAAGTTTGCAGTTGATGCAACGTTCAGAGCACACAGGGTAAGCTCAAGGTCACTCCTAAATAAACTCTTTTGTCAGTTTGGAATGGTTTTATGAATGCGTCATGTGAGCATCTCCCAGACAATTAAGGCTGACAATGGAATTTATAAGGTGTCTAATTTCAGAGCATTTCCAAGGTGTATTTTCACCTCCAGCAATACACAAAAGGTTGAAAACATGCAGGTACTGCTTTTACTCTCAAAACAAGTGTTCTGGTACTACAGGTTCTGCTTACCTAAACCCTCGGGAAGGAGACTGGATCGACAGAACCAGATCACCACTTGTGCATACAAAGAAATGAGGCTGGTTACCACCTGCTTGTTTGTCAAGTCTGAAAAACCTGAAAAAAGGGCATAAGATGATTTGAGTATTGTAGTTCCTTTCATTTTACAAAAATCCCTTCAAAGAACAAATAGAAAGTATAAACAAACACAGTAGAAATCTGTCTTTATATTTGTCCCTCTGGATCACATCTGAATTTGAAGAAAAAAACCACCATCACCTTCAAAACAAAAATCAGTCACTACAAAGAACCAGAATCACTTAAGATTAAAAAAAAAAGCCTTATCTATTGGATTTACTCAGGAAAAAGACATTTGTTTCCCATGTAGCAGAGGTTTTGACTTTAGCAATGGGAGAGTCTTCTTTTGCCCACAATATGCCAACAGCAATTCCTAAAATCAGAAGCCAAAATAAGTCAAGGAACTTGCTTTACACCTTACTCATTTCAGCTTCCTTTATATTTTCTAGCAATTTGCACACAGCTATCGATCTCTAGCTAAGAATTAGGAACACTTCTCAGCACTGCCACACTCAGTTGCTGTAATTGCCACCCAGATGCTGACTCAGCTCATTGCTGAACCAATGCAGCCTCCCCTACCCAGCCTCATGACCTCCACAACAAGCTGCTCCCCTGAACTCAAAATATCTTAAATCATAGTCACAACTTCTCAGACTTCAGCCCCTCCTCCCAGCTCCATCTGACACTCTCCCAACCATCCAAAACAACAGCAGCTCCTCTCTGCACAGGTACAACCCAAGCTTCCAAATCTTACCAAACAGACCCAAGGCTCAGCAGTGCTTTCACCAACCTTTCTCAGTAAGTTCTCGGGCTTCTGTCAGAAAACAGTTCAGGACTGTGCTGAGGTTGCTCAGAAGCAGCTGGCAGTGCTGAAGGGACTGCAGGGTCTGGGGGTCAATGAAGTTGCAGGAGCCGTCAAACAGCGGAACACCTTGTCAAGGATGAATATCAAATCATCAGGCAGCACAGCAAATGCAGACTTCCAAAGGACACTTCAACAGCCACGCAAGACTTAAAGAGCACTTGAAAAACCAGTACCATGTACTGGCAGATTACTGAATAGGAGCCTCTGCAAAGAATGACCTGAGCTTTCACAAACCACTACACCAGTACTCACATATTTGGTCCAGTTCATCTTTTGTACAGATCACTTTGCTCCACGTCCACTCAAGAACAAACCGTAAATTTACAGCAGAACTTGGCTGCTCTTTAGAAAGAGAAAACAAAAAAGACATGAAGCCACAAGTTCTCACCAAAACAGACAGAACACAAAAACACTGGAAGCAGCATTACCTTCAGAAGTCCAGTGTTTAATGCATCCCGTCAGAAGTTCCAAAGAGCCTGTCTGCACAGCAGCTGACAGCACCGCTTCTAACTGCTCCTCCTAAACACAATGCACAAAAGCAAATCACAACCTCACCTACTTTTCATACCTCAGCCATCGACAGAAGTCTTTGTTTCTAACTCCATACTCATTCAGCCATCACAAAATCCATTGGTGCAAATGCAACTAATTCCATATTCTTGATTCTTTCTTAATTCTACCACAGGCTGGACCAATTGTTGGTTCGAGGAACACGGGAAAGTTTTCCTCTGACATTTCAACCTCACACAGGCTAATTCCAATCTCTATTCCTGTGCCTTGGAGTTTCAGTCTCCATTACTGAGTCCCCATTAACTATTTTCAGTAACATCCTCTGCTAATACCCATTATGCACTTTGTGCACACCCCTTTGCCATCAGGAACGTGTCAAGGGGACAGAGCAAACACGACTGAGTTTGCATGGAAGCAGTGAAGCTGAGGCCAAGCAGCTCCCAAGACCAGCAAGACATGAAGCAGCTTTGACAGACAAAACATGAAGTTACGATTTGTTGAAATACCATAAAGAAGTGAAACATTTCAGTTCTAATAGGCTGAAATTTCAGGCTGTTCAAATTCTGTATTCTACTGCCATGGCAAACCTTGAGAAGGATAATGCACAGGCATGCACACACATGGCAAATAATGTAGTAGCTTATTTCTGCTAGTGTTCAGACATTTCTTTCTGGTGAAATGATCCTGCATACAATTTTTCTTTTTTTCTTCCCTCTGTTGTTTTTTAAAACAAATCAAAAAGTTTGCCTTCTAGGTAAAATCATTACATTTAAGAGTGATTTCTATGTATTAGAAGACATATCAATATTTCCATTGTTTTCTGAAAATGCATTTCAGGCAAGGAAACATGTCAAGTAGCTCTTAGGGTACCAAACAAAATTCCAAGCTTCTTGACCCTAATTCTGAAATTTTTCTTTCTAGTATTCAAAAGCAATCCCTGCTCAAATGCGTAACAAGTCTCTGAACAATATAATCACAGTTCAGCAAAGGTCACCATAAAATGTCTTGCTTTCCCAAGTAATTTCACACCAGAGTTGACCTCAGAACATCTAATCAGAATGTAAGAGCCTACATCAGGCTTGAAAAATAAGCATTCTATGGGCTGGGTCAGCTTGCCGAATTTGTTTTACCTACCACGCTATACAGAAGTGTTATTTTCCCTAACACATTTCCACATTTGGTGAAGAAGCCCACAGACAGGAAGATGAAGGCAGGAGGAAGACTGCTCTCCCCTTCCTAATGCTTACTCCTCCACTCCATGATGACCATCCAACCCTTTAGCTTTGACCTTGCCTGGAGAAAGATGGGTTGTTCATCACAAAGGCTCCTTCTTTCAGGAAACTCTTCAGATGAGACAAAGTTTGCTGCACCGCAAATGGAAAACCCATGAGTGAGAGGTGTGAAGCCACTGTGGTGGCAGACAGAATGTAGCAGTGCTGAAAGATACAGGTGATGCAGGTGTTGCAGCAAGAGGACACTCTAAGAGGAGGAAATAGCCACCACAGCTGAAGACAAAGGCTACAGAGGTGAAGATCAGTTTTGAGAGGGTGCAGAAAAACCTACTGATGAAGAGAAAATGAGGGGAAGTGGCAATGAAATTGTCAGGTAAGCTGACAATTGTAATTGGTCAGCACTTCCTTGGAAGCAAATGATGTCTAGTGCAGCAAGCTGATGTTTGCAACAGTGCACATCTGAGGGAGGCCACTCCACTGCCACCTACTGCACTGCAGCCAAGGCTCTGAGACATGGAGAGCATGAAGGCTGTTCCCAGGGAAAGCTGCTCTCTGATGCACATACCCAGCACTGACTGCGTGCTTCCACGTGAGTACCTGGGGCACGGAATTAACACATGGGGCACCAAAGACAGACCTCTTAGGGCTGCTCCCAGTCAGAAGGATGGATCTAAGAATATTATTACTCCTGCTAACTGATGTCAACACCTGCCTGTCAGTGCAACTTGCAATCAAAAATCATGGTCTTAATAGCCTCTACAGCCTTCAGATAAGATGGATGTATTTCCCCCTGGATTTCCCAGCGTACACTCACCTGACTCAAACTGGATGGCTGGACATCAACCAGTCTTGGAGACAGCAAGCCAGCTACAAGACACCGAGTGTAGCTGTCATGAATGGCTTCACTTATTAAAGGACCAGATTTCTTCAAAAACTTCAAGGTCTGAAACATCAATCAAAACACACAGATTAAGACAACATTCAATCACTAAGGTTCTGGATCACTTAGACTGTCAAAAAGCTGCATTAGTAGCAGCAGGTTTTAGGTTAGCAATTTTGGTAAGCATTGCTATGTAGAGTCTTAAAGATGGCAGCACACTAACAGTTCCAGTTTCTAAAAAAACATCCTATAGAAGAAAAACCCTTGCAATGCAGAAGGAAAGAAAGTATTTTCCAGCTTCTCTGCCTTCCCTTTCCCTGAACACTGACACAAATTACACTCTCTAGAAATTAAAACTAACACAACTACAAATCACTCTTTCAAAGACTCTATGGTTGTTTGTGCCAAAGATGATTTACATGGGTATATTTAGTGAGCTGGAACTTAATCTGAAAGGATTTGTCACAAGCTGTGCAGTGGCTCAGAAGTTACAATTTGGCCAAGGTTGGGAGAAAAAACATGCATTTCCTTAATAATTCTGAAACAGTTAAACAACTTCTCCCTTTCTCCATGCTGCCCTCCTTTCTCAAGTTCAGCAGGGGTCAAAACCCTAACTCCACACTGTGCAGACAGTACAAAGAAGTAAACGCTTTCCCCAACTTCCACCACACCCTTTCTTCCTACTACACCAATGCTGCATTCCTTTCCAGCCATTCAATCCCTGCTCGTGTCTCCCCAGAACAGCACTGTTTGCAGGAAACTGGCAGGATGTGACTGCCATTGTGCACGTGGATGGGCAGTGTGAGCATAAAGTGGTCTCTGACACTCAAAGCACTGCAAGAGAACAGCTTGGAAAGGTTCATCTCTTGCCAGTCTCAACAGAGATACAGCAAAAAAAGTCACCTCCTTCTGGAAGCCGGTGCAAGTCATGTGAACAACTCCCGAGCTGAGCAAGCACGTAACATCTGCAGAAACAAGAACGTTTGACAGACACTGTTACCTTATCACCAGCTGATGCTTTTTAAATAGTGTAATTTCCAAAGACAAACCTCGAGCAGCCCTTGCCTTCAGCAGATCACCTACAAACTTGCTTTAAAAAGTACTTACTGTCTCTCTGTAGAAACTCAAGCTCGAGTGCTACCCAGGTGCTGTGCTTTGGGCCTCAGCTCCCAGTCATTCCATTCTATGACCATCACCCCTTCCCAGACTGTGCTACAGAAGCCCCAAAACCCAAAAGTCAGCAGCCTGTCAGATATGTTGCACAAGGTAAATACCTTGTCAGGACAGCTAACCAGGTTTGAGAAGGTTTGGGGGGGTTTTTTGGTTTGGTTTTTGTGGGACAAACAAGGAACAAGAAAGAGAACCACTGAGTGGCATTTGACCTCAACTGAAGCTTGGCACTATTCAAATGAAAAGCACTAAAATACCTACCAAAATTATAGGTGCTTGGATTGAAAAACTGCTCAGGTGGTGGGTAAGAAGGAGGAACGCCCCGACTGAGACTACGCTCGTGTACCAGAATATCCAAAATGAGGTTTGGAGAAGTCATGCTTATTACAGGATCCAGTGACCACAGTGCAAAATAGGGGCAATCATGGAGGAATTCTTCTGGCCTTCAAGAAAACAAGTGTGTAAGCTCAACAGAGACTTTCAAATGAATCCTTTGTAGGGATATTGAAAGCAACTTAACTAAAACCTACCTCAGAGAGTCTGGCATTTGAGCATGATACCAGCGATTGATGTCAAACACACCCAAGTAAGTAGATGGTTTTCCCTGACCATAGGTATTCACTTGCCAACTGAAGATTGATACACTGGTGTCAGGAGAGATTACTGTCAAAGACAAGACATTGTTTCTTACTGTAGAAAATATGAGATCTGATGTTTTTAAAACATCACTTTCTGTTTTGGCTTAATTCTGTTATTTCACTCATGAAACACAACACTTTGTTAACAATGATAATATACAGAATAGCAAACATCCATGTGATAGGTTTTAGTCATACTGCCTCTTTTTCTTGTTCAAATTGTACCCGTTCTAAACCAAACACACAATTATTAGCTAATCAAGGTTTTCATCCAGATCATCAAAAAATGATATTAAATAGACCTGCCTCCAGTACTGAGCCCTGGGGAACACCACTAGTGACCAGGTGCTAAATGGATGCAGCCAAGCCCTATGTTTGATCAGGAAAAAAAATCAGGTAACACTCCTAAGCAATACAGAATGATCTTACTGTTCAATGAAGACAACTGCCAGAACAAACTGACCGACCAGCACTATACAGATGACCCCACACATGGTTTTAGCATCCCAGCAAACATAAAATAAAACCTACTTTTACCCTTAAAGAATGATGTTCAGAGGGATAAAAAAGCCCCACATAACTTAAGCAAGCAATTCTTTTTACATAAGCCAAACAAAGTCAGCTAGACGAATATTTAAGACTTTAAGACTGTGAGTATAGAACAGCATTCATTTCTTAGATTCCCAATTGATGTAGCTTAGAATAACCAAACAGGGACATCAGAACAAACCTTCATTAACGCTATCCTCTCTGTCAGCATGGTTGCGAAATTTTTCTATGGTCTGACAGCTGAGTAATTTAGTATTGCTGGTCTGCCCTCTCAAGGGAAAGATTCCACCAGTGAGGTCTAAACTGTACCTTTCATCACAGTATTCCAAACCCTGGGTGGGAAAAAAAAAATTAAAAAGTCATTTTCATTAGATCTACTATGAGAAAACGTACATATCTAATATAACATGCATATTGTACTGTTTATTTCCAATGAACTTATTTCTGATAGCAAATAAAAACTGCATCTGACAATCAAGAGAATTAAGTGTCAAATTGGAACAGATAAGTTTGGCTGAAAAGGCTTTGCACATTTTCAAAAACTAGCAATTTCTCATCAAAACTTTGCTCTGAGGCAGGCACAGTCCATGCTATCTTATTCAGGAATTTTGGAAATAACAGATATATGCAGGGTAGACAAGAAAAATCCAAACCATCTCCTTGAAAAACTAACATGAAGCCTAAGCAAAGAATCTCACCTTCACTGTGGGGTAATTAATCACTAAAACCAATTTTAAAAGAGATGACGTCCTGAACAAGAAATTCACTGTTCCAAAGGACAGTTTCTCAAGACAAAGCATGAAAATTCCATAAACATATCCAGCATTAATTTTAATGACTAGAAATTTCAGCTTTCATTCGTAGATGAAGAGTCACTCCCACACAAAGCTGGTGTGGAGAGGAAAGACAAAATAATACCAAATAGTTCCTGCTGAAGACAATTTCCTAACCAAAGCCACGTATTTTAAATTTTCCACACTGGGGCAAGGAAATCTAAGTTAAGGAACTCTAGTGCACAGAAGATATGTAGTAATGACGTTCCAGACCAGCTAAAGGGGACAGTTTTCAAAGGAGTTGAACAGGTCAGACTCTGATACGAACACAGAGACTATACACAAGCCTTGCGCAGGACAAAGTTAAGGATATGCTCCGTGACCATGAACTGATCCACAAGATACAGGAGCTGCTGAGATAACATAAAAGAAGCCTTTGAAAGCCTAATTTCAGCGCATCTTTCAGTTTTCTTACTTGAACAGATTTAAACAAGCCTTGAAGGCAAGAGAGACACAAGTTTGACACATTTATAAAAACACAGTGCCACGTGTTTCAAAAGTTCCATTTGTGACTTTTATGGTGATACAAAGTCAAAGATGCTTGCATGGCCTCGAGTCTGACTCCTGGGACGTAAAGCACTGATGGAAGTGGACAAGTGCTTCAAGCTCCTGTGACTTCTACTGAGTGAACAAGGAGCAGCAGTAAATTAATTTCTCCTCATTTACTCAAGCTTGGCCTGGCAAATGGGACAACTCTTAAATTTGCTGTCACTGAAGACCAACAAGAAGCTTGATTCAGTCATGTAGGCAGAGAGTCATCATGTCATACTGACCAATCTGTGACCACCAGAAGTATTCCAAGACTTAAGTGTCTACTGGAGAGCACAGATCCTGTCCTGATGCATCCTTTGGGGAGGGATTAAGAATTGTTTTGGGAGGGGTTTTTGGCAGTGGATGCTATCAGATCTCAGCATGAAACTACACATGCAAGTGGTTTATCTGGAAGCCAGCTGAAGAACCTGTCTTTCCTCCTCAGAGCGTGCAGATGTTCAGCTTTCTTCAACAGCCTTCTAAGACTGCTTCCTGTTGCCATCTTTCAACACACTCATCACAGAGAAGCAGTAACAGCAGGGAAGTAAAAGATCTCAGATCCAGGGAATGGTGCCTGACACTACTGATAAGCCTATGAACGTACTACTGGTTCTATAGTCCTTAGAGGCTTCCAAGTCTGACTTTTAACTATATCACAGGTTTTCCAGGTCACAAACACAATAACATTTTTTAATTGCTTTGTGTGTTTTTTTTAAAGAGCATTAACTGGAATTTCTAGTAGATCCATTTTTAAAGGCTGATGAAATATTTCAACCCTCTAAGGTACAAACTGACATTTGTCACATCTTGTTCAGAAAAGTAAGACAACCAAGATGAATAACCACCAAATAGTTAAAGGTCCCACATTTTAACATTAAATTGTTCAGATGGAAAAAGTAGTAGCCACAAGACAAATAGAGACAACTGCTTTTTTCCCAATGCAGCACACAGGAAAAGGTATTGTCTTTACCAATGCTAAGGCTGTGGCTAAAAATAATTTTTAAAAGAGGATAAAACAAAACGGAAATTCAAAAGTGAATCTTGAGAAGATTAAAGAAGCTTTTTCCAACCAACCTGCCAAAGTGCTTAGAGCACAAGATGCAGGAGTGAACTGCAATGAAAGCCCTTTTAAAAAAAACCAAACACACACACACACAAAAAAAAACACCAAACGAGGTGTTCTGTTCCTCCAGAGCACTGTATATTTTTTATCATTAAAAAACTGCACATGAAGATATGACATGCATATTCAGACACATTGAACCACTTGAAGGTATTTCTTCTTCATCACTGTGATAGAGGACAGATTTTAAAGAAACACTACCTTCTCCAAACACCTAACCTTTATCTGTTCAAAAGCAACACTTCCAAATGAGGAAGGTGCTTTCCTATAGATGACAGGAAAAAAAGAACAAAATCTAGACTCATTCAAAAAATTCAAAACTCAAAGTCCCTATAAAAAAGTCTTTGAACCACAGTCCAAGGATTACCTCAATTTCATTTTGTGCTACTGAGAACATACAAGAGCACGTGCCAAATAGGAGGAAAGACTTACTCTGAATTAAAATTACTTTCCCATCAAAAAGATCTTGGAAGAGTTTCGTGCATACTGCTGAATGGAATTAAAATTCTACAGGTGCCTCCCATCTCTGCTAGATATCTGAGACCTAATGATACCTATCTATATTTTATCTACTCTACACCACAGCATCTCTGGAACCAGTTCTAAAAATTCATGGAGGCTCTTCTGACCAAATGCACTTTACATTGCATTTATATCTTTTGCTGGCTTTAAGAGTAGATTTCAGAGACAACCCAGCCAAAAAGTAAAAAATAATCATCCTTAAAACTATTGAGTTTCAGAATCAAGACTGAAGAGACATTGTAGGTATTTTTGTAGGTGTATTTGAAGTCAGGCTGACAGAGCTTAAAACAGTATCATAAAACAGAGATCAGAAATTTATAAAGACATATACATGACCATATTTTAAGAAAGGGAGAAAGACAGATGCTTCCTCAAATCTACAATTCAGTAACACAAAGCTATTCAAAGCCCTGTCTTCTCTTGCTGTATGCCATTCATGTGATGTTTAAATTGAGTAATTTCATTTGTAACAGCCATTTTCTCTTCAGGAATTGAATGTATAGGGATTCTCTGCAGATGAATCTAGTCGGAACACATGACACTGCAGTATAAAAGTGTATGGCTTCAGTAAGGACAGATTGTGTCTGGCCAATCTGGTCATCATCTGTGATGGAGTGACTGCAACGGTTGACAAGGGAAGACTGACCAATGTCACCTACCTAGACTTCTAAAAGGTCTTTGACACAATCCCATACGACATCACCACCTCTAAGTTGAAGAGACAGATTTGAAGTGTGGACTGTTCAATGGATAAGGAATTGGTTGGATGGAACAAGCCAAAGAGCTGTAGGAAACAGCTCTATCTCAAGGCATAGGCTGGTGTTGAGTGGTGTCCCTCACGCTCAGTGTGTGGGGACGGGTGCGCTGCAGTATCTTCAGCAATGACACAAACAGTGAGATCAGCGCACCCTAAGCAAGTTTGCAGATGACACAAGGCTGAAAAGTGCAGCTGACTAAACAGAAAGGCAGGATGTCATCCAGAGGGACCTCAACAAGCCTGAGAGGCGGGCCCATGAGAATCTCGTGACATGAAGGTCTCCAAGCCCAAGAGCAAGGTGCTGCACCTGGAACGTGACAACCCCAGACATGACTAGAGACCGGGGGAAGTGACTGAGAGCAGCCCTGCCAAGGACTTGGGGGTTCCTGTGGACAAGAACAGTGCACACTCACAGCCCAGAAGTCCAACCTCATGCTGGGAGACCTCAGTGCAGCCTTTCAGCACATAAAGGGAGCTTATTAAAAAGAGGGAGACTGACATTTTACAAGGATGTCCTATCACAGATAGTGATAGGACAAAGGAGAAGGGGTTTTCAACTAAAATAGGAGAGAGATTTAGATTAGATGTTAGGAAATTTTTTACTGTGAGGATGGTGAGGATCTGGAGATCTGGCTGCCCAGAGATGCTACAGATGTCCCATCCCTGGAAGTGTTCAAGGCCAGGGTGGATGGGGCCCTGAGTGAATTGATCTAGTGGGTGGCATCCATACTCATAGCAGGGGATTGGAATTAGATAATATTTAAGGTCTTCCAACCAAAACTACTCTATAATTCTATGACTTGCTTTGAAAAGTATGGACAAAACAACGCCTAAGAAGACTCATCAAAAGACTTTTTTCTTTAGTCTCACTGATCTGTCATGGTAAATATTAACCTGGTAAACTTAATTGATATCCATTTAGACAAAATTACTATTTTCATCTTCTCACATACAGGCCTGTCTTACCTCGTACATGACTTGTCCTGATGCCAGACGTTTTCTGTCACCAAATGCTAACTGCAATAGATGTAAACTCACAACATCACCTTCACTGAAAAAGGTATAAATGAGGAGATTTGATTACAAAGCGGCTTTACAATCCTCATTATCATTTTATTAGATTTAGGCTGAAGCTTACTTAAGAGCATGCCCTTGCAGAAAAGAAAAACACTGCTTCCCAAAACATGATAATTGGTCACATGTAGCCAGTAAAACATAAAGCAGGAAATTTTGACACTAACAGCTTCAGGGGCAAATCCTAACTGTACCACTGGAAAGCTTTAATATGCAGTATAGAGAAAAAAAATTGCTGAATTGCTGGAAATAGCTCACAACAGTAAAGCATTCTCCAGGAAAACTGCTTTAAAGGCAAACTTAAGAAGACTATCACTCTGTGAACAGCTGGGCTGATTAAGTAGCTTGCTGATGATGTTTACTGTTCTGCATCTGCAGCCTAAACCACTTTAAATGGTATTGAATATAATAATGGGAATACCAAACAAATCTTGAAGCAGTTATCAAGAAACAAGGGAAATCATTTAAGACTGAAAGCACAAAAATAAAGGCACTGTGCCTTTGCCTTCTTTCAGGTAGGAGTGAGTCGACCCCTCTTTACAAGTGTAAAATCCTGAAAAAACTGCACTTTTTACCTCCTGTAGAGTTAAATGAACAAAATGAACACACAGATATCAACTGAATGTGAACAAGTATTAAAAAAAAAGATCAGTGACTTATGGCAAGATTTTATTCACCTTTGCTGTGTAGACTGAACAGCCCACAAATAGCAACAATTGCGAGGATCATTCTCAGGCTCTTGAAAAGTAACTGCATAGACAGGAATCCTTCCTCCTTCAAGCTGAGAGTGGTGCCTGCAGGTTTAAAAGAAAAAAATAATAAAGAAAAAAGGAGAGCCTGCTGGCTCTAGCTGTTTGTAGAAGGGTAGAGACATCTTCTGGGAAAAAAGCACGTTTACTTGCATGTTTATCCTCAAAATGCAGAAGGTTATACTTCCATCTTAAACAACTGATGACGGACAAGCCACTACTTCTTAAATATTTGTCTTCCCAACTTCTGAACTTCAGCAGTACCTTCACAATCTTTTCTTGGCATCTAATTACGGTCCATTGTCTATTTATGCATCCATAACATGTATGTAGTTTCTGGTGAGGCGCTGTAGATTTCCTAAAGTAAACCCCTATCTGAATGCGTGGCAGACGTAAAATCACCTCTAAATTTTACTATTGCTTATAAAATTACGTGTCACTTATTCTGACTCCAAGGCTTCCAAACAATCTTTCATTTACACGCACCCTTGCCTTGGAATGAGTCAAGCACCAATTTCCATTAAGACTGAAATGTAGCAAAGAATAAGTTTTCGACACAGATCAGCTATTGAATCACCATGTCGCACTAGTTTCGTCATGGACACTTTAAAAATATTATCACCAAAATCACACTATTCACATAATGAAGGCTTTCAGTAACTTCAGCCTAATTGCAGTAACTGGTTCTGAAAAATCCTTTCTAATACCTGGAAATACACACATTGCCTGGTTTTACTGAATACTACTGGACAGAACAAACAGACTTATAAAAATCAGTTTTATCACAGCGCTACTGCAGCACTTCCTGAAACAAAAAATTGAAACCACTGCACCTCCAAGTGTGACCAAGTGAAAAGGACTACTTACTCCCTCTTCAAAGTTTTCATATTCCATAGTGACAAATAGCCATCAGAAAAACCCACAACGAGTTGGTTACTTCTGCTTATGTAGCACAGGGTTGATACTGCTGTTCCTGAAGGACTTCGTAATTGAAAACAGAGATGCCTCCCTTCTCTGGTCACAGCTTCTCTCCTTTGTGGAACTTCAGCAGGAATTCTAGTGACAACTTCTAGATCTACACACATAAAAGCAGGCAAGAAATTAATGTATTATGCCACTTCAGTTGCAGTTGAAACTGATGTGATTATACAACGTGTATTTAATAACATTACATATAATTAACATATAATTAATATTATATATTCATTATATCATCTAATTCTACTGTCCCAAGCAAAACACCCATTTCTGCAACACCTTTTTTGCTATTTCTGTTTCTGCACCTACTCAGAGAAAAGAAGAGACTGTCTCTGTTGGGATAGGTATTCTCACTCCTATTTCAAAACTGGGTACAACTGTAACCTTTCTAGACAAATTCTTCTTGGACTCTATAAATCAGGAATCTGGGCCTCACAATGAAGCTATTTGAAGGGACATGAACTCCTGAATCCACTCTTACAACACCCAAAACAGTGGCTGCAATCTGAAAACACAAGTTGCAGTATTCATTCACCCAAATGCACGATTTTTGATAAACCAGATTTATTTTAAAACACAAATCTAAAATTTGCCCCAAGTCATCAGTCAAAGCAGGAGAACACTCCCAAGAAATATGGGACCTCTGACACAACTTCCTATCAGGCAGCTGCACTGACTCAAGTGGAAAAATTCCTACATCCCACTGGCAAGAATCACACAGACAAAGGATCTAGGCAGCAAGAGGTGCTCTTAACATCAGGAGGAGTATTGAGCTACGCTCAGTTTTTGATCAGTTCAGGACCACACAGTGCCAAACTGCCATCTGCAATCAGCAATGTCAGAAATGTCAGTAGTCAGTCAGCACGCTGGGATCTCCACTGGGATACGTGCTGGCTTTTGGAAAGAAACAAATTCTCTTACTTCTAAATTCAAGTTTAAAAACTGCAGCTTACCCGATGCTTCTACTTCATTCTGACTGCAGGATAAATCATCCAAACAAAGGTCAACCAGCAGGACGTGGCCAACGTCTGTAGCCACCGCTGCCACGCCAAAGAGCCATCGCAGGCTCTGGTGCAGGTGCCGGGTGCTCACGCTGGCGCCGCCGTCACTGCTGATGGGCTCGATGGCAGTCACCTGGGGGAAACTGCAGGTCAGCACCAGAGCTCTCTGACAGGCTCAGGGTGATCGCTCAGAAGGGAACTCAGCTCACTCAGAAGTGAAGCCAGCATTGGCACATCAGAAACAGCAAAGTAAATACAGGTTCCTAAGACTTAAAAACAAAGTATTGTTCCCAATTGTACCAAGCAAAAAGGAAATTAACAGAAAGAAAGCTCTCGCCACTTTAATGGCCCATTCTATCTTCACTGCTTACCAATTTCCATTTCCTACTTGGAAATAATTACATCTAAGAAGACATATGAAATCAAATACATGCTAGAAGCTTTATCATATGTACGGGACTTAAGTAAGAAAGACAAAGCTAAATCTAGCTAAATCCACTGCTCACAGCCCATCAGCACTCTGATACAGTCCAGGCCCTCTTTACCAAGCATTTCATAGGATAAATCAGGGCTCCAAGGCAAACGAGGCAGTAGCCATGGGGCACAGCAGACACACCATTTCTATGGGAATGAAACATTCCTAGAAAGGGTTAGAGGAAGACATTGGCTTAGTAAAACCTGTGCTGGTGCTCACTTTGACTGATAATATCCAACAAAAATTTTAAATGCATGCCAGCCCTGTTACAGATGGTAAGGAAAACTGTAGAAGGCAGCCTAAACCAACAGCAACAGACCAAACGAGAACTTGCTCAGCCTGAGGCAGGAGCTCTCTCTGCTCCCTGACAGGACAAGCAGTCCCCACAGCCTCATGACAAGGTGAAGACAGATCCTTCAGCACCCACAGCACACCCAGCACAATACTGACTGCTCCAGCAGAGACCCAAGCACACCAAGGCTCCTGCACTAAAGCTGGACAACAAAAGAACAGGGGCCATCGTTTGGCCTCTTACAAATGCAGCACCATGAAAACAGGCAGCTTTACATCAACAACAAGGATTTGTCTGAAAACAAAGCAAAGAAGTGAGCATCACAAGGTCATCCATCTCTTTATATAGGTTATTTATCCCCAGAAGTGGGGGAAAATATCCAAACCCTTAAGCCCCCTGAAGTTTTCTCCTCTCCCATATCAGGCACTTGCTTATGACTGCACTGCCTGGACATCTGCTACACAATCCACCTTTTACCTTGGACACAAGAATTCCAGTCTTAGAAGTACCTATATTTATTTAGGAAACTTGGTTTTCTTTCAGAATTCTTATGATTCAAATTAAATCTCCAATCTTCTCTGCTGCTCAGAGGACTAGCAAAAGCATTTTGATTACTCGGATTCTTGAGCTCCAAGTCTTGGTGACTGTGACGAGGAAATACAGAACACATCTTGCTGCACAATTAGCCAAGGTTCAAGTGTTGCTGCTAACTTCTTTTCAAGGTATTTTTTTCATTGTACAACTGGCTCCAAATAAATCTTTTCTAGTTTTGCATAGAGTCTTCCAAAAATGTTCCACGGTTACTTCAATTTTCCATGTAGAAGCTGCTGAAATGACATATTTTTCCACTATGCTATGCATTGCTTTTTCCTATTCTCCTAGCGTACTGCCAACTCATTCTGGGAAAGAACAAAGAAAACTTCTCTCAGCTCACTGAATCTCAATGCTGCCCTTCTGCCTCAGAGAAACCAGGAAAATTTGGGAAAATACCATGCAACAGTTCTGAAACATGCAACTGTTACAAACCAATTCAATGTAATTCATGTTTTTAATTCAGGATCCAATTGAAATCATACTCATCAACATTTTCAGTTTTCTGCTGCATTTGATATACCCAGAGGACACTGAGAGACACCCACAGCCATTATGCTAAAATTCTTACTAAGCTCCTGAGTTTTGGTTTTTTAACTCACTTCTTTATTTTCTGAATGATTCAACACCCACTGTTACACTAAAAGGGAGTCACACAGTCACAATAAGCACCCTGTATTAATATACTAACAACTTGACACCTAGGAGCAGAATTGTTTTAAGTTAGTGTTAAACTGTATAACTTAGCTGTCCACAGAAGTTATACCCATTGAGAAAATAATCCTGGAAAACATGCTGCTCATTAAAGGTTTAAAAGTGTAATGACAAAACTGCAGAAAGGGATGTTAAGATCCACATTTTACTTTTAAAAATAACCAATCTGAAAATCAGAGAAACATTCAGGCAGATCAACCCCCCCCAAACTATACATTACATAATATGCAAATGTGAGTTTCTGAAAGAATTCAAAACATATGGACAGCAGCCAAGTGCAAGTTTTATCTGCTTGTTTTTGCTTACCCTTACTCCCACTTACAGTCTGAAAGTTAACAGTCCAATTAGCAATACCTGTGTCCTGACTATGCTGACTTAACTAACACAATACCAAAGACATAGGAAGCAAAACGAAAGCAACAGACCAAACACACTTGTAATCAAGAGCTTTCAGGGCATAAGAGCAAAACTTTCAGAGCAGCTTTGGCTTTATTTCAAAATTCATACCCTTCATCACACAACAGCCAACTCTTTCCTGCAGGGCTTCATCATCTTTGCTCCTGAACCAGTTTTTGTGGTATAAAACAACTCTAATACAACCGATTGTTGGAACTAGCTTCTATTTCAAAACACTTCTGTAGATACAGATTCGACACATGACACAATCCTTACTTCTTAACCTTTCCTAGCTTACTTAGATAAAAGAAATAAAACCTAACACCAACATCACTTATCAAAACATAATTTATTTATTGGCTATATGTTTATGCTAGCACACAGCCTGCCTCTCCATCTAGAACTTGTGCAGATAGCAAAACAACACACTGGAACACTGACCCAACTCATATCTTTAGAATTTACCAAAACACAAATGCTCACTGCTGGTAAGCACACTTCCACCTGTATTCTAGCAAGTCAAACCAAACAATGTTAGGGAAAGCTGAGTAGTAAATAAGTATTTATTTGTTGCAGATTAAGGTGATGAAAACACAGTGAATCCTAATGTTCTGGTAACTTAATCTGATACTTGTTTCCATTACAATAATGAGACACGGGGATACGACATCATTTGAGTTCAAGGGTTACAGAAAGCAGAAAAAATTAGCAACATTACACCACTGCATCCCGTCTACACAAACATTCTAATCAACAAGCAGAGACTCAAGGACTGCAGACAAGTTATATCTGCCAACAATCTGACAGATAACTCACTAAAATCTCTTTCTTCCAATCCTAAGTTAATGGAAAAATCTATTTCCTAGTCTGAGATTCATGGGAATGTGTCAAAATCATTAACAGCACAACGATGGGAGTCTGAGATAGTTTAAAGACAGTATTTCTGATGGAAATTAGCCATTTAGAAAAGGTATATTACAGACACTTTAACTGGGGTTTTCTTTTTTGCTCTGACAAAAAAAGAAGTTTGCAATGCCTTTTTTTGTAGAAGTGGAGAATTAAGTCACTATGGCCTCTACATTATTTTTTTTACTATCAGTAAACTCGAAAGATAATGCCATTGCTAAGTCCAAGATTTTACATCAAGGCTCTCGTGACTGGATACTCCAAATTGACAATATGTTAATGCAATATAAAAAGTATAAGGCCTACAAAGAGATGCACAAGAGCTTTTCTTGAAACAGGATTATGCAGCACCAAACAATACAAAATCTTCCTTTCCCCAAAAAGATACATACCCTTCCTGGAAGAACAACTGCTTTAACCACTCTTGAGATCCCAAGGTCATAGAGACAGAGAACACTTCCCTCTGCTTCCTCCAACCCAACCAGGAGCCCAGTCCTCTTCTGCCAGGAGAACTCCTTCACCACGCGGACGGCGGGAGGCTGCTCGGTGACTCCGCTGAAGCGATAGGCAGAGAGCCGCTCTCCCGTCACCGAGTTCACCACCTCCAGCTGAGGGCCACACGCCAGCCACGCCAGGCCACTTCTGCCTGCAAGGGAAGGGAACGCCACTGAACAAACCCCCAGCAGCAGAACTGAAACAGGGGCAAGGCCGCCGGCGCTGCGCCTTCCCTCACACGCGCCAAAGGGAGCAGGACCAAACCGACTTCTGGGCAGTTCTTTTAAACCACCCACTGCAACCCTCAACCAATGCATCTTAAAATTGATAACCCCATTCTTTTCCATTTGTACTTGTCATTCCTGCACTCAAGAACGCTGACTGTTTGGGATAAAGATTACAAGAGACTGATCTCTAGTGGGTACACCATACCTGCCTTGGTTTTGCTAGAAAACACCTAAATCTCTACAGGAACACAATCTCAATTGTGTTCAATTACAGCCCATCTAAACCAATTCATTTCCAGTTTATGATTTTTGCTTGACACACCACTGCTCTGGGCAGGGATTTGGACAGGAAATTATCTTCAAATGGGCACTGCATGCAGAAATTGCAACTTTTACACTTTAACAAGTGTTGTTTCACTGAAGAACTTAACACTTGTTCCTCTACTGAGGAACTTCAAGCTCAAAGGAAGGATTGGCTCCATTGCTGCACTTACAGTCAGCTAGGCAAGATTCTACCTGGTCTTAACACGAGCCCAGACATCCAGACAGGCATCCAGCTCTACCTTCAGATTGCCCAGAAAGTCAACTAGCTAATCTGCTTAGCTGCTTTCAGCAACTCTCACTGGGTCCTCATCTGCATCCAATTAAATACCTTGGAAATATGTGGGCAGCGCTTAACAGAGCTGTCCTCCTCTTTCCCTATTTTAGGCTAGAGAAGAAAAAGGAGCATATTGGCATCTCTGTAACTACTTCTGCATGGGATGTTATGATGGACGTAGAGCTTGAGCTGGTAGAAAAACATCCCAAAACAGCACTATTTCTTCTTTGAAAACTGCCTTCTATTTCATTCAAAACTGAGGAGGGCACGGTCAGCTAATTTATTTTAATAGCACACTAATCTACTTCAATAGATTGGAGCAGGCTGTTGCAATTTCAATGCTTAGCATTTCTAATTGTTAAAATATCCTTTTAGCGCTATCAGAATCAGATGCATTTTATTTAACAGAATCAACCTGATGTTATGACCCCTTATACCAGAACCAAATTTAAAGGAAAATGCTCACCTCCAGAAAACCTCCCACACAACACGGAGTCTAGGGTGATCTCATCTTCCCCAAGTGCCTGAACAGTCACCTCTGGAAACTGCAGCAGACTGCTCGTTACCTGAGCCGTTAGGTCTCGCATTCTTCACTGTAAACAAAGAAAAAAAGGCAAAAAGAAAGACTCATGTCAGCCATAAATATCTTTGAGACTGACCCAAGCTTCATCAGTATGCAGTGACAAATCTCCTATATATCATCTGTAGCTCTTTCTGCTTCAAAAAAAATGGAACTCAGGACAGTTTTTCATCTCACAGCAGAGCAAAAGGACAATCTCGTGCTTTTCTGATGCCTATGAGATCAACAAAAAGTGACAGAGGGATGGACAAGATAAATAACAGGGAAGAGAACAATGCACTGAGTTCAAGCTTACTCATACAGGTTAGCAAGCTGTGATCTCAAAAAAATCGTATTTTAAAAAGCTTCCCAGGAAGAGGTATAACTCTCTGCCCTTTCCCTTGATTTAATACTTTATTACTTGTTGTCAATTGTCTTCTAATAGATGTCACAGATCAGCCATGTCTTGTTGACTTTTTGCATGCTTACTTTTGACATTCAGGGATACAAAGTTCTTTACTAAATTCATCCTCAAATTCTTCCAGAAAACATACTGCTGTTAATTTCAAGCAATACTGACTTTCACAGCTCATTAATTAGAAGTACTTTTCCATACACTTAAGACGTAAACGTAACACAGCACTTCAAACTACTTGCTTTTTCTCTACTGAAATCCTCATATTCCTTATTCCAGTCCCTTCCTTCTTACTGCCTCTCCTTATCACATCTCTGCAGTATTAGACAAAAAATTTCTAGGCCTCTCAGACAGTTTCACACCCATACAGGTGCTCCACAAGAGTTCACACTTCAGTGTGTCAAGACAGATTTTTTTCTTGTGGAAAAGTTGAAGAGCTGAACTCATTTACAGGATTAAATAGGTGGCTAAATATGAGATAATCCATATGCATGGAAATACAAATTACTTTAAGTATCTATGTTTTGCAAGTCATCCAACTTATAGAAAAGGCCTCTGAAAGACAAGACAAATTCAACTGTCTCGTTCAAACAGTACTGGTTTCTTCATAGTATCTCAAGATATTGTACACAGGTCACTAGTGCTGGGTTGCGTTCCCGCATCTGCTGCCAGCAGCACAACAGCAAGCGTGTGAAGCACAGGAAGGATAAGTCAGGGCCCTACACTAAGCACAAGTCAACATTTTGAAAAAAAATGTTGCTGATGGCAAAGCCAGTACTGCAGGACACTGCTGCAGCCAGCCAGCCTGACCACTCTGCCAGCATTCGCTACTAGCACAGATCAGGATCCAAGTGGGACAACTTATTTGCAGTAGTTTTGCTGAGTTTCTTTTTTGGTACTTGCCATCAGTTTCAAGTGACAACTTCTGCACTGTAGCCAGGGGCTCCAGAGAGTAAAAGGCCTCACAATTTGACCAGCATTCTTGCTTAGTTTAATTGCAATTTAGTGCATATGTTTTAGGAGTAACCCATAACCAAATACTAATTCAGACACATCTGGTTGGTGAATAGCATCTTTGAAATGTTTCAGTGCGTGCTTGTGTTCCTGTCACTGGGCACCACTGGAATGTTCTTGGCTCCATCTGCTTTATACCCTCCCTTCAGGTATTTTTGTGCATTGATGAGAACCCCAGAGCCTTCTCTTCTCTGTTGGGCTGAACAGTCCCAGTCTCCCAGCCTTTCCTCAGAGAAGAGCTGCTCCAATCTCCTCTAACCATCCTTGCAGCCCTTTGCTGCAATCTCTCCAGTACCTTCATCTCTCTTGAGAGACTGGTGAGCCTGGACCTGGACACAGCATTCCAGATGAGGCCTCACCAGTGCTGTACCAGAGGAAGGCTCGCCTCCCTTCACCTGCTGGCAAAGGTTCCTCCTCACACAGCCCAGGCAGGACAACACCAGCCTTCTTTGCTACAGGGGCACAGCGCTGGCTCATGGTCAACTGAGCGCCCACCAGGACTCCCAGGGCCTTTTCTGGCAAGCTGCCTTCCAGCTGGGCAGTTCCCTGTGCCTGGGCAGTGCCTGGGGTCGTGCCTCCCCCAGAGCAGAACTCTGCACTTCCCCTTGTTAAGCTGCAAAAGGTCCCTGTCAGCCCATTTCTCCAACCCAACAAAGCACTGGCTCTGACAACATATATTAAGGAATTCTAGAAAAGAGCACAAAATTCCAGAATTATTGTAGTGAATAAAAAAACTATTTTTTTTTAAAATAAGCATGGAGACGTCTGTGTGGTAAGTATATGATTGTTAATAAAATATACCACAATAATAGCAAGATAGATTTAAGAAAAGAGTGAACAAGTATCTTCCAGTAGGGCAGGTAAGAGCATGCAAGGAACCTTCTCAGCTCTGTGCTCTCCATGAGTCACCCTGAGTGACCCTGCCTGGGTGACTGCCTACCTGCTGTGCCAAGAGCACAGAAACTTGTGTGCCCAAATCAGAAATCAAATTTAAACATCCTCTACTGGGGAGATTTGAGTTTAAAAAACAAACTGCTCACCATCCCAAACTCCCCACCATCTCAAAAAGAATTCTTCTTCCCGGATGTAAAGCTCATACATTGACACAGTGTATTCCTGCCCTCAATATTAAAAAAATGTGCTTATCAGACCACGAACACCAGTAAGAACCATCAAGTAAGTAGAACTCCAAGACCTGAACCATTTTTGCAAAAAATGAAAATACTAGAGCATCAGGCATGCTCAGGTTTCCTCCAGCAAGGCAATGATCATTTTAAACACCTTTTTTTTCTTTAGAAATAGGGCACGGAACAACACAGATAAACTTCATAAGAAATTATGAACAATATATAGTGACCTGTCTATCAGGACATTTTCCTCGCATCATCTTGCTAAGTTAAACCAAGAATTACTAGGAAATCAAAACAGGGAGGGAAATACTCAGACCTAGATTAAAGGCATGAAGCCTCTCCTTTAAGAGATATATCCAACAGCAACTGCATTTCTGCTCTCTTTGAAACAGTAACTACAATCACATTCCTATTTCTGACTGTTGGAAATCAGATTAGGGTAAAATGTCACATGCTTACTCCATTTTCAGGAATAAACCAGAATTCAACCTCCCCGCTGTATCCCACAGCAATGCAGTCTGTGGGCAAGTTGCCAAAATGATCATTCTTCTTCACCCTAGGTACTTATAACTTCCAAACATCATGAACTATTTCCAAAGACAGGAATGTCATAGAGTTTTGAATTAAAAAGCTTGGGAGGAGGGAAAAGAGAAAGAGAAATTGCATGTTCAAGCAGAATTACATACAGCCAAGACAGAGTTCTGAGATGTCAGTTTTGACTGATGGTATTACATGAAAATCAGTTTAAAAGGCCATTAATGTTATGGGCTCACTGAAGAAAAAGCTAAAAATATGGTCAGTCAAAGCTGAAGACAAGATTTCACAGGACATGTTGGCTTCACTGACATCAAAGAGAGACCTTGCTGCCATCTCTCATCTCTGTATTTGCTCCTTTGTTCTACTACTGTATTTTGGAAGACATTTCCAGCATACCACACTGGTGTGCCACCACACCATTTGCCCCTCCCAGCACAAATTCCAGAATCACATCAAAGAGAAAGACCTGCCAGAATCACAAGCGATCACCTCTTCCAAAGCCCCTGCTCAAGCCATCACCTACAGCAGGCCCCCCAAGGCTGCATCCGGATGGATTTGGAACATGGTAATTCTCCAACAGGCTTTTACAACCAGCAACCTGACAAGACCAATTGCAGAAACACCTGCAACCCCTGCAACAGGCCCTGGTGTTCAGTGACTCTCCCCTAAAAATTTAAGGATTCTATTCTCTCCACCACACCAGTAAAACAGCGTCACACAAGGAAAGGCCTGTCACCACTGTTTCTCCAAAACTGTATCCAACACCTTGCTATGCAGAAGACACAAAATTAACAGAAGCTTGATCACGCTTGGAAAAGCCAACACCAGGCAATCGATGCAGGAAGGAGAGCAGAGGCAGCACGTGAATTGGGAGCTGTCCTCCCCAGGATCCAGAGCTGTGTGCCCAAATGCATGGGACAGCTGCCAGCCAAGGCTGACACAACCACCCAGACTGACGGGCCCTCCAAAGGCACCTGCACGGCCACGCTCAGCCCTGTACCCCACACGGGGTGTAGCCATCCCGACACAACCAAGTCCCTCAATTTCCTTTCATTCCCCTAGGCACGATCAGGAAGCAATCATTAGACCTGAAAGACTGACACCAAGCATCCTATCGGCAGAGGCTCCACACCCGGACTCACAGTTTATTACGGAAGACACCGAGCACTTTTGTTTAAGCAAGCAACAACTTTGCTTCGCGATGTTTCGCTTCATGCGAAGACCCAAAGACTCCCACAAATCTCACTGGGTTTTTCTGAAGCTGTGGCCTCCCAACTCCATCCCTCGTCCCGCGATCGCCGCTCTACGCACAGAGCGCATTTCCCGCCTCCTCATGGAATACCACCCCGAAGCCCGGCGGGGGAGGGGGAGGCGGAATTAGAAGAAAGTAACGAAAAACCTTCCAAAAACACGACCGAAGGGGCGAGAGCAGAGGGCGTGCGCGGGTGGCCGGGCAGCAGCGAGAGCTCCCGGCGGCAGCCGCCGCATCTCCCACGCCCCCCAGCCTGCGGGAGCCTCCCGGCCGCGGAGCCTCCCATGTGCGCTGCCCAGGCCGCGCCGCCGGGGCCTCCCCGCCGCCGGGGGCCGGGGCACGTGTGGCGGACACGGCGCCGCAGCCCGGGGGTCACTTACATAAGGGACGGGCGGCCGGGCCCGCCCGAGGCCCCCGCGGGCCCGCGCTGCGCCAGCAGCGGTGCCGGCCTATGCGGCTCGGGAGCGCCCGGTACCCGCTGGTACGGGGGAGAAGGAAGAAAGGGAGGAACGAAGGCAGACGGGCGGGCGGGGGTCGCCGCCGCCACCTCCGCCGCCTCCTCCTGTCCGCGCCGCTGCCCCCAGCCCAGCCCAGCCCAGCCGAGCCGCGGTCCCGGTACGTGCCGGTGCCGGTGCCGGCGGCATCTCCCTCCCGCAGCGGCGACAACGGCACGGCCCGGCCCGGCCCGGCCCCGCGCGCACCCACCTCGCTCGCTCACCCGCCGCGCGGGGGGCGGGACGGCGGGGGGGGCGGGCGGAGCTCTCGCGAGACCCGCCGTGAGCCTCCGCGGGAATTTTCAAATGCGCGGGACACGGCCCCGGGCTGTGGCGGCGGCGGCGTCCAGACTACGAGTTCCGGCGTGCCGCGCGCCACCCGCTTCCGCTCCCGTCCTCGCCTCGTCGGCTGCTGTGGCTCGCGGGGCACGCCGGGAGCTGTAGTTCCTGGGCCGGCAGAGCTCGTTCCGGCCCCCGTGGGCACGGCTCTGCTCCCGTGCCCCGCCAAGCGGGAACCCCCCGGCAGGGAGAAAGCTCGCCCTGCCTACCTGTGTCCATCCCACCGCAGGAGCCCCTCACCCCCTTCTGCCCTTTCCTCCCAGTCTAGCTGGATTTAACTGAATCACAAGGGGGTTTGGGTTGGAAGGGACCTTAAAGACCATCTGGTTCCAGCCCCCCTGCATGGGCAGGGATAGCTTCCACTGGACCAGGCTGCTCAAAGCCCCTTTCAGCCTGGCCTTGAACACTTCCAGTGTGGGGCATCCACAACCTCTCTGGGCAGCCTGTTTCAGGGTCTCATCACCCTGACAGTAAAGGACTTCCTCCTACTATCTAATCTAAACCTACGCTCTTCTAGTTTGAATCCATTCCCCCTTCTCCTGTCACTACATGCTCTTCTAAAAAGTCCCTGTCCATCTTTCTTGTAGGTTGCCTTCAGGTCCTGGAAGGCCAGTCATTAGGTCACCCATTTAAAAGGATTTTAAATGGCTCAGCCATTTAGCTGCAGTTTTTCTGTTATTTCTAATAAGAAAGTATATGCAAAATCCCAACAAATTAATATAAAATTAATGTTACACTGTTAGTCACTGAAAGGAGAAAAAGGGAGTATTAAGTCAAAAGTGCAAGTCTAATGCTACTCCTTTCACTGTATATATTGTAATGTGGTCAAAACATTCTTTGACTTTAAAAAAACATTTTCAGGTATTAGTAAACAAATAGTCTAGTAGAAGGCATCCCTGCCCATGGCAGGGGCCTTGGAACTAGATGGTCTTTAAAGTCTCTTCTGACGCAAGCCATTCCATGATTCTATGAAATTTGCAAAGCTTCTAAGAAGTGGCAGCACCATCAAAGGGGTGACATTTCTCCCAGCATACATTATTTCTAAATTTTAGCTATGCCTCTTAATGTTGAATCTACCATTCTTTATATTATTATGCAAATCTTTATTGTGATTGCTGTTGCCATTTTAGATTGACACTGCTAGTGCCATAAATCAGCCTCTCTTGCTGGGAGAGGCCCTTTAAAGTTCTTAAAGTCCTTGCAAGGAGCTTGATAGACGGACGAGGCAAACTCACAGTAACTGCTTCTTCAGATAGTTGTTTATTCTAGTGTTATCAGCTTAGAAAGACACAGTAGAACAGAACATGACAAGAGAAGGCGAGAAAATGGCTGCTTATCAAGATTCCAAAGCCTTTTTATAGGTAAATTATCCAATTAAAAATTGAAACGACAGATATTTTTACTTTTCATCCAATGCTCAGTAAATCACTCCGACACACAGGCCGGAACTGCGGCATTTTTCATCCAATCATCCTAAAGTACTTTTACTGCAGAATATGGAGGACTAGAAGAAGAGAGAAAGAGATATAAACTACAAGGGTTCCTCCATTTTGGAACTTTTACTATTTATCTATTTACTACATTAACAAACCTAAAACTTCTAAATTCTTCACCCTGTGACATCCTTACATCATATTCTATCACCTAGTTCACATCTGGGTAGATTTTAGCTCCTCCCAGATGGTAGGGAGTTTTCTCCATGGATAAAGGTCAAAAACCATGCTGTCCAGGGGGGTTTTTCTCTCCAAAACAGGCAGAGAAATATTCCCTGCACTCTGGATTCCCACATAGATCTATTAATTTGTGTCATACAAGAGCACAGGTCATGGACAAGGAACCCACCATGCCAGGCAAGAAGATTGCAGGGGCCAGCCCGGCTCCTGACCTTAGGGGGAGGCTGTGCCCAAGTCACAGGGTAGCCGTGAGACAGTATTTGCCTGCAAAGAAGGAAGCCTGGCCCTGGTCACCAGCTGATGGGCGATGGCAGGGCTGGCTCTGTTTCGCATGAGAGGCTGTGCGTGAGAGAGACAGATCTGAGGTGGACTACGGAAGGTCTTGAAAGCGAGGACAAGCAGCTCTCATCTAATGTGACAGAGAGCAGGGAGCTAAGGGAGAAATACAAAGATAGGCACGGCAGCACCGAAGGACCAGCTAGACACTCTAAATGTCTTTGCCAAGACATTTAGAGTGATTATGTGCAGGACAGGGCCACATTTATTAAGGGAAGGATAAGTGCTTTGGCAGTAAGAACAATTCAAAGTGGCAATTCAGCATGGATGAGAGCCTTAGCTCCACGCAGGGAGACAGAAGGGCTTCATGGCAGGAGTTATTTGTAGAACAATGCTTGCAAGGCTTGGGCATGCTCTGATAAAGGACACGAGGAGAAGTCTGGATCAAAGGTATCCATAGGCATATGTGAACACTGGCCTAAACAGCAGCCGAGGGGCAGCGGAATGAAGTGGGCTGCTTGAGCTGAGCTAGAGCTTCAACTGACAGCAAAGCTTCTCTGAGCAGGCATCAGGGAGCTGGGCAAGGATGTGTTTGGAAAAAAGGCCTATGACTCATCTTGCCCAGTTTTAAGTGTCTACAGTGCCGTCATCAGTCCATTCAGCTGGACTCCCTTTTTAGGTAGGGAAAGGAAACAGCTTTTTCCTGAGTGCCATTCATCTGGCTGGCTTTAGATACCTCCTACAAGATAAGCTGTAATGGAAGCCTAGATGGCAATGTAGGTGGAGACATCTATGCCGTACCCTTTTACTTTTGGTTCGATTGATCTCTCTTTTAGAGATTCATCTCAATAGAGCACTGGATTTTTAAGTTGCTCAGCCAGTGAATTTATGTTTGTGGTAGGAATTACACGGAGATAAGGCATAGAAGAGAAAGAGGACAAGAACAGAATTTTACACCACCCAGTGTCAGGGGAGTGAGATAAAGAGGAACCTCCAAAAGACATGGTGGCTGAGCGAGGGAAGGGAAAGGGGAGGGTAGAGCTTTGAAAGACAGAGAGAATAATCTTTCAGGGAGAGAAGTGCAAGCTGACTTGTGTCAAGTGCCTGACAGGTGAATAGAGATGTAAGGGAGAGCTGGAGCTGCCTAAGAGGAGGTCATTTCAAGGCTCCCACAAAAACAGTGCTGTCTGAATGTGGGGGCAGAGGCCAGATGAGGGAGGAGGAGTTTCATGAGGAGGAGTCCAGTCTTTCATTGAGTTTACAAAGCAAAGAGAATTGAGGTGCATGTTTGTACTGGGTTTGTGTGGCCAGGTTTTGGTAGTGGAGGAGCCTCAAGGGTGGCTTCTGTGAGAAGCTGCCAGAAGCTTCCCCTGTGTCTGACAGAGCCAATGCCAGGAAGCTCCAAGCAAGCCTGCTGCCTGCTAAGGCCAGGTTCATTAGCAATGGTGGTAGCTCCTATGGGATAACAGATTTAAGAAGTTAAAAGAAGATGCAATCCAGCCAGAGAGAGGAGTGAAAATATGTGAGAGGAAGGGCCCTGCAGATACCATGGTCAGTGCAGAATAGGGGGAGGAGGTGCTTCTGGCACTGGAGCAGAGATTCCCCTGCAGCCCATGGTGAGGACCATGATGAGGCAGCTGTCCCCCTGCATCCCCTGAGGTCCACGCCAGAGCAGGTGATTGCCCAAAAGCAGGCTGTGACCCCGTGGGAAACCCACACTGGAGTAGGCTCCTGGCAGGACCTGTAGACCCCATGGAGAGAAGAGCCCACACTGGAGCAGGTTTGCTGGCAGGACTTGTGATCCTGCAGGGAATCCATGCTGGAGCACCCTGTTCCTGAAGGACTGCGTGCCTTGGAAAAAGATCCATGCTGGAGCAATTCATGAAGCACTGCAGCCCATGGGAAGGATTCACATTGGAGAAGCTTTTGGAGGACTGTCTCCTCTGGGAGGGACTCCACAGTGGAGCAGGGGAACAGTGAAGTGTCCTTTCCTTGGGGAGGAAGGAGCAGCAGAGACAATGTGTGATTAACTGGCTGCAACCCCCATTCCCCATCTCTCTGTGCTGCAGGAAGGGGAGAAGGTAGAGAAAATCAGGAGTGAAGTTGAATCCAAGAAGATGGGAGGGGTGGGGGAAAGGTGTTTTAATATTTAGCTTTCATTTCTCATTGTCTCACTCTGATGTAATTTTTAAGAAATTAAATTCCTTTTCCCCAAATCAAGTCTGTTTTGCCCATGACAGTTACTGGTGAGTGATTTGTCCGTGTTCTTATCTTGACTCACGAGCTTTCATTATATTTTCTGTATTTTCTCTCCCCCTGTCCAGCAGAGATGGGGAATGATGGAGCTGTTGGTGGTTTGTAAACAGTAAGAGTATTAATAGATGCATTTATTGAAATGGTAAAGAGCCAGAGAAGCATGAGCAATTAAAGAGGTAAAAAGAGAGTAAGGCAATTAAGGAGATGAGAGAAAGTGGAACAACCAACAGCAAGAAAAGGAGCAGGATGACAAAACCAAAGGAGAGAGCTCTGTGCCTGTGGCACCCCCGAAGACTGAGAGAGAGATAAGTGGAAATCAGTTTGAGATGAGGGGATTACAAAGTCAAAACACAGGAAGAAAGCAGTGAGATCTTGTGCAAATAGAGAAGGAAGCAGGAAGGAAGATGCAGTGAAGCGGGAAGATGCTGCAGCTGGAATTGTATGCAAAGTGTATGCAAATAGAAAATGCTCAGCTGAGCTGGAAAAATTAGGCTGCTTGGTGTACCAGATGTCATCAGGTTTCATGCAGTTAGGATTGCTGAAAACCTGACGGACAAGCTGTATTACAAAGCTAATGTTCTTACTCAGCTAAGTTAATGATTGCCAAGTCTAATTGTTAAGGCTGGGTAAGGAACCAGTGGAGTCACATCTGCAGCAGCACAGCAGCTTGGAAATGGAGCTCCCGAGACTCATGCACCAATTCAGCTGCTGTACAGCTGCGGGTGCCTGGACACCGGGTCCTGATGCACCCATGGGGGTACCTGGCCCTGGCAATATCCCTCCCCAGGGGACTGGGAAGCCTGGAACACAGTGCTGGGTGCAGGGAAGGGCTCCACTGAGTCAGACCCTCTGCTCTGGGAAAGCTGGGAGAAGACCCCAGAAGCAATTTTTGAATTACAGGGAGCTGGAGGTGGTGTTCAGGCTCCTCAGTGGCATTCTGAGCAGCACAACCTTTCTTCCAGGTCGATAAGTCAATATCTAATTATGGGTGAGACTCACAAGCTCTCTGCTGCTTTGTGCTGCCCCGGCACTGCAGTGCAGCTCTTGCTCTGGTGGGCATCCAGTTGGCATCCACTTTTGCCTTTGTGTTGCATTTGAGTATCTGTGATTCTGCCTCAAAAAGTTAAAATGCCAGGTGTTGCCTGCTTGATAATATTTTTTTCAAATAATTGTGAAGAGCACACAGTAGCATCCTCTACAAGCACTTCTTGGTCCTCATGGTCTGACATTTTCACTAAGCTGTACCAAAAGTAAGCAAATCCTCAGATGAAGAAAGCCCTGTGTTAAAACGAAGTTCATTCTGTCAGCATATATCAGAGACATAAAGGTGAAACGAAGAAAATGCTGCAATGGGGTAATAATAATCCTGTCAAGCACAGGATTGTTTATAGAGACAGGATGCTCAGCTATGTGGTTATACTTATCCAAATTACAAGGGTACAAGTTTAAAAGCAAGGATTAAATACTGCCTTTCAGTAATTACACAGAAGGAATCTATTTGGAAAAGGTATGTGGTGTCTTTAAAGACAAGTATTAAAAAGACTCAGACACAACAGACAGGTGTTTGGGCTTTTTGAGAGTGTTTCACTGTGAATTGTTTCAGCTGAGATTTTTGTAAGGTTTAAAAGTATGATCTTAATTTAATTTTCTGGACTCAGAGTGCCTGGTTATGCAATACTAGCAATTAGTTCTATACATTTTTTACTCTTAAGTAATTTTTAAGTATTCTCAGCCTTTAATTCTACTATATATATCATTGGGAGTTAATATTTACACGTTTTCCTTTAAAATTGTATAAATTCAATTGTAGGGCTTTAATAATATTACACATTAAAAGCATTAATTAGTGCTTTTCAATATCAAAATCAAAGTAATTAGAAATGTAATGAGCCGAAAATAATACAACGGGTTGTCTTCTATTCTCCACTAGAGCAGCAATAATTTAATATGAAGAGAGGCACTCCAGAATTTCCCAGAGAAAGAGAAAATTAAGTGGTGGTTGGGTTGGAACTGTGGTTGCTGAAGAGTCATGCAGTCACAAAAAAAAGGAGGGACAGAAGTGTCTGCATTTCAGTTTAAGCAGAAAAAGAGGGACCTTAGGAGACCTTGAAAACTGC
The DNA here is from genome assembly GCA_026261815.1 of Monarcha castaneiventris obscurior. Lineage (NCBI taxonomy): Eukaryota > Metazoa > Chordata > Aves > Passeriformes > Monarchidae > Monarcha > Monarcha castaneiventris. The sequence goes on from JAMPIT010000161.1 coordinate 2,861,401, forward strand.
ATTCTTGAGGAGCATACTGAGTATTATCTCTGTTTCTCCTGTAGAACACGTTACAGCTTGATTGTCAGAGCTACTGCCAGCTGCATTTTATGCATTACAGCATTATATACTACTGAGTTTGGGAATTGTTTTTTCTTATGTTTTGTTGTTATTGTTGGATTTCATTCCATTGTGGTAATCTGAAGCCTAGACTTCTTCCTCTTGCAGACTGAAAACATGGCTTTTCTTCCCTTAAATCAGGTTGGGACAGGAAGGTGTTTTCTTGGTCTGGTCCTCTGTCACCCTTCCGCTGTGTGTAGCAATTGGGGAAGTACTGTGGCTAGTGGGTTTGGTGTGAGCTGTAACACTGGGAAGACTTGTCCTTGCTCGAACACTTAGTTTGTGTACATGTGTTCCTAAACGAGCAGAAGAGAGAAGACAAACACTGCGAGGTCTGGCTTCAGGCAAGTGGGAATGTGTTGTTTTAACACAGCCTGGTTTTTGGTGGGGGTGGGAGAAAAGCTGCTCAAAACTTCTATGTCCAGCACAGAGCCAATCACTGAAGGCCCTGACGATGGGCAGGTTACTAGCCCAGTTAGACAAGTTGGTAGCACCTCTGTGATGGCATATTTAAGAAAGGAAATACTGCATGAAGTTCTCTCTTTCTTCTCCTGAGGGGTGTGAGGCGGCTGCCAGGGCCCATCCCTAGTGGGCCGCCAGGGGCCGTGTGGCCGGAGCCCTCCTGAAGCCAGGGCCGGCCGTGTGGTGCCAAGAGGGACCACGTGGTCAGCAGCGAGAGACATGGCGAGCAATTCTCCAATGCAGAGCCCGGACGAGATCAACCTCTCAACTGCAACTTACAGACACCAACTTTCTTCCAAGTCAGGGGAAAAGGAAAAGTGAGGACATGTGAGGAAAATCAACATGATGGCACTGAGGTCAGTGAAAAAAAAGGGAGAAGGAAGAGGTGCTCCAAGCACTGGAGCTGAGATTCTCCTGCGAGCTGTGGTGAGCACTTTAATACAACAAACTGTTTCCCTATAATTCATGAGGTGCATGGGGGGGATGCAGAGATCCACGCGCAGCCCGTGAAGAAGAGTGCTCACACTGGGGCGCATGGATGCTGAAAAGCTGTAATGTAGTGAGGAACTCAAACAGAGAGAGATGGCCCTTGCTTTTAGAGGTAGAGGAAGAGAGCCTTCGCTTCCAAACTAGAACAGCTCATCCTGAAAAGACTAAACCCTGTGAACTAAAATGACCCACGCTAGGCAGTTGTGGGAAGACTGCTTGACCCATGGGAGGGACTCATGTTTTGGGCAGGACTGCTGCTTGTGGAAGCTAAACCACGCTAGAAAAGTTTGCAGAGAACTATCTCCCATGGGAAGGATCCCATGGCATGGCAGAAGAAACTCTTTTCCTTAAGCATACTGAAGAAAGATTTTTAGGAAGTGAAATACTGACCAAAACCCCATGTTTTGTTTCCTTGCACAGTCCGTGGAAACAGGGAAAGAAAGACTGGGAAAGAAAGGTGTTCTGAAGGTTTGCTTTGGTTCTCATTACCCTTTTTACTTTTAATTTTGTTAATAATAACTCTTCTCAATACTGTTTAAATTTTGAACCTGTTTTGCCTTAAAGTTTTTTTCAATAATCCTTATCTCAACTCATAAAAATGAGGTTTTCAATTCCTCCTCCTCTGCTCAGCTATAGCAGATGGAAATAAGTAGATGGTTTTTTGTGGGTGCCTGGCACTTAGCCAGCGTCAAACCGCATCAGGGAACCTCTGAGTAATATTAGTAGCTTGACTAATGCCATTCAGGCTTTTAATTTTGTAATTTATGGGCATCATGTAGTTTATTAAAATTTGCACAAAGCAGTCAGAAGTGAGGAAATGAGGGATTTCAAATATTTCACGTTACCCACATAAGCCTTTTTTTTTCCCCCTAAAATCAATGCATTTCTTCACAATGCAATAACCTTCACGTTAACCCCAAATTAATATGGTTCTGTCAATAGCAACGCTGAGAAGGAATGCAGATGTATCTTCAAGGGAGATGATTTCTTCTAGAAACAAACTGGTCATTATGAAGGATTTATCTCATCTGACTTTGTCTGTATGAAAGACAAGTATCTACTTCACGTGTGCCCATAGATTGTTTTAACTCTACTGTGCTGATTTCCCTTGCTTACAGCCCTGCAATGCCCTGTACCTTACCCTGTCCCACCTACAGCCCCACTGCCAATAAATTAAAGAAGCCATCCTGGCTTCCTTTTCAGCTGGAGGAAAGAGTATGCACTTTAGCAGACCTTGTTTGTCCCTTTGTAGGAGAGACACCTGGATAGGTCAGACCCTCTGGGGTGCCTGGTTCTCCCTCCAACATTAGGAGGAGCCTAGAAAAATGGCAAGGAAAGATTGCTTCACTTTTAGATAGCTACCTGTGGCTGGGAGGAATCACTCTGTGCACCAAGAGTTGGGAAGTGGCTGTGGTTACACCTTGTTTAGTGCACAGCCAATTAAATCCCCGTAAAGCAAGCTTCTCCCATGTGTTGTGCTCATTAGACTGCTCTAAAACCTTCCAATTATCCATACTGATCATGAAATGAAAGGCAAATAACTCCCCAGACACAGGAGTCTCTATACTGCAGTTCTTTATAGGGAAGTCCACGGCCTGCATTTGCTTATCCCTCTTTTTATGTTTATTTTTACGTTTGTGCAGGTAAAGGTAGATGGTTGTTTCAATGTGTCCAAAATAACCAACATATCAAAGCAAACCAAGGGTAAGCAGAGCTGATGTGGACATGCCTTACACCAGTCAATTCAGAGCAGGAAGTTTCTTTCTTCTCTGTCATTTTGTTAGCTGACCACGCAAGAAATTCCTGAGTTCACCGGCAGTGTTTCACTTGCCCAGGCTTTTTGGTAATGGATATTCCTCCTTGTGCAGCATGAAGGTCATACAATGAGGGTACCCACCAGGCAACAAAGAAAGACCTTCATGTTCTGGAGCAGCTGGACTGCATTGCACATCTTGAGAAACATGGGGTTTATGCTCAGTGGTGTGAACAAACAGCACTCCTTTTCACAGGAAAGGAATAGAATTTCCTGCACAGCACATGTGCAATCTGGCCAAATTAATTGTATGCCTATGGGTTTTTTGATAAATCCCAATGATCAGTAGTCCAATACCAAGATTTTCCCTTGAAATAAAAACTGATAATTTATTCAGACCTGAGGTTGCTTTTCTGGCCTCTCTTCCAGCTCTGACAAATCCCCATCACCCTTCATATTGAAATAAAGGAATAATGAGCTTGCACATTTGGAAAATAACAAATTAATCCTAAAGAATAAGGTCTTAAAATCCAACTTGGAAACACAGTTTCCTTGTGATTTCTGGTGCAGGGGGATTTTGAACTCAGTAGATGCAGTGCAATAGCAACAGATTGCACTGAACTGAAGAAGTGGGTTGCTATGCTGAGGTGCTGCAAACTAGCCTTCAAGATGCTTTCTGAGGTCTAAAATAAAAACACTCCAGTTCCACTTGCACCGGAACCACTCTGCTGACTACAGTTCATTATCACTGTGCAAATTCTGCATCTGTAAGGTGATTTATATCATGTTCAAATTTGGAATGCCCTAATTCAACACAAGCTGAGCTGGAGATCACTATGAGATTATTGGTATTAGACATTTCCTTCGGTGATTAAACTCTACGTGTGTGACCTCAGGTCAAAGTACCAATAGGTGTTAACTAGAAAACTTGGACGCAATCAAATCCAAACTTATGTACCAAAACCCCAAATGCTGGAAAATGCAACCTTGAAAAAAAAATTCAAACTGGCTTCTTTTCATAAGGAATGTGGTCATATATGTTGAAATGACAGTCAAGGACAGATTTTTGCAAAGCACACAGTACCCAGCAGTTCCTTTATAAGCAGAGAATGCGAATTATAGAAATTGTTCATGGCCTTGTGCAGGAGAGCTCAGGGTATCTGTGTTTCCTCAAACTGTCTGCAACAGACTGGCTCTTGAAAATATTTGAGAGAAAGAGTCATTTCCCAGTGCAGGTAAAGTTTAATGTCAATGTGCCCAGCTGTGTGAGAAGTGCTGCTGAATGTGAGTGACTAATACATTTGCCAGCACAGCAACTTCGATGTGTAATTTATTGTTGTGTAGGCTGTCTGGATAGCTCAGCCCTGCAGCCTTTTATTTTGCCAGATGCTGATCACCTCCTGAGAAGTGCTAAGACATCTCATTTGTCAGGGTGTGCTCGGTGCCTTGCAGAAAGTGATCAGAGCCTTGTTGGGTTTGTGACCCACCAGTACTGAAAAATTAAGGTGATCCATCCTCTGCAAACAGAGACAGCTAACATAATGCCAGTGCCCTTGAAAGAGCCACTGTGACCTCTGGTTTGAGCAATTTAGAGAAGGCATCACTCAGTCTGCTGAATCTGCTCATTAACTGCTGGAACAAAGAATTACTGTGAATAAATAGTCCTTTTAGCTTCCTCTACTCCACCATTTGAAAGCTAAAAAATATTTTTCTGGAGGTGGCATAATGGAAATTAACCGAGTGGCACCAGCTTGAGGTTCTCCCTGGCAGCCTCAGGCATGGGACAATGCCCAGCCAGGCTTCAAGGGAGCCTGTGGAGGGTAGTTCCCATGATTTTCCCTCCTGCCCAACTGCCCCTGTCTGCAATGCCTGGGTTGGTTTGTGTTTGTGTTGGGATCATGTCCCTGGCACGGCTGGGACAGCTCCCAGAACTGGTATTACCTGACCTGTATGAGACTTTGCTTCCTTGCCTGGGGCTCCAGGAGGCTTTCTGGGCAGAGGTCTTTTTCCTGCTAGAGAGACCCAGCTTCTGTGTAGCACCAACTCTGTTGAAACACATCACCCTAGGCAAGGATCAGCTGGATTGTTTCCCCATCTCCACTAGAAACTATACCAGCAGCTTGTACCATGTTAATTACACAAGGCAGTACAGTTTTCAGGAAATAAATGGATGGTGATGCCCTACAACAAGCATTTAAGATGAGTATGTTTGCCAACTTGTGTTGCTTGATGATTGTAGGAAAATATTTCCTTTTAATGAGGGAGGTATATTTACTATTTTCTCCCTTCTGCTAGCAAACATTTCTGCTGCAGAGTGTATGGTATCCAACATCAGCCAGTGGGAAAATCATGGAGTTCCCTGAAAAAATGCTGACAAAGAAGCAATATATTTTCTTGATGCTGAGCCTCAAACAGTGGACGAATGATTTCAATAGCTCAATAAGGACACAGGGCAAGGTGCCACCTCCCTGCCACCAGTGCCACCCACAGAGCCAGTTCCTCCTCCTGTGCTGCAGCACCATGGCTGGCACAGTGGTGCCAGGAACATGGTGTCTAGCTTCTTCCCATGAAGGACTATTTTCATATAGAATTTCATAAGATTTGGAAAAGGGTTGAACACGTAAAAGCTGCAGGGATCTCCAGAGGAAAGAAGCCAGTGCGTGTGTCCTGTCAGACACCTCACCTGCTGTGTGATCCAAAACTAGTTGTGAGCAGCTGAATTCACTCAATATCGTTGATATTATAACACCAGTCAGTGACAGGACTGTGGTTGGGGATCTCACAGAGAGCAGCTTTTGCCTGGTTTTGCTATGTGACTTGTCTTTTAGGAGGAGAGTTCAGATTTCCTTGCAGTCTCGCTGTGGTCCCTGGATCTGCTGCTGCTGGCAAACAGGCTCCTGGGTATTTTGGGGGTTTTTCCAGATGTACCTAGCTAAAAAAATCTCAATTCAACAACTTTGGTCTAGGGTCACTGGCTGAGGTCAGAGTCCCATCTCATTAGGCTTCATATAAAGACAAGACTACATTTATCCTGTCACACAAAGTGCTTGCACCTTGACAAACTGGATGGGAAGCAGCTACAGTGAGAAATGCCATGCCAAAATTCATGCAGCAGATCAAAAGTTGAGCCAGAAATGTTAACCAGCTATCCCAGTTCCTGGCATCTGAGTAGACCTGCTTCAAACTGGCTAGCAGGTGGATCTGTGTATTTCTTCATACCAGTGGCTGCTTCCTCTTTAGAAATATGCTCAAAAACTTACACTGCAAAATTAAATATACTTTTGAGGAATTGCTGGCCCCTGGCTGACCAGCACTTCTGCCAAGGAACAGCTCCAGCAGCAACTGCTCGTGCTGAATGATGAACATTACCTTCCCTGAATTTTGTAGAGCTAACAGCAGGCTCTTCTACTGAAGAGCCAAATGGCACCATTGACTTCTAGTCCACATGTGCCCTTGATCATGTCAGATAATTTTACCCAAAAATAATTGCTACAATTGCTGTGACTTGGCCCTGGCTTTGGAGAATAAAAATGCACAGATTTTTTCAAGAGTTAAGAAGCTGGTTCAGTATTCTAATCTCTTTCTGCATAAGAACAAACCACTGGATTTTACCTAGTCATTTCCACATCCAAATCATGACTTCTGGTCGAATGACAAATTATGCTGCTGCAGTTTGCATGCTAGCTGAGTGCCTCTCACTTCAGCTGAAATTAAATCGTAGGAGTAAGTATCCTCCTCTCCAGCCCACTGCCCTTCTGAATGAATGAGGTTTGTCCCAAAGTATCACAAATTATTTTAGCTCCTTGCATATGTTATAGATTTTAGCTGCTCTGCACTTTCTGATTTATTAATCAAAAGCAGCTGCCTGTGAAGGAGTATTAGGTAATTAGAATTTGCTTTTGACCATGTTGCCCATGAGGTCTGCCAGAAAAAAAAGGATTGCTGTAACTGAAGAAACATTACCCTGGAGATTGACACTGGATCCCTGAGCATGCACTTAGAGTTATGTAAGTTCTCCTGTGGTTAGCATGCTGGGTTTTAAAGAGGGGATTATAAGTTCTCAGTGCTAGTCCATCTCTTTTAAGACTATTTTGGAGTGAGTTGGCCCAAGTTATTTCACCTCAGCCTGAAACTTTTTTGGACAGTACCAGAATACAATGCAATGTACTGGTGAGACAGATGGGGGCAAAGGTGAGGTCCTCAGAATGAAAGGGAGACAAACAAGGAACTGTGCAGGTTATGTACAGTGTTAGAACCCCACAGCCAATGGAGGAAGAGCAGGGGTGATGCTGATGACAGTAAGTGAGGAGCTTGGCTGCCAAAAAAAAAAAAGAAAGAAAATTCAGAACCCAGGAGTGTCCTGTACATTAGTAGGGATTTGGTTTAGCTGCCTTGCAGAGCTAGCATTATATGGGTTGCTGGTTGTTGTAGTACCCAGGTTGCCTTGACAGAGAGTCCCCAGGGGAAAACTGTTCTGGTGTCCGTGACACTGCACAATTATAAGGAAAAGCAGTGCACACCCCCAAAATTATGTGTTTCCATCGACTTCATCAGCTCAGGTGAGGAGATGTCATGCCACTGGAGCAGCCACAGCTTGCAAGTGTCTGCTGGCAGCAGAGAGCAGAGCAGGGAGCAGCCTTGCCCAGGGGAGCCCAGGGGAGCCCGGCAGCGCCGCTTCATTGTCACAAGGCCGGCACTTTCTCCTGGCCCCACGTGCAACAAGAAAATAAAGTTTCTGTCAAGAAAGAGACTTGCTGCCCAGAGTGCAGTTGTTGATACAGCTACAGAAAAGGACTTGTGGGAAATCTGAGGCAGTGCCCCACCAGGAGACCAGGGTGATAATTTCTGCCCTTCTCCATACAGGTCTGGGCTTATGGTCATTACATCTTCATGTGGCCAGATTCTTTTTTTTTCTTGTGTGAGTGCCAACCATAGGAAACAAGTTCGATTCTTTGCACAACTGTTACCATTTTTGGGAATTATTTTTCTTTGGTCTGTTATAAAACTCTGTATGGGCTGAACATCAATAGGGCAAACATTACACTTGCTAGAGGCAACAGCTGTTACACTTGTGCTTGAAGAGGAAGAAAGAAAATCTTTTGTGTTTACTGCCAGCAACTTCTTCATGCTTTTTGGATAAGAGTGAGATAACAGCTGGTACAAACACATGTTCCTCTCTCTCCCCTTCTTGCATTATTAGCAATTGTTAGTGCAAGTCAAAATAATAGTCATTTACTGGCAATAAGTAATTTTATCTGAAAATAGTTCATTTCCTACACGTGTGAACACATTCTTAAATGAAATGATACAAATTACCAATGATAATTTTATTGAAATAAACAGGGGTTTAGGCTGTTTGGAGTGAAACTTGCACAGCATCTGATGTTTATGGCTATAGCAATAAAATTATCATGACATTTTCATCAAATCATTTGAATGAGAGGTTAGAAACTTGAAATGCTCTGTCTGAGAAACTAGTAATGCGACAACACTCTGCATTAAGCAATTGCAGTGTTGCAGTTGGTAGGAAGTGAGACTGTCAACATGTCCTCAGACCAAGGGACAAAAATATCACTACACCACACTTTGTTGTGACTGAGAAATCCTTCCAGTGAAGAGAAATAAAAGACAATAAACCGAAGGGGTTTGAGCCCAACATCAGGAGCAGGTGACATGCAGTGCCCAGCCCAGCTCAGGAAGTGTTATGGATGAGCTGCTCCTCCAGCCACCTGCCTTCTTCACTCCTTGTTGCTCAGAGATGAGCAGGCCCAGAGAACCTTTGTTTTCACCATTTCCACGTGAGATAATGTATCATTGTTTCTGTTACCTTTGTCAACTCAAGGAAGTGGGGGAATAAATCCATGTCCCATCTTGGGTGCATACTTCGTTTTTTTCTGGGGAAGGAGTCAGCTTTACTCCTTGAGCTCTTTTGCATACCTTTCTTAGCCCTTTCTGCCATTTCCCACGATAGCAGCTGGGCAATATGTTGTCATACTGAAGGACTTTCTCAGACAGCAGGATGGGAGAGCATAGCATCCACCTCACGAGACTGAGCATGCACCTGCCTCTCACAACAGGTCTGGCTGGGCAGTGCTAACAAGCTGCTTCTTGCAAAGATCACCTGGTAAAGCTGAGCAGTTCTCCAGGCTGGATGAAGCCTCCATAGGAGGTCCTTCCAAGGCACACAGGCATCCCTTGAGGAGGTGTCATGGGTGAGCACTGTGGTGCATTAATCAACCCCAGAACCACAATAAGTCCCCAGTGTGATACCAGTGTAAACCAAGATAAATACAGCTGTCAGATGTGTCAGGCCAGGCATTTGCAGTAGGCTTTGTTGCTATTGCATAAAGGCAGAGGTTGAGGCCTTGCCTGCAATCCCAGGACTAAGCCTGGTCACTTGCGTTCAGAGATTGTCAGATGGAAGCAGGTGAACATATGGGGCAAGTTTTGGCAGAGAATGTGCTAAAAGATGCCAAGAAGAAGTCCCTGACTTCATCTTTTGTCAGGGTTGCAAGTAAGGACAGCATGCTGGGAGCCTCTCCAGCCCCACCACTGCCCTGGACTGCAGGCCAGCTCCACCTCTGAGTCATTGCCATGCCTCCAGCACGGCTGTGAGTCATCCCTCCTTGGCTGTTCCTCCTCTCACAGTCAAAGCACAATAGAAAACCCCAAACAAAACTGTGTTGGGTGAAGGAAGCATGGTGTTCTTGTCAGAAACCATCATGCACTCCCTGACCTCCTGAGGGATGCCAAGGCAGATCCACTGCTGTGGTTCTTTTCCTCTCTGTAACACACTAATTGCCCAGGACATCTGGCATAATCAAGCCCATTCCTTTGCTTTACTCAAATTCCAGTTCACTCAGTTCCCAGTCACTGCTTCAACCAGGGGAGCAGAGATGGGTGAGGCTGGCAAGAGCTCATCATGTCCTCTGAGCAGCAAAAGCAACACTGTCAGTAGACCTCAAATGAGATGTGCTCACAGCAAGAAAAACTGAGGAGATGGTGCTGTGACACCAGCTGCCCTGCAAAGCAGGGGCTTGACCAGAAGATGTGGGTCAGTTTCACTGGATATTGGTTTCAAATTAATGGTAACAATTACTTGGATATAACCAGGTGATGTCTGGATTACAAGGATATCTAGACATCATCCAGACAACATTGCACAAATGGGTACATTTGAGGCAGCATTACAATCCATCTTTCTAATAATGGAAGCCCAAATAGTAAACTTATTAGTAGCCTTTCTAGCCAGGACCCATTCATCTAGTCTGGGACAAGTCAGAGATAGACTGAGTCTAAACAGGGCCCTGGTCAGCAGAGAGTCCCAGGATCACAGCCCAGCATCAACCACCAGCATGACCCCACATCAGAGAACATAGCACCATGCTCAGAGCAAGGATGGCACCCTGAACATGCAGGCCTGTCCACTGACACTCTGAGCTGATGTTAGAGATGCTCCTTCATCCTTAGCCTGAAGTGCTAAGACTGGGAATGACTTGTCTGGGCAGAGAACATTGGCCCCACTGATGCCTTCATGCCATCCTGAACTTCATCCCCAAAGGTCCCAGTGATCTTCCCAGCCAACAGCTTTCCCATTTCTTACTGTCACTGAACCTTCTATAGAGGTCCTCCTCTGATCTGGGCTGACCTCCCAAACAAGCCAGTCCTGCCATGGACTTCCTGCCCTAGTCCAGGACCTGAGCCTTTTGTCCCTCGCAGGGAGTACACGGAATTGCCTCTGTGTTCTACTCCTCCATGACCTGCTGAAGGGTGGAAATTCAGCAGTCTTCTAGTCTCTTCCAACTTCATTTGCTTTTAGGGCGGGAAACTCCATTTTGTTGCCTCTGCTGGCTTCTCTTTGCCACGTGAGAGTTTAGGCTTCATGCTGGGTAGGTGCATAGGGAAAATATGCAGGGTACAGGCTTGCATCTCCCAGGGTGGCAAAATCCCAACTGCAGCAGCACATAGAGCCCAGAGCCTCAAATGCTCAGATCCAGTTTAAAAAGAGCAGAGGAAAAGCCTAGGAGGTGGACAAGAGGAAAAGTAAGAGATGGAAGGGCATCAACCCCACAGAGCCAAGACATGGCTCAGGGACTGCCAGTTCAAGTGGAGTGTGAAGGGTGACACTGAACTTGCTGGCACAGACCCAAACAGCATGCTACACAATTCAGAAGACTTCAGAAAACTTGGAGGGGACTGAAGGAGAGGAAACTCTTCAAGGAGGTTCTTCTTGGCACACGAACAAAAAAAAAAAAAACAACAAAGCAAACCATAAGTTAATCAAATGGTGCAAGGTTTTGCCATCGTGGGATGCTGAGGGAGAGCTGTTTGTGTTGGCCTCTATCCTGCCAGGAGGACAGATGCTCTCAGCTGGGCTGCAGGAATGGCAGTCTCTGCTTGAGCTGGTGGCTAAACCAGACTGGAAAAGAAGGAGAAGGCATAGGTGTACAAACTCAGTCTATCCTACTCCTCCTTGTAGATGATGTTTAAGAGCCCAAGACCTAGGGAGAGAAGAAATTCTGAAATGCCTATGAAAAAGCATCTTGAAAGAAATTAAGGGAAAACTGCAATATTGTTATTATGAAAAAAAGCTTGCCTGACTTGCCAGGGTTAACACATGCTGGGCAGAAACAGAGCTGAAAATCACTGGCTACAGGCCATTAGTACATCTGAACAGAGAAAACACGTGAAACCAGATCCTTGCTGAAGTCAGGGAGATTTTCAGCATTTGACATGCTGCAAAGTGCCAGTTGCCAAGCCCGAGTTCAGCCCAACGTTATCAGCACAGCTCTAGGGTGTCCAGCTCAGTTTTGAGTCCCCATTTTTCTGTTTATCACTTTATCTGCAGATATGCTTGTAGCCCTTTGGGATCAGGCTCTGGCTTGCTGGCTGTGAAGCCAAAGTTGTATCACATATAAGAGAACTGCCTGGCATGGCTCAGTTACCATCCCCAGAAATATTTCTCAGTGTACAAGCCTGCCAGGATGTGCAAGGGTAGAGTTTCACCCCACTGTGCAGAAGGCAGGATTAATACATTCAGTGCTGAAATACACATTTTCCTATTTACTACCAGATATAAATTACCAGCAGAGGGAAGAGAAGATTTAGATCAGGGGACTCCATTGATGCAAATGTACTTTAATTCCAGCTTTTTATCCCAAGAATGGTATTTGCTGGTATTTTAAAATTGCCTGTAGGCCTGCCAGAGCCAGCTTCCTCCATTTCTAGAACATCCACCGTGAACATAATTTTCTTGGTTTCCTCTACTTGAATGCCTTCCAAGTTTCTAATTGGTGAAAGGACAGGGTTTCTGTTCCTGCAGAGATCTGAAACACAGATTTTCTGGTCAAATGGCAGAGATACTATTTTGGCAGAGACTGATTTCCAAATCATCTGTGAGCTGCTCTCTTGCCGGGGAGATGTGAGTGGGTTGAGAGTTTCCATGACAGAAAACAGATTCACTCAGGTCTGCACATATGTACCTGACCGCGCTGGGCAAGGAGGGCTTTGCTGTGGTGTAACATCCCCAGGTGTGGCAGCCCCTATTAGGCAGGATTGAGGATGAGAAAGATGAAGATGGAGATGCAGAGGAAGACTCTCCCAAGGTTGCCAGAAAGCTGAGTTCCCGTTCACAGCTGTGATACCCAGTGCCCTGTGGGCACAGGGAGCCCGTGGCCAGCTCCCAAGGTCTGGGGGGCACAGAATGGGGGCACAGGGGGCTCATGGAGCTGTTTCCCCTCTCACTGTTCAGGCAGAACAAACTCACCCCACACAGATTTCAGTTCAGGCCAAGGCAAGGTTGCTGTGGGCTCACTGAAATGAAACCCTCAGCAGCCACCTCCTCTTTTACCACATAGCATAAAAATGCAACATACCCACGTATGGCACCAGCACTGCAGGGCAGGGGGGTATTCAGCCTGAACAGACAGAGTGTATTTGGTATAGCAGGGAAGTGTGGCTGGGACAATATTATGTCTAATCTTACATGGCAAACTAGGAAAAAGTAGGCAAGTAAACTGGAAATCAACCTGCCAGATGGCTGTGATGTTGGAGCTGGTATGGGAAGTGTTCAAATAGGATAATTCAGGTTCTGGGAGTGACACTGCTGGTCAGAGGACCCAGACATAGCTGTTTCCCACCTGATCATAGGCAATGCATGTACCATTGAATGAGTGGATGTGGGTGTACTGGGATGTACTTCTAGCATCCGTGTCTCTGTGAGATTGTAGCCTTCCATCCTGGGTGTTGTAAATGACTACCTGGAGGAGCTAATATCAGAAGGAGGGAGGCCTCAACACCTACCTGAAAAGCATGCTGGTGGGATTATTCCAAACACTGAATCAGTTAAGATCAGTCTCCTCTCTTAATGTGCAAAGGAACTAACTTGAGCATCCTGGTCTGCTGGAGGGTGTCCCTGCCCATGGCCAGGGGGCTGGAACTGTATGATCTTTAAGGTCCCTTCCAAACAAAACTGTTCTGTTATTCTGTGATTCAGTGATAATGAACCTCTGAAAATTGTGTCTTTTACCTTTTACACTTAGAGTACTAAAGGTAGGTTTGTTGCAAAGGCAGTTGTAACTTGTGATAACATAGACCAGAACCAGATCCAAGTATCTTCCTTTACATTTCCAGGTGTTGCTATTCTTGATGTCTGCCTCCCAACTCTGCTCCTGCAGAGATCAAATTTGCTACCTCTTTTTGAGGTGAATAATGGCATGTTCCCGAGCAGCCCAGTGGCCGTCAATGGCATTACTCACAGAGCATAGTACTACTCGTGAGGAGCTGGCAGACCCTGGCTCTGAATCAGTATCGGATGTTTGTGTTTCCGAGATCACATTACTCACACAGGGACAGCGGTGTTTGAGTCCAACAGGAGACATCTCTAGTAATGCCTGCTCTGAGAAATTAGACCAGTTCAGGAGGACCCAGAGGTGGCAGAAGAGAGGATATGAGGCTTCCAGAACTATGCTTGGATTTAAGTGAGGTCCTGTGATGATTTGCATTAAAAAAGATTTTGTTAATTGGACAAGTAAATCAAATATAAGCGGACAAAACCTCTGCTGTCAGCAGGTGATCATAAGGTCCAATGGGTTCATAAGGGGGAAGGGGAAGGGGAAGGGGAAGGGGAAGGGGAAGGGGAAGGGGAAGGGGAAGGGGAAGGGGAAGGGGAAGGGGAAGGGGAAGGGGAAGGGGAAGGACAGGACCCCACAAGTGGTGAGGAACTGGATGGAGTTCATCAGTCAGTCAAGTGACACAGTCAACAGTACAAAACAGGTATTTTTGAGCCTAAGCCATTAGAGCAGTCTGCCTACCTAGGGAGAGTTCCTCAGTAGTTGTTGTTTCAGGATACACCATGCTTTGATATTTCTGCAGACTTATTCAGAGATTCTGTCCAAGCATAAGATGCTCTATTCCAGGAGAGTAATGGGAGCAGGAGTGCAGCTCTCAGATGAGTGCTTGTCCTAAAGACAGTCACTCAAGGGCCAAAATTGGCAGGGGGACCTGGGGGTCGCCTTTTGTGTAAATATATTACGTAAAATACATACTTTAAAACAACAACTACCAATGCCCTGCATTGCTTGGAACCAGTTTTTATTGTCTTGAGTGGCCTCTTATCTGAAGCATGGACTAAAGCCAGGCGGAGGCTGAAGTGTGTGTGGCACGCTGAGATGGGAATGAGGGCTGGCAAGTGCTATTGTTCTCCACTTTGCCTCCCAGTGAACAGCATTTAATTCTGGGTTTGGTTGTCAGAAGAGATTAGATATCTAAATTCTGGAGTCCACGAGTAGTCTGTCCGATCTCTTAGGTGCAGAAAACGTGTTCTGCAGCAGAAACTGTCAGTGGCATGATTAAACCATTTGTGTGTTACCACAGCAGTATAGTTCATGTTTGCAGGAAGTCAGCTTTCGAAAAAAACACACGAACGGTACAAAAATAATTAAATTAGCAAGACTCCTGGGGATAAAGGATTCATTTTCCCAGCAGACTGCCAGCAGGGATGAAGGCTGGGTTATCAGCTCTCTGTAAGAGAGGTCTTTCTGGCAGAGCAGCAGCACTAAGAGCTGTCCTGAGGGAGGCTCTCTCCAGGCAAACAGCACCCAAACATAAATGTTCCTCAAAGATTAATGAAGACTATGATGTGAATGATGGAAAGAAACCAAACAGAAATACAGCATTACAAAAGGGAGGGAAAAGAAATGAGCTATTATTTAAAATGCTTACCAGCAGAGGACACATCTGTTGGGTTTTGGCAGAACAAAAGGACACTGCAAAGAAAGTCAGAGAAGTGCTGCTTTGCAAAATATTCTACAGTCAGCTCTGAAATCATATGTGTACATAACTTCCAGGGGCTTGAGCAGAAGGATATGAAAATGACTGCTGCATTTTTTCTCCCACAGACAAGGGGAATATATATTTTTCCTTATAAAAGTGAGGGATTATGAAAGAAATTTCGCAGGATGTATGCTGCCCTGGTGCACTCGCACAGGGGACCTCCACACGGGGAGAGCTTGTGTCTCCTCTCCATGACAATTAACTGCAGTCATTACTTCTAGGGGGTTTAAAGCACATGTGTCTTGCTCCTGCTCTCCAAAAACACCCCAGGACCGGGCAGAAGGAAATTGTGCTCCTTTCCTTCCTGCAGCCAACCTTTTTCCATGCAACATGTCCAACGCCTGTGACAGAGAGGATGGAGTCACTTCTGCAAAGCAACCAGCACCAGGAGGCACCCTGTGCTTGGCCTCCAGGCTGCAGGCAGGTATCTCCCACCTTGGACCAGCACCAGTTCTCCCACTCTGACCCCCAGCTCTGTGCAGTGGTATCTGGGACTGACAGTGGCCATAACAGTCTATCAGGTGCACATATTAAGCAAGACAAAATAAATTCAGGAAACAGTCTTGTTCAGATTTGAGGGGTAGATGGCGGGGGACAGAGAAGTCTGCACAAGTCCTGTTCTAGTCTAAAGGGTGAGGCAGAGCATGGTCCCTGCTCTCAGAAATAGATAAAGAAGACAGCAGCTAGAAACACTGGCACTCATGGACCATTTGCTCTCTCATCACTTGTGAGGCTTTGGAGGGAAAACTTGCAAGGAGGAATCATCAAGGAGGATATGCTGAGGGAAGAAGCTCTGGGGAGCATGGCTGCTGCTCACAGTCAGCATCCACTCCCTGGGGAAGAGGCCATACCCTCCAACCTGGTGTGCTCATTGCCTCCAGCCTTGCTTTAAATAAGGTAACCAAAGGAAAACACCTTTGTGGTGCTAATGTAGAAACTCTCATCCCATGCAACAACATTATACTACTTGCATCTTATTTTCTCTCTCTCTCACCTTTTCCTACACATGGCAAAGGTCTGGCTCTCCTGTGGGCTTAGAGGGACTGTACAGTGGGACCCAACCTCAGCTGGCTGCTCTGCTCTGTGGTAGTGAAGACAATTGATAATATCAGTGAAGAAGGGAGGGTTTGTGCAGAGGGAGGAAGCCAGTGTGAGCAGAACTTGGTAAGCAATGTCACAGAGACTTGTTTCTGCAAACAGTAAATCATAGGCTAACACAGCTCCGTGTTTCACATAAATTTTATTGTGTTTTGGAGGAAATTGCATACAATCAATCAGGTTACTCCAACAGCAGGTAGTATGTTTCGTGTGTGCAGTCTGGTCTTTTTCTTTTCAGCTGCTCAGCGTAATTCTTAGCGGGATTTTATGCTCTAAAGGGTAACTAAAACTATCAGCATCCAAGGGGACATCTCTTCCTATTGAGGTTAATGACACTTTTTGGAAACTGCCCTGAAATTAGGAAGGGGTATTCTGTCTTTCTGTAAAAAATTCAATCATATCTCTGCATCATTTCCTAATAAGAGTATCTGAAAATGTTCTCCATAGACAAAATGTACTGCCAGTGCCAGAGAACATTTTCTTCAACACAGAGCTTTTTATTTGTTGTAATTTTTGTCATACATCACCATCTCAAATCTTTTTATGAACAACAACTGAGTGGTTTTGAGTGGAAAAATTTTTATTCTGAAAAACAGATCTGGATTTGCAAGAGAAAAGAAATGCTAATGGAGCTGCAATTGCTATAACAAAGTACATTTAAAAAACAAACCCTGATGGCTGAAGATTAATCATCTGACAGTGAGGAAAGTATTGCTCAAGGAAGGAACACAGACATTGTGCTTGTGAGTGCCAGCTTCCATCTCCGTGTACCTTGCCTCACCTCTGTGACATGGCACACTGCTCCCAGCCTTGTGCCAGCACAAGTTCCCTCTTGTTACATAATGTTTCTGGGAGTTAAGATGGCTTTTAGATGAAAAATAATGAGTAATTTTTTGGGCTGAGTAATTTTTGGGGGCAAATGAGACCCCCTCTCTGGTTTAAAGTGTGGCACTGCCAGCAGAACAAGGGCATGTGCTACAGCATGGAGGCAGGAAGAAGCAGTTGCAGAAGTGCTACAAATTGGAGTGGCTGCTGAAGACTTTCTCCAGAGTAATGGGCTTACTTTCTACTTTTCTGCAACAACATTTAGCCAATGTTTTTTCTCTGATGTCAATGCACTTACATATTTATTTTCCATTGATAGAACCGAACTGAGAAGCAAATATGTTTCTTGGGGAGTCCTTTTGCCCACAACTATCTGCAATTTCCCCTCTAAATAAAAACAAGAACTTCTGTTGCAAATCACCTTCTTGCTTGTTACAATCCTGGGTTATCATCTATACAATTAATTATAGTCAGCCCTAGCATTAAAACTAGGAATTGAAAAAAAAATCCTATAAAAACAAAACAAAGAGTCCATATTTCAGTCATTAAAAAATAAAAGGAATCAAGGCTTTCCTTGATTTTGGATAGTCCGTAAATGTCTTGAGATAGTACCTGAAAGAAAATAAGCAAGACAGTGAAGCTGCATACATAGAGGGAAACTGCACAGTTTCAATATAGCTCTGCTGGGGAACCTTAAAACTGCTCCAAACTGCCTTGCTTTGTTATCTCGGTGTTACTCTGCAAAAGAGCAGCTCGGAAACTATCTACACCTGGTTATTTAATTAACTGATAATACTGCTGGGGTTCTAACAGACCTAAAGTAGAAATTTTAGGGATTCAGAGCAGGGGACTGTATCTGCTCCAGAGGACTGCAGAGGTTGCAAGGGAATCCCCAGGAAAGGCTCACATTTATGAGGCTCATAATATGAGCCTCATAATATTTACATAAATGTAAAAAGAGGCTTTAACACGGTGGAAGCAGTGATGCAGCTCACGTTGGATTAAATGCCTGTCAGGCCAGGGCCACTCAACAGGGGCTCCAGCTGACTGCCTGCCTCACACAAATAAGCCAATACACCTCCTGTACATAGGATTACATTTCAGTTTTATCCCAAAGCCTGGCTCTGGTCTCCCCTGGCGTTTTGCAAACTGCATTCCAAGAGGAAGTAGCAGCATATGGCAAGGAACAGTTTGATACCTGTGATGGTGATAAGCACGAGGACCAATGCAGCAAAGAGTGAAAAAGGCAAAGGCGAAGGCTGGTAGGGACCATGTTGCAATGGCAAAACCAAACCATTCCACAATTTCTCCAAAGTAGTTGGCTCCAGAAACATAGGTGAACAGTCCTCCTGCAGCAACAGAAAAAATATTTCATTTTTACAGTCATCTCCTGCACATGGAAGGTTCTTTCACATAAAGTCAGCAGCAGAATGCGTTCCCTTTGTTATTCAGAGCCCGTAGCAGCAACCTAAATGCACTTCCCTGAAGCCAGTGGAGCCATGCCAAAGGGGGATCTTGCTCAAAATTCTCGTATGAATACAAGAATGGAGGGTTATTCTGACTCAGAGGCTTCCAGGATTTTCACAATAATTTATTTTCATTTGGAAAATAACTGAAGAAAGACCATTTTTAGATTAAATTACAATAATTAACATGAGTAAATTCTTCGAATGCCCTAAAAATATTTTTCAACTTCACTACCTTTGGGGGATGCAAAATCTGGACCTCAGTTTTTCGCAGCATTTACAAGAGGCAGGTGAGTATTGGAGGTGAGAAACTCTGGAAGAGACATATCACCATCCATAACAAGCCAGCAGAAGGAGTCAACGCCAAGCCCAAGAAATTCTTGGATCCCCATCCATATTGCTCTACAGAGCTAGACATTTCCTGGAAAGACAATTCAGCACCTTGCACCCTTGGTGTTATTATTTTCCCCTAAAGTTTACACTTTGAATCCACCTTTTGCACAGTAAGAAGTCCACTACTACTTCTTTCTGGGCAAGGAGAAGACTATTTCCTTCTTTTTAGCTGCCTTTTACAAAGTTAAAATCCTCTTCCTGTGTCCCACTTCAATCTTCTCTGAATTACCAGCCCATTTCCTAAAACCTCTGCTCACAGTTCATGTTTTCCAGACACTCTTGCTGCTTCCCTTGGACGGTCTGCAGCCAACTCACACCGGTCCCTGCAGCTTAGAGGGGCACCTGAACCGAGTACCTGTGCAAGGCCAGCTTCTCTGCCGTTATTGTTGCTTTCCTGGGAATTCAGTCAGAAAACATTATCTATTCTGCTGCTCTACTTCCTTCAAGGAAGTGGGGGATAAGAATATACCTTGAGGAATCTTGTAAGTGACTTCCCCGGGTTTCCTCAGCTGACGCAGCAGGAGATCACTGTGAATGTTGATTCCCATTCCCAGCAGAAATAAGAGGAGGCCTGGGTAACCAACAAGAAATGGATTAGAAAGAGAGTTCTGTCTAGATATCCCTACTCAAGCCCATGAGTGAGGTTTGTCTTTGCAACAGACAGATGGGGGTCACAATGTGAGGTGGGTGGATTCCTTTGAAGTCAAAAGATGCATTGCTACCAAGAAAGCTACTGAACAGGAGAAGCAGAGGTGACTGGTGACACCAGAGCACTTTCATCTGTACTTCCCAGGTGGCCATAGTCACCATTTATGGAACACTCAGGGGGGACACAAAGTGCCCGTGGATGCTGCTGTCTGATGACAGCCAGCCACAGCTGTGGACATTGCTGCAGTGTAACCACTGAGCTGCAGGCAAGCACCAATACTCTCATCTTCTGCTGGGGAAAGAGGAGCACAGAGACACAAACTTATCCAGCACCTCTCTGTGGCCGGGAAAGGAACCTACATCTCTGCACCTCTCAGTGCGCTGCCAGTGAGGCTGCTTGGACAGAGCTATGGGCGTGGATGGAAAGCAGGTACTCGCTGAAGGATGCTGACGTTATCTGGCCAGAGTGATCCATTGACCAGATTCCTTTTAACTGAAAAACTAGAGGCATTGGATTGAGAAACTCTGCAGGGGACATGCCCTACATTTCATGCCACGTTGGACACTGAGAAAACCACCTCTGACAATGACTGGAAAGCAAGAAAAGAAATAGTGTGTGCACTACAATGTATAGCAACAGAAAGGTGGTCAGCGTCTGTAGAGGAAGAATATACTGTTTGTTTTTTCTTTAATATTTTATGTACCGCTAATGCTGATTTTCGTTTTTTTTTTTTTTCCACATTAAATATATATTTTATTTATCATACAAATTAAGTGATGTGGTGTTTTCTTTGTTGGGTATGGGAAGTCTTACAAAACAATGTCCAGAATTTTTAATATGTGATGCTGTCTGAAAAGACTGAACTTGCATTCATGGTCTGAAACAGGGTACAGACAGGGTTAGTTTGTACCTGTCATACACAAAACGTTTCCTCAGACCTCCGTGTTAGTCCTCATTTCTATGTTTACATTTAAAAAACACTCTCTCTCCAGTACCAAATTTGTAATGCCATCTAACTGCTCTTGTTCAGTTATTTTCTGAGGGATTTTAAAGGGCGAAATTCAGCTAGGCTGTTAAGTTATGGACTATAAAGGAATCGTATTAACATACAACCAGACTGTGCGTGATCTCTAATCTTCCCCTGTGCCTTACACGAGAAAAAAAGAGCTCTTTGTCCCTAAAGCCTCATTCATGCTGGGGTTTTGCCCTCCTTTTCTCTCCCACTCAGAATAGCTGCATCAAGTGCAAAGCTCCCTGGCAGGGAAGAGAAAGCCACAGCTTGCTCTCGTGCACAGCCACTGCTGGGTGCACACTTCTGGCTGAGCAAGGGCACACCCCCATGCACCTGGGGCCTGAGGCTGCCTCTCCATGGCCCCCAGCAGCAGGAGGCTCTGGAGTGGTGCCAGTGAAACAAGGCTCGTGATTTGAGACTAGCACATAACATCATATACCTTCAAACGTGGCTGCCTAGCAGAAAAAAAAGGTTACTGCGCATTTACTTGTTTTATCTGGGCCAGCAGGCAGGTATTATGCTGATTTCCATCACAACACATTTGACTCACATGTTCACTGAAGATTAGAACATAATTCAAAATGCTTACAAATTGCTTGGAGATTAGATCTCGGGAATCCTGCAGCTGTAATTACCTGATGTAAATCTGATGTCGGTGCACCAATCGTTTGGATATTCAGCGCAGTAAATCAGGTAGTACCCCTGGAGGAAGCCATTATAGATACAGAATAACATGCCAAAGAAAAGCAATTGCAGTGGGAAAGGTCTGCCTCTAGTGAAGAAAGGGTAAATAAATGTCCTAAGGTAGATAAGAAAACAGAGTCAGCACATTGCTCATGATAACATTGTATTTGCAATTTCTCTGCTGTAGGGAAAAAAACTCGAACAAAGCACAAAATAGAAAATAGGTCAATAAAGACAAAAAAATTGAAAATAACGGCAGCAATATAAGATCAGCTGATAATGGGACCATGAAGTACTACAGATATGTGTATTTTCTGGTCCTTCAGGACTGCACACAAGGTGGGAAATTAGTAAGCTCATCCAGATTCACTGATGCTTTGAGAGTGTCTCTGTATCTTTCTCCATGCTTGTTGGTGAAAATGAGGAATTTGTGCCCACAAACAGCATTTTCATTTTAAGTCTTGGTTTAATGCTCCAGTGGGCCAAGAGAAGATTGGTTGCTGTGGAGGGACAGGGGCACAATGATGTTCAGACATCGCTGATGTTTGTGAGGGGCAGTAACAATTGCAATATTGATTCTCCAAATGAGCACTACTGTGCCATAAGCATCGAGGAGGAGCTCTGTTATGGAGAAGACATTCCTGATCCCACTACAAGACCAAGCCCTGAGGGCTTGAACCCATGGTGGCAGATGGAGTAGAAGGTGGTGTTGAGACCCCCCTGGCTCTCTCACCCCCTGCAGTATACAGCTTAAGGTGCAATTCCCTGTCCCAGCCTCTCCCACTTCACTCAGAAAGAGACCCCTACGCATCTCTAACTCATAGGAGCTCTGTCCTGCTCTGCTTGGACACTTTGATGTAGAGGTAGAGCAATGCTTTTGCCTGCTTGCGGAGCTGCTTTGCCTCCAGTCCCTGCCTCCCGTCCATGCTTTCAAACTTTTCTTTAAAATAAGAAGAGCTAAAGACCTAAGTTCAATATGCTAAACACCAAGATTTCCATGCAGCTACAGCACCTAGTTCTTTCTTAGACAAAAGCTGTGCTAACAGTAGCATTACCATCTGTGTGAGCAAATAATTGGTGCTTGTACAGTTTTAATTTTTATATATGTTTGCTTCAGGTGGGAGTATCCCTCTTGACACTTTGGACAATCCACATCATCCCTGCGAGAGTAAAACAAAGAAGTTATGTTCATATTTATTAAGTACTTTCTTACCTGGCCAATTAGGTTCTGTAAATGTTAAAATCTACACTCTTAATTTCTTTCTTTTGCCTTCTTGGGCTTTGGGTGCTGCTCATCATACCAGTATATAAGCATTGCTAATAAGTAATTCACATCCCTTGTTGCCAGTGCCAAGTTAAGCAAGTTGAGGCATAAAATGTCACAATATTATAAATCTAGATTAAATCATACTATGTCTGGAAGTGAGTAAGAGGAGTACAAGCAGCAACATGTTAATGTATTCACTGCTTTCCAAAGCAAGGTAAGACAGATTTCCAGCAATTAAGGCAGCTGTGATGCAAAAGTGCTAAATATTTCTAAATATAGAGCAATGTAAGAGGTATGGACAATATTCTTCAGAGAGTAGTATCACATTTGTCATCTTTATTGCAGAATGGAAAGGAATGTTCTTTGAAGTAATGTTACCAATAATCAGTGGTTTTGCCCTTTGGGAATATGATGCT
Organism: Monarcha castaneiventris obscurior; assembly: GCA_026261815.1. Classification (NCBI taxonomy): domain Eukaryota; kingdom Metazoa; phylum Chordata; class Aves; order Passeriformes; family Monarchidae; genus Monarcha; species Monarcha castaneiventris. The sequence continues at coordinate 2,884,347 of JAMPIT010000161.1, forward strand.
GCAGTTATGAGCAGGCAAGGCCAGCTTTAGCATTCTGATCGGCTGTTGAAGTCATATTGACAAATTGAACCTGAGCAGTTTGGAGAAAAAGTGTGGAACTTGCAAATGCAGGCTCAGAGACAGCAAATTATATAGAAGAGGGAATGATGCAAACCACACAAAGTGAGTTTAGGAGGTGAATTTATATAGCAGATTTGAGTAGGACTGGTGCTGCTTTGTCCTTTGTCAAAACCAGTTAGGTTTAAGACACTCTGAGTTTTTACAGCTGATGCAAACAGAAGTTTCTCAGGTCCCAGGAAAGCTGATTGTTTCCATGCTGCTTCCTGATGCTGCTGTTATAGGCCCTTGAAAGGTGGCTTATCCTGCAGTAACAGGAGGCCACAGACCTCTCCACCATGGAGTGGATGCAGGACAGAAAGAATCTGCATGCAAAGTAAAAGTACAGTGGCAGGGGAGACAGGAGGCACCAGCTTTGTTTAGTTGTTGAGGCAGTAAAATCCTGGTATCACTGTAGTCCTGCCTCATAGCAGTTTGGACAATCCAAGTCAGGATTTCATCCAAGAATCTTTGTTTAGGAACATATTCCCAAAGGATATCTCCATGGGCCTGTAAAACCAGAGGCCAGATTCAGTTCTCTGTATCAGAACTATGCCCTGAGTATTTATTTTAATACAGCACTTGTCAGGTTGTACTACACGGCTAGTTGAGGGTGCACAAACTATTCCTGATGAGATTTGAAAAAACAACAGAGATAAAGCAGGGGCATGTAATAGGTTTAAATATTCCATGGAAGAGTCTGCAACTCTGCTGAAACTAGTTTGCAGTGTGAAAATCGAAGAGGGCCTGAAGACCACCATTTTAGAATAACAGAACAAATCTGGCCTTTTGGTTTTAGTCCAATGACAAATCTGACCTTTTACTTTCAGTGCAGTATTGGTGACTAATTCATTACTCCTTTATTATCTTTAGCCAAAGGCACTGCATCTGACTAAACCATTGCCAACAGCTTCTTTTTAAATTAAGGAATAATGAATTATTCATTTTCTTCCCCATCATTTAATTTCCGAAAGAACAGGTTTTGAAGAGAAAATCATTTGTCATTGCATCAAATTTCATCTTAAAGGTATTAGTCCAGCTTCTTGAAAACTCTGGAGACTCTCACATAAACCAAGGGAAAGTATAGGTTTGCTCTTCTTTCCACAGAAGGTGGAAATCTTTTCACAAATGTTATTATAATCCACTAAGAGTAGGTTGTTAGTCCTCCAACAGCTTGTCAGTCAGAGATGTTTATGCTACTGCTGTGTCTTCTCCTCTCCAGGGTCTGGATGCAGTAGGTCAGACAGCAGCAGATCATTTTTCACTCTGGAAACTCAGGGTGTTTTACACCTGGGCCAACTGATTCGAGGGTGCCAAGAATGGGGCACACCTGGCTCCCTCCAAGCCCGTGGGGCACCAGCGTCCTGCAGTGTCTGCCCGTCTGTGCCTCTGCCCCCAGGCCTTCTTCTGGGTCTAAGCAGGATGAACCAAGGACTAGGAATCAGAAAGATTGCAAGGTGGGCAGGGCTGATGTGGTGCCTTTCTCCCTGAAAGCAGATGCTGGCCATAACCCAACTTCGTCCTGCTCGTGCTGCCACGGACAGGTGGGTGTTGTGCAGTGGCTGCAGAGGTCATGCAGTAAGTGAGATACCCTGCTCCATCGAGGGCTCAGGTGGCAGTCCCTTTTCTCACTCCCTCAAAACTCCTTGCTGAGGTGCTGTCTGCAGTTCTCACCTCATTATTGGTACCTTCTCAAACAAAGACCTCTCTGAGTCAGAGGACAGCTCTCTAGACTCTGCTGCACCTCCTTCCTTATGGGGGTGTTTTCATTTTCTTATTTGTACAAATACATGTATCTCAGGTGATAAGAAAAAACATATGAACTACAGACCAGTCAGACGTGAAAGGATTTGCCTGCTATCAAACCATGGATTTACTTTTGATGTGCCTTCTGCACAGATTGAAAAGATTGGTGTCCAAACCTGGGGAGATTACGCAGACCAGTTCTATTTGCACCAACAATTAACATCATAGGAGTCTTTGTCATAGGTTGTCATTGAAATCACATCACCGGGGGCTGCTGGCACCCTTGGCATACCAGACCACTTGGACAAAGGCTCAAGTTGTTCACAAATGATGGACTTTTATTTGGGGTGGCCGTGATGCCTTACACAAAGCCTCTAATTATTCTGGAGAGTTATGGATGTCAAATTACATGTCCCAAAGACATCTGCTGCTGAAGTCTGCACATACTTTCTGAGCTCCATCCTGTAGGTTATTTGTGAATTGCACTCTGAGGTAATTTTAAACTTTTACTATTTTTGAGTTGTGTTACAGGAATTCTCATTGAATATTTATAGGAGAAAACTGTCGAGTCCACACCAGTACACAATCTGGCACCTAATTTTTCTGTGGCCAATTAAAAATTGTTAGTTATCCCAAACTGGGTTTAAACAAATGTAATGGGTAAATGTTCAGTTCTGAGCAGCAGGCTAATTTGCTATCAGTTTAAAGGGAAAGTAAAACAAAATACTCCAAAATACTTTTAAAAGTGAAATGAAGCATTTTAACCCTCTATCACAACGATATTTGCAGATGCCCCAGCATCACAATGCAGGTAGAACCTCCTCACCTATCATATTCCTTCCTCAAACATCCTACCCTGTGACGCTTTGCCCTTCTCTTCCCCACTTACTCTGCAACAGCCTGAGAAGGTCATCAGCCAGGAATATTTAGACAAAAAGTAGCTTATTAGCAGCTATTTGCACTGTGCAGGGTGGACCGTGTCCCTTTTGTTAGGGTCTGCACAGTGAGCCGTGCTCAGTCACAGACTCGGGAACAAAATCTGGGCTACACCCAGGTGACACAGCAGCAATGCCGGCGGGCAGGAATCTCGGACTGCCTGCTAAGCCTCTGGCAACACAGACTGCAGGTCTCAACTCCTGTATTGCTGCTGTATCTCGTCTCCTGATGTAAGGAACCCGTAAGTTCAGGGGCTGAGCTCTTTTTCTGGAGCTGATGTCCAGCTAGAGCTGCCTGAGGAGCCGCCAGTGCAAGGGGCGTGCGGTGGCTGTGTGTGCCACAGTGTGCCACTGCAGGACACATCTTCCTGGTGGGGGCAGGAATGATCCTCATCCCTGCATCACTGGGACAATGTGAAACCATCAGATAACTGTAATCACTTCCTGGACCGTGGTCCAGTTTGTAAGCTCATCTTAAATCATTGAACAGAGCCAGTGAGGGGAGCAAGAGAACTACCTTTTTATTTTAATCATGAAGATTCATTTATCTAGTGATGACAAAAACAAACTTGGAAAAAGCTCTTCTTTCCAAGAGAGCAATATTTTTCCACATGCAAAATACCCTGCTTCCATGTTCCTCCAAAGATCTTTGGACAAATTTTGATGGCTATAATTCAAGGAACAAGAAAGATACATAATTGAAAATCTTATGCTTCAGCTGTATAAAACGAAACTAAACCTGCCATATCAGGTTCATTTCTGAGGATACTGTCTAAAAGAATTGGCTCAATCTACAGTCCTTGGGATGTTTGTGTTTTGCTTCCAAGATTCATCCAACCTGAAGCCTGTTTGTAGGGACAGTCTTTCTATGTGGTCTCTTGGTATCGGGTCCAGGGCTGGATGAAGACTTCTGGCAGGAGCAAACTCATCTTTCCTGGGCAAGAGATAGAGGCACACATCTGATCAGGGGATGGGAGAAGGACTGAGGAAACCCTGAGACAGAGGGCACCATAACTGGGTTTCAAAGAGTTCTTGAGAAGAAGGGCAATTGAAAAGAGAAAGTTTGGGCAGCACTGATTTAATGCAAGAACACCAGAAATGCAGTAGGATTCAGTGACAAAATGAGAAGAGATTTGCAAGAGACTGCCATATTGAACCATGGGGGCTGCCAAACTTACACTGAAGATTAATAAGAATAAACTTATTTGAGATTAAAAATAACACACAATACTAGAAAATAATTTATTTGGGAGAGCTGAATAGCTGTGATCAACAGTTGTCATAATACTGAGAGGAATTTAGTTTGAATGCAATGAAATTTCTGTTAAAGGTAATATAGAAAAAAACCCACTGAAGTAAAGAGCTTGGTAGGACTGAGAGAAGGGGGATAATCAGAAATTACAGACAAAGGCAGGTTCTTTAAAAAAGAGAAGACAAAGGTTTAGAATTAATATTAATTTTTATATTTCAGGCGATAAATTATATTCCATTGAAGAGAGGCAGAAAGTAGCAGCTGCTGAGGACAATTGACCATCATTTACTGCATTTTGTTTTGAATGATGTGACGCTGGCTTCTGCCAAGACAGAGTGACTGACTGTGAAGGACCTCTGCTCTAATCCAGCGTGATACCTTCAGGGTTTCATAACGTCTCATGACTCATCTAACATTTTATACAAACTGAACGTCTCAAAGATGATAAACTCCCTAGAATAGATTAGCAGTTGCTTAACACCAGCATTTATGAGTAAAGCTCCAGTGTGGTACTTGCTGTGCCAGGAAGGCTGACACCATGGATGACAGCATTTGCAGAACAGTCAAAGGAATCACCAATTGCGCTTGACTCGTGGCCACAGAGCTAAATACAGATTTCAGATTGAAACCTTGGCAAAAGGTCAGAAAAGCTCAGTTGCTTGCAACTGCATTTGAATAAAGGGGGTTATAGGAAAAAATATTTTCAAAAGTATGTGTATCTGATGAGAAAGGCTAAAAATAAAGTGCTGCTTCTACATCACTGTCAATCATTGCTGAAAAAAAACCCCAAAACCATGATGCATTTAACCTTGGATAAATTTAAGGAATCTGAGCTATGTATCACTCAGTTCCAACCTTATAAACACCTGAACTGGTCATTCTGACCGTCTAGAACTAGTCAGTAATGCTTCATTGATTGATATAAATCTTAAGCATGCTATGCAGTTAGCAAAATAAGAAGTATAAATATAGTTTAGGGATAAAGCTTAGTCCTCTTCACATTGCATACAGATATTATTAGATGTGCTGTATTTAATAAAAGTGGTTGGAAAACAAAGGAAAAAAAGGAAAGGAATAGGACCTTAAAAGGGGTATTTGGTTTTAATTTGTAGAGAAGAATTGTGTAGGCTTGACTCCAAGGCAAAAATTTTTGCTGTTCTAAATTCACTGCAACAGCAGCCAGGTTTCAAAAGTGTTTTGCAATTTTGTTTATAAATTTCTTCATTACTCCCCTTGGTTTTCTTCCATTATTTCTGAAAACGTCACTAGAAAATCTGGGATCTCCCAGTGACTACCAGCATCCAGACAGAACCAACAAAGGAGAATTCTTCTGGTAAAAAGGCATTGAATCATGAAAGGATCGATCTTTTCTACTGGTTTTGCAGATATAGGAACAAAACACCATACTTCAATTATGATGCATTTTGTAAAGGGACACCAAGAACAGAATTGTTGGATTTGGTGCACTAACAAGCTGCCTCAGCAAGTCACAATCAATCAGCAAATTACACTCAGTGTACATTTGTACCAGCATAATTGTTTCTCAAATGTTTCCATTTTGGTATAAACACCAAAGAGTTTTGAAATATTTTCAATTAAAAATATTTTTTTAATTTTCATTTGCTATTAGCTAGCCACTTACTTTTTTTCCTTTTTGTTTGTATTGTGGAAAGGAGATCAGAATGAGCACTGAACTAAAGAAAGGGAAGAATTCATTGAGTGCCCATAACCAAAGGCAACTGAAACAAGAGTCAGAGGAAACAGATATTAATACCTTCTCACCACCCCTTGTCAAATTGGGCATATTTATGGGGAAGATGGGGATTTTTTTTTAAAGTACTTTTCTCTTTCACTGCCAAAGAAGGTAAAGTGGAGCTAATAGAGCAAAGGAAATATTTCCCCTGTACAGATCCCTGCTGATATCAGTGCCATCCCCTACAAACTCACAGTTTGCCCTCAGACACTACCCAGCCAAGTTAGTGGAATGCAGAATGTGCAGCCTGATAGACTTCTTGTTTAAACAGTAATACTCGTAACAGCCCCTTTGACTCTGAGTCCTCTGTATCTGTAACAGCAGGAGACAGGACTCATTTCTATATGAAACTCAGGTAACCCTGTTTTCTTGAAAAAGGTTTGTTGAGTGAAGGGATTGACATAAATTGGATATGTTAAAGGAGAGGGGTGGTAGGAGCAGATGATGTTCTGTGTCTTGACTTTAGATTTTTACACTGTCTCACATGTGAGCTTTATAAGTAACTTGGGGTTTTCTGGTTTAGAGGATGTTAAGTGGCTGCAAAACTGATTGAAAAATTGTATCAAGGAATAGTTAACAACTGTTACTATCAAACTAGAAAGATCTTTTGAGGGAGGTTCTGCAAAAGACTTCTCTGGTACTACTCAGGAGCTTTTTCATTAATATTGTGGCCCTGGGGGAAAAAATATTTGCAATGCTCATGGCTGACACAGCTCTGAGAGATGATGAGCACACCAAGAATGAAGGCCAGAGTTTAGAATAGTCTTGAAATACTTGTTTGATAGTTTTAAAACAGTTGATTTAATTCAGTAAAGACAATGGCAAAATACTACACTTAACTAAAACCAAACGTAAAAGACAAGCTGAAAAATGGGCTGGATAGGAGAGGGCTGGTAGGTGGCAAACTGAGCATGAGCCAATGGTGTCAGGCTATCGTGAAAAAGGCAGAGGTTAAAGTGTGTTGTGGGAATGGGTGTGTTGTTGGAGACACCTGAGGTAATCTTTCCCCTTCTCATGGCATTAGTTGGAACTTAAATGATGCTCTGTCCAGCTGAACTCAGCACTCTGTAAAAGACAAAATAGAAGCAGCCCGAAGAAAAACAACAGTAATCTAGGAAGTGTGACATAAAGAAAGACTGAAGGACTCAGGGCTTTTTAAATTAAAATAACTGAGAGAAAACTGGTGGAAGACATTATAACAATCTGCAACTGTATAAAAAGCTCCTGCAAAGAAGAAAGAAGTGAAACATTCTCCTTGTCTATTGGGAACACAATAAGAAGTGACAGGCCTGAACAGGTGTATAGAAAATGCAGCTTAGACATCAGGGAAAGACAGTGAAGCATTGGAACATACCAGGAGTCTCAATAAGCAGCAATTGCTAAAGACAGACCAGACAAATGTCCACCAGGAATAAGAAGAAAATTTGAGGACTGTATGTGGCCAGGAACTGCCTGGGACTGGGAACTTAGTGTTATTTTGGTCAGAGAGAGGCTTTGATGGACTCAGCACCAGGCCCACTATCACAGTTGAAACCTTTATTAAACTTGGTCCAGATTTGTACTTTCATGGGGAGTACAGGACAGGACTACTTGTATGAGGGTTAGAGTTCAACTTGACTGGATGAATTGTGGTGATGACAAATGTGCAGATCTCACAGTGCTTCATGATTACTTCTACTACTTGATACTATCTAAAGGGCAACAGTACTTATAGATTATGAGAATATTTATTGTTTCATCTAAGCAATAGTGTGTCAAAGCCTTAGCCAGCAAAGGTATCTCCCTGTTTTCTTCTTCAGAAATAATCACTTTATATTTATGAAAACAGATCACTTTGTTCCCATTGCTAAACTGTGGGAGTCTGCCAAAAGTGTGAAATACATGCCAGAGTAACTTAATCAGGCACTATGCTGTGCACTTCAAAAAGTTCCCTGCTCCACTGGATCAGAGAGTTCTAAGAGTTCACAGAGGTTGAGATTGTGAGCAGAACAGAAAGATGTATCTACATGAAAACTGGCACAAAATCCAAGGATGCATTGATCTGTGCTCTTACAAATGCACTTACCAGATAGTGTCATTATTTTCCATAAATTGTCCATGTGGGCCTAAGAAATGACCAAAGGAAGACAGACAATTGGTAATCTATCCTTACTGGACATTAAATCTTGGTCAGATTGTATCCAGCCAACATACTGAACCTCTATGATCTCATGGCACTTACGGCAATACATACACATAGAAAGGAACAAAATTTGAAGTGATCAGGCCAGGTCCTGAGTTTCTGCTTGCATTAAAATGATCAGAGGACTTAGAAGCCGTTTTTTTCCTAAGGAAAAACTGCCATGGGCTGACTCTGAGTCACAACCATCTCTGTTTCCTCTCAAAATATGTCAAAAGACTTCCTAACACTGAAAGCTGCTGAGTGAATCACTCAGCACGGTGCGAGTATCATCTCTTGATACCTGGTACTGTCTTCTCATATCATGACCTTTTCCTTTCCATTTCTTTTCACTCCTGCCCCACTACTGCCCTAGCTGTTTCTAACAACTCTCCTACTTGTCCCTTCCTGTGCTCTTTCACCTCACCTTTCTATCTCTTCCCACCTTGTAGCCCTGACTGTAGACCTCACAGAAGTTTTTATTTCTCTGCATTCAAGATGGGTTTTATTTTTTCTAATCCATGTTGCCAGTACTCCAGCTAGGAGACCATTTCTTCTCTGTTGATCATCCTAGCGGCCAGAAAAGCCTTGCTCTGTCCCTACGGTGCCAGCCTGGACCATGCTTGGCTGGATTGCAGGCTCGTGCCCTGTGGTCCTGCTTACAGCCTCAGATGAACCAGAGGAACAGACTCTAAAAATGTTAGCTGCCGACCTTTGTGTTTGAACAGACACAAATGCATTTCTCAGACAACTCCACCAAGTTTAAATTGCTTTCCTTAGGAAGAGCCAGAGACATGTCTCACTTTAGTAACCCTAATCTGGGCCAAGTTTTAAAATGTGAAGGCTTTAATAATTTTTTTTTAAAAAAAAGGTTCTAAAGAGAAACAAACAGGCAAAAAAACCCTCAATAGCATAATGTAAGTACTTTTCTTCCTCTTGGTCATTTCTCAACATTTCTTCCTCTCCTGTTCTCAGAAGCAACAGAAGTTTTATATAGGTCCAAGCATTGTCCTACCCCAGATGTGTGACAGGAGCCACTGGAAGGTTTGCTTAGGACCACACTGTGTAGAGGTGTTTTCATGTGCATCTCTAGCAGGAGACCCTGCTAATGTGACTGTACTTTTTTGGGTAGCCCAGCTAACTTATTCAGAGCTCTCTGTAGCCTTCCTGCCCACCCTGAATGATACCATGACAACCTAGATCAAGGAGACTTGGCTTTGCAGGAAAGTCACCCAGCCCATCCTTACCAGTACGTCGAAGTGCTGCAGGCTCTCACTCTGCCTCACAATCTGCTTCCCTGCCCGGGAACTGATCTGCTCCTTGGCGTCTCACCTAGGCTAACCCTCTTTCTCTGGCAGACAACACATCTCTTTGAAGACAGCCTTGCTAAGGTGACATTTTCCAGAGCCATTTCTGGGAGGCGGCCTCCCAGCATGGCAGGTGTTGGATTAAGTTGGTCTAGCACTGTTGTAAGCAAAATGGTGCCTTATGTCTGGCTAAAGCTGACCGTGGGTGCTGCTACTCTACTACTCGAACCCAGCTTCCTTCAAACAGGACCTTTTCTCATTGTTGTTGAAGGTCACATGTGGATACACCTTTCTAGGAATGGTGAAACTTTCTGCCCATCCTTAGGTATTAATACAGTAGCAACTGGTGCTTCAAAAGTTCACAGCTAGGCAGAATTTAGCTGGCTCTTAAAATAAATTAGACCCTGTTGGAAAAGATACTGTTTTTCTTCTTGTGAGCTGACTTTTCCCATTTTCCTGCGTGGAATATTTTAACTCAGTTTTAATTGGTTTTGCTTTGTTGAGTTTTTTAAGAAAAAAATCTCATTGCTATTGTTGTAACAATGAGATGTTGCAAAAATAAGTAGAATGTCAGCTGTGTGGTCAGCAAAAAGTAACACAGCTCTTACATTCAAATGGATGTAGATGTTCATGTATTTAATTATTTGACCAAATTCAGTAAGAATCACCCTACTGATCAATTCACCTGCCACATTTAAATCAATTTCTAGACAGAGAAGGACATTTCGAGGTGTATAACTTAAGAATAGTCTCTTGATTTAAGTCTGAAAGTATTTCTTTGTCATAATCCTTCCTGACCAAACTTACTTTCATTTTGAAGGAGATACCAAGAATATAACTTACATCAAGGGAAATATGCAATGTCTGGGATGGACACTGATTTATAATCATACTACTAGGAGGTTATTTCACTATTTTATTTTTCTTAACTGAGCTCCATAAAATTGGCAAATTACCTAATTATATAAGCTTTTGAGTACTCAAAGGGGCTTATTTAAGTGTGTCCTTTTGTCAAACAATGTTTATTGGCTTGGTAAAAAAGTCCTACCTCCCCCATAATGGCTACCTTTATTATGTTAAGAAATAAAAAACACCAGATATGTGGATCCTGAAGGAGCAAGATCCATCACAAATTTCCTACTAGGCATATAAAGTAAACATTAACACTTTTCTCTTGCTTTTTATTTACTATTTAAAAGAGTAGCCCCAATAAGAGAATACTACAGACATCTCTTAATTAAAACAAGTAATTTTCTTGTTTGGTAAAAGTATTACTATTTTCAAGTAAAATCATTTATTGAAACTCCTGTATGTAATTTCTTTTTTTTTTCTGTCTCTGTCTTAGATAACCCTTTATAACTCTGCTTTTCTGATATCAACAACAGGAATGTAGTAATGCACATCCAGATCTTTACATCCTGGCCATTCTTACCAAAGCCCAGTGGAGTTTGCAGCTCAGAATGTTATAGTCCTGCAAGGATTTAAGCTCACAGGATAGCAAGTGCTTTAACTTCCTCAGCGGGCTCAAACCTCACACAGGTGAGATCAGAGGAGCCCTCTTGTGCCTTGGGGATGTCCTGGTGGCTGGGACTCAGGTGTCTGCCCTGGAACTGCAGTTTGGACAGTTCTCTGCAGAGCAACTGCACTGACACCCACCAAGGCATTTTGTACTTAACAGCAACAGGAAATCTCACAGCAGGCACAAATACTCCTTTAGTGCATTTAAAGCTGCTTTCTAATAACAAAATAGCACAAACAAATGAACATCAGATATAAAGATACTCCTAAAAGGCATGTTTTCTTGAAAAGAAGTGAAGATAGATAAAAGTCTTAATTTATCTCTGCAGAAAATCTTCCAGACTGAGAGACAAAAGGAAAAATCATATGGGTCCAATTTGGTCTGGGCAAAAACTACAGGCTTCTGTAATGCTAGCCCAGTTTCCAATGGGAAAGGAGTGTATAGAGAGGATTATTTGTGCTAATTGTTAGGAAGGCCATCAGATAGTATTCTATTTTGAGAGCAGAATTAGGAAGGTATTTCATAATGCTAGAGAGGAAGCAAACTCCACACCAGCACTGGGTACATAAGCATTTTACAATTCTGAGGCAAAGCATATAAAGAGATGCTTTTGTTGGCTATTAATACAATTATTTGAGGAACCTGGATAAAAATAGCAATGAATCTAGTATTTTCACGGAAGAGAAGAAATTGTATATTAGCATTACTGAAATGCACTGGGATTACTGGGGAGCAAGGAATACATAGAAGAGGCAGAGCAAATGGCCAGCCTCTGTTAGGGATATCTCTGACAGATCTAGAATTACTGCCAAGTCCAAACAGCAGGAGAGAGGATGCAAATGTGTTACTGGTGAAGGCCAAAAGGAATCTGGTCAGGGTCTATTCCAAAGCATCGAGGTGAAGGAAAAGAGAACAGGATTTGTTACTTGTCAAATACCTGCATATTTTTTATTGGGAGATTAATGACAGAGGTCTCAAGAGGACAACAGTAAAAATGCCTTTAGTTATTGACACTTAATAATGGTGACTTTCTAAGACCAAAGGATAAAATAACTATTTCTATGGGGGAAAAAAATAATCTCTGGATTGGATCTATTATATCTGGTGGTTATTATCTGGTCTGGTTATAATCACTATGAGCAAGGCGAGTACCACTTAAATACATAAATATCCTTCAAACTTAATCTAATTTCTGTTTATCTGCTTCATGTTTCAAAAAACATAACTAAAACTCTATATGAACCAGTACAGAATACCTCTAAAAATTATGAGAAGATTAATTTATAAATTACTTATTCATTTGGAGCGTCCATCCATCTGCATTTCTCTGGAGGCTTGAGCTGCTTTTCTTATTGATCACAAGTAGATACTCCTACTCGAAGAAAAAGGCCAGTCCAGGTATTTCCAGCTAAACACAGCACCTGCCTGACCAACCAGGCAGTACAGGCAGGCACCACATTCTGCAGAGCCAGGGGAGAGGAAGAGCCTTTTTCTTTCTACTCCCAGCTTAGTTTCAGAGAGAGAGGAACTGGCCAAAAGAAGTGTTAAAAACTTATGCAAGGATGCACTTTTCAAATGCTCCTCATTTCTCATTCTCTTGCCACAAAATTCTGCGCTCCATGATCTTTTTAGAAATATGTCAATTTGTAGAAAACTGAGTACAGGCACACCAAATGGGTCACCTCCAATCAGAGGAGTTTGGGGATCCAGCTGCATCTCAAAGAGCAGCCTTACTTAATGTCTTTCAGATTCACCTCAGTGCACTTCAGAAATGAAAACAGCAGTTTGGTTTGTTAATATATTAACAGAGTACGAGAGAAAACAAAGATTTGCTTGAAAACAAAGTTGGAAGAGAAGAAAATAAATAAGTAAACGTAATTCTAGGTGGTCTTTGAAACGGAAATACCTCTTTAACTTGCTTGTGCCCCAGCTGTTAAGGACAGCACAGAAGGGGCAAATGCAGCACCCTGTCCTTTACACCTCTGTCTTCAGGATTAGCTTTGTAAGTCAGTGGGACAGGGCCTTCCCTGCTGCCACTGCACGTGGTGGCATCTCCTCTGCTGCCTCACCACCCTGCCTTCCTCACGGGCAAGGGAAATGCAGCATTAAGATTTATATGGAATTGGATTGCAAAGGCTTCCTCTCACCACCTCATGTTGTGTTTCCCACCTTTGGTTTTTGGACTGCAAAATGGAAAGGCAGCAAACGGGTTTCTCCCCGCCACCCGAGGGCTTCCGCTGGCATTCCCAGCATGGCCCCTCTAGCAGGAAAGGCTGTAATACAAACCACATTTCAAAGTAAAATACTTTGTAAGTCATTTATCACAAGAAGTGTTCCTGTACGTACATCTTACACCACTCATCATTTTCAGCTCCTAACCAGCTTTCCACAGAGATTGCATATACAGATGGCAGACTTGGCAATCCTTTCTTTTCTCACTTTCTTCTTCCTTTTCTCTGCCTTCCCACCCCATCACTTTTGGAGGCCCCTACCATCACAGAACCTACCTTGTGAAAGTGAAGAAGCTATGAGCTTACTTAACACAGACGTGAAAACTCAGATTTAGATTTTTTTCAGGTTCCAAATAGTTCAGATTTTAAGAATGTTATCTTTAGCACCAGAGAACATTTGAATTTGATGGAATTCACACCATGCTGTGCTCATAAAGTGCACATTGAGACACAGAGAGCTGGCTAACTAAGGAGAGCAGTCGAACAGACCGGGGGTGGGATTCCTCCCTTCCTTCTTCTCCCCTCAGCAGTAGCGTCAGCAGCCTGCCTTCAGCCCTTCCTGAGAGCCACGAAGAGAGAGGCTGCTGCCTAGCGGTGGCAGAGAAAGGCAGAAAGCGTCCTGCTGCCACGCTTCACCACGGGGCACTGCACAAGCAGGATGGAGGGAAGGTCTCCTGGCCCCAGCCACCTCCCTCTCGAATCCTCTCGGGCAGCAAACCTCAGTTCTGGGCAGCACCAGGGGAGGGCTGGCTCTTTGGGAGCAGTCAGTAGCCAGGTGACCTTCTTCTTTCTCTGTCAGCAGTGGGCTAGGTGGGGAATGGCACTGCCAGAACTGGCTCACAAGGCTCCTGTAGGCAAGCAGACAGATCCTCTGAAGTCCTTGTCCATGAGGCACCATCGGCATTAACCCAGTTTCCAGAGCAGGATTAGGGTGGTCCTTTCAACACTCCAGCATATTCCTCAAGAACGTGACAATAAATACAAAATTACCACTGATTAAGATGGCTCACTGCACAAATTCTAGACAACTGTGCATATTAATGTGGGCAGGACAGCATTTCTGAGCAGTGTGCCCATATAAAAAAGTTACTTTAAAATCAAAGAAATACAGTGACTAAAAACCCCACTCCCAAGGAGCGATAGATTGTAACCTTGGTTACAATCCTGGTTACACCAGCTCCAGAGTGTTCTAAGTAGTGTGGAAACACAGGATGTCCCTCTATGACTCCAAACAGAAAAGTGCTTTCCCAGTCTGTAAACATCGGAGTAGCATGGGGGAACAGGAAAGTAATGTTCTCTCTAGACATGCTACTACAGCTCTGGTACTGTATTATACATCACACACTGATGTCTTAATTTTAAAATGGATATAGAAAAAGAGGAGAGGGAAAAAAAGCCGCAGAAATTATCTGAGGACTGAGAGGGGGGAAAAAAGTCTTGCATTGAGGGCCGTCTGCTGTGGTCCAGTGACATTATAAATCTAGTTTAGGATATCTCAGTTCAAATAAAAAATATTGTAGCTATTTGACACCATGTCCAAAAGCAGGACAAGTTAATTATGCTGGCTTAAACCTGTTCCTAAATTTATGAAAAGGTAATTTTATCCTGAGCAACTTCATGTTGGATGAAGTATCATGTGTCTGCACTACTCTAACTCTGTGTCAGATCAGGTAATGTCTGTTCCCCTGTATCTGGCATAAATCCACCACAAACCCATAAATTCAGCATAAATACCATATCATGTTCAGTAATTTATGCACCAGAAACATGATCATGTGCTCCTGTATTATCTGGATCAAAATGATGCTGACAAAGGACTTGACAGCTCTGTGACAAGCAAATTAAAACATGATCCAGTACCGTGTAAGTGATACCATGGTAAGAAAATACTGAAGGATACTACAGAGTGCTTTAAATTAGCACAGGGTGGATAGAAAGAGCAAGGCCCACTGGGAGAAAATCAAGACCAGTCAAATATAAGCAAGACATTTTAAACATGTTTAAGTAAGGGTAAAATAATTCAGAGGATAACACTACCAAAGAAAACACTGGATTTCTCCACTAAAAAAATGATGGATTTTTCATCTTCCGGGGTCTTGAGATCAAGACTTGAAGTTACTCTGAAATATGTGCTTCAGTGCTACTGGGGCAACACAACTGGCTAGAACATAAAGGAAGGCAGAATAGCTAAGCACCGCAGTCTTTTGGAAATCTATGTTTCTCCATTATGGACTATAATGTCCTTCTGAGCATACCTCTAATGAAAACTTCCCTTCCTCATGTATGTTTGCTATAGTAGATGAGACAAAATTAGGAATTATAAAATCTTCCCTGTGGAGAGAAAGAAGTCACTAAATTATGCAACAATACACAAAGAAACTGTTTCATATAAACAGAGAGGAATGCTTACATACAGATATCAGATGATCAGTAGTAAAAGTAGGAGTGGATTAACAAAATACATTCATAATTAAGGGTGGAATACCTTTATATTCATTCCAAAATTTTAAGGCCAGAAAGTGCAGTGGGCTACATCCATTAGGTAAATGCAATTTTAATGCTTTACTGATTATCCTTGCAGGCAAGCTTAATAACAAAAGTATTCAAAACTGTTGTTAGTTTATTCCAAGTAAAGGTAATAAATTGAAACAAACAAACAAAACAAAACAAAAAAATCAAGCCACATTCTGACTGTTATGTCAAACTACCGAACCTCTTGTCAAACACTGTATGGCAATGAAATGTTCTAATCCAGTGTGACCGGTGCCCCCTGGTAATAAGATTTATCCAACGTCATTTTATAGGCAAACAGCTGTAATACACAAGTGCACATAAGTGCACTTCTTTCGACCCCATTTTCAGCACTGCAATAAGACAGCTTGCCCACCAGCCTTGTCACTGGGATGTGGTAGCACTCAGTATGGAACAGGGAAGTCTAATACCCCATGAGATACTGCCTAGAAAATCCAGGAGTTGCAAGTGGGCTTAGACTGGAGCTGATGCTGGATGGCAAAACCTGTGAATCCCTGGTTGTCAGGGATGTCTCCTCCATTGTCATCTTCTTCCTCCAAGAACTGAGTAAGTCCCAGACTTAATCCAGATTACAGTTATTTTGTCACTTAATGATTGGTAAGAATTTGACCCAGCCTTCAGAGGGTCCAAGTATCTAGGTAGCTAAAAAGTCTAGAAAAGAAGAAAGCTGCACAAATTCTGTTTAACTGTAAGCTATGCTAATGGCTAAAAAATTGTCTTTAACAATAAATTATTCTACCTGCTAGAAATTGTAGGTTACAGTTAGCTGTGCTGATTGTTAAAACTTTAATGTTATCAATAAAGCTCTAATCATAACCACAACTGTGTGGCCACAGGTCATTCTACCAAGGATCCCTCAAAGAACCTGCCTGTCCCATAGTATTGTCAGGTGAAACCCAGAAAAACTTGCGATTTTGCTGCTCTTTTACATAACAGTAGAGTAGTAATAGTTAATACAACATTTCAAATATTAATTGATTCAGTAGAATGTCAGAATGGTTTGTGTGAGAAGGGGCTGCAGACTGTGAGAATAATATTGGAGTAACGTGCTGTATTAAAAAGAAAAGTTTTATACAGACTTGGTTGAAGTGAGGGCTTTTACAAGAGAAAAAGTATACTCCAGCAACAGATGAGAAGATTCCCAAACTGTCTGGGAAAGAAAACATTTGAAAAGACAGTGCTTTTGCCAAAGTCCAGCAGTAAATATGGAAAAGAAGCCAGAGGTTCAATAGATATATGCATACTGGTAGGGTAACATTTCTTTCAGTTGTCTAATGGTGTTCTTTGATAGTTGTGTTTCTCAAACAATCAGAATTCTTGATAATGCACAAGACTAAATTTTGTATAACTACATATAATCAGTACATCTAGCTTTCTGGAAGCCAAATATGTTATGAGTGTGTCCTCTTGCTGACTCCTCCAGCAAAAACAATGGTAGTGATAACAAATACGTGTCTAAACTAGTGTTTTAGCACCATAAACCACTCCCTGTTTTAAATTTGTCAACAGCATCCTAGAGTTTCTATCCCTAAACTATCTGTAGAGATACTGCAACTGGATTTTCAATATTTTGGTTGAGTTGCAAATAATAATTTCTAATCAAATGTTGCAAGAATGTTTTCTATTCCTATGAAGCAAACTAAGAAAACAGAAATAGGAATTGTGGTGAAAAATGGCAAATCAAGTCAAGGTTTTGCTTCAGAAGTTACATGGCTCTTTCCTACATAATGGCATAACATTTTCACATGCACTTGCCACATGTGAATAAAAGCCATTTTTTCCCCATAAACAGATAACCAAAATTCAAATTCCTCATAAAAGAGCTCCACAGAAAATGGAAGTGGAGCAGAAGATGGATTCTGGTGATATTCTCCAGAAACAAGTCCCACTGACTGCAGAACCAGGTGACAATTGTAGAGCTTATGTCTCTTCAAAATTATCACACTGGATGAAAACTCTACTATTTTCTTGAGCTCCTGATTAGTAAATACAGAATTAATCAGAGTTACAGCATTCGTTGACTCTGTTAAGAATAGATTTCTTAAAAGAAAATGTATTAAAAGGAAAAACCCCTACATAAATCGGTGCTTGGACAGGGAAGTGAGAATGACGAATTGAGCCTAAGAAGCCACTCTGGTGCCGGGCTCGGCAAGGCGGCAGCGCCTCTGCCTGCCCCGCGCTGGGAGCCGAGCGCTGCCGGGGCTTTGCTCTCGCCCATCCATCCCCTCGCACATTCCCACCGCTGGATTTGGCGGCCGGCGCTGCTCCCGGCGCTTCTCCTGCCCGCAACAAGCTCTTCCTAGGTACCTCTACATAATATTTGGATGAGTTTTATCCAAACCTTTGCTCCAGCTTAGCGACACCTTTTCTTTTTTCTTTCTTTTTTTTTTTTTTTCCCCTCCCCCTAAGAGAACAATTCAAAGCATCCATCCTCTCCCCTGCTTCAAGCACCCGAGCACCACCTGCTCCTTCCCCCGGCGGCCGCGCCGAGGCGGAGATGCCCGGCGGGCCGGTCCCTGCGCTTGGAGCGGCGCGGATGGCAAGCCGCAGGGGAGCGATGCCGCAGCCGGGACCTGCCCCGGCCCCAGCGCCCGCCCGGCTCCGGCAGCGCCCGCTCCCGCAGCCGCCCCGGGTTTCGCTTCCCGAGGCGAGGCGCAGGGAGCCGTGCCCGGCGGCGGTACCTGTAGAAGTAGTGCCAGCAGAAGAGGCAGCAGAGGAGGCGGCAGCCCAGCGGCTCGAGGCGGGGCGGGCTGCGCAGCGCCAGCAGCAGCGCGGGCACCAGGAAGGAGGGCAGCTCCTGCAGGAACCAGGCGCAGCGCGCCGGCAGCCGGCCCCGCGGCCGGCACAGCCGCTCCTCGTGCTTCCCGTAGCGGGACGGCACCCGCAGGTACAGCGAGAGCTGCAGCAGCGCCAGGGCGCCCAGCAGCGAGCTCAGCGCCAGCACCAGCCCGGGGAGGCACTGCATGCTCGGGGGCGGGCGGGGGCAAGCAGCCCTCGGCCAGCGCCAGCCCCGGCCTTATTAGAGCCGCGGCCGTCACCCCGCCCCGCCGCGCTGCCTCCCCGCGCCCGGGCTCGTCACACGGCGCAGCCCCTCGGGCCGCAGCGGGCGAGGCGCCCCGACCCGTCCAGAGGGGAGCTGGCCCCCTCCAGCCCTCCCTCCCGTTCCATCCAGAGGGGAGCTGGCCCCCGCAATCCCTCCCTCCCTTCCTCCCGGCCCGTCCCGTCCACAGGAGAGCTGCCCGCCTCCACCCCTCTCTCCCGTCCCATCTAGAGAGGAGCTGTCCCCTTCCATCCCTCTCTCCTGCCCCGCCCGGAGGGAAGCTGTCCCCCTTCATCCCCGCCATCCGTCCCGCCCGCAGGGGAGCTGTCCCCCTCCATCCCTACCATACATCCCTGTCCCCTGTCCCTCCCTCTGTCGCTCGCCCCCTCCCTCCCGTCCCCCCGCACTGTCGGGGTCCCTCCCGCCCCTCCCGCCGCGGGTCCGGTTCGGTCCGTGCGGGGCTGAGGGCGGCAGGCGAAGGCAGGGAGGGAGGCAGGGAGGGAGGGGGCGGCAGGCCCCTCGGCAGACCCGAGCGGGGCCGCGGCCCGGAGGTGAGCGGGGGTGAGTCCCGCAGGAGGCGATGGCTGCCGGGCAGGTGGGAGCGGGCGGCGGAGCTCCCTTCCGCTGCCCCAGCGTGTCACCGTGCCCGCCGCTCGCCCGGCCATCTGTGCTGCCTGGGCTCCGCTCCGCCTGGGGCCCGGCAGCGCAGCTCCGTGCCAGGTGAAGAGTAGAGGCAGAGAGATGCCAAAGGTCGGATGGAAATGGGCAAATGTAGATGCTCGTGGTAGGACTAGGATAACACAGTCCAAGACCTACGAGTCTGAC
Source organism: Monarcha castaneiventris obscurior (assembly GCA_026261815.1). NCBI lineage: Eukaryota > Metazoa > Chordata > Aves > Passeriformes > Monarchidae > Monarcha > Monarcha castaneiventris. The sequence goes on from JAMPIT010000161.1 coordinate 2,903,741, forward strand.
AAGGCCAGGTCATTTTTGGCATAACCAGGGCATGCTGAACCTTTTTAAGTGCCCCGAGTTTTAATGAAGGTGGTCCTAATGTAAGTGTTAGATTTGGGGTGTGCTGAGAAACCCTTCAGTCTGAACCACATGAAGTAGTTTTGACAATAGTTTGCCTGAAACTACAGTCCTTTTCTTTGTCTGTTTCCTCAGGGATCTTCGCTTGGTGAGGATTAACAGGATGCTGAATTATAGCAGGAGGGCTAGCAGAATATTAGGCTCTGTATTTTTTCCGGCCATTACAGCATATCACCTCAAGGCCATAAATTAAAGTGTCATCCATGTCATTTTGCAGCTTCACTGAGAAAGCAGTTGGATACAGCTCCTCAAAGGATTGGATGCCACACAAAACTGCTCTTCTGGACAGAGGTGGTAATTGATTTTTATTCAGAGTCTGAGTGGTGAGTGCACTGATTTAGGATGTGGGCGACTTGGGTTCAATTGCATCTTCTGCTTAAGGTGATTCTCTTTTTGCAGAGGGAGACCAAACCACCATCTGTAGTCTATCCTGTAGTTTAGGGGAGGCACTTGTTCTATTATGCTGCCTATTCTTTGGGGCAGCTACTTAGGGGAGCAGAACTCTTTCAGTCACAGACAATTTCTCCCTGATCCTCATCGAGTGCTGTAGTCGCTAAGGTCATGTTTGTTGCAGTGAGTAAAACAGGTCAAGGTTTTTTTGACCTCCAAGATGTGTGACATATTATGGCTGTCAGCCACATGCCAGAGCACTCTTCCCCCACAGAAGATGCCTGTCTGCTTGCAAGCTGCCTGCTGCTTGCAGTCTCTGGTACATGCCATCCCCCACCTGTGTATGAAAGAGGGCAGGACCAGAACTGTGCCAGCTCTGCCAGCCATAAAGCAGTAGAGATGACCATGGGCTAGCAGCATTGGTACCTCTGTTCAAGCAGTACTTCCTGGCTGTGAACCATCAGCAGAGGAAGGTGCCTGTAGGACAGATTTTTGAAATCTGCATCTGTATCTTAATTACGAGGAAGTGGAACCCAAAACAAATGGTTGCATTGTAAAACAGTTGAATATGAGAACTTGTCAACCATAATATGCAAGTTTCTTGGGGAATTACTTCAAACTGCATCTAGCCTGATCCTATGAATTGAAGACACATTAGCAATAGAAGCATATTAGGGGCATTTATGGTGTGCGTCTTCTGCCCTAGTGCCTTCTGAAGGAGAACCAGTGATGGACTCAGACTTTCACAAAGCATATCAAAGCTCAGTATTTAGCTGGGGATGACTGTGGGATGACTTCAAAAGAATGCTTTGTATTCAAAGTAAAACCCTAAAAGAGGCATCGTGAGAACTAGAGAGGGGTGTGTTCTCAAACAGCACGAGTAGCTCCAGGCAGTCCCCTGTTCATCATCTTGGTTGGCTGGATTCAAGCTGAAGGGGTCTTGCTGTACTTATTTACAAGGAAAGACTAATGAACAGAAATGCTTCTAGTGGTGAAGCAGAGAGCTACCCACATAGAAACCAATTTCCAGTCCATGGAGAAAAGGAGGCACTTTTAAGGTGAGATTCATCTCATTCAAAGAGCTAATGAAACAGATCAATGAATCACAATGTAGAAAAGCTTGTTTCTCTCCACTGACTCTAAAAGATGTCTAGAGAACAGTGTCAGGGGAACTGAATCCCACTCTTGCTCTGTAAATTATGGTTCAGAAGAAATTTCTGTGGACTAAGACTAGTACTAAGTTAAGTACCATGGCATTCATGTTCATTGTTGGAAACAAACACTGCATGATTTTTTGTCATACTGCACAAATCTTTCCCTGAGAATTCCTTCTTCTTGCCTGAGTACCACATGAGGGATTGTGATGAGAAAGGTGAAAGCAGTGCTGCAAAAGCATTCTTTGTATTCATCAGGGGTTTTGAGAAGGTGACAAGGTCCAGTGTTGAAAGAAAGTGGTTTGTATAGGTTGGCCAAAAAAACTTTATTTTAAACCAAGCTTCATTTTTTCTATGGAAGCATATATGGATATCGTTTCACCAGCCCAAAGGAGCACCATGTAGTAATAAATCCTGCCCTGAAATTATCTCAAGTCAGCATGATCAAGCTACAGAACACAGACCATTTAATTCAGACTTTTTCCCCTCCAGTGAATTAAAGATATTCTGAATACTTTTTATGTCTCAACAGTGAATAATCCAGTGGGAGTATTTGCTGAAAAAATATTTCAACAATAAAGTGTTTGCAGGCCTGCTGAATTTGAGGGGAGAGGGGGGAAAATGTACAGGCTAAGCCCTGTTTGCATATCTGAGAGGTCTTCAGAACTCCTGGCTTATTTTATGTTTAAAAAGAAAAATCCAACCCTTCTGAAGAATTGAATTGTACAAAATGTATGGGAGGTACAAAATTACATTTGTCGTAGGTATATATTTATACATAGGAGTCATCTGGGGAAAAACTGTGGGCCATTTATAAATCTAGAGGCCTGTGGAGGTTTTTCAGGAGGAAATTATAGATGAAAATCAAGGTAATTTTGCACCACTGCGGGTCTCTTTCCCTAAGTTCAGGAGGTAGCCAAGAATCCTTGTGGCCCACTGTAGAATCTGAGAATGGCTGGGATATAGCATTCCCCAAGCTCAGCTTGTCACCTCCTGACACATCTGTGCCTCTTTGGACCCCATGGTGTGTCTGCACTCTGGCAGCTCTGGGTGAGAACAGGATGGTTCTGTTTGAGTGCCTTCCTGTGGCCAAGAGAAACTCACCTGAGAGAGCTCCTGTAACCTAGGATCAGAGCACAGTGAAGTAAGAAGTGCTCTGTCCCTTTCACCAAAAGGACCTGGAGCTTGAGTGCAGAGAGCACCATCAGGGGTGTCCCTCCATGAGTGAGAGGCTGCATGGTACTTGGTTGCTGGCTGGGGTTAAAGCACAACACAATTGCACAGCTATAACCTTTAGGAAGGGCTCATGATTGAGTGACAACGCTCAATAAGGTGAAGCTTTGTGTAAGGTAGTCCCGCAGATCTCCCTGTGCACTGGTGCAATTTTGAACAAATCTCTTTCCAGTGCTGACATGAATGTTGCTGGGCTGATGTTAGGAAACACTGGGAACCATCAACTGCCATTCACTGTTTGGCTTGCATCATATCTATCCTGTGCTGAATAAGGAACTCTCCATTTCCTCTTGCTTCATTTGCTATTGTGCTATTCTCATAAAATTTTTAATTCCGTAAAAGCACAGAGTTTATAATCCAATATAGATATTTCCCTCTCAGTCACAAGTAGTCTTTAACTACTTAGCAGGAGTTTTCATCCACTGATATTAGAAGCTGCATGACTGTCGTTTTGCATTGCATGTTAGATCCAGCAGGTGAAATTTGGAACACTTTTTTAAAAAGAGAAAATTATTTCAATTTCCTTCAAAGACATACGTGCATAGGAAGAGCAGGAACCATCCAACCTGTGGTTAGAAGAACTCTCTTTGTAAAGGTCTCTCCTTTGACTTGTGCAAGCAGCTGTAGAGAAGCATTTAAAACAGGACAAGTGGGCATGAACTCTGTTTGTGAAATTTAATAAGCAACTGTTACTTGTACTCCTAACACTGACGAAAGTGTGAGAATAGGTTTTGAGGAAGACAGGGCAGATTAGTTCGGTGTGTGTGAAGAAGGAGGAATAAAGCTTTTACAGGATTAACTTTAACCTAGTGCACACAGAGTTTTGCAGCAAGTTATTTTTACTAGTGTGTTCACATTGTTACTGGAATGAATATAAAAATATAAAACGTATGACCAGAAAAACCCCACAAACAATAGGTAGAGGCTTAATATTTTAAAACTTTTAAAGGCTTTCCTTTTACTTCAGATTTTCTTGAAAAATATCTATATAGAAAAGCCACGAGATAAGAATCTGATGCCCAGTTCTCTCCTTTAATTAACAGTCTTTTATCTGGTGACACTCTTACTATGGTTAGAGTTATGGTTTTCACATTCTGATCTCTGCACAGTTCTTTCAGCAGAGAAACCTCATTCTCTTTTACTTTTAAAGAGTACCTTTACACCCACACTGCCCCACCTATTCCAGTTTGTTAGCATTGAAACATCCTACCCACTCAATAGTACGGGAAGATGAGGGAACACACTCAGGTTAACAGTCTGAGCTCACTGAAGCTGAGCCAGAGAATCACAGAATGAAAAGCAGGGGGAGCTTGAGGAGCACAAGAGAATCTTCCTCATCTGGTGTCTGGTGTAAAGCACTGAGCCCACACAGCACAGAACTGCAGTTTCTGTACTCGCCAGAAGCTGGGACATTGTCATTGCAGACAGTTTCTCTGGGGAAATTGGTTATAAACTCTAATATGTTTCTCCCGATCATTGTAAACCACATATTTTCAAAGACTTCTTTCTTGGCATGTCCCAGATGGGGAGACCAACTCCTGACAGATTTCATGTGAATGCTCCAAAGCTGGGGGGTGCTAGAGCAGCTCAAAGAAAATGTCACTATTTATTTTTTAGCTTGATTAGTTATTTTCTATTCAGAAACAGTTGAATTGTTGGCTGACCTTTTCCAAATCTTTGAGCAGGCACCAAGCTTGGGAAATGGCAGACTGTATGGTTAGAGCTGGAAAAGTTATAAACAACATAAGACAGAGCCTAACCATGGGACATGCCAGGCATCCTTAATGATTTTTTTGGTATTTTTTCCCTTACCTGCCATGCATGGAAGAACAAATGAGGTAGAGCAGCCCCTACGCTGCCACATTTCGCTGCCTGAGCCGCAGGAGCAGCAGCAGGGTTTGCCACTGCAGCGCTGCTGCTGCCTGCCCAGCCTGTGGCTGGTGGCACGGGTAGAGCGAGCCAGCAGTGCATGCACCCTCTGGAAGCTCTGGCTGTGCCGGGTTGCCTTCCCTGGAGAACCTCAGCTCATTCCAGATAAAATCAGGGACCTGCCTGGAGCTGTGCCACAGCTTCCAGCTGATGCTACTGGGTTTCTCCTCCATGGAAATGGGGAGTCCAGGAAGGGGGCAGGACGTGGCCAGGTTAGGTCGGGTGTCCTTATATAGAGTTGACTGGGTCGTAACTTCTGAGTATCCAGGTTCTGAAGACACATTTTTATAACTCATTTGCCTGCATAGGATCTGTTTCCAACCATGTAAATTAGAGAGACTATTGGTTCTGAGTTCCCGTGGTGGTTAGCGAGTTCAGAAACAGGAAATTTGATGAATACTTTAGGTCTGTGGTTTGCTAAACTTCTAGCAATTGTTGTCCGTAATGGGGAGGCATGGAAAGTTTTCTCAAGGACAAGCACGCACCTTCCTAACTGTCTGTGCTGCTTTGTTCTGCCTGTTTGCTCTGCCCTGAGGCACCAGTCCCACTTGGGCTCCTCTGAGCACTCCGGTACCCAAATTATCTCCTGAAGGGAGACTCTACAGGTGGAGCCTGACATGCAGCAATCCTCAGACGCTAGAAAACTCTAGGTATCCTGCAACAAACCAGGGTAGCCCAAGCCCTTACTTAAAAAAAAAAAAAAAGAAAAAGAAAAAAAAAAAAAGACAGAATGGGATGTTTGGGATAATTCAGTGCTATCCATTGTCATAAATATTTTCATATGGTCATCTGTTCGTGTTATATACTGCCTTGAACTGTCAGAACTGCGATAGCTGCACTAGGAGGAGCATTTCCAGCAGGAAGAGAGAGGTGATCCAGCCCCTCTGCTCGGACAGTGGTGAGGCTGTGCACTCCAGCTGTCACAGAGAGATGGCGCTACTGGAGAGGGTCCAGCGAAGATGGATTGAGATGATTAAGAGCCTGGAGCACCTGTCCTATGTGGGTAAAGGCCAAGAGGGCTGGCGTTGTTCAGCCCCGAGAAGAGAAGGCTTAGGGCAGATCTCATCAATGCACAAAAATACCTGAAGAGAGGGCGTAAAGAAAATGGAGCCAGGAACATTCCAGTGGTGCCCAGTGACAGGAACAGGGGGAATTGGCACACGCTGAAATACAGGAGGCTCCCTCTGAACATCAGGAAACACTTTTTCACTGTTACGTTGACTGAGCAGAGGCACAGCCTGTCCAGAAAGGTTGTGGAGATATTTGTCCTTGGAGATAGATATCCAAAAGCTGTCTGGACGGGATCCTTGGCAGCCTGCTCTAGGTGACCCTGCCTGAGCATGTGTGTTGAACCAGATGACCTCCACGGGTTCTTTCTGACCTCAGCTGTTCTGTGATTCTGTTAAATTCTTTGGCAGTTTCTTTTAAATTGAGGTAGGGAAGTTACCAACTGAACCATTTACCATTTGAATGCTGGTAACACATTTCTTTCAGTAACTGGATGTGTTTGTGCTTTCAGTGCATTTTTGTTTTATGACAGATTTTGTGATTATCATCACATATACATAATCACATTTATATTTAAGATTGCTAGTCCTCTGTAGTATTTTGTTTTCCATTTCCAATTTTTTACTCTGCCAGAATTACAAGAACTGAATGGATCTAACATCTTCATGTGATCTCTTGATCCTCATGTTTAGGGCTTTGTGACAAAATTCAGTAGACCTAAAAGTAGCACTAATACTAAAATGATGCTGCTGTATCATGGGTACAACTTTAGTTTGGGCAAGTGAATAACCCTCAGCTAAGCCAGGACCGACACAGCTGAGAATAACTGGTGTGTGAATTGCAAGTGTGTCTTGGGCTGTGACCTGTCCCAGTGAGAGGAACAGAACAGGTCAGTGATGGTATTCCAGGCAGTCCATAGACTCATGGACCTATTTTGCATGTAAGCTGTGTACAGGGAAGAGACCCTTGCCAACAGTAAGTGCCAAAGCATGAATTATAATCCCAACAGGGAGTTATTTGGTTTAGGCCAAAACTGTGCCAAGGATCATTCCAGCAATTTAGCAGTTGCCCTCTAGTGCCATTTATGCCATCATCCAAGTCAGCAGAGTTGATGAAGCCAAAGTTTGTCAGAATGTATTTCTTTTTAATGGAAGACTAGATTCCTCTACATCTGTCTGAGGCCATTAGCAGCTTCTAAAATAAATTTCATAGTCACAAATCAACACCTTTTTTTGTTATGTTTTTAAAGAAGCAGGACTATTTGCAATTTGGTAAGGCAATCAGCAGAGTGCAATAGTGAAAGAGAAGTTTTTCCTTGAACCATACATCTGAGCAAGAGTAATTATGGGTGTCTGCCATTCCAGTCTCAGTACAGGCATAACCACTGAGGCCCCATCTGTTAAGCTGACTCCTGGAGCCTGGATATCCTCCCTCCTATCTGGCAGGACAGCTCCTTGCTGATTTTTTGCTTATCATCTTGTGGAAGTTTGGTCTTCACAAAATAGGAGAGATCAGCACTTCATTTATTTCTCTAAAGGAAATGTAAACAATGGTCTCAAGCAAATATACTTAGGTGGGTCCTAATGGGATGTCTAGTAAGATGAGGACCTTTATTTCTGGATCTCCTGTGAAACAGAGCAGAGTTGTGTTTTCACCTTTTCAGCTGTCTCCACTTTCCCCTGTTACTTCAGGTACCTTTAAATCCATATGGTATTTACAAGTTATGGTGCCAGTTAAGAGAGGAATTCTGTTTCCAGGTTTGCCATTAGTATTATAATAAAGAATGTTTCCAAGAGCTCTGAAATGAGCTGTAAAATACTCCAGGACTGAAAAAACCCCAATTAATCAATATTTTAAGAAATATTTTTTGCTTATGAAGATTGAAAGTTGACTTTATACATGTGAAAGTACCTTCATAGAGGTAAAATACTTGATGCTGACTGTCCAGCTTATCAGAAAAATGTGTAACAAAAACCAACATCTGGAATTAAAAAACAGACAATGTCAATCAAAAAATCATGATTTTTAGAGCTGGAGATTATTATCATAGAATAAACTTTCAAAGAGAAGTAGTTGATTCTCTATTGCTTAATGTGATTTTCAAGTAAGACTGGCTGCATTTCCAGGGGGTGTACTTCAGGTGAGTGTAATTACTGAATGCAATACACGAGTAGCTGGATAAAATGAAGTGGCCTCTGTTAGGTACTTAGGGAAGATGAATTAACGTTCTTTCTGGCCCTGAAATACGAGAGTCTATGAGAAGCAAGAAGAGATCATTACTGGATCTATTAAATCCACTTCTGTTCAGGTTATAAACATGAGATTATGAAGCTGTGCTGCTCGTACCAGAAATATTCCTCACTTCTTTGACCATTCAAGAGGTCAGCAAAGAGCCTAGCAATAGAGCTCTCCAGAACAGCGTGACACAGTAACCCAGCCACTTCCACCTGTCACACGGAGCATGGGTGAGTTTCTCTAACAGAAGCCAGAGAAAATAAATAGAATCACAAAGCCACCAACACAGCTACCAACACACAGACTTTCCAGCTCGGCCTTTAGAGTTCAGCTTTTCATGTACTGCATTGAATGGTTTGATTAGATTTGCAGCAACGGTAAAACTAATACGATATTAGATTAATGAACACATTTTATGTGATCAAGTAGTCAGGTGGATTGTTGCATATGTTGCTTATGTTTATATACCTTCTTGTAAATCATTCAATGTGTTTAGCTTAAACAGGGAAGGGATGATGGTAAAGATCGTGGAACGCAGAAGTTGGAAAATCAGTCTCCTTAGACTTGGTCTGCTAGAAGTTCATATTCTTGATCATATCTCCAATTGTTTCTTAGTGTATTTTTTTATCTTCACAGTTTGTTTTAATTTTTGGCTTGGTTATTCTTTGGCACTGATCTGGTAACAGGACACCACATGTCGCTGTGTTGTAACTTCTGAAAGCCTGGCTGCAGAATCACTATTTGCCAATGTCTACTAACTTCCACTTCTAACAGTGCAATAAGCAGTGGATTCACCCTTATGAAAGTATTGTGCAGAATGAGAATCAGTTGTGTCTGGCAGTTACAGTAAGAATCAGGCTAACGCCATCTGGATAGTGAAAGGCACACGGCATTTATATTTGTCATTACAACTAAAGAGCTCAAGTCCAGCGCCCGAAGTGCCAGCAGGAGCTGGAGGGAAGACACAAGGAGGGCTGGTCATGGATGGAGCAGAGTGTGGTGGCTGCTAAATCTGCAAGGGGTAGATGTGAGGAAGGACAGGTGGGTGATGTGGGGTAGGGCATGCATACCGAGCATACGGTTAAGGATATTTGTGGATTCAAGCAGAATGTTCGAAGTACCTCAAGTATGAAGTGCTCAGTGCAGAGTTATCAGGTGACAAGATGTAGCAAAAAGGACTGTGCTCCGAACTGTAAACTAACGCCAAATACTATGGCTTGTTGGTTTTTTTATGTGCACACCTGTGGTTTTCATAGTTCAACCAGCATAGCAACTGATTAACATGCTCTTATTTTCTGTTTGCTACATGAGTCCTCCCCGCCCCTCTAAATTAATCATAAATGCATTGAGATTGCTTGACAAGACTTCTCCTGACTTCAGAAAGGTTGAACGTGACCTTTTCTTAGATTTCAAGAGAATATTTTACTAGTAATTGGCTACCATTTTGTGTCATATTTTGTCAATATCATGGAAGAGGAGATCCTGGGGATGTGTATTTTCTCATATTGTTTCTTCAGATTTTGCTGCTCTAAAGTGTATGCCTGAGGAGAGAGGAGACGTTTACAAGAGAAAGAATGTTTGAATATTTTACCCAGCACTCAGGAGATCTATGTTCACTTCTCAGATCTGCCAGAAAGTCCCCAGGTAGTTTTGAGCAAGCTCTTCAGTCAGTTTCCCGCTCTGTGCCTGTTTAGTGGAGCAGCAATTATAGCACTCGGCTAAGTCACGATTCCCTGGCTGGTGAGAAGGCCAGCGTGTTCGGGGCTACCACTTCCTTCAACACTTCAGTGCTGTGAGCTGCCCTCTTAAAATAGAAGGCGGGGAGCTGAAGTGAGGGCGTGTGCATCAGCAGCCCTGTGAGACCTCGTTGCTGGCAGCAGCGCTCCGCTCGGAGCCCGTGTGTGTGCTTGGAGCACAAGGCGAGCTGTACTTGTGATGGAGCAGTGCTGCCTGCACAGCCTGCCAGGCTGACACATTCCTGGCACGACCTTAAACGGCATGGGCCACACTGCCTTTATGACTCTGCTTTGAAACGTGCTGCTTTTATTTTACTCGTGGCAGTATTCTTTTAGGAATAGATTCTCAATTTTCTTGCTTAAGTTACAAGCATCTTTGGTTGTTCTTCTATTTCCTTTTTGTGTACTTGCAAGCCTGGTATACCAGTAGTGATAAGGGAGGGGCCATAGTACTCTTTATTTCTGTTTTGCCAGGCTGCTCTCACCATCTTACAGAAGTCAAATTCTCTATGTTCAGTACTTCAGGCTTTTCACTGCTTCCTTTCTAGAGCTGCTGAGCATGCCTTCCTCAAGGACTGGCTGTACTAAGAGATGTATCAAGCTTACACTGACTGTTTTAGATTGCTGTTTTGTTTATTGTGCTCCTTTTGTGTCCCATGCGGGTCTCCAGTGACACCATCTATCCTGCTGTCCATTTGGGAACATCTGAGGAGCTGGAGCAAAGGTGGAGTGAGTGGAAAGGAGCAGGAGAGGGTAAGCATGTGAACCAAAAACTGCATCTCTGGAGTAGTAGCTCTAAAGTCATGTTGTCCCCTGTAAGCAGATGTCCTCCCACGTAAAGCAGGGTTGCCAACAGCCCTCTCCAGAGGCTTGGCTCAGCTTGAACACTTGAGCAGAGCAGAGAGGCCCTCCCTGCCAAGTCTCCTCCTGGGTCACAGTGGCAGAATATGTGGCTTTCCTCCATCATCTCACTTACCAGCTACGCTCTCCTCTCACAGTGAGCTTAGAGGCCTGGCCCAAAGCCAACACAGCTCAACAGCACACTAAGACTTGGCATGGTCTGGAGGAAGAGTAGGGGAATAACCTCTTTGTGGGGATAGTCTGACATTTTCTCTAAGTTTTGCCTCCTCCATGGTTGGAGACAGGGACTTGCTGTTTGGGAGTACTGGAATCTAGGCTCTGTTTCAGAAATGTGGCAACTGTCAGTCTCTTGAAGACCCACGTACATTTGTTCAAGTTAGAAATATTGTTATCATTATCTAGAGCTAAAATTAAAATTTATGGCTTTTATTAATAGAATTAGAATAAGATCAACATGATTTTGGCAGAATTAGAGGACAAGTCTTGCTAAGTGCTGACCTACATAAAGAAAAGAACAAACTGAGAACATTTTCACTTGGCGTCAACGGCAGGAGAGAAACAACTTTGCCTGAATTAAGCCGTATGCCAAGTCCCATAACTTAGGGAGTTCTACATATTGGCAAGCATACAGAACTCATACACTTTTAAAACTTAGCAAATGTCTACTTTCAACTTTATAGAATTTCTAAAAATGTCTAATTGTGATAACAAGTGGGATATGAATTGAAATGAGCTAAAATTTAATTTCTAAAACTAGAATGAGCATTTAAATTAGTGCATACCTAGGGACAACTCAAAATAAATTTTGGGGTCTCTTAGGGAAACATTCTGAATTGATGTATTATATATCAAAGTAGCAGGTATTTTTACAAATACCTAAGCAATTCAACATAAATGAAATTGTAAATATGTGTTTATACATGATGTTTTAAATATAAATTCCATTGGTCAAATTGAATTTATGTGTTTGTTTTCTGTTATCAAGTGAGTGGCTGACTGACCTGTTGACTTGTATATTGATTCAGTATGAAGCCATGCCTTTTCCTTGCTGCAAGACAGACCTGCATACAGACACATTTACATTTCTTGGAATGAAAAGACTACGATTGGAAGCCTATGGGAAGAAAAATCTAATTTAACCATCACATTCTAACCTGAGCACTGAAAAAGACAAACATTTTCCTCTGAAAGTAACCAAGCTGCCTCAAAGGACATGGGCACACTCAGGGTCTGTCAGTAACTGAATGTGCCTTTGAGAGTTGAGTTGATGGAACCAGTTTTACAAGTAGCAGGTTGCTCTGCCTGCCAAGGAGCACCAGGATAAATCACAGCCAAGGGAAAAGTGCCAGCTTTAGAGCATGGGGGGTTTTCCTCTAATTTACAAACAATCTTTAAAAAATTTTTATGAGGGAAAAGACATTCATTCTCCTTTTACCTCACCCTCAAAAAGGCTGGTATCTTTCTCAGAATGAATTTTTGAATGATTTTACTTTAAGTTACTGTATTTTAACGAAAATGGTTTGGTTTTCTTAAAAGTTGAGGGAAATGTATTGTTTTTCCCATATGATTTATGTCCCCAAAAGTGCTGAACATTTCATCTATTCTTTTAACACAACTTAGGCAGATACCAAGCAGGAAAATACAGCAAGAAAGAAAATAGGAAAGTGCCAATAACATTAAGGAGAGGCATGATTATGGTTAGTGTTTGCAATATCTTCTGGAATAATAAAACCAAGCTGGGTCTATTTACGCCCTTTTTTGTTATGTTTTTTTTTTTATTTTACTTAGGAAATTTAATTTTCTTCATCTATGTTATAATATGATCATTTGAACAAAAAAGTTTATGCTGTTGAAATGTTAGATGCAACTACAAAAGAACACAGTAGTAACTGAGGATTTTTTTTAATAGGAAAAAAAAAGACTTCTACTGATATTGTATTTTTTTTCCAATTTAACACTCCTTTTTTTGTCTCAAAATAATTGGAAAGACTTTTGCTGCTTTGTTAGGAGTTGAAAGTAAAATATGTAAAAATGTCCTGCTGATGTACATACATTGTACTATCACAGCCTAGGCTGAATGTCCCACTTTTCTTTGAAAGTTATTAACATATGCCAAAGAGCTCATGGAAAGCCTGATGGAGGATCAAACTCAAACCTAACAACCTTGAGGGGTCTTGCCATGGAGACATGCCTCCTCACTGGCTTCTTCCCAGCAATCACAGAGTGCTAAAATATATCAAGGGTGGTGGGAAAACAGCAACTCCTGAAATGCACCTGGGTGTTGTGACAAAAACAGTGACTTGCATTAGGACTGTACAAAAAAAAAAAAAAAAAAAAAGGATAATATCATCTATTCATAATCATGAAAACGTCTCCAGTAGAACTCATCTGACAAAGGAGTGTTACGTTAGGACACATAACAATGGTACCAGAAATTTGCCAGGATATTTAACTGGAAAAACGCCTTTCCATTTTCAGGCACTGCCCACAATGGCAAGAGCAAAAAGAAATTAAATTCAAAAACTGAAAAAAATTATGGGAAAAAAACATTTTATCTGGCAGTTCTGCTGGTAGTTGGCTAACATTTTTATGCCATGTAGCTGTGTGGTTTCTCTGTTCTGGTAACCCCTGCCTGAGCATGGCCTGCAAAGAAATGTGTGTTGATCTCATGAGTCATTCCCAGGAGATGGCAAACATGACTAAGAGACTGGAATACAAGACACATGTTGCAGGATGAAGACCAGAAGAGCTGGAGGGTGTTTAAAAAGAGGTCAAGAGATTAACTATACAGAGGCTGTGCAAGGAAATGGACACGAAGGGAAGATGCAGAACACAATCACAGTACCCTTTGCTCCTGTTGTCCTCCAAAGCTGCTGCTCACAGGTAGGGAGTCCATTGCAACCCCACGGAGAGCTGAGGGAAGAGACAGTTGTCTCACTGGTCCCAACCCCATGACAAGGAGACCACTAATGGTTGCTCTGGCACACAGCTACCATTCTCCATTACACACGTACCACAGACTTCAGTAAGCTGCGCAATAGTTTGCTTGGCACAGGGTTGACATTGTCTTGCTATTTATGAAATCAATAAAAGCTTTTTTGTTTATTGAGCAAGTGTTCTTGATTAAAAGGTTTATTGAAGCACACTTGTCCTTCCTAAAACATGTGGATGTCTTTTGGGATGGACAAGCAAATTTTCTATGTCACAGAAGGTCGTATTCAATTACAAATACCATAGCATATTGACAACACATGTACAGCAGCTTCAACATTGATAATGTGCCATAATGAGCTATTAAAGGTCATTAAAAGGGTTGGGGGCTTTTTGTGAATCGGTGCACAAAGAAGTACTGGGTCACACCTAACGCCCCTGCACCCTGTTTTTGGAGATAGAAATGCCTCCACACACTTGTCCAGCTGACAGAGGCACTGAGCAGTCGCCTCTCCTTCTCTCCTCTGTGCTCTGCTAAGAGGAACTTTCTGCTATCGTGCCACCCACCGAGTAGGCATTTGCCTTTAGAAAATTCTAAAACACAATATGCATTGGTAATACAAGGCAGAAATTTCTCAAATGCTTCAAGCCATATCCTGACATGTTTCCATTTTTCTTTCCCCTTTCCAGAATTCATGCTTCTTATTCAAAAATTGTTCTGTAGCTCAGAAGATATCTTTCTCAGATTTCCACTTACTGAGAAGCCTATCACCCTGAGAGAAGATAAAATCAAAATAACAGTAGTACTAACAGACCATTTAATGTCTGCAATGTGAGGCTGTGGAAAGTGAGGGAGATGCAACATATATGCAGCCAAATGAGTTTTGAAACATCTTGGCATGAGAAGCTGTTTCAGCACTTTGTAGGCCATGTAGCCTAAAGCAATTCAGGGACAGAAATATGGAAATGTGTTTTCAGATTCAGTTCAATATTTCAGCAGAAGAGAAGCAAATAAAGAGAAAAAAGTAGTCAGTATAAGTCAATAATGCATTTCAAAAGGATGCTTTAATTTAAAATGTAAAAAAAAATGCTGAAGCTGTTTAAATCTGTAAAATATAAGTTAATATATCATTCAAAATTGTAAAAATATCCTGTCTTACCTAGTTTTTGTTTTGTTGAAAAAGAAAAGTCACTAATCAATTATTTGTTTATCTCTACCTGAGGCTGGCTGCTGTATGGCATTTCTTGCTCTCTTTCTTTCAGTTTTAATTCATTTTTTGTATTTACTCTCCATCTTACTTTCTCTATCTCATTCTGCACCTTTCCTTTTAGGTTAAAAGAACCCATTTTTTTTAGGTACTCTGAATCTAGCAGTGAAAGATTATAAGAAGATATTTCATATAAATGTGCATGTCTGTTTGCTTGAACAGCAGATATCACATTCTCAGCTCTGTTCTTTAACAACAGTTCCCAACCAAGAATTGGTGTAAAAAAGCAACATAAAAATTGGTATTGAAAATTAATTCTACATTACCAATACCAAGTTTTAAAAGCACAACAGCCTATTCTATAATAAGTTATTGTGGTGAATAACTTCAGCCAGTATGGTCTTTTGATTTTATGTTACAAGCTTTTGAAGGTGACAAAAGTACACTGAACATATTAGAGACAAATATATTACCACTGAACTACTAATTTAGAAATGTGGATCAGTTGGTCAACTACCTTTTTATCTTTCTCTATGCAAAACTTAATAAGAACAAATTGTATTAGACCTAAGCACTTGCTTAACCTTTCTTTGTTAGCACAATTACATTCAGACTTGTCTTCATTTCCTAAAGGCCGAGCCATACAGATATTTAGCCATGGTGTCACTGAATTTCCACTTCTGTCTGTTGTACAATCAATGGAAACATCACCACATTCTTGCATTTGTGGAAGAAAGTAAAGCAGATTTGGCAGTGAAGGAATGTTGCAGCAGAAAGGTTCACAAGATAAGTGCTGGATGAAAACCAAGACTATCATTGTACCAAAAAAGTAATCTAACTTGGTTTTATTTTAAATTTAAAATTATGCTTTAAATTTAACTGCAATTTCAGGGCAGAATTTCTTTGCTTTATGCAACAGTGGCTAGTAATAGCGAGTTTTACTTTGGGGACACCAGCTCGAGTTTTCTTTGGGTTTGTGAGGGCTTTTTCCTTACCATAGCACTGTCAGTTTGGACCTAATAGTGTTTCGTTTTGTATTTTTCCATGCTCTTCGCTCAGTTGAAATGTGTCGAAGAAATTGTCATTTCTTGAGAGACTGGCACCTAGCAGTCACTGTTACAAATCAAATGTTAAGCAAACTTCACCACTTCACAGAGAAGCTTAATTTTTCAAATTGATGTATATGGTAGGATGCTGAGGTAAGGCTGGAGAAGATTTCCTAGTTCTAGCAGATGTTAAGCATAGGATCACTTTGCATCTTTAGTTTGTTTCTGAAATTACAGTGCTTTTGAAAGTATTTTCTTTTGGATTCTTTGGGAAGTCTAAGAAACTCTGACCTGCATCCAGCAGGGATGCCTGTGTGGGAGGAGGCCTTGGTGTACTCCAGCTTTGTATTCCTGCTGCCTGGAGCAGTGACTCATGAAATGCATGTACCTACAATATGCTGGCTCTTGTGGAAACCCTGCTGACTCCCTCCCTGCGAGCATCTCAGTGGATGGCCTTGCCAAGGGGATGCTCAGACCTGAGGCACAGCCCCTCATGATGGCTGGGTGCTCATGGAGCTGGGGCTTCTTGGCAGCTGAGCTCTCCTAGGCCCATGTAGCTTTGTCTTCTGATGAGAGTATTTTTAAGCTGGTATTCCTTTCCATGCCAGAAGCAAACAGGTTACCCCCAAAAATGAACGGGCCCTTTCCAGCAGTCACTATTAAAGACGTGGTAAGGAGTGCAGGAAAGCCACAGGCCGCAGCCTCAATGGATGCCAGTGAGACATGGGCACCTAAGCGCCCGAGGTGCCTCGGAAAATCCCAGACACTTATGAAACCAAGCAGCTCCCAGCTGTCAGTACACGTTCCAGCAGAGGCTGTATGTCTCTCATTTGCAGGCTCCAGACTGTCTCTCTTTTTAACTTGGGAACAGCGCTGCTTCAAGGAGCGACGACGCTTTCCTGGTGTGTTATAATGTAAAACCCTTGCTGCTCTGAAAGCTCCCGTGGCCTGAAATGTGGGGACAACAGATCCTACTGAAGATAGGTTCATGCTCTGGGTGTCAAAATGTTTCTGAAGGACTGGGCTTCCTGTTCAAGCTTTTGCTATTTTCCCTGGTTTGCATTTTGCCACTCGTTTTTTCCATTCTTTTGCTGCTAGCTATTTTTCATTAATATCTCTGGTCAGCAGGAACCTACCCTGCTTCAATTTTACAAGAATTTTGACAATTGAAATTCACCCCATCGTGTGTTTCAAAGCAAATCACAACAATTCTTCATCTATTACAAGCTGTGAATTGCTGAGACATCTGACCCAAATTATGGCTTCAGCTGGCATGAACAGGAATTTACTCAATGAAAATCAGTTCCTTCCAAAGAGTTTGTTTCATCCATGCAATATTTTTAATGTAAGTTTGAAAATTAGTAAGAACTCTGCGTTATCACTTATTACCAACTAAAGGTTGATTTCCTCCACTATTCTAAAAACAGATGGAAAATCAATTTCCCTGAAATTTCATTCCTTTTTATCCATTCTAAAACAAGATTTCAAAAAAAAAAAAAAATAATAATATTTGAATTACTCAAAATGAAAATGGGAGATTGCAATCCAACTCCTTTAGTTTATTTTCTGCCTTCCCATTTCCCTTTCACTGTTACATTGCAATTTTTTAATGTCAGAAATATTGCTGTCTATGCCTGTCTATGTCTGTGTTGCTGTTTCTATGCCTACAAGATTAAAAATGTAAGAATTTGCCATGGGATTTAATTTATTTTTTTCACCAGCTCAGAATTTGATCACAGCTGAATCATCTCAATAACAGGTCCTGTATCTTACATCAGATTCCAAAGAACTGACTACAGTTTATCTCCATCTGCAGACAGATGCACTATCTTCATCCCAGGTTGTCTGAACCTGGGTAAGTACCAGGTAAGAACCCATCTGCCCCATACTGAGGAGTTTTACTGGGGGCTCACATTCCTCCAGGCAGCTGAAGTGCAGTTGTAGCTCGTCAGGGATTTCAGCTCTAGGGCACCTTCTGCTGGCCTTCCATTAGGATGTGAAACCCCATATCCAAGTTCTTCCAGGTACTGAAACTAGTGGCACAGGTCACTCAGTGCCCTTCTTGGCTAGTCTCACTTCTTGGAGCTCCACCTATGCTTGGGAACTCTCATCTCATCACTTATTTCCTCCAGGGTAAGAGTAAAAAAGAGTGCAAGGCCACTTCAATTTCCTAGGAAATTATCCATAAAAGTATGCTGAGCTGTGGTGTGTGCACAGCCAGTCTCATCCCTGTCTGTGAGTCTGAGACAGCAGACACAGCAAGAGCTGTGATGGAGACCTTGCTGCACTGTAATCCCCACTGATATGCCCTCTGGATAAGCACAAGCTCACTGGAAAATAAACACAGTTCTGCAGTGCCTGCTTAGACCCTCAGGGTCCGATTGTGTCCTGCATATCTTCTTTTACTGGCATCTCAGTGTCTCAATAGTTTGTGCTGGGTTTCCACAGAAGAGTTTACATCTTGTTCAAACGCTGTGCTTTGTGAGAGCAAACAACCCTTAACAGCACCTTGTAAAGTCTCATGAAAGCAGTACTGTGAGACACACCTTGTTAGCTGTCCTGACAGCTGCAGCCTTAGATACAGCAGCTGCCATAAACACTAATGAAAATACAGTGTGCAGCCAGAGTGACACTGGGTTGTTTGGAGGGCCCCCCATGCCCAGAGGTGGAGTAACACGAGGGTCAACATTTCATAGCACTTTTCCTTCTCTTCAAGTCAAGATTCCATTGCAGTTAAAGGAACCCGGGAAATACAGGAAGGGCAGGAGACAGGCCCCTAAACACAGGTGTCTGCTGCCATTTTACACACTGGATTTTATATGCCTCTCCCCCTCTAATGTGCCTGTCTATCCTGCGTGGCTTTAATCCATCTGCACCAAACTCTGGCCACATGCCACCTGCCATGCTTTCACAGCATGAGTACCCTGTCAGTGAAAATGGCCTCCTTGTGCACCAGCTCAGGTGCTCATCAATACTCTCCCTGCCCGTGTGTGACCAAACCTTTCCGCTTCATGGCTTGTCTGCCAAGGGTCATCATCCAAATGACCAACAGAGGTCACGGCTGGAACAAAGCATGGCATTTGGTGACACCACTTGCATTTCTCTCTTTCCAACTCACCTCAGTGTTTCTGAGTGCCTACCTCAAGGTATGTGGTCATTCTCAAGCCTATTTCAGAAAAAAACAGTTGCATTAAGCATGGGTTTAAGAATTATACATTTACTTGATGCTAAAATGATGAGGTTTAAAATTAATTTGCTCAAGCACATTCTTGCACCGAGGTGTCAGCATTGTGTTTTAACCAAAAGCTGGCGCCATGTCTTACCTTGATCTCCCAGGCAAATTTCCAGCATGTTATTTAGGAGTGAAGGAATTGCTACATAAAAGAATGTCCACAGTCCCTCAACAGCATCTGGCTCTGGGTGCATCAGAGAAACCTGCAATTGGCACTCTTGCCACCTACGTAGGGCTTCTCTTGACACAAGTTGTGAGAAGTCTGATTTTAATGGCAAGGCCTAAGGATGCTGCTTTAATTTCTCTTGTGATTGATGTTAATGAAGTGTTCTTCAAATGTGTCCCCTCGGTGTCTAGTTTGTGTACGAGTTGTGAGTTTTTGGTCTGAGTGACAACCATCTTGGCAGAAGGCTACAGTTCTCAGCAGGGAATCAGGGATGTTTCTGCTCTCACCATGCCCTGAGAAGGATATGCTCACTTGGTTTTATGGATGGATCTGAAGATGGGATAGGGGTGATCTTTTTTCTGGATTTTGCCTTGTTTTGCATGCCTGATCAATGTATTGAGGTGCATGTCTCTATTCCTAAAGCCTGGCAACTGGAAATGATACAGGCTAAAGAGAATGAAAACTGATGTGCGTGTTGGACCTGTGATGGTGCTGGGGATCAGTGACTATCAACCATTTTAGTTTCAGCAGTTTGTCTGAGGCACAGCAATTGGCTCCTTTTCAGTTTCTGTAAAGTGTTTTGTGAACTATTCAAAGTGTGGGTCTCTTCTTTATATAGTTCATGCTCCAAGAGCTGATAGGTTTATGTTTTGTGCCAGAGGTGCACTTGGGTACACACAGTTACACTGGCTGTTCTACCAGTAGGAAAGAGAAGTTTTCCTGGGTCATGTTGTAGAGCTTGCAGCTCTGTCTTGATTTTATTTCTGTTCAGGAAGTTATTCCAGGCTGTTTATTGGTGTTTTGAGTGCCTCTTTTGATCAATGTAATCTCTTCTTTAATTAATGTTTATGTTCCTTCCACAGACATTATCTGTTCTTTTGGCAAATTGTTTAATGGCTGACCTTTCACTCTGGGGGAGTCATTTGAAACACTCTTAGCTAGATGCTACAGGGAAAACATTTGGAACTGCGTCCTCTCTGATCAGTAATTTAGCCTTGGCTGATGTTTGGTAACATTTCCATTTCAAGGAAAGACAGTACAACTCACAGCGTTTTGGTGCCATGCTCTTTGTGGCCCAGTTGACAGGTTTTATTACGATGGTAGATAATTTATTTTCCATCTTTATTGTCTCTAACAAAGCTGTAGATAAGAATTTGAACTGATGCTTCATAGCTCATGTTTTATTTCAAACATTTTCCTCCCATGACTTTCTATGACTCAACCTATATAAAGCACGTAATTGTGGTACTGTTAAAATTTCTCCTAAAGAGATGGATTTCTTTTGAGGGATGGCTTCTTCTCCATTT
Source organism: Monarcha castaneiventris obscurior (assembly GCA_026261815.1). Taxonomy (NCBI): domain Eukaryota; kingdom Metazoa; phylum Chordata; class Aves; order Passeriformes; family Monarchidae; genus Monarcha; species Monarcha castaneiventris. The sequence goes on from JAMPIT010000161.1 coordinate 2,924,294, forward strand.
GAGCAGTATTGGGAGGTAGGAAAGTGAATATTGACTTTCTGTAAGCAGCACACAGAGTTCTGGGATCCACAGAACTGTCAAAATCAGTCTTTTGATGAGCCTTAGGCACTACCAAGTGTAAATAGCAAAAACCAGTCTTATCAGAGGTGCAGTATGACGAAGTGTGGTGTAAGGGGTCTGGACTTTGCTCTGCCAAGACTGCCAAATTTTTGCACCAGCTGCCTTCTGCTTTGCTTTTGGCTGGAGTGTGGGACACAGAAGGCAAGTGGCAGTGTCAAGAGCCTGGGGGGATCATCTTTGACCTACCATGTGAATCAACACATACAGGAAAACAGGGCAGCCACCAAAACACTGCTGAAATGCAAAGAGATTCATTGCATTACCTCATTAACAATGCCAGGCAGATGAGACACACAGGGACACAGGCTCTGTTAGGCTCAGTTCATCCTGGAGACCAGAGGCACATAGGGACACAGGCTCTGTTAGGCTCAGTTCATCCTGGAGACCAGAGGCACACAGGCACACAGGCTCCATTAGGCTCAGTTCATCCTGGTAGACCAGAGGCACACAGGGACACAGGCTCTGTTAGGCTCAGTTCATCCTGGAGACCAAAGGCACACAGGGACACAGACTCTGTTAGGCTCAGTTCATCCTAAAAGGCTTCGTGCACGTGCAGTTTATCATAAGGCTGTGGTTTTATGATCTCACTCTCTCCCAGCAGGAGGCTGAAGCGTGTCTGTTAGAGTGTAATCTCTACACAGGAATTCTACTTCTTGAAGCAGGCAGAGGATGAACAACACAAGGCATAACACATGGAGTTTTCTCACACCAACTTTCTTAGCATTCCCATCTGCAAGGGCACTTTGAGCGAAAACCATTCCCTCCTCACCAAATCTTCCAGTTTTAACCCTATCCTCCCAACACCTACATTTTGCAGAACAAGTGTCCAGGGGTGACTCGTCAGATCTCATCAAGATCATGAGAGTATCTCAGCTTTGGACCCTCATGGCTGGGCAGGAGCTGATTCTCTCCACAGTGACCCTTGACTCAAGCAGCTGTGTTCCTGGGGATGGCACCCAGTGCTAAAGGTTTGCCACTTGAGATTCACAAGCTCTGTTAGACTCTTTTTTTCAGGCCATGTGAAAGACACCTGGGGAAAAGTTTTGCTACTTAGTTATCACCAGGCCTTTACCCTGAGGCTTGAGGACAGATGGACAAACCCCTAGGGAATTAGGCAGTGTAGGGTTTTCTCTCTTCTTTGGCTGTCAACTTTAGGCCAAGAATCTGACAATCTGCAAACTCTGTGGTTTGTCTGCGAACCATCATCACTCTTCTTTTGTTCTCAGTGGGGTTTTGTCTCTGGAGCATTCAACTTTTGCCTAAAATACATGAATATTTTCCTTCCACCAGCTTGAGTTCTGTTGATAGTGGATGTCTTCTGAATATGAGAATTAAGGGTTCTTGGTCTGTATTCCAGGTGCTTTTGGAGTAACATCTGCATTGGTCTCCTGTGTTCAGTTATTGTAAAATGCCTAGAAAATGAGTCAGGGCTTGGCCCTGAGTCTCTTTCTAATTGAGGCTTAGTTAAGAATATTGTGAAATTGTCTTTCTGACCTTTCCATTTTGATTGTTCCTGGCTGCATCTGAGTGAGTGAAAATATTTGAAGCAGGTATCTGAAAAAATTGGAATCAGATGCAAATGAAAGTTTTTACTTGAAAATATGCAAAGCCTGACATGGAAATTACTCAGATAATTTAGAAGTTTTCAAGGGGACTACAACAAATAAACTTCAGCCCGACATCCTGAAGGCTGGGTGGAAGTAACCTCAGAGTGATGCAACCTCGGCAAACCCACAGAGGGCAAAAAAGATGGCCTGAAGATGACAAAACCAAATCACAGGGGATAACTTTAAAAGGTGTAAAATGGAGATGGAAATTATCAGCTGATGAAAGGAAATTTCAATTGAAAAAATATTGATGGAGAAAAATGAACAAACATGGAAGACATCTATGTTATCTTTCAACAAAGATGGAAGACAAAGAAGATGAGTATTGGCTAAGGTAGGTTTGTCAAGTACAAATAATGCTAAACTGGTTTGCTTTTCTTCTGCAACAAGGATAACACGTCTTGTGAAAAGGGTAAAAACAAGAGTTTCCACATCCCGTGATTCTAGCCAGGCCTTCCCTAGCACTATTTCATTTGATATTACAGTTTAGGGAAGCACAGTTTGGATGGTTGGTTTTCTGTCTTTTCTAATGTAGAACCATGAGGAAGCTCACAGTGCTCCATAGTAAATTCTGATTATGGAAAATATGCCTACTTCTCTTTGCTACATTTCAGAAACCCCTTAAAGGCAGCACATCACAAAGACTCAAGACAATACTTTCCCAATCACTGGTTTAACAAAACCACCACAGGCCCAGTACAAAACTGGTTGCACATACGACTACAGAGCAGCCCCTGGAGGTCCACCACTAAATGTAAAACATTTACACCTGGGTTAAATTTCAGTTATGTCTGAGACATTTTGTGGTTTTGTCCATTTTTACCACTACAGATCCACTGGTAAATCATTACGCGACTTGAAAACCTTGACTGAACTCAAATAGGCATAATACATCTGAGTCGATTTTTAGTCAACGAACTTTGTTGCCTCACTGTTCACACACATCTGATTTTTTATGTACATGTTGAAGAGCACAGACTCCACCGCTGATTCCTTAGGGATTCTACTGAAGCCCTTTCTCCACTGGGAAAACTTTGTTTTCTATTATTCAACCAGTTATTGATGCACAAATTATCTTCCTTCTAGCCCCCTGGCAATTTAATTCTTTTTGAAAAGCTTCAAAGGAATCCAACACACATTGTGACTTTTCCCTACACAGTATGAAACCTTTTCCAACATACCACATTTATCTCTGTGACTACCAGTCTTAGTCTGTGCCATGACCCTGAGTGGAAGTCAGGATTGCTCGTCTGTTTCCGGGATTAAAAATTGGTGTCACATCTATCATCTTCCATTCCTGTGGCACCACAGCTGAGGTATTATGCCTAGATGGATTATATATCCAATAGTAGCTTCATGACTCAATATCTGAGTTATAGCTATATTCAGAAACCTGGTCTGAATAGCTTCTGGCCCTGCTAGCCAGACATTATTCATATCAGCGCCTCTGAAATCTCATTTATCCATTCTTTAGTTTTAGGAAGTTTTTTTTTTCCGTAAAAGGAAGGCTAAAGTCCAACACGATGAACACCAAAACTTTCCTGCTAACATTTTTGCCAGGGCCCATTAACTGTTTTGCTTGCTCATTTTACACCTCAATATTACTCCCACAGACTTTTGGCTGGTTTCTGTTAGGGTAAAATACATCATGCTGGATCTGACAGCTCAAGAGAGGCGAGACTGCCCCAGCTCTATACCCCAGGTCAAGCCAGTAGTGAGACTGGAAGTGCATTCCCAGTAGGTCCAGGCACACAAAGTCACTGATATCCCTGCCTTTACCCTCCTTTGATTCCTTCTCTAAGCACCTTGCCATAAGGCATGAATAATTCCAAACTGCTTTTCCCATAATGAGTCCTAGAGCTCAAGACAGTGACCCCCACAGATCAAAAGGAGATCTGGAGAGCTGCTCCAGATGACACCTCGTGATGGCTTCCAAGTCTGGACACTGGGGCTGAAGCCCTCTAGGGACAGCCCTGGGATGAGCCTGGAGAAGTTCCTCCCTCATTCTTTGGGGATCCTTGATTTGGATTCCCACTTGCCCTTGGGCCTCTGTGCTCCTCTGGCTTCTGGAGGTGGATCTTTGGTGATCTGATGGTCCCTGTGATGGGCCTGGGAGGACCTGGGCAGGGTGTTATATGCCCCCCACACTCTGTGCTCCTCTCTGGGTGTGCAAATGAGCGTTCATTACATAACCTAACAATTTCCTGCTTCTGATGTGTTTACAAACACACCCTGCTTCTGATGTGTTTAAAAACGTTTAATATTAGCTCTTGCCTCTGATGACTTGCTCTTGAAAATCTTTTTTCTAGTCCAACCTTCTTATGTTTTCACATTTAACTTACAGACATCATCTTTATTCCTTGCTTGAAACAACTTTTTTTTTTTTGTAAACTTCTGTTAGCTTCTGCTGGTTAACCACACTGACTTCTTTGCATTGTCAGGGGTCTTTCAGAGTTTTTATTCATTTGAGAGATGCATTTATTCTCAATTTCTAAACTGGTGTCCTTAAAGAACCTCTGGGATTCCAATAAGTATATTGTCCTCAGTCCCTTTTTAATTCCTTATCGAACAGCATCTTCATTTTCTTCATAAATCTCTTCTAAAAATACAAAATAAGTCCATTTTGTGGGGTCTGTGTGTGTATTTGCCTTTTTTGTTCCTGCCAGAAGGCTGGATTTAATACATTATGAGCCCTTGTATGGGGCTCTATGTAAATAGTTACCCACTGAGCCACATGCCCTGCTGTGTCTTTGCTGCAGGTCCTCTAAGGTCATGGATACAGCATGACTTTAATCACTTTAATTAGTTTGTGACACCACTGAAGAGGATGGTCTCCCCTTTTCTCCCTGCTGCTGCTCCTTCCCCTCTGGATCAGGAAACAGAATTCAATAAAACTATGTGACACTTAGAAGTTCCATTTGAAGCCTGCTGCCTTTCACTTTGGGAACAGCGTGTTAAGCAGGGGGTTGAGCCGTGTAAAGCTCCAGCTCAGCTTCCTTTCAGGTTTGGCTGGGGCTGAAAGTGCTGCCAAGAGCAAAACTTTAACAATTTGTCTTAGGCTCAGCTCTCATCCAGTTTCTTGTCCCAGCTTACTGCAGACCCATCAGGCAACATGTCCTTTGATCCGTCACTTGCCATGCTTGAGCAAGAGGGCCTTTACTTGGCTTCTAGAAAAGCCAGTGTAAAAGTACTGGAGGTTTACCAGGAAGAAGTTCACCACCTGTTGGAGGAGCAGCCTTTTGCGCTCTTTTTCAGTTCTAGGGGAAAGGTTTTGGCCTCTGCAGATGGTAAATTTTTTGCAAAGGGAAGGAGATTGAAAACATCACACTTCTTACCACCTTTGCCAAAAGCACTTGAAAACAACTTCAAAGAAGAACATCCCCCCTCCACGCTCAGAGTGCAAAACATCCCTTTGTAGGGAGTCAAACTAGACCAATGAAACGGGGGAGAGACATCTTCTTTGATCATTTGTTGCTCAGACAAACTCCTGGGTAACAGTTTCTAGGTTAATTAAATGTTACTTTGTACTGACAAGCTGAGTTTGCGTTAAAGCCTCAGGATTTGTTTGTGTGGCTGAAAGCTTGCACTCCCTCATAGTCACAGCATAAACCACAAACCTTCCAGCTTAGTAACATGCAAACATAATAGCAAACAGCAAGGTATGAGACCCGACCTCCTGGCTTGAGTACTGGCTTTGGGGAATGAGCTTCCTGTGTCAAGATCTGGTTATCTTCTCAAAATCCATTTCTTTTTTTCTGGGAAAGAAGCGTGCATTCAGTTTTTATAAACTTTCCCATTTTTGATTTTTTTTTTTTCCTGCTCCCTGATCAGACTGGCTCAGTCAACTTGCTTTCTCTGCAAAAAGGAAGAAAAGGGGAGGAAGAAGAAAACAAGTCTTGCCTCCTCCTTTTATGATTAGGGGTAAGAGGAACGAGTGTGTTGTATATGGAGCTCTGGTTGCTCTGTGAACTTTCCCACTGCTTTCCCATGTCTGCATGTCAAGTCTTGCAAAGCTGAATGATAGCACAAAAATCCTGCTGTTGTGGGAGAAGCCTTATTTCCATGCAGTGCCACTTACCTGCAACTTATCTTAATCCATCTGAAATAGTTCCTGTCATGGCAGAACAATTAAAGCAGAAGTTCTGCTGTTTCTTGGGCAGCCCTTCTTTACCTGTACTTTATTCTGGGCAGTTCTTCCACAGATTCCAAAAGGCTTCATCTATAGGAAAGAACAGAACTTAAAACTACCCTGTGGTGCTGTGGGTGTCCAACCCCTGGTGACAAGCCTGACTGTGAGTGCTACCTCTGGAAAAGTGTTTCTTTCTATAGGGGCACCACAGACAACATCAGATGCTGCAGTGCAAATACTAAGTTATGTTGGGCAGCACCTCCAGAACAGATCCAAACAGCCAGGTAGCTGGCAAATGAACATCAGGGTCCTAATTTCTAATATGTGCATGTGGCAGAGCACATGCAAAGTGACCTAGCAAATGCAGGGTAGTCCCACTCACAGAATTACCAGCTACACGTGTCCAAAAATGGCACATCAGGCTCTTTCTTTATATAGAGGCGTTAGTTTTAAAGTAATTACATTAGAAAAAAAATACCCATGACTTTTTTCTTCTTTGAACCCTTTAATAAAAAACAAGTAACAATTTCAAGCTTCTCTCTAGCTCATGACAGCTAGAATCTGAATTACTACTTTTAATCAATACTGGGATTGTCCTGTGTTCCCTGGGCTGTGGGAGTCAGGGCTCTAAGAGACCCTCTGGTAGCATGATAATTACAATAAAATGCCTCAGCTCCACAGAGCACACCCTTGGCACTGAAAGGGCAGATCTGTTTGTGAATTTCATTCTAAATAGCTGTTGGATTTAATTCTCTTCTGCTTCAGTTATTTACATTCAGGCAATGTGTGCCCCTCCAGGGATGGGCTCAGGCCTCTCCCACCAGCACAGATAGTCTGGCTCTCAGCCTGACCAGCAAGGGCCATGGGAAACCCTGAGAGGGGTTTGTACCCACGACAAGATTTCTGTTGTCTCTGCACTTGGGAAGGTGCAGAAAGCTGACAGTGCAGCTTTCACACAGGACCTTTTCCAACAGGGCCACTCTCTTTTAAAGTATCTGGGTACTTTGCAACCCTTTCAAGCTGGTATTTCTAGAGAGAAGAACTGCAAGTCAGCTTTGAATTCAGTGTGTGGGGAATGAAAGCCTGCCACTGCTGTGACCACCACGTGTGTTTCTAGATAGAGACACTGAGCTCAGGACCTGTGTATCAGTGGAGGTGAAGTGCTGGTAATTTATATCATAAAGTTGATTAAGGTAAAATGTAGGCTGTGAGCATGTGACCAACCCCAAAAACCAGCACTCAGTTACAAAGCACCTGTGCCCTGCCTCTGTGAGGTTTCTATCAGGGCAGTTTTATTCCAAGGTAGTAATTTTAAGTATCTGTCACAGGGCCAGGACCCTTGGACAGAGGCAGTAGAAGTGCAGCTCTCCAGAGCACAGAAGAAGAGACCAGGATAGAGGAATTACAACTCAGAAGGCCAGCAAAGCTCCAGTCTATGTTCCCAGAATTATTCTTGCTTTTTGGCCAAAGACTAGAGTGCAATGTGTAAGCAGACCTGCCCTCTGCCCCAAGAGCACTCTCTCATATCTCAGCTACAGGCTCTTTCTTGCTGATTTTCTCTGATGTGGGTTTGAACATCGTCCAGCTGAGAAAAGTTTAAAAAGCATGTGTCACATTTCCTGAGCACGTGTTCAAACCACCAATATAAAACAATATAAAATGTAAGCATTACCACCAATGCCTTTTTTTTCCCCTGCTTCTGAAGGATGCAAAGAACTTTTTTGGTTCTGAAAGGCAACCTGTTAGCACTAACCCTCAAAAGAGAACCCAGGTTTGGGTGACCATAGTCTGGAGGAAGGGACTGGATCTTGACCTTTCTCAATATGTCTCTTGAAGGCAGACTGCAGAGGCACCCTAACCCATACTGTGCCTGGTTTCCAATTCTCTTTAAAGGGTGCCAAACTTCCTCTGTCTCCTGTATCACAAGTACGAGCTGCAGGTTCTGGTTTCCATGTCAGTGGCCCTGGTGGACTGCTGCAGCCCTGCAGTCCCATGACACACGCAGGAGTTTAGAGACAGTTGTGCAGGCAAACTGTGGTGGACCATGAATCCACTTGCAGCTCCTCAGGTCCACAGAGCAGCACCCTGACAGCTTTCCCCCAGCATCCAATGCAGACTGAAGCTTGGCTTTGAACTTTGGAGGTATTACCTCTTGCTGCTAGGGAATAATAATAGAGCATTTAAAAGGAAATAAAGAGTGGTTTAAAGCCTTCAAAATTATGCAATTGAAATTTGATAGAAATGATGCTTCTGGTGTCAGATACTTCATGACTACAATACCACATCTTTACTAAAATTTTGCATTTTAGTAGATTGCTATTGCATAGCAAAATTCTGATTAGTTTCCTTTTTAATAAATCACATAAGAATTTTCCACACAGATTGAAGAGGCTAACCTGACCTGGCAGTCACAAAAGATAAAACATGTTTTTAAGGCAAAGCAGTCTTGTCTAAGGATTTACTTTCAGAACACTGTTTTTGCAGGAAAAAAAATTACCATTGCTAAGACAACCTTATGTATTGTCATTCTAAATATAAATCCGCTTGCTGGAAGAATACTGAGTAATCTGTTCTGATCTTCAGGACAAAATAATATTTTTACTTCAGCATGAAACAATACTCAACCCTTTCACAGTCCAAGGTAAGACAATCATCTTGCCAATTGCAGACAGAAAGAACTTTTCTGAACCAACATTAGAAGAATGTTTTTTTCATTTCAGGACAAATTTAAGAATGGTGTTTCTCTTCAAATTGAGTACTTGATGATGCTAAAAGAAGAAAATATAACAGATATCTTGTCATGGTCAAAGTGTGCTTTATTCTCTGAGTAAGACATCACATCAAAATAACTTTTCAGATTCCCTGAGCAATGCAGCAAGCCAGTCAAGGTCCAAAACAATTCAAGTGTATTCACCAGACAGGTCACCATGGTAGTGGGATCATGCTGTGAAGACAGTAAAATCTGTATTTTATTATAAGGTTCTGTGCAACTGTTAGTTGCAGGGCCTCTCCTGCCTTTTTGACTTCTCTGAAGCTGATGCCTGCCAAGTAACACTGCTCCATGATCAGCCAGACTGATAAAGCACAGTTTCACGTGGATCCACCTCCCCACCTGAGCCATGCTGCAGACTTTCTGGAGGACCCCCATCTCTTCCTCCTCCTTCCTCTTCTCCCACGCTGCAGACATTGTGCTCAGCTTTCCCCCGCTGCCTTCTCCTGGCAGCATCCTCAGCACCCCAAACTGCTGGGGCAGCCAGCAAGAGCTGCAGGCTTTTCAGCAAGCAGGATGAGGATAAAGTTGTTGTCTGGTGGGAGAAGCAGCAATGGTGGTTCATCAACGTCCCTTCAGGTGTTGTACCGAGCCAGGCACATCTGGATCCAGAATATCCAAGTCTGCCCTTCCCCCATGGATGCCCTCCCTCATACCAGAGAATGAGGAACAGGCTGATATCACACCTTCCTTCAGCACGAGCCAGAGCCTGTGTGAATTTGTCTGTGAGGGACATTGCACTTTGTTCACAGGATTTTTTGTCCTTAGAAATATTTCACAACTAAGAAAGGAGAAAAAGTATTCATGCCATGAGTTCTGTCTGCAAACTCTCTCCCACTTCTTGGCAGTGGAATTTATTAGTGGTGCTTTGGCACCATCATGCTCTCCCAGGATGAAAAGATCAGTTGTTTTAGTTGTTTCTAATTAATACACAATTTTAAATAAATTTTCCACATAAATTAGACTTTTATGCTCTTCAGCAGTGCCAGATGGACAGAGCCATCTGTCAGAGATTAACACTCACTAAAGGACCACTAGTATTAAAAAAAAAAAAACAATAATGTAGCATTCCAAAAAATTTTTACTTTGTACATTGCCTGAACAAACAATTGCATGTAAAGCTGCTCTTATTTTCGAAGATCATCATTTATGAATGCTTGTATAATAATTTACTGAATTTGAAACAAGAGACTGTTGGATGATTAACCCATTTTTACAGCTTGGGGACATTTCTGAGGGTATCTGATCTGGGATGATGCTGCATAAAAAAACTGGAGAACTGGAAACCGTACAGCCATCATAAAGCCATAGGGCAAGTCATAAGCAAGTCGTGGATTGCTGCAGGAAAGAGTGAAGCCCTGAATAAAGTGTCTTTCCCTTTGAAATGAGAAGAAGAACTTGTAGAAATGTTAGAAAAAATATTGTTTAAATGATGAGCATTGCCATTCCCAGGTTCCTTGCTGGAGTTCTTGTTTGTGTTTTTTCTCCTTGCTGTTCCACCACCAGCCAAAGCTTTGCACCAAGGGATCACAAGTCCAAGCCTTGCATCTCTCCCCCTCGGCACCAAGGGCTGATAGAGAGGCCCTTTGGCTGTCACAGCCCACTCTGGGCCACTGCAGCCCCCTGCTGCCTTGGGGATTGTTCCCCCAGGCCTCCCTTTCCAGCCTCAGCCCTTTTTGCCACCCCAGCAGTGGTGCCTGAAGTCTTGCTTGCAGAAGCTGCCCACCCAGCAAGGCAACATGGGCGTGCTGCTGCTGCAGCCAGGAGTAGGAACATTATCCTCTGTAAAGGGGAAAGGCAAGAGGTAAACCCCCAGCTTTCCAAAAGCTCAGCCTGCCTTTGCAGTGTTAGCAGCCCAGGGTAAGGGCTTTCTTGCAGGAACATGCTAAAGCAGCTTTGGCTTGTTAGGTGCAGAGATTTGTGTAGTCACTGCGTGATGTTACACTTCGTGGGCACTGGAGACGAGACTTACTGAACCAGGTTGTCCTTTCCTTCCCACGTTTCTATCACTTAAATCTACCAATGTCAATTTTGTCTAAATTTTTTTTCTGTTTCCACTGGAAGGGTCAAGCTGTGATTGGACAGCTGACAGAACTGCCATCAAAAGACTGAGACTTCAGGGTACTAAAAAATGAGAAAGCTACCTAAACTTATTTAAAATGACCATTTCAATAAATTAAATGTTTTCAAACTGGTTGCATCTTGTGAAATTCCCCATTGGTATTTCCACCTCTGGAAGAAACTGTTTGAGAGCTGGCTGGGGTTTCCTGAGAATTTGGGGTGGGTGACCAAGGTCCCACAAAAGCGATTAAGGGCAAATGGAGTGATGAGCTTAATAAAGGAGGGGCAGAGGAGCAAGACAACTGCAGAGCAGTTGGCTGAACTTTAGTACCCAGAAAAACACTGTAAGAACAAACCAGGCTACTTGCAAATACCTGAAAGGTGCCAAACAGATGAGTGATGGCAAATACAGATTAATGAGGAACTAATATTTCAAACCTTTTCAGGTTCCTTCTGTGAGAGGATAAAAATGGAAACTGTCATTCCACATAAGCAACAGGTGTACTTTGACTACAGTAAAGCTTTAGCATTTTCTTACATGGTGTGTTATAGGGGGAGGTGACTTGAGCCAACGTGACACCATTATAAGGACAGATCAGAGCTGGTTAGAAAACTTGCTTTTAAGAGTCATTGTCAGTAAACTCCTTGTCAAACTAGAAGGGTGCATTAAGTATGGATTTCACTGAAGCCAGTCTATGGTGCTACACTGTATCTTCATTAATGGATACCGAGTTCTTGAAATACTATTGGTAAATTTGAAGATGATGGTTAGGGTAGGACTTCCGGTATACAGGAGACAGCCTAGGAATTCAAAATGATCTAGCCAAACAGGAGAAAGTATCTGGAAAACAGGTGGCTTTATAGGGACAAGAAAAAGTGCAAACCTGACACGGGTTTCTAGAAGAGCAGACATTTAACAAGGCAACACTTGGCTATACAGCTGTTCTGCTGAATTTAGGTGTTAGTGTGTGTCACAGTGACTTGCTGCTAAGGAAGGGGGAGCATCATCCTGGGTCACATCATGCAGCGGTGACATATGTGAAAACATGAAGTTATACTCCCCCACATTTGGCACCGCTCTGATCTCAGCATAAATGAGTCACTTTGGATGCTCCAGTTTGAGGAAGTGTTGACCAGCAGCCCGGAGGAAAGCAGCAAGAGCAACTAGTCACGGTGTACCAAAGAATGGAGAGAATGAAGGCTGTTCCTGACAGGGAAGAGAAAAATGAGAAGACATGCAATAAGGTTTTCACAATCAAAACCAGCAGCTGCAAAGGAGGTGGAAGAGTTTAACAAGTCTGCTGGGATAGGAAAGCAAATGGGATTAAATTTCAGAGAAGAGAGCTGAACTCAAATGCCTCCCAGGAATGGCAGCAAAGCCCTGGCAGGACCATGCTGGGGGGCGGGGGGATCACCACACCAGTGGTTTTCCACAAACACAGTGGAGCAACGTCTGCCACAGGCAATTAAACTTGGGCATCCTGAATGAGAGATGGGTGGTGGACCTCCCAAATGGCACACAATGTAACACTGCTATCTCTCCAAATGCCTGCAAGGGCAACAAGGCTGGGGAAGGGTCTGGAACACAAGCCCTGTGAAGAATAGCTGAGGGAGCTGGGGTTGTTTAGCCTGGAAAAAAGGAGGCTCAGAGGAGACCTAATCACTCTCTTCAACTGCCTGACAAGAGGCTGTAGTCAGGTGGGGGTCGGTCTCTTCTTGCAGGAAACCAGCGACAGCACAAGAGGACACATCTTAAGCTGTGCCAGGGGAAGTTTAGGCTGGACATTAGGAAAAAATTCTTCACTGAAGGAGTGATTGGCCACTGGAATGGGCTGCTCAGGGAGGTAGTGGAGTCCCTGTCCCTGGAGGTGTTTAAAAAAAGACTGGATGTGGCACTCAATGCCATGGTGTATTTGACAAGGTGGTGTTAGGTCACAGGTTGGACTTGATGATCTCAAAGGTCTTTTCCAACCCAGTTAATTCTGTGATTCTGTAAAGACCCTGACAGATATAGTGGAGGTCACCAATGTCCTGCTGCTATCAAAAGGAAGTCAAGTACCATCGTTTCTGCTATAAAGATGGGGAACTTCAGGCATCTATCCTCACTTGGATGGAAGTTCAACACTTGGTCAAGGACAGAGCTGGGCAAGAAGGCCAATGAGGTCTCATTCAGAACATGCAACCCCATCACCAGGGATCTGGTGGAGCAATTGCCCAGCTGGAATATACCTCTGGATAAAATTATCAGTATTAGAATCAGGGCTTATTTTTGTGTCAGTGTTATGTTACTCAGGGAAATATTTAAGAAAAACATGGTGTTTCATTTATAGAACAGTTCAGAAAGAGTTTAATCCCTTTCATGAGAAACTCAGACAATTTAATTGCCTTTCATTTATGTGTAAAATTGATGTACCCCTCTTACTCTTTAAGGGGGTCTTTTTCCCTCCGTTGCAGAAGGTATTTGTCTGCTATGCCAAAAAGGAAGAGGGCAGCTAAGTAAGACTTAATTCTTCTGATCTGTAGATGGGAGGCCTGAAGCAGCTTTGACGTGCTCTGAAAAATCTCAGGAGGGCCAAAACTGAGAGCTACTCCTAAAACATCCTTACAAGGCATTTTGAAAGCTCATGATGAAAAATACCCCATGGCATTGACTGTACCAGTACCTAACTGTGCTGCGTCAGCGAGACTGAACCCAGCAGGTCAAGGGTTACAGCTATCCCACATCATTTCTGGGCACTGTGCCCAGTATTGTCCCCATGGTCAAGAAGGACATTAAAAAACTGGGGGCAGCCCAGCAGGTTTGGGGATGGGGACAGGGGGTGAAATACCCCAAGATGGTTATAGGATTGGAGACCTTGGCACATGAAGAAAGGCTGAATGGATTGGGTTCATTCAGCCTAGTGAAGTGAGGGCTCAGGGGGATTCCATTCCTGCCTTCCAGTGTTAGATACTGAGAGATGATGGAGGCACTCTCTTCCCGAGGATTCACCGTGATGGACAGTTAAGTCATTTCAGGGTGAATTTTGTCTCCAGACACAAAAAAAACTTCTCCCGTGGGACCAATTAAAGGCTGGGACAGGCTTCCAGGAAGTGTGGTGAAATTTCCCTAGATGAAACACACAGGGCTTTGGCAATGCCCTGGATCACTTAAGTCCCTGCTTCCAACATATGCAGGGCCAGCCACACTTTCTGGCCCTGGTCAAGCTGGGCTTTCCTTCTCAGTTTTTGTTTCTCTCAGTACAGCAAGATGCTGGAGAGTCCAAGAGACACAGTCTCTTACCTCTGTTTCACCTGTCCTCCTATGAGGGTACAGCTCTGCACTAGCAACAGCCAGCACGGGCTTCTTTAGCATCCTGTCAGCTACACCCATGCAAAAAAACCCCATAAACAGACACAGTAGCTACAGTGCCCATTTCAGCACACACCTTCCTGCTCCTGGATGGAGAGCAACACCAGTGCTAGGCCTCCACTGGCATTCCTTGGTAAGGACTAGTGATGGCACACTCCAGCACATCAGGAGGTGCCAGGGCCCAGATGCTCTCCAGTTATAAAAGCAACACAGCACGGAAAGGGAAAAATATGAATTTCAAAATTTCTTCACTGGCACAGCCCTGTTCCAGCTAGACACAGCTGGGGGGAAAAAGAAGTGGATGTTCTCTTTTTTCTTTTCTATTTTTGTCTTCCTTGACTTTTTAGGCCCTCACCTTCTGACTTCATTCTGGAATGCTGCTTAAGTATAAATTAAGCTGGATCTGGCCTGAGATTTCTCTCTCAGATAAAGCTGAGGTTAGTTAAAAGAAACTCCAGTCATGGAAAGGCTCATATGTCAAGAAAAGCTAGCAGTGTTTAAAAAAAAAAATTAAAACCCCAGCACCTTGACTCTTATTCCTTTTATAATGAACAGAATAATCCTGTAAAATTAACCAAAGATCAGATAAACAAAACTTCTGCTTAGGGCTAGAAAGCATGGACATTTATCTCCTGGTACAATTTGAGTGCATCTTCATCTCTGCTTTTGTTCCACTGCATGAGCTGCCAGCACCCTCCTCCCACAGCCTCTCCCCAGGTTATGACAGCTGAGGCCTGGCTCCCTCATCGCTTTCTCGAGCGGTTCCAAATCTCCTTAAGATTGTTTGCCATGTCTCCCATTGACTTCAGTGAGAGCTCGGTCAGACACTGAGGTATTTTTTCAAGCTTTGAAAAAATAAACATCCGTGCAGAGGTAGGATGCTCGAAGATACACGGCTCAGTGGGTGCCCCCCCTCTCCATGGGTGGGAACCCTCCACTCGCCAGGTTACACCCAACACAGGGACCAAGGCCGTGGGGTGCAAGGGTGGGAGATGCCACAGAGGATGCTCACACCCCTCCTGCTGTCCCCAGCTCGGGCAGGGCAACAGCTCCAGCTGCCCCGGCGAGACCCTGCTGCCAAAACCCGTGGGACCTTTGCCACCACCTTTTACAGCAGCAGGAGCATGTGTTGAACACTTTCCACCTGCAGTGCTACTTGCAGCAGAGCTTGGGAGAAACCCTTCCCTCACACAGTAATCCAGGCTGCCACCTCGTCCCGGACTGAAGGAGAGCCTTCCTGAACCACCACACAGATCAAATGCAGTAATTTGTGCAGGACTCAAAAAACCCAAACTGGTTACAGCAGAGCAGGAGGGCCTAGACCCAGAGGCACGGTGGGAGCTGTGCCATCGCTTCTCTTGGCATGTTTGGTTATGAGCTTTGATGCTGTTACCATTTTTCCTGTAGTTTGTGACAGAGGTAACTCAGCAGGTGACAATCTCCAAACTAACTTACAAACGAGGATTTGCATTTAAAACACAGAGGCTGTTGGAAAAGGGGCTTTTGGATATGGCCAAGAAGCTCAGGACAAAGTAGAAAAGGCAAGGCTGCATGTGATACTTCACACATCGCGGCAGCTACTCCTGCTCGAGGCCAGCGGCGCTGCCGCCGCCGCCGCCGCCGGGGCTGTGGCTGCGGTGGGAGCCGGGCGGCCGCGCTCCGACACTGACACCTAGCGCCGGCCAGCCCTGCCCGGCCAGCCTTGGCCCTGCCGTGCCCTGCCCTGCCCGGCCAGCCCTGGCCCTGCCGTGCCCTGCCCGGCCAGCCTTGGCCCTGCCGTGCCCTGCCCGGCCCGGCCCTGCCCGGCCTTGTCCTGCCCAGCCCGGCCCTGCCCTGCCAGCCCCGGCTCTGCCCTGCCCTGCCAGCCCCGGCTCTGCCCTGCCCTGCCAGCCCCGGCTCTGCCCTGCCGTGCCCTGCCCAGCCCGGCCCTGCCCGCGGCGGCTCCTCGCACTAACACTCACACAGGCTGGCTTTTCCTAACTCTTGGGAAGTTGTTTGTTTTTTTGGGTTTTTCTTTACATGAACATGACCCTACTGGCGTAGTTTCCATGAAGTAGAGATTTACACCTGCCACAACACACCTGTTTTCCACTGAACTGGAATTATTTTCCCCCATCAGCCCACTGCTTTGAAGTCGGCTTGGATCCCGCTGCCCTGCCGCCCATCTGATGGATTCAAAGCTGAGCCCATACCAGAGCTATGTGCTTACATACAACAACCAAGTCAGTTTATCTGAGAGCAGCTTGAAAGCAGCATCTGGTTACATCGCAGCTCTGCAAACAGAAAACCATTCCTTACACTGCAGAAATGTGCTTTACTCTCTGAAAGCAGTTGTGAGGCCAGTCCGCACTTCCCAACCACCCATTCACAGCAGATATCTTACTGACAGATTATTTGTAACACCAGCTCTTTGGACTGCAACCATAAAGAAAAATAAATTTTTAATCAGTAAAAAATATGCATGAGTTCAACACTTACTCATCACAGCTAAGCTTAAAGGCTCACTCTTCAAAATCTTTATAACAATTCTGGAGATAAATGAAAAGTAATTTAAGTCTCAGCCGACAAATCCCAGGGGATGATTTTCTCTACCTGCCCATACAGATCAGCAGCTCAGACAAGCCTATGCAGCCTAGGCACTAAGATGCCAACACTTCACTTCCTGATGCAACAGTTCAGCAGAAAAAGAAACATATTTTACCAAAAAATGGACGTCATCCAAGAGCACTGCTCTTTTCAGTCTTGTGAAGCCACAGTCACAGGCTCAGTAATTTCTCACTTTTTTAAAACTCACTAGAGAAAAAAAAGAAATCTGAGAAGTTTAGGTTCATAGAGTTCCTAGTTTGATGCTTACCATAGTGTTTTATTCTTTTTGTCATTTAGGTCTTTGTCATATACAGAGCAGGTATTAGATATTTAGACTAAAGTCTAAAGTTTCATTACTGGCTTCACTCACTGCAGAATTTGAGGCCCTGGCTAATTCTTTTAATGAGATTTAAACACAACTATTAGAATTAGAATATATTTTTGTTTGAAACTTATCACTTGGACTCCACAAGCTTTGAAAAAGGTATCTAGAAGTGTTTATAGGGACTACATTTTTGTATCAATTGAGATGACAGGGTTGAGAAAATCATTTAAATTATCTTTTCTTAAATCCACCAAGAACCAAACACATCACCTTAGAAACCTGGGGGATATGGAGGTCCATCTGTCACCTTTGCAGAAAGGCTGAGATACCTTTATTTACCTTTATAACCTAAAGATGTCAGCACAGGATTCTTACCCCTGAATTTCAACAAACTGAGCTCCACTTGACAAGATACCTCCAGCATTTCTTCTCTTTGAAGCAGCAGTACACCAGGCTGCCCACCACTGCACCTGGCTGACAGCGGCACTGGGCAGTACCTGGCAGCACGTCAGCTCCTAAACAGGACAGCAGAACAGTTGCTGACATCAAACTTGAAAAGCAATCATTGTCTCCCCCATCTATGATTATCCTCCTCATTTCTCTGCCCTTTCCAAAAGGATCCAAGCCCTTACCAACACACCCTCCTGCAACCCACAAGAAAACAAACAAACTGACATAATTGCTTTTTTAATTTGGATGTATCAGTACCACAGTGCTTTCATTCCTGGGGCAAAAGCAATGGGAGAGATGCCTCAGACCCCAGCAGTAGGGAATGCACATACTAAACAGGTACCACAAGAGACATGAAGAAACAAACGTTGAGTTTTCAGCTAATCCTGGCATAAGATAACCCCCAAATGACATCAGGTATCTGGAAGTTGTCTGTAGAGACAAACTGTTTTCAAAATTAGGCAGAATCAAATAAGAAAAAATCCTGAAATTAAAAAAAAAAAAAGCTTTGGAGACAATAGATTGTGCATTACTGAGAGAATAAAGTAATTTCACCCCTACAGACTAATTCCAAGTCATGTTTTGCAACCATCTATTGAAATGGCCATCTGGCTGCATTGTGGGTCCCAACCCAAAACATCTCACAGCTTTGATGTGCACTACACTGGACCCCAAAATTCATTATTTGATCACACTAAAGATCTTTTCAAGGCTTACTTTCGGGAAGTTTTGCCACTGATGTAGGAATGCAAAGGGATTTTTAAACATTTCTCCAAAAACACAATAGTTTTGGCAATTTTTTGAGAGTGGATCAGATGTTAGTTAGCACAACTCAGCCTGAGGAAACAGCAACTGCAAATCATGGTGACTGATACCACTTCAGAGCCAAGCTTCTTTTGATGCAGAGAAGAGCATGTTTTTTTCTGAGGGAATTAAGGGAAAACTACAAACAGGAAATGGAAAAAACCCTATAACTACAGAAACAACATGCTGAAGTTGTGAGACTGTGCAGGTATCAAACAGACAACCTTCTCCCTCTCCCCCCCATTTCACTACTTGACATATCAATCCAAAATTCCCAAGTAAAGCCTAAAGCAATATGCAAGAGACCTCAGACACAGCAATGAGCCCCTGACTGGGAACCAGTGAGAGCAGGAGCTGTCTAAAAAAGCAAGGGCAAACTCAACATTTCTGAAGGCACTGAGAAAGGACAACTGCACTGAAGTCCAGCTTTAACACTGGATCAAAGCCACTCAAGTAGTGATCTTTAAAGAAATACAGCCAAATACTGTCATTATGCCTTGACAAATGCTGAGAGCTGGAGCAGCTACACCCAACTCATCCCATGCCACGAGGGTTTCAAAGCAGGAGGTGGCTCCCAATGTCCACAGAGGCATTCACTGCCCCACAGAGCGATGCTGTTTCTGCTTCTGCTGATCTAAACACAAAGCAGTGGCAGACCTATTGTGCCACTTCAATGCCAAAACCATTAAACTGAAGAACTAGGAACTCAGTAGATAGTACTGGGAAAGAACTTTTGAGGCAGTATTTAAGGGAAACAAAATACATAAAGCTCCTTTGTGAACAACATGAGAACAGAAAAACAGAGGAGTATTTTAATCAGTATTTTCACACACTGAACATTTCTCTAAAATGCCAAAATTTTAAAAAGGGAATCATGTCCCTAGCTGGATTTCCTGCACCAAAAGAGCAGTCAAAGCTCAGTCATTCTATGCATAGAAGAAGCCTCCAGAAAAGTGAACAGGACTGAATACTCAGTACTGTCTAAACCAGACACTTTGTCCCAATATGCTATAATCAAGTGTATATTTAAACAAGAATAAAATGTGTGGTAAAGCTAAAATAATGTATTAATAGTCTTGAGTGAAGATTTTTCAGGAGATTCTGCTTTTCTTCCTGACACATCTTAAACACACCAGGACACAGAGCACTGAAGTCAACTCCTTCCATGCCCACCAAAGGGCAAAAAAAAAACCCACCAAAATAACCCACAACTGAGTTCTTTGAAATTAGGTATTTTTCGCTAATTAAAAAAAAAAAAAAGGGCTTTTAAAGTTAGAACAGGTTTCACAAAGCTTTACATTTCTCTCTGAGTGGGTTTCTGAACTGTCATTGCTGGTTATTACTAGTAGGCACAGAAACTCCCATTTTAATTAGAAACTTTATTTTGAAATACATTATACAGTTTACATGTGAAGTGCTTTCAATGCAAGATATTTAATAACATTATGCTGAGCAAAATGGTTGACCAATTTCCTCGAAGCTCCTCCAGTTATGGGCTTTTTTTCATTAAAACTATCTTACAGAGCTAAGATGCAACTTAGGCATTTGTATTCAGGAGCTAATTACTATGTTTACCTTAGGGATAAAGTATATACTTAACTGTTCCAATTAACTGTATGTTTTGATAATGATGTTAAACATTTGGCATAAGACTGAAAGAAACCCAAGCCCTAATTAAACTTGTATTCACCAAAGATTTTTTTAAAAAAACTTCATGATCAAACTACTTTGTTAATAAGGCACAGTCAGACATGTATTTACAAAGACTGGCTACCAATTCAGTTTTACCTGCACAGCCTTCTTGCTGGTCTGTCAACAGTAATCTGAAAGTTGTTTTCCCTATCTGCTGCTGAGACATTCCAAGAACAAGGCAGAGCAATAAGGCAACTGAAAGAACAGGCATGCACAAGAGTTTGGCATTTGGGATGGATTCTGAACATCTGCAAAGTAGTTCATTTTATAAATGGAGCATTCACCTGCTATTATTTAAATACTGTGACAAGGAAAATAGAAGTGATGCAAGCAGAGGGTATTTTAATAGGAATAAACAAGATGTCTGGTATGCTTTCAGCTAAGACTTTGCACACAGCAATTCCCACAGCTTTCAGAGATAATCTAAATTGAATTCTCAAATTCCCCTCTGCCACTTAAAAAAGCTGAATGTACCAGGAGGTTTCTTGATAGCAGGTGAAATATCAAGGAATAAAATCTCCATTTAGATAATGAGCCAATACTGCATCCTACTTTGCATTTATTAGAACAAAAGGAAGTCTTTGGGAATGACAACTGAAATAATTACATTATTATTTTGGCTGGAAGAAAGTTCAAGAACTCTTAACATGGGATGTTTAAAAAACATGACACAATTCTACCCACAGTCAAAGAATAAAAAAATAAAAATGAAAAAAAAAGATAGAAGCCTTACCTTCCCCTCCCAAATAATCTTTGAGGAATAATTGCTTGAGATTAGCATTGTATGGCTTCTGTGGCCTATGAATGCCAGATATTCTAAGAATTATAATTTTCAAGCTACTGCTTGCTTCCAATTTTTAGTCATTTCAAACAAAAATACTTCATCTATATCACCTGAATAATCAAACAGCATAAAAATCATTAAAAGTGTATTGCTGATACAAATTTGTATCACATACTAAAAGATACTACTTCATAGATTAATTGTGAAACAAAAAAGATTAGACTATACAAAAAGTTTTTTGAATTCTTTTGCACAGCTGAACTCATGTGCAGGTTTAAGATAAAAAAAATCTGTAAATGAAATAGTCAACAAATGTTGAATACAAAATACATTCTAAAGCATTTTACAGAATGGCTGAATTATCAAGCATAAGAACTGAGGATAAAGAATGTTAATGACAAGCAGCCACATACAGAACACAAAGCAATAAGTTTAAATCAGACTATTTTGGTTTGTGTAGCCCTTTATTAGCAACTAAAATAGAAGATATCTGTTGTACATCACGGGTAGTAACTGACTATACTGGAGTTTTATTATATTCTAATACAGAATCATTTATAAATGCGTTGTTTTCCTTTTTTTTCTTTTATTAAAAAGCTTCCACCCCCTTTTCCCCCCCTTTTTCCGTTTACAACTTGCAAAACTATTCTGAAAGCTGAGTATATGTGCACAGGTCTGCAAAGAGTGCAAATTTAGGATATGGTAAATGCTTTACATGTTGTATTTTTAAGGACAGTCTACCACCATGCCTTCATAGCCATTATCTTTTCCAAAGAAAAAAAAAATCTCACAAAAATTCTGATACCAGCCTTCCTTCCATTGTCCTAAACAAGAAAGCATTTTAAAATGAGTTGAAACTAAGGAAGGACTACACCTACTAGAAAAGAACAGAGTTCTATTAGTTTGAGGTTTCAGTATACCCAAAGACCAGGGACTGTATCTTTGTAAGGGCTAGGCTGGGACCCCGTATACAGAGTGTGTGCAGGTGCCATCCCTGAGCATTCAGCAGTTCAGTGGACCATAAGTGCTCCAGCTGCATAACTCACTGAGCTGTCTTGCCAGTTTCGACACTGGCTCGACTGAGCGTAATTCAAAAATGAAAAGCTCATATTCATTCCATTCTTCTGGAGCTCGTTGATAGCCTGAAGAGAGAAAAGAGCTGTTCAAAAAAAGGTATCAGTGAAATTACATTTCCTAGTTCTCAAAGGTGCTTGCACCATCTCTCACAAGCTCATTATGTAAGCACCTCCCAGTTTTGAGTGGACCCAGGACACTTCTGCACTGTTTCATTCACTGATGTTTCCCCCACTGCACTATCCATGCAGTTCTCTAAAGCAACACTAAGCCTTTCATGACAGTATTTTAGAAACAATGCTTCCAGTTCCATGGGGAATGTATACAGAAACACAGGTGCACCAGGAAAAACCCCTACACTACTAACACTTTTCAGATTCTATTTCTTCCATTAAGGAAAAAGAAGGTACAAGGATAATTTATTAAAGTGTGACAATTGGCAAAAGTGAATGAGCAAAATTTAGCTGTGATTCACTGCAAAACTATCTATCTATCTGAGAGTAAGAGCTGGGTATATTGGCAGAGTTGTCATAGTACTGAACTTTGCTACAAGCATCTCCAATGTTAATATTGCTCATACAAACTTTTACAGACTCCACTTTAAAAAGATTCTCTGTATGTTCTCCATTCAGACTACATTCCCAGTGAATTAAGTTTTCCCTTTTAAAAAAGTTAACATGCTTCCTGTTTCAGATTTGGATTACAATAAAAATACAGTTAGATTCACTCAAGCAATATGACAAATCTGCAGCACTCCAGCAGTGCTGTAAAGCAGCTGCGACCAAATTTAGACAACTAAGTAAAGCCAGGCTTATGTCTGCACTGCATCACCAAAGCAGAATACATTAACCAGAAAGTAATCTGAATTCTAATTGCTGTTCATTTATGAGTTAATGGTGCACTGCTCTAATACTTACAAGAGGCAATCTCTCACCATATTTGCAAAACTCAAAAAAGCTGCCAGACATCACAAGGCACTCACAATAATATTGCTAATAGCAATATAGAGAAAATATATACACGCTCCTAAGTACTGATTCAAAAGAGTAACTACACACTCCTTCAGGGAGATGGATTTATTTGGTTGTTTGTTTAGGGCCAAGGGATGTGAATGATTGCATTTCATAGAAATTCAAAAGGAATGTGGTACCTCATCTCCCTCAGGGAACTGAAAACCCTCAGCCCTTCTAAGAGCTTACATTTGTCTATATGCAAGACATGAAAAGAGACCAAATTGAGAACACTTAAAAAAATAAATTCATTCTAGGCTTGATATTTTAGAACTAAGGAATACTACAAGAATATTGTGTTTTAATAAATGCAAACATTTTGCTGAAAGTTACATTCTTCAACAAATTAAAAGTTACTTACATTTAATAGCACTCCAATAGGATGTCTTCCACATATTGTATTATGGTATTTCTTCAAGTAATTGCTAAAAGATACAGGATCTAGCTGCTCTATAATGCTCATACCCTGAAAAAGAATCAATAGCAATAATTACATTACACATTCACAAGTAGGTGTTTATACATTACCTATTTGTTACCACAGAGCAAGAGGAAAAACCCTCTACTTTGTACCAAGGGTATCAAGGGAATCTCAGCATGTGAGCTCTAGCTTGTAGTCATCTTGTTTCCACTCCTTGCCAAACTAAAAGTGCAGGAGCTCTTCCAAAGCTGTCAATAATCCACAGATCTGTGAAGTTATCTTTGCAAATACCAGTGAAGCTCATGTTGAAAAAGCTCCTCCTGCAGACTAGTTGATCCCCACCATCCAAGAGTGCCCTACTTCTATAAGACTTGGTACACCTATAACCAGACAAATTTACTAAAAGGGCAACGCAGGAAGAAGTTGTGCCTCCACCTGCTCTCTGTGGTAACAGAGTTCAGGGCCAAGCACTTGTCTGGAACATCTGAATGTCCAAAAACCCTAGATAAAACCACCGCTATACATACGCAATTCACACACGTAACAAGTCTGACGTATCCTGGACACACCAGGCATGCAAGGCTGTTGATCCGGGCATGGGCTGACCATTTGCTCAGAGCATAAGAAGCAGATCCAGAAAATGTCTAAAGCACTAAAAAGTTGGTGCACAATGAAAAGGCAAGAACCAGGAGATGGTGCTTCCACTTTATGTGAGACAGTCACATGTATGAATCCTTTCCTCCATTGGGAGCAGGACCCATGATCCCATGGAGTCATGCTAAGAACACAGCACATGTGTGGAAAACAAAACCTTCCACATATACAAACGTGTGCATTCTGAAAAGCAAAAAGAATCCTACAACTCCAGATACTGCCTACTCTTACCCCATCCCATAGAGCAGATGAAACACCATGAAAGTACTTTAAAAACACGTCTAAATCAATTATTGTCTTGGTTTCATCATGGGTTTGCTCTTTTGCCCGTACTAGACTCCATCCTCTTTTTTTCCTTCCTGTGAAAATCATTAATTCCCTTCACCAAGGAAATGAGCTCCAGACACTCACTAACTCAATAAAATACATAGTTATGCTGCTTCTATTGGTGAAACAGTAAGTTCTTCCTTAGAGACTAGAACAAAAACATACTTTGCATGGAAACAACTGTAGATTGATACCAGGAAAGGAGATAATTTCTTCTGATTTCTGCATTTGTCTCAGTTCTTTCCCCTGCTTTTGGGTGATAAAAGGAAAAGACACAATGCAGGAAGCAGTCAGTCTGAAGTCTCCACCTCAAGAGTGAAATCTCCAGAACACTCTGCAAGGGTGTTGGCTGATCTGGCAGATATCAGCTAATTATTCAGACTGGATCACAGCTTAGAATGGAGGAGCAGAAGATTCCCAGGAGAGCTGGGAGAATTATAAAACAGCAATGATAATCACTACCCTTGTGAACTTTTAAATAGAAACAGACATAAGATGAATTCATAAAGAAATAAGTTTTATGGAAAAACAAAACCAAGCTAAGCTGGCTAATTGCTGCTAAGAGCTCAGTTGTTTTGGAGTCATGGAGAGGGTGTTTGGACCCCTGGCCAGTAATTACAGCTGTTAATCATTCCAGATATACAGAGCCTAAATGAGTGAAAAAAAAAAAAAGTAGCTATTCTCTAACTAGCAGTGATTACATAGAAACCATTGCATTTCCAAAGTTTCCAAAGCATATCTTTGAACCATCCATTTACTTGTAGATTGTACATGTCAATACACAGCTGAAGAAAGCAGAACTAAATTTGACTACATACTCAAGTGAAACTAAAGATGCATAAAGCACTTACTCAGATACTGAACAGTTCACAAGAACACGTTTTATCTGATTGTAAAACCCTTTCATGACTTTCTAAAAAACCGAAAATGGCTGCTGAACTGAGAGATTTGTTTTACAGTTGTAAGTCACTGGAACATACTGGGCAGAGGCATTTGAGCATTTGTCTCAAATGAATGGACATGGATTTATGAGAATGCCTAGTAAGCTTATTTCAATGCACAATTCAGCACTGCAAAACACAGCTATGCAGCTCATCCCAGAAAGTGCTAACAGAGTTCCATACATCACAGACTGGAGAAAATCCATAGGGAACTGGTATGAACAGATATCCTATAAGCATTAGGCTGTACTGAACTTTTCAATCTTTTGGATTCAAAAATCATTGTGGCAGAAGAGCAAAGACTACCAAGTTTGTTTCTCAGTCTAAAATGGTGTTGAGGAACAAAGGAAACATTTTTGCCAGGTTGTACTTTGTTTTTCTAAAAAGCAGAAGTATGAAGCTAATAATTTTCAATATTCAAAACAACTCAGCCAGGCATGGCTTAGAACAGAGTTAAAACACATAAAATCCACATGATAAAAGTGTAAGCACAGTTCCATGGTTTATCACACGGTTATTATGGCATCACATAAAAATGGCATCTTTCAGTTAGCCAGATACTGCTAATGGCATCTACAGTATCCTAGCACAGTGCACTCAGTATGATTAAAAACTTTACATTTTTAAATACCATCCCTTAATAGGATCAAGTATCTACAAGTCTCCAAAAAACCTCTAAAAAATAACCCTATACACATATACCCCAAACAAGCAAACAAAAACCCCCTCCAACAACCTACAGGCTCATATTATACTATATGCCAAGAATGCTTTGGCTGGTCAAGTTAAAGTTTTTTATCAGTTATTCCAGCTATTTCTTTACACTTAAAGATCTAAACTAATGGAAGTGGAAACAAATTTGATCTTAGTACTATCCAGCCCAACTAACTTTGCATGTGTGAGCCACTCAGACTAGATGACAAGTAACCACTAGGAACATTACTGTCTGGGCACAGAGAAGAGAACAGGGACCTGGGCACCCAGGCAGAGAGTCATGGTCTCACATTATGCCCAACCTAAGAAGCCTTCCCAGGCTGAAGCACTGTGGAAGGTCCTGCAACACTGCAGCAGCACTGCAAAAGGCACCAGAATTCAGCAGGTCATTAGAGGTACCTGAGAAGCCATCAGTGCCGAGCATTTTTCCTGGACAACAACTACTGGCTGCTCCTGCACAGCACTCCTCAGTGCCTGCATTTTCCCTCATCAGCATTCAGGGTAACACAATCCTCCCATCGACTCAAGTGAGGTGGAAAGTATCCCATAACAAATACATACGCTCGTATAAAATGAGCAATCTGGCAGTGAAGATTGAAATGGGCAGCCTGCATCTTCTGGCTAGTCAATCAAAAATAATTACTCTTCAACAATGTCTTACAAAATACTTCCCCCACTTTTACTTAAAAAGATGGTGTGTTTCAGGTTATGATATACAAACTGTTGCACATCAGCTGCTCAGTTATAACTCTTCATTTGAGGATTCTCCCCTAAGTTACCCCTTCTTACCATGACGCTATTTCCTCCTTTTGCCATTATATCACAAAGTGAGCTGTGGTGACAGTGGTCACATCAACAATTACCGTGGAGAAACTGATGCCTGCCCAGCAATACTTACTACTCTATTTGTTTTATGCTGGAGTCTAATGGCTCTAACTTAGAATCACAGCAAGTAAAACTTCAATGTCCAAAGCATTCAGCAGTTTTTATTCATGAGGTGAGAAAAATCATCATGCATCTATACATAAAGTCCAGTCCAATTAAGGAAGAGTCCATCATCCTCCCACAAAGCCATTTCTAAGGAAATTTGATTTAATCTTATCCCAGAATACCTTCCTGCTTACAATGTGCTCAGCTGACTGCTTTCCTTGTTAGGTCAAATAAAATTAAGCCAGTTTTAGTACAGTTTTGTCTCTATCTTAATGCTATTTTGTCTGTGTAGAGGCCTACTGGTTACAACAGTACAAGTTTGTTTAGCACATCAAATCATATGAAAAAATTCAATAGTTACCTAAGGAAACAAGAAGTAGCCAAGTGGGACATAAAACTGAACAAACTATCAAAAACTGGAAAAATGTGACAGGGAGATCTTTGTCATATTGCTAACAAGACATCTCTGAAAATCATCCAAAGCAAAACCTCCTGCATACAGTGTCTGGAGTCATGTGTTCAGATATGGCATGATATAAACAAGTGAAAAATAACCACAGTATAGTGCTATACAGCATGTTTAGTTTTCCAGTTAAACTGAAGATCAAAAAAGTATTTTTATATTTATTAAACAGTAGACATGATTTACCATGTTACAAAAAATATCACTTCCATTTGGCTGAATAACTACCAAAAGAAAGAGTAGGTGCAGCAATGTATTCCCTAAAGGTAATTAAATGCCAAAGTCCAGGCTTTCTGCAAGCTTTCACCACAGAAATTAACAAGGGGAGACTAATGTTTGCTAATGCATCATAATCTGCTCTCCTGCAAAAATACTCAAAGCACCTGATTCTGGGATTCTGTAGAAAAACACTTGTCTTGACAGAGAAGCCTCTCAACTGACTAAAAGAATTATTAAAAATGGGAAACAGAATGAAGGCAAATTATTTACTGTTACTCCAGTTACTGTTATTCCAGTGATGAATAGGAAAAACCAAAGAGGTTAATATGGGATACCCAAAGCAAAAAAGTCTAGAGATCTCTCCAACAGATAGGATTTATTCCTTCAACACAAGGAAAAATTAACATGCCATGAATAAGAACAGTTCTCTTCTAACAGATTCGACATAAATTTACATAAATGATGCAAACAGTTGTAAAACAAATTTTAAGGTTATATATTTCCAGAAAAATTACTGCTGTTCTGTGTTTTAAGTATAGTCTCAGACATTAAGTTGGTGGGGTTTTTTTAAATTTAAAAAGAAATCCTTGGCTCCTGTGACCGCAAAGAAAATGCAATGTAATCGGCATAGGACCTTTCTGTATTTAGCATTCCTTTCAGCTTTTGGCCAAACCCAAAACAAAGTATGGTCTACTGCTTTTTCCCCACCACTTACTACTCAGTAAGGGGCAGAGGGAAGGCTACTGCCAAGGAAATGGTGACTTTCATTTTCCTGACCAGTGCAATGCCCTACAGCCTTTCTTCCTCCAAATGGACGTAGCTGAAACCCTTTGCATAATCACAATGCTGTTTCTATATGCAGGTATCACAGCTAGCAAGCTGGATCTACCACAATTCTCCATGCATAATTTTTATGGCTTTCCAAATACATAAGAGGGTATGTGGACAGAAATTATGTTACATTAGGGCATTTTAGGTAGGTGAACATGCATTTATTCTCATTAATTATGCTTACTAGCTTATACCCGCGATATAATGTGCGCAGTCAGTAGAAGGGAGGATAGCAGCTAAAATCAACAGCTAAATTCTTATCCTGGTAAACAAAGGAAAATTATACATTCAATAAAATAGCTGATCTATAATATCTTGTTAGAGAAATTTCTCAAGTGTTCAATAAAATGGAATGTACAGGAGAAATTTGTTAGTTAGTTCCACCAAATCTGAAAACTTACCATTTTATCTAGGTGCTCAATGGATCTATAAATTTCTCCTTGGGATTCATCATAGTAACTGTAACGGAACCTCTGACCTTGAAACAAAAATCATGTATAAAATAAAAAAGGGAAAAATTGTAGCTAAAACACTCCCTAATACTTACTAAATATTTGTAAGTATAATACTTGCAAAGTAGTAATCTTCATTTATTTTATACTTTTTAGCTCCATTGAGGAAATTCTAGGGCAAACATGAAGTAGAAGCCCAGAAGCAAATTAAAAAAAACACACGATGGGTGGCTATATTCCAAAAGAGAAATCTACTACGTAGAACTGACACTGAAGTATCACTCACTAATTGCCTGTTATTGCCTTGGAATCCAATTCTATCAATTACGAAGTAAAGCAACATTTCATTTTGCTATCCCTCTTGACAAAGTCAACCATGGAGTCAGGCTACTTCTGCTTGCACAGCAATACCCACAGTAAATGAAGGTTAAAAGAAAAAAATCATGGTAATTCAATGAGCAGTTCTAGATGGATCATTAGCCACAACAGGACCAGGTCATTCTTATGTATACTCCACCTACTCCACAATTCAAAGACAAGTAAAACATGCACTTAATTAAGTTGACCAAAGATGACAGTGGAAAAAAAGGAAGAAGGCCTGTTGTGTAACATATCTTTCTGAAGCTGTCCCTTTTTCAGCTACTATCACACTTAAAAGAAAAATAAATTTATAAAGCAGGACAGAAGTCAAGGCTTCTGGAGTCTTTCTAGCTCTGCCACCAAGATGAACTGGGGTGAATTGGCACAAATAATCCATATGCTATCTTACCCAGCAGTAAAACATACAAAACTTATTTCTGTCAAAGGAATGTGGCCATGACCCGTGAATTTTTAGCTAATTCATTTTGAAAGTTGTTTTGAGGTGCTTAAAAGAAGAGTAAAGAGCAAGCAACTTCAGACAATTGTTTCATTGCAACAGTAAAGAGATGTATATAAACCCACACACCTTCACCATTTATTTCCTCCACTATACTGAAAACACACTACATCAATATTTTTCACCTACTACTCCAGATTCTAAAGTCTTTTTTAACTTTACAAAGGCATTTAAGTTGCAAAAATACATTTACCAGAAGTTAAAATGTTCAATGTTTAATAAAATACGTTTTTTAAAATAGCTACAAAATATTCAATATATAATGAAATATGAAACTTACCCCAATGGCAAAAGTCAGAAGAAACCACAAAGAGGTTACTAGGATCAGCTAGGTATTTACTGAAGAGTTTTCCAAATTCCTGCTCTTTTGACTCACTCAGTGCTCCGACCAACACAGGAATAATAGTAAACTCATCCTTATGGCTTATAAGCAAAAGAAAAAAGGTTGTAATTCAAGTAACATCTGAAGATTTTTTAGGGCTTGCTAACTGAAACAGCAGAATGTTTAAAAGGTTGCTATTGATTTGAGGACAGTAATTTGGTAAGGTCATACTAGGATGTTGTTCTAGAACCTCAAAGTACTTCAACTTCAGAAAACACAAACTCCTAAAATCAGTACTTCTCCCTGATGCAAAGTGAAAACACCAGGCAAACAAAAAGAAAAGACACAGTGAAATCAGGAATGAAGTAAGAATTAAACTTTCCCTGTACAGATGCTGCCTGTTGGGTAATTCTCCAAAGTATATAAAACGTATATGAAAATGCTCAAGCACATACTGATACTCTAGGGAAAATTCAAAACACAATGCAAGTAAGAAAAAAAAAAGGGGGGGATGGGGCATGTGTTAGGGAAGAAACCCCAACACAGACTGACATTTTTCCTTTAAGATAACTATTTTTATTTAAAGTAAACATCTGAAACAGTAGCTATAAACACACCCCTAATTTCAAAATTAGTATTAAGGCTCTGAACAAACTTAAAATCCCACAGACAACTATCTGAACTTGTTACAGAGCTGCCTTACGAAAATAGGGAAAAAAATCAGCTATTGAGAAAAGTTGATGAAAACATGCCTAATATTAACTCTATTAAGGCAAACTGTTTATAAGAGATGTTATAACTTCATCATTCAGGTGTTTGCTCTGCTCACAGTTTCAATTACAGCAGCTTATCTGACCCTCTCTTTTCCAAAATTTTTATTGAGGGATGGGGGAGTATGAGCACTATACACACTATCAGGTCTTCTATGCCATAAAATGTATTATTATTTCCTACCGGACTTCAGAGTAGCTCAAACATTTAATGCACATAATGTTCATTCTTGTACAAGTAATTAGCCCTAGTACCTTTCCATGGCTTTAGCAGTATAAGGCAAATGCATTTCAATACTGTGTTCATCTTCGTCTGTTTGTAGGGACATACGCTCAAACATTCCAGTCTTCCACAGTTCTCCATAAACTGAAA
This sequence comes from Monarcha castaneiventris obscurior, assembly GCA_026261815.1. Classification (NCBI taxonomy): domain Eukaryota; kingdom Metazoa; phylum Chordata; class Aves; order Passeriformes; family Monarchidae; genus Monarcha; species Monarcha castaneiventris. The sequence continues at coordinate 2,955,349 of JAMPIT010000161.1, forward strand.
TGAAAGATCGTTTTTACTATTTTTTTTTGCTTATTTTTGAAAACCACTATAAATGCAAAAAGCAAGCTACAGTTTACCTTTATCAGAACATAACCACTATAAAAAATTACTTGCCTCCAAGGGCTATCATCATAAACCACTTGTTTCTAAATAAATTCAGGATTAAAATGATGTTGAAGTCATTAAAACATAAACATAATTGATTCAGTTTACAAAATAAGTGTGTTAAATCAGTGACCTTATTAGTATATTGAAAAAGATTTTCAGTTATGATACAAAATTTAATTACACAAATAAAACACATTTGAAAATATACATGCATTTGCCCAGTCAATGAATTTTTATCTTCATAAACTGCCTTTTTTTTCAATAAAAATTCATCAGCTGAGCCATTGCTGGATGTGTTACTATTTAATAGAATTTATTATTGACTGAATCATGAAATCTAGAGACAGCCACAACTGATTAAATAATCAACATTTGTCAGTTATCTTTTCTACTCTCAAGTGTACTTGAGAGCATGCAGAGTCATCTCTACATTTTAAAAATTCTCCACTGGATGAAGAATTTGATGTAGGGCTGTGCCCCCTTCTCAACTCCATAAAGGAGTTCTACAGAAAGCCAAACATTTCTTCCCTATGGAAATTTCTGCAGGCACTATGTAGAAAGTCTGCACACAGCTACAATGAAACACAACACATCTGCGCTAATTAGCGCTTCTGAAAAAGATGCTGTATCACTTAGGTATACCTCAAAATACATAAAAGTCAAAATACCAAATTTATCTTCACTGCACTTAGTTCAAAAGACTGGTATTTCATGGACTAACAGTTTTTAAGTCTGCAAGTTAAAAAGTCACATGCAATAATGCATCCAAATAAAAGCGGTATTTTCTATCCCTGTTATTCCTCTATCACAAATCAAATTCAAACTAACTAAAGAACCTTTCTTTCCAGCAAGAACACTTCACAGGAAAATGGAGAAGGTGTTTAGTGAGCCATTATTTGATGTAACACTTTTTTAGTTTTAAAACCCTGAGGCACATACTCAAAATGGAAAAGATAAGCAAAAATTTAGAATTCTTTACTTTCCAGAAGGAAAAGCGACGTTATGGTTATAATGTGACCATGTCTGAAACGACCAGGATCCTTCAGAAGTAAGTTTTTGCTGCACTAAAACCAGATTTGCTCTTGTCTGCCACTTACAGCAAGGAAGTGGCCAACAAGAAGAAAATCCTCAGCACTGTAGTACCACAGTCAATACTCAAGCCTCAGTTAGGTCCAAACTTTATCACACACTTACTCTTTTGGTCAATTCGAAGATCATACAGAGGTGTTCTGTAAATGTCCACACTGGAAAGTGCACATCGGGAGAGGGGCACGTGATGGGAAGGCCCAAGAATGAAAATTTTTCGGCTACAACAATTAACACAGAAGGCCACAATTTAGACAACTGCCATTGTACAGCAACTTGGCTTAGAGCAACAAGTTTAATAAAAACGTACAAAGTGATACTTTCTCATGGCTACAATAGTTTTACTCTGCTGTCAGTCAGATCACAGATCAATCCGTGGCCCAACCTTGCCTGGTATCCCAGAAATTATCATGAGTTCAGTTCAATAATGCTTCATCTAGCCTTACATCTCTTAAGCAGGTTACTTATCAGAGGGCACTCATCAGCTAGAAATTTGTCTGACTGCACTCATTTGGAGGCCAAATGATGTGTTACAGCTGCTTAGAACAGATTTTTGAATTCTCTCCTTGAATCAACACAACCTTTGGCCACACACCACCTTCAATAAATACATGATCAAATAACGATTATGGGTTTATCATCTATTCAGAGTTTTTCACCTATTTACTTGATTAGCCTTACTTAGGTTCACTAAATTAAAATTTAAATCCTTCTCAAATGCTGGGTTTATGTTGTTATATGTTATGCTTTTTTTGTTGTTGCATCAACAACAGGGACTTGGACCTGCACATTCATAGCTTTAGCTGATACTGCAACCTTTTACACATCATCATGCTGTTATTTCATCAAGTCCTCAGTTCTTGGCTCTTGATTAGATGTTAAGGGTCTCCTGCCACAGGACTTACAAGAAAAAAAGAAAAAAAAATATAGGCAATTCAGCTTTTCAGATTCAGGATCATATCGTCTTGCTTCTGGTACTGAATTAAAGGGGTGGGAGAGACATGTGAAGTTGTGATAGGTTTTTTTTAATCCCTTACACAGGGAGTGCTATAACAAGGTATACTAAAACACAAACTTTCTGCAAAGCTAATAAAGCAAATACCCAATGAAAGTTTAGCTCAAAGGTGAATTCTAAACATCCCATGCAGTAAAATAGCAAATGATCCAGCAAGTTCAACCAACTCCATGTCAGGGAACCTAGGGAATGCAGCTTGTTCAGGAAATTTTAGAGAAACTAGGTGTCTGTCATACCATGAGCTATTTTCTCATAATTTGCAATAGTTTAGAAAGAACTAAAACCATTGTCTTTGAAAAGTATTATAGCATGTTATCTTAAGAACAACTGATAAGCCTAGCCAGTTTTTATGTAGCATTGAAAAAGACATACTTTGAGTAAATACTGGAGATGTTTTGAATTTTTGTCATTTAAAAAAAAGTTGCAGTCAGCAGAATATAACAAGAATTATATTCCTTTACTCAAAACCAACTAGATTCATATTTTTAAAGGCAGGGACAGACTACAACAGCATGATGGGGTTTTTTTTAAATTTTCCTTTTTTTAAACTTGTTAGAAACAAAAGTCCATTTAAAATTATTGGAACTATTAACTTTTACTGACTTCACATATTATATGAACACACTGGTCACTTTCTCCACAGCAGAAGAGAATCCTGGCAGTATTCAGCCCATAATCCTGCACTGAAAAACCAATGCAGAATCATGGTGAAGTATTTTAATAGACTTTAAAAAAAAAACCAAACAAAACCTCACAACAATAACAAAAAACCCCCAAAATCCAAAAAAACCCCAACAAAGACAGCTTGGGCTTTTACAAAAGCAGTGGAACATCAGTAATAAACTGCAAAAAGAACATCTTTAACCCCTCCCTTGTAAAAAAATAGTTACCAATAATTTTAACAATATTACTTCCCCCCCCTTTTGTAACATCCAATTTGAACACTTATGATGTTCAAACAGAAGCAACGCATAGAAGGCCAAAAGTAATACAAAATTAAAGTTTGAGTACTTCAAGCTGTAAGAATGTAACAAGAACATTCCACTATCAGCTAACTGCAATGTCAGGGCCCTAGGCTTTGTAAAGAGCTGTAATACTCACGTGATATTGGGATCCACTTGTTTGTAAGCATGGGCTGCACAAGATCCACAATAGGTATATCCTGCATGGCTGCAAATCAAAGTGTACAAAACTTTATGATGTTAAATACTACTTAACATCTTAAATATGTTGATATAAAATGTTAATCTCTTAAATTTATTATTTGTCCCCAGTGAGCTAGAAATTCTAAGAGTGATCCAAAAATCAACTCCTGAAAGAGCAGGAAAGCACTGCTGCAGTATTGATCACACAAGACATATTTGTTGAAGAACTGGCAGTAACCATTTACTAACCAATTAAAAAACTATCAATGACCACTGAAGAGTCAGGAAAGCTCCAGATCAAAGGACCTTCCCTCATTTGTAAAGGATGCATGCAGACTGCACAACCACCTGCTGTAAGAAGCTCACAATAATGCCAACAGAGGAGCCAGGGAACAATGGAGTGGCAAACCACTGGAGAAAGCTCTTCTAACCACACTCCAGTAACTGAATATGACAGTAGAGGAGTCGTGGCAAAGAGAGAACTACATGTCAGAGCAGATAAAGAGAGAATAAAAATGCTCCGTCATTTAAGACTATCTCAGTGACAGAATGAATGTGCACATGGAAAGGAGAAGGCAGCATCATGCTAGCTTTTACTTGCAGAGAATGAGCTACATGCTTCACCTTCCTTTCCTATCACTCTGGCCTGGTCCTTTCTTGACCTCTGTTCCTGTGTGTGCTCCAACACAATTTATAATCGTTTTGACTAGTTGTTTCAAATACTGCCTTCAAATCTGAAGATCCAGTCTCTTCAAGACCATTAAAATGGGTGAAAATTCACTTTACACCACTAAAAGCATTAATTTCAGAGACCATTCGTTCCCGGAGTCCCAGGTCAAGAGGTAGAAAATGGCTCCTGGTCACTCAGCAGTATGCCCATGCCACAGCTTTACACAATGACACTGAGAATGATGCATGCTGCAAGCCTCAAGATATACAGGATCTCTGAAGATACAAGTTCCCATTGACAGCTCTGAAGGACTTTATATGTACTTATATTTACGTATGCTCACATACATCTCTATTCATCCACAGACTGATACCTGGAGTGAGTTACCTTCAAAATGACCCTGGGACTTTACTTCAACATCACCTACCCCACTCATTCTGAAGAGCTCAGAAAGGTACCAACATACATGCTAAGGGGGGAAACAGGAGACTGAGACCTCATGAATGGTCCAGGTATGTAATTAGACAATGTCAAAAGAGCCTGCTGAAATGTTCCCAGTGTTACACACTTCTTCCATCTCCCACAAAAATATTAGACATATCCCACTTCACAGGCGGCAAAAAAGGGCACAGTTAACAAAAAAATGTGGTGGGATCACAGGAAGACCTCCAGCAATCCTGAAAAAAGAACCAGACTACATAATCTGCAGCTGAAAGGTCTCTTTCCTGACATTCCTGCAAGAATGACTAAGGCAGATATGGGACAATTTCTTCTGCACACTCAATGCTATTATGCAATACTTCAAACATTATGACATTGCTATGTTAGCATAGGAAAAACAATATATTTAAGGTAGTTTTTCTAATGTTTCCTTCCAAATAATTACTTGGAATGACCAACATACTTTTGTCATCACACGTCTCAGCTGTCTTCCGGAATTTGAGTTCTCCCTAAATAGTTCAGATGATCTCTATTTCAGCTGTGGACAAATAGCTCAAATAGAACCAAACTAAAATAACAAAAGTAAATCATTTTGGATAGTTGAATAGTGTTTAATTACTTTTTGCTTTTAAGCTTTGCTAAATTTTATTTAGGGGGTGGCAGAGATGCAGGAGTGTTGCTTATTTTGTTTTGCGGTTGGTTTTTTTTCTGTTATTGGAGCAGTTTTGTTGTTTTCTTCATTAATATAACTCTTACCCATCTTACTGGATCACAAACAAATATTATGTGTGCAGTCCATCAGCAAAAGGAAGCTAATCATACACCCAAATGTGCACAGATTTCTGCCATTCTATGCTATGTCCAAAACACTTATTTATAAACCACACAACACCTCTTTCAGCTAAATACTAGCTTTTACCAGTTATCAAAATCATTGGGGAAAAAAAAAGCATTTAACCAATCAAATATTAGATATACTGAACTTCTATTTCAGACTTACGGTGCAATAATGGCTCTTGCAGGTCTTTTTGTGGACTGTACTTGAGAAAGCCAACCTTCTAGCTGTGCATTCAGCTGGGGTCCTGTGAAGAGACACAGAAATACTGAAGACATAAAAGAACCTAATATACCTCAAGAACTTACAAATAAAGTCCAAAAGTCCAGAGGATTTAAAAAGTCTTCTTAAACATAAAAGGCTGGGTTTAAATCTAAAAACAAACAGAAAAAAACCACACACCCCCCAAAAAACCCAATGCAACAATAAAAAGAAACCCCAACCATGTAATGTTGAAGGTTACAGTAGGAAAGCTTCAACCTGGTCCAGGAACCTCACTTACTGCACATCCAAACACACACTTATTGTTTCTTTCTCTGTGGGGACTAATGAACACACCATTAGAAAGCATGGCTGCTGATTTCAAAAGAATCACTAACAGATGACTGTTTCCTCTTGTAACCATATTTACAGAATTCAGAAGTAAAAAGTTATGATCTTTATCAAGAGAGCTCAAAATGAGAAGATGGCACAATACAAAGGCCTGACATTTGCATGATAGGCAATGGCTATGGTAATAAATCCTTTACTAAGCAAGTACAAGAGCATAATACAAAGCACACTGTAACCTGGAAAATCTGTAAATGCACAGGAAAAAGCTAAAAGTGAGAAGATATTATGCTTATCCTAACACCTTAACAACTTCTGATCAACATACACTACAAGTACATGAACACTTTGTCAACACTGATAACTGGCCAATCCAGAATTTAATTTTTTTTAAACTACGGTTTGTACCTCAACAAGTAGAAAATATTCTTAATTCAATTACCTGACAGATGATAAAAAAGCCTTCTAAAAAATACAACATTAAAAAAACCAAAACCAAACAAACCATACTTAGATTATTTCCCATCATAAGAAAACTTTCTGATGTTGCAAGTCTGGCAAATACAGTACAACATTCTTTCATATTAAAGAACACTAAACAAGCTTTCAAGTAAAACTCATTCAGCTGCTATTGTTACAAGTAACACACCAATTAGAAAGAAAACAGATGCACTTTTTTCAGCTTATACTACACTTTTGACAGAACTCTATGCCAGCAGAGTTTATCTGTAAAGTATGGTGCAGGCAAGCTGCTTTTCTTCTTCCATGCACATTGTAGATTTTTGTATCTTGCCCCTGCAGGTGCTGAAGTACCAACTGCCAATGTAAGTTAAAACCAAATAAAGTATCTGAAGCCATTTCACAGATACATTCCAAACAGCCCTGACAAGGGCTGACAGCTCTCCAAAAGGCTGACAAGAACCACAGAGAATGAGAGAAAAGATGTCAACTTTTGCAGAATCCAATCAGTCCCTGACCAGGGATAGTCAAAAAGCTTTCCCTAGAAAACCCAGGGGTGAAGGGTAGAGGTGTTGAAGCCACTGGTTTTTATACAAAATTAAATCCAAGTGTTTCTTGTAAAAGAACAACTTCTATAGTTGTGAAGAACTCTACCTTCTTACATGATGAAAGTGAACAAGTGCAGCACCATTTTCCTAAGCCTTCAATTACACCTTGAAAGCCTTAGTTACTGTCTACAACTCTAACAAGGTGAAAGAGTGACACAGATTAGCTGCTGTCACTCACATAATACAGCGACTTTGTGAAATGATTAAATTGTTATAAAAATACCACCACATACCAATTTTGTTCTGCTGCTTCTGTTGCTTGGGGAAATTACAAGCAGCCAACATAGCAGCAGTAGAGATAAGGATAATGACATCTCAGAAAATGGAGGCTGTTGGGGAAGCTAAGTAAAAATAAATGGGTCTCTATTTCCATCCTCCTCCTAAGCTGCAAGAAGACTAACAAAACAGTACTCTTTTACAGTATTACCACTTTTACTTGTTAGATACTTGAGTGAAGAAAAAAATCACCTAATAAATTTCTACTTCCTAATTCTCCCAAAATATGTAGAAAGATAAAATACTTTCTGAATGAAGCTCTTTAGGAGGACACCGTTTTCCCCAACACTGACTCCCCAGATTTAAACATTACTTTGCCCCACCTGACCCCTTCTCCTCAAAGAAGAGGATCTATAGGCAGCACAACTGCAAAAGGGCTGAAATTTGTTAAGCAAAGGGAAACTCTTCCCCAGCAAGGCACTGTGCTTAGCCTTCCTCCATGCCTTCTTTAGCAAAGATTTTTTTCACTAAGGAGGTGGTTAAGGCACTTTGTCTTTGGTTGAGATAAATCAGGTAACCTGCTGAACAGTTTAAAAAAGGCCAGAACATCTGGTAACATCCTAAAATTTCATGATTGGTCAAATTTGACCAGAACTTCCTGATCTTACACTGTAGCAGGGTAAGATGCCCAGGTTTGCTTAGTCTGCTATTACAGACACACGCTCTAACAAAATAACATTTTCTTCCCAGAGGCTTTAAATAAAATAACAGATCTGTATGACCCAAGGGATAAAATTTCTGTCAGTACTTACTTAAGGACCAAGTAACACATCTGCTTTCAGATTTTCTCCCTTTAATGCCAAGTACAAGGTACCAATTCAAATAATTAATTTTGACCTAACGTAAACTTTCATTTCAACTTATACTTAACTGCACTATTTTAATAAAACATGCAATCAAATTTCTCTCTCCAGAGGACTAAGAGAGAGACAGAATGGATAGTATAACATGTCCATGACCTTTTAGCCAAAGGGGGGGGGAAAAAAAAAATCTAAGAGCACCCACATGAATTGACAGAAGTACAGCCTACCTGCAGCTTCCTATGCTTACAAATACTTTAAGGGGGATACTCTAGAACTGTAATTTTCTTGTTACCAAATTAGCACCAACTTTTTCTTGCAGAGAAGTTTTTCTCCCAATTTCTCAAACATGAGGATGCTTAAGGCTAAAGTCAAAATATTTGAATTGGTTATACAAAATATAAATAAACCCACACTATCACAGTAGCTATGCTCTGCCATATGGAATTGTATTATAGTAGATGAGTAACTTCTTCATAAAGTGTTCTGTAAGTATGTTTTGTTCATATTTAAATGAAGCTTAACTGGAAAACAGTCATCAAGACAGCTGCAGTAAATATGCATCTCCTCAGCTGACCAGCATGGACAGTGAACAGCACCACCATCCATATATCCTCTAGTTGTTGTGCTGGGAAGTACAACAGGTCCCAGCTCCTTGAGCCTCAGGTGCAAAGCTCATCTTGAGAAAGCTGGCAGGATGAGAGCAACAAGGGTTTTAAGGTTAACCCAGACAGAAGGGCAGAAAACCTAATGGATACAATTTATGGATGCAACAATCAATATACTTTAGCGTGAATAGTGTAAGATCAGACCTTTCATTGATCAAAAGAAGGTAAAGCAGCAAAATATGAGCTTCACTGAAGTACACAACATTAAGATCCGCATTTCAATCCTATGAGGTCAGGTATAAATATAGGTGTGTAACTAAAGATTTCTGACATTATCTGTGGATATTTCACATCCTGTTTTGTTTTGAAATCCAGTAGAAGTTATGTCAAGGTTTAAAATAATTGCAAGCACAGACCAAGTCTCCACTAGGCAAATTTATGGATACAAATACAGACAGCATTTATTCAATTATCTTGCCTAAAAGGATAACTCACTTTAACAATCAACATTATCCCATCAAAAAGCTCTAGAGTAAGTAAGAAAGAATCCTTCCACATTACTGTCATTGTTACCCAGGGAGTAATAACAGAATGACATCTGGTAGTGACTCAGCTAAGTTCATCACCCCAGTTTACAGCTGTCATGGTCCAGACTTTGTGGGTTAAGCCAAACCAGCACATTCTTTCCACAGCCAACCTCACCTTGTCAGTGAGGCTGAAGTGCTTCTATGTCAAGTTTCAGCACAATGTAATGGTATTTGGCTCCTTTTCCTGCAGCCACCATTACACATACAAAATGTACTTTTTCAGATTGGTAGGGAAGGCTCAGTGTTTGCTGTGAATCCTCAGTCTCAGTGAATGTTTTTTTTACTGGAAGAGCATAAACCTCAACCAAAATTTACAGCAGCACCAGGGAAAACTGCTCAGTTCTCCCTTGGATGTTTGTGTACAGCACTTGCAGCAAGGCAAGTAATGCTGGAGCACAACAGCAACACTGCAGTCCCCAGCATTCATTCACAGCTCTACTTGACAGCTTTCACTCGTCCAAGCATGTCTCCTGCCTATAGGAGCCACCACCTTCCTTTGAGTCTTCCTCCTTTTAACTACCTTTTCTCATTGATGAAAAAAGTCTACACCTTAAAAATGCTTCTAAATTATTACAACATGTGTGGTAAGAAGTGAATAAGTCTTTACTCTTGTAGAGTGTTAGAAAAATCAAATAGTGAAACCCTGGGGGCTGGCATACAATTAGTTTAGTAACTGCAACTAAGGGAACTCCTTTCTCCTCAATTTTGAAGGTGACTGAAACAAATTGTTAGGCAAACTCCAACCTGAAACACGGCAGAGGACTAACTAACAGTTAAAATTGCAGAAAGTGTAAGGATTTTTCAAAAAACACAAACACCACTTAATAAAAAAAAATCTGTTTCTCAATGCAACAAAAGCCAAATCCTTGAATAAAGAAAAAGTTTTAGCTATGCAAAGACTAAGATTTGTCAGGAATAGAAGGTGATTTCCAACAACTCATTTTGATGGGCACATTCTCCACTGCTAGCATATACTCTCCTCCAATATTGATAAAATGGTGAAATCAAACTATAAGCAATGCAGAAATTTACCTATGCAAACAAGTACTGGGGGAAAAATTAAGATACAAACAGAGATTACACCAATGCCACATAAATTCCTACTTATACACATTATACGACGGAAATAAAACTGCAAGTAATGCTTGAATGGGGGAAAATAAAACGGAAGCCACAACAGAAACATTAAAACAGGTATCGAAATCTGCTTTGGTGGCAGTTCTTACTTGCATGCCCCAGTTCTCCAGTATTCCACTAGTTCTTGATTTTCCTCTACTGAAAGTTGGCAGGAATTAAAAAAAAAATAATCAAACTATAACATTAGTCATTAAGAATATCAACCAACATGTAGCTACCTAGTTTAATAAAAAACTTTAGTACTCAGGTCATTCAGAGATCCAAACAAATTACCTTCTATTCCATACCTCTGAGAATTATTTTGGCTCTAATACACACTAAATGTAAATTAAATTTGTGAGAGTATTCACTAAATTATACTTGCAGGCCTATTGTAATGATACCAGAACTGCACCAGATGTAAAGCTCTTTTTCAATTCCAATTGTACAGTGGAAGTTGCATCCACATTCTTTTCTTGAAGTATTTTGATTTTGACTGTATTTAAGTGATTCAGCTAGAAATAATAGCCTAGAAATTTTATTTCAAATTATTCCAGTACACTTTTTCAGTATACAATGCTAAATAATACAGTCTGCATATTAATGCTGTGTTCCATGTTTAATTCATAAAAGAGTCAGTAATGACACATCCAGTTTCTCCATAAAAAGCCTAAAAAAAGATAAACGAGCAAAGGGAGAGATATTACATTTGGTATTTAACACTGCAAAGCAAATACTTGATGCATTTGTAAGACACTATGATTAGTTGTTCACAGATTGCAAGGTAAGAACTTAAGTTAACAGCTGTATTTGTAATGCTTTAGCTAATGTCACAACATTAAGATTTCATGATCAGTACATTAATTATCCTGCTATTGCAGAAAGCTCTGTTCACTACAAGAGATCATAGAATTATTCAAACAGGAAAAGACCTTTAAGATCATAGAGTCCAACCATAAGCCTAACACTGCCAAATCCATCACTAAACCATGTCTCATTTCAGTGACCCCCACATGCTTTTTCCATGTTTTCCTGGATCTATTTGTCTATGACCATCTACAAACAACATGGTGATTCATTACTTTGATGTTACATTTATGAACGAGCTGTGATGAGTTATTCCAATTTTGGGGAGCATGCCAGGATTCTTGGCACACCACAGTAAACCACCTTCATAGACTCTTACAACATAGAGAACATCTTCCTCAACCCCTCGTCTGCATTCCTAGTCTAAACCACAGACAGTCACACGAGATTCCCTTCTGACCACTTCAGCTGCTGCAGAAACCCATATCCAACACACTACAGAGAAGAGTTTCTGCCCTAAGTTAAGGTGGGATACAGCCACGCAGGTCAGCGAACACAGCAGCAGCATCTGCCCTCAGAAACTGTGGGCAGCAGGCCTGGTGAATGGATTACACATACTCAGCAACATCATGGCAAAGCAGAAACAGCTGTAACTGATGAACACTCTTCCTCTAATGCTGATGAGAAGTTCCAACTCATGCCAATAAGCATATAAATGCTGGGAATACAGCACCATTCGTTAAAATGAACAGTCATTTTCACATCACTCTTCAGGGCCCCCAAGCCCCAGAAGGCACAACTAAGAACAGTTTTACTATCTCAGAATCACACTGCAATTGCACCTTGAAGCTGCCTACCTCGCAGAGCTACTAACAGCGTTAGTGGGTTTTGGCATCAGAAAAAACAGTATTTGGTACAAAGGCAGTAAAAAAAGCATTACTGCTGATCTTACTGGGGATTACAAAGGAATAGAAGAGGCTGCAAACGTGCAAAAATAGCGGCCAAATTAGAGCGAAATGCAACTTCTAAACTGATCATTCATGGTACACAATTGCCTTTTCATTTATTTTCTGATCTGCTCAAGTTCTTCAAAGCATTATACTTTCCAGCTGATCTACACACCATCATGAAGACTTCCTCCCAAAACATAAGGCTGAAACATCCCTGGCTGTACACAGCCAGTTATTTGACAGCTCTGGCATTTCTTGTCCAAACAAGCTAGAAGCGTAATCCTTACAAACGGTAGCAACAAGATGTCAGTGCCTACCTCCTTTGGGGTTCTTTTGCTGACAAGCAAGGGCAGCAGAAGACTCTGAACACAAGTGCACCATTAGGTTTAATGTCTCTTCAGATATTTACTGGCCTTTTACTTGGCTCATCATAAAAAAAAAAGCTTTACAGACAATAAGTGCAATGGTGTTTCAAGTCAACACAGCAACTACTCTGCCAACTCACATTTGCATTAATAAGCTTATGGAAATTAAGGTTCTCCTAGTTCAAACAAGTTGGCACAGGCTAATAGCACACCTCTGGCCACTATGGTTTGGTCAGGGAAAGCAGAGAAATGAGCCCTAATTAATAGAACAACAAACTTGTTTTGCAGGGCAGGTTTCACATGTAGTATTGTTATTCACACACATTCTCAATTCGATTTTACTCCTGTGATCTGGAAGAGCCTCCTAAAAACCTTCATTTTTTACCTGTATCACCATGCCACTGACTGGGGAAGAGCTGAAATAAGAACTCTTATCACACACTCTAATAAAGAGCAGTGCAGCATTCAGTCGGCGCTTCCAGGGGCCAGATGAGGGAGGCCAGCTGCCAGCCAATAAGCCATGTTCAGCACCCTAATGTGTGACATCCCACTTGTCATGGCATGCTACAGAGGGAAAAAAAGATGCACTAATCTAATGTTTATTTCCATTTCAGGAGCACATGAATTGATTTCCCACAGCAGTAACTGCCCAGCACTTACCAAATCTACTCACATCAAAGAATAAACACCCTATCCTGTGTACAGTCCATGCTCAGGATAGCATGTCATTTCCATTATATTTCATCTGCTCCTTTTGTATGTAGGAATGCATCTGCCTGCATTCAAAGACACTCAAAATTATTCCATTTTTGTTCTTAATCTTCCTCTTCCCCCTGCTGGTTAAAAAATCAATTTCTCAAGAGGTCTGGATACTAGGTGGTTGAATTAACACAGCAGGACTGGGACTTTCTTCCAGAAATAAATATGAGTGTACTATTTTTCACCACACAACAGTGATATTTTCTTTTTTTTTTAACAATCTACATGACAGCAGTGCAACAGGGTGATATTTTTATTTACGTTGTATGCTCTTATCTAAATGTTGCAAGTGTTTTCAGTGGCCAGCCTGCACCAGGCTGCTAGTCCACAAAAGCAATGGCATGTCATATACCATTAACTTTTTTTAAAAGCAGACATGTAGACCAAGGTCTCCAAGTAAAGAATGAGGTTTTTTAGACCAGTGGCCTACTATGAGCAATGGGCATAGCACTGTGTCAGTTTGGAAGCTTGGTTGTAAAGCTTCCCATACTCAGTGGTGCTGCTAAGTAGGAAGAGGAACAACTGACCAGACTTCACTGTTCTATTTGCTGCCAATCAAATGCTCCAGAGGTGCACTCCTGAAGTTCATTAAGATGCTGCACTGACTGTTGTGGAATGAACATTAACTTCCCCACACCAAGAATTCCAGAGAAAAAGAGATGACAACTGCTTTGGTTAAAATTTTTATACTGAACTCACCTGCCAAAACTTCTTTAAGAACTTAATTTTTTTTTTTTGTTACAACAGCATACAATGAAGAACACATGGGAAGTTAAATGCTAACATCATGGTGAAGTCCATCTTCCACTTCTTGCTCCCTTTTCCACTCTACTGAGTAGGAAGCAGTGAGCTTTCTCCCTGGGACCTAACTTACCCTCAAATACCAAGGTGTTTACTTAGATGCAGCGTTCTAACATGTGAAGGTGCCTGGATGTGCATAATTGCACAGCCAGTCTCACCTGCTCTACAGCATTCATTAGCACCATGCAAGTAGGTGGTGTATTCATACTAGAATGTAGTGCATGTTTATATTTTCCAGGGCAGAACCTAAGAAGTGTGTATCCAATGGCTGGAGAAAATAATGGAGCGATGGTCTACTTTCAGCAGAAGCAATTGCTGTCCCATAGGAATGAGCAGCCTCTAAAGACAAGAAGTGGTATTTCTTCTAAACCCCCTTATATGCATTGCATTGACCAAGTTGAGCAGCACCTCCCTCTTGGTTGTGGCTTCACCGCTGGTATTACTTCCACTCCTGGAGAGTAGAGGAGACTATTAACCCAGTTTAAGAATATCCTCTGACCACAAAAGCTGGACTGCATTATGGATACATCCTTTGTCTTCTTCCCCCTCAGCTGGCTTTGGCCCTTCTTTCCCAGAGCTGACTTCCACAGCCATATTTTAGAGATTTTTTTTTTTCTAAAAAATAGCAACACGTACTTCACTTTTGCAGTAAACACCCTCCCAAGTCCAGGATGCTATGCATCATCCTGGATGGTGTGTTGATGTTTTAGCCCTAAGTACCAGGCACCTCAGGATAAACAGCCATTTAAAAACCTTATTCTCACTCAGCCCCTTTAAAAATGCTTTCAGATGTAATGATTTTGAACATATCTGTCAAAAATCACATTTTTCATTACCCTTCCAGATGGGTCATCTTAACTACAGAGCAGGATGAGAGTAGCCAGGGCATCCACTCACCCTGTGTAATCAAACTCAGCTCTGTAGAAAGAGAGCAGTTGGGAAGAAACGGGAAGCTGAAATGCTAACCAGTTTATATATAACACAGCAAATTGCTTCTGGGCTGAGACAGGAGCGCCAAGAACAGAGGAGGTAGGAGGACTTGAAAAGACAATTCCCAGAGAACCACGGGAACACACCGAAGAACTATTACAATTCAAACTAATCCCTGCCTCAGCTCCAGCCTTGGAGCTATGCAGGCTGAAAACACATGGTAAAATCCACTTTCTTCAAGCAGTACTATTGAGGAGCCTGTGTTACAAGTTTGACGTAGCAGCTGACATGTGAGTCTGGCCTGAAATACAGGAAGATTTTAAGTTAAGTCTATGGCAAACACATAGCCTCTTGGTCCTTGTTTGTTTTCTCTCGAGTTTTTATGGACCTTCCTAAATGGCGCACAAAAATTAGCTTTCAAGCAACAAATAACAGGCAGTCCTTGCTGAACAGGCATAATTCCTGCTCTCACATACCCAGTGCAAACAGCAGAAGAGAGTTCTATAGCAAGACGCATAATACTCTTTGCTCATTTAAGGGAAGACGTATTTCCAAAATCCCCAGCTTATGCAACATCAACCACTTACCCCCACCATAACACTGTAACAATTTAACTAGTCACAAGTACAGCTGTCATAATTCATTATTACAACATGATTCAGTTTGGGGATTTTTTTTTTTCATGCAGTGTGTCTGGGCAACCATCCCACATCTCCTCAATAAGCAATTGCCAGACGGCTGCCCAAAAGCAATGGCAGTAACATGCATTTGGATGTCCTACTACAAACAACTAGTACTGGCCAAACTAGTCACACACACTTACCAAGGTGCAGTCTAACTAAATGATGCACTGAATTTTTATAGAAAAGAAAACAATCAAAGACAGGATCCATGCCTCTTGAATTATTTTTAAAAAATTAAATTCTTATTTGCAAGTATCCAGTAATAATTTGATATTAAGTCAAATACCAAGCAAACTACAAAATTTTTGTGTAAGGTCATGTATCCATTCCATATCACAGATCAGTTTTCTGCCCTATTCATAAATGAAAATATAAAGAGCACAACCAAGGTGATTACCACAAAGCTTCGATGTTTTGATGTCTTCGCACATGTTTAAATCGATATCTCTGACATGATTTTGTGTATTTTCTGTAAACAGAGAACTACCCACCTTTCTAGATCATTGGAAATAAATGTAATTGCAAGCTGCATAAAGATTTGAGGCCAGTTTTGTAATGGATACAAGAATTACGTTTAGAATATTAAGCTCAGAAGGAAAACAATCATCCTCTATTGTTGTCTCGAAACTGCCTACCAACCATTTGAAGCCCAGCTACTTATCACACAATCCACCTCTTCCTGTGTTACCCTCCTCCCTGTATTTCTTTTCTTCCCTTTCATTTTTTGCCTCATACCTCGTTCATTAATTTATGGAGAGAGAAGTGTATGACTTTTCACATCTAATTCTTCTCAGACGTTAATTTAGGAACCTGAATGCAACACTTTATTGTTTGGTTTGGTTTTTTTTTTTCAACTGCATCCCTCTATTCCTCTGAATTGCTCATCACGACAGCCTCTTGTTCATCTAAGCTCGTTCACCTGCAGTTTTGTAATCATCTTTACTCCCGAGACCAGTAAAGCACATCCCTTACAAATCTTATTAACAGCTCTGAAAATACAAACGTGCATCCTTTTCGCAAAAGCTGTTCTGCCCCAAAACCGAACAAAACTTATTTCCAAGCATATGTGCTACCAAGCCATTATTACAGGTTTCTGCCTTCTTTTTGGCGTGGGCAAGGGGAGCGGCAGATCTCCCTTCAATGCACCACGTTTTTCTTCTATTCTTCTGCAAGTACCACATCTTTAAATGGACAGAACCACTCCGCACTATTGCTTAGTAACTTTTCACTCCCACAAAGGAAAGCACTCGGGAAGGAAAAATAGAAGGTCTTCTCAGACTACAAAAAGAGTAATCTCCCTATTTTCACACCTCGACAAGAAGTAAAATAAACATCCCTATTTTCACACCTTTCCACCTGCCTTCTAACCCCAGACAGGCGGTATTTTCTCACGGAATTAACAAACAAAAAACGCCCAGGAGCGGTGGAAAATACTGAAATCCGCCCGTGTGCTCTGACGGAGCGCAGCACTCGGTACGAAGCGCAGCCACGGGCTGGCTCCGGCCCCATTGCCGCGACACACGGAGCTGCGGCGAGGAGCGTCCGCCGGGCACGGCAGGCACACGAGGCGCAGGCGAGGGCCCGCTCCACGCCGGGATCCCCGGCCCCGACCGAGCGCCGGTTTCCGCCGAGAGGCGCCGCTGCCCCGCCGCAGGTACGCGGGCCGGAGGGGAGGGACAGCGGCGGCGGCCGGGCGTGCTGGGGCTCCGCGGCAGCCCCGCTCTGCCGGCTCTGCCCGCTCCCCGGGCCCGGCGGCCCCAGCCCCCCGCCGCCCGCCCGCCCGCCATGTGCCGGCGGGGGCGGAGCCGGCGGCCCCTCCCCGCGCCCGGTACCGGCCCCGGCCCGGCGGCCCCAAAGTGCTGATTCAGCCCCGCCGCCCGCTCCCCGCTCCCGGCGGCGGTACCTGAGGCCGTGTACCAGCTGCCGGCGTGGCTGGCCTCCCGGCAGAGCACCCGGTTGGACATCTTGGAGCCGGAGCCGCCTATGGTGTTCGGGGGGGGCGGTGGGGGACGGGCCCGCCCGCGGCGGCGGCGGCGGCGGCGGCGGCGCTGCTCCCCCTCCTCCCCCGGCACGGCCCGGGCCCCGCGGGCAGAGGCGGCGCTGCCGGGGCGGCGGGGGCCAGGGGCGCGGGGCCGGGCGGGGTCGCGGAGGGGGGACGCGGGGACAGAGCCCGAAGCCGCCGCCGCCAACTCCGCGCCGGCGGGTGGGGGGGCACGGAGAGAAGGAGGCCGCGGCCGCAGCTGGGTTTGGCCCCGCTCGGCTCCCGTGGACTAAGGGCCGCGCGGGCGCCGCGCCCCCATTGGGCACCAAAGCAAAAGCCTCGCTGTGATTGGCCGCTCGCCCCCCACCGGCCCCGCCCACCGCTTTGACAATTGCGGCACCGCCCCGCGGGGGAGGCGAGTAGGGGGCGGGGCCAGGCAGGGGAGCCCGGCGCGGATTGGGCGGCGCGTTGCCGTGGCGATGGGTGGCGTGCGCGCTGATTGGCCGGGCCGTGTCTCCGTGGTGGCGGGGCAGATTCCGGGCGCGGGTCAGCCGAGGGGAGCGGGGCAGGGAGACCCCCGGGCTGGCACCGGGAGCGCCCCGCGCCCGCCCCGCATCCGCCGCCTCCGCGGCCTCCCCGCGCCCCGCACGGGCCGTACCAGCAGCTGGGGTGCTGGGGAGCCGAGGGACGGAGCACCGTCTCCCGAAGGCATCCTTGGGAACAGGGGTTTTGCTGCGCTGGGGCTTGGTGTTTCCGAGCTAGGATCCTTCCCTACCCCTCCCTGCGCCTGCCAGGGCGCCCATGGCACCGTGGCAAGGAGCGAGGCCCGTGGGCGTACCGCTGTGTGAAAGTCTCCGGTTCTTCTCGGCTTAATGCTTCCCCACCCCTTTAATTTTTATTTAATTTTTTTATTATCTGGGTGAATGGACTGCTGCCATGGAGACATCAAGCGTGGCTCAAAATAGCTAACGAGGCAGAACTGGAAAGGGGAGTATGGCCGGTGCAAAAGGGGGAAGGGAAAAAGCAATTTCAGCCGCTGACGTGAGAGATGCAAGCAGCGGAGAGGAAACCACCACAGGAGAGATGAGGGGATGCAGCCATTAAGGTCCTAAAGGCAGGCTGGGGCTTTGTGTGGTGGAGCACGTGTGGCCAGGTCGGGAAACACATTCTCCTCCTCCCCCTTTGTCATCTTATTCTCTGAAAAGTCCTCCAGGCCGGTATATATGCGTGCAAAATACGGAGGTCTGGGGGGTTGTTTTGTTTTTGTTTGCTTGGTTTTGTTTTGGATTTGATGTTTTTTACAGTAAAACAAAGGAAGCGGGGGACAAAGGCATTATTTGCAGTATGCCTTGGAGATCAAAAAGGCTCATGCTGCGGACATGGCTGGTCTCATTCTGATCAGTGAGGATCCTCCTCTGCACCCATGACACTGGCATACCAATGCAGCTGAGGGGCAGCATGCACTGGGGTCTTCAATTAATATTTCCAATTGGTGGTCATGAGGAAACAGCACCCAGCTATCCCAGCAAATGTTTTCTAATGTTTTATGAAGCCTTCACTGCTCTACATATCATTACATTATTCTATTGTTATTTTACAGTGCCTTGAAAAAGGTTAATGCAGATTATAACTGCTGCCTAGACTGGAAGAACTACCCTACCTGACTGCTTTAACATAAAACTATATTGGTAGTTGTCTCATTTATACTTCAAATCATTTACATAAACTTCAGTAGTAAGAATAGTTCCTGAAGTGATCCTTCAATAAACTAATCCTTCAATAAAGTTAATTAAATGCAGCAGAGGATAAACTTTACTGCATGGAGAAAAATAAATGTTGTGATTATATACTTTAAAAATGCTCACATCAGGGTATATTCAAGTTACTGATATGCCATTGTCCCTGTGGTCCATCACCAACAGTTAGAGGAGGCTGCTAGGAGGAACATTTTAGAGAAAATGGCAATTAAAATAATTTTAAATTATCTGGTATTATTTTCTATCATTTAGAAGAACAGCTTTCATTTTCTCTATGCATTTCTCTTTCAATTAAATTAAAATATAAGAACTTCTGAGTGGTAATCCAGATGGTTTAGTAAGTAAAAACATTTTGTAAGTATTTTCTTCTGGGTGTACTACCTTTCTTTAGTAGTGTTTTTTTCCTCTTCAGCTTGCCTTTTAAAATTTTTTAAATATATTTCTTCTTTTTGCTGCTGTATAACAGGCTGGATTCCTTTTCTCCTTGTGCTTCTTTTTTTGAAGCTTCCTTCTCCTTTGCTTTTCTCACTAACCTTTCTTTCTGTGTGTGTAGTTTTACCTCTCCTAGACTAGGTGCAGATTAGGATGAAGTTTTTACTGGGTGTAACATGAACACAGCATCCATGTGGATGCAGAGGAACACTACAGCTCAGTGTTAGCAGGTCACAGAAAGCACAGGCTTTCTTTTTGCTAATCCTTAAATTGTGGTATATGCCACAAACACTGTGACAGCCGGGTGAATCTCTGCCCTTCTCTGTTATCAATTAGCACTGTCAATCCAGAGCCCGTGGAAGCTGGAGAATGTCCTCCTCAGTTTTTGCTTGCTCCTGACAAAGCTTGTCAGCCATAACACCACAAAAGGAATTTCTGCCATTTTCACTGGTAAGAGTGACAGTAGGGTTTTAATTTGTATCCTATCATAGGTGGACATAATACCACTGAGCAGTGTTTAGTGATTTGTGGGTTCCTGTTGTTAAACTTTTAACTATGCTTTTTTAACAGATCATGAACTGTTTGTGTAAGGGCTGGTGATGTGCTCCCTCAGTACCACATGTAAATGGAAGAGGCAGAAACAAAAAAGCAGCCAGCTCTTCAAGAAGTGTTTGGAAACTGCTCTCAGGCACGTGGTGTGAGTCTTGGGGTGTCCTGTGCAGGGCCAGGAGTTGGACTTGATGATCCTTGTGGGTCTCTTCCCACAGGGCAGGATCCCACTGATGGCAGTGCTGGGCTTCCTGGTGCTCAGGACACAGAGTATGGAAATGTTCTAGCCACAGACTGAGAAACTAGGCTGATCTTTCAGTGGAATGCTGTGAAGCTTGGGTTAGGTTGGGAGATGCTCCCGCTTTGTCTACAATTCTTCCAAGCACTGTTTGTATGGGGAGCAGTAACAGGAGCACTTAACAGTTCAGAGCTGTTATTCCAGTCATTTTTCTCTGATATGCAGGAGAGAGCTGACACAATACATGGACAATCCCCAAGTCTGCATACCCTTAAAGCACAGACTTCTGCTGCACGTGTGTGTCTGTTGACAGTTTGTCCCTTACCTGGAAGACAAGTGTGAAGGCACTGGCAAAAGTGTCCTTGGCATGCAGGGTTTTCCTTGAGTAACACCCCATGACCAGCTGGGATGGGACATTTTCAGCTGGCCCAGCTTTCAAGGTCTGTTGCTTTCTTGGATTTTGCTCTCCTTGTCCTCTGGCACGTGGTTCTTTCCTATGGTGTTTTTCACAATGCCTGCTTCTTGTCCCCTCCCTTGTCAGGAAGCCTTCACTGTTACTTTAGGTGTTTCTATTTCCAAACTCTTGTTCTGCATGTGAGGAACCTGCTGTTCCCACCAGTCCTTCCTTCTACTGTTAAAAGCAGACACCCCCGCCTCACCCCCGGCTTCACAGTCCTTACAAGGGAAGTATCTCCACTTCCTGTGTAATGTAAGAGCATCTGAGATAGTATCCATGGATAATTATCCCTCTTGTAAATACTTCTCAACCACCCAGCAGTCTTTTATCAATTTAGGCTCCTCTTGGAAAATGGATCTGTTACACACAATTGCAAAGCAAACTTCAAGAAGAGAGCTAAAAGCATGTTTGGAATGGGAATTTGACACATTCCTAGCCAGTGTTGCACTAGCACTGATGTAAACTGACCCATAATTATTCATGGCACATTTACATTTGAAGTCCTTGCTTAAAACTGCATTTGAATGGGAACATTGGCAGAAATGGTGCTGACAGACTTTTCATCATGGTAAAATGCCTCTTTCTTTAACAGCTGGCATTCTGTACTTCTGTGATCTAGGCTATGTAGTCACTCTTAAAATGAATCCTGACTATGAAATGGAATGGGGAACACAAGCTAAGGCTTGGCTAAGAATAATTTGTTATGTAATTAGTACAGTGATAAGAATGTATCAAAACCTCCACTCTATGAAGCGTGGTAGGCACAGGAATTCTCATGTTTCCTTTCCAACCTACGGGTTTCAACTGCTTGTATCTTTTAGAATTTTTCAGATTTTTCCTTTGTTTGAAAGCAGCTCTTTTATTTCTAGAAAGTCTGATGGGGAGAGAGAAGTTCTTTTGATCAGACTGCATTTACAATGGTGACAGCGCTTCAAAAAATAAAATGGATTGCTCAAAGACATGTACTGATTTTGGAGAAAGTCCTTGATAAATCAGAGGAGCGGGGGGAAAAAAAAGGATTTGGCAAGTCAAACTGTAATTTTAGCTGGTAGCAGGCCTCAGAATACAAGGATGCAAGGATGTAGAATCCTTTGATCAGAACTGCTTTTAGTGGGAAATCCGTTCTTCTTTCATTGTTTCCTTCCAGGTAAAAGAGAATGTTCTCAGTGGAAGCAATGAAATAGGCACACTTCAAAATATTGCATATGACTCATATAGAATTCTTTCACATTCTTTTACTGAAAAATAACTTCTGGATATTGGAGATCTAAAATAGTCATCTTGAAAGGCATGTTGTCAACTAAACTAGGTATTCCATTTTATTTTCTACGCAATTTTACTGCCATTTGGAGCATATACTGACTCAGTTACCTGGGGTAGTGAACACTAAAAAAAATTTTTTAAAAACCCCAGAGATAATGGCTTTCAGCTACTTAGCAGTGGCCTGTCATTCATCTAAAGTTACCATTTCCAAGTATTTCTTCAAGCTTTTACTCTAAATGTATTTGTACTTCAAAATTAAATACAATTTATCTTGAAGCTTTCAGAACTGTTATTTCCTGTGGAAAAACAGTACCACTTTCTTTCTAGATTAAATTGGGATAGCAAGCAGCTGTCAAGTCTTTTTACAGAATTTTCATTGTTTTGTCGTGGAGAGAGCTTAAAACAAGTAAATGCTTTGAAAATTTGGACTTTATCATTGCTTTTGTAACTGAGAAGTAGATAATTCAGGTAGTTACTTGCTCCTTATTCCTGTTACAGAGTATCTTCTATGCAGCAGCTCTCAATTGCTGAAGCCAATTTAGCAAGTAAAGGAAAATGGTTGTGCTTGTCCTGTTGACTTGTCATACCTTTGCAGGAATCACTAAGATTTAATTCTTAGAGCTGGTGAATTCACTGCTGCTAGTCACATTTCAATGCATTTCTCAAAAGAGACTGCCCAGAAAAGCTGCTGTAGTAAACCTTCTAACATCAGCACTGTGTGAACATGGCTTCTTCGTTCTCTTGAATTAAATCTCTAGCCTAGATGGGAAAACAACAGCAGATGACACCAAACATCAGTGACACTAGCAGCTGAGTAGATGGCACGCTGCTGGCAGGGACATTAGGACTGGGACTGATGCTTTGAGATTCCAGGTTGATGCAAGAGCTGTGCAGAAAGGCAGAGTGTTTCAAGTGTTGTGCAGCTGCTTGACAGGTGTTACTGTGTAAGAAATCTAATTGTATTCTGAATTCAGGCACGGCAATCTAAGAAAACTGCTCTGTCTGGGGAAGATTAATAGTGAAACTGCTTATTTTTGTATGGTCTTGCACAAATTCTCAACATAGAAGATGGGGAGCAGCACAGATTCCCCTTGCATTTAACAGTTCTTACAGTCTTGCAAAGTTGTTACTTATGAAACGTTGGAATGCCATTTTAGCAATAAAAATAGCACTACCAAGATTTATGGTGTCTCCTTGTCTTCACTTAAATGTTATTACTCATTCCAGAAAAGTCAAAACACTGTTGTTGAAATCCTTTCAGTATCTTTTTAGTGTCAGAGTTTGATGGAGACTGTGTTCACCACAATGCAATCGAATCAGGAATCTCCTTCCAAATTTGGGTACATTTTCCAAAAGACAGCTTTTAGGCTTGATTTTGGGTTTGCAGGTTCCTTTCAATTTTTGTTCCCTACTCTATACTCCTCTTAGACTGTATTAAAACACAATGCTGTTTTAAGATACTAAGATATTTGTAAAATAGTGAGAACCTTCCTACTAAGACTAACAGCAAGACCTCAGTCCCTGCAAGTTTGTAGAAAATTTGAAAGTTAATTTTTTTCCCTCTGAAGGACCTGTCTTCTGACTACTCTTACACCCATGTATCTAAGCTATTAATGTTAAACAAAAAATCTTCAGATTACCATAGGAAAGTAAACTGTCAGCAAACTAAGGGAAAATACTATTTGTGCAGTGGGACACAATATACAGCAAATACAGTGTGTATCTTTAAGTTATTAAAGAACAAGTCAAATGAGAGATCCAAGTCTCGTTGTGAATTTATGCATAATTACCAAAATATATGCAGTCTTTTCATATCACACAGAAAAGACCTTTCAGCAATCCTTTCAGCAGAGAATTTAATTTAAAGGTTTTAACTGCTTGCTATGTTAAAGCAATTAGCTAAGAAACGCAGAATGGAGATGGGAATGGTAAAACGGCAGTATTAAAGTGGGGTTTTTAAATAAGAATTTAGGATTTTGATTAATTTAGCAACTCTTGGAGGCCAAGTTTACCATTTCTGTGACTGTCACACAAATTCTGGTTATTCTCCCAGTCTGTGAGAAATGGGGCCATGCCTAATCTGGATTCAAGTATCAAGTGAATATTGATTATGCTCCTTGTTAAAAGTATCAGAAAACAAAAATGGGAATTCTGAGGGCTGTGTCTAGTCCCTGCACCCATTGCCAATACATACTGAGTCCCCAATATTCATAGTTTCAGAGCTTTTGTACTATAATTTCACAACATATTGTTTTCTATCTTAATTATTTTTCTTCTGAACTTGTCTTCTGTTGCAACTTCTTATATTGCACCCAGAGGTTTGTGGCCTTTACCTCTACTGAGATTACAGGAGAAATAAACAAGGGGTCAAAAAAAGATATTAAGCATGGAAAAACAAAACAAAAGACATGCTAGTAAACACTTTCAGGAAAAAAAAAAAAAGAGTACTTGGTATTTTACTGTGGAGATTAGGATTATCTTGGACATCACTTTTCACCAAAAGTCACTGAACAAGCTTCCCAAGGAAGGGGTCATGGTACCAAGCCTGTGAGAATTCCATGAAGGAGGATCTAGATGCTGCTCTTCGTCATATGGCTTAAATTCAGATAGTCCTGTGAGGAGCAGGGAGTTGGACTGGATAATCCTTATGGATCCATTCCAACTTGATGATTCTATCTCTGATAGAGAAGAACATTCCAACTAAGGGTAGCAGTACAGAGAACTGAATTACAGAACCCTTATACATCACTTCTGAATTTATTCTGTTTCATCTGAATCCAGTCCACCAGTCGTAGGAGATCAATGACAAATGCTGAACAGCACACCTCATTAATGCACCTATGTGAAACACTGGACACTGTCTGTAGGTGATCTGTTTGGCTGCTGGATCTAATTGTTTGTTTTAAATAAATCCATTTCCTGGTGTTCTGAAGCAAGTTCTCTCTACTTCATAAATAAACTCTAATTGTTCTGCATTTGTTTGCTTTCTGCTTAGGCATGCTGCACTGGAGGGTGCTATATAAAACCAAATTAAATTATATAAATGATCAGCATGTGATTCCCATAATAATTTGTTCCCCTTTATTTCATGCATTCAGAAGATGTAGCCCCATGGAATTATTCAGACTTTCATCCAGTAGTGCCATTTCAGTACTTTATTTTGAAAGTCTCTTAATAGCTAGTTTAAAACAAGAGAACAATTAAATGTAAAGTGTTCTTTATTAAATAAACTCAAAAGATAAAGCAAATTGTGCAGTTAAGAAAGACAACAACGTGGCCAAAGGATTTTTACAGCAGAAAACAAGTTGCGGCAAATGAGCATTTCAGTCTAGCAGCCAAACTGTCCTCATTTTTATGGCGTTAATTTCGGTCCTCAAATTGTGACTTGTTTTTTAAAAGATATGCTGCTAGAAATTCAATGGGATTTGGTGGTCTGCAAAGAAAAAAAGTAAATCGAAAGCAATTATTTTCTGTCATATGAAATCAGGTAGCTGAAGAACCAATTGTCTTCCCTTAAAAGCAACATAAGCATTGATTTAGGGATGACAAGCTACCTAGAGTGACTCTGTGAATTTCCAGTTTATGTCTGATGAGGAAGTTTTTTAAAGGGTCTTAGTCACTGTTGGTTCAATGTTATTAAATTGCTAGAACAGTTGCATACCTAAAACCAGGGGATAGTCTGTAAGCATAAATACTGTACGTACATCATTGGATATAACATGCATTTGCCTATTTCTTTAACTCATGCTATAGAAAGTAGAAGTGAATCTCTGCTTTTTCGCTTCATTTTTTTCAACTGGTTATTGTGTAGCTTTGTGTATTGAGACTTGTTTTCACAGTTTCTGGCAACTGAAACAAACACAATGCAAGTCTGAGAAGTGCTGTAACTTGCAAGTAGTCAATAATAAATACTTTTGATCACTGCCCAAAGTCTGTAGGTTATTTTAAAAAAACTCCTCCAGCTACAACACATGAATCTTGCTAATCTGGATTCTGTCCACAGAATAAATGACAAACTTACTTATTCCACACTAGGTCAAACCAAAGGTCTGGCAGTGAGTAAATATGCCTAAAAAGAGCACAAAAAAAAAAGGAAAAAAATACACAGAGATACTTCTCTGGACCATCCTTTTGGCTTCCAAGCATTTACCAGTTTGTGAGCTAGCACCCTTAATAGTCCTGGGTGGATTCCTCTACAGCTTTGACCAGCTGCCTCTTGAGCACAAATAAAATGTTAATGTCCTCAACTGAAAGCAAAAAAAATAGCTTAATTATGTGACCTGTGAAGGATCGGCTCCTTTTGTTCCTTATAAATTTGCTACCTGCTTCGCTTAATTTGATTACTGTATCGGAAGAGATAATAAACAGTCCGTCCCAATCCATCATCTCTGGGCTGTTGTGATTTAATAGGTTTCTAATATGTTTT
Organism: Monarcha castaneiventris obscurior; assembly: GCA_026261815.1. Classification (NCBI taxonomy): domain Eukaryota; kingdom Metazoa; phylum Chordata; class Aves; order Passeriformes; family Monarchidae; genus Monarcha; species Monarcha castaneiventris. The sequence continues at coordinate 2,982,050 of JAMPIT010000161.1, forward strand.
TCCACAGAAGCCTCTTTCCTAGATATCGTCTATTCAGTTACTCCATATACAGATAGCACTCCATACTTCTGACCACCTTTTCAATCTCACTTTTTCACATTCTACCAGAATTCAGGGGAATTGGCATTACACATAATATTAAAAATACAAGAACATTACAAATTTAAATAGTGACATTACACTTGTTTTTTACCCCTTTAAGTTGGTTTTACCCCTTCAATTTCTAAGTCCTACCATTCAGAATTTATTTTTGATTAAAGCAGTGTATTGACATATACATGTTAACAGTTTAAAGACATTTTTCCACAAGGGTAATTTTCAGCTCAGAATCTAATATTTTGTCACTAGTGTTTGTCACTACCCTCCGAGGTCCACAATTTTATGTTTATTTGGATTCAATGTCACTTTCTGTCAGTTTAAATTTTCCACGGCAGTCTTCACAGTTTTATGAAATCCCTGTGCAATTATTTACAATTGATCAACTTAAAAAACAAACAGAAACTGAAACACAAAACTCCCTGTAACTCAGTCTCATTAACAATTTTTGTCAGCCACTTCTTCAAATTGTTACAAGTCATCTTTTCCATTGTTCAAATGTTGAGCTCATTTCACCATGAAAATTCAACATTTACTTCTACCCTTTATCTCATATCTTCCCATCAGTCTCTCATCCATATAAAGGTGTTTCCTTTAATCCCAACAGCAATGAACTCTCTTTAAAAGCTCTTAGTGAATAACTATGCAAAAAACTTTTCAGAAATTTAAACAGAAAGACTGCATCATCTGCATTCCCCTTTAGGTATGCTTGCTGACTCCTTCAATAAACTACAAGACACTTAAAAGACCTGACAAAAATTGTATTGACCTCCTCCCAAATACGTCATTTATCCATATGCTCACTATCCTGGATGGTAATTTCTACTGAATTCCAGGCATGATCATCAGACGTACGGGGCTGTTCCCTGAACATTTCTATATTCCTTTGAAAAATAACTTAGCATCCACTAGTTACTTTCCTGTTCAATTTTAAGCAGTAGATTATACAGCAGAGCTGACAGTTCAGCTTTCTCACTCCTGAGGGTTTATTATGCTCAGCTGAACAGCCAATTTTACCTGGCAGGTTCATACTGGTCAGATTTCTACCTCTATGTTCCACACCCCAGCTCCTTATCAATGATCCAATTTCATTCCTGTGATGAGTCTCCATAAAGAACAGCTCCTTCCATAAAGCAAATGGAAAGGAATCAGAAAGGGAAAGGGAAAGTGAAAGGGGAAACAGAAAGAGAAAGGAGTTTGCTTGTCACACAAGTATCCATAGTGTAAGGGTGGGGTATTAACCTTGCTCTGTGTTTTACAGAGTCTGCAGCAGAACTCCCACAGATGTCAGCTGAAGATGTGCACATCCCTCAGGCGTGCACATGGGGTGGACCTTCCAGGGTGACTAATTTTGCCCAATTAGCTGCTTATACAGTGCAGTTTAAATTCCCAACTCCTTTGGAAGTTCATACACTGTTGATGGTTGTTCTGACTGTAGGTGCCATGATGCAATTGTGGTTATCTGTAACAGCTTTTGATTGTACTATTTCAATTTAAGAGACGGTTACACGCAGTACGATTTGCCACTAGTGAGGATACACCAAAAGGCTGGAAATCAGGTTGGTTAAGATGAACATCTGCTTGCTGTTATTGAAGGATACCTTTCTGCACTGACTGATAGAGAGCTGGGGCACCTCAGCATAATCTTTACTCAGAGGATAAATGATCAGTCGGCTTCTTACTGTGTTGACAGTGCAGGGTCAGACTCACCCTTTAGAAAGTATTTTAATCTCTGACAAAGATGCATGTCATGCCTGATTTGTCCTTCTTTCTTTTAAATGTCAAGCAGAACTCCTTATAACTCCACACTACAAAAATCTTCAGAACTAGAACATCCTCTTGCCTTGCTTCTCCAAGGTGAATTATGTGATAAAATTAATCACAAAATCCCTCCCATTTTTCCCATCAAAACTTTTGCAGTAGCATACCTCATTGGGAGATCATGAATTCAATAAATAACTCTTATCATGCCACAGGCACCTAAGTGAGGAACACATCCTGCATGGTCAATCACAGTAATTCACGGGTTCATAAACCCATTGTAATGACAATCTTACAAAGAGCAAAACCATGTGTGGTGTGTGAGGCCTGAAAGGTGCTGCATTGCCCAAGTTTGAGACCTACGTTATCCTAGGAACAGAAGGAACACTGAAGCATCTTACCTCTCTTTTGCAAGAACAGCAAGTCCTTGTAGCAAGATAGGTACAACTGTCTGATCCAAGTAGGCACGTGTGGGTAATGACTGAAGATCCACCTTCTGCTTTGATGTTTTCTCAGCATTTAGCTTCTCATTTTCTACTATCCTCTGAAGTAAAAAAAAAAAAAAAAAAGTGAATGAACATTGATAATAGAAGCCACATCTACTTTGAAGTGTGTGTGCAAAGTACCCACCTCTGCGACTGAATGGCAATAATTTCTTTACATCTTTTAAGAAAATTTAAGAGCATATTTTGCCTTGCAAAAAACTTAATCCAGAGGAACTTCCTGTTAAATTCTTATGTTTTGGGGAAACAACATTTGGAAGTCATAAGTTTTCTACAAGAGAAGACATCCGATCTCAATCATTTTTATTTCTGCTTTTGCATTCACTGATTTGAACTCTACACCACTAAGACAGGATTGACTACTAATGAGAGTCACAATTACATGGTTCCTGTACACATGTGCTTCTAACACAAAAGAAGATGTTAGAAGGTGACGGAATTCAGGAAGTCTGACAAAGGGGACTCTGCTAAAGTCAAGTACTTTGAGACTGTACTCTCAAGTATAGATGGACATTTTAAAGAAAACATATGCAAAATACTTCCAGGTACTTTTTGGTGGAAAAGTGCTGAATCATCTTACACTACTAACTGTAGTTAAAAAGTGATCCCCTACCACTGCCAGTAAACCAAATTTATTCAATACAATGTACATGAATCTACTGACACAGGACCAATGAGTTACGATTCCGTAGTGGAAACTGAGGCACAGAGACAAGAATTTATCAGGGAGGTGAGCCACAGGAGATGTTTAGGAATAGTTTCTGCAAAAGCTTAGCACAGAGCAGGAACTTATTATTATAAGTTTACGGGAGACTGAAGGCTTTTCTTTAATAAGAAAGAGTAAATAAATGCCATAGAGTTAGGAAGTGATTGTCCCGGTCTACTCTGCTCTGGTTGAGCCTCATGTGAATGGCTTTTTGTACCATAATATATATCTCTCATAGATAGCAACAGAATAGATAATAATCATAAGATACTTCAAAAAACTCCAACTCATTAAAAGGCTCATTATTTTCTTCAGTACCATTTAGCTCAATGGAAATATTGTACAAAACAACAGAAAAACATATTTACAGCCATTTATGAAAGGGACAGGTATTGCTTGGCTCCACTGGGAATATTACATTTGCTGAAGTTAGACTCAAGAATCTTTTTTTCTCTCCTAATCACAAATGTGACTTTTGCTGGAACAAAATCTTTGTTACCTCTACATTTTCAGTGAGGCCGTATTCCGAATGAGGATTTTCTGGAACCTGTAAAATAAGACATGGTTAGCAAAGCTAAAATGCTCCTTTTACACGCATAACATAATGAACATAAAACATTTCTTGCAGTACCTGTGGCTGTCCCTCCATAATCTGTTCTCCCTCCATGTTGTGAAAAGTGAAATTTGCTGGACGTACAGGAAGATCTTGCAAAGCAATAAAAAATCGGGTCAGCAGGCTGAGATGAAGCCCAGTGTGAGTTAAGCGATATTGCATCACTTGGTTACTAATGGTTACTACAGCACAATTACTAGAAAGCAGAGCGAGTTGCTCCGTGCTCCCCCCCGCGCCAAACTTGAACTGGTTTTTCCCGCACGCAGATCCGAGAAGTGCCTTTAAGTTTCGCGTTACGTCCGCTGAAGAGCGCAGTACCGGCATTAGAAAATACAGCATTCATCCCCGCGGGAAGCCGGAGACATCCCTTTCCCTCCTTTCCTCCCTCCGTCCGTCTGTCCCTCCGTCCGTCCCTCCCGTGCCCGCCACCCCACCCCAGCCCACCGCACGCCAAGCGCCCCGAGAGCCCCCGCGGGCAGGGCCGGGCTGGGGCCGCGCCGCCGCCGCGGGCCACGTGCGGACGCCGCCGCCGGCCGTGCCCCAGGCGCGCCGCGGGGGAGAGGCGGCCCCGCCGCAGGGCTCTCACCGCCGCTCGCTGCGGGACGGGCGGGACACCGGGATCGGCCGGACACCGGGAGCGCTCCGCAGCAACCGCGGCCGCCGTCGCCAATTGTTTTGACGTCAGCGAGGCGGCGGCGCGGCCGCCCCCGGCGCAGTGCGCCTGCGCGGGCCGCGGGGAGGGCGGAGCGGAGCGGAGCGGAGCGGGAGGCCGGGAACGGGAGGCCGGGAACGGGACTCGCCTCCAGGAGCCCTGTTGGCGATAGAACTCGCGGGATGTGTTCGCCGGCAAATCAGCCTCTGAAAGACCCCGGCGCTTGGGGTTTTGGGGTACAGAAATGTGTTGGTAATCAGTGCGGCTTGGTGTCTGAGGAGGTCACTGTGGTGTTCACGAGAAATAACATTGCTGAAGTTATTTTGGGCCTGAAAGTGGGATTTTGCTAGTGAAATGACCTTCCAGAGCTGCGTAGAGTGCGGTTTGCACAACGGTGGCTGCTGGCCATTAATCTCCTCTCTGTTAACTAAATCGCAAGTGCTCAGCTTCCTCCAGGGACCAGCTTCAGTCATCCTGTCCTGACTTGGCGCTGTCAGGGAATGGAGGAGCCTGCTGCTTCTGTAGCTCTTGTGCTGTTACAAACTGTACCAGGGTTCCAACATCTGCGCCTGACTGGCTTGTTTTCATTAGAAATCAAATTTGAGGAAGAACTTCCTTACGTTGAAGGTGGCAGAGCACTTGGAAGAGGCTACCCAGGGACGTCATGAAATCCACCTCTCGAGACATTCAAAACCTGCCTGGATGCATTCCTGGGGTCACCTGCTTTTGATAACCCTGCCTTGGCCAGGGGGCTGCACTAGATGATCTCCAGCGGTCCTTTCCAGCCATCATGATTCTGTGAATTCTTTGTCTGGTAATATGGTTTGTGCTAGTGAATTAAAAGGCCTTAAGAATATTTTTTGGGTTTGACTTGACAGGGTAGTTTCATTTTTGTATGTTTGGGTTTTTTGGCGTTTTTTTTTAGAAAATAAACTTTGTTTTATTGTTTACAAAAATAAGTCCATTTCTTTTTCCGTCTTCTTGGTGCAGTGATGACAATGTATGTGAATGATCTAGCTGATGCTCCTAAAAGATTAGTGAAATGGAGAAATAACAGAAAATGCCATGTTTTCAATAGATTCTGCTCTGACGTAATCATCTAGTAATCGAATAATGAAATGTGTGTACATAAATGAATTTGAAATAATGTTTGCAGAACCGACTATGTTACCAGTGTGATAAGCAGGCTCAAAAAGTAGTGTGGGCAGTCACAGATTTGATACTCAACTGATGGACTTGGAATTAGAGCAGAATTGTGTCCTGTCTCTTTGTCTATTTTAGTGCCTCATGCTGGCAAACTTACCTGGTGCTAAGGAGGCAAGGTGAAAACACTGAGATTTTTGTACTAAAACTTAGAACAGGAATACAAACAACTTCTTAATGTGAAGAGGTATAAGCTTTTCAGTCCGTTTTGAGCTTCTGTCTGAATTTTTTATCATGTTCTAGGAATGCCATTTTAGAGAATTGCATTTAGAATACCTGAAAAATGCCTAGCCCTGTTTCCCCATTTATATATTCTCTTTTATAGGCAGGTTTTGCAGAGAGGTCATCTTGGGAATGAAAAAAGGCTTTCCAACTTACCTTTTTGTAGGATGGTAAATCGTGGTGTGAGGGTACTTGCACCTTTCTAATTCCTGTGACTGTAATGCTGGTCTGCTCAGATTACCACACCTTTTGCTGAGACACCAGATTGTACCTCCTATATTTCACAAGTCCTCAATCTTCAGAGTAAAGTAAAGAGTTGCCTGCTCCAGAGAAGGAGGCTTCACTTCTTCCCCCCCTTGCTGGTGTTCATCAGAATCCTTTCTGAGCCAGGATATCTCACTAAAACAGCCGAAAGCCACCCACTGCTCTGATGTGTTTTAAGGATTTGTGCTTTTTCTTTTTTTCCAAACTAGCATTAATCTTATGCCAGATTGTTTGTTAGAATAGTTCACTGACAAGTCCAATGACTGCTAGAGCTGTCCTAATATAGGAGGGTAGGGAAATTCAACTTGCAGAGCACTAAAATATTTAATAGCCACTACAGTGAACTGGTTCTGTAGGTTTTCAAATTAGCATTAACACTTTCTCACAATTTCTGACTGATGTCTGCTTTTGAAGCTGTGATTTGGCTTAGCGTGTTGTTACTCCATTAATAAGTGCACTCTTTTATCATCATGATACAGTCACACGATTTAAAAAGGCATCCTTCTAATGTCAAATTTTTTAAAAAGTAAAAGTAACTGAATAAATTGAAGTCAAGATTGATTGAGATAAATTGTCTTCTATTGTCATTCAATCTGTCCTTGTTAATAAACTTATTCCTTTGCTGGCTTTTCTATTTTGCTCAGGAATTGGATGATAATTTAGATGGTAGTGGGATAATAAAGACAATAGATCAATCATCTGTTGTTATGCACTTATTTCACTTCACATTTTTGAATGCTACTTAGTGTTAACACTGCTTGCAGCTTCTGGAATCTCTTTAGTATTACAAAATCTGTTCAACCTTTATATCAATAAACAAGAGATTTTTTTAAAGGACAGTTAAGTATATTTTTAAAAAATCTTCTCTGCTCATGAGTGGGCTGGAAAATACTTGATATTTTCATAATAGAGGTACATAATCCTTCTTAAAAAACACAGAAGAAAAATACTTGATGTACATCGCTGCATTTTTCTCTGAAAAGTTCACCGTCTCAGTCTAATAATGGCCTAGGTCATGAATACTTATTTTGTTACATGTTTGTATGTTATGTGTTGATAAAATTCTGTGTTTTATACAGTCAGAAAACTGTATACTGTGTACTGCTCTGTCATTAAAAGAAAACCACTCCACTCTATCATTTAAGAAAATACATACACATTACCAGGGGCAACTGGAAGTAACTATATGAGGCATAAACAAACGAGAAAGAAAACCCCAGTAGTTTTATAGTAATTTTGGAAAAAAATGAATAAAATATTGCAGACAGTAGTGATTTTAGTTTGGCATATCCTAATTAACATGCCCTAACTGCCAATCCTTGCTATAAGCTGGGGGAAACTTGCTTGTGCACTGAATTATCTGTCTGCAGTTTTGGGACTGTCTCAGCTACTGGGTGCAGTTCAAGGGTGGGGCAGAGAGGTGTTCTGTCATAATCTAACATCAGTACCTCAGCATTTTACTTGTAGAACAGAGAGTGTGTGACAAAGCAAAACAACGGCGAAAAAGATCAGCCCACAGACAAAGCAATCACAAAGGTGGGAAGACTGAAGCACAAAGAAAGGTGTTTGCTACAGTGGTGAATATAGTGGTAGGCACAGAAGTGCTGGTGTAGGGATGCCTCCCCTGGTTTACTAGACCAGAGGTACCAAAGCATTTTTAAGATTTGAAATTACCAAAGGAGTAGGGAGCTGGAGGGTCTATCTCATTTAGTTGAGACACAAATAAATTAATACTATGGCTGGACAAATAACTGACAAGGGGATTGGACAACTGGGTGACTTTTGGTAAGGAGAGTGGAAATAGAGTGAAGGGTTTGTTTTTTTTTTTTCCAGAGCAATGTATCTATAATGCATACTGAATTCCATTAGCTCCCCGCATGTGAGGAGGCAGCCTGTCATTCCCATTACAGAGATGCGGAGCAGACAAAGCACCGGGGCGCACTGTGCCGGGGGCAGCTCCACAGCGGCGGGAGCAGGGACACGGCGGTGACTGGCGGCTTCACGCCTCTCCGAGCCAGGGAATTCCCCGGGCTCTGCCTGCGTGCCACCAGCAATGACTCCCGGCGGGAGCGGCGCCAGGAACCTGCGCTGCGTTTTGCCTGCGGGGCGGCTCACAGCCCCAGCCAGAATAATTAATCCTAATAAATTATTCATCGCCCGTCCACTCGGTGCGAGTCCATGGGCCGGCACTGAAGGGCCTCGGCCAGGGCTGGAGCGGGCTGGTGCTTTCACTCTCCAGCCGCGTTCCCTACAACTCCCCGAAAGGAGGCTGTAGCCAGGTGGCAGGCGGCCGCTTCTCCCTGGCAACCAGCAAAGGACAAGGGGACATTGCCTCAGCCTGTGCCAGGGGCAGTCCAGGTTGGACACCAGCAGGAATTTCTTCACCGAAAGGGTTGTTTAACACTGGAATGGCCTGCCCGAGGAGGCGGTAGAGTCACCGTTCGTGAAGACGTTCAAAAACCGTCTGGACGTGGTATTTAGTGCTATGGTCTAGTTTTAAACTGGTCAAAGGTTGGACTCGATGACCGCAGAGGTCTTTTCCAACCCAGTTGATCCTGTGCTTTCTAGGCCCACTGCTGAGCGTCTCCGCGGGGCCGCCCCTCAGGCCGTGGCAGCGGGGCAGGCCGGGGGCTGCAAGCGCCGCACCGCCGCCTCCCATGGTGGCAGGGCGGTGCCAGCTCTCCCCGCCTCCGGCCCGCAGCCCGCCCTCCGTCCCTCCCCGTGGGCCGGCCGAAAGGGGCGTCGCCGCCGCCGCCATCGCCATGGCCGGTTGTTGTCAGTCCCTGGCAGCGGGTTATGGCGACGGCGGTGAATGAATTCTCCGGGCGGCCGAGGGAAGAAGAAGGGCTCAGCCGGCTCCAGTTTTGCGCCTCCGACCGCCGGCGCCTCTCCCTCCTCGCCGCCCGGGCCGGCGCCCCCCGTGCCGCCGGCGGGGGCGGGGGCGGCGGCGGCGTCCCCGCACAAGCGGAACCTGTACTACTTCTCGTACCCGCTCTTCGCCGCCTTCGCCCTGCTCCGCTTCGTTGCGTTCCAGCTCGGGCTGCTCTTCGCCTGGCTCTGCGAGCGCCTCTCCCGCGGCGCCCTCATGGCCGCCAAGGGCAGCAGGGCCGGGGCCAGCGACGCGCCCGAGCCCGGCGGGGCGCCCGAGACGGTGCGGGCGTGCCACAAGCGGGCCTTCGAGTGCATCTCCATGGCGCTGCGCATCGACGAGGACGAGACAGGTAGGGAGGGAGGGAGCGCCCGCGGCCGCCCCGGGGTGCGGGGGGAGGGCGAGCAGGGCCTTCCCGCCCTGTGCCGTGGAGCCGCTTTCAGCTAGGAACAAACAAAACCCGCTCATGAGAGCGGTGCGGGCTGTGGCGGTGTGTGCGGGGGTGGGTGAGCCGTGCTGTGCCCGCCTGCGGTGGCGGTGCTTCGCTCCCCAGCCGGGTCCGGCCCTGCCGCAGCCCGCCGGTGCGGCTCGCATCACAAAGCTGCGGCTCGGGCTCCTTCCCCACGCAGTGCAAGTGCGTGTATTTCTCCCCAATAACTTAAGAGGTTTTGCTGCGGGAGTCTGGCTGAGGCGATTAAAAATTGCGGGCGGGTGTGTGACTGTAACTAGCCCTCGCCAAGCCAGCCGGACAACAAAAGCACCAAGGACAATAATAAGGGTGCATCCTTTAATGCACTGCCTGACAAATGATGTGAGTGCTGAAGCCAGGGTTCAGGTTACTTGGCCCTCAAAATGCCCGTTTGGAGTGGTCTGACTTTTAAGGAAATAAATACTTACTTGTATTTTGGCAGTTTTTAAGAAAATGTTTTTATTAAACTGTTTGGCATATCTACTCTTAAAAACCCTGAAAACCGACCACTCTGTGATGAGAAGACGTTAAGGAGGATGTTTAGCATTCAGTTAAATAAAATAACAGGAGTGAGGATTTTTTTAAATTGTTGTAGAGCACTAAAAAACCCAACCAACCAAAACCCTTGATGCTGCATTTAATATAATAATTTATTATAATAATGATTAAATTATATGATAAATTTAATAATTTATTATAATATTATTATATTATAATATTATAATCATGCAGCAGCATGATTCTGTCAACATGCAAAAGATAGGCCTTGGTGGCATGCTGTGCTGGTTTTAAAAATTCTCTGGTAAAGTCAGAATGCTTTATTCTAAACTTTCAGTTGAGCCTTAATGAAACTGCTGTCCTAGAGGAGGAGATTAAAAATATAGGAGTAGGCCTTCAATGGAAACTACATGCTGAGAGCACCATAAAACCGTGGGATGTGTCCTCCTTTGCGTTGACAATTTGGGAGTGGCAGTGGTAAGCTCTGGGAGAGAAAAAAATCCTGCACCATGTGCAGCAAGGTTAGTTCAGCACAGATGTACAGCGAGAGATCACTGAGGGTCATAGGAGCAAAGCATGAAAGAAGGTGAGGTAGCTGACAGTTTTGGTGTTGTTAGTGATTGCTCTGTGAGGAGTAGCAGTCTTACCTTATCAGGCACCTGTTCCACTGTTGTGACCTTTAACTGTTGGTGGTTTGGAGGGCGAGCCCTTAAATACCAATTTTAATAATGGGCTTGCTGTGTAGATACCTTTAGGGTGATTATACATGAATTAGCTGCACAGGTCATACATTTAGTAAGATGATCCTTGCTGCTAATATGAGCAGTTGCACCACTGTTACAGCCCTGTAACTGCAATGTACATTCCACTGAGAAAGAACTCCCTTTCCTTTAATACATAGATTTGTTATTTGCTTATCTGATTTCACCAGAATGCTTGTCTATCTTTGAAAATTTTTTGATCTGTAAACAAGCTTCTCACAGCTTCAAAGAGAAAACTGGGTGTTAGTGTGTGAAATGGGTGGAATTTCTTAATTGACTAATAGCCTGTTAGTTATGTGGCATTTTGCTGTTGTGGAAGCTATGCATACTTCAGTAATTTTGATAGCAATTCTGCTAACTTTTTATGTTTCTGAATTATCAGAGTAATTACTCTTGTTTTGGTACTTTCACAATTAAGCTTAATGTCTTTTCCTAGGACTAAGAAGGCACATGTGGTGTGTTGACCCCTGCAAGCAGTTAAGCATCCACACAGCTGCTTGTTTATTCCTCTCAGTGGGACAAGGGAGAGCATAGGAGGAGCAAAAGTGAGGAGGAAAAAAAAAGTGAGAAATCTTTCCAAGCAATGATTGCCTTGGAAGACAGCCCCCCATCCAGTTATTCATCTCCCCAGGTTTATATTGATGAACATTGTATTGTATGATGCAGAATATTCCATTGGCCGGTTTGGGTCAGTTGTCCTGCTAGTGTCCTCTCCCAACTTCCTGTGCACCCTCAGCCTACTCACTGGGGATCTAGATGGGAAAAAGAAAACCTTGAGGTTGTGCTGTTCAGCAATACCCAAAACATTTCTGTGTTATCAACTGTTTTAGTCACAAATCCAAAACACTTTGCCATTGGGGCTGTTTGAAGAAAATGAGCTCCATTCTGCCAGAGCCAATGTAGCAAATCAGCAACTTCCAAGGAATGTGATGTTTATTGTATTTTTAATGTCATAATAACTGATAACTAATCAGCTATTCTGTGTGGGGGTTGGAGCACAACCTTTGCAAACAGCTTGGTGTGGTATAGTGCTTTTAAAATATTCTCCAGTTAAAAGCTGGAAGTGAAATTTTAATTATGACCTTGGCATGTTTGCAGCTGCCCCTAAGAATAACAAAGCAATAAAAGCAATAGCTGAGGTGGCTGGGATAATCTCAAACCAGATTTTTATTTAGTTATAATCAGTATTAGATTTATTATTTACTCTGCAGTCGAAACTGTTTCTGTGGGTGGTGGGTAGAAGAAGCTTAAAAAGTCTTAAACAGAGGATTGAAGTCACTCGCCTTGGATGATTTAATTTATCTGGCTTTGTCATTAACAGTCAGGATGTATGAGGCTGGTGAAAAGGGCAGTAATAAAATGACTCCCAAGATGTGTGGTGCTCATGACTATAGGCAGGTGCTCTGTGGTTTGTGTTGGTAAGAAGAGCAAAGCATGGAATTACCTGCACAGGGGAACTTGCCAAATGTTATCATTAAGAGGTTTTTTTTTTATCTGAAGAGGAGCAATAGAAAAGTCTGAAGAGGATTCTAGAAATGTATTGAAATATTTTTACTGACACTGAAATTTGCTAAAAAATAGGTTTGAGACGGAAGTTACCAAAAGATTTGAGTGTAGAAGCACACTCACTGGTAACTGGCACTTAGGAATAGTTTTGTGAAACATTATGTCATCTGAAACTAGGGTAATGATATCTCAAGTTTCACTGTAGGTATTTTTAGTTTTTTTCTACCGCTAGCTGCTTGTTAATGTTGACCAGGTTTTAAGTTCTAATACCTGATCTGTTGTATTCCTCTGTGGAAGTGCATGCTTAGTGTGATATAACGATGCTGCAAAAGTATTTTTCCATATGCAGGCAAATATATTTTTAATGCAGAGTATTTATAGAAAGGGAGCGACATGAAGTAGATATTTATAGGTCTTCAGTGGTTTACTTGCAGTTGTGGTGGCACATACCTTAGGTGAGGCACAGGCATGTTCATGGATGTTTGCTGTAATATCCATTCAGGACGTGGTTGGTACAGAGGTGTGCTCTAACTCCACTTGTATTGTGCTTCATGTGAAAGTTGACACACACCTGTAATACAGCAGTTCCATAATAGCACAAACAAAGAAATACCCCCATGACAGATGAGCTGCACTGTACAAAAGTTAACCAGAGGAGAAGTGTCTCTCATCTCTCTAGTGTAGTGTCTCAGACTTTCTTCTGGAGTTTCTGTGCTTCTAGTATTATTTTGGTATTGGCTATCACTGGAGGATTAAGAGGCACATCTCTAGTTGATGTTCCAGAAGTGAAAACTGTTAATTTTGTAATTTCTCTTGTGAGTGAATATGTGTAGGTGAGCTTTATCTTTTTTTTTTTTTTTTGGGTAGGGCGGGGGGGGCATTTATTTCTTTGAGGCAGATATAGAATTATTCTTAAAACGGGCAAAAGTGATTTGAGGCTGGTGTAGTACCTGTTTTTAAGAGAAAAGCTTATTTGATACTTAAATAGATATAAAGTTGACAGTGTCCCTTTAAGACTTTCTTTAAATCACAGGATTTTGTTCAAGTATCTCTTCCTCCCTCTTATGTGTTTTATGCAGCATTATATAGAACCATTCCTAAGCTTTAATTTGTTCAAGAAAATAATGGGCTCACTTCCTTTTTAAGCAGGACAAAAGGAACAAGCTGTTGAATGGTATAAGAAAGGAATTGAAGAACTGGAAAAAGGAATAGCTGTCTTAGTAATTGGTCAAGGTAAGCCAGTTTTGAGTTTTGTGGAACTGATTTTGATTTATGGCTTCTTTGAAGTGAAAAATCAATATTACTAAGTATGGTAGGGGCTAGGAACAGCCTGGTGTATGAGTTAATTCATAAGGATCTTTCTTATTCCTGTTTTAGCTGTAGGTGAACACTGGTCCATTTCTCTGTTCCACCTTAATATTCTGGTCTATATCACATGCAAATCTTGCTCCAAATATTTTCAGACTCTGCAAAATCATAAGGAGTTCATGAACACTGTTAAGTAAAACACGTGAATTCTTATATAATGGGAATGCCAAAATACTGAGTTCTGATTTGATTTGCTGAAGTTGACAGTTCATGTTCTCACTTATGCAGAATTGTATATTCCCTTCAGTATAACTTGAAAAAAACCCGCCCCAATTTGGAATGGCCTGACATTGTGTTTCTGAATAACTTAGGCCAAAATAACTGAGCATTTCCAACAAGGGAAGAAAGCCATCTCTCTATGTGGAAACATTTTAACCTGTAGTGTAGAAGCAGGTATGTACCATAGAAATACAGGTGTGGTGAAGGACTTGCTGAGAATTTCTGTCCTCAAAATAATATTATAATTATAATAATAACAACCTAAATCACCTGCCCCAACCCCAAACCTGTAAGTGCATTTGTAGACTTGTATTTCGTTCCTCAGCTGTGTTTAGAAGTATATGGTGATCTTACTTAAGGGGGTATACCAGTGGCATTTGATAGAACCTGTATAAATTGCACAATTTAAAAAAAAAAACTTGAATAGATAATATTTCTTAGGAAGTGGTGGTGTTAATGTCTAATTCTGTGGGTCTTAAAATGTAAAGGGACACGGTCAACTGAATTTAGATCTGTTAATTTTGCCAAAGTGAATTCTTTCAAACTGTACTTGCCTCTCAGTCACTTTTCAAGCTTTATAAAACCTTTTTTTATTTGACTTCTGTTCAGAGAAATGCAGAGACAAGGGGCATATTAGGTCAGCATGAAATGTTAGACAGTATGCAAAGCAGTGTTTGGGTTTCCATCACTCTATAAGCACTATTGTAAAGCAGATAATGTCAGCTAACTTTAAATTCTTGATTAAATAACAAGCTTTAGACTATTTTTCGTTAGTTTTGTAATTAAGTTCCATAGTGGAGGGGATAAATAAGGGGTGGGAGGAGGAGGAGGAGGGAAGGCTGGGTATCAGTATTTTAGCACTTAAAGTTAATATACGGAATTATGTTTTAACATGGATTTTTCTTTGTAAGGTGATCAGTGTGAACGGGCTCGACGTCTCCAATCTAAAATGATGACAAATTTGGCAATGGCCAAGGATCGGTTGCAGCTTTTAGGTACCAGTTACAATTCATGACTTTGGACAGTTTGTAATTATTTGCACAACTTCATTTAATGCATTCTTCTAAAATTTTACTTTGATTTTTAAAGGGAAGGAGTCATTATCTTTGTAGGGTCTCTTTAGTTTAATTTTTAGTTGAGAGTAAGTGCTGTTGATGGATTTTGAAAATGGAATTTCATGACTCACTTTCAGATATAAAGTAACTGAGAAGTCTTTTTATCATAGCACACTTGACTTAAAAGTGAGGAGGTCTTGATTAACTCCTGCTGGAGTTTGTTCAGGGTTTTCCTGTTAGACCTGTAGTGAAATTTATGATATATTGCTGATCATGAGTGCCAAGTGTGCTTCCTGTAAGTGTAACTACTTCATGTTCCTTTGATTTTGCTGTCACTTACATTAACAATTTACCTCATTATTGGTAAATAATGATGATGATGATGATGGTAATAATTCTTTAGCATCATGTAGACCATAAGGTTGTGAAATTCTAAAATTCTTGATTTTTTTTTTTTTTCTAGTAGTGTTCTATTAAGGTCACTTTTTTTCAGAGGCATAGTGTTGTATAGCTTTAGCATTATTAAAATTAAGTGTTGTATATAATAAGCTCTTAACAGAGTAAAGATCCTCCCATCAAAAACCAGACCCATGGCTCTGTGTAGTGCATACTCTAAATTTAAAACTTTGAAAATGCTTTCAGTTTAGTCAGTAAAATTAAAGATTATTTTTTAATTTGCTCTTTAAGGATAAACTAACAAATGTACTTGATTTTAACTTGCATATCTCAGCTTTAATCTCACCCTCTCTTGTGTGGAGTTTTACTAACTCATTCTTCTAGGAGCATATAGAGAAGACAGGAAAACTTGGGTTCTTTTCTCCTCTTAAACTTTGTGGTTCTGTGTTCCTAACTGGTGGTTGACAGGGAAGTTGTGACAACCACAAGAAAGTGAGCTCCTTTTGTTTCCCTTGAATTCCTAATGTCTGTAGTATTTTTTGAAACTGAAGGGGACAGGAGGTGAAAGAGGCATCTGTCTTCTATGCTTTAATATGGGTGTTTCTCAGTACAGCTTTAGTATATGGAGAAAAGATATTTTCCACTCACTAGGGTTAAAGGCTGACTTCTAGAGATAATACAATCTAGGGAACAAAAGAGTGAAAGTGGTTACATGCTAACAATTTTTGAGCAGGTATGGCTTGTTGCAGACATCCTAATTGCAAGTAACTAGAATTTCTTTCTAGAAAAAAATTGCTGTTACCTCAAAGCTTGAAGTACCAGTGTTTGTATTTTGTGGGTAGTGCTTCATCCTTGCTTGTATTACTGTAGTAGGACTTGCAGTGTTGATAAGTTGCTTATTTGCTGTGATCTGATTGAAAAGAAACAAAGGGTAAAATTCACAAAAACCCCCAAAGTTGAAGTATACTTATCCTTATCTCTACTACCAGAATGTGTAATCACATGCTATTTGTTTGCTTCATTCAGAGTGCAGATTGAAACATAAACAGATAGAATAGCGTTTGTTATGTAAGATGTAAAAATAATATTTTATTTTTATTTTTAAATTACCAGTTTAGTACTTTGTTTTGCCTAGGTTCTTGTTAGTTTTTACTGATGGTGTGCTTCATACAATGTACCTAAAGTGAAATTTGGATAAAAAGGAGCAAATGAAATCGTGCCTTTTAGGAAGACAAAAGATGTGGTTTGGAGAGGTATTTCAATGGCTTTTAATTACGGCAAGTTTGATCATTAGGGTTCTATTTGCATAATATTTTTATGCCATCTAACCAACTTTGAAGTATTGATAGCATCTTTTTTTTTAATTTTTTTTCTATAAGTTTACATGGATTTTGTAGAAATTTAAGGTAATCTAGAGTTGAATTCCATGTGCAATTCTAAACACACATTTAGCCTATTACTTATAGTAACAGATATCTGGAAGTTTTTAAGGGGTGTAAAGATCCTTTTGTAGTTGAATTAAGCATGAGGCTCTTGAAGCTATTACAGTTTAATGAAGTGATGTTTCCTGTGAATTGAACTCGTAAGAGTGTTGTCTGCTAGCTTTGTGGAATTTCTCAATTTCTTAAGGCAGAATAGGCAAGTGCTTTATTGCATTAGCTGAAAGGATAAAACAAACTTGAACTAGACAATAAGACCAAGTGTTTAATCTTGCTTGCTAGACAAGAGATGTGCTTGCAGGCTGCCTAACTCAAATGCCATCCAGTCAAGCAGGTTACATTGGTAGTACATAGAAAACGAAAATTAAATCATGCTGATTACAACTGTCCCTTGAAAGTGCTCAGTATTTTGTTGTTGTTTTTTCTTTTTTTTTTTTTTGAAGCATTGGTACATCAGTGTAAGTTTAAGTTGCATGACCCCACTGATGTGGGTGTTTGACACCACTGATGAGAGTGATGTCTGGTCATACCCATGTGTTACCACTGTGTCATCACACCACTGATGCCTTTTAATGTTGGAAGAGGATGGAGCTACCCACCTTCGATGATGGGTTTTCTGTTTTGAGCCCTATTTTCATCTTGTGTGTAAATTATGTTTAAAGCTGTACTGTGACACAGTCTGAAAGCTGAAGTGGTTGCTGGTGTGTTTCAGGTCACCTCAAGGGGACTTGATTACTTTGGCAGTCCATTGACAATATTAGGTTGTGCTGGCTGTCAGGGGACTTGAAAGTTCTTCCATTTGATTTGGTGGTGGCCCCCCATTTTTGACGTGGTTTAGGGTATCTTAGTTGTGTGATTAAACCTTGCTTTGATGGTCTTCACAGACCTGGTCTCTCCTGGATGACTGATCACCCGTGTTAGAGTCATTAAATTTGATGTATTTAGAATGACAGGAGGGTATTTGTTTTCTACAGTCGATACACAGAACGTGGCAGCTTGTTGTTCCTAAAAACAGATGGCTGCAATGGCCAGTGCAACACTCTTCAGTTCTAATGCTATTTATGTGTTTTACCTGTCTGTGTCCTCTCATTTCAGAGAGCCTTTCTGTAGGGGGACAGATTTCTTTCATGACAAGTGCCTTCCTGTGTATTATGTGTAGCTTCAGTATTTTGATTGAAGGGTGCATGTGGCACATAATTCAAATATCTTTCATCACTCTCCTCTTTGGAGAGTATTAATATTCCTCTATTCTGCCAGTATAGATACGGTTTTCAGTGGACACCGTTTGGAATATTTCATTTTTTTGGAGGAGATGGTGCTTTTTGCTTCAGGCTTATGTTACAGGGTAACATTTTTTTAGAAGAAATTGGTTGCCTTGGGCACAAGCTCTTCTGTTGCCTAAATAACGCAGTGGTTGCAGTGCTGTTTGTTTGGTAGGTTTATGTCAGTGTTGTATCACCAAGGTGAAATAATGAATGAGAATCTGTAAACTTCTTGTCAGTGTCAGGAAAAAGAGGGAGAAAGCATTTAAATGGAAGATGATGGTATCTTATAATTCCCTGGAATAATATTTAAAAGCTCAATTTCTTTGCGTTATTCCAGAGGATCCTACAGCTATATTGTCTCTAAAGAAAAGTTGTATGTTTGCTTCTGGAAATTTTATGTGCAATACTGAAATGACATGTTAATAGGTAATGTGATGAGAGGACTCTGTGAATTGAAACTGGACAACAATTGGATTACATTTTTTCTTTTTTCTTTGGTTGGAGTTCTGTAGTTCCTGAATATGTGTAACTAGCTAAGCATTGATAATTTATTGATAACTGTAGTAGAAACCCAGTGTCAAATTGTAGCATTGAAGCAAAGGGCATTTCCTAAATTCCTGCACAAACCAATTGATGTTATTATGGTCACTCACTAGAAAGTCTTTTTTGTTAACCTCAGAAATGTTCTCCAAAACTCAGCTGATTGTCTAATATCTTTAAAGTCTATTAATATTAACTTTGTTTTCTAACCTTCTGTATGTTCTTTCCATTTGGGTTGCATGCATGGGCAGGGAGTAGACCATTCTGCTGCCTCCTTTGGTAGTGCTGCATCCACTAAAGTTGTACACTCTGCAGTCAGTCATGCTAAAAGGACTTTCCTTACCCTTCTAGAGAGCAAAGCTTATGAGGGTAACTTCTTGGAAGTTGTAGAGCTTGTGGCTGTTTATAGGCTGTTCTTGTGTGACTGACTTTTTTTTTGCTTTACTCTACCTGATTCTTCCAAGCTTTCAGTTTAGAATGAAGTAAACCGTGTGTATACATAGTACTAATCTTGAACTTCAGCTTTTCATGTTTGCCTGTGACTACCAAGTTTTCATTCTAAACCACATATTGTTCAACCTAAATGTTATTAAGCCATTGATTTAACTACGAGGTGTAAAGATACTGTTCAGGAAAGCTAAGCCGTGAGTGATCAGGAGCAGGAACAAGAAGAAAGGAACGAAGCAGAAAGACTAGAGAAAGATCTGTAACAGGTAAAGAAGCCTAAGGAAGGAAGTGCTCATGCATGTTGGTTGTACCGTCTGCAGGCTCTGAATGGCAATTCTTTCTCCAGTCAGGGTATTTATGATCTTAATTGTGCACATTTTCAGTAGAATTCGTCTGCTCTTGCAATATGTGCTTTCATATTACCGGAGGACATCTCTTCTCTACTTGGCATCTCTTTTCCTGCAGCTTCTTGGTACTGTTATCTCTTGGCGGGGGGAGCAGAAGGAAAGAAAAAGTGGGAGAGGGAATGAGAGAGCTTGACAGTGTATGGCTTACATCCTTACAGACCATGGTTTGTTTTTAAAACAAGAGGGGGTGTGTGTGAGATAAAGGTGGAAGAGGCAGTGAAGGGCCCCAAAAGTACAGCCTAGAGGTTTTTAACTGCAGTGGGAAAAGCAGGAGTGGTAGCTAGGCTGCAGAGAACAGGTAGTACTTAACTCTTTTTTTGTGTTTGCAGCCTTACATGTCTTTTTGACTTACGGTTTGTCTGTTTTCCTTACTTCTCAGAGTTAATTTCTTTCTCCTTAATCTTTAGATTTAGAGATATGGTATTCAGGTGTTTCTGAAGTTAATCTTTCTAAAGAACACAGTTTGCATGACAACTTTATTGTCTTAATTTCAAGGCAATTAAATATCTAAATAGAGATCTTAAAAGACATAATTGTAATATATATATGGTGTTCTGCTTTTAAGTTTGAAGGTTTCTGTAAAATGTTAACTGGCTGTTACTACTTAAGTGAAACATTCATGCTGAGAAGTGAGGACTCCTTGCAGCTGATCAAAAGTAACACCTTGAGGAGGACTTTCAGAAATGGGTTATCAACATAAATGTTTAGTAAATTAAATTCCGTTAATCCTGAACATTGTTTTTGAGAAATAACTGCAATCACTACACTGGAAAGATTGTTGTAATAAACTCAGCCATAAATGGTGAGTTTTAAAGCTGTTTTCAGTCGTGCTCATACTAACAGAATTTTCTTACACATCTGCTGAATGTGTAAAATAGATAGAAGTATTCCTTTTATCTTTAACTGTAACAAAGTCAAACTTGGCATTTCTGTGTTCAACATACATAAATTTTCTTGGTTCATTTTTGGTTTTTGTTTGTTTATTTTGTCCTTTTTCCTCCCTCCCCCTCTGTCTACTATGTAGAGAAGCTGCAGGCAGTTTTGCAAATGTCCAAGCCGCAAATGGAGGTCTATAATGACAGTACTAACCTGGCATGCCGCAATGGACATCTCCAGTCAGGTGGGTTTGGTTTTACCAGCGCCTATTGAAGGGGTGTCTCTCACTTTCTGGTGTGTTACAGGGCAAAACAATGCAATGCTATGTTCTGGCCCCACCTGCTTTAAAATAAAATTATTTATATTTCTGTTTTTAAAGACTTTGTATGAAATTCATTCCATCCTTTCCATGGCTTTGACAACACTGTTTTATTTTGTAGTATTCAGTTTTCTCTTACGATGACTGTCTTACAATTCAAGTCTATTTATTAAGGCAACATTTTAGAAAATATTTCTCATGTTATATTCTGCAAGGAATTACATTAAACCTGTTTTAGAAAGTGTCAAAGTCAATGTCAGATATATAGGTTATGTGTTGTGCCTTATTAATTAGTCCCACCTTTATGATATTGTGAATATGCATTTGCATTAAGCAACTTTAAATTTCAGGGGGTTTTTACATCAAGAAAATCATATTCAATTGAAATGAGGGGGGAATGACAGCAGCTCTTGCATTTTGTCAAAGAATGTTGTTTTAATCCTTTCCCAGAAGACCAAACCAAACTTACTGAAATAGCAGAAGTAAACTTTTTTTGTCCATACACAAGGTGTAAAGTTACAGCAAGGTTTGTGACTTGTCTTTGGGGAATGTTTTAAGCCAGCAGTAAGCTGTTGTCACAAGTGTGATCTCAAATGATAATTTGTACAGTAGACTACAATGAAGTTAAATAAAATAGAAAGCTAACAAGCATTGGAATTCATAAAGCTTGTCTACTGATTCAAGAACAGTATTCAGCTTTTAAATTAAGTAAACTGAAACAGTGTAAACCACATGTTTTTCTTCTGTTTGTTTTTGGGTTTTTTTAAGATCCATTTCTAGTTTTGAAGTCATCTTCCTGTTTGGTTTTATTCTTTCTAAAGTATAGCAAGTTGAAGTAGTGGAACTGTTTCATGTTAGGCACCTTTACATTACTGATTTTGGTTAACTATGTTTGTCAAAAAAGTGTAGTTATGTAGATTGACCTTGAGAACACTCTTGTCTTAAATGAGCCAGTACAAGTCTTTTTTTTTATCAGGCTGGCTAGACACTCAGTGGACAAATAAATACAAAAACAAGGTACCAGGTGTCTACTGATTACTTTGAACAAGATTTCAAAAGGCTTGTTCCGTTTCTATTTGCATTTACATCTACCAGAGGTAAACTTGAGAGTTATAACTTGTGGAAGTCAGAGAATTACCCAAAGTACTGAATGCTTGCAGCTGTGGGATCCCTGATACAGTACAATGAAAGTCAGGCTATTAACAAGCATCTGAATTTCTTAAATGGCTGGTGCCTATGCTCTTGGGCTTGCTTTCTCTGTGTCTCTCTTTGGGGTGTGTGTAAGGGAGTCTTTTTTGAAAGAATATACTAGTAATGCACTTTTTTCTTAGAAGCACTGTAAAAAGGTGGTTTTGCTTCAATCTGCTGATCATCTTGCTGTTCTTCTTTTATGCATGTAAAATAATATTTTCTTATGGACAGCTCTAATAATTTAAAAACACAAAGTAGATGACAAAAATCTTAGAAAACTACAAAATCAGTTTGCAGGCTACTTCAGATAACAGAACTGCTGTTACTGAGAAGGGAGAGGTACTTCAGAGGTATTGAGCCACAGGGCTCTGGCATAAGCTTAGTTTTCTATCTGTGAAAAGTATTACCTGCACTTTTGCCTAATCAGGTTGGGATTTCTAAAAGTTCAGGATTTTATGAAGTATGAGCCATAGTCATTCTTAGTTTTAATATGAACAAAGTGTCTTTTTGCCCATCACTGGTCTAAAATTACATTGTTTTCTTTTATTTGCTTTAAAGCCCAGAGTCTTTACAGATGTTTTTGCTTCATAATTTTGTGTAAGATTCTATTTTCACAGCTATATTGCACATTTTTTATATTTCCGAAGTGTTACTGATTTGAAATTCTTCATTCTCTCAAGATGCTATTTGTGTCAGCCTTCCAACCAATTTACTTGATTCTAACTACCTATCTATTCTACTATCTATCTATTCTGACTACCTATCCCTGTCTTCAACATTTGTGGTTTCCAAACTTACATGAATAGCTAGAGCTTTTTCTTGAAAGTTTATCTTCCAGATTTATACTGAGGTTTCTCAAGACCTCGTTGCCGTAGTGTCACCTGCCCTTCAGTTACAGAGGGCTGTGTGGTAACTTGTCTAAAGAGTAATAACAAGTAGCCTTGACCCAAACCTTTATTTTGAAATAATGTTAATTTAATATTCATCATTCTTCTTCTCATAGCAGTCTTAAATAAGATGTAAAACAATTTATCTGTACTTTTTCCCCTCAGATGTACTTGCTTTCCTTTGCACTGTGGATTGTTGTTTTTTGTTTTTAAACAAACTAGGGAAGGAGATTATGCCAGTCTTGCCAAAGGCAGAGTTTGAGTTTTATGAACTCATTTACTAGTCATACAATACTTAGAGAATTACAGTAATTCCAGTGTATACCATTTTACATGTAAATCTCAGCATGATGGATGCCCAGAGAAAGCATTAAATTTCTCTTAATTACCTTGACATGAATACTGTGCAGCTAGCTAGTATTTTCTCTGTTTTCACATGGAAGGAGTTGCTGGCCTGTCTTTAATAGTAGACATATATTGGCAGTGTTTGTCACATTGCGGAAGTTCTATTATTAATACTGAAGTTTTCCAAGGATTTCCCCCAGTAGAAGAACAAGTAGCAGTAAGATTGTTTTTAACAGCATAATTTGACAAAAGCAGATCTTTGACTGATGTGGCTCTGCCAGTTCAGAAAGGAGAATAGCTGCAATTCCTAGTCTTTGTAGCTATGCTACCATTTAAAACATGCAGCATGTCCTTCTTAGTTGCTGGAGCTTTCTGTTAAGTAGCTTCTGTTACTTGAATCTACCTATTTGAAAAATCTGAATTGAATTTTTGAAGAATTGCAATTTTGGGGGCTATTGTGAATGTTGATCTCGAATAACGATCAGTCTTGCAATTGCTGCAAGTTTACAGCAGTGATTTAAAGTTTTTTGGTTTTGTTGGTTTTTTTAATGAAACTACATACATGAAGTTACAGATAATTCTAGACTGGTGGATTTTTTTTTCAACTCTCTGTCCACAGATCACATACAATAACTTGTTTTAGTCCCTTTATATTATTAATCAATAGGCATATGTAGGGAATTTCTGAGGAATATTCACTCATGATTTTTAAGATGTCACAACTAAAGGCTGGAAATTGTTCTGCTATACAGGAATCGCTGCTGTTATTTTGAATTAAAATGTTCTTTTGGATGCTTAAGAAGTTAGAGAGTAGTAAAAGCTTTATTAACATGTGCTTTAATCTGGTTTAAATGCAGAAAAGAAAATATAATGGGTTTGCTTCTTAGAAATATAGAAGATGTTATTATATTAAATAAATGAGGTACAGCTGCATATTTTTAAGATTGTTTTTGCATTTCCAGGTATTTAGTGTAATCAAGCTTCTCTTAGATTAGTTCAAACATATTTGTACATTATCTTTAAAACCAATTTAATATAATAAGTGTATATATTATACAATAACTTGTAACATTTCTCTCTGTAAGGGAGTCTGAAATTGAGCACCTGTGTCTGCAGCTTATCACAATTTAAACAATAGAAAACCCCAAACAAAATTTTGCTACTTGCTTGTTTGTGATTTGTGTCGTGTGTGTATTTGGGTGGCAGGTTGAAATTGCAGAGATGCTTTCAGGACCAGACAGCTATTGTCTGTGTAATCCAGTGGTGTTAGCCTGGAGCTATAAAGTAAATTATTTTGTCCAGAATTAGAGAGTAGAATCAAACTGATTGTGCATCTATTACTGTCCTATAAATATATATGAAGCAGACAATTGAACTGTTCAGTTTTTCAAATACACTTGAAAAAATTCCATAGTGTCTCTTTGTGATTAGAATATATTTTAGGCACTTCCTTATTGTTTTAAACAGAACAGTGAAACATTTGGTAAAAGGCTGCTGGAGATATTGTGAGGGTTTGAAGGTCACTAGCTATGTATTTCCAGTCTTTCAGTAGATGACAAATAAAAATGGGTAAGAAATGTGTTTGGGGGTTTTGCATTTGTTACAGCAAAATACATGTCTTGCATAATGGAACAGTAGGAGCTGTCTGACACGTGATGTTCACTTAAACACCTTGTGCTTTAGAAATAGGTAAACTTCAGATAAACTGTAATTCTGAACGGTTTGTTAACATTTTTATTTGTTACTTCAATGAAAATTTGTATAGAAAATGCAGTTTCCCTCTGGAACTGACACTCAACAAACAACTATGTTCAGGAGCTGTTCATCAGTGCTTCTTTATGTGCTGCCCATCAGGACTGACAACAAAATGTGTAAACTTACTGGTCTTGAGTCCTGGAGGCGCCGTTAGAGTAAATCGTAATTTGTATTAGAACCTTGTCTCTTTTCCCTTATTTCCCCACTTCTGTTTCCAGCTTCCTGAAATACTCCTTACCTGTGCAATTTTATGACCCTCAAAATTACAGTATCTGTGTATTGTTCTCAGTGTGTGGGGGTAGTTCTGGGAGAGTGAGATAATTGAGTAGCATGTTAGGATGAAGGGCATGGAGAAAAACTAATTTAGGTTTTTGAAGCCTTCCCATGTTGACTTCAAGCCAGCTGTGCAAATGAGGTTGAGGCAGGCTAAAAAAAACCCAACCGAGTGCCACCTTTTGATTAAATTGGACCAGTCAAAGTGCTGAGTAGCTAGATGTTTTAATAGATTCATATACTGCTTTTTGAACTTGAAAGTTACTAAGTATGCCTAATTTTAAGGAGTTTTTGACGTTTAAATTCCTGTGCAGGAATGATTTAGTAACTGTATCCAGATCTGGAACTGTGTGTGATTTAGTCAGTAGCCGGTTTTGGTGTGTTTTCTTGTTTCGTGTTTGTTCGTTTGTTTTTAACAAGAAACGTATTACAGGTAAATGTACTTAATGATATTCTTCAAATTGCCTTGTTTCTTGCATATTGATACATCTGCATTGTTTATTGTGACCACTGCAGTTTCTGTGACTCTAAAAAGGGGTGGATTTGTGGCTGAAGAAAAGCTTTAGAAATGTTTTCACTGAGTTGTTAAGGATACCTGCTCCTGTTAGTGTGTTTAAAGAGGTTGAGAGCATAGTAGCAATTAATTGATCCTTCCATGATACTGTTTGACTGAAGTATTCTTTGAATTTTTTAAACACAACATTTGGAATTACAAGGCTTTTTACTAAAAGTATTTTTTATTGAACTGCAATGTTCTAAGTTAAAAATTCTTCATAGAGTCACTAATTTCCTTAAAAATCAGAGCTCTTTGGCCTGTTCCTTAAGACTAGCAGGTCAAATTGAGTTGCAAGTTTCTACAATCCTAGTGAAGACACTTGTAGCTGAAATCTATCTTGAGCTTCCTTACCTCTGATGCCCTTTTTACTCTTACCTAATAAAAAACATCTTATTCCTTTTAAAAGGATATAGAATAAGACAGTATTTACAGTTTCCATCACAGATGACAGGACTGTACTGGACAGTTTCCAGTAGTGTATTCCCACCAAAAAAACACCCTGATCTAAAGCTATGCTCTAATCATTAACCTGCCTGACCAACCTGCCTGCTTGCTGTATCACCTTCTTATCTCTTAATCTCTAATGTGATGTTTTACACTTGCCATTTCTGTGCTAAGGAAGTTTATTTTATTCTGTATCCCATACGGAGAGTGTAGACATCAAGTGCTATTTTATTTACTCTGGACCAAAATGGCTTTTTGTAGTTTGATGGCCTGTGGCCAATATTTCAAGTTTGTGTGTCACCTAATTTGAGACTTTCCTGCTTCATCATGGAGGTGAATAAGTAGTGTGAGTGGAATGTCTGGTGATGTTTAAATATATTTTAAGACTTAATTTGTAATGTAGAAAGGTAAGCTGCTTCAGAGCTGTCCGTTCAGAATTTACTTACCCCTTGAGATTCCTGAAGTGAAAGAAAGTTGAAAGAAAAAGCACCTGACAGTCACTTGCAGGTATAACTATTGTAATTTTTCCAGATTAAAATGCCTTGGTGAAGCTTCTCTGTGGAAGGTGCTAGATAATGTTAGCTAGGATCCAATTGAGTAGCCTGCCAACGTCGCTTAGCGAATGAACACTCTGATCTAAAGGCTTGAAATTTGGGGGTTATTACAATGATTATTTTCAAGAGTTCTTGGGAAAGAAGACAGCAGAACACAAGCCAGAAGACTTTGCATCATAAGAAATAGATAGTGTTCTTCCCTTCATAACAGGACTGTTATCTCTGTCTTTTCTAAGATGGCTAACTGGGGTTCATTTTGAGAGCTCCTAAAAATTAGGATTTTAACTGTAGGTGGAAGCAGCAGTCAATATCCCCTTAAAAACACTCAACCTCTTTAAAAATGTACTTTATTCTTCTATAATACTGTATTATATGTTTCAACAATTCTATCTTCTAGTTGCAGTTGATGGTAAAAGTATGACTGCTGCCAATGTTCTTATGACACTGGTTTTCTTTATAGAAAGTGGAGCAGTTCCAAAAAAGAAGGACCCCTTAACACATACGAGTAATTCCCTTCCTCGTTCAAAGACTGTTGCAAAAACTGGATCCACAGGCCTTTCAGGTCACCACAGAACACCCAGCTACAGTGGGATATCATCATCTTCTGTGTCTAGACCAGCATCTAATCCTACACCTTCAACTCACAAGGTATGGCGAGGATAAATACGGAACTATGCACTTGAAAAGTCAGCGTAAATTCCAGAGCAAGCTTTGGATTTAATGCCTTAATTGCAGTGGTGTAGCAGCAGAAAGTTTTTTTAAAAAACTGGAACTCCAAATTTTTGCCAAATCTCTTAAGCTAGGCTGATGTGTGGATTTTAGAAATTGGAGGGCATCAGGTGGGTGCATGGGCAAATGAATTTTAAGCATAATCACAGTAATAAATAGTACTTGTTTTTAAAATTGCATGGGAAACTGGGTGAAAGTTATCAAGATGAAAAATAAATGTTACTTCCAGTATGTAAAAATGGAGGGGAAAAAAACCTCTTACTCCAGAATTATGAGATTTTTCTCCCTACATGTTCTTCACTTCAAAGCATGCATGCATGCACAGGTTGTATTGCAACCACATTGAAAAGCAAATTGTGGTTGGGCTGTGACTGAAACACAAAAGTAAGTCCTAGAACTAAGAATACAGAAGAATACAGCATTTTTGTTGACCCATCTTTTCCCCTTCCATCTTCATTACCCAGTAAAGTAGAATGAAGAGCAGAATGGAGTGAACATCAATGTTCTGTTAAAACATTGTAGCTGCTATCATATGAAGGCTTTTAAGTGGCCTGTTGTAAAGTATGACAGCAGTAGGAATTCTTAGTTATAGGTGTTGAGAACCTGAGATGGTTTGTGATGCTTATTTCCAGAGTATGCTGGGGGAAAATACTGTAGTTAAATAAATGAATTATCAAACAAAAAAACCGCAAACCAAAGACCCTTCACCACTTCACCACTGGAGCCTAAGATATTCTACTTGTGGCTGAATAATGACATGATTTGTAGCAAAATACAGTGTTAGAATATTGGGTATTAACATGCTGTTTTACTGGAGCAAATGAAATGTAGATCTTATTTTGTTTAATATTATACTTATAAAGTATTCATCTGGGGTTTTCGGTTTTTTTTTTTCCCTCTCCAGGCTGCTCCTAAAAATAGCAGAACAAATAAACCTTCTACTCCTACCACTGCTCCTCGAAAAAAGAAAGACACAAAGATATTTAGAAATGTGGACAGTAATCTTGCTAATCTTATCTTAAATGAAGTTGTTGATAGGTAAGTATGAAGAAAAGTAGGCTTTTCAATCCAGTAAATCAGTTTTTCCTTCAGTACAATCTTGTTCCACTTGGAATGAAATCAGTGCTTCTACTTTGTTGTGGGTTTTTTTGAGGATTGTTTTGGATGGGCTTTTTTTTATTGTGACTTTGGCAAAAGGATGAAAATTCGATTCAGAAATGCTTATATTTTAAAATACTTAACAATGTAAGTTGTAGATTTTCTCAAAAGGTTTCTGTATAAATAGTCAAATGCATTAAATTAGTCAGCTGCAGCTGAAAAAGAGTATCTCATTGTTAGACTAATTAGTATTCCATTTCTTTGTTAGTGGGCCAGCTGTCAAATTTGATGATATCGCAGGGCAGGAACTGGCTAAACAAGCTTTGCAAGAAATTGTTATCCTTCCCTCTCTTAGACCTGAGGTAAGCAACTGGGTATTGTGATCAATCTGTGACAGGATCAAAGAAATGTACTGTGCTTCACACTTGAAGTGATGAGTCTTGAATCCTGTTTTTACTGATTATGATTGCTAAGGGTAGCTGTGTGGTGATAGCTTGGAAAAGGAGAATACAGGATTTATGTGTTAAAATACTCTCATGATATTCCTTGTCTTCTGGTTAGTCAATGTTGCAGAAAGTGACTGGAGGAAGAGCTTTAAAAAAAAGAGAAACCCCCAGAAAACCCAAGCCCAAACCAAAATCAGCAAACCACAAACCCCTAACAAAACCAAAAACACAACACCCCTACAACCCCACAAAAAAAAAAACAAACAGCAAAAGCAAACAAACAAAATTTCTCGCTGTTTGTCAGGCTGACTATTCCAGATAGCTATAGCTGTGTCCAGCCCTATATGGCCATGTAAAGGACAAAGCCCAGAACTGGAAGAGTGACATGGAAGAGGTTTGTGTAGGTAAATTAGGTTGTGACACTATCTGATTGGAAAAACATTACTATTATTTTGATCATCCTCTCTGTGAGGATATTGGCTAAACACTCTGAATAGTTTATTCACAGATGGAGAGGATGCAAAGAAGTGTAGTGAACAAGCAAATACACTGAGGTATATAACGTTTGAGGGCAGATTTCCTCTTTACTTGACTGTATGGAAATTGATCGTTGAGGCTTTTATTTATCATAGATGGTACCTCAGCTACTGTGACTGCCTAGATTCAGGCCTAGTCTGTATACTACTGGAATTTTCTGAGCTACTTTTAAGAAAAAGTTAAATTGGTAATTTTCTAAAGCTGAACTTACAAAAAGTTGCAGTACTTTTGAGGAAATTGCATGCAATGATTTCCTGCAGTGCTCTCATGAGACCCCCACCTGGAGTACTATGTCTGTTTCTGGGGTCCCCAGCGCAGGAAGGGCATGGACTTGCTGGAGCAAGTCCAGAGGAGGAAAAGCTAGATGATGAGAAGGCTGGAGCACCTCTCCTATAAGGAGAAGCTGAAAGAATTGGGGTTGTTAAGCTTGGAGAAGAGAAGGCTCCAGGCTGACCTCATTACATTATTTCAGTACCTGAAGGAGACCTACAAGAAAATTGGTGAGGAACTGTTTGCAAGGGCAGATAATGACAGGACAAGGGAAAATAGCTTCAAACTGAGAGTAGGTTTAGATTTGGATATTAGGAAGAGATTACTCAGTGTGAGAATGGTGAGGCACTAGAACAGGTTGCCCAGAGTAGTTGTAGATGCCCCATTCTGGAGTTGTCCAAAGCCAGACTGGAAGCTGTTTTGAGCAGTGTGGTCATTTTCTGGCAGGAAGATGTCCCTGCCCATGGCAGGGAAGTTGGAAATAGATAATCTTCAAAGTCCCTTGCAACCCAGCCCACTCCATGATTCTATGATTTTAAAGAAAAATTACTGTTTGTACATTCTGTTTGCTTGTGGGTCTCATTTGTCACATGGACAGGTCACTGGAGTTGCTCTGGTTTTCCTCTTAATGCAGCTACTGGTTTTGAAGCAGTGTAGGGAAGAAACCCTAAACCTGGCATAGCATCACAGAAACATGAGGTGTAAGGAGAAGAAAGCTGTGGCAGCAAATGTGTGTGCTCAGATGTTGTCATGCAGAAGGAAGATGTTATTATGGCATCTCTGTTACTACAGTGCAGTAATGTGTCAGGAGTGTTGTTCAGTGACACTAACACAATGAGCTGGTGGGAGCTTGGAGTAGCTGTGACTCTTTTCCAGTAACGTGGTATCTTAAGTAGGGTTGTCTCATATTACTGGAGCTAGCAATGTGCCTGACCTTGGTGTAGGTTGAAATGTAATAAGGACAGAGAATCCCATGAATTTTTAAACTTTCCTTGGAAGTAGAGAGCGTTGGGTTTATTCCTTGTAAATGAACACAGTAGATGTGGCAACTGTGGGGGGATACTTAGTAAATTAACACTAGTTCACTTTTAATCTTAATGAGTTTTGAACTCAAATTCATATTTAACAAGCCAATTAATGATATTTTTGTAGGAGAGCAAAAGTTGAGGTACCTAAACAGGAAACACTGTCTGCAACCATTTCAGTGGTCAGATGCTAATGAAATGGTAGCAGTGTAATTAGTCTGTTAACAACAACTTGAAAAGCTTAGTGTGTCTTAGTGATAAATGGCAGTTGCAGCTGAACTGTAGGTGATGATCAAGGTGAGAAAGAGTTATAGATTTGATCTGGGCTGTGTGAAAATGGTGGAACTCCCCAAGAATTATTTCAAACAAAAGAAGTCAGACAAAAAATGCACATGGTGGTATGCAGCATGGAAAGCAGAAGCACTGGAGTGTTCACGTAGTGAATAGCTGGGTAACTACTTTCAGTGATCAGAGTCAAGCACAAACAAAATGCTGTGGATGATGAAATAATAGAGAAAACACGTGTTGGTCAGTCATGACAGAAATACAGCACTGGTAATGGACCTATTTGTTGTCATGGATATTGTGGAAATAAATGCCTGCCAACACTGCTGTTTACATATGGGATGTATATGAGACACTCTCCTATTGCTTTGGATTGTTTATTTGAATTATTGGAAGCTGGAAGGGAGGGGTGAGTGTGAGACCAAAAGAGAAACTCTGAAACTTTTGAGGGAAGGGGTAAAGACAAAGTGCTAGAGAAAACAGGCAAGAGTAATAACTAAAAGTTACGTGTTCTGTGAGAATTTGTAGACTTGATGTGATGCTACATATGGTGGGGTCAATTTTATAGAGCAGGAAAGATTAATCTAGTGCAAAGTAAGAGAGAGGAGATGACTATCAGTAGCACAGAGAGAGTAGGTGGTTGTTAAGTAATATTTTAAATCATTTCGTTGAAAGCTTGTCTTCTCAAGTTTCATTTAATAAGGAAAGATGAAGGAGTTCTTCCATATGGAGTTAGTAGGAACACTACTTTAGCTCTCCTACTATACACCTGCATGACTCCCTTTTTAACTGGAAATGATGCTTGAAACTTGATAGGCTAGTCTGTCTTCTGGACAGTGTTTTAAACTGCTTTCAGGCTGCATCCATGTGCAGAGCAGTTACAACATAATTTAGCTGCTGTGTGGGAAACAATAGTGATGTGCATCAGGTCAAGTTAGTAACAGAGTGTAGTTCTCTCAAAGCCTGTACTGTTGTGGCACTGCTACTGTTGCTATCAGTGCTAGCCAGTCAGCCCTTCCTCAGTCTTAAACCATTCTCGTACAAAGGTAAAGCAGCATTTTATTCAAGTCTTTGGAGATAACTTATGATGATGTCCTTTTCAGTTATTTACAGGTCTGAGAGCTCCCGCACGTGGTTTACTGCTGTTCGGCCCACCAGGAAATGGGAAGACAATGTTGGTGAGAAAGTTACTTCATGCATGAGTTGGTGGGCTTAAAATGTAACCACGAGGGGTGGCTTTCAGTTTGGGGCTTGGAGTAGTAAACTGTACATTCTTACAGAATAGGTATTATGGTGTCATTTTATATATGGAAATGCAAAATTGCTCTTAACCCTAGGTTTTAAGGAAGGAATTGCTAAACTGTTCTCTCTTTGATTATTTTTACTATGACAAGTAATATTTTAAAACTTAAATTAGCAAGTCAAGGTTTCTTTTTCAGAGAGAGCAAAAGGAAGTGGGTTAATTGTTTTGTACAGCAGTGATTAATTAGAAATTATCTGCTTTCCACTGAAACATACTAGAAGTACATTTTGGAAATGGGGAGGGAGCACAGTAGCAAGAAAGGGGATTGTCTCACTTGCACATTGCTGTGCAAAGAGCCTAAGGGCTGTGGAGCTGCCTGGCTGCAGGTTGATTTCTCAGCCTGTGCTGGGTCCAGGGAACTGGAGCGACATGACTGCACATCAGCCAGGGATCATCGAGTGTCCTGATGCAGCTGAGTCGGGCACATCGTCCTGCATCACATGGTGTGGCTGCAGCTGCACACTCTCTGCTGACACTGGAGCTGGATCAGCTCTGAAGTGCAGGAGTGTGAATGTTGAGCAGCTCATGTAGGCTCATCTGTTATGTTTGACATACTGGAACATAATTGCTAATCACTAAAATTAGACTCTATAACTAGGGAATCATAATTTCTTGAATATGGGGAAACTTAAAGAAGAGGGTAGTCTGGATGAGCATTCCAACTGATTATTTTTCCTAGCTTTCCTCTGAAAACAGCTTTTGCATAGATAAAGGAAAGGAAAAAACATCATAATTTTTTATGTGATTTCATCCAACTGGTGCCTTAGATTACCACCCTAAATTAGTTAAAACTGGCTTAGATATCTATTCAGGATGAATTGAAAGGAAATGTAGACCTTTATTCTTCAGAAAACAAGTTGTGGTTGGCTGTGGAGCTAATGGGATTAGAGAAGTCTATGGGAGTCTTAAAATTTCTCTATTAATTTGACTGCGTATCCATTCTCATTTGTAAGTGGCCTGGACAGAAGTTTTCTGTACCATTTACAAGGTACTCCCTTTGAAGAAATAGGGGTTTTCAAGATCGTCAGTCAGGACATGAGTGCTCACTACAGATGCAGAGAACTATCTTCAATATGATGTTTTTAAAAGTACTTTTGTTTTCCCCCCCCTCTCCTAGGCCAAAGCAGTTGCTGCAGAATCAAATGCTACTTTCTTTAACATCAGTGCAGCGAGCCTGACTTCAAAATATGTAAGTAATGGCTGTAAATTGTATTGATTTGAAAACACCCGTGCTGTAATTGGGGCTTAAGAAAGCCAGAGACTTCTGATGAGTCCTTGGTGAGCTGTTACCCTATAGTGAACATAGTTTTTAAAAAGTGACCTGTGAAGTAAAAAAATTCTGTTTTGTGCTTGTGATAAATTAATGTCAAAGGTTTTTGCAGCTCAGCAATGAAACTGACAGTCATGCAGATGAGTGGTTGTGGGGTTTTTCATCTTTAAAAAGTGGTTTAGTTGGGTCCCAGCTCCCTTTCACTCTGGTAATTTGGGCACCAAAATCTCTTGACAATTAACTCAATCATAGATCATAAGAGAAGTTGTAATGTTTCTTTTAAGATGTAAACAATACCATTGTATGTACTGCGTTTACAAACCGAACCCCACAGTACTGTACCAGGGATAATCTGAATATGTATAAATGGACTGTGGCTGGTTACCAGCTAGATTTTCTGTAGGTCCTTCTGTTAGCTGTCTTGTAAAAATTTTTAACCCCCTCCAAAACCAGTTTATTGTTATTTTAGGTGGGTGAAGGAGAGAAACTGGTGCGTGCTCTATTTGCAGTAGCCAGAGAACTTCAGCCTTCTATAATTTTTATTGGTAAGACTGTAAAAGTTAACTTTTATTTATTTTCTTAAATAATCTTACTTACTAGAGATTAGTAAGTAATTAACTATTGGAATAGTTGGGTAAACTTCTTTTGGGTAATTCTGCAGATACGACCTGCTGGCCAATCAGTAGTTTATATAAAGCATGTTAAATTACTGTTATGTTATTTTATTGGTGGTAATAGTGGGAAGAGGTGCTCTCAAAAAGAAAAATATTGTACTGCCTTTACAGAGTAAATCCGTTAAACTTCAATCATGCAAATGGGTTTGCTTGTCCTGGGTAGCAGTTTATCATCAGAAAGATTTATTTTAATTTTTTTCCCTCTCATCTGTGCTTGGCATTACCTATTCAAAGGCCAACACATTATACAAGCTTTTAAATTTTCCTAAGATCTGTCTGGCTCCTAAAGAATAAAGATCTGTTCTTTCTTAATGGAGCCCTCTATTAGCAAAGGAACTTGGGCAAATACAAAGACTATGATGTCGTATGCTTAATTAAGATGTATTTCTTTGTTTTTTAGATGAAGTTGATAGCCTTTTGTGTGAAAGACGAGAAGGTGAACATGATGCTAGCAGGCGTCTAAAAACAGAAT
This sequence comes from Monarcha castaneiventris obscurior, assembly GCA_026261815.1. NCBI lineage: Eukaryota > Metazoa > Chordata > Aves > Passeriformes > Monarchidae > Monarcha > Monarcha castaneiventris. The sequence continues at coordinate 3,016,618 of JAMPIT010000161.1, forward strand.
TTTTAATAGAATTTGATGGTGTAAGTATTTAGTCTTGGTAATGTTTAATTTAGATAAATTGGCTAATATAGTGGGTGCCAGTACAACCTATAGGTGAATTACAAAGGATTTGGCTGCTGGGGCTTAGCTCAGCCTCCCTCCCACCTCACTGTCATCAGCAAACAGCTTTTTTTGGTTGTTCTTAATTTTCTACCTGCTTACTGCAGTATTCTGGAAAATGTAGTCTGGACTGAAAGGTAGCAGTCTGGAGATGAGCTGTAATAATGTGTTGGAAGATTATGGACAGAGAAGAAAGGATGGCAGATGGCAATAGTAAAGGAGCTGTGAGGACAGATGTTCTTACAGGGCAAGAGGGACATTTGAGGGTCAGGAAAAGTTGAATCCATGTTTGCAATTGCATGGTTTGATGAATCACTTCTCTTTATTCTGGCAACGTAAAACATTATTAAATGGCTTTTAAGTAGTTTTTGGTTTCAAAGGAATATGTATCACAAGCATGTGCTGTCAAGGGGTGAGACTTGAGGGATGAGGGTTTCAAACAGACTAGTTCACATGAGAGAGAGAGAGAGATACAGATATATATATACACACACACGCATATCTCGTGTATACCCAGCTCTGACACATCAGAAAGATTCATTTCTGCATTAGTACAATTTTTATTGAACTATAACTTATTTCTTGGCATCATAAGCTAGAGAAGGCAGAATACAGTAAGAAGTGTTTAATGGCATGAACGCAATACCCAGGAAGAGGAACTGGGTTTCATAGTGGGACACACGCACAAAGGAGTATCAGAATATTTTTCTGTCACAGCACTGTTCTTGTATTGAATAATTTTAGTTTGTGTTCCATTAGCACAGTGGAACATTGCTACAGTTGTGAAGCAACAGTAATAAGGTACAGGAGGGGCAGGTAACAATATGGAGAGACAGCAAGGTTGAGATAAACTCCAAAATGGATGAATTCGGACAAATAATGCAATGTGACAGTGATATGCAGAAATTATTACATGCACATGCAGAGTTTTCCCTCAAAATAAAAGGGAAAAATAAGCACAATGCAAAGTTTGCTGACTTAATATTTAAGCTGTAACTATGTCATACAATATTTTTGGGGAACCTTTTGAACATGGTAAGGTATCCGTGAACTTAAATCTATGAAGAATTGGACACTAAGCGAATAATAATGTCTCTGATAGCCCAGTGTTTTCTCTGAAGTTCGTAAGGTCTAAGTCTCTGTATTGTTGGGTATAAAATCAGTTGGGTGAATTGGGAAGGGAATTGCTGTGCCTTTCTGCTATTACGATTATTTTATTGCTTATTTTGATTACTGGATTCCTGTGAGGCCTGTGTTAGATGGGTCTCTGATCTGATTTTGTGGTTGTGGTTATACTTTTTTGTATTTTGATTCTCACCCTGTAGGCTTCAAAACAATGTTTGGTGTTAAAACCCCAGAACAGCAGAAAGTCTCTGGCTTTTTCAACATAATTATCTCCTGATGACTAAACTTATAGTTGCCTTTTATAGTTTTATAGTCTCAGTCTTCTCTAGCAGGACTTTTTTTTTAAACATTTTCTTAGTTTGTCTTTACATTTATCTGAGGAATATTTTGAATCTATCTTCATGAGGGGAAAAAAAAGCATATGTAGTAAGATCCCATCCGTATGCTGAATACATGGCAAGTCTCTAACTGGTTTTGTTGTGTTTCTACTTAATGTAGAATGTTTACCCAGTTTACTGTGTGAACTGAAAGCTTTCTTGCCTTCCTCTGTCATATAGGTGCAGTCTTCTGGAGAAGACAGAATACTTGTGATGGGAGCAACAAACAGGCCTCAGGAGCTTGATGATGCTGTTCTCAGGTATCAAAATGTCTCTTTTTCTGAATATATAGTAAGATGATATTCATTACTAAGAACAGGTTTTGCTTAGTATCTTGGTGAAGCTTTGTAATAAGAAAAAGCTGTTCAGCAAAGTTAAATAATTTAACCTCCCTAAGAGGGGCTTTACTCTTCTCTTTTGGGATGCATCTGCACAATCATGATGGTCCTGGAATTGTCTGAAACAGCAGTACCTGTTGAGATCCAGTCGGTGTTTTTTAAATTTCTTGCATCTAGTATGTTCCTTTTTTGTTATTTGGATCTTAATGGCAGAATAAAGGAGAAAATTTGACCAATAGTCCAGATTGACCAGAAATCCAGTATTTCTTCGCTGTGAATATTGGACTTTTGACGTCCCATGCAATTGCAGATCTTGCCGTAGATTTGCCTTAGGAGTTTTGTGCTAGAAGTACTCATACTTTATTCTCATTTCATTCCTGATTGAGGAAAATAGGTATGTCAGCACTGCCTGAAGAAATTACTCCGAAGACTTTTTTTGTGTAAAAATTAAGAGATGCTTCATTTTGTTGCTGGTAGTCAGTGGTATTTCTACCTTTAGAGTGTTTCCCCTCTGGGAGGAGTCTTACAAGTTGAGATAAGAGTAAGGTGACACCAGTGGCTTGTACATATTGTTTGTTTGGTTGTTGCTGGTTTTTTCAAAATCTAGTTCTGCTTGCTAGAATTTGATGGAAGTGAAATTTTGGCACTTAACCAAACCAAATGTTAGATTTGTATGTGCTAAATAGTTATAGAAGAGTGTGAACAATGTATATATGTTTGGGTTTTTTTCAGACGATTCACCAAACGGGTATATGTGTCTTTACCAAATGAGGAAGTAAGTACTGTGTTCCACTCATATTTTTAAGACACTTAGAGGTGATTCTTAACTTGCCCTCGTGGGTGATTACAGTTCTGTGAACTAACTTCTGGCCCAGCTTGGCCATATACACTGTGCATTAATTCTGGGAACTATTTTAAGTTTTTGCCTTTTTTTTTTTTTTTCACTCATGCTAGTAGCAAATCTGATGGTAGCTCCTCAGTATGTCTTGACTAATGACATGTTGCTTACATATTAGCAGATATGGGCAAGTCTGAAGTAGGACTTGCAGGAGCATGTTTGTTTGGCTGAAGGACAATGTTTTATTGCAAAAGATAAAAGCAATTTTCTTGATGTTTTCCAGTTCAACAGGAGATGAGGACTTTTCATGAGGATTCTAATGACTTATTCTTGATACCAGTAGTTAGGACCTTGGTCTTGTTCCTATCTCTGCTCCTGAAGAGATGATATTGTACAGTCTAATTGCACAAGCACTATAGGCAAGTTTAAACTGGTGAAGCACAAAAGCCAAACTGACAAAAGCGTAGTTCTGTTCTTGCAACACAATTCTAAGTGTTCTGTGGAAACTAGTTTTACATCTGATAATTTTATCTCTTTCAGACAAGATTGATTTTGCTAAAAAATCTTCTAAGCAAGCAAGGAAGTCCATTAACCCAAAAAGAGTTGGCTCAACTAGCTAGGTAAGTATTTTGTAGCTATACTAAATAAATATATTCTTCTACTGCATTCATTCAGACTGTTTAATTCATTCAAAATGTAACAAATGTAAATCATCCAACAGTGACAACAGGAATTGCATGCATTTGGGTTAGATGGTTTCCTGTCAGGCTGTATGAAAGTGTTTTTATATATGCATATGTGTATATATATATGTAGGATACACCCAGTCAGGTTTCTGTTGTTGTAACATGCTCATCAGCCCTTTCCTTTGAGGAGGAGGGAGGGGGAGGCTTCTTTCCACCCATCCCTCAAGCAGTCCAGCTCTCCTCCCTGATGCAAAAAGGTAGCACCAAGTTTGGCATTCATTTCAAATAAAAAGGAAGTTCTCTTTGCTGGTGCCTTGCTGGGCTTGTTGAATGTATTACCAACACAGCAGACAAGCACTGGATAATTTTAGATTCTTTTCACTTTCATATTTGATTGGAAAAATGTGGGTTAATTTTTCCCTCCTGTTATGAAACGGAGGTGTTTTATGTTTTTCATCATTAAGATTGACACAGTACTGCTGTTAGTCACCTAAATCTAATAATGGGTGTGAAGGAAGTTAGACTAAAAAGCAGGTAGGGTAGGAAGGAGTGAAAACAGAGCATGAGATAACAACGATATGCAGGTAGATGTACTGCAGTGTCTTTCTCTTTGTGGTAGTACACCAGACATTAGTAGAGTCTTGGATGTAGCATTTGTCAGCCTCTTAGTAATATTGCAAAAGCTGATGTGTAATCCAGCTGAATATATTCCCTCTGTACTTGAAGGCTGTTAGCTCAGGTCACATTTAGGCTGCAGTAATAGCTACCTGGAGGAAAAACACAGTCAGTGTCTTGTGTTCTAAACTGCAAATATAAGAACGAAATTACAAATGCAGCTTGAGTACACCTTTTTTAAAGGGTTTAGAGAAAATGTAAAAGTTGAGCATCCTACCTGCTTCGTTTTCCATCTTTCTTTGTTTTGAAAGAGAGAAGTATTTAACCTCCATTATGATTTTGTGTTCCTTTGCTCCTCTGCAACATTTTCTACAAAATATAACAGACTTCATGATCTCCAGAAGACTAAGCTCTTGTTACTGCAGCTAGCCACTGCTCTACAAGGGTGGGGTTTTTGTTTTTAAATTCTCCTTTAGGTAACCTATACTACTTATTTTCTCTTATGTTGGCATTTTGTATTGGTGGCTTCCTGGTTCAGTGGAGGCCTTTATTCTCCAAAATATTTAATTGGTTAACTTGGATATTAATTCTAATTCTGGAACAGCTCCCATAGAGATTGGCTCCTTGGCTTGGTTTTTTTTTTTTCTTTTTACTCCCTACCTTGTAGTTCTGAGGATTAGGATGATCTGCCAGGTTTATTGAAATAACAACCAAACCCTAGGGGGTAGCAGAATTTCCCTTCCTTTCAGTTCCCTTTGAATCATATTAAACCCATGGTATTGGGTTCTGTCATTGTACTGATCAGATTGAATGAGTACAGGACAGTTGAGGTTTTGGTGTTATGGTAATCTGATAAATGCTGATCACCTACTTGTACATAATTCTCATAAAAGAAATTGTAAATGTGCTTGAGATTGGTTTTCATCTACAAATTCTGGCTGCTACCTTTTTTTTTTCCCTAGAATGTTATTTAGGACTTGAATATCTGTACTTTAAATTTAATCTGTGAAAGATCACTTACAGGGAAATATAGATCACTTATAGTGAACTTCTGATTTATTAAACTTGCAAAATAACATTAAAGTAATACTTCTTCTGATTAAGTAACGTTTTGATTATCTGCAATTAAATTGATGTGGTTTGAAGCAGGTTTTTGGTTTTTTCCCTTCCTCCTTGACCCCACTTTTTCCTTTGACACAAAGAATGACAGATGGATACTCTGGAAGTGACCTAACCGCATTAGCGAAGGATGCAGCGCTAGGCCCCATTCGAGGTAAGCTGCAGAGATTTTTGTTCAGGTTTTGACATTAGAGATATATTTTCTTACATCTTTATAATTCTCAAACCTCTGAAATGAAGCTTTTTACATTGGATTTTAGTCTGTTCCTCATAACAGCATCTTTGTAAGATTTACTTACACAAAACCCTTCAGTATCTCACCATGTGAAACAGAAAATTTTTGTGTCTTAGGAGAAAAGCAGTGTGAAGTGTTTCTCACTGATTTGTGGGGGTTTTAACTAGTGTGTATTTCTGAGGATGGTGTCAGTTCTGTTGTAGCTAAATTATTACTTGAATAGCAATTGCTGATTGCATTACTTGTCTTTATAAAGTGGTCAAATCTCTTTCAAGTCTAAAGGAAGGAAAACTGAAACAGAAGCAATTCTAGAGAAAAACCCCATAAAATTGCTTCTGTTTCAGTTTTCCTTCCTAGAGTTTGAATGGTATAGCTTTTTATATTTTTAACTCTTAATGTTGAATTGTGATTCAGATGACAACTGTGAATGAAATAGAGTTTTACTTATATTCTCTCTCTGACATTTTCAACTTGGAAAAAACCACAGTTTTAATGTGAATATTTTTTTTCCAATACCTCCTGTCTTTGTTCTGTTTAACTAGCTAGTTATGTGTCCAGTAGCCACATCTGAAGGAACTGATCTTGTTTAGTGGAGATCAGTACTGGGATTTTTGTGTAGAAAAGATTGTGAAGACTTGGTATTAGTTTTCTGTTTGTAGACCTACTGTCCTACTTGACAGAAAGGTACTAAAGGCAGGCAGAGCAGAAGGGTTCTGTAATATCAGCCTGTTATGTATAAATAAAAGTTGTTGCAAGTCTCTTAAGTTATTTGTGGGGAGGAGAGATCTGTGCATGTTTTGTGGGTGTGTTTGTGTTGTTATTTTTTTAAATCCTATAGCATGCATTTTTGCCAGTGCACTATCTCTTTTGAAAGCAGCTGTTGAAATGTAATGTTTTTTACCCACTTTCTTTCAGCTGTTGAATTTGTAAAGCACGTCTTTCACAATCCTGCATAGTAACTGGGAAACAGAACTGCATTAAATGGCTCTCATAAGAGACATCATGTCTCCTAAGAATTTGAATATATTTGTTTAGAGTGGTGGAATTAATAATGTATGCATTTAGTTATGCAGGCTTTACTTTGCTGACAACTCAGTTCACACACACGTGCATTTCAAGAAGAGACTGTGTAACATTGTGCAACATATTTCTTTCACTTGTTCCTGCTGTGTTCTATATAAAACAATGTATTTTTGAAAAAAAAATTTATGTCATTCTTGCCAACCCTGCCTAGTTTCCTTGTTTCTTTTTCCTGTACTCTCCTAGCAAAATGTGTACTGTTACATGTTGATACCATAAGAGCATTGCAAGTAAAAAAAAAAAAAAAAATTGGTGAATGATACAAGAATGTTTAGATCCCATGAGTGTGGCGTAGGGCAAGAAGCACTGATACACCCTGCCTGATTTTATTTCTGTGTTCTTGGCTGACTGTACCTTCTGTTTCCTGGTGTTCGGTGGGGAGGTTGTGGACACCAGGAATGATATGGGGGCAGGTAGCTCTGCTGGCTTGTGTGCTGTTTTCCATAATTTAGGAAGGAGTAATTCTGCTACCACTTTGTACTGTGTCTGCAGTAACTGAGTGTGGGAGCAGCCTGGTTGAGGAGCTGATAAATGGGGAAGAAGGAGGCAAAAACATCATGTACCTTTTTGTGCAGGAGACTGTGTTGAGGCAGAAAGGTATAATTTTTAGCTGCAGGGGTTTTTTTTCTTCCAGAGTAGAAGTACTTTTAACATGATTTAGTTGTCAGAAGTGATGAAAATTTTCTTAGGAAACTCACTGATCTATCTTTATTTTTACAGAATTAAAACCAGAACAAGTGAAGAACATGTCTGCCAGTGAGGTAAGCTGTTCTAGCAGCTGTATTTCCCCCTTTGAATAGAATGCATGCTCCCTGGAAACTTTTAAGGTCCCTTTTTTATGTGTAGTACCATACAAAATAGGATAATTTTTGGGGGTATTATCCTTTTTAATCACTGCTTCATTAAGGAAAATTCTTTAGAAATAGAGATTGAAAAGATCTGTCCTCAGATGTCTGAGGTTCATGGGTGGTTTGAAAGTTGGCTTTCAGGCTTCAGAGCACTTCTTTTTCTGTTAGTAAGTCTATTCTTCGTTTCAGCTGACTGTTCTATCTTTTCCTTCACACTGAACTGCAGTATTTGTTACCTATCTGAGGATGTCAGAGGCCTGGCTTTTATTTTCTCACGGTGTTATTTACTTCCCAAGAGCATTCCCAGAAGTATTATGTGAAATCACTTCTACCCCCTCCACCCCATCTTTACATAAAGCAGGCTAGTTTAGGGAGAACCTAAAACAGATTTGTTGCATGTATAATACATTCATTCACATGAACCATCATAAAGAACAAAATTAAGCTCCTCACCACAAACTGCAGCTGTAAACATCAAAAAGAAAAGGAAGCAATTGGTCCTGTGTTCAAAAGTTTCTGTTCAGGTGTGTGTGCAAACCATGGTTACACAGGGGGAAATGAAGCAAAACAAGCAAAATTGTCAGTTGCTTTTTGTGTTTAGCCTGAGGTCATGGCTAAGGCTATGCTAAGCTGGAAGGATTTGTTGCAGGAGGATAACGGCATCTGTGGCCATTTGTTGTGCTGTCCTCATATGCACCACCTACTGAAAGAGGAAGTAATGACACAGTCTCATGAGCTATTAAATAACAAGGCAGACCTTACTATTAGCAAGTGTTAGTATATTAGATATGGTAAATACTGGTAGTCTTAAATTACAAGACTCGTGCATCAGGTCATAGAAGAATAGAACACCCCAGTTTGGAAGGGACCTTGAAAGATCACCTGGTCCATCCTTTTGTGGGAAAGGGAACTTAGATGAGATTATTTAGCACCCTGCCCAGTCATATCTTCAAAACCTCCAGCAGTGGAGACTCTACCACATCCTTGAGGGGGTTGTTGCAGTGAATGACTGTGCTCACTGTAAAAACATTTCATCCTTACATCAAGATGCAGCACTCATAGGAGGTGTTTTGTTAAAAGTGAATACTCAAGTACTTCTTGAATAAACCAAAGTGCATAATCCACTTGTGACCCTGATGTCTTTCATTTCTTACTTAGATGAGGAATATCAAACTGTCAGATTTCACCGAATCTTTGAAGAAGATAAAGCGCAGTTTGAGCCCCCAGACCCTGGAAGCCTACATTCGCTGGAACAAGGACTTTGGAGACACCACAGTGTGAGACACTACTTGAAGTGAAACAGTGCTGCCTGGGGAGCAGTTGGTGCAGACGACTGGGAAGCTGCCAGAGTTTACAGGACTTTACAGATATTTAAGTATCTGCATTAAAACTTGAGATTAAGAGAAAATTATACAATGTGAAATGTGTTCATCAAAGCCTCCTTGCCATTTAGTGAGGATTTACACACTGTAAGTAAGAGCACAATAGGACTTGACATAAGATTCCTAGCAATCTGATTCTGGTTTGAACATTAATATATGTATATTGTTTCAACTACAAGGCTCTGATGATATTGATCATTGGAAGACCTTTCCCTATGTTGTGTGTGTGTTTTTTTGTTTTTAATTTTGCCATTACATTGATGAACAATGAACTTGGAACAATGATGTTCAATTGGAGGTTTGTAAACTTCGGTTCATTTTTTTTGACTTTTTTATCCTTAATGTGCCAAATAAAACAATTTCCCTGTGCAGAATGGAAGAACAGCATTGGGGAATTACGATTATTAAAATGTTAAAAGCAGCTGGTCTGTTATTATTTGTCTTTTTGTTTTGTTGTAATGTGACTGAATTGTTCACAGGACAGGTTTAAAGAAGACCTTTGATAGCAGAACAGCAAAAAAACCCAACCTTATAAAACCAATTCAAACTGCCTTTTAAAAGAAAAATTACTAAATAAAAGAATAGACTGAGGTATTCATTTACTGGCAGTATTTTCTCTTAATGCATTTTGTAACGCTTCCATTGGTAGAATGTTAGCTTATGCTTACGGTGTACAACTTGAGCCCAGCTGATGTTTGAGAGAGTAAGTGATGCTAATTGTTGAGTTTCAGAAATGATGTGTTTCTACTCTGTATTTTGGTCTGTTTATGATAATTGAAAGTTAAGATTTCCATTGTGATAATTTTTTTAATCTCCACATGTAAGCATTAAAATATGAGGCTACATGTTTAATACATGCCACACATTAATGTTTTTATAGCTTTCATATGTTTTGGTTTATATATTAAAGTATGAAACACTCAACTGATCTGCTTTTTTAAAAAGAAACTGCATCTTTGTACAAATACTTGTTTTTATTATATAAATGACAAGCTATTAAAAAAACAAAATCTTAAGTGATAGCCTTTAAATACCATAATAAAGGAAAGCATTTTTGCCTTTACTTCTAAAGGCCCAACATCTTGTTTACAAATTCCATATGGATTAAACACAGATGTTTGCAAGGCAGAATAGTAGTTCCTTGTTAAAGCAGGTTTGTGGGTTTTTGGGGGTTTTTTTTGGTTGTTTTGGGTTTTTTTTACAACTCTCCCAACTTAGTGATACTGCAAAAATGTATATTGTTTACTGTTGTTTTAGTGAAAATGAGTTGTAAGTGTTTTTTGCCTTTGGTCTTAACAGAAAATTAATTTTTAATTTTTCATTTAACTTATTTTATGGAACTACTTACCTGAGAGTTGACTATAAATAATATATTATGTGTATATATGAAAAAAAAACCAACCCTAGCTGATAGATGCAGTTGTAGGTGTAATACTCTGAGAGGACTGTGCTCACTGTGTGGTATTGAGTACTAAATAGCAGAAACTCTGTCAAACCTTTGAGATGCACATATGCAATATGTTTGGGATTCTTCTTTTTTTTTTTTTAACTAGAGATGCTTTTAACTGATCTTAAGATTAAAAGCAATCAAATAAGAGAAGATTGTGTTCCACTAGTATGCCTTTTGAAATAGTCTAACCAAACCACTTCTAGCCTTCTAAGGGTAGGACTCTCAAATGTATGTCTTATGTAAATGAAACACGTGACTTTGGTTCCCCTGATTCACTTTTCTGGAGAAATGCTAAAGGTTTTCAGATTCTTAAATCTCATGTCTTGCTTTGCCTTAGTTCTGCCTTCAGTAGACCATCTCTCTTGTTGGAGATTCCTGGCTGACTTGATCCATATTTGTAATATTCTTCATAGTGCTAAGCATGACTTATTGTTGTATTAACATCTGCCAAATAGCTACAGCTAAGAAAGGGTCTTGGCTTTATTCATAAAGCTTTGGTAAACTTTCCTCGAGGTCCTTGGCAAATGAGAACTTCGAAGATAACACTTCTGGTTTCGAGTGTTCTAAATGATTGTTACAAAACTCTTTGGTTTTGTCCACTTAATCGTAAGGAATATACTAGTTATTTATTTCAAATACATACTCATTGGCATGGGATAGGTACCTGAAATGTTGAGATAAAAGTCCCCATCTGCTAAAGTAGCCCCAGTATGCAGCACAAAGAGTCAGAATCACCAGCAGCTACATAGAAAGAAAAGGGACCAGCCCTTTCCCCTGTTTGTACAAGCAGTTCAGGTCAAGAGAGTCTGTGTGACTGGTACAGCTGCTTTTTGGTCTTCTATTATGCCTGATTGTTTTCTGCTTAATGGAGGAACTACAGCCCTGTAAATTAGTGCTGGAATACAGTAAAAAGATGAAAATTTTGTTCTGCAACATCAGTTTGCCCCACAGCTGCTGGATTCTTAGCCCATGGCCAGGTGCTGTTTGATTCATAAATTTCCTTTAAATGTCTTGTCTTATGCAATTTTCTGAATAGTGTCTTTTATGAATAATTCTGTTCCCTTTAAGGCCTTCTCTTGCATCTTCTCATTTTACATGTACTAAATCCCAGTCCCAGTGATTCCATCTCTGTGCTGGATTAACTGTGTATAAGAGCTGATCTGGGGAAAAACAACCACAACAATGGGAAAAAACTACCCAACCCTCCCATCCCGTCCCCCCCCCCAAAAAAAACCCCAACAACCTCAAATTATCTGTATTTCCCAAGTCTATAGTATAGAACTTTATATTTTCCATAAAATCAAGTTATGTTCTAATACAATGTCTTGAATCAGGATAAACAGGACAGTGCTTTTAACCTTTGCAAAGACTGCCATTTCATTAGCTCTCTGAACTGGTTTTTTCCTTTCTTTTTCTTCCCCCCCCCCCCTCTTTTTTTCTGTGAATCTGCCCACTGCTAGTGAATGAGCAACTTGACCCACTTTTTTGACATGATTAGTAAGCAGCTTGTCTGGCTCTCTGCAAGAGTGTTCTACTGATTTTCAAGTGTAGCAGTTAGTGGAGGGAGAAAATAAAACCAACCCAAACCCCTTGTGTTTTTTTAACAACCCTTTTCAGATATCTTTCTGCTTTTATTAAGGTTCCTGCTTTTTATTAAGCAGGAACCACACTTTTTGTCTTTCAACATACTGGAAGAACAATGTCTTTTCAGGCAGCAGGCTCTTACTTTTGGTGGTGTAACAGGAGGGGAAAACTCAAGCACTGTAGATTGCTCTTTCTCCTTAAAATGACAATTTATGTGTTATGATGTTCCTTTTACTAATGTTGACTTTTCTGTAGACTACAGCAAACCTGTACAGGTTCTCTGCATATGCTAAGACAAAACCAACACAGAATATTAAAGATAAGCCTTAAACTAGGGTATTTATGCACAAGTAAGTTTCTCTGTCCTGTTAATTTCTTAGACTTTGCCAAATTTAGTGTATTAGAAATAGGCGTTGTGCCCCTGGGATCTCTTATTGACTCAAAGCCAGTTGCTAATACAGTTCTGTTGAATATGGCCCTGCAACTTTATATAGATAACAAATGCGATAATAACATTTGAAAATTAGTAAGAATGGGATCTCTAAACTGAGAAGGAATGTTGTCACTGCACTAATTAGAGGCTATTGCTGGTTTTACTGTTACATTCTCTCACATGTTTTTAAAATGACAGTTTTTATACATATAACTCAATTAACCTTACCTTCTGGTATAGAATAAATAGTATTTTTTCTATTCTAAACAAGTGGGTTTTAGCACTGCTTGGCAGTGCTGTCAAGTCCCTCTTGTGAAATTTAAGTACTTTGTACTGGGAATACTGAAGTCAGATATGCTGGCAAATTGAACTGAGACATCTGTTCTGCAACTGGAAAGCAGCATTCTCCTTAGGGTTTCCTTAATCACCTATGGTGAGACTTCATGCCCTAGATTTTCATAGTGCTTTCCTAGCCAAGACATGGATAATGCATAGTTGTGCCTAGGATGTGCTTCTGTAGCTTTTCCAGCGCTTTAGTGATGCTTCTGCATGTGGCAGCTTTGGGAGGTGGCCAGTGCTACTGTATCTGATGAGATTTTCATTCATGCTCTGTGGCAGCCTCAGGCTTTTGTGATGCTTTAAGTTGTTGGGGTTTCTACCAGAAATCAAAAATAGAATGAAGAGTAGCAAGCAGGTAGTGAATGCAACTAGTTATCTCAGCCCTTGTGTGAATAAGAGGCAATTTTATATTAGTTTCTCTTGAGCTGCTATTCAGTGTTGAAGAATATTGTTTTACTGACCTACGTGAATTTTTATGCTTAGGATGATCTGCAGACATCCTAAGAGATGACCAATTGATGAGCTATTTTCTTTTAGAATTTTTTATTGAATTACAATTTTCAATATTTTTTTCTTTTAGTTACAGCGGTTAAAATTCCACAGGATGAGGAAGCTAAGTTGTCACTTCCTGCAAATACAAAATCATCTTGTAAAGTATGGGGAAATGTGTATTCCGTTCTTCTTGCTTCTTGTGTAAATTGTTAACTGTCCTAGAGTGGAAACTTCTTACCTTGTCAATAACTACCTCCTGATTTCAGCAATAATTGGCAAGGTATACACTCCTTCAGTGGATTCAATATACTGGCTCAGCACTGCAGATTCTTCAGTCTGACGTTTTGATTTGAAAATGCTTGACATTTCTTCTGGAAACTATGGCGATGAACCTTGTTTTGCTGTAAGACTTTCCTTGCCTTCATAAGATAAACTTCTTGAAATCCTTTCTTCAGAGAAGTGGCTTTGAGGATAAAAGGTCAGCGTTCTTTGTAGTTGGTTAACACAGGCCTCTTTGTCAAAGGTGCCAAGGTGTGGCCTCTCACTTATGCAGGGTTTTCTCCCATTAGAAGCGGGGAAGAAAGTACTTTTATCTAATAGTCGCACACCTGTCAAAGGGACTGTAAGTGCAGAAACTCTTTGCCACATGATTCAAGTTTTTAGTCATGTGAAGGGCTAGTCAGTATTTTTCAGAAATCTGTATAAAGTGATGAAAACCAAAGGTGGAGACAAAACACCATACCCCACCCCCATAAAATATATTGGACAACTCCAGTCTGGGATGGGATTAATTTTTGTATTTTGTTGTTTTGAAGCACTTTTGTTTCATTGTTCTTTCAAGAATGTTTTCTGAAATGTTAAACACCATTTTACTAATAAGCAATGTAAAAAAGCATGACAAGCAGTCACATAGCTTTAGCTCACAATAAAATGTTTTGTTTGTCCTGTTCTTACTGTTTTCTTGTCTGTTTGTCAGATAAAATGTCCAAAACTAAAAGCCTTTTCATTAAACTTGAAGCCTATTAAATTGCTGCTGGTTTAAAAAAAAAATTTAAAACATCAGGTGTTGTATACCAGATGATGAAACAATAAATATGTAAATAAATCAGTTTCTAAAGAACATAACTCAAGTTCTTAAAACTAATGTAAACAGAAGTGCTACTTCCTAAATAAATGTGCTTAAACTGAAAGTGTGTGCTTATCCTAGTCTTGCTAGATCACGGTGAAAAACAGGAGCTTTCACTTAACTAATTCTGGTGGTCATGGTGAAGTCCTGAAAAATTTGGAGCCAATTTCCTTGGCTTCAAAATGGTACCTTTTCTTTTGCTAGGGGGAGAGTGCTGCTGTTAATTCTGAGTTAACAATCTAAATTATTTAGTTATCCCCATCTCCTTACCATTTGTAATTCTTTGTCTTGAGGCTGCATCTGTCTTGCTTAAAACTACTGGGGTGTTCCGTTCCTACAGTTACATCCTGAAGATAAGATTAATCAAACTTTTTTTTTTAAAGACTCATTTTGATATTACATATCTGGCATCACTGGGGATCTCTCAAAAAAGAGCCATGACCACTGCCTTCCACATATCATCATATCAATCACTGCTGAAACCAACCAAATAAAAATCAATACAGCAAGGAGGAGAAAACCCCAAGGTTTTGAACTGAAGCCTATGACCTATTCCTGCTTCTGTCAAGGAGTGATTCCTTAGGATAGAAAGACATCATTATTGTCTGTCTAAAGTCTCTCTCTTTGGCTGAAATACTACTGCTTGGAGGTAGATTTTGAACCACTAAAATGATTTCTGTTGCTAATTTTGTGTATAGGTTACAGACATTCAAGTATTTTATTCTTGTGGAGGGGATAATCAGATAAATTAAAATTAGTGAAAAAGGAAGAGCATGAAAAAAATAACCCACACTTTGCTATTTTGAAATCTACAGATATTTTGGTTTTGGCAGCATACCCTGGACTGGAGTATCTTGGACTCATGAAATTCTTCCCATTCCAGCCAAGGGGAGGAGGCAAGGCTGCATGCCTAGTGTTATATGCAGGCATATCTCAGATGGAGATCTATTTATTTCTGTATTTTAGTGCTCTAAGTTAGCCAGAGAAAAGTGAGAAAAAAGTTGTTGGGTTTTGTTTTGTTTGTTTTTGGGGGGTTTTTTGTCAGGGTTTTTTTTTTTTTTTTGTTATAGTTCATTTGTTTGGGTGGGTGAGGTTTGTTTTGCTTTGGGGTTTTTTGTTGGGGTTTTTTTTTCCAATCATGCCACCTTTAGGCAAATTTCCAAATATGTCCTGAACTTGTGAAATCCAGCCTGTTTCCTACAAGGGTTCCTATGGCTCTGGAAAAGACAGTTATGCAACTCTAAGTTATTTTTTATTCTGTGTATCATGATAAAACAGAAAACACATGTGGTAGTGAAGGGAGAAAAATATAATTTAACTAAAATCCATCTCTCAACACTTGTGGGATTATTCCAGGTACTGTGTTGTAGCTATATTTAAAAAACCCACATGTTTTTCAGAATATCAACCTATAAACAACCTATTGAGCAAAGTGTGTTGTTTTTACCACATAGTTTTGAAAATTCCACTTTTTTGGCAAGTATGTACTGTAAGAACAATATATTCTGTGTCTGTAATTTCTGTTATTTTCGAATCTCATTTTAGCAATTTCTAAAAGGCCTCAAACTTGCCTCAGTTGTTAGACATCCTTGAAGACTTAGTTTTATTATGTGCAGAACACTAGTATCAGCTGTGCTATTGTAAAATCTGTCTTCTGTGGAGACACTTTGACACATGCAGTTTCTAATAACTAACTATTGGCCTCTTCTGGCAGGAAATACCCTGTGACATGAAATAATCAAAAAGCCCGAAACTATGTCAATAATGAAGTAACCAAACAACTTTGTGGAGCAAATTATACAGTAATTCACCCGAGTTCTGATTTCCTTGTTAAATTTGAATGGAGGCAGCAGCTGCAGTTTGAATTCTCTTGCCTGTCATCCAGATTCTATAAAGTGCAGATCTATTTTCTGCAAATAGCTTCCCAAACTTCTTCCATACACTGGAAAAAAATTTACTGATTACAGCCAGGAGCTTAGAATGAGGTCTGAGACATTAAATATATCTTAGGGAATAAAATTACTTGATCAGTCTGATAGCTATTCTTAATTAATGATACTGTGTCCTCTAAGGACCAGATAGACACAAAATCTGGAAAATAAAAATGATTTTATCTTTTTTTATTAGTAACAAAACCACATGCTCTGCAAATGCACAGTAACAGGAGACAATACACACTTAAAACTTATCTGTGAAGCACACTTAACTGGGAAGCAGATTCAAGACTGGCTTGTTCCTGGTTTAATTTGATGTACAGGCCTCTCACTCACAGTTAAGTATTTTGGTATGTTCTACAGAACAGGTGAGATGCAAATAACGTTTTAAAGCAGTTTAACTATGGGGACTGGATAACTGAATAGACAAAAGAACAAAGAGAAGGCAGTGTTACAGAAGGTTGCTTCAAGTATCTTTCTATGCACAATAATTTGTCTTAATAACATATCTCGCTTCAATTTTGATTCCTCTTTTCCACTTACTTTGCAAATAATAATAAATAATAAATAAGCTGTCTTGTGACTAAATCTTTCGGTACATTCAATTCCATGCAGGTGCTTTGCAACACAATTTTTCTTGAGGGGGAGCTATCCGAACTTCCACGATGACTTCTGTTGAGTATTTCGTTGTAGTTTCCATGCAGTAGTCTCTAGCAGAATCCTCTTGGCACGTCTGCCTTGGATAGCAGCAGGCTCTGGGATGGGGTTAGACTGCGTGCAGATCCCTCCTCTGGACTGTAATGCTTCTAATGCTTGTCATATTCAGAGCAGCGGGAGCAGTTCTAAGGATCTCAGCACACAACAAAGTGGCTGAATTTTCAACATAAATCCTGTCGTTTGGAGAGCTGCTGTCCTTTGGGGGTTCTGCAAGGGAACAGAAATGCCTTTTGAAGGCTGTGTCCTGTGAGGGCCCTTAATGCCGAGCGCCGCGGCAGGGCGAGGGCTGGCGGTGGGGACGCCAGCGCCAACTCCGGAGAATTCCTGTGCGGGGGAATGCTCGTACTGCAAGCAAACCCGTCCTGGTGGAATGCTGTACGGGAGTATCGTGACAGACTACGACAGGCCTAGGACTACGACAGTCCTAAGCTGTGCCACGGGGGGTTTAGGTTGAATACTAGGAAAAATTTCTTCACAGAAGGGGTAGTGAGGCATTGGAATGGGCTGCCCGGCGGGGTGGTGGAGTCACCACCCCTGGAGGTTTTTAAGGCAAGACTGGACGTGGCACTCAGTGCTATGTTCTAGTTGACACGGTGGTGTTTGGCCACAGGTTGGATTCTGATTCTGTGATGGTGACCACCCGCCGGAGCCCTTTCCTTGGATTCTCGCAGGCAGCGGGCAGATAGACATGAGATGTGCGGTGGGGCGGCAGACGTGACCCTTATATCCCAACGTGGGCTGTCACCTCATCCCGCCGGCGGCTGGGAGGAGCGAAGGGAGGGCGGGCCGTGCCGCACATCCCGCGGGAGCGGCGCGCAGCCCAGCCCGCTCCCGGCGGGCGCCGCTTCCGCCACGTGTCCCGCCGGGCCCGCTCGTTGCCGCGGCGACGGGAACCTCTCCCGCCCCTTCCGGCCTCGCATGGCGCCGTCTCTTCCGCTGCGGGGAGTAATATGGTGAGTGGCCCCTGCCGGGGGCAAGCAGGGAAGGAGGAAGGGAAGCCGCGCGTGGAACACGGGCTGAGGAGGCTGCTGGAAGTGCCCGTTCCCTGGCCGGGGCGGCGGCGCCGCGGGGCATCCGGGCTGGCGCGGCCCTTAGCGGGCCCGGGGCCCGTGGACAGCGCGGGGAGCCGCTGCCCGTGCGGTGTCTCCTCCTCGGAGCTCTCCGCCCTCCCCTCCAGCGCGGTCACCGCGGGCTGTCGGGGCCTCGGGCGGCACTGCGGGCAGCGCCCGGGTGGGTGCCGGGGCCGTGGGGGGCTCCTGTGCTGGAGGTGCGTCTCGAACGAGGTCGCCGGGCTGCGGTCTGAGCACCAAAGTTCTCCTTCGGCGGCACATCAGGGAGCCGGGACTCGCCTCAGGACAAACAGGTTATAGCGTCCTTGCTTCCCGGGGTCGAGGCTGTCACTCTGGGGCTCGATTCTCAAACACGAAAACCCGTTCTTTGCGGAGCGACCGCCGTGTGTGCGTGTTCACCTGGGCAGCGCCGAAGTGACATCGCTGTCAATTACAGGTGCTGTCACCTGTTGGCGCAGACGGTGCCGCTCGCTGCAGAAACGCGCCTTGTGCGGCTCTTTCGGCTCCACACAGGGACCCGCAGCGGCTGAGGTGCGGGGCAGCCGCCGTGCCCAGCGCCGAGCTCCCGGCAGGGCTGTAGGATCCAGGGACACGTTAATGCCTAGGTGCAAGGCGTGCTGAGTTGGAGCTTGCTGCCGGCGGGGGCTGTGGTCTGTGCGAGTTTGCCCGAGGTCCCCTGAGGCACGGAATACACAGCCCTGATGCGCGGCATCCCGTGTGAGCAAGGAGGTGTGGCTGGGCGATGGACACCGTGCCAGCTGTGTGGGAAAGCAGTGGGAATAAAGGCGATGGGGAGGGCTATGAAGATGTGAAGGGTCTGGAGGAGAAGCCGTGTGAGAAGCGGCTGAGGGCTCTTGGTCTGTTCAGGCTGGAGGAGACTGAGGGGAGACCTCGCTGCAGTTACAGCTTCCTCATGAGGGGAAGAGGAGGGGCAGGCACTGATCTCTTCTCTGTGGTGACCAGTGATGGAACCCGAGGGAATGGCCTGAAGTTGTGTCAGGGGAGGTTTAGGTTGGATATCAGGAGAAGGTTCTCCACCCAGAGGGTGGTTGGGCACTGGAACAGCTCCCCAGGGCAGTGGTCACAGCCCCAAGCCTGACAGAGTTCAGGAAGCACTTGGACAATGCTCTCAGGCACATGGTGTGACTCTTGCGGTGTCCTGTGCAGGGCCAGAAGTTGGACTTCTGTGATCTTCATGGGTCCCTTCCAACTCAGGACAGTCTGTGATTCTTTGTGATTCTGTAACACAGCAGCTTTCATAAGCTGGCAGTCCACTGCCTGTTAGAAAAGCTTTTCAAGGTGTTCTGGTATCCTGCATGTGTCTATTAAGGATTAAAGCAATCATGTAATAATTAGCTAGTAAAGAATAGAGTAAGTGCCAGTGTTTTGTCCAAGATGAGTGAAACTTGGGATCTGTAGTAGTGCTTAAATTTTAATTCATGGCACACTTGTATTTCTCAGATAATAGGAAATGCAGCTGTGTTGACAAAATGTCTAAAAGTTATTTGAATTTGTTTTGGTGAAGAACCCATTAATATGTATTTTTGCCTTCTGCTGGCAGCTAAGGTGTGATAGCTTAAAATCAAGCCTTATTTAATCCAGCCCCAAAATGCTGCACACGACAAACCATCCATTACAAGTCCACAAGTTACTGTTGTAAATCAGAAGGGCTTTTCACGTGGAAAGTTTACTTCTTTGTGGGGAGAGCAGAAGGGCGGACAACCAACTAGAAGCTTGGACCCTCTGGGGAAGGGGAGCCAAGTGGCATGGTGGATGAATTTCTCTGGTACTCTGCTCGCTGTCACGCTTCCAGGAGCGCCACGTAGCAGCCCCTTGCTCCCATCTCCACGCCAGGACAGAGCTCATCTGCAGGTCTCTGTGAGGTAGGGGAGGGAGCACCTCCACCGACCACAGCTGCTGTGTGCATTTAGGTTAAGTCAGAGCCAGCACTGTTGGTATGTCTCGTTTTGGTACTGGCCTTGTGTCCACCACATCACCAGCATTGTTTCTACTTCTATGGTGGGTTCTCTTTCACAGATCTATAAACAATATTTTCCTGTTTAAGGAATCCATTGCCTTTGGGTGTGAAGTGTGCTTTCATAAAGAAAAATATTTGTGTTTTCAGACTATCTGTAGTAATTTCATCTAAATAAAAGTTAAAACTCACACTTTAAATGATACTAAAGTATCTTTTCCAGTAAACCTGGGTTCTGGATTATGTCTAAATTAAGCTTGATTCTAAGTAATTTGTCATTTTTCTAATACGACAACCATGTGAAATGGTTACCAAAATATTGAGTTTAAAGTTTATGTGATATTTCTAGTTAATAAAAAATTCACCTTAGTCTTTGATATAATTATGAAAATAGTTCATAAATGAAGATTTCCATTTTGCTAATTTAAGTTATGGTTTAAGTGAAGTTTTTAATTAAACTATTGATTTTTTTTTTTAAGGGGACAATTCACCTGTTCCGCAAATCACAGAGATCATTGGTTGGAAAGTTAACACATGAATTTAGGTTGGTTGCAGCAGACAGAAGGGTAAGTCTTGCTTAAAAAAAACATCATCATAATAAAAATACATAAGCTATGATAAGTTAAAATACACTATTAACTATATTGTCAAATTTTTTCTTTGGATTTTTCTAGCTGTACTTAAAATAAAAATCTATCTCTGAAGCTGTATTCCTTCCTGTGCATTGTCCCTGTCAATTAGTGTTCTCCAGAATTATAGTTGTATTAATGGGTTCAGTAGAACTGTAAACTGAATATGTGCAGATGTTTTTGGGACCAAAGTTTCAGCACAAAAAAAGAACCCAGTCATATAAAGTTGCTAAGTTGGTCTTCAAAATTCAGATGCTGTGTGCCTTAATAAAATGCAAATATTATAGATGGGTGGGGCTTTTTTTAGACTAAAAAGGTATTTTAAGCATGGCGGCATTCATAAATGAGTTTTAAAATAATCTGTAAAGTTTAAAATAGAATAAGGGCTTGTTGTTCTGAAATGAGTGGTGAATTTTTGGGAAGGAGGAGAAGCAAGTTCTGTTTGCATGACCAAGTACTGCAGTATTGTTTTTTAAGACCAGATAGATATATTTTTGTCCTGTAAATTTTGGAAAGTGTAAAATAAATATTTATTCTCATCAACAGTCCTGGAAGATTTTACTGTTTGGTGCTATAAATTTAATATGTATTGGCCTCCTGCTCATGTGGTGCAGCTCTACAAACAGCATAGGTAGGTGGCTCTCGTGTACTGAAACTACAACAAACTACCGTGTGTTTCTTAGCTTGTGAAGTTCCAGCTGACTGAAAAAGCCAAGTCCAGCCAGTACTTCATGGAGTTAGGGGTTAGGTCCAGAAAGTGCTTCCTTTAGATTTGCCACCGTCAGCTTAGAAGCATTTTTCACAGACAGGTTTGGGTGGGTGAAAGTCCTTTGAAGTTTTCACAGTTTTTCAGTCCTGCTGGTCTTTTGCTTCCCGCAGTAGCTTCTTCACCTTTAAGACTGAAAACCAGTAGACTTTTGAGTTACTAGTCCTCAAACCTGTTCCTTGTATAAGTAGCACCAGTGACGTACAGAGACCCTCACTTGCAGGTGAATGAGGATGTTTGTAGCATGGCAGAAGGCTGAAGACTTCTTTGACTGCAAGGAATGCTCAGCAGTAGCCAAAACACTGGAGTGTTACCAAGAGCTGTGTAGCTGCCACTGCAGAGCACAGCACTGTGAGGGCTGCTGTGGGGAAATGAACTCCAGATCAGCCAGACCCGATGCAGTTTTGTATGCCTCCTGCTCTTGGATAGGGGCTTCAATGTGCTTCCTGTCATCTGTACTGCGAATAGAATGCTTTTTTAGTTTTTAATGTTTTATGCAGGTTTTCTTGCAGTTTCAGGATAGGTTAGAGATGCAAAACAAGTAAAAAATTCTGTTCAACCTACTTTTCACTGCAATAGTGCACATGAGAGATCTCTAGCTTTGGTAAATGATGTGTTTCTGAAAGATCTCCTGACTTTTAAGTACTTAAATTCCTAGTCACAACTTAGTCACAAATGTGATAGCTTTTGTATCTGGGCTTTGTTACGTGCTTTAATTGAATTAGGATTGCCGTAATCAACCTGCTTATGATATTAAATATACTGGTGTCTTTAGAATATTCACAGAGACTTATTCTATTAGCAGAGACAGCTTATGTAGGTAGAAGATTGAAAAGAGCTGCACAAAAGGGACTTGGAGTACTAGTGATTTTTGCATTGAAAAATTAAATATTAAGTTTTAATACTTACTTTTCTTTGCAGCTTTAACTGCTTACACATATTTGACAATCTTTGACCTTTTCAGGTGAGTTTTTTCCCATTTTGTCTTACCATTCATTTGTGTCTGTATATTTGTATACATTTAAAACTTACTAAAACTGGTTCAAATACATGTAACTTAGTCATCAGTATAGAAACATAACTGGTTTAAATGAGTATAAAATTGCACACAATAAATACATGGTAAAACCCACCATAGCTATATTGAGAATGACTAGTAACTGATCAATTCAGTCATGGATTTCTCTGTGCAGTGCGTGGCAACATAAAACAATATAGCATGAAACTGTTGTCTGGTTGTTCTCTCAGAACATTTTCCTAATGCCATAGTCACTGATTGTGAAGTAACCCTCAGTTTGAACATCAGGAAACCAGAAGCATGTAATTCTATTTCAGAAATATTTCATAAACTGGATACCAAGCACTCTGCACATAAGGTCATTAGATATTTTCAGTATTTTTCTTGTTTCCCAACAAAATTATATTAAAACAACTTTAAGTATGATAGTTCTGAACACTTTTGGTAATATTGATAATATAGGCATGAAATATAATCAGTTCTTATCTAAGATACAAAATGGTAGCACTGATTGGGAAATAAAATGCATCTATTTTTAAAATATTAGCCTACATTATTTTCCTTGCTATTTCACTATCTTATAAAAGGTATGGATCAGCTTTCTGAGTTATACATACGTCCACTACATACTATAACTTACCTGACGTACAGAAAAATATTTATAAATAACATCAGCAAACATGCAGAAACAAAAGGTCTTGTTGGTATAAGTACAAAAAAAAAATTGATCTGTGACTATTAGAATTGTGATTTTACTTTAATGAATCTTGCATTTCTCTTAGAATTTTTTATCTACTGAGTTTTTGTCATCTTGACTCAAAATACCTTTTTCACCTTGGGGAAATTGGGGAAAGTGTTGATGTGGTATTTCCCATTTGTATAGAATATTTTTTTTCTTTTTCAGTTTTAGGAGAAGGTAGAACACCCCTGGCACTCATATCTTAGGTTAATTAGGGGTTGGGCTAGAAGATTATTCTAACTCACAGCAGTCTCTTTCAAGAGTTTTGATTTGCTGTAAGAGAGAACGATGCTCAGTAATTCTGCTGCAAAAATCAGTTTCTGCTTCTTTTCTTTTTGTCATTTTCCTGGTTGTATATAATAGTCTTCCTGAGTATATGAGTTTACTGTTTTGTGTATGAACTGTACTACTTCCTTTGCTTTTACTTTTATTCTACACAGCTGAGGATCAAGTTGTGAGGCTGTGGTTGTTCATCAGTTGTAGGGATGAGTTCTTGATCCAGTCTGATTTAACATTGTTATTAATTACAAAAGGAGTACATGAAAGCACAGATGGCACTGAATCCATTCGGATTCCAATTGAAAAAATTGTTCTAAGTGTTCAATAGAGGAAAAATAGGCAAAGGAAACTATACTTATCCTTGAAACATTCTGGCTACTACCATGGAGATTCCAAAATACTTGGAATTCTAGATGTTCAATATGAGAGAAAAATTTGGACAGAAGATAGCAAGAGAGACCTGTGACTGTCAGTGAATGAATGAAGTTAGATTAGAGCTTGTGTAGGTGAATGCAGCCAAAGAAAGTAAATGTTTTGGCCATGTATGTAGAGAAATTACACTGTGCAAAAGAAAGGCCATACTTGGTGAGGCCTGAGACTTATTCTAGAGTGCTAAATCTAATTCATGGTGTATCTCTAAAGGAGCACTTTAATGGAGGGATTTCTTTGCTTTTTCTTTCACTCTTCTGTCTTGCTTATTAGCTTCCTTCTCATTTAAACAGCCTTTCTCAGGTTACAGCATTTCTAGGCAAGTTCAAAAAGCACATGAGGAGCATTTAGAACATCACTGTGACAGTGATGGAGGTTGAGCTCAGGGTAAGATGTGGTTGTATTTGTTTGTTTGAGTTCTGGTGGCTCAGTTGTGTATTTGTAGATTATGCAGTTCGTAAAGGGTGCAGTTATTGATCATAGTCTAATTCTCCCCCTTTTTTCAGTTTGATAACATGTCTAATAAGCTACTGGGTAATGATGAAGAAACCCAGCCCAGTCTATTCATTTGGGTGAGTACTAATAACAAGATGTCGTGTTTGACAATACAACATTTCATATGTTGCTCAGTGTCATTGCCTGGATCCCCGAACAGCCATCAGTAATAATCTCTGTGTGACAGAGCCTAAAAATGAGGAGGGCCAAGACATATTGTAAACAACAGTTACAGAGGAGGGGATGGACAGGAAGAAGGACTAAGAAATGCTTAGTTTTAAGTTGTATCTGGTGAATGGAGTGTTAAAAGAAACTGAAGATAATGCCTGTTCCATAAAACTTCCAGTTTCTTCCAATCTGTCTGCTGTTGAAGGAACTGGAAAGAGTAGGTGTATTCTGCTGGTTCCTGCACAGAAAATACTCTTTTTGATGCATTGCTTAATGTTCAGTGTTTCTAAACTTAATTCTCAAATTTCAGGTTTGAAAGGTTTGAAGTTCTAGCTGTATTTGCATCTACAGTTCTGGCACAGCTTGGTGCTCTTTTTATACTGAAAGAAAGGTAGGGTTCTGTATGGTTTTCTTTAATTCTTTAACATATGAAGATGTATTCCAGGTCAACCAAAAGCACATTCATTCTATGAGTGCTGTATGTAGAGAAGTAGAGAAGAAAAAACTTAAGATTTTAAAAAAAAATATTGCTAAACCTTACTGCTTGCTTGCACTTACTACGCTGCATGTAGGCTTTAGATGTAAAGATGGAAATTGATAAATGTACTTAAAAAGCTCTCTAGGAAAAGATTTAATGGTTTTAAGAGTATTTTTTTCCAAAAAGTCAGGTAATTAATTTAATGCATTTCCTTTTGCATCTTGATTTTTTTTTTCTTCTGTTACTTTTTGAAGTCAAAGCAGCTTCGTAATGTATCAAGGATCTGAATGTTTAAAGCATCAACTTCTTCACTCCCTTAAAATTTGCTCAAGTATTAATTTACCATACCATCTATGCATAGAAGCATTTGTATTTTGAGAGGTTAGCCTAAAACATTATTTTAGTTTTTAATGATGAAGAGGCTTTTGTTAACTAACATCTGGAATTTAAAACTGGGGAAGTGTACCTTTCCTCTTTTTATTCAATGGCTCTATTTTCTGTATAAAGGGCTATGTTAACAACTTAGCAGCTTCATACTATAAGGTCAGTGTATTGAACTGGCAGTACACTGGAATGAATGACCCTCTGTCAAAACCTCCAAGTTTTGCAACATCAGTGTTAGGAAATTCCATGAGCTTAGCAGGTTTTTCTCTTACAGCTGAAGCTCATTTGTTAATTCACTGGTCGGTGAAAAAATCTATATCTCCACCACAGTATTCAATGTCTACTTTATTTGACCTTGCTTAGTGTGAGGCTGTAAGTCAGGAATTCAGACTTAGTTTGTTGTGCTCACCAACACTGGTGGTGGTGCCAGAAGCAATATTTTTTTGCATGTTCATTTACAAGCATATTTTTATCATGTAGGCAGTGTTCATGGTAGCTAGCACATATGTGTACAGTTTGGAAATATTTGGGAAATCTAAATTACATCTGCTTCAATTCAGTGTTAAATGCTTTCATTGCTTATAAAAGTTGTTGTTTGTTTAAGCAATCCATTTTTTTCAGTACTGTATCTATCAGTTTTTGTGTGTGAATGGCAGCTAATGCTACAGAGCTGTAAAAATATGCTTCAGGTATCAAGGCTTTACTGTATGAATATAACTCAGATGTTCAATTATTTTTGTAGTGCGGAGCGGTTTCTGGAACAGCCTGAGATACACACGTAAGAAATGATTTTGACATGTAAAATGTGTTATTGTCCTTTTACGTTTCTAATTCTTAATCTGACATATATTAGTTATGCAAGTACTTCCAGTAGCAAATTGCTTTTGGTGCCTTGGCATTTGTTTCAAACCATGTGCAAGCTATACTGCAAACAGTTCTTTTCAAGGTACAATTGAAATTTAATGCTCATGCTCTCTCAAATAGTGATTTAACTATATATTGCTGCTTTTCCTAGTTCGGTTCCTTTTGTTTCTTGGCCTCTTGGAAGGCCTCTTGGCCTTCTTTGTTTTGTGGCTTCTTGGAAGGCCTGGTGTGTGTGGGGGAAGGATGCTGTGATCATCAGCAAACTGAAAGTGTTGCAAGGATGGTGAAGACTGTAAAGAGCATGGGGAAGGAAAGAGAAGGTCTTAGGGGGCAAAAGAATGAGACCTGGAATGTATGTTGAAGTGGTTCTAGAAGAAAGCTGGGGTGAATGGCATAATTCCATAGAAAGCTAAGCTTCTTAGCTGTGCTGCTGAGGGGAGAATGTATTTATATCTTCAGAGGACAAATATATATGTGTGTGCATATGTGCAATCAGTTATGAGCTGTTACTCAACATTATGAGCATTATGTGATAACAACAATGTACGAAGTTCACTGATCTTGTATAACCCTTGCAATGATAACACACTGCTGGTTATTAGTATTACACTAGTTTATCCTGCTTGTTTTCAGCCTCAGTGAATGAAACCAAGCAAAGTATTTTGATACTGTTGTTGGTAGTTACAGCTTGATGACACGTTCTGTGATGATGGGAAATTAAGACACCTTTTTTCCCCCTCCCTAGGGGACGACTGCTGGTTGGTACTTTCGTGGCTCTCTTTTTCAACTTATTTACAATGCTTTCCATTAAGAATAAGCCTTTTGCTTATGTCTCTGAAGGTATGTGATAAATTAGACTGTAACAAGAATTGAGAAAAAAATGTTAATGTTCCTATTTTTATCAAGGTATAACTTGTATGTTAACTTTCTTAACAATAAGTGTGGGTAACAATAACAGTAGTGGGTATATTTTACTACTACCTCTGTTAATGTAACTTTGTGCAGTAGAATTGCCATCTGATTTTCAGCTCCAGTTTGCTTATAAGGCTCTGAGTAGCATGTAGTCATTAATATGATAAGCCAAGTACCATTTTAGTGCAGCAGTATCTTTTATTTTCAATCTTTTAAATTCAACCAGTGAAGTTGGTGTGCCAGATACCAGAACTTTCAAGACATTTTGTGGATGTATTAATGGATTAAAAATAAGTTAATGGAATAGTTATTTTTAAAAGCTTTTTTGCCTTTTTCATTGTGAACTAGGTTTGCAGTCATTCCTGCAACTGTAAATTGTCCTGTTATAATTGTCCTGTAAATTGTCCATAGTTATAAATATTTATTATACATTATATTATATAAAAGATAATGGTTATAACCTCCAATTATATTTGTATTTAATCAGTTCAGATTATTATGAGAGTGGTTGTTGTACTTGCTGCCTGGAAAAGACAAACTTTGGGCTTTTTTCAAGTGCCAGGGTATCTGTTGAGATACATTTACTCACTCACAGTGTATTTATTGGATTCTTCCCTTAAAATAAAACTTACATGGACTTTAAAATGTAGTAACTTTAAAATGGTACTTAAAATTGTGGTAACTTTATTGCCTTCTTTTTTTTGCAGCTGCCAGCACAAGTTGGCTTCAGGAGCATGTTGCAGATCTTAGTAGAAGGTAAAGCTTTAAATAGTTTTTCAAAATCATTAGCTTCTGGAAGGCAATGTTGGTTTTGTGTGTATAATAACTATTTGGAGGGGTGTTGAGGCATAAACTTGTATTTGGACTTTTAAAATAGCTGTACCTGCTGTAGGTCTCATGTATGAACTCTGGAGCAAACACTGTCTCCCATAGTTCCCAGACACACCAACCTAACAGAACTGTGTCTTCCTGGGTCTCTTTTCTTTTGATGCATGTGTTAAATGCTTTGTATATAATTCTCTTTGGATGAGAATAGGAAAACTAGCATTATCCTGTACATACCCAAACTGCATTTTGCAACATGCATTACTGAGTGATATATTTTGTAATAATTGATGTTTATTACAAGTGTTTATTTGTGGGCTAGACAAATGTTTCAGATGGTTGAGTTTAAATGTGATATATGAAACAGGTTGCTCACTGAACCATAGCTATGGAAATTCCTCACCTGTCCAGCAGGAAGCTGGAAAGTCTGTGTCTTCCAGGGATGGGAGCAGTGATACTCATTCATCTTGTCTGTTAACTGTCTTGCTTATACTGGATATCTGAATGCAAGATAACATTGTTTGCAAATATTTCTGTCATATGTCAGGAAAGTTTGTTTTAATCCATACATGTTCTTCCAAGTATCCATCAATATTGAAAGAAAAATGTTAAACAAAGTTGTAAAACATGTTGAGTATGCTTCAAAGCCCATCTGTTTCTGCATCTTGTGTTCTTTTTACTGTTAAGGAAAGCAGAGGATGCTGACTTGATTATAGAAGAATTGATTTTGTGTGGGTATAAGATGTTACATCATCAGAACCAAAAACTGCAAAGTATTTTTGGAAGACTAATAACTGGGTTGCCCAGGTTTTAGTGTAAAGAAAAAAAAAAGGTGCATACCAGTCACAGACAGTAGCACAGTTTTCCTTTTACCAGTGTAGAAACACAGTGTTATGGGGAAGGACACTGATGGATAAGTTGAAGGGGTCCCAGATCAAGAGTAATATAATTTCTACTTGGTTTTGAGATAACCTGTATACAGTGAAGCCAATTAAAAAAAAAAAAAAAGAATTAGTATGTATACAGCTATCTTAGATGTGTTATGTGAAGCAGTGCTGATTAAAAAATATCTGCATCTGTATATAATTATGTTGATTGAAATTCTTACAGGAGCAGGCCAGCACATGATGTCTAAACATAGATTGGCTTTAACCATAGCAACAAAACATTTCGTGTTGTCTTTGCCTTTAAATTTTCCAGGACACGACATGCACTCACATTCACTGGGAAGCACACAAACTCTTTTCTTTCTTCATACTCCCATTGACAGGAGATAGCTATAAATAAATTATTTTCCCAGCATTCCCTCATGCATTTCTTTGGTCTCCTCTTATATAGCTGGTCTTCTTCCTCCTTTCAGACTTCATGAATTAATTAGCTTTGGCTTTAGCACACTTTTGCACACCAAGGTGGCAGATGGATTGAATGCTGGTGATACGCAAATCCCTCACTACGTTCATCTATGTAATACCAGCACTGAACCCATAAAGTACTTGTGTTGCTTACAGCTGATACAGCTGTCTTGTAGAGCTGTGTTACCAGAAAAAAATACCTGAGTAACTTTTGTTGACAGCAGCCTTTGAGCAGATTTAGTGGGGCCTTTACAGTGCTCATCGTATTCTATGACAGCAGCGTGTGTTAGAAGTCAGATGGTAATTGTGGTTGTAGTGGAGTTTCAAAGTTATGAAGAGGAGCTGGCTGACAGCTGCTTTCTCTGTTTTGTTGCAGTATTTGTGGAATCATCCCAGGATTGAGTAGCATCTTTCTGCCACGGATGAACCCTTTTGTCTTGATTGATATTGCTGGAGCTCTGGCTCTTTGCATTACGTATATGCTCATCGAAATCAAGTACGTACAGTTGTTGCTTTCAAACAGTAACTCTTTTTGTATCCAGTCTATGGCAAAATACATTTTTTACATTAAAGGAATGATCTCATCTAGAGCTGCATTTTGTCTGAATGGCATTGCAACTCTACGAATGCATCTGTCTGTTGTCCAAGATGAATGATTAGTTCATTCTGTCTGATGTCCAAGATGAGATTAGTTTGTGTAAAATTCTGTAAGTGTATATAATTTAAAAGAATGAAAAAACAATCATAAGTAAGTTCTTCTGCCTTTCAAAAACGTAAATACCAGTGTTTGTTTAAAATTGCTCTTTCTCCCTAGCAATTATTTTGCTGTGGACACGGCCTCTGCTATAGCAATTGCTTTGATGACGTTTGGTACCATGTATCCCATGAGTGTCTACAGTGGGAAAGTACTACTCCAGGTAAAGCAGCCTCACAAATCAACAGATTTTGTGTTTTTGGTTGTGTTAAACATCCTCATTTTAAAAAAAATCCCTTAAGATCTGTTTTAAGCTTGCAAATAGGAAGTGTTCCAATGGGAATTTGTGATGTGCTAGAAGAATGTTAAGGGTAGTGCAAATATGCATCACAAAGTTGTAAGAATTTAATGAAAATCCCATTGGTCTCTTGTGTGGGTAGACCAGACTTAAAGGCTGTTTTACTTAAATAGGGCCAGTTAGTCTTTGTTATAACTTTTGTCTTTTCTTTTCCTCTTCTTTTTGAAGACAACCCCACCTCATGTAATTGGCCAGTTAGATAAACTTCTTAGGGAGGTAAGTCAATGTGTAATACATAGCATACAGTGTGCACAGCTAATAAGCATTCAGGAATGTGAAGAATTTTTCTGAGTAGTCCAAGAAATTCGTTAAAGTTATTTTTTAATTTTCTTTTTAGCTGCATGTAGAAAATATGAATCTTGCTTTCCAAGATGAATAGTGTCATTTAGGTATCTGGAACAAATCTGTTTAAATAGTGCAGGCTGTTTTTATTTAAATTTGAGCTATCATTGAAGTGGTTTACAAATGTGAGTTGAAGAAGGAAAAGGAGTACAGGCAGCTGTTGAATTACAGCATATCAAGTTGAGAAGATACTGCAATTTGGCAGTAAGAGTTACTTGAAATAAGTTCCTTAAACCTTTTTTGATGGATTTGGATGTTTAAGGGTAGAAAAAGTGCAGTAGATAAACATTAGTGGCATTAACAGATACCATCTGTTCTGTATATGGAGCTTTTATTTCACTACTGAAAATTATTTGTTATTCAGTTATGTATAAAAGTACATTTCTAAAGGGATTTGAAACTTTGGATTTATTTTCATATTTGTGTGAAATGTTTATGTAAAATTAGGTTTCAACTTTGGATGGAGTGTTGGAAGTTCGAAATGAACATTTCTGGACATTAGGTTTTGGCACTTTGGTAAGTTATGTCTTTATTTTTCTAGCCTTTAAAAAAAAGTTGTCAGATACTACTTCAATTTTTAAAATTTAAATAATGTAAGATACTTCTTCTGAAATATTAATTATAAAAAAATTTGGTGGAGTCAGTACTCAGTCCTTGTGCTTTATTGCAAAACTTCTCTTCCCCTGTCCTTTATATTTTTTTAAAGCTTTGTTACTGCTTAATCTTACTAATGTATACTAATGGCTTAAAGAATGCATTTTTGCAACTGTAGGATTTCTCTTGTATTTTGGCAGTGAAGAAAATCACAAACAATACAAAAGACTGTTTTCAAAGTAGTGTGTTAGTGAAAATTGTCTAGGAAGAGAGAAGAAAACTGTAACCTTTAATGCACCAAAGGTCAACAGTAGACAGTAGAATCATACCTTTTCAGCATTTCTAGGGGAGAAGGTAGAACTAAATATCTACCAGTAATTCTGTAAGCTGAACAAAAATGAAGGGGTATTTTTTGTGACACAGAATGATCACACAAAACTTGGTTATTCTTACGTTGGTGTAGGTATGTTGTGACAGCTGGAAAATGAAGACTCTTAGAATATTTCTTTACTGATTTCTTCCAGTATGCTTCCCTTCCTAAAACAACAAAAAAGGCAGTAGTTCTCATTTTCTGGTGTAAAAATAACTTTCAGTTTACTGTTCTGCCACTTCTGCCTAAATTTGGCATGTGAGGTTTGTCTGCACTTTGTTCTTCTTTTGAGCCATTTTTCACCCCAGTTGTTGCCTTTCCTGCCATCACATGTTGTATTGTATAGTTTGGTTCTAAGACTCACTTTTCCTGAAGGATGATCTTGATATGTTCATAGGAGAGCAAAACATTAGGAAAGGTCAAAATGTATCCTGTAATAAGGTTCTTAATTTAGTCAGTAGTCTCCACTGCAAAAGGTCTTTGTGTAATTCTCTGCAGAATGACTTACCTCTTCTTGAATGCATGTGGGGAATCTTTACTGGGGTAACAATTAACAGCCAACTTGTTTTTATCACTTTGTAGGCCGGATCAGTCCATGTCCGAATTCGGAGAGATGCGAATGAGCAAATGGTACTTGCCCATGTCACTAACAGATTATACACGTTGGTCTCTACCTTGACTGTTCAGATTTTCAAAGATGACTGGATCAGACCTACCTTATCATCTGTGCCTATTGCAAACAATATTCTGAACCTTTCGGATCATCACATTATTCCAATGCCATCTTTGAAAGCTGCTGATAATTTGAGCCCTGTTACGTCCACTCCAGCTAAGCCCAGCAGCCCGCCACCAGAATTTTCTTTTAACACACCAGGCAAAAATGTGAGTCCAGTCGTCCTTTTAAACACTCAGACAAAGCCCTGTGGATTGGGCTTTAATCATGGATCTGCACCCTACAGCAGTGTACTCAATCAAGGACTTGGAATACCGGGAATAGGAGCGGCTCAAGGATTCAGAACTGGTTTTGCAAATGTCCCAAGCAGATATGGAACAAACGCTCGTGGTCAGCCCCGACCATAATAAACACCATTATTTATTGTACTTAAGGGTATTGACTTAATTCTTTTATTACCCAATTTTTATAAACATTTGGAATGTCAAATCATTCTAAATGGCTGGGAACAAGTGCATTGTTCATATTCATGAAGTGGTTAAATAGCAGTTTTTTCTTCGCATCAGCAGTAGCCTGGGTAATGCCACAGATATTTTCCAGACTTAAAATACTTTACAAGTAGTTTTTATAGGGTGTCTATTTCTACTCATCTTTTTTATCCACTTTTCTTCGTTTATCCAAGAATGTATTGAGATGCAGCACAACTCCATAAGAAAATAAAATTGTGACCAGGTAGCATTTTTTCTAATTAGAATTAGTTACTGAATGCTGAATAGCTGAGAGAATAGGAAATGGCAGAAATACAAGTCCCAATTTTCAGAGATGTTTGATTGCTGTATTAAACCATGTTTGGGCCAAATCAAAATTAGTTCTTTGGTTGCAAAAATCCATCAATTTTCATGTTGCGGCCATTGTGAAGACAATCCGGCCTTTCAGATTGTAATTAATTTTGTGATACCATGTTTTTACATTTTTATTGATGCTTTTATAGAAATTCAGATGGTTCAGCAACCATTTTCTAGTTGTAAGTACTCCATACTCATCTCTGATATTTCTTACTTTTTGGTTTAAGTGCAGAATTATTTAGCAATATACTGGGAAATAAAATACTTAAAACTTAAGATTTTACAAGCACCTCTTTTTTACAGTTAACCCTATTTAGGATACAGAACAGATGACTATTGTTTCTGAAGCCAGTATTTCATTTTTAACTACAGAGAGTATTCTGTGATTTGATTGTGACTTTGTATTTTTCTCTTTGTATTTTTTCTGTAGTTCCAGGGGGAAAAGTAATTTATTTCTATTCCTGGTTTATATCCAGAGTGCAGGTCAGTGATCGCTGACAGTTCACAGTCACTGCCGGAGTGCTTAACCTTGGGCGCACACTTGGAATGAGACCACTTCACTTGTCTCTGCTTTTGCATTACTGTTCTACTGCACACCGAGGTGTCCATATTTCTCCAGGGCCTTTCTCAGAGAGCTCTCCCCTCTTACTGCTGTTTTTTCTTTCTCTGCTCTGATAACAGGGAAAGGCCTTTTAGAAATACTTCAGTTGTTTTTTCTGTTCCCCTGTGCGGTATCTGTGTTACCATTGCTCCTCTGCACATTCTTCTGCATCTCTTGGCTGTCTAGGAATGGGTTGCCCGTTCCTGTTGTTTCACTTGCAACTCAGGGTGCTGTATATTGGCTTCCACCTTGTTCATCTGTGTGCTAAGTCAGTGTCGCCGTTTCTGCGAGGTGGTTACATGGAGCTGTAGTATCTCAGGGATTCCAAGGATACTATGTTACCTGAAGAGAATGGCTTTGATAAAGAAATCTTTCTCATGTAGGTCTGAGTGGAGAAAACAGCCTTTGTTTGAATTTCAAAGATCTGTGGCCTCTTCACTGGCTGAGGATTTCTTTTTCTGCGTAAGAACACTGCATTCCTCTTTTTTTCTTTTTTTTCCCCCCCTCCATGACCTGTGTTTCTTGAGCCAGAGCTTGGAGGAGGTAGTCATTCTTGCAAAAGCAAGGTGACATTCTGCATGGTGGAGGTGTATCTCGTGGGGATGTTTTAGGCTGAGGGTAGTGTCCAGACTGCCACTGGGACACTGTCCATGTAAGCTACAAGTAGGGAATCTCGTTCTGTACTTCATTTGCAGCGAGAGTGAAATTTTCACTGCACTGTAAGAAAATGTAATGACTTGGGAAAGTTTCATTTAAAGATTACAATGAAGAGACAACAATTGGCTCTGTTTCCATGAGGTCAGTATTAACTCAGTAATCACGTCTGGTTTGTTATCCTGTCTTTCTGTAAGTCTGTTACATGTGCCATTGCTGCATGGAAATTCACTGAAGTACAGAACACTTGAACAGATTCTCTGTACCTCTTGGGTGCTGAACTGGACTGCACTTTCTACAGCATCTGCAACACCTTAGAGCCAGCAGAATGTTTACAATATACTACTCTTGTGTGGCCTGTTTAAGAATTGTTCCTTACTCCAGATCCATAATCAAACACATGCCCTTTTTCTGATACTTTCAATACATTGTATTATATTGAATGCATGCTTACTTGTTTTTAGTAGAAAATTAAATCTCCATTTTATTAAAAAATGAAGCTGATCTTTGATTTAAAATGAGAAGGGAGGGTGAGAATCCCAGAAATCTGAGTGCAATATAATCACTTCAACAAAAATATTTTTGAGTGATTGTTTACAATATATATCATATGTGCAGATGATAAAGATTCTTTTAGATATTAGAACAGCTTTTTAGCTGCTTTTTTGTTATGAATATATTAAGAATATTTGTTAAATCAGTACAGAGTAAAATGTCTCCTTTTATATGAGGAAAATAAAATCAGTGTAATTCTTAAATGACTAGAAGAAAGTGGTAATTTGTGTACACAATTTTATAGTTATCTATCTATATATATTGTTTAAGGGATGCTCTCGGGTGATACTTCAGTCTCAGTGAGGAGGCGTGTCAAACTTCAGAACTGTTTTGCTGGGTCTACTACCAGTGTAGACTGGGTCCTTGGAATAATTCTACAGAAAGTGGGTTTTATACATTTTGTCTTTTCTAACTGTGTTTTGCTATTAAGTGGTCACAATCTAAATGTTTATTTGATATGCAGTGAGTAAGAATTGCTAATTGATATAATCTTCATTCCTAGTGCTAGGAATGCTGTCCCAGCTAGAGAAAAAAGAGGACTGGTACTCCCTGTCATTTCTGTCTGTCAGAGGATTTGGCATTGTTACTCCCTTGAGCTGTTCAGCTGTGATTGCACAGGATTACATCACTTGTAGGTAAATGCATCCAGCTTTAGAGAGTTTGAGGGGCACATACCATTATTTGGCTTCAGATTCTTTCGAGGAGAAACTGACTTTTTCTGATACAGAAGGAGCCAGAGCAAATTACAGGACAAATAACCACCAGAATATGGGGTTTTTATCAGCTTTTCATGTTGAGTGATGGCTCTTAAGTTCATTCTGTTCTGCATTCCCTTTACCCAGGTGGTAACCACAGACACCTTTGGCACGCAAAGCCAGTGACAGCCTTTTGTGGGGGGTAAATTGATTTTTATTCCCTACCCCTTGACTGAGATGTGACAAGTCCATTTCAGGAAAGAAAGCCTTGCAGCAATTCTGCTGATTAGATTAGCTGACATCCTCTATTGATTTCTAACCCTTGCTGTCACCGTCCAGCAGGGAAGGAAAAACTATCCGCGCTTAGCTTTCTTCAACATAAAAGCATCTCTCT
The DNA here is from genome assembly GCA_026261815.1 of Monarcha castaneiventris obscurior. NCBI lineage: Eukaryota > Metazoa > Chordata > Aves > Passeriformes > Monarchidae > Monarcha > Monarcha castaneiventris. The sequence goes on from JAMPIT010000161.1 coordinate 3,052,593, forward strand.
GAATTCTGAAGTGATTTTCTGTCATGTGCTTGTCCAGATCCTATGGATCTGGATATTTAGTCATATTCAGTGTTGAAACTGAGAGTAGAAGTGATACCAGTCCTGGTCTCTTCACTTGTATTTTTTGTTTTCTGGGCATTTTATCAAATAGCTTTGACTTTGCCCTACTGGCTTGTTCTCCTCTGCCTTAGTAGCAATGAGAAGCCACCATGTACCATGTCTGCTTTACTGACTACTTCTTGTGCTTTTGAGAGCTTAGATTCTTGGATTCACATGGTTATTGGGTTGATGTAAGTTTTCCTTCCAGCAATTATTTTTTTTAATGAATGATGGATCATATAAATTGTTAAGATGATGACCCTTCCTTCTTTAAGTAAACCTCTCCAGGGCTTGCATGCAGTTAGGAGATGGCCCTCTTTTCCTGTACCAAAAAAAACCCTGAACCCAAAACCCAGGGGGGAAGAAAAGAGAAGCGAGCCTTTTCATGTTTTCTTCACATTTTGAGAAATATTGAATCATATTACAGCAACCTGTATCTCATTTCTTTGGATTGAGTAAACATAACTCGAGAGCTGCATACTCAGACAGTAAAAAGTAAGCGACAAAATTGACATGATTTGGTGTAAATCATGGTTTCAACGAAGTCCTAATAGAGATTTTTAAAAAAATCTCTATTAAAAACCAGGCTTTTCCCAGTTATAACAACCCTCTGATCCAACATTTCACAATGAAGCGTGTTTTATAACTTTCAAATTCTTGAAGAGGCAGAGTAGCAGTCCACAGTGCACTTTCAGAGGTCCTGCAAAGCATGAAGTACCAAAAGAGTTCACCAAAACAAATCAGCCACATGAATTCATGTTTAATATTTCTATATTTAGCCATTCTGTTACCTTTCTTTGCCACTTAGGGGGCTGCTCAAAGTATTCAAACTTCAGGAGATTAAGTGTAGTCTAGAGTATTTTCTCATGGGCTGAAGTAGAGGAGAATATGATTGCAAAGATTTCAGGAAGCTTTGCTATATTTACACAGATGTACAGTAATACCTGAAAATAAAGACATCTAATTTTTTGGAATTTTCATTGTGTTCTATTTCAGAAGTTGCAGGTAAGACAAATGTTTCTGACCAATGTTGAAGTGACAGGAAAACACAAAATGCTGTTGTTTCATCTTGAGCTACCAAAATCAGATTGAATTTAATTTTCAGGCTATCCTGTAATAGTAAAATTTTACAATTTTTCATTGCTGTAAATGCGTATTTCTGTTACAACTTTATAATATGGATGTTAATATTGGCTGAAGCTCCAAAATGTTTGCTTTAGGAAAATGGTAAAATACAGGCCAAATCTGACATGCCTACAACTTCATGGCTTACCTCCTTTTCAAATCTCTTTGCTTAGGGTAGAACTTTGTAGGGAAGAAGTTTGGAGCAGTAAAATACTGACTTTTTTTCTCTCAGTTCATCTTCTACCAGCTCGATATTTTTATTTTTTTCTTAAAATGTCCTCATCCTTTTCTCACCAGTGGAAACCATAATTCTGTCAGTAGCTTTTGAATACTGTTCTTCTGGCTTTCATTGATCTCATTCCAGGCTTTCTTTTTACCAGTGCTACACTAAATCTATTAAATAATTCCAGTAAGGAATGTAAAAGCACAGGGTCGTTGAATTGGTATCTTTTCGGTGCCTAAACTGTTGTCTTGCTTTTAATTACATTTTTTAATAGCACTTTGCCTTTAAATTTGTAGATAAACTATAGTTTCTAAAGTGAACACTTTCCTCGTATGGTTATTTCTGTTGTAGTCTGTATCAAAACCAGCAGGTGGGTGGTGTTTTGGAGGTTTTTGGGTCAAATTGCGAATGATTCTCATGTGACTGAATGGTGTGTACTGGGGCATTGCTCCCACACACCACCTGATCTTCTGTTTATGTCTCCTGTGTTGCAGTAAGAGCCCAGGGAAACCCCCCCACACCTTCCTGTTAGCATCACCCCCCACCGCCCTCCTCCATCAAAAAGTATCCAACAAATGATACAACAGGGACAAAACTGAATTTGGGTTATTGCTCTGTTTTCTGGTGGTCAGCGTGACAAGAACCCTTGCAGCCATCTTTGTAGGGGAAGGAGGAGAGGAACCAGACAGGATTAAAATTCACATCTATGTATCAGGAGCTCTAGCAACTCACATCAGCATGAGGTGGTTTATTTTAACCCAAAGCAGAAGTCTGCTATAGTGTGATTTTTGCCTCTTTTGATAACATGGTGTAAATTTCTATGGCTGAACACTGCAAAGGTTGCTCACACCTTGTAAAAACTGTAGCATACAGCTAAGTCATGAGGCATTCCCTCCTGAGAATATAATATATGACAAAAACCAATTACAACAACCTGGAAAAATTCTGGGGCTTTTTTTTATTCAGAGATAAGACATGGAAAGATCAAATTTTTTCAAGGCTGAACTAGTTCTTACTTAGTGGTATCTTATTTGGCTACATGAACCATTGGGCCAGGAACAGCTGAATCAATAATCAGTCTAGCAAGAACTATCATATTTTTCTTCACCTTGGTACTCTCCAATGCAGTTAAATAGCAAATGAGAAGGTGGGCAAACAGTGTTGTGAATGGAGTACAATTTGTTGATGCTTTGTCTGTCACAGGTTGAGATATTCCAGTACAAATACTTGCAGGATTTTGTTGAGATTGTCGATAGTGGCTTTGTCAAGGTTTTCTTCTATGTCCTCCATGGTATGCCATACTGCAGGAAAAGGGGATGGAATCAGATGCAGGACTGGAACCCCTATAAAAAGGAAAGAGAAATTTGGAGAAGAAATATTGCAGAAGTGCTGTTAAGCCAACTGATAGTTCACCATTTAGCAATAGCGTCAGGTAACTACTCAGTAAGCTTGCTTTATAGGGTGTGTCACTGCAGCTTCCTTTTACCTTCTTTTATTTTGATGCTTGTGACTGCATCCCATCATTAGAGTGTGTTGTGTAACGTTGCCACCTTCCTTTCCTTTGAATACTTTTCCCTCTATTGTTTTTTTTACCTAAGTAATCTGTAGCTACTTGTCGTTGGGGTTTTTTTTGAGATTCTTTGCATTGTGTGTTTAGGAGCTAGAGAAGGACAGAGAAATCACTGCAGCTTCTTGAACTGAAAACTGAATTACCATGGTTTTGTGAAAGTGTTCAGATTGAACATTTTTGAAGCATTTTTTTTAGTTCTCTACATAAATGGTAAAATAAGGTGTCTTATTTTTACTCTGTAAAATACTGCCAGTGTTACCTCAGATAGAGGAACTTCCACTTGAAAGGACTATATCACTGCATATATATGTGTGTGTGTGTGTATATATATATAAAAATATATACACACATCAAGCCACCTATATGTACTGCCACTTTTAAGTAAAAGAGGAATTAAATCAGTCTTCTGCTTCGCGATTGCTTTTGGGGAGGAGCATTGTTTTTCTCTCAGCCTCTTTCCTGTTCTACTGCTTTTTGTTTCTCATTTTCAGCTGCATACCACTAAGGAATCAATTTTTTTCATTAGGTGTTACGTGATTAGAAAAGGCTTTGAGGTGTAATCATTATTTTCTGCTATCAGCTTCTCCATGCATATGATGGCTGTGTTGGATTTGTTGGACCCGGGCCCTGCCTTGGTGTGAAAAATTAAAGATTTGTGGAATTGAAGGGCCCTTGAGCAGGACACAGTAAGCAGAGCTCAGTGAAGAGGGCCCTTGCTTAGAAGTGGAGAGGTGCAGCTGCCCCTGTGTCTGCTTCCAGAGCTGTGTGCACATTCTGCATTACTCAGTAGTTAACAGACCATAAGCAGTGATAAAATTAGGGGCTGGATATGAGGATACCTCCCTCCTTTCCTAGGGAAACACCCCCTTCACTGAACTAGTGTTGCATTCCTTTCTGGTTAGCCCTTCTCTAGCAATATGACTCTTGCAGTCCTTGCTGTACTGTAGAAAACTTCAGTCAGGAGAGTTCACTGATCTACCCTTATTTGGCCCAACTTAGTTTTGAAGGTGCTCTGCTGAATGGAGCAGGGTCACTTGACTTTGTAGGACACTACTGCAGACAGACATTTCCATTCTCTCTGTACCCTTGAAGCTCCAGCAAAATGATGATAGGTATGTTTTGTTGCAGCTTTTGTTCAGGTGTGCTTTTCAAAGCTGTAAAGTCGGATTTGGAAGCCTCAAGTTGGGGCAAATTAGCTTGAAAAACAGGAGCATATGCACTTTCTCATTCACTAAATAATGCATTTCTTACTGAAGATATACTTCAAAATATAAGAATTTCTGGTACCTCTCAATAAAAATGGAACATGATCATCTTCAACCAAGCCTCGATGGAAAGTACTCCGGAAATACTGACTTTCAACAGGATGATTCTTCAGCAGATTCATGTTGTGTAGCTCTCGCTCTGTAATGCACAATGAAAGTGATTATTGCAATTTTGGACAATGAGGCATATTAGCACGTTTGAATTATTTTTCCTCTCACATGGAAGCTTTTTCCATCAAAGAAGAAAAAGCCAGTGGTGACTACACAGTCATTGTTGTATTTGTTTAATACTTGGAAGACCTCAAGATTGGTGCTATTACCATCATTTTACAGAAGCGAGAACTAAAACAGAAGTGAAGCAGTTGCCAAGAGTCACAGAGTGACAATCAGTAATAGAATCTGTTTTGTTGCTTCCAAATGTCTGAGAGTCTTCCTCAGTTGTTTTATTAATTAAGTCTCAAAATCTTCATACAGGTTTAGGATGAACCAAATTTCACATTTACATTATCAAATATTATTACTGTAAACCAGAAAGTTAATCTAAAAATCTGATTTACAGGACTTAATACATTCAGAAACTGCTCACTAGGTTCTGAAATTCATTCAAAGCCCATATCCTTCTGCTTACCAATTGCCTGAAGCCTCTGAAACCATCGAATAGTGTTTGGAAAGTAATTGGGGAAGACTGGGTTTGGTGCACCAATTAAATCCAGTAGTACAAACAGGTCCTACAGAAGAAAGGATCTTTAGTACAGAACGCTTTCCTACAACACCAGCAGCAGCAATGAAACCTCTTGGTTTCCTGTATAGATCATGAGCAGGTCTTTGCTTGCTCTGGCCAAAGATCTGGCTTTTCTAGCATGGTGCCTGAGAAGAATTCACTTGCAGAACCTGATTCCAGTGTGATACATTTTGCTGTCTTTCCAAGGAGGAAAAAGATAGGCTGTTTCCCTGTTCCTCAAGCTGAAGCAGGCTGCATAGCTTAGTTTGCAATTTGTGTGTTATATCTCTTTAAAAGAAAAACTACGGTAGGTGGGGAGAAAGAAGAGGAAATTGCTTCTTCCCCTGAGAACAACGAAGTCTGTCAAGGGAAAGACATTTTATGAGTCACAAGAAGCAGTGACAGAAGAGAAGTGCCTCAGCAGTAAACAGGGAAAGTAGAAGGGAGCAGACAACCAGAATGTTAGTAGGAATCAAAGGAAAACAGAGGTTGCTGTAGCTTAGTACTGAGTTAGGGGAGATTTGTTCATAGACCAATATTGTTTGTGCTCTTTCCTTACCACATTGAATTATCTTTTCCTGAAGAAGGTGGGTATCCTAGTTTATATTATAGTAAAATTTTGTAATTTGATTTTTCCATGACTCCTCCTCATACTTGCATGCAGCACGTCTAATCACCTTGCCAATTCTCTGTCATATTTCATTATGTTTCCAGAAGCTTGCCTCTTCCTTTAACTTTAGTGGGGTCATGGTTTCTTGGGAATTTGGCCAGTTACCTACTAAGTAAATATTTTTTAAAATGTCATTTACTATTGTTCATTAAGGAGGTGAAAGCCACTTACTATGCCCTGCAGCTGGTTTGTGGTTGAACCAGGTGGGTGTGGAGTAGATACCATTTTCTGAGCTAAGTGTTGAGATCCATAGAGGGAATCAGAAGGGGACCACCGGACAAAGGCTTCTTCACCATCAAAAAAAATGAGCTGAAGGGAAAGGTCTGGTCTTGATGCTGAGCTGGCCTGTTGGAGGAAGTTAAAAGTAAAATATCTGATTCTGGCCACATAAGTAACATGAATAAGGGTGTATTTTCAGGGTTCCCTATGCAAACCTTCCTTTGGCTGTTATTACAGTGTAATAGTGGTAGTGATCAGTCAAGGTAATTGTTATTTATCTAACACAGTGGCACATTCTCCAGTCTTGTATCATTTTGATTCTGGATAAAAGTTTCATTTCTGACTTTGGAAGACATGAGCTGAGTGTTGAGGCAGGTCTGCAAAACCAGGTAGCAGCAACATTATCTCAAATAATGAGGAGACATGTCAGTGACAACAACTGATGGGAGTGCTAATATTATTATTTGATTGCACCACAAGGATTAATATAATTGCTACATCTGTGCATCAGTGGAGGTGAATTATGTATTTGTCAAGTTGATGGTTCTTTGAGACCTTTCTCTTCATTCAGGGGAACTTGCAATCACTGAGGCAACTTCACCCTAAACCAAAGCAAAGAGAGAGGGTAGATACGCCTTTCCCTTCAACAACCAAAAATATAACAGCACTAAAACCTGAGAATGTGCCACAAAAAAAAAACCAACTGTATGAAATTTCTTCCCAGTGTAGGAGTCTGCTGTCTGAAGCCTTGTTTGAACTGTCAGCATTTCCTAATAATCTACAGCATGGCAAATCCCAGTCTAGTTCCACTAAATGAACAGTTTTGGGAACTGTGGTCTTGACAGTTGCTATAAATATTTTAACCCCTCTATGAATTAACACTACTTCAAGTAAAATTGCATGATGTGGTTAAAAAGGTGGGGTCACTGGCAGCAGTCATGTCCTGTATGGGCTACAACTCCCAAGCAGCTGGAGCTGATCCAATATAAACAGTAGTGGAAAGCTTCTATAAAATGTCGCTCACGCAGGCAAGATGGTATTGATTGTGCTCAGTGATGTATTGATCTCTCTGATGGCAATGGTTTGCTGCCCTTTGTCCTTTGCACATGACAGAGCTCTGGGGACAGCAGTCATTCTGCATTATGTTCTGGAGGAACTGTATCAATGCCATTTGAGTTTTAGAAAGTAGTATTTGTGTTATTACTACTATTACTGCTTAACACATTTTAATAATGCAGAGAGATGTCTTTGCCCATTAATTTTAAACTTACTCTATATAACTGGACAAACATCAAGATAAAAATCACAGCTTCAAGTCAAAGAATAAATGGATTTGGCTGAAAACAACAAAGTCTGTTGTGCTACTGTAAGCAAAGCAAAAACATCATAGCTAATGTATTAAGCAGATGGATCCCAAAGTATTTTTGTTAACAGACTGTACAAATGGTGGCCTGTGCAAAGTAATTAATTGCCTTTTTGTCAAATGCTGTCATCTTAAATGATAAAACAATTTTCATTGTAAAATGATGTATTAGTAGTGAAAAATGCCAGTCTTTAAAGTAATTGTGCAGGTTGTTTCATAAATAATCACCAGGAAAATTGATCATAAATGAAGCTTCTAAATGAAAGCATGTGTATTACAGGAGTGTTTTGTTCCGTGGTTAAGAATATTGGCATACTCTTAATCTTCTCATTGTTAAATATTCACATGTCAGAAGGTGCCAAATCAGTTTCTGGAAACTACTGTTGACAAGTAATCTTAATACCTGAGCTGAGTGTACTCCTGACACTTTGTAGAGTGTCTCTCACCTTTAAGAGACCTTTTCCTGTGAGAGCTCTGTAAGTGTATGAGAATTATTTTTCTGTAAATAGTGAACACTGAACCAGTAGATGGCACTCGTGAATCCGTAATCCTACAAATTTGTAATCCTTCAAGTTCTAAGAGTTTGTAGGCTCAACAGATTTTTGTGCCTAGTAATTGCAGCCCTTTGAAGCAGATTTTCGTACCATAGGAAACACAGACTGATAACATTATACTTCTTTCATAAATAAACTATTCAAATTGGTAAAAAAAGATAAGAAATGAAACTTGAAATCCTTATGGGACAGGGGGACCTGAGTGTGACTCTTCCACACAGGAATTAGTTCATCTGTGTCCCAAAGCAGAACACAACTGAGAGATTTCTGCAGGATTCAGAATGCAACAAAACTTTTTCAATGACCCTAGATGTTACTGGATATGATAGGAACTTCTGAGTAGGGTTCTGTGCCTTTTAGATAGAAAGTAGCATTATTTCTTTCCAAATCTATGAAGCATCTATTATTCACGTATCATTTATTTTTATAGTTATGTCTATGTTTATATAGATAACTTCTAGATATCCACCCTTTTGATAAGAAATTTTACTGTGATAATGTACTTTACAGAGTAGGAGATACTGATCTCTGTTTGTTCTTGGAGTCAGTGGGAGATTTATTACAGGCACAGCAATCGGAGAACCCAGCATGCAGGCTATGGAAAAGAATGTGGAAATGCCCTGAGGCCTGTTGCTGTTGGAAAAGCAAATGAAAATGGAACAAAAAAACTACCTTGATTAACTGAAGCTTGTTATCCAGGGCACGTGCCAGCTCCAGTATCATAGCACAAGGCACAGCTGAATCAGTTGCTCCTACAAACACTCTGTCCTGCCATTGTTGTCCAAAGAATTTTGAGTCGTAGTGGCAAGCAAGTACGAGGTGGCGTTTTGCAGAGGGGTCAAGAGTGCTGATAATATTTGAAAATGTTTTATATCCATATGGTGTGTATCTCTGAAATGTATCTTCTTCAATTTCCCAACCAGCCTTTAATGTTTGAAGACGGTGCTTGATATGCTGCAATTATAAAAACAATCAGATTAATATTTCTTGCTTCAGAAGGATGTTGCAGACAAATTGTAATTAGATAATTAATAGTGGCTCTTATTTCTGTAAGTTCATCGTATTTTAAAGGAAAAACTTCGTAGCAAAAAATGTAATTTCACTGTATAACTTTGCTACCTAAGCCTTTGACTGACTCATTTGCTTTTTATTTCTCCCTTTTGACCCTTGTCTTTGGAGTGTGAAGGTGTTTTGAATGATTTCCAATTCTTATGACACATTAAGATCTTGATCTCTGAAGTTTTCAGGCCAGTGTCTTTTTCAGGTGTAACTAGAGCAGATTTAATGTTAACATCTTCGAATCTTGACTCAGATGTGCCCTTAAATGTTAAAGTCGTAATTGGCTGCAGAGGCCTTGTTGTGGCTATTTAGACAATTACCACACAGAGATGCCACAGCAGTATAAGGGAAAAAAAAAAGTTGTTTGGTTTGGTTGGTTGGTGTGAGGTGGTTGGGCTTTTTATCTTCTGTGAGAAATCTGCCTTTCAAGTGACATAAATTGTTTACAAGGCCATATGAGATAGGTAGATTCCTTTAAATTAAAGAAAGAATTAAACATTACAGAACAGTGTTTTGGAAATGAAATTCTGTAAGTGTCGCTCACTTAAAATAAAGATAAGAATTAAGACAATCTATGGAAGAAATCACTTATTTTTGTTATCTTCCTACCTAAAGACAACACCTCTAACAATCTCAGCTATACTTCAACCAGAGTTCTGGCTAACTCATACTAGAGGGACATCTCTGTTTCTCTGTTGAGCAACTTACTTTTATGGGTCCCTGGAGTGCTTCTTCAAGGCAGATTCCTCTCTCTTTAAGTAAACATTAGGAAAAGCCTCTGAGGGGAAAATAGACTTTGACGACTTGTTCTGCTCTTAGTGAAATCAGTAGGAATATTGCCATAGATTTTAGTGCTAGAACAAACTTCCATTTTGTTTGTGGTCACCCTCTGAAAGCTTTTACAACGTTATATGGTCCATCAGCTATCAGTAGGCAGAAAAAGGATGTCTGGCAAGGATTAAGGAGACTATATAAGACTGGATGGAGTTCCCAGTAGCCTTTTCCTTTATAGGAGTCTGATGCTTTTTGTGTCTCAACAAAGAAGCGTCATCCATTTCAAACTCTGTTCTTGTGTTTTGACAATAGGGGACTCTTCTTTTTTTCCTTTGGTGGGGGGGTCTAATTTAATACATGCTGTTACCTTGTAACAGGATGATCCTGTTTTGAGCATGATCTGTGGTCTTCTAGCCTAGGCTCAGCTGTTTTTTTGTTTTTCTTCCTTTTCCCCCTTTCATTTGGCTGCCTTCCAGGGTATCACTAAAGAAACCACAAAACTAAATCTCTAGAGACATGTGAATGCACACACACACAAAGCATAAAAAGGCTGCATTTTTCCAGTCTGCAAATTGCAGAGTGGCAAATAAATTTATTGTAGTTAGAGCTGTCTTAGAGCTGTTGAGTCACTGCCTGAAGGGTAGATGAAGGCTAGTGAGATGATGTGAATGTGTTCTAGTGAACTCAGCTGTACCATTGTCTGTCTCCCTCTCGGCTAATGTAATCCAGAGCCAGCATGGACACGCTCCTGGAGATGCCCATGCTGTGAGTGCAGAGCAGAGGTGCTGAGAGGGCAGCAACCCACTTGGGTGGTAATGTCTTGTGGCTCAAAGACAATGTGCTGGAGCTCTTACTGCCTTGGGGCCAGCTGCAGTGTGGGTTTGTTAGCCCAGCACTAGGACACTGCTGTGCTTGGGCCAGCGGAGCTGGTGTGGTTCGTGGACCAGGGCTGCACTTTGTTGTGCTGACCATTTCATCTGCCTGCCCCTTTGGGCCCCTGTGATCCCCTTTGGTGCTGAGACACCCATCTGAAGCAACACTCCAGGGCACTGTAACAGCACAGGACAGGGCCTCTCCAGAAAAAGTGGCGGGGCTATCATTTATTTCATCCCATGGAGGTCTCAGGTTTGAACCAGTGACCAAAAACCTGCTCAAGTGAGGGAAAGGAGAACCACTGTGTTGTACTTTGGCTACCAAACTTGGGGCAAGCTTTTTAATTTGAAACACTTGAAAGAAAAGAAAGATTTTTAATGAAAACATTTCTTTTTAATCATGCTATGCCGCCCTGGAAAATAATGTCAGCTAATGTGCAAGCTGTGTCATGTAGGCACTATGCAGTCTAGACCTGAACAATGATAGAGTTCATCCTACTGAATGAAAGGAATGTGGCTGTCACTTCAGTGGGACTGTCTCTTTAGTGGGCGTCACCAAAGGCATTACCAGAATATTAATAATAATAACAACAACAATAATAATATATCATAAAGATGTTATTAGAGGTTTTCAGGAAGCGTTGTCTTACCTGTCGCACAATGTAATTTCCTCGTGATCCTGGGTATCTTTCTATCAGGATAGGGCGCAAATCATTCTCCCACATTTCAGAAACATCTGTGTTGGCCACAACTTTTTGAATAGCATCAGAACCTAAAATTCTTGGTTGGTGAGAATACTGTAGAAGGTAGAGAGAAGAAAGACTGCTATAACTATTACTAGACCTTTGTAACCAGAGTTTTCTTCAGAATTACAATAAAAGCAGTATATTGTACTACTTTGATTTACTCCCAACAAAAAGTAATTAAAAAAACCCCTTTCACTCAGAAATAATTTGGTTCTCTATCTTTCATTTCCATGCAAAATATGCTAGTATTAAAAGCATGGGAGAAAGTTTTACCTACCAGCTAGCTGTAAAACCTGAACCTATGAATGGGTTCTCTGTTTCCTAATATCTTAATTCTACATGTCATGTCTACAACCACGCCACCTTCAGCTGAGGTTTGTATTGAGACAAACACCAGCAGCTTTGTTTCTAGTAGTAATAATATTTAGCTTTATGCTATGTCTGTGTTTTAAGATGCAGTACTGCAAAGAAATGCCTAAGGTAACTCACTCCCAGAGGGAGAGAAGTGTGTCATTGTGGCCTCTGCCCACAGTGGCAGCATGAGTGTGCACAGAATGCTGTGGCTCTTTTGGGGCTAGCTGGGGCATTCGTCAGCTTGGTGACACATGGGTTAACCTCAGAACCGACAGCTTGTCTCCTGTGACAACCACTAGTCCCTGAGCTACCTCCCAGTGACTTCCTTTCTGTTGCCCAAGCTCAGGCCTTGGGGCGGTATCAGACGACACAGAGTGATTGAGACCTCCTTATGTAGCTGGCAAATGCACATCTTTGATGTGCAAGAGCCCTGTAGTGCTCCGGAGTGGTAGCTGAATGCCAGGTGGGATTCCCAAGGACATCTCAAATGCTCCTTTATACACCAGGTTTGAACCTATCCAATCTCTAGCAATTGCCTCCTCAGAAACTTCCTGAGTCACTACTGTTTTTATAGATTCCTATTTCAGGCACTACCATATCCATTCCTCATTTATACCACAGGGTCTTCCCTCTACTCCTGTCTTTCTCCTAATGAAAAATACTGCTCTGTTCATTTGTTCTTTGGTTGGAACTACCTTACATGACTGATCAGACTTGCTGTCCTTCAGTGTACCTTGTCTATGTCGTCCTTTCTGAGGTGAGCAAAAGGAGAGAAACTGGAACCTGAGCACACCATTGTTTATACTGTAGGACAATGGTATTTTTTATTTTATTCTTTTTCTTTCTTCAAACTGTTTAACTGTTTAACTGTTTAACTTGCTTTTGGGCTGCTCCTGCACCAAACTGACATTTTCATAAATATCTGTAGTCTAACCCTATCATTGTATGTGTTAACAAAACATAATTCACTCTCCTTTTCTAGTCCTGCGTGTCATTTCACATGTGTCTGAAATAACAACTAAAACCCATTACCTGGCCAGAATGTGAACTGACCTCGAGAGTCAGGTGTCTTATTACCTGTTATCTTATTACTCTATGTGATGAATATTGTTTAAAAAATGGGGGTTGCCTCACTTTTTGACTTCTTTTCTACTTCATTTGCGTTTGTACAAGCAAGTACGAGCACAAGTATTTTTTAGACTTCTGTAAACATTTACTTCTACCCTTCTCTTGTTTCCTAGCTGTTTATCTCCATGTGAGCCTTTCCTCTATCTCTCCTTAAGTTTGCTAGTGAAATTAAGCAGAGGAGTTACACAAAGACACTGAATCTTATTGTGCCAATTTTAATACAGTGTTTAAAGCAGAATTTTAAGACTGAAATGACACCAAAATTTAGGATGGGCAATTAACATTTTTAATGCTAGCAAATTTAGACATGGATTAAAGAAAAATTGCATTTCATCTGACATAAAAATGAAGTTCTTAAAGTTTGGAAATTGTACTGTGGAAGTTGCAAAACAGTCTGTTAAAATACTAAAAGATTAATATGGTGGAACTTAGACCAGTGTAGAAGAGACACAGACAAGAGAAAATGTTGTCAGGGAGCTGTTGGGTTTAGGAGGAGCAGGCTGTAAGGGGAGAGAGAAAAGCTACAGTTATGCACTTCAGAAGAGTGTAGGAGGACAATTTAATTAAGGAAGTTCAGAAGATATGTCTGCAGTTGAACAAGTGAAGAACATGCCTGGTAACTGGGGTCATCAAATCACTTTGCAAAGAAACATTATTAAAGTAAAAATGCATGAAAATACTTCAAAAGAGAGGAATCAATTTCCACTTCTAATAATGGAGGTATCTTCAAATTTGGGAAGTGAGAGAAATTACAAAAGTGGTTATGAAATAAAAGAGAAGCAAAATAAGATTTGTAAGTGATTCATACTTTACAGTGTTGGTCAATCCCTATTTTGCCACAACAGGGAGGAACAACAATGTATTCATGACAGGGTTGTCACTAAGCCTGCTGTACTAAGCTGTATAAAACTGAAGATTTCAAGTTCTACAGGTAGCCCAGGCTTACCTGTAGGACTTTGAATTTCTGGCACACACATCCCTCCAGGGAGAAAGAACAAAAGGTGTTGAAGGACAAGAATTTGATGAGAAGGAAGAAGTTGTTCTTGCTTAGTGTGTGCACAGGCGGAGGAGCTCAGATGCTCTGGTTCTGTGGTTGGAGGACACTACTGACAGCACTGGCAAGGAGATTGACGGGTCAGAATGGGAACGAATTGAGGAGTGAAGGGACCAAAAGAAGGAGCACTGGGGCTCCGTGGTTGTTCACTGACCAGTGTGACCTAAGATTTAGCCCCACATGTTCTTATGTATGTACTATATACATATATAGAACATATACACGTATTGTGTGTAATACAGATGGATTGTTACAGATACATAGTCTGTACAAGAGCTGTATATATATTATATACTGATCTCTATACACATATGTATGTATGTACTGTAAGATACAATTAATAGAACTGAATGACAGAGTATCTCATTAACAAACAAACAAACAAACAAACAAGCCAACATTTCCTTGAATGGGGGGTGAATAAAATGAAGGAGAAAGGGAATGACTAAGGGCAAGTGTGCGGAAAGGTGTGAGAGAAGCTTCAATTTGCCAGTTTGTCCTGGACTCTGATCTATTGGTGAAGAGAATGGTGCACTGCATTAGTGGAATTCAGTTGCTTCTTGCTGAACTTTGAGTTCAGCTCTTCTACAAACACTTGGGTAAAGGCCCTAGAAGTAGACATTCCGTTTGAAAATTCCTGAAATGTTTAGTTGAATGTGATTTGCAGTTTTATGCTCTCCTATGTTTCAAATGGCTTCGTTCTTTATAAAGAAAATTGTGTTAATGTTTCATAACGAACCACTAAGAGCTGCTATATAGAGAAATCTGTGGTTTAGGGCTTACCACTCTTAAATCTTACCTTGAGACTCCTCTTTTCAGTAGTTCACACACCACTTTAAACTAGACATGATATAGTATGGGTCTACAACATATTAGAGCATAATATCCTTTTGAAACAATTCTGTACCATCTTATCAGCACCATGCCTACTTGTTTTTCCTAGATACATGTGCATGCTGCTGGAAGAGCTATTTGTCTTCTCAAACTAAGTCACTGTCCTCTGACTCACCGTAATCGCAATGGAAGTTGGAGTACAGTAGAATGTTGTAAAGAATATAATTTCAGATTTTGATCCGTCTTGTCCTGTTTGGGTTTCCCATTAAATTCACTAACTGCCCCTGACACAGCTTATCGCTCTTGCTGCCCGGTCCCAGGCGGTGCGAGACGACAAAGACAAGCGTGTGAAGAAGATTTGCTCTCAGCAGCCACCAAGCCCGGGATGAGAGGGAAGCCATGGCACCCTCCCTCACCTGCGGGGCCGCGCCCAGGCTGCCCCCGGCCCGAATCGCGCCGGCAGCCAGAGCAGGAGGGACGAGCCTGTCCTCCCTCCCGGCCGCTGGCCCTGCCCGCCGGGAAGCCGCTGTCCCCGCACCAAGGGAGGCAAGAGGCGCCCGGGGAAGGCAATCGCCACCCACCTTCTCCAGGGTCCACTGTGCTCCGGCGTCCCTGCCGAGCGCCGGGGGCAGGCAGGCGGCGAGGCACAGCGCCCCGAGCAGCCGGGCAGCGACCCCCGCCATCCCCTGCCTGCGCCTCGCCGAGTGCCGGGCTGCCAGCGGAGAGCCGGGGCTGTGCCCGCGGAGGCGGAGGAGGGACGGAGGCACGGAGGGAGGAGGCTGCCGCAGCCGCAGCGCTGCCCGTCTCTCTGTCAGCCCGCGCTCCCCCGAGCCCAGCTCGGCCCGGCCGCACGTCAGCGCTGCCGCCGCCCCGGCCCCCTCCCCTCTGCCTCCTCCCCCGGCCGCCGGGCCGCGACGGCGGCGCGGGCACTCGTGATTCCCGCCGTGGGAAAAGCCGGAGCCTGCGGCTTTCCCCTGAAAGCCGGTTTTGTGCTCCGAGGGGCAGCTCCGGGATGGGCTGCGGCGCGGGGGCCCGCGTGATCTGGTCGCCCTCGGGCCCCGGTGGGAGCTCCCGCCGCTGGGATCAGGGAGGGCCCTGCTGGGAACCGGCCGGGAGCAGCGCCCGTGCCTGATGGAAGCTCGGAGCGGCTGCTCCTGAAGGGTGTGACGGCAAAGACCGACAGAATCGCAAAGGGGTTTAGTTTATTATTCTATAAGGTCTTCTTATGATCTTTTTCAGGCCTGAAACAACAATACCTGCTAAAATGAAAATCCACTCTTCGGGCGTTTTAAATTCTGTAATTATAGTATCAACCAACAACGAAGCTGTGGTGAAGCAGTGTTTTGCAATACATCAATTTAAATTATTAAACCAAAGATACAAGTTTCTGAGCTCCTGATCTCTTCTTTAGGTCATTTGAGGTGGTATTTTGCAGTACACCAATTTAAATTATTAAACCAAAGATACAAGTTTCTGAGCTCCTGATCTCTTCTTTAGGTCATTTGAGGCGGTATTTTGCAGTACACCAATTTAAATTATTAAACCAAAGATACAAGTTTCTGAGCTCCCGATCTCTTCTTTAGGTCATTTGACATCACTGTTCTCGCTCTAGGATGTTGTAGAAAACATCTGACCATTCTGCATCACACATACTCCATTTAAAGTCTCCGATTTTTATATATGTCTTAAAGTTCAGGCTTAATGTCAAAACAAATTAAAAGAAAAAAAGACGAAGAAAGGAAGAAGGGAAGCAGCAGTAGTGATCATTTTGCTGCTCATCTGCCTTGTACTGGAAAGCCACATCCTAGTAACTGTAGCTTTGCAAGTATTCAAAGTGCCCGCAAGGGTGATGCTAGAGAAATGGAGCAATTTGTGATTTGCAGATTGTTGTTTCAGATTTCACAGATTTCCTAGAAAAGCTGGTGGATCTGCCACCCGGCATAGAGATGGCATCTCTGGTGGTGATAGCTTTACTACAGCTGCAGTGTCCTTCTAGCCGATACTGAGAATATGGCTGTATCAAATTTTTTTCATATATGGGAAAACAAAGAGTTAATTTAAATTGGTGCCTCTTTTTTTCATTCGTGAAAGTCCCCACATTGCTTTGTTAGGAAATTGTTCCAAACTCACAGCCAAGTCACTGGTTAATAGGGAGAACTGGGCAATCTTTTGATTACCAAGAAAAATCAGCGTGGTTGACAGATTTTCAGACAAAAGCCCCAGCATGTCAGAGATCAAGTCATGGGAAATTAGTCTAAATCCAGCTACCAAGATGATGGTGATCCCAACAGAACTACACAACGGAACAAAAATCTGTTGCCCCTCCATGAGATTTCCTGTGGTTGACTATGCAATCCAGATGCTGGACAGAATTTCTGGGTGATGTGCCAGGGTTCTCATACAATTTAGCAGAAAAGAAAATAAATACAATAGCTATAGGAGAAATCTGACAAGGATATAAACTTGAGTTAGGACTAGCTAACACTACGTTCCCCTAAGGGATTGTGGTTGCTCTGAGGGTTACAATTATTTGAGAAATTACAAATTTGGAAAGTGTAAAGTCAGACTGAGGCAGTGTTAATATCACCTACATGGGAAACACACATAAAAACGTAAGTGCTGGACCAGATGTGTAGAGAGATTAAATAGGATTTTTAAGGGCATTACTTTCAAAATTTGGAGTGGAGATGTCCCCTCCCATAACCACCCCAGGAAGTTCTGTGTCTATAAAGAAGACTGAGGGAAAAAAAAAAAAAAAAAAAGAATCCATGTAACAGAAATCAGAACACTTCACAACTGAAAACAGAATTATGTAACTATTTTAAATATGCACACTTTAAAAAAAAAATAGTCAAAGGTGATGGACATTTTGTTTATCCAGGGATTAATAAAGGAAAATTGTGCTGTTTAGTCCTGCTCCATACCACCTAATAATGTGTCAACAAATTGCTTAGTGGTCAGCTGTACTGTTATATACATCTTAAATATTTGGACTATTACTCTGAAAAATCAAATAGATGTAATGAGATATCATCTAGAGGGGGGGGAAAAAAAGGGTAGTTTATTTAGTAAGGGTAGTTTAGTTGGGGAGAAAAGCCTAGGCAATCTGTGTATGATCTGTACGTCGTCCCTTGCTGTGCCCAGGAAGTGACAGCTGGTGTGACAGTGCCATCTACTGAAGTCCCGATGGACAGGCGATGGAGGCACCGCTGTCAAAACCTTTTCCTTCTGCTGGCCCTCCAACACGCCAGCATTTCAGCCAAGCCGCCCCTGGGAAGCTGAGGCCGTGTGCTCCGTCACTGCCTTGGCTATTAACTGGAGCAATGCACTGCCCAGTGCTGCGGGCTTAATGCACGCCAGTGCTCTCCAGAAGGGGAACTCCTGCACCTTCCACCGTTCTAAAGACAGTTTCAATGCTCAGCTCTTCTGGCTGGCAGGCCCGTGGCAGGGAGAGCAGAGCAAGCGTGGTTTGCTGTGGTTTGAATCCACATAATAAAAAGTAATTTCCAATGCAGAAGGTTGGATGGGGGTCGGAGCAACCCAGGCTAGTGGAGGATGTCCCTGCCTACAGCAGGGTTTGGAACTTGCTGGTCCCTAAGGCCCCTTCCAAACCAAGCCCCTCTGAGATTTTATAACTTGAGCCTGAGCTACGGCTGATTTGCCAACAGCAGTACGGCAGCAGATGCACTCTGAGAGCCTCAGAATTCAGCAGCCTGGGCTGCTGCAGGCTCAGAAATCCATCAGCAGCTCTCCCAGCCCAGAGGGAAAGGGTGCGGGGCTGATGGCCACAGAGAAGCACAGGGGCCTGCAGGTGCCCAGTGCTCACTTGTGGGCTTGAGCTGCTGCTGCTCATCTCGGTTAGCTCATCCATGGATCATCTCTGGGGGGCTTGGAACAACCTCTATCAGGCTGTGGAAGCACCCCACTTGGTGATTCAGGTTAAAGAGACCCTGTTTCCATGTGCTGATGACAGACACAAAGCTTTAATAAGTGAAGAAGTGTGAAATGTGTTAGGTTTACCCTAAACACTTATTTTGGAGCCAATACAGTAGAATTATATCTATTATATGAATGAGACTACCCATCTAGCAGATGCAAGGATCTGTGAGGTCATTCCTTAAACTAGTGGGGGGTAAGTGAATTCCAAAACTCAATTACCTATAAGTTATAATTAAAATATATATTTTATTTAATTAAAAAAAAATGTTACAAATATGTGTTTATACTGAGATAAATTTTGATTCCATGTTTTTTAAGTTTACACGAAGCTTTTCATTGGTTTGTTGGAGGTTGATTTTGGGACAAAGTTCAGCTAAGGGCTCAAACCAAGACGATGAGGTAATTCAGAGACATACCCACATTTCAGGATTTTATCCAAACCAAACCTGAAATCCTACCTTTTTTTCAGTTCCCTTATGGGAGAGGTTGAGTTGAGAGAGTGAGAGAGAAAAGAGACAATGAACTGAAAAAAAAAACCCAGCAAAAGCATTTGTATATTTTGTCCATAGAGATATTGCTTCCTCTTTTTGCAGACATTTGCTGCAGATCTTGCAGATCCTAAATGAGGGCCTTTGCTATGCAACATCAGTGTCAAAAGCAGTGAAAAATAATCATGGCAGCATGTGCTAATGGAATTTCTCAGGCAAATGCACCAGTAAAGTCTCCCACGACATTGCCTTGAAAATGAAAATATTCAAAACATTAGATTGGTGAATAGAAATGAATATATTATGTATCTATTTTCAGATACGAAATATCCAAATGCTAGAGATACTATTTTCAAACTGGAAGAACTTGATGCATTTTTAGAGTTATAAAACAGTTCCAAATGCAGTTTGTTTCTATAGACCTTGTGGTCCACACAGAAAACCAGTTTCTTGTTTATAAAAGCAAATAAATACAATTAAAGTTGCCCATTTCCAAGTATCTTGTAGATGTAAGAGTGAGTGATTTGTAAAGCATAGCTGGGTTCAGCGAGGAAAGCTGAACTGTGAAAACAAGCTAACCATCTGAGGGAATGATGTGGGCTCAGAAAAAAAATGAAGAACATTGATGAAATCCACATGAAATCACTAATTATGGTAGTCATAAAAATAACAAACCAGAATGCTTGCCCTGTCAGTTACTGCAGCCAGGGCTAATGCTGTCATGCAGACCCAGCTGTGCATATGCACAGATATATATGTGCTGCTCCACACACAGATACTGAATGCAGAGCTGCTTTCAGAAGTGTTTCACACATCTTTACAACAGAGATCTTTAAAAAACAGAGCACGGATTGGATGCTTCAGCAATATTTGTTTAATAGAAGGTAACACCAAACAAGTACTTGCAGCAGTTAGGTTTATTTTGGCTGATGCTGTCCAGTGTTCTGTAATAAATTGATTTTAACTAATCCATCTTCTGTTCTGATTTATGAAAAAGCAGCTATTACAGCTTAGGGCAGCAAATTAAATGGCACCAACCCTATTGGATGGTATAAAGCTGAGCTTCTTTACAAAGAAATATAATCGTTGCCCAATGACTGTGGTAATACCTAATGTCCATCTGGTGTCGTCCATAAACTGCTATTTTAAGGGCTGCTAGTCAAAATGTGAGAAGCTTGCTGCACTTTAAATAGAGTAGAGTATGACTCCTTGCTGTGCTAAGCATCAGAAATCATGTTTATGGAGGCAAGCTCCGTGTTTACAGTGGTGGCGTGTGGGAGTCCCACTTCAGAGGAAAAAGGAAACGAAGATTGCTCAGTTATCTGGTGCAGAGCTTTGGCAAGAACATCCTCTATTCATGGAATAGCCTTCATTAAAAAGTCCCAGGGTGGTTTTTGGCATTCAAAACCAGTTAAAAGCAGAATCAACCATTAACTGCTACATTTTTAGTTTAAAGTACTTCCAGATTTTGACAAGAAGCAGCGGGCTAATTATTTATCAAATAAAATGGCTCCAGTCAGTGCAGAGAGCTCGTTACACTCTCTATCAGCTGCACTGTGTAAAGGTTTGATGCAAAATAGGGTGAAGAAAGCGGAAAGACTCCCCTCAGCTTCAGTGGGTTTTGGGCCAGGCCTCAGGAGCGCAAGATGAAGGAAATGAGAAACGTACGTTACAAACAGAGCTATAAATGACAAGGCACTAATCTGCTGCTCCATCTGTGTCTCGCTGAGCTGAGGATTACAAGCCTTTGAATCTGACAGTTTGCCTTTTCAAGGTGTTTTCGGTCTGCTATAACACTTCAGCAACTTCCTATGGTAATGGATATCATTTTAAGACTTGTACACAGAAACTGAATCCAAATTCAAGAAGGAAGATTATGGGTTGTCTTTCAACAGGGAGCTTTAGGGCTGGAGGGAGGTTTCGGAGGCAGTTTTGCCTTGCACCCGTTTTATTTGGTACTTCAGCTCACTTTTTTTTTGCTAAATATCTTGCGTGCGGGTATTTGCTGCTGATGCCAAGAATGGCATCATTAACGCAGGGCAGAAGATGGGATTTGGGTGAATCAGAGCGTTAGAAGCGGGGGCTGAAACGCAGCAGGAGACGGACAGAGCCATGGTGAAAAGGGCGTGGAGAACTTCTTGTTTCTTGCACACACATCGGTGGGGGCTAGCGGGAGCCTGAAAGCCACTTCCAGCTCGCAGGTCAGCGCGGCCACGGAAAAGACCAGCGCGATGCCGTGACACACTAGGTCAAGTATTTCCTGTGCAGCGACGGAGGGCCTGCCCGGCCCGGGGGACATCCCCGCGGGGCTGCGCCATCCCCGTCCCGGCGAGGTGAGGCGGGAGCGGCGGGGACAGAGAGCCGGGCTGCGGCTGTCCCGGCCGCCGGAGCGGGGGGGCGCGGGCAGGGCGGGGGCGCTGCCCAAACCCGCGCTGGCCGCCGCTGTGGCACCGCAGCCGGCGGGTGCGAGCTGGCGCGGCCCCAGGGCTCGGCACGGCTGGAGAGGCGAGGCCAGGGCGGCGGCGGGGCGGCGGCTGCAGCTCGGAGCGCAGGGCTCCGCGGCCGTGGCCATCCCGTCCCGTCCCGTCCCGCGGTAGCGGCTCGGGGCTGCGCCCGCCACGGCCGAGGAAAACTAACGGAAACTCTTTCGGCGAGCCCTGCGCGTGCGCCGCCGCGCGCGCTGAGCCCCCCGCCCGCGCGGGGCACGCCGGGGCTCGTGGTTCGCCCCGGCCGGGCGGCCCGCAGCAGGACGCGGCCGCAGAACTACGGCTCCCGGCAGCCCCCGCGGCACAGCCCCGTCCCGTCCCGTCCCGGGCGGCTCTGGTGTGTGTGCGGGGAGCCGCGGGGCTGGAGATGCGCGAGCGCCCGTTCCGGCCCGGGGCAGCGGGGCCGCAGGTGAGCGCGGCGGGGCCGGGGCGCCGCTGCCGCCGCTGTGGGCAGGAGCCGCCGCGGGGCCGCGGTGCGTGTTGGGGTGGGGGTGGGTGTGTGTGTGTACGGGGGTCGGGGCCGCCGCCGCCGCCGCGCCGGGGAAGGGCGGGGGCGGACTCGAAAAGTTCCTGCCGCTGCTGGCGGCGGGAGCGGCCGCCGAGCCCGGCACGGGCCGTGCCCCGGGGGAGCGCCGGGCGGCCCCCGCGGGGGGAAAGCGCCGCGGCGGCAGCTCCGCCCTGGGTGCCCCGGGGTGGGGGTGCCGGGCTGAGGCCACATCATCTCCGGAGATGGTGCCGGCGGGGGCGGGTCGCGCAGCGGGGATTTAAACCCGGGAGGGACGGGCGGCCGCCGGCTCCAGCCCGGACGGGGCTGCGTGAGCCGCGGCAGGCAGGACGCGTCCCGCCGCTCCCCCCGGCAGCCGTGGCGGGGAGCTGCCGTCTGTCCCTCCCGGCGGGAACGGCCCCCACGGCGGTAAGAACTGCGAGGAGAGCCGCCTGCAGCGGGGCTCGGCGTCCGCGCCTGGCCTCGCAGCGGGGTGGAAGGGCGGGTTAAAGGCCAGGTGTTGGGGAAGCTGCCCGGGAGCCGCTTGGTTTGGGGCAGCAGGAACG
This sequence comes from Monarcha castaneiventris obscurior, assembly GCA_026261815.1. Taxonomy (NCBI): domain Eukaryota; kingdom Metazoa; phylum Chordata; class Aves; order Passeriformes; family Monarchidae; genus Monarcha; species Monarcha castaneiventris. The sequence goes on from JAMPIT010000161.1 coordinate 3,075,186, forward strand.
GGAGGCACAGCGCTTCTGGCTGCGAGCTGGGCAGCAGGGGAAAGGGACAGAGGGGCTCCTTTCGTAGCCCCTGTGCCTCTCTGCTTTTGGACGGGTGGGGTTTTCTTCGCATAAATAAAAATGCAGAATTGTACACTGCATGTAAATTTCAACATTTGATTCTTCTGAACATCAATTATTTGATGTTCGGAAGAACTCTATCCTCACTACAAAGCGAGCAGTTTCTATGGCTTTCCTTTCATAGAAAGATCCATTCTTTCCTACTAAGTAGCAAAAATAAACTTCTTCAAAGGCTTGTATGCAAATACACGTGGTATCAAAAGGCTTTGTCAATGCAAAAGCATCGTGCTTTTGGTAAATATAATTAGCGTTCTAATTAGGCAGTTGTAGGTGAGCTTTCACAGGGTGTTTTCACTGTCTAAATTAAACTTGCTTACTAGACTCATTAATCTTCTCACATCATAAGGCTTTTTTGTTCTCTATTATATTAGTTAGGCATTGTTTTTTGTAATTCAAATCCACCCCTAAGGCTTCGTATTTGCTGTCTCTGGTATCTGTGGGAGGTGAGGGAGAGGAAAGCAGTATGTAGAAAACAAGAACAAGTCATCTTCCAGCAAACTTGAAAGCACTGTGAAGCTCCTCCCTTGAGAAAGGTGCTTCAGTGTTACTGTTGCCGTCCTTATTCTTACTATTCATTGCTTTCATCTGTATCGTGTTTAGCATGTTCTTTAAGGCAGAAGTTTCTTTTCAGGTGTCGTTGCTAAATGCCTCGCAAGTCTTGTGTGTTTTGGAGACAAAAGTTTCTAGATACCTGTGCTGAAAATCCACAAAGTATCAATTTGTTCTCTCTTCCAGAGCCCCTGTTAGGAATTTTTATTGCAGTACCAAGAGCTTATTTTCCTTCCAGTGCTGCAATTTGTGTACCTCTCTTCCCTTATCTACCTTTCAGAATACAATGGCAGTGGGATTTTGAGCTATCACACTGGTAAATACCAGGAGTGCACAGTGTATTAAATGGACTGTTTTAGCAATTCTCAGCCTTATTTCTGGGAAGGACAGCTTCTACTGTGTGCAGTAAGGTGTAGCACTTCTTTTCTGAAATTTCATTGCAAGAGTAATACTCTTTCTTAGATTTTTTTTTTTTTTTACATTAGGGAAGGAAAAATGCGTAAGCTTACTGATTTTGGTATCCTATATGGATCAATGCTCCTTAAAAACTGTTAGCAATATGTAGTATCTATGTATTTGAACCACTTTTGCATTCATGGAAAACTTTTCCTATGGCAGAAGTTGCATGGGGAATCTAGAAATTATTCTCTTCAAACATTTCAGGTGCTCATGAAATATTCAATCAGGTAGCATAGCATCTTGTAACAAGTATCTTGAGCCCATGCTCATGAAATTATTTTCAAAGGTTGTAGCAGACTTGCTTTTCTAATCAGACGTGTGAGTGTTAAATGATTTAATTTTTTTTTCCAAAGGAACTGATGCTCAATGGTATGCTCTGCATATCTTCCTATAGTTAGAGTTTGTGCAAGTCATTCTTCAGTGTTCTTGAATGACAGTATTGAAGTGATATCTTGAGTACATGCTGCTGCATAGAGTTTGAGTTTTTATCTTGTATTTTTTTTTTTTTACATTTCTAAGCATTTAATGAATTTCATTCCCTACCCACCAGCTTCTCAATATAGATGTACAGAGCGGAGCTGTGTTCTACTGTTCCCTCCCCCTACATTTTTTGTGTTTTTCCTCTTAAGTGCGAAGTGCTTTGCTCTGCTAAACTATTGTTGATTAGAAGTTGTGGTAGCATATTGGTCAGTGCTAGATTTGAGTTTTCTTGTGTATCATACAGTGGGAAAGCAGTTAAGTTCAACTTACAAGTACAAAATGCTTCTAATGTAATATATTTGAGTAAAAGGAGTTGGTATCCTGCTGCATAAAAGTAGAGTGGTTATGACATGGGTATGCGACTTTATGCATTTCATGTGAAATAACAGCTTTATGTTTTCCCCTACAGGGAGAGTACAACGTTTCAAAATGCTGGAGATTATCTGGGTGATGCTAGAGATTACATTTAATGTGATTGTGTCTTCAGACATTCTGTTCCTGCATTTCATGAGATAAAATATTTTATAAAAATGAAATCAGATATCTTCATTGGTCTTCAAGTTCACTTTGTCCTGTGAATTCAGAGAAGACTTTCTGAACGAGGAATAGATTCATCACATACGTGGATTTCTGTTGTTGCTCGAGGATACACTTTTTTTTTCATCATAAAACGCTATCTGCGTGAAGATGATTCTTCATTTAAGATATGGTCTGTGTAACTAGGTGAATGAAGATACTTTTAATGAATGATCAACATCTATTTCCATCTGTTTCTTCAGCTTTTGTTTTTTAATAAAAATGAAGGACAAGTATAAAACATCAGAGCTGATGTGTTTCTGTGAGGCCTTTATGTAAGCCTCTGTGTCTGGATGTGGTGCTAAAGGACAGGCAATCTGCTTTTGATCAGCTGATTGTAACTGCAGAAAGAGAACCTTTAATTTAAAGTAACTTGCAGCTGTAATTATTGCACTTTTTGGCTTGCACCGAATGAAAGGGAAATTTAAGTTTTACTGGTCAGGAGCATTTTACTGAACTAAGAAAGGGAAACTTCCATTATCCTTGTTTTCATTTCAAACCAAGAACTGATAACGTATTTTTCTTAGAATTTGACTACTAGGGAGATCTCGGCAGAGTAAAGCAAGTCAGATGTCAGCAAACGACTCTTCTCCCCCATCCTTACAGAAGTTTTCCCCACCTACTTGCCATGCTGCTGCAGCACAGACCCCAACTTTGTCTTCGAGTCCCCAGTCGGGGCTCTCCAGTCGACTCTCCAATGGCAGTTTCAGTACCCAGAGCCTCACCAACTCCCGAGGCTCCATGCATGGGATCTCCTTCCTTCTGCAGATTGGTCTCACCCGAGAGACTGTTACCATTGAAGCTCAGGACCTGTCCCTCTCTGCTGTTAAAGACCTCGTGTGCTCAATAGTTTACCAGAAGGTATGGTATTGATGGTACCATGTTCTGCTGATGGCAACACTTGTTTGGTAACAGGCTGTTTAATAATAGCAGCTGAGATATGCCAAGAGTTTGGTACAGTGACAAAGATCTGTGTTAGGTATTTGCAGTTAGGCACAAAGAAATTTTGGTAACTTTAAAGGGAGAAACTTTTAATTCAGAAGGATTAAACCCTCTTCCTTTCTCGCTTGTGAAATCTAGTAAAAGAAGATGCAGTTTTAAATTTTCTGCAAGAATGACTTTTCACAATATGGACAGTTTTTTCCTTTCAGCTATTGACACTGATTCCCTGGGTTTTTACTAGCTTATGCTTACTACTTTTGAGGAATATTCTTGGATCTGTATAGCCAGCCATAGTGAAAGGACTGGTTTTGGCTACAGACATGCATTGCAGGGCTGAAGACTTGATACAAACTTTACTTTTTTGCTTCTAGTTAATAATTAAAAATCCCACCATTATTAGATAGCTAATAATGTGCTAGTATTGTTTTCCTGTATACTGAATACATGTGTTGCTCTTATATATCAAAAAAATTTGTGTTAAGAGGGGGTTGACCAAGAAATAAAAGAACCTTAGTGTGCTTTTCCATTGTGTCTTTGCTACCCTGTTGCAAATTCTGTCTCTCTAGGAAGGAAATAACTCTGATCTTGCTGGTTTTGCATCCAAATTTTATCTTTATTTAGGCTAGGAAGGTTAGATCCTAGTAAGCAGCCTGAAAAGAAATTAAGAGTATTTCATAAAATAAGAAATAATTGGTCTTTTCCATCAAGGTCAGGTGTGGTGAGAGGGAGGGAATTGAAGGCAGATTATTTTGTAGGGAATTATCTCCGTGGTTTTCGTTGTTGTAATTGGTATTTATTGTTGGTTAGTTTTATTATATGATTCTTTTTCACCTGGTAGCCTGAAAAAACATGAGCACATTATACGTTATTTGCATATGCTTGTGTATCTTTTTTTTCCCCATCTCATAACTTACTGCATCTTTTATATTTTTACAAACTAGTTGTCAAGCAAGCCAATTTCATAATAACTTCCAAAATGTAGTTGGGCATGTTAGTTCCTTTCTGAAGAGACAAGTTATTTGGGTCAATTTCTATTTTTCATGTACCGTGCATGTTAGGTGTACCTTTACGCAGCCATTTTAGGGGCTGCTTTTTCTTTCTGTATCAGCTCCTTCTCTTTACATCTGCGTGTTTCCTGTCTTCCACCTTAAAGAAAGATGAAAACAAGTACATTCACACTTACTTTTCTTTTTCCCTTTCTGTGTTTTTGGCAGGCTCAGCTGAAAGTTTAGCTTGAGGTCTTGTTATAGCTCAAGCATCTTACATGCTGAGCCTAATCTTCTGCAAAACTGATGAGGATTTCATGATCAGTTTTCCTTTTTGTCTGGCTTTGCTGCAGCTCTCCTGCAGCTGACGCTGCCAGTAAGTGACTGCTCAGTGAAAACATGTTTGCAGGCAACAAACTGATCAGGAAACAACCTCAAGTGTGGTGGATTCATCTTTCATAAGTAGTTTTGCAGCTAGTGCGCGAGTGGCAGTATTCTCCCTGTACTCTCTGTTTGACAGCAATGTGTCCTGCCTTGACTTTTTTTCCCTTAGATCTGGTGACTGTTGCAAGACTGTTAAATATTCTAGGATTAGTATATACCTAATGTAAAAATTGTGAACTGTGCTCTTGTCTGTAGTCATGCGGATGGTTGCCTGTTTTTTCCAGTTGAAAGCTTTGAAGCTTACTTGGGGGCTTGAACCACCTGCCTGTGTTTGAAGCTACAATTATGGTATCAAAATGTTGGTTAGGATTCTGCTTTTCTGTGTTTTCTGCTTCAGACACTGGTGTTCAATGTAGTTCATTCAGGTTTTGCAGAAGCATAATTAGAAGCAGCATCAGCAGAACTGAAACTAAAGAGGCATGTGTCTGCAAGGAGAGCGAGATGAGTAATGCAAATATTTGGTGTGTCTCTTAGCTCTATTGCAGATGTTCTAAACATCAGGAGATCTTTTTAAGTGTTTCTCTTCAGTTTTTTTTCAAGTTTAAAGTTAAGTTTAAACTTAACTGTGGGCACTGTGCTAGGGTTATTGTGTATTGGCATGCTTAATAGCCATCTTCAGAAAACCCAAACTTTAGACTTTATAGGGATGCTTCAAAAAAAAATTCTTGCCTATGGTCTCCAGTACATTCATGGTCTTCTCTGTTCATTCCTTATCTAGGTTGCTGTGTATTAAAGTATCAGACATGCAGTTCTCAGGGGCAGTCTGAAGAGGAACCTAAGCATGGGCACATATGGCTGCTGGAGCAGAGGGACAGTGTTTAGAAGCAGAAAAACTTGTAGCAGGTAGACAGCGTGTGTCCTTGCACAATGATCAGATATTACAGAGGCAAGTTCTTAATCCTGTTCTGTGTTGGAATACTGTTTCTTCATTCCTCACATGAGAGGACATGAAGTAGAACAAAGGGATTACTGATTTAAAACTAGAAACTCGCATGTGGTGATGTTCCACTGCCTGCAAACGGAGAATTATGTAGGACAGCATGCTATAAATGCTGTATTCTATCTTAGTTAATTTTATTCTGGTTAATAGCTATATATGAAAAACATTTGATTACTGTAGTGTTACTTGTGTAGAATAAGTATCTGCAAGGTATCTTGTAACTTTTTCAGTAAACTTATGAATCTTTACTTTCATGTTTCTGCAACTTCTCTGTCTTTTTTGGTCCACAGACCTGTCCTTCATCGTTTTCACTTTCAGTCATACTCAGCATTCTCCTTCTTTATATATATTTCCTCTGATGCCTTTGTTACATTTTGCTCTGAAATAGACCAACTGCTCCCCTACCTTAGAATGTTTGCCTGAAATTCTCATGATCCTTCAGCCGTTGCATTCTTTTTGATTGAGAACTGATGCAGTATTTACCTATGCAATCTGTTGCTTACTTTTCCCACCTAGTTTTTCTACTTGACTGAACCCACCCAAAGTCACCATTTAGCAAAATCAAAGGGGTATTTCTTTTGTCTTCCTGGCTAGATTCCTCTTCTGTATTTTCATTGCATTACAAGGATCATATTGCAATCCATCCATTTTACAAATGGATCTCTACAACTCTTACAGTAACAACTTGAGTGTAATAAATAAGTAATAGTACTGCAACCAATGTTCTGGGTTTTTCTTCAGGTTAAGCTTGTAATAGTTCATGGTGTTTATTTTTGAAAGGCTCAAATCTATTTTCCTCCTGCTCTGCCTTCTTGTCTTGTCAACTGTTTTCTTCATATGAGCTAAATAGTGCGGAGACTTAGCAAGAGTTGAGGCATGAGAAGCAAACCTGCTTGTGAGAAGGTGGGAGCTGGGGAGTTGTTGGGGGTGCAGAGGTGTTATATTTGGGGCAGATTAGCATTTCCAGCATGGTAGTAGGTTTGTATGCTGGAAAACCTAGCCAAGCAGTAGTCCAAGTATGTCTGTATTGAGGCATCTGGTGGGGGAAAGATCTCCTGCAGCATGTTTGAAGCTAATTGTCTGTGTGATAATGTGATTTGGCACGTGATTCTAAAGAGTGGGAGTGAATAGCTGGGTAGGGATGCAGGATAATAGAATGGATGACTTCAGTGAACGAAGAGACTTTCCAATGGTGTTTTGGACCATTAGACTTTGGAATTAACTTCCAGCGGTTTGAAGCATTTGTTTTGAGTTATGACGGGTCATGAGATATTGGACCTTGAAACAATATCCGCCTACACTTTTCCCTAGTGTGAATTTTTGGCGACTAGTCCAGAACTTTGTAAAGTAACTCCTGGAACTTGAAGTAAAGGGATTTTTCAGTTACTGCCAAGACAGAAAGAAGCCTCAGTTGTGTTTCGCTCAGCAATGCTGACTGCTGTATGTTGGTTGAGTTCTTCTGGATCAAAAAGACCATGTAATGCACTCTCAATTAAAGCTAGATATGCTGTTATACTTACAATATGAGTGTGCTAGAGAGCACCATTGGTTTTTCCTCAGTGTAACTGCAATTATGCAATAGTTGTATTATTTGTGCTAGTACGACCCAAGTATTAAGAACTGCATATATTCTTCATGTAAGTTGATGATATTGGTATACCAGAGATTAATTTTGGCACAGTCTAGTGCATACGTAGACTTCCCACAAGTGATTTCCTGTCTCTAGATGCTCTTTTGGAACTGTTAAGACTGGGAACAGTCATCTTTTTGCTTTTAGGAAACTTAGTAATACTGGGATTAGCAGTTTATGTGTTCTGAGTAACTGTGCAGATACTTTAGGCTTTTATGCAGGAAAGTAATAGCTGTATAATCCCGTAAGATAAAACAGGCTTTAAAAAATTCTGCTTTGAGTTTTGTTTTCAAGTTTACATTATGAGCTCTTAACACTTCAAAGGAACTGGGTAATGTTCTTCCTTAACAGCTTCATGTAACTGAGCGTAAGGAAAGCTATAAAAGCTGTACTTTGCTGCAGTACAAGAGAGAAGAATTTGGTAGTGTACAACTTGAACATAGTTCAGCTATTGAACATAGTTTAAGCTTTGCATAAAAATTCTGTTAAAAGATACCCCTTGAAATAAAACCCCTGTTAATTGATGAGGTTATTCTTGGCCAGCAGTGTGCACATAGCCTTCTGGCCAAGGTGCTAGCAAGGAATGCTGTATTCCCGAATGGACTGGGGAGCGGAAGAGAGAGCAGGGCGCTGCACGCCTGTAAGGAGCCAAGCTGCTTGCTTGGAGCCGATTGCTCCCCGCAGCAAGGGCCGGCCAAGTGCCTTAGACAGGGCTCTGCCGGGCCACCTGCAGCTCATCAGGGCCGGCCGTGCCGAGGGCAGCCAGCCAGCGCTTCCATGGCCTGGGTGCACACGGCTGGAGTGGGGGCAGAGGAGAGGAGTCTGAGCCAGCATGTGTGGAAGGGAGTTGGGAGGCAGGCATCTTCCCGGTAGGGTCTCTTCTTTTGGAACTGGGAACTTTTTTTTGGCGGGGAATGGGGGGAAGTGTGCAAGGAAAGAACAAGGATTTGTTCATCCAACTTGAAAAGTTTTGTTAGGGATGACTGAATCTGGAGGCTGCTGCAGCTCTGTCTTTATGCGCAGCCACGGACAGCAAGACTGACCACGTATTCCCAATAGGCACTTGCATTTGGATACGTGTATGTGCAACACATGCGTGTATCCACACAGATCCAAACAGCTGAACTGTCTGTCTGTAAGCACAAACAGCACCAGTGGTGCTGTACCCTTCTCTGGTGGTTCAGGATGGAGGTCTGGTAGTGGGGAAAATACAGACACATACCCACTCACGCACCAGTAGAAAAAATAGCAACAACAAAAAAGAGTGGATGGCTCCAGCAGCCAGCTTCAAGCACTCTCTGCCCAGTAGCAGCTGCTGTATCTTGGTCTTACCAGTTGCTGACACCTGGATATTCAAGCTCATGATTTCACTTATCTCCAGTCACAGACATTACAGGGTCCTCTTGCTCTTATTGCTGGCACTCAGACCGCCCCCCCGCCCCCACATACACACACATGCGCTCAGAATGAGAGAAAATCATTCAGGAAAATAGCTAGAAATTGAACTTAATGAAAATGGAGGACAGGTGGTGCTGATGAGGCTCAGGGCATGATCAGACAATTGTTCTGACCAACCGCTATGTGCAGGTGACCAGCCTCTTTTATCTTCTTATCCCTCGATTTTTTCCCCATGTTTATTCCTCCCTGAATCACCTCTTTTGCCTTTGTTTCCTTCCATAAACATTCCATGGGTATTGTATGATCCTAATTTCCCAGCATTTTATAATCTGTGCCATACCACTGGACAGCAACCCCTCTCAGCCCAAAAGGTGTTCTAGTGTTGACTTACCTGATCAGTGTATGTGTGGAAACTGGGTCTAAGGATATCCTGGTGGAACCCTGGGAGGGTCTGGACCCTGGGTATCCTTTCCCTGGAGTTCTTAATTTGGGTTCCCACCTGCCCTTCTTTCTCTGTGCTCCTCTGGCTTGTGGAGGTGAGCCTTCATGTGAAGGCCTGGGAGTACCTGGACAGGATGTTGTGTGGGCTGCCCCCACCTGCATTTTTCCTCTGTGCTGCTTTGTGGATGAGCAGACAAGCACCTAACAGGCAGGACAGGTAAAGGAGCTACTGCGAGGTTCCTCAGCTACTGCCTGTCCCTCTTATGGATTCGGGAAAACTTCCTAGCAACTGAAGCTTTCCATACCAATGAACAGGCTATCTCTGTTCTCATGCTTTTAATTTTTGAAATTACTAATTCAGAAATGGAGATAAGGCATGCACAATGCCTAGAAAAATGTGTCCTGGTGAAGTCTTGTCACATACTATAGAAACTGTATACAGAATCCATGTTTAGTGAGAGAATTCTTGTACTCCATGCTAGTATGGATAATTCTTGTTAGTCCTGGGCTTGTGATTTTGGATCTCAGTCTAGAAGCCACTGATAAAGCTCAAGCTTGTAAATAGAAGAATTACCTTTTAAGGAGGTTAAATGTTACAGTTACAAAACCAGCTAATCTTTCACAGTCACTTCTATGCGTATGTGTATTTGTTTCGGAAGAACAGGGCAGTAAATTATATCATGACAATATGAGAAGCATTCATGATACACAGTTTAAGAGGTCAATTTAATTAATGTAGAACCAAATGAGGGTGTTGATGTCAACAGTTCTAACAATATGTAATAGATAATTTTGCTTTTTAAAAATATTTCTACTCTATAGAAATTCTATAGAAATTGATTTTGCCTTTGTGTGGAATTTATTTGAAAACCAAAATATTAATTATAGGTATTACAATGTTATTTACAAACTTTGGAATTAGTGTTGATGCCGCTTTCTAAGGAATGTAATGTCTCGTATTTTTAGTGATTACCCTTACTGTCACAAAGAGAACTTGAGTGTTCATCTATGACTTTAGTTTATTGTGTTTCTTTTTAATAATGAAAATTAATGTAGTATGTTTAAAGCATTTTAATAAATCCAAGATTTGTACATGAGAATGGATAAATGGTGCATAGGCAGAATATATTTGGTCATAGCAATTAAGATAAGTGCTGCTTGGCAGGTGATTATGTGACCTCTGGTTACTGAGGTGGGGGATTATGTGTAGGGATGTTCTGGCAGCTCCATGACAGGGTTATGGTCTTAAAGAGTGGAAAAAAAAAAGAGAAACAAATACATATCTTTATCAAAAAAAGGAGACTCAAACCTGTGGAATATGTTAGAGGCTTCCTTAAAATCTGTGGCTCAAAGGTGGTTCTGTGAACTTAATACAAAGAGATGATAGTTCACATGATTCCCTGAGTCATGAGTTGTCCCTCGTGGCACCTGAAATTAATATTGGTGTCAATAAAAAGTGTCATGTGTGTCTGCAGGCAGATATATACTGTTTTAATGTTGATTTTATATCCCTTTTGTTAGAATTAAGTTCTTCAGCAGTATAATGCAATTGATAGAAGTTATCCTAACAGTGTATCAAGGATTAAAATTGCACAGCACTTATTTTAATAATGTAAATATATCTTGTTTTCCTGTCAATCAAGGCACAGTGGGATTTTGGGTTAGAGCTTAAAGTAGGTTTATGACATGTTTCAGGTATGAAGCAATGTCAGTTCCCTTGGAAGAATTGCTAGTGTGCTGTATCTTTGCATGTTCTGAGTATAAAGTCAAGTCCTGTCCATACTTGCAGAGATACTGAGACACATATTTGGGCAGCACAGCTAATTCTAAAGCTTTATATTTTCTTTATTATTACAAATTATCTTAGGGCAATTGGAAAAATGTAATTTTTAGAATATTCATGGATATTTACTATTTAGCAAGATGAATCAGCAGATGAGTATACTGAAATATAGTATAAGACAGGAATTCTTGAATTCTTCCAGATGATTTAAGGGATCTTACACAATAGCATTTTATTATGTAAAGGTTTAGGCAGTATCTGGTTTAGGGGAATATAATGCTACTGTAATCTCTGTACCATCATGGCTACTGTACAGAGTACAAGAGAGTTTCAGATTTACATAGGAAACCTGGGAGTGAGTTGAGAGACAGAGGAAGCAGCTGCCTGCTTTGGCATCAGCCCAATAAATCAGTTTCTTGGTGCTGTGGACTAAGTATCTACATGCCAGTATAAATCTGTCAGCTCTGTCTTTTGCTTTTGCAAGGGCTAAATTGCACAAATTGTGCCTCTCCTTGTGACTGTCCAAGGTAGATAGCATGCTTTGTGGAGCATGGACTTTTTCAGTATTATGTGTCATGTAACTGTGTAATGTGCACACATCAAAACAGAGAAGACCAACTTGAATCTTCAGATAAAATTGCTGCTGAAAAGAGGACATGATTTTTTCTCTGAATGGGAAAATAGTGTGAAAACAATGGGGATGATGGATACCTTTATTATGTTTTTGATTTGGTAGAACAAATCTTTGATTATTTTAGTTAAGAACAATTAATATACCACAAGCTTCATGCAGTTTAGATACTTATTGACTGTGTAACATGTAAATTACTAAGCTGTTACCTTATTAATTAAAAATTTCTTCTGAGCTTTTCCATATTTTTTCCCACATTCTTCCTGTTTTCTTCTGCGTGTGTGTTCCCACCTCAAGTCTGAATTCTGGTTTAAACCAAAAGGTCAAACGAGTCGCTTGAGTGCTACTCATTCCTCTCCAGGGTCTGTTGCTGCTCTTTTCCCCCTTGAACTGTTTACTTTTAAGCTTTTCATTTTAAGAAGTTTTACTCATACTTGACAGTGTATTGAGGAGTAAAGAAAATACAGAATGAGAAAGCTTTTTTCAGTGAAGTGTCATGGAAAAGGGGCATGCTATTTAGTGTATCTATTTCCTGTATGGATTTTCAGTATTACCTTCTGTCCTTGTGGGGATTTGAGTTTTCCTTTTCACAGAATCACAGAAAATGGATGAGGTTGGAAGGGATCACTGAAGGTCATAGAGTCCAACTTGCCTGCTCAAGCAGCATCCTCTGGAGCATGTTACTCAGGATTTCTCATATCTCTATATCTAAACTGTTGTAGAACAATGGCATGGAACCTCTTAACTGGCTTGCTCCTCAAGAAAAATGTGGCAGGTGCTGCTGGAGTGTCTCAAGCTAAATACCTGCCTGACCAGAATACCTGTGAAGTAAGGGTTATAGGTGGTGGTATCTGAGTTAAAGGCTTTCACTTGCCAAACTGATTATGCAGGTCAGAAAGATTAAAAACCCAAAGAAACAAAAGCATTAACACTTTTTCATTTCAGCTTTAAAAAAAATATAAATTTTCAGAAAATGCTTTGTTTCCTCAAAAATAGGCAGATTAATTTTGTTACCATGAAACATTTACAGCACTTGAGTTCTGTAGCGGTTATTAAAAACATTGGTGTATAGGATAATCAAAGAGCACGTATTAATTTAGAGTTTGATGTCTGTTGCAGTTCCCAGAGTGTGGTTTCTTTGGCATGTATGACAAAATTCTCCTGTTCCGTCATGACCTGAACTCAGATAATATTTTGCAACGAATTACATCAGCAGAAGAGATACACGAGGGAGATCTTGTTGAGGTTGTACTCTCTGGTAGGTATTATTGTAACAGTGGAACAACTCTTTATTCAGTAGATTAAAAGAAAATAGGACTTCATGGAGCATTATTTTCATGTGTGCCTTGAGCTTTTTCACTTCAGCCTCATATACTTTGGGGAAGAGGATTCCAAGGAAATCCAAGTGTCCCTGATCCTTCAGTACTCACTTCTGTTATTTTTTCATTGTTCTGTTTTAATCTTCTTCAGCTTTATTATGATAAATAAATCTGAATTATACAAATAGGAACTTATAAGTATAATAATACCAGTTTTTAATTTTTATAATTGTTTAAGATGAAATGCAGGTAGGTTTCAGAAATTGTTCTTCCAACTGTTGTGGGTTTTCTTTTGGTTTTATCTGTCTTTTTGTTCTTTAGCTTTTGCTATTGATAGCTTATGTTGTCATAAGACTTTCAAAATGTAGTTGCTGAATCATACCTATAAAAACAGATGCTTACAAGTTACTGAAGTTCTTAAAAACGTTTTTTTTAACCAATATAGTCCTTAGAGTGGTGGTCATTAACCAATAACGAGGACAAAAGAACCCCAGCACTGATTGTCATTGTATGTGTTTAATCAATACTTTGTCAAATTCAATCAAAAGTCAGCTGTAGTTAAACTATCAATAAAAGCTGGACTAGTACTGAGTAGTTTTTAAGTCATTGAGGATAAAGTGACAAACTGAGGCTACGTTTTAGGAAGAGAGCCCTCTTGACTGTCATGGGCTTAGATTTTTAAACTTGATCAGTAAAGTATGAGTTTGATAGCTGTAAGGCTGAGTCCTTGGCTGCATTTCAGGGCATGTCTAGGATGTTCAGTAATCAGTCATCTTGGTTTGAGCTTTTCATTGCTTCTGGTGAATAGCATATTTGGAAAATTTGTTGTGTCTCTTGGCAATCTCTGACAGTTTCCTTACAGATAGACAGACCACCAGAAACTGAGGCATTTTGGGGACATGTAAATCTCTTTCAGTAGGTTTTTAAAAATAAGAATCTGAAGAGGAGGAGTCAGTACATATTTGGTCAAAAAACAGTAGCTGTTAGGGCAAGGTAATGTTGATGTAAAATACCTTTTTTTTTCCCCCCCTCAAAGAAACAGGACAAAAATTATTTAAATGTATCTGTGCTTGTTTAAGGAAAAGAGTATTTCAGTGTTCTGTGGAAACTTTATCCACAGTTCTGTTTTGTTATGCCAAGAGTTTAATCTAATAAACTTTTACTGCAAAAGTCCTTCAGAAGATAAAAATCTAACTTATAGAGCTGTCTTCTTTTTTGAAAATTTTATAGGTTACAAAACAGCTTGAAAAATAAGTTGCTCTTTCAAACCTTTATTGTTGCTTTTATCAAGGCTTGTTGTACCTGCCTTCAACTTAGTGAGGTTTTCAACAGTGTGATTCATAGTGTTGATTAGTTGTGGCCCTTAGCCTACAGAGTCCAATGCATATTTTTCTTCAATAAAAATGTTTACTGAAAACCATGTAGTCTTCTAAATGAATATTTAAATGATATACAGTAAAATGATGTTTTCTAAATAGCTTGTTAGCATTCTTTGAATTAGGCATGTTTAAAACATGTTATTTTCATAAATCCTTGTTGATCCTGTGGCAAGAACCATAACTTACTGCAATTTTTTAAAAGCTTTGGCTACAGTTGAAGATTTCCAGATTCGTCCTCATGCACTTTATGTGCATTCCTACAAGGCTCCTACTTTTTGTGACTACTGTGGAGAGATGCTTTGGGGTTTGGTACGACAAGGATTAAAATGTGAAGGTAAGTCCATGATATTTAGTGTATTTGTGTGTGTGTATATGTATATAAGATGAGGAAGAAGAAATTGTATTGTTTGGTATGTTAGCAAGTGATAAATGTAGCATTTCATAGTTGGAAGGGTTTGTGCATTGAAAACCCGAGTTCTGATCTTGGCATTAATGCAAACCGTGCATGACCTTGGGCTAGTGACTTAAGAAGTGTTGTTGTTTCCCACTTTGAAAAAAATAGCTAGCTTACAACCTTGTGTTCTTTGCACAAGGAACACATAGTTTGGAGACACTCCCAAAGGGGAATCCCTTTCCTTATGGCTTTCATCCAGCTGGCTGTGGAGCGCTCTGCAGCTTGCTGTCAGGTGCTGGCGCTGCCTTCTCACTGAATTCTTCTTGGTCCTTGTGCTCCAAAGTGAGGGAGTGAGGAAAGCCTCCTGGTGGTGGGAGATCAGCTGCTTCCAAGTCTTAGACCTTGTTGCTAGAACTGGGCTTACTGGAGAAAAAGTTGTTTCTGTGAATTGCATCAAGAACACTAAAATAAGATAATTTGACACAACAGTCTATTTCTGCATTTACCATTTTCCTGGATCATCTTTTTAAAACTGCTTTATCAAAATACTAGTATTGCTTTTGTTACTTTGAATGTTGGGATGTTTTTTGAATAAAGAAACTACTTTTCCAGGTTGTGGCTTAAACTACCATAAGCGATGTGCCTTCAAGATTCCGAATAACTGCAGTGGAGTGAGAAAGAGGCGCCTGTCTAACGTGTCTTTACCAGGAGCAGGGCTTTCAGTTCCAAGACCAGCACAAGCTGAGCACACATCCTCTGCCTCTGAAGAAGTATGTAATGTGAAAGGAGAAACAATTTCTGTCTTTAAATTCTTTAACCTCTGGGGAACTAAATAGTATTTTGAATGGCTCATGATGAGTAGGTAGGAGGCAAGCTTAACCATTATGATTGGTTTTAGTGAATTTTAAAATCTGATGATTCTTAGACTGTGACACTGCTTATTATTACTGTGATAGATGAAACAGGAAATAAATTATAAGTTTTATATATAATTTTGTTATTAGCTTTTCACTCATGGTTATCTGAACTCTTGGCTCCAGAATGATAAAAGAAAAAATCTTGCCTTCTTAGTAATACAGATTCATTCTGTAATTATTGTATTAGTATAGAATAGTTTCTTGGCCAAAGCAGTACAAATTGTAAGCTTTTATGCTGGGGAAGAGTGTTCCTGATCTGCTGTTAAGCTTTTCACAGAGTTAATCCAAAAAACCCCAAACTCTATCAAGGAGGGGGTAGGGGATGAAGGGCTTACAGTAAAAACCAACATCCATAGTAGTTCTTGTTAGGATGATTGCTGAGAGGTTATCAATTATATAACAAATATCAATTATCAAGTGTATTCCAAGTATATTAGGATCATAAGACAGGACAGGCAGTGATTAGATCCATTTGTTTGTGCCTTAGTCTTTTCTAATTATCTGTTACTTTACACTGTAGCTATTTTTGCCACAGTTTAAAATACAAATCATACATTCTAGTTCAAGAAAGTAATTTTTTTAGCTAGAAACTGTAAAAGCCTAGTCTTGAGTCATGAAAAATATTTATTTTGATGTTTATGACTACTGGTAAGATTTATTCAGTGAACACAGAATTGTAACCATTTATCACAGAATTTAACTTTATGATTTCTGTGTGCATGTTTAGTACCTTTTGATACCTCTTTGTATTACTCAATGCCTTCTCTGTTTTAATTGCTAAGGTTTTTCTTCTAATTTCATTTCAAAGAATTTCTTTGAGGGGGGTTAATTTTCAAAATAATTTTTGAATTTTCTAAATATTTTTGCCTAATTTTGTAAGCTATCCAGGCATGCCATACCTTGTTTTTAAAAACTGATAATTTGAGGTAGCGATTGGAATTTGGTTTGCCTACCTCCAGTGGTTTCCATTTTACCCTCTATATGGAGGTCTGTATGTGCTGTCTGAACCTTGTCAGGCTACTTAAAAAATAAATGTCATGAGTGAATTTTTAGCATTTTATCTTCTGTGGAAATAAAGGTTCATGTATAACTTCCAGCTCTCTGTAAGGCTTTTCCATCTGGTGTTTTTATGGTTTTGTTTTACTGTACCAGGATGTCCTCTTAAAGCATCTTGGCCAGGTTGCTTTCTGGTCTGGTCACTTTCTGAGCCAACAGCTGCTTTACAGCCCCACTGACTTTTTTTTCATCCACCAGGACCCCCAGGTCCTTCCCAGCAGGTCTGATCTTGATCCCCAGCCTGTGTTGATGCTGGGGGGTGCCCCATCCCAGGTGCAGCACCAGCACTTGGCCTTGTTGAACCACATAAGTTTTGAAGGGACCCACTTCTCAAGCTTGTCCAGGTCCTTCTGGATGGCATCATGTCCCTGCAGTGTGTCAGCTGCAGCTGTGACATCCACAAACTTGCTGAGGGTGCACTTGCTCCCACTGTCTGTCATTGGTGCAGACATTTGATAGCACCAGTCCCAGTATCAGCCCTGAGGGACACCACGTGTCACTGATGTCTGGCAGGAGACTGAACCATTGACTGCTACCCTCTGGGTGTGACCATCCAACCAATTCCTTATCCTCCTAAAAGTCCACCCAGTGAATCCATCTCTTCTCTTTAGAGTGGACGGTGTTATGGGGGACCATTTCAAAGGCTTTGCAGAATTCCAGATAAATGACACCTGTAGCCCTTTCCTTGTCAACTGATGGAGTCACTCCATCATAGAAGGCCACTGGCTGTCCTGAATCACCTCCCTGTCCTTCATGTGCTTTAGCACAGCTTCTAGTAGAATCTCTGTGATCTTCCCAGGCACAGAGGGGAGGCTGACAGGTCAGTAGTTCCCAGGGTTGTCCATTCTATCCTTTTTAAAAATGGGTGCAGTGTTTGCCTTTTTCCAGTCATCTGGTGTTTCACCTGCGTGCTGTGACTTTTCAAAGTAGTCATGGCAGTAAAACTGTTCTTGTGCAAATTATGTATTCCCTCTTTATTCCAGCGTTGCTGCCCAGAGCCTAGTAAGAGGATTCCCTCTTGGAGTGGCCGCCCCATCTGGATGGATAAGATGGTGCTTTGCAGAGTGAAGGTCCCTCACACCTTTGCTGTTCACTCTTACACTCGTCCCACCATCTGCCAGTATTGCAAACGGCTGCTTAAGGGCCTCTTTCGCCAAGGAATGCAGTGTAAAGGTAAACATTTAATTTTCTGTTGCAGCAGTAAATTTCAGTAAAGGTCTTGCATTTAAAACTGATTGCAACTTAGGTGGCTGTATACTGCAGAATAGGGCAGTGTAATTTTGAAAAATTCCATAATTTTCAGAAGTTTTCATTTTCATTGTAGTAGGCTGTGCGTTGTACATTTTTCTGAAAAATAAGATTTAATTGTGTAGATTGAGGACACTGTAATTCTAGAAGGATAATTATGAATTAATAAAAATGGGCAATGCTTCCTTTTGTTCAGTATTTGTGTTCTAGACTGACCACTAAAGAATCTGTGAGTTTTCATTGTATTATTCTAGTACAGGATATTGGTTATTACCTTTTGAGATATTTTATACAGCTAGGTGCCTGTGCTGAACTTGCATGGTTTTTATGTAGCATATGTTAACGTGCATGGCTTCAGTTCTCAGACTCTTCCATGTGGTTCCTAGGGCATAATGATTGTGATCTCCTTCTGGCTTTTTATTGCTGTTTAGTGCAGATCTGTCAGCTTTGTTGCAGGAAACAAAAGTCTAGTGATGAACCATGAACATTAATATGGAAAGGAGTTTCCATTTCTCTCATGTGAGTTTGTCAAACAGGAGTATCAAAGGTCAGCTTTTAGAGAGGTCGCTTAATACATTTTCAATTTCTTTTATTAGAGGAGAGAAAAAATTGTAAGCTTACAGCTGTGTTAATTTTTTTTTTGTCTAGTAATACTGCTGTCTCATGTAAGTAAGGAAGTAATTTTATCTTTCATTTCTGTTGTTATTTGCAGTCTTTGTAGTCTATTTGAAGTCTGCATCCTGAACTGGCTTTGATATTTTTTCCAGTTGGTGTGTCTCTTGGATACACATGATACAAAAAGAGTAAAGCCTGAAAAAGATGCCTTGCAGTTTTAACATAGAGATGCTGCTGGCCATATACAATTACTATGACTATATCCAGCTGAGCAAATGGGGCTACCACATCTGTTTCAGGGAATTGAATGACACTGGATAAAAATATTATTGTATGCATATTGTAAGCATTTATGTGTGGAAAACAGGCCTAGTGAAATGCTATCTATATGTGCAGGACAAAAATAAGTGTCTTAATAGGCCTCCATTTATGCAGTATGATCCTATACTTATTTTTAATATATCAGGAATTGATACCAAGCAGTTCAAATATTTTCATACTGCCTTCTCCTACAGATTCTTAAGGTTTCCCACTGACTTCCTCATGCACATTCCCAAAGCTTGGGGTCTCTTAGTAGTTTTATGTTTCTGAGTACCCATAAGAGCCCTGGATTTCTTTATTTAATTCAGGTTGCTATTTGGGCTCTGAGGATGCATTTCTTTGAGATGCTAAGGCTGTATTTGTGGTAGTAAATGAAATGTGCCCAGAAACATTCCTGGACACTGAGGTCAGCTGGGACAGAATGACCTGTGTTCGTGAACAAGTTTTCCTAGCATCCCAGCCTGGGTGGCTCTGTGCAGACTGGAGCAATTTCATAGGATGCACTGGTTTATGAGCTAGGCCTTGGAACTGTTTGGGATTGTGCTGGTGCTGTGGGCCAAAAGCATGCTAGGGGATGTTTGTAGCTATTTATTAGACTAAAAAACTGCATTACAGTATCCAAGAATGTTTCTGAATGTAGTTTAATTTATTAGGATAGATTCAATCTTCTAGTTTCCTGACAGGATTTGAAATGTGTCTGTTTCTTCCAGCCTCCTTTAAAGTAGTGAAGTAATTTTATTCCATAATATGGACTGAAGCCACGGCTGTAAAAAAGATAGTTTGTGGGTCTCCTAGGATTCATCCTTTTAGGCACTCAGAAGCTGAGCAGTATTGTATTCTGCTCCAGATTTTGGCTCCTCTGATACTAAAAATGGAGAGATAATGATTTTTCTCTTGTCTGGACTTAAAAGGAAAACACATTGAGCTTGCTTTGGATAGCAAAAAGAGGCTAAATTATCAGTATGAAAACAGATGTGGAGGCAGTAGGCAGTTTTGAAATTCATGGTGTTGATTGAGTTGAAAATCACAGGGATGCTGCTAATAAAGGAAATTCCTGTTAGTACCAGTAATGTTGTGTGCTGGACTTTGCTCAGTAGGCTGCATCTGATACCTTGGGTGCAGAAATGGCACACATCCAGGTGAGATTCCATCTCCACATCAGGCCAGATCTGGACATAATGTTATTCTGTCTGCCCTATGTCAGCAAGAAGTGGAGCTTGAATAGTCAGCCAAATCTGTAACCTGAATGAGAGGGGAACTGGACTTTGGGATTTACTGCAGAGCATATTTGCTCTGATGTAGTTGTGTGATTGTAGAGGCTTCTGATGTCTGCAACTCTTAGCTGGCAGATGGGGAAAAAGTTAGAGATGAGACATTTAAATTATATAGCAATGGAAAAAAGGATGTGGAACAAATGAAAGAATGGGAAAAATTACATCATGATGGAAAAAATAGCTACAGAAAAAGCTAAAGAAGTAGCAAACCATTTTGTACTGGAAGGGGAAGTACTGACATAATAAACAGGGACAAATCAACATGTGACATCAGGACAAGATTGTTAATTTCCTCCTGGAGGTGACTTCATTGGTGCTGTCTTCAGTTACATGCAAATGTATGAATCTGAACTGAGGTTTTTGTTGGAAGTAGTGAATGATAAATGTTAGTGTCTGGGTGGGAGTGAGGTTCTGGTATTATGGGCTTATTTGTCTGGTATTTTAGATTGCAGATTCAACTGTCACAAACGCTGTGCACCTAAAGTACCTCGAGACTGTCTTGGAGAGGTGATTTTCAATGGAGGTAAGATGAGAAATGCTTTCAAATACTGAGAGATCTTGTGAGGCTGAACAGGATGCATTAGTATTTAGCATCTTTGAGTATTTGACATTTTTTTATTTATCTTGCCAGTTTTTTCACTGAGGTTAGGGAAAATGAAAAAGGTTCACTGTAAGACTTACACTCTCGTGACTTAAATTTTACTTAATCAGTCTTGACACCTTCACTATGCCTTGCTTGGGATTGCTCAATGGAAATGAAACATCAAGAAGCCACCCCAATGTACAAAATTTGAAGATCTGTTGTGATTAGTCTGCTTATTGTTCACCATGAAATATACTTTAAATATATATTAATTAATATATATTTAATATCTGAAGACACATACCATTTTTTATGACTTTCTCATATCCATGATTTTTACTGGCCAGAGTTAGCCCAGATGTTTGAGATAAAAGAGAAAGGAGAAAAACCCCAAGCCAAACCAAAAGAAAGAACTCCACTCTTAATTTCTGGAAACCTCAATGAAGTTGGACTGCTTTCTGAATAGACCTTACAGAATTGAAAGAGGAGTGTGTGGAACACTTTGTGGAAGAATGTTTAGAGTATTTTTGTAAGTTTTAGACCAGTGTTAAGTTGATGAAATATGGGATAGATGAGCAGATGGGGATTAAAAACTGATTGAATGGGTGGGCCTAGAGCGTGGTTATCAATAGCAGGTAACTCGTGTACCCCAGGGGCCAACAAAGGGTCCAGTCCTGTTCAGCATCTTCATTTATGATCTTGGTGGGACAGAGTGTGCCCTCAGCAGGTTTGCAGGTGGCTGGGAGGACTGCCTGATACGACAGAGGGCTTGTGCTGCTATCCAGACTGGAGAAATGAACTCAGGGCGTTGTTGGACCAGATGACCTTCAGAAATCTCCTTTGATGTCAACCATTGTGTGATTGTGTTGCCTTAATCATTGTCACACATTTTTTAGTGAAACAAAATTGGTGACATGCAGCAGATCACATCAAACGGTACAACTTGTTTCAGAGGCTTGGGCAACAGCTGTGTGTTAGCCAGCGGGTCTGTTGCCATTGCACAATGTATCCCATCCATTCATGCCTGCCTTCTCCAGCTTCCAGGCTCTGTCCTGGATCTTGATGTTGGTGGCTGTGAGCAGCAGTGTGCAACATGATGTTGCTGCAGCCTGGTTTTACCACCCTTGTGATGCTAAGGTGCTAAAGGCCACATAGTTTGGGAACTACGGTTTCGTGTAATTCTAAGGACATAAGGGGCAATTTATTTTTTGTTCTTTCTCTCACTCTTAATTGAGCTCACCCCAGGTAAAAACAAACACACAAGCAACCCCCCACACACCAACAAACAAACAAAAAACAACCATAAAAAGGCTACAGATGAAGATATTTTTATGTCTTAATTCTTAGTTTTCCACAGTGCCAGTTGTACAGCTTTTGAAAACATTAAACTTCTGCCTGCAGAAAATCAGATGTGAATAAGATCTGTTCTGCTTTTCTCTTTTCCTTCAATTCCATAGCCCACCTTTTCTTTCTTACTTTCCTCATTATAGACTACAAGAGCAGCAAGAGCAGAGCTGGGTTTCTGTTAATGGAGAGTTAAATTTGCACAGGGATAATTCTCTGGGTCGTCTCTAGCCATTGAAAGGTTACTTTGTCCTGATGACTCGTGTAACAGAATTACTTAATGAGATTTAGGTTCAGACTTCAAGCTTTTCACTGTTTCTTTCTGTATGGTGTGTGTTTTAGTTGGGTCTCTCTTGCCTTGGCGTTTAGCAAAACAAAATTGATAATGTTCATTAGCATACTCTGCATCTTATAACAAAAATGTGAAGATTTTGTATATTGTGATTGTACTTTTATGGTTACTTCCATAAATGTGAACTGAAAAAAAATAGAGGGGTTTTGGAAGATTTTTTTTTTTTTTAAGTTGTGTGTTTGAAATAATGTCTGACTTGTGTTGTTTCCAGAACCTGCTAGCCCAGGCCAGGACTTGGATATGCCAATGGAAGTTGATAGCAGTGAAATGAACAGTGATGGTAGTCGAGTTTTAGATGATGCTGAAGAGCCCTCCCCTCCAGAGGACAAGATCTTTTTTATGGATCCATCTGACCTTGATGCAGACAAGGATGAGGAAGCTGTCAAAACAATCAGGTAAGTTATAAGGTGGATTTCTTTGCTCAGGATGTACTTTGCTCAATATTGTGAGCAAAACATTACCAATTAGCCCGGTTTTATTGCTGAAAGTGTATTTTCCCCTTGTGTGGGGCTTTTGTTTTTTGTAGCTTGAAAATACTTTGTAAAGGTCTCCTGCCTCAAGAAAATCTGAAACATAGATTAAAGGAATATAGTCTCTTCTAATGGGACAATAGTTATAGTTATGCTATGACTTTTATTGAAGAAATACAACTAGATTATCAAAGCAGATAAAATTTACGGCTTAACAAGGCTAATGCACGGTTAAGGGCTCTGTGACTTGAGCCTAATTTAGTTACTGTTATATATGTGTGGATTTAAAAGGCATTAGTTGAGATATTTTAGGGCATCATAGTCTACAAGCATGTTAGGTAGTAGTTTGCTTTATTTATCTTGAAAGTGGTTTTTCTATAGTCTTTTATCCAATAATTGTTTGCATAGTTCCTTTAATCAAATTTGATCTTTTTATTTTCTCTAATATTCTGAGTAGTGTCATCCTGCTTTTCTTAGTCAATAAGATAAGTGCAGTTGTGTGTGGTCAAGCTAAATGTCACTGTAGCTCAGGGATTAATAGCAAATTTGTGAGAGAGAGCATATAATGTTACCTCCCAACTATCAGTGATTTATAGCTCAAGGATCTCGAGAGGGAAGTAACATCCACCTTTAAGTAGGATTTTTCCATTTCTTTCTAATTGGATTTGAAGCAGTTCACGTTTTTGGCATGACAGCATCCTGTAGCCAGTTCTATAGTATAACTGCCTGCCATGTTAAAGCATCCTTATATTTTTTGTTTTGAAGCTACCTCATGATGTTGTGTGTTTACAACTGTGTCTGTTAGTGCTGCATGTAGAGCTCTGGTGTTAGGCAGGCACCTTGGTGGTTGGCTTCAACTTCAGTGCTAATAAAACCTGTACATTTAATTAATGGCTCTCTCAGAATATTAGAGGTTATCAAACCCTTGTCTGAAGGACAGTTAATATACCTGAGCATTGATAGAATTTTCTAGTGCAGTTGTGATTTGAATTAACACACCCCTGTTAGTATTTTCATAACTTGAAAGTTTGCTTTGATAGGGACCTTCACTAACAACAATACTAAGAAGCAGTATAATCAACTTGCAAGAAGAAATTATAGTTACGCTGATGTTAATTATATTTCTGTGCTGTCAAATAGCATAAAAGACCAGCAGTCTCAGCAAATTGTTTTGGGAGAGGATGATTTCTGTAAGTGTCCTCACTCCAATGTGTTTCTTCTCTGTTCCTTAGAGTGATTTAAGTACTGAATACTTGTCCTAGGAGAGCTAGTAGGAGCTCAGATGCCTTATCAATTTCATCCATCAACTAAATCTGTATGGGAAGAAAAGGTGTCTTTTCTGAAAATTATGGACTAAGTGTGTAAAACGGGTATAATTGCAGTACTGTTGTATTTTAACTTGTTACATATTAAACTGTTGTATCTTCGTTTTAGTCCTTCCACAAGCAATAATATTCCTCTCATGCGAGTTGTACAGTCAATCAAACACACAAAGAGGAAGAGCAGTACAATGGTGAAAGAAGGATGGATGGTCCACTATACTAGTAGAGACAACCTGGTCAGTTACTTTAATTTCTTCCTAAATTATTTCTCTAAACCAGTGATTTTATTTCTGATTTACAGTACCATTTGAAAGAACTTAGCTGTGATGTTCATTGTAAAGAAATCTGATTCAAGGGAGAAACTGTAATTTATTCAAAATACTTCATGTGGTGATTGAACAGTAGTTTTCCTTCTCCCCTTTAAGAAAGAATGTTTGTCAAATGAATTGCATGTGTAGTATTTCACCTTTCATGAGAAGGTAACTTGGAATAATTTGCTTGTGTCTTCCTTCTCTTTAGTGGTTGAACTAAATGCTTGTGTCTCTTTTTCTGTTCTACTGCATGAAAAGGTGGAAATCTTAAAGTTATGGGTACTGAAATGGTTGACAGTATTGTTCTAATGGTCTAGATGTTTGTAAATAGTAATGTGTAGATATGGGAGCCCTTAATTTCTCTAGTAATTCACTCTAAGAGTTGTGGCTTGACTGTTTGTCCTCGGGTATGCAAGCATCCTCCAAAACGACTGTTTTGTTTGTTGCCAGTGCTACCAATAATGAGCTCTTAACTTAGTAGGCAAACTACTTGATTTTGTGTATTGAGGAGGAAGACAAGGCAAAATAACAGAGTTCCTTAGTACTGTCTGATGGGAGGAAGATAATCCCCTTGTTTTTTGGTAGATGAATGTAAAGGATGAAGTTTAGAAGTTCCCAGATCTCATGGAGAACATTATGGCACATTAAAACTGTCCAGGAAAGGCAACAGAAATACTTTCACATTCTTTATCTCTGTGGCATCTGATTGAAGGAGATGTAGAGGTTTAGAGACACAAAGTTATTTAAGTTCTACTGAAATCAAGTTGAGGGGTGATAATACTCAGCTCAGGTTACTGTAATATTTCACTTTTTGTGATTGTCAGCTAAACTGACTGCTGTAAGTGGTCTTTCTGAAACTACCTTAAAAACCTTTTCTTTAAGGTACAGTTTTCTAGTACCTAGAGGTATTTATCACAATCCAAATTAAGTGTCTAGCATATTTTAGATGTGGTTGCAGCCAAGACTACATAAAAGTCACAATTATCATCAGCTGGCTCTGGAAAAACTAAAGCCAGGTAGCAGACAAATGTGAATAGTTCTAGCAGAACTGTTCAGGGCAGACCTGGTATTCAGCTCTGATTTAAACTTTCAGTACAACCAGTATGTTTATCCATGGACTTTTTTTTTTTAACTTCCTCTTAGAACAGTGATCTGATGAAACACCTTAGCTTAGTTTGATTTTCTTCATCTGTCAGTCTGGCTGCTACCTCGATGACATGAACTGAAAAACGCCAGTCAGATGGAGTATTCTGACCCAAAGCAAGGTACCTCCAGCCAAACAAGATCTCACAGAGCTTCCTAATGGGAGGAGACTTCCGTATTGGGCATTACAACATCGGCAATTTCCCTTGACCGTTCCGTTCTCAGCAATGTCAGGCTGTTTCCTATTCCTGAAACAACTGGGCTTCCTATCAGTTCCAGACAGGTTCATTTTAACAGCAGGATCTGTATGCTTCTTGTGCTCCCTGGATAACAAGATATTTCACCCTTTATAATTAGAAGTTTCTATGTCATCATCTCTACTCTTTTTCTGTCTGTGGTCCCATCCTTTCTCAGAGTAGGGTATGGGGCAGATTTTGAATCCCTGAGCAAGTTACCAGCCTGTTCCATAATTCCTCTCCTCCAAAGTCTTTCCTGATTCATGATTTAATAAAGGCCATATATGTCCAAAGGACAGGTTTACCCTTTTGGTTTCACCCATTGTCCCAGTGCTGTCTGGCAATTCTTTTTAGTTAAATCCATTAATGATCCAGCTTTATTTGTCTAACTCCTATAGGGAGTCTTAGCTTCCCCCTGACTGAACTGATTTAAGCTCTGCCTAAATATGAAAAAAAAAAAGCTTTGCTTTTAATATGACAAAGTTTATAAAACATAAATGTAATAGAATAATGTTTCAAACTTTTTCATCCTAACTTAAGAATCAAGGGTCTTGGATTTTTGTCCCAGAAGAATGGAAGTGGTTTTCTAACTATATGAGCATGGTGCAAGCAAAGCATCTTAGATTCACAGAGCCATATTAGATTCACAGAGCCATATTAGCTTTCTAAGAGCTTCTTTGTTTTGAGGAATATTCTTCTGCTTAAACTACAGCATTATGCAACAGTTAATCCATGTTACTTTTTGTTGGGGAAGATTTCTTGTTGGTGGATACTTCCAGCAAATGGCTATTTAGTCTGTCTTGGTTTTTTTATTTTTTCCCCACAAGGTATTTTTTCCATTTGCATCTCATAATGTGTCTGTTTTGCTGCTGTGCTTTTGCCCACCTAGATTCTGTGTTGACAAAATAATTAAGGACTTGTTAGGCTTGCTCAGTGCTTGAACCTGTGCAATGTTGGTCTGAGGGCACAGAGGGAGAAAGCATGACTCCCACAGTTGTTACTGAATTTAAATAATTCACATTTTGTGGGAATATGCACCTGCAGTGAAACCTGTCTAGTAACTGTTTTTTCCTGTATGAGGTAACTCCTGTTGTCACTGCTTTTGCTGCAAGGTAAGTGGTATTTCTGCTAGTTTGTGGAAATAATTTTCAAGCTTCTTTAATTAAAACGAAGTCTTTATTGCCAAAGTTTATTTTTTCATTTCTGTAGTCTCAGATTCAGCTGTAGATTAATTTTGAATTATTATCATAGTAATTTAAAGCATTTCTTATTTAAATAATGAGATAGCAGAAACCATATGAGAGTTTTATTCCTTATGTAACTGTACTGTGCATTTTGTAGAGAAAAAGACATTACTGGAGACTGGACAGCAAATGCCTCACACTATTTCAAAATGAATCTGGAACAAAGTATTACAAGGTAATTTATGATGAGTAATAATTATGTTGATTTATTCAGTGCTTTATAGATATGAAATCTACTTGTGAGCCGTTTACGTATTATCTCCATTTTCCCATCTCTTTTTGAATCAAAACTGTGACCAGGTTAATTGTTGCCCAAAGCCTGTAAGTGAGAAGGACCAAGACTAACTCTGAGAAGTTGCTTGCAGCTCCTGCTCTAATTCCCTTGAGTATGTCTCTCCTTACATTTTGCATGTACTGTTCTCCGGAATTATCTGGCATATTAAGCTTTCCTCAAAATTACCAGAGAATTTCTTTGGCCACCAGTCAAATGAAGGCTTGGATTTTTGTGTTCTTTGAGTAGTGACTGAAAGTTTGCATGCTTATGTATTTTATTTCAAGGTTCCCCAAATTAAATTACTCCCTGCTGTACAACTGAAAGTTTCAAGCAAGTTTTACAGGAAAACTTACTGTGTAGCCTAATGTTTGTATAAATGAAGCTTAGTGTATTGTTAATGTAGTATTGTGTTTGGTGGTGGAATATTCAGAAAATGCAGATTATTCAGAATTTGTAAACAGGACTTTTCCCTTTCTTGTCTTATACCTTTAGGTGGGGGTCCAAATCTTGCAGCTTCTTCCTTTATAACATCTCTAAGATCAAGCCTTTTCTCTGTACACCCAGCTAAACTTGCCCAGATCCTTTTCATCCCTATCTTGACCAATGCAGTCTCTTCTCAGACCTCTCTGATACTTGTATTGCCCTGTGCATTCAAAACACAGCTGGTAAAATATGTTCCTTGCTTGTTGCTCCGTTACGTCAGTGCTTTTAGTCCTTTGACTTGCCCCTTTGCATCCCTTGCTTTAACTGCTTAGATCTGATTGTTTGTCTTTGCTGATAGAGTAATTCACAGTTTTTGCCTTTACATTTATTTGCTCTTCATCTCAATCAGCTGCTGTCTCTTATCCCTCCAATGCCAGCCTGGTGTTCACTTGCTTGTTCATTACTCTTGCAAGTGACATGCGCCTGCACACCTTCCCATGGATGTGAAATGTCCTCCAGCTAGTGTGAATTGAAACCATTTCTTCCTTCAGACCTGTTCTGTAGTACTCTTGTACCATGGTCTTAAACTGACCAGGTAGAGGATAATATCTGTATGCAGATAATATCTGCCAATGTCTGTATGAAAGAGGGTCTTGACCCAGAACTGTTCCGATGCACAAACCAGTGCTTATTGACTAGCTTGTATAACTGCATCCTCTCCTTAATGTTACTGTTTCACTTTTTCCCCCTCATGCTCTTCTCTGCCTAAGCTGTATAAACTGCGAGGGGAAAATGGTCATTCTTTAGTTGTGCATCATTTACACATGCAATGGGGGTGTGTCTCATGGTGAATATGAATGTAGTTTGAGTAGAAAATAGTAGTTGTATAGAGACAGCTGTGGTGGGCCTGAAAGTCAGTCTAGGCTTGTATATAGGAATTCAGAAAACTGGGTGGGCAATGGTCATGCGCAGTTTAAATTTATTTATGAAGCTTGGTGTTTTGGTTTTGTTTTTTTGATATATTTGATTTGGTTTCTTTGCAACGCTTGAAGTTATGAGTGTTAGTTTATTAAAATATTATGTGCATTTTCATTTTTTAATCTTTAATATCTTTCTTCAGGAGATTCCACTTTCAGAAATTCTCCAGGTGACTCAGCCTCGAGATTTTTCAAACGTGGTGCAGGGCAGCAACCCCTACTGTTTTGAGATCATCACTGACACGATGGTGTACTTTGTTGGCGAGAACAATGGCAGCACTCACCACAGTCCAATTCTTGCTGCCTCCGGAGTTGGACTTGACGTAGCTCAGGGCTGGGAGAAAGCCATTCGCCAGGCCTTGATGCCAGTCACTCCTCAAGCTAGCGTTTGCACTGCTGCAGGACAAGGAAAAGATCACAGTAAGCAGGCAGACAAGGCACTTACTCATATGCTGAAGCTGCTGGTGGTAGTGGTTCCTTTTGGAAAAGTGCTTATTTAGAGTGAAGTATTGTCTGTTGATCATCTGCTGAATTGGGTCCATAATTTTCCATGAGTCTCTAAATAAAGTGACCCTCAGGTTTGTGGAGGGTGGGAAAATCCTTTAATCTGTTGTAGCAGAAAGTAGTAAAGAATCAGATTTACAATTTGAATGCAGAAGGCAGAGTTTTATTGTAGGAGCACTAAGAGCACACACATCGCTGTAAAAAGGGAGCATAGATTAGATATTTCTAATATACATAACTAAATAAATATATTCAGATTATTTACATACACTTTGAAGGAACTGAATTTGGATGCCTTTTGATGTTAGCATCTATATATATATGTATATTGTAAAAATTCTGTGAGAGGTCAGTGGCCAAGGAGAAGAAAAGGAGTTAGTGTTGCAAGGTAAATACCATCAGTGATGGAAGAAACTTTTTCTGAGCTGTGCATAGTTATAAAAAGTGCCCTATTCTTTTTATGCACCTGCCCTCCTTTTTTTCCTCTGGCATAGGATCATATTCATTATCAAGGCTCCACTAAACTTACATATTGTGTTCTTTCTTTTCAGACATCTCCTTGTTCCTTGCAACAACATTCATTCTCATTCTGTACTGAGATTTATGCTTCCACTCTTTAGTTTCCTTTTGCATTCCTACTCTTTAATCTCCTTGTAGTAAAATTTTCTTTTGCGGGAGATTCTGAGATCATTTTCTCTGTCTTTGATATCTGGCTACTCTGTATCAGCAACAGTTAAGAACATGTAAATGCTAGCCTGAGGTAAAGGCTCATTTCTGAAAATGCAGCAATGGTCTAAAATAGTAACTATGAAGTGGCAGTACTGGTACTGGTATTTAATTACAGTTAAGAAACATACCTATAAGATGGTACCTCATACATGGCTTTGTACATACATAAAATGCCACTTTTGATACGGAATTTCTAAT
The DNA here is from genome assembly GCA_026261815.1 of Monarcha castaneiventris obscurior. NCBI lineage: Eukaryota > Metazoa > Chordata > Aves > Passeriformes > Monarchidae > Monarcha > Monarcha castaneiventris. The sequence continues at coordinate 3,105,198 of JAMPIT010000161.1, forward strand.
TTCATATATATATATATATATATATATATATATACACACACACACACACAGAGCCCAAAACTCTCTTCCTTCTCTAGCTCCTAAGGCTTATTGTTGCTGACAGACTTGCAAAGACAGTTGACTTTTCCAAAACAAGTAATACTTCTGATATAAAAAATAGCATTTCATTGACATTGGTAGGGAATAGAACTACAGTGGTAAATGCTGAGAGGAAGTAGTTTAGTATGTTTAGGACTGTAGGAGTATAAGAAACTACTGTGAGTTGGGGAATGGCATTCACATATTTTTAGACAACTCAGGTTGGTTTTTAAACTCTCGGAAGGCCAAAAAATGTCTGTTCATCCCTCTTCTTCCTACACTTTGTGAATCATGAAATGCATCTCAAGAGCCTGTAAGGTAATTCGATTTTAGTTAAAAAAAGTCCCCAAAGTCTCAAATACATGCTATTAAATGAAAAGACCAACAGGAGGAGGGAGACATTGCTAGTGCTTGAAATACTTGTAGCAGCAGGGAATTTTTAGTGTCAAAGTGTCCACAAGACACTACCTAGTTACTTTATTCCACATTCTTGCCAGAGGTAGTTAGAAATGAGGATGTTCTTCAGTCTGAGCCATAGCAAAGAATCCTTTGTAACCATGTACCTGGTGTTTGGGGTGGGGTGTTTCTTTGTGGGATGTTTCTGAGATAAAATGAGAAAGAAAGTGATCTGTTTAGCTGGTATAGATTATGTATTGAACTGTGGCATTACTAATTTCTTTAGAACTGACTACTTCTCGGCCCTTACTCTTGCGCATTTCAGACACTAGAAAAATGGATTAATTTGGAAGGAATAACTCACTCTTTACCTCTGAGTTATTTTGTATTCTCTAGCCATCTGTGAAGAAGGGTTCAGTGTGTTCTTTTAAACACTTTCAAAAACTGTATCTTCATTTTCTAGTTACCTTGCTGCAGTTTTTGTTGACCTTAGGGATTTTTTGTCTGACTTCTTTATTGTTTTCCGTTGGTTTCTGTATGGTTACTTCAGTACAGACCTGGCTATAGTCAATAATCAGTATGCATACATGTGTTCATATTTCAGATGCAAAATTCAGAGTGTCTTTGAGAATTAGCATTTGTTCCTATCTTGTCTCTGTAAATTCCTTCTTTGAGATAAAGCACAGGTGGCAAAAATGAAATACAGACATCTTTTTTCTCTAACATTGTGTTTTTAAAGTGCAAGGCCCTTTTTAGGATGATAAAGGCTCTTTTCAAAGTGCTAGTAAATCTATAGTGTGTTTTCTATCTCCCTTGTGTATAATTCATTATTTTTTTCTTTCTTTAAGTTAAAATAATATCACAGAATTGCTGGGGTTGGAAGGGACCTCTGGAGATCATCCAGTCCAACCCCACTGAGAAGTCAGAGTCACACAGAGTAGGTTACACAGGAGCATGTCCAGATGGGCCTAGAATGTCTTCAGAGAGAGAGAGCCCAACATCAAGTGATAGATGTCTGTTAGTCTAAGATGCTTTACTTTAGTCTTGGAAGTCAAAGGAGAAGGGAGTTTTCTACCTTCCTTGGTATAGCTCTTCTTGCCTATGCATCAATGTTTTCCTGTAATGAAAAATTCATGTCAATGTCTGCTGCAGACTGAGGAATTCTAATTCTTTATCTGATACTTTTACTCGGAAACTACACTTCCTGAATGTGCCCTTATATTCCAAGGATTGATATGCTTCTGTAGTTTATCCATGAAACAAAGATTTTTTTAATATTATGGGCTTTATTGCTTTTTTAATTATCAGTTCTTCCGCTACTTACTTTCTTTGATTTGTTTCCTTTTCTTATGCATTAATTCTGTATATCTTAGTGACACAGAAGATAAGAAGTCACATTCATTTGACTATGAGGGATCTACCTGCTCCTCTTGCCTGTATTTTTCTTTATTGCTAATGAACTATGATACAATTGCTATTGCTTTTTGTTTTCCAGCTGTCTATTGTATACACACTTGTATTGTTCTACTATTTTTGTAATCAGGAATAGGAGAAAAAAAGACAAGCAATCCCAGGAAAACTCCCAGAGTTATTTATCTAATCAGTCTGTAAAATGAGTTTCAGGTTATGAAGGTTGTGCAGAACAACAGTAAAAATCATTTCACCAATACTGGGTTAGAAGTCAGTAAGAGGTTTATGTTGATTTTCATTTTTTCCTCATCTTTTTACTAGAAAGTCTTCCCTTTCTATTTACTTACTTGGCTTTATCTTCTTTATTGCAGAGGAGTTGTCTCTAAGCATCTCTGTTTCAAATTGCCAGGTCCAGGAGAATGTGGTGAGTCATGTGCATTGTATTGTAGTGCTATTTATTTATCTGAGTATTACAAAGTAGTTGACAGTAGCAGTGTCTGGATGAGAAAGCAGCACCAGAGCACTGTAGGTAAAGAAGTCCATGTTATATGCAGGAAGTAACCTACTTAACCTACCATGGCTGTCAGTTTTTATGGATGTGTGTCCCTGCTTACGGTGCAGCTCAGTGGATCCTCTTCAGGAAAAGCTTGTTGCGTTTTCCCACTCAATTCTGTGTAATGATGGTGCCTTTTACAGAATTTGATTAATGCCAAGTATAATTACAGCCTAACCAGTAATAACTAATTGAGTCCTGAACATTTTAATGACTCCTGATATTTGTGATTTCTTTTTTTTGTGCATTAGGATATCAGCTCTGTGTACCAAATATTTGCCGATGAAGTGCTGGGTTCTGGTCAGTTTGGTATTGTATATGGAGGTAAATTGCATTATGTTCCATTAAGCATTTATAAAGATAGAATGTCTGCTTGATAAAATGACCCTTTTCATGTTTACTTAGCTGTATCTAGAATGTCTAGGTGAAGTTTATCTTGTTAAAAGTTTTGTTTGGATTACTTTGCTGCGTGTCTCTGCAGTTTTATGTACAGTATTTCTTTCAATTCTTGAATTTACAGTTTTGCATTGGCATCATAATCAGTTTAGAATATGCATTGTATTTTGACCACTGTTAAATACAAAGCAATCCAATTTGGCCATATTTAATGATTTTTTTTAAATTGCAAATTCTAACACTGTTGTTTGTGTTATACAGTGTTAGAAGTCATAGATTTGCTGTCAGTTATACCTGTTTTGAGTGACACCTGAGAAATGTGGCCAAAAGCTGTTAGAAAAACATACATTTTATGGTTTGGCAGTATGGATGCAAACATATTATTGATGTACCTTATGCAAACAATTTCTGTCAGCAGGGTAAAGTAGAAAGAGGCATTCTTTGTCAAGAGTCTTAGTCCTAGGTTTCAAGTCTAGTATTTTAAAACCTTCTATTGCAGCATATAATTTGTTTTTAGTATGTAATCACAAAAAAAAGAAATACTAGAAATGCATATGAACTCTATCTCTCTCTTTTTTTTTTTTTTTTTTTAATCTCATGTTATATCTCAAGTGTTGAGAAAACCACAGACCGTAAATCTGGAAAGAAAGAAAAAGTCATAAATAATGATTTACAAGTGGTAATCTTTCTGCTTCTGTCATGTTTTCTTTCTAATCAGGAAGTATTGTGGCTATGATTTTTCTGTGTGCCAATTGTGTAGTTAGATACTTTATTACTTCTAAACTGCTTGGTGGAAATACAGTTTGGTCTGGTTTTACATCACTGTTGAAAGAGGTCAGGTTTTTTGCTCCCTCTCTATTTCTTAAAGCAGAGTGTGAATCCAAGTGTGCTCCCTCTCTTATGAATTGAAATGAACAAATGCAGACACTTATTTTAGTGGTTGGATTTTATTTTTCCTAAATTGCCTTGTAAATAAATCTCAGCTTGGTATTTTGCATGATTCGATGGTTGCAAGTGCTTATAAGCATAATAATTATAAAAAGCTTTCCTTATAATACATTTTTTTTTTTACTGAATGAGGGCTTAAAATATATGGGATATGCATACTTCTTAAGATAAAATCACAAGCTGAAAGAGTATGAAAAAACAATATAAAAGACTATGGTTTTGCTGGCTCTACACACTGTTTAATTTTACTGGTATTTGGGAGATTAGGTCTGGTAACTTCTGACTTTGGCTTATCCCCGCCTGTGTAGTCTTACTGAAATAATGTTAACAATTAATGGTAAAATGAAGTTGCTTTCATTGTTGTGGGGTTTGGATTGGGTTTTTCTTTTTTGTTGTATTTTTTGTGTCCCCTGTTCTTGAGAAACATTTCCAAATTGCAAATCAAAAGTTATAGGATATAGATATCCAACTCCTGAATCAGTGAGAACAGTTTGCCTTTGCTTTTGCTGTCTTGATTAGTTTGAAAGATCTGAAAAAGGGAGACAGAAAAAGCTTTTTTTGACATTTTCTTACTGATGTAAAACTTGCACTAAAAACTGGCTGGTTGTGTTTTGTTTAACAAAAGGAATTTTCAAGCTGCTTTTCTGTTACTCTTCATGGACAATTTTTAGCTGTAGTCTAGCTTCTGTAGTTAGGTGTTTTGTTAGATGAGTTGGTTTGCTTATCATTCTTTAGCAGTCTAGCATTTGCATAGTGTTTTGCATCTAGTTTGTAATTAATTGTATTTCTGCTACATTTCAATACAATTTCCTTCATCTGGTGGAGATAAGCCCTTTATTCATGATGGTGTTAAAGGCAGGTGCAGTAGTTGCTTGGCAGAGCAGCTTGTGGAGCAGTTCCTGTGCCCTGCCTAGGCCCTGGCCACCAGTGCTGACCGCAGAGCAGCAGGGGAGGCTGGCTGGTGGCTACTGAGGTGTACCTGGGCTCCTCACAGCAGTGCTGGTAGAGCCTTCTGTGCCACTTGCACTGTAGCTGTGCGTGTCGTCCCTTTCCTCAAATGGCAAACCCTTCACTGAGCAGATAATGGTACTTTTCTTGGGTGCAGGCTTACTGTTCTGTAGTACTTTAGTATTAAATGTCTTAGGTTTCCAAGGTTTTGCAGTGTGTGATCCCATTAACCTCGCTGATGTGACTGAAAGAAACCAGTTCAGCAGCTGTGAAGAAGCTGGGGAAGCATTAACAGCTCCTCACCTAGCCCTGGGCACAGCCCCCCTGCATATTGCAAAATGCTTCTCATGTAGCTGATGCAGGTTGCAGCAAGGAATAGCATGTGGTGCAGTCAGCGTGGTGTTTTTCTTACCACCATCTTTTAGAGCTTTTTGATCACAGCAGACTGCCCTGGGTGTTAAATGTGTTGCTGTTCTTTGGGGCACCTAATTACTCTCATGTTCCCATAGAGTATTAGTATTAGGTGTGTAGTTTCCTGTGCATGTGGGGCCCATGAAACCACTGGAGTAGGATTTTAGGTCTGTCTTCACTTTGGCCTTGAATTGTTGTTTTTATGGGAGAGGCAATATGCTGTGGAGTAGTTATTACTTGCTCATGTGCAAGTCACTTGCATGAACAAAACCTTCACCAGATGCATCTGATGTCACTGTGTGTACCTGACAGCAGTGGTAACTGGTTTAAATTTCAACTACAGAACTCCAGTGGAGGCTGAGCACTTCTTTTACTCGTACACAATTTGCAGTTCTAAATATAAATATGATAATACTGTACACTTGACAGAATATACTTGTTTCCCTAAAAATGAATTTCTGCTGTAATGTTTTATAGCTATGAATTGGTTCTACCTTTTGATGGCTGACACTGACTTTCTGTTTAGGAAAACACAGGAAGACTGGAAGAGACGTGGCTATCAAAGTCATTGACAAGATGAGGTTTCCAACTAAACAGGAAAGTCAGCTTCGTAATGAAGTAGCCATTCTCCAGGTATGAAAGTGGTTTTGGATCACGTTGGAGTTTTGTCTTAAGCCATTAATGAGATTTTGTATTATGTGTAAGTGCTCTGAATTGATTTTTAAATTTACATCTGTGATTTCTGAGTACTTTCGTAAGAGGGAATCTTTTAAGAGCAGGAATTCCTGAGTACTTGGTGGAGTTGATAACTTGGGGGTGATATCTGCCCCCATATAGGGTATCCACCAAATGTAGGTACTTCAGGTCCATGTTGTCTCCCTCAGTATTATTTTCTGCTGTTTTCCACTACTGGCCCCTCAGTCTTTGAGTATTATTCTTATACTTGGTACCTTGAGTACAGAACATGCATCAGCTGTGAAATTAATCATTACAGCTATTTTGTATTAAACCAATTACCCTTAGTAGCTGGATATTTCATGGGTTGGTATTTGTTTCAAGCTAGTTTCTTTCCACAGATGTATTTTTTTTTCACCTCTTAACTCTCCACTTAACTGTTTTTTGATTTGTGGGCAACATTTCTGTGAAATTCAGGATGTACCTATGCTACTTTATTTTAGAACTTGCACCACCCAGGGATTGTGAACCTGGAATGTATGTTTGAAACCCCAGAACGGGTCTTTGTTGTGATGGAAAAGCTGCATGGAGATATGCTAGAGATGATTCTTTCCAGTGAGAAAAGTCGACTTCCAGAACGAATAACGAAGTTCATGGTCACTCAGGTGGGCATTCAGTTCCTCTGCTTTTAGAGGAAAGGCTAGATTTGGGTTTTGTAATTAGGAGAATTTGAAGAAGGGGTTTTCTGTATTGTTATTTAAAAGAGACAGCATAGAGAGCTGCACATCTAATGAGGGTTGAATAAACAAGAAAAGAACTTTGAATGTTAATTACATTAATTTTTTTGACCCATCTTTCCCAAGACATAGCATTACGGGCATCTAAAGATGAATGTCAAAACAGTAAGGATTCAAAAAGGTATAGGAGGAGGAGGGGGAAAAAAGGGTGGGGAAAATAAACCCCATTGTTTTCAAGTCTTGGTAGGCTGGAAAAAACAGTGCTTGCACAGTATATATGGGTTAGTTCTTGAGGACTATGTTGATAGAAATTTCTGTATTTGTTAGTGTATGTGTCTTTAGGCACTTCTGCTTGAATATGTTCTGAAAATGTTCTTTCGTTTTGTAGATACTTGTTGCTTTGAGGAATTTACACTTCAAGAATATTGTGCACTGTGATTTAAAACCAGAAAATGTACTACTAGCATCAGCAGAACCATTCCCTCAAGTGAGTGAAGATTAAACAGTACTTTTCATTAGTATTCATTGGTTTTTTTTAAAGCAATATCAACATTGCTGCTTAAAAAGTGACCTCTTGTGGGATTTTCAGTTGACTTACTCTAGAATTACTTGAACTGCACGTATTGTAGTTGTCTCCTTTTTTCCCTTCTCCCATTAAGTGCCTTTAGTGCATTGCTCTTTCTTATACCCTGAGGAGGGCTTATTGACTTGGGGTTACATGTTGGACTTGATTTGGATCCTTTTATCTCCACAAGTGCCTGCTGCGTTCAAGCCAAGGAACTTTTGCAGAGCCATGAAGATTTGAGCATCAGTGCACGTGCCAGCTGTTAATGCTTTTGACCAGGATGTTCTCTCAAGAGCTGGCTGGGTCTGAGTTCAAGCTAAAACTCAGTGTTTGATTTCTGTGTAGCTGAAGCCTCCAGCTTCTGGAATACCAGTTCCAGAGGGATGTGATTTGGCCGGGATTCATGTGCGTTTTTAACTTTGGTTCTGTGCCTTGTGAGAGTGAGGATTCCCCTCTGAAAATGAGCTGGGTTTGGAATCAAGATCTTTTGTCCTTATTTGCACACTTGTGGCCATGTAATACATGAGCTGCCTCAGACCCAAGCCTGTGCAAGGCCAGTTCAGGTCTTGATCTGACTTGCATGTTGCAAACCCAGCAACCTAAAACCTTAACTGACTGGCTTACATGGGGTTTTGTGTCGGCTTTAAGTGATGGCAGAAAGGGTGTGGAGTTGAGCAGAGATGTTTAAAGACATGTTGCTTTTGCAGGTGAAGCTGTGTGATTTTGGCTTTGCACGCATCATCGGTGAGAAGTCTTTCCGGCGCTCTGTGGTGGGGACTCCTGCGTACCTTGCCCCTGAAGTGCTCAGGAGCAAAGGCTACAACCGCTCCCTGGACATGTGGTCTGTAGGAGTTATTGTCTATGTGAGCCTCAGTGGTACATTCCCATTTAATGAAGATGAGGACATCAACGATCAGATTCAAAATGCAGCATTTATGTACCCACCAAATCCTTGGAAGGAAATTTCTAGTGAAGGTAAGGAAATTAATTTTCTCTATTAGAATGTTTGTGTATGTAGGTAACACATTCAAATGCTTAAACCTCAAGGTTCATTTAGGAAGGAGTGTGAAAATTATTGATAGTTTGAGTTTAGTAAACTATGCCAAAGTGGATAAATAAGAGCTAAATATATCTGTGAAAGATAAATTGTGAAATATAATGCTTTAGATAATTTCAGGGCAGGGGAGTCGGGAGATTAGCAAGAGAAAAGAATTTCATGCATGATGAGTGGGGTGGGTAATCTGACACTTCCCAGAAGTCCCAAAGAAAAGTTAGTTAATGTGTGGGTATTTTCTGAATGCTGGTATATTTTATCCAACCTATAATCACAGAAACGGTTCAAAGTTGAATCTGAAATTTTAGTTTTATACATTAGCAAGTATGGATTTAAATGTCAGGTCTGAACAACCTAGAAGTTTACAAGGCTGGTCTCTAGAGCTCTCCAGTGCCAGCTTTGGTTATATGGTGTTACCGTGTTTGGTTTATACGTGATGAGCACATGGGTACATGTGGAAGGACATATACAAAAGTGTGCAATAGTGGAAGTACCCTCATCATTGTGGAACACAGGATTATGCTCAAGCTTTTTAGGAACATCTGAAAATCACTAAAATCAGTAGGGAAAAGATTAACAAATAACACAGTAGAGCTTTTAGTGTTTCCATCAAAAGCAGGGGGAACTTACCCCATCCCTATTTTGTAGCCTCATTTAACGTAAGCAAAGATAAATTTAAAATTCAAGAGCTTGGTTAAATTTAAAGCTCAGTGTAGAATACACTCACACAAAAAATTAATTTCTACTGTAGCGTGTGAATGATGATAGAGGTGCTTAGTATTTAAAAAACATAATTTTTGTTCTTTTTTGTCAGCCATTGATTTAATAAACAATTTGCTTCAAGTGAAGATGAGAAAACGATTCAGTGTTGACAAATCCCTTAGTCACCCATGGTTACAGGTAAACTTTTTCACTATGTTTATTAAGGGTGAATAATTTTTTTGGCTGAAATCCTTCAGAGGCTTATGAAAACTGCAACTATCACATTCTATTAACAAGCATTCGTGAAGGCTTGGGTATTTCTGGTTATAGCTTTTCATTTGATGTGCTCCAGGATTCTGCCCATCTGTTAATGGCTTCTTTCCTCAAGGGAACTTTGTCTTACTGTCTTTCCCACCTTTTCCTTTCTGTCTGACATCAATATGGGTTTACTGTTCTGGTTTCCCCCCTGACTGTGGGCAGTGATGAGTGCATGCAGCCCTGTGAAATCAGCACAGAGACAAACACTGTTTGTTCAGTGCTGGAGTAGACACAAAGCCTGGTGTGTGCCATAACTTGGAGTTGGTTTAGAACAGTCTTGTTTGGAATGGAGTTTATATGCTGCTTTGATAACCTTAGATACTAGCCTATTTAATTTTGAACTATTCTTTGTGGACAGTGTTGGGGCAATTTGTGGGAGGGTGTTTGTGTTTGGTTTTCTTTTTTCCTTTTTTTTTTTTTAACAGATCTTGTTATTTATATCTTGTGGCTATTTACACTAAAAATGGAGACAAACTGCAGAATATATCTGTGGGAATGTAGTACTGCTGTTTCTTAAAACTGCTTCCTTAAATGTCTTTTACTGCTTAGGATTACCAGACTTGGCTTGACCTGAGAGAATTTGAAACGCGCATTGGAGAGCGTTACATCACCCACGAGAGCGACGATGCCCGCTGGAAGGAACACGCTTATGAACACAACCTCGAGTATCCCCAGCACTTCATTATGGCTCCTAATCCAGATGACATGGAAGAAGACCCTTGATTTGTTCATTGTGCTTAATTGCAGCAAAGGAGGATACTCCAGGCAGAAACTGAAGCTACGTTTTGGAGCAGCTATTGCTCTTTCCAAATGCCATGCACATAGTTTGGTGTGTAAAGCCCAGAGGATCCCACACTGCCATGGGAATAGACTGTCATCTGACAAGCTTTTCTGCATCCCTGACTTTAACTATGAGTAGTTACTGGACAGGGGGATAAGCCCTGTTGGGGAACATTTCACCGAGCTGGGTGGCTACAAATTACCGAGGTGTAGTGTGTACAGATTGAATGCTTTGTGTTTTTCAAGGGTTTTTGTTTTTTCATAGCCTACACAGTAAGAGTTTTGTAGTAGTTTTCTAATCTCTTTTTACTAGGCCATAGAGGACTGTTTTCTGTTACTTAGATACATCTCCTGTTTCTTAAACTGTGGATGGTGAAGAGAATCTATAAAGAAATCAGTACAGAATACCTTGGCTAAAGCAAAACAGGGTGGTTTAGTTGAATACAGCTTCACAGATGAAGGAATAATTTGCTGCTGTTAGGACAGTTAAATATGTGTGTCTTGGCCCTAATTGAACTTTTTCCAGATACAAACAAAAAAAAAAGAAAACCCCATAACTTCTTACATTCCTCTTGAAGTGCTGGCTGACAATCTAAGGAGATGACAATCAAAGCTGTGCTAGGCCTTTATTTTGTCTGTTAAAGCAATAAGCCACAACAGTGTGCTGCTGTGCAAGGCTGGCACGTCATTGATACACACCAAAGGCATGTTGCCTTAAAACTACACAGAGAGCACACAAGACTTGATGTAGCATATCCTTTCACTCTGGAAGACCAGCCTCTAGCAGAAGAATGTGGAAAAATAGGGAAAAATACATGCAGCCTTCTTCGGTCGTTTCGAGTAGTAAGATTTTAAAATTTTTAATATTTTTCTAATTTTTTTAAGGTTCCCTGGACTTACATCAGGAATAGTTTGTAGCCTGCTAGCTTGTATGTTAACTCTGCTCAAAACCTAGAAGTATCAGTGGATACCACATCACCTGTTGCTTCTGCCAGGGCAGCTGGATTGTAGGAGAAAGGACTTTGCCTTCCCACCTTAACCTGCAGCCCCTCCCATCCTCTTTACTGTGCTCAGAACTATTTGATCTGAATGAAGAATCCAAAACCAACTCCTAAACTAGTTTTCTCTGTGCCTCAGTTGAAGGATTCCCAACCACTAATCAGACTTGTGGCACAATAGAAGGGAATCAGCAGTGTTCTTTGGAAAGAATTCCCTTGGACAGTTCAAGTTCATGGTATTTCAAAGAAGTTTGAGGCCACAAATTCTAAATGCAAATGCAAGAGTGTTTTGGTCCTATTTTAAAAAATGAAAAGGGTGAAATCCTTTTTTTGTGGGATAACAGTGTTGTGTTGCTGGAGGGTGCTGGAAAGCTGTATGCATCCCTGGTGTGCCAAGCTGCTTAACTGGAGCTTAGTTGGAAATACTTCTAAAATACAGATACAGGCTTGAACTGCAAAGGCAGTGAGAGGCTTTGGGATATCTCCTTCCTCCTACAAAGATTTTCTTTTTTGTTTGTATGTAGATAAATATTTTTTCCTACTGTTGTTATTCAGGTAAGGAAACAGGTGAGCAGCTTTTTAAGTTGTTAGATACATTTAAAATGTTCCGTGGTTAGTTCAGGGCTGGCAGCTGCTTGCAGTAGCAGTGATCTGGCAGTGATCAGTGGCAGTTGCAGAAGGATGTGCCCACAGGCAGGTTTGGGTCTTCAACCCACCTTTTCTTTTCCCATTGCCCATTATGTATCTGCCACTGCATTTTGTAGGTGTCTGTGTTGGCAAAGGCTGAGCTCTGGCTTCTTAACGCTGGAGAGGAGGGTTTCAGGACTGATTCTTGAGCGAGGCACTGCTTTTCATCTCTGCAACCAGAGCAATCACCTCTCACACTGGTAGTTTGGTGTTTGCCCACTCTTGGCAAGGGAAGTAGTGCTGTGTTTCAACTTCACTGCTCAAGTGCTCAAATTTCAGTGAAGCCATTGCTGTATTCCATCCTACCTGTAACAATGTAGATGCAGTTTGGTTTTAGACTTCAGATTTTATACTTGACCTGTTACTTCAGGTGTACCTGTGGGTTTGTTGTGTTTGTGTTTGGGAGGAAATAAAGCAGCTCAGTCACTTGAAAAAGCACAACAGGAATAGAGAAAGGAGGGGACAGTAATGAAGTAGAAGGCCTGGCTTTTGTCTCTCCCCATGGTCTGCTCTGCTTCAAAATATTATGTGAGCTATTTATTCTTCAAGTTGTATTAAAATAAAAATAATGCTGTTGGCCTTTGGAGGAGATTGCCTGGTGATATATGCAGACTTATGGGGCCAGACAATAGAAGCCACAAGCAGCTAGTAGTCAAGAAACCAAAAAAAATCTGACTTACATTATGAGTAAACTTCCTAGAGTAGTAAAAATAGCTGAGTTTTTTATTCCTTTTTTTCTACCTTTACTGCAGACTTTGACAGCAGTAGGTTACAGTGTTTAATACCCTTACCCCTAGATGAATTAAGTGCATTCATTCAAGCAATAGTGCTATGGTGATGCTAGAAAAAAGCTCATGTAAAATTTATAGCCTCAAAATGACACTGTCAAGTACTTTTATATTTTTATACATCCCATTGTTTGTAAATATCCTCTGATAAGCTTGAAAATAAAATTTATTTCCCTATCAGACTTGTTCTTTTTATTTACATGAATTCTCTCTCAAATATCTATCAAATGTTCTTAGGAGTAAATGGTTCTATACTTTGTGGATTTGTCATTAGATGTGTCCTGCTGTGGAAATTGTGATGGCAGGAACTCCTTTTACATGCATTCTGTCACTATTCTCTTTATAAAAATATCTTCAAAGATGTCAAGGCATCTTGATTTTATTCAAGTACCAAAGCTTGAACACATTTAAAGACTCCTTAGTGCACCTGTTTGTTACTGACAAGTTTTGATTCCACTAGTAAATATTTCACTCAGTTCTATCGTAAGAACCCCAAACCATTGTTCATTCTCTGCTCTGTGTGTGCTGGTTTCTGTGTGTGCAGTGTTTTATTTCCAGTCAAACTGCTTTGAATAGGTCAGTCAAGAGGTTTAGTGTGCTGCACCAGACTTACTCTGAAACAGCCATCACACATTTTGCGATAGTATTTGAAATTACTTCAGTAACAGTTCATTAAATCCAGCAACAGGTAGTAGGGGAGACTTTGATTCTGGCTTATCTTTCTTGTCAGGATGTACAAGTCTGTGGTGAGGCAGCAGGGCAAAAAAATTAAAACAGTCCCCCATCTTCTCAGGATTCATCAGCATGTCATAGCTGTGAAGTAACTGCTCACGAGTTGCTGTGTCACCCGAATTCTGCAAGAGCACCTAGAAAAAGAAAGAATGCAGGTTATAGTCCTTCTCTGTTCCTATAAATTCCTGCATACCTACAATCCCTTCTTGCATCCTGTTCACTTAATCTAACAGTGCTGGTGGTTGGTAGAACTGGTGAGCTCACTGGTGGTGGTCCACAGCCCATACACTGATGCAAGTTTTGCATTAAATGCTCCTAAATATATGATCAGTTTACTTTCAGGCATCTGGAGTAACTTACATCTAGCAGAAGCAATTTTCTGATCTCACACCTACGTGTTATTTTGAACAACTTCATTTTAAAATCAAAGATTTTTACAAAAGCTCTCGTGCTGCCTAGGAGTATTGCCTGTGGATTGGAAGAGTTCTGTGCCTGTGAACACTCTTGTACCTGCAGTCGGAGGTCAATGCCCATGTTCTTTAAAAACTCTCGCTGTTTGATGGGGCCTAACGTAGCTGTTCTTCCCTGTGCCATCTTTCTAAGGTAGCTGAAATCAACATCTGCTGTCAGGTCTGCTGTACCTGGAGCACTCAGCACGTTGTGAAGTTTGTGATTCCGGAAACCCTGAAAATGAAATTGGAAGATCACACTCAGCTGTAGTCCAGCCATCACAGCTGGGGCCAGCAAAAACTAAGTTGTGCGTTTGAGGGGTGAGAATAGCAAATTATACATGGAAAATTAGGGATAAATGTAGCAAGAGCTCAGATTACCCTTTCCATCTGACAGAAACCCTTCTGGGTACTGGTTAAATAGGAATTACTCAGTTTTATGCAGTTTTTGCTATTACGTCCACCTATGAACTTTGTTTTACAAGAACCTAATGATCAAAGATAACAGAGTCTTTGGGCTTATTGCTACAGGGCAAGCACCTTACCCGGAAAGTGTCCGTTTTGGTTCCATCGTGGCCATAATCGGCAACCAGAGCAGCACCACCGTCCTTCTCTATCCGAGAGGCAAGCCTCTGAACAATGACACCAGCCTCAGGACACACTTCCACGTGGTCTCTCGTTTCTTCTGGCTAGTGCAGAGTTCAAAGAGCAGAACGGCTGTGTTAGCAGACAAGCACAGGGCAAGTATCCCTCACACCTGATGTCTTGGGGCTGTTGCTTTGCTGGGACACGCAGGTACAGCAGGTGGATTCTAGGCTACCTCTACTAGCTTGAGCTAGTTTTTGCTATCACTCATTCTCATTTAGGATTTTCTGAGTGCTGGATTTCAGTCATCTCTTCAATAACCTGTAGTCAAATGAAAATTCTTCTACCAAGAATATCTGTATTAGGTGAAACTTCCTTACTGTGGTACTGAAAGAACAAAAACATTGCTTCAACTGTGCACACCCTTCAGAGAGGCCTTCCTGTGTGAGACTTGGTAGCTGGCTTTCATCTCCAGTACTTAATTTTGTAGCTTTGAGTATGCAGTGAACTTCAGGAAGAAATTGGTCACAGCCACATCCCATGAAAGGTCAGCCTGGCACAGAAGCAGGCAGCTGCCCTGAGTACCCTGTGGCAGTCTGAAGAGCCTGGCTGGGGCAGGGCCATGCTCCACATGGGGATGCCACACACACAGTGCAGAACGCTGCCTGTCACTTGTTGCCTCAGTTTGCTCTCTGAGACATTTTATGTATTCAAGCTCCTATTTTGCAATGTTTGATACATGTGGCAATTTCTGTGCTGTAGTTTCACAGCATATAACATTAAATGCTTGTGGAAATTTTAAGTTCTATCCATTTATAGACTGAAAGCCTTCCTCTTGCTGTCAGAGTAACAGAGAAGCATTAAATGTACCTGAAAGAGTCAGCAAAGGTGTAAGGAGGGGCTCTGGCAGGCATAACCTCACCTGAATGAAGTTCTGTGTGGCAGGGGTCCTGGATGGCGACAGGACAAAGCGCAGCTGCTCAGGCACCTCTGGATCAATATCGACCAACACCTCACGCCAGCCCTTCTCCGTTCGCTGTTCAACGAGCCCAGAGTACTCCTTTTACCCTCCAACAGCTACCACAGTGTCTCGTTTATTTCACTGAACTAACATGTCAAGCCTTTTCACAAATGTTTTAGGAACACAGTACATTATTAACAACTATTACTCATTCCTATTTAATTCCACTAACTGCCTTAGAAAAAGCTTGTGGTGAAGTCTCATCTGCAGAGCCAACAAATGTAGGTTTCATTATTCTTAAAAGGAATGAATGATGCTCTGAAGAAAGATGCCGCGTCTTCTGTTGACAGTGCAACATTTAACTTATCAAAAGAATAGATTTCATTCTACTGGTGATTTTCATAAACTAATTAGCTTCTTCTGAATCATAATTAGCCTCTGTTTTGCTACTCTCATTAGTATTCAAATGAAAGCCTTTCAGTCTTTTGTTATTAGTATTACAGAAAATCATGTGGAAATTAAAAGCTGCATTAATGTAGCATAAGAAATAAAAAAACCCCAAAAGCTTGAGATTTCTCTCAGCAGAAAGAAATCCTTAGCTTTCTTCAAGTTTCTCCATTCAAGAACAATTACTAATTTTACAGTTATCATCTGAATTAAGCCTTATTTGTTCAAATTCAGTTAGAATTATTTCATCACCAGAGACAGGGCATAAGTCTAGTTTGGCACCTTAATTCTGTTCTTCCTCAAAGAAAAAAGGTGTTTAAGCAGATGGTCACAATTACAATAACAATCTTGCTATACCTGAAACTTATGTATTGGCAGGGCATCAAAGAACTCATGTGCTAGGTAAAAGCTGTAACCTGTGGGAAGGTTAAAAAAAGAATGTATTAAATTATTAATGCTTCCAGAGCAGCTTCCAGTTTAAAATATTTTTATGCTTTTTAATGATTTAAACTAGTTAATGTGGTTGTGAAAAAATTATAATTACTTCCAGCTTGGACACATCAAAGACACATCATTCCTACAGCCAGCTCTAGCTTCCAGTCCATGAATTTTAGATCACTATCTCAAGAAAGGAGATTCAGGCCAGTGAAAGTTTTTTTCCCCATGAAAAGAAAAAGTCAGAATATAGGAAATTGGGCAGCTATCCCCAAAGGAAGGTAGGCAGAATAGGTAGCAGTGATGAAAATGAACCTCAGACTCATGCAAGTAAGAACAAATATGTATATAACTACTTTTCTGTCCAGTGTGAAGGCTAGCAGAGATGGCCTCTGCTACCAAAAGCTGTCAGTGAGGGAAGGGCACCACCCCTTTAATGAGGCATTCAAGCTCCTTACCTGGTGGCACATCTTGAATGTCTCTGTACCAAAAAATGGGAATTCCAGTCTTGCTAATGCCTTTCATGTAAGCAGACTTGTCCTCAGGGTTTGGCTGTACATTCCCTCCTGTCAGCGTGACTGCTTGGATCTCGCTGAGTTTGGGGCTCACTTCTACCAGATGAACAGAGACATCACATTTACTAAGAACAGAGGCGAGCTGACTGAAGACCTATAAAGGCAGATGAATTTTATTAGGCACAGTCTTGTGCTGTGTACATTAAAGGTTTAAGTATTAACCTCTCTCCTCGCTATTTACAGTCAAGATAAAAGGTTTAGTTGGCTTTAATAACAAAACAACCTCAGTGAGAGAGACTGCATTTTGCTCCTTTGGCAGGAAGTGGGATTTTCTTCATAAATCTTAAAAGCTGCTATGTTTCTAGTTAAAGTTGCAAAACCCAGCACACATTTCATGGCTTAAGGGCAACAGTATGAAAGGCTAATTTGGAACAGTAGTAGCAGCTCCTCTAAGGCCTGCAGAAGGTCTAGCATTGGGAAGGAAATGGTTCTGTTTTCCCTGGCCCCTTAAACAAATGTTTGATATCCCACATTTCACTTTTTTCATGAACATATATAAATAGAATAAAAGTTGTTATGTGGTGCTAAATCCCATTAGCAATCTGTTTATGAATCAGCAGCATTTTAATTAAGACAGCCATGCAAACATGACTGAACACAAAGGGTTAACTCAAAAGAAATAAGCCCCTGAAATCCCTGAAGGAATTAACACAATTTCATTCCTGTGTTATTGTCCTCCCCGCTTCTGTTCCTTGCACTAGTGTCTCCATCCCAGTTACATACAGCAACACCTTCCTAGATGGTTTTCAGTTTGGATAACATTTTCCTACATAGAAATAATTTATACTGGAATATTCCTGCCCTCCCTTTCTATCCAGTGGTGTTGGGAAGGTCACAGGTGTGTCTGCACAGTGTGCACACACTGGCCCCTGTTCTGCTTCCATCTGAGAGTCCTGGTCCCAGAAACTCATCTATTCTGATCAGAGTCTGAGCTGCCAACCTGACTGAAGTGATCTGGTTACTAGGGAAAGGTAAACCCTGACAGCAAAACCCCATCCCCTCGGATTTCCCTGGAATAAAGCCAGAAACAAAGAATACGAGTAGTTTTCACCTACCCGCAGTATATCGTCGGTAAGGGTGCCCCTCCCTGGGCCCAGCTCCACCAGCTGGAAGGTGTTGGGCTTGCCCATGGCCATCCATTCACTGATGTACCATATTCCTATTAACTGTCAGAGAAAAACAACACAGAGCTTACAGCAAGAACTTCAGCACTTGGGGAAAATCGTATCTGCCTTCTGTCTGATAATAACTAAGATTAACATTCTGTCTCCATATTTTAAAGTTAAGAAGAATTATGATACATAACTTCACATTCTTGTCTTTAAGTATTAAAACTGGTGACTGACTGCTGTCAGCCGAGCAGAAGCAAGTTCCCATCAGTAAATGTGGGGACTCTGTTCTGGCTGGAGCAGGAACTTTTACTTAAGGCTCAAATGCAGATCACTACCGATCTGGTAGTACTGATCTGGACAACTGTTCTTCCTGAAAATGCATTTACCAAAGCATCACTGAGAACAGGATTTAGCCACTCTTCACTACTGGAAATGATACACAAACCAGAATGAGCCAGACCAAACTCTGGAGATTTTTTTTGAGGGGAATTTTCACACTGGAAAACCACCATAACTCTTTTTATTTTTAAGCAAGTTCTGTATGAAAGTGTTACTAAGCACACATGGTGTTTCAGACTATACACATGAAAGGGCTTTCTGAAAAAACAAAACACCCCTTCCTCCCTCAAAATCAGGTTTTCTCTTGGGAAATAACTTGAATCTTATCATTGCTACTCAAGTATTTTGACATTGGTGAGGTATCTGAACACTGGCATGGACATCACAGAATCCTAGAATGGATAAGGTTGGGAGGGACCACACTGGGCCATCTGGACCAACTTCCCTGCTCAAGCAGAGTCATCCCAGAGCACATGGCACAGGATTGTGTTCAGATGATTCTTTAATGTCTCTGGTGAGGGAGACTCCACAACCTCTCTGGGCAATCTGTACCAGTGTGTGGTCACCTGCCCAGTAAAGAAGTTCTTTCTCATACTTTGGTGGAACTTCCTGTGCATCAGTTCCTGCCCATTGCCTCCTGTGCTATTGCTGGGCACCACTGAGCAGAGCCTGGCTCCATCCCCCTGGCACCTCCCTTCAGATACTCACAGACATTAATGAGGTCCCCTCTCAGTGTCTCTTCCTGAGGCTGAACAGGCCCAGCTCCCTCAGCCTTTCCTCATAAGAGAGATGCTCCAGTGCCTCAATCACCTTTGTTACCCTCCACTGGAGCTGCTCCAGGAGCTCCACGTCTCCCTTGTCCTGAGGAGCCCAGAACTGGACACAGCACTCCAGATGTGCCTCACCGGGGCTGAGCAGAGGGGCAGGATCAGCTCCCTTGACCTGCTGCCAATGCTCTTCCTGCTGCAGCCCAGGATCCCATTGGCCTTCTTGGCCACAAGGACACACTGCTGGCTCATGGATGCTCGTTGTCCACCAGGATCCCAGCCAGCCCCATGTAGATACAGTAAAAAAAACCCCAAAACTTAAGACGCAAGGAACTGCATTACCTCTCCGAACACCTGGCTTATTTCGGGCGAGGTGATGAAGTCGCCGCTCTCGCCGACGCCGCCGCGGCGGGTGTAGTAACCCTGCGGGAGGGAAGCGGGCCCAGGGGCCGGCAGCGCGGTGAGCGCCGGGGCCGAGGCACGGCCCCCCCGCCCCGCCCCGGTCCCGGCGCACCTGGCCGGGGTTGGTGAGCGCCTCCCGCATGTACTCGGCCACCGTGACCGGCCCGCTGGCGCGCAGCTTGCGAGCCAGGTGCCGCAGCATCGCCCCGTCCCCGCCGGCCGCCTCCGCCGCGCCCCCCGCGCCCGAGCAGAGCCGCGCCGCCGCCGCCGGAGCTGCGGGGAGAGGAGGGGAGAGAGGGGCTCAGCGGGGCGGCCCCGCCAGGAGCGGGAGGGAAGCGGGGCAGAGGCGGCGGTCACCCCGGGCAGCGGCGGCGGGACGGGGGAGCCGCCGGCGGCCCGCCAGGAGCGCGCGGCGCGCCAGCAGCGGCACCATGGCAGCGGCTCCCGCTGCGGCTCCCGCTTCTCTCGCTCCTCCTTCTCGGTATTCCTCCCCCTCCTCCTCCTCCTCCGCCTCTCCGCCCGGTGCCAGCCGCCTGCCTGAGGCCGGGCCCGGGCCGGACGCGCGTCACGCGTGTGCGCGGGAGCCCTTCCGGCGGGCGGCGATGGCGGCGGCACTCTGGGACTTCGGCGTGAGGGAGCGCAGGAAGGCGGGCGGCGACAGCGGCGAGGAGGAGGGCGACGACGACGGCGATGAAGAAGGAGAAGGCGGCGATGCGGGAGGGTTCACGCTGGACGAGGTGCTGCGCCTCGGCGGCACCAAGGTAAGGGAGCGGGCGGCAGGGAGCGGGAGCACGTGGCGGCCGGGATCCCCCATGCCGGGACCGGCCCTTGCGGGGTGTGCGGGTCCCACGCTGGTGTTGGGAACAAGTCCTTTGCTTAGGGGGTGGTGAGGCACTGGAGCAGGGTGCCCAGAGAACTTGCAGATGTCCCATCCTTGGAGGTGTCCAAGGCCAGGCTGCGTGGGACCCTGAGCAGCCCGGTATAGGGGAAGCTGTCCCTACCCATGGCAGGGGGGTTGGAACCAGATGGTCTTTAAGGTCCCTCCCAACCCAAACCATTCTGGGATTCTGTGGGGAACCCTTGGGAGTCTTGGCAGATCTTGCACCAGATCTGCCTGTGACAGCTGTGCCCTGCCTCCGCAGCAAGATTACCTCATGCTGTGTGCCGTGGACGAGGAGGGCGAGCTGGTGGACGGCGGCAAGAAGGACACGATCGATGACCTGAAGGAAGGCGAGCTGGAGGCGTTCGTCAGCTCCCTGGGGCTCAACAAGTATGCAAAGAGTTGCCTGGTGGTGGAGGGGGATGAAGATGATGGCGGCAGCAAGGAGAAAGAGAAGCCTCCAAAGAAAGAGAAAAGCAAGAAGGAAACTAATCCTCCTTCGCTAGAGGGGAAGAAAGAAAAAAAAGGAAAGGAAAAGGCAAGCGGTGTGAAAGACAGCAAAAAGAAGCAGGCTAGAGGTGATCAGTGCCAACAGCCTTCAGCAAAGAAAGAAAGGCTGGAAGAAGATTTTGAATTTCATGCTAGGCAGGCAATATTGATCAAACCGGGGGGCAAGTGGTATGATCTAGAATACACCAACGAATTCTCTCCAGAGCCACAGAATCAGACACTTTTGTCCAAGTATAAGGCCCTGGCCCAAAAGCTGTATGAACGTGAGACAGACCTGTTTAAGAATAAGACCGAGTATCAGAAGGGGGCCTCCTCGGCTTGGATTAAAACTGTTGTGTCCTCGGGTACCCTGGCTGACAGGATGGCAGCGATGACCCTTCTCATCCAGGACAGTGCTGTCCACAGTCTCCAATTTGTTGAGAACTTGATAAACCTCATAAAGAAAAAGGGCAGCAGGCAGCAGAGCCTTATGGCTTTAGATACTTTCAAGGAGCTTCTCATTACAGATATCTTGCCAGACAATCGAAAATTGTGGTCTTTCTCGCAGCGACCGCTTAACAACATCATGCAGATGTCAAGTGGCAACAAGGATTCAAGAGACAGGCGGTTGATACTTTGGTACTTTGAGCATCAGCTGAAGCTGCAGATAGCAGAGTTTGTGCAGGCATTAGAAACAATGAGCCACGATTGTCTGACAGCCACGAAATCCCGAGCGATGGCCGTTTCCCACGAGCTGCTCTGTAACAAGCCCGAGCAGGAGAAAGCTCTGCTGGTTCTGCTGGTGAATAAACTGGGTGACCCTCAGAACAAGATCGCCACCAAAGCCTCATATCTTTTAGAGACGTTACTTCACAAGCATCCAAATATGAAGGGAGTAGTGTGCAGTGAGGTGGAGAGGCTTTTGTACCGCTCAAACATCAACGTGAAAACTCAATATTATGCCATCTGCTTCCTAAATCAGATAGTCCTCAGCCATGAGGAAAGTGCACTGGCTAACAAGCTGATAACTTTGTACTTCTGCTTTTTCCGGAACTGTATTAAGAAAAAAGATGTGGAATCCAAAATGCTCAGTGCTCTTCTTTGTGGGGTAAACAGAGCTTACCCTTATGCTGAGACTGGTGATGAGAAAGTGAAAGAGCAAATGAACACCTTGTTCAAAGTTCTGCATCTTGTGAACTTCAGTACCAGTGTCCAGGCCCTGATGTTGCTGTTCCAAGTGATGGACTCTCAGCAGACTGTATCGGATAGGTACTATGCAGCACTGTACAAGTAAGTGACAGGTTTGCATTTTTATGTAAATTTCATTTTAAGAGGTACTCACCATTAGTTTAACATCGTAGAAACACTTATTTTGCTTTTAAGATCTGGCTAGTTTTGTGTCTCATTGGCTAAAATTTCTGGTGTTTTGTATGAGCTGGAAGAAAATGCGTGTGATTTCTTCGATTTAACATGAGGATAGAAGGAAAGATAGTGATAGGTTCTGAAAATGCGGCATGCACTTTGCCACTTTTCTGGTGGCTTGCTTAATTCCAGATGTTATTTGAAACTAATTGATAACTATTTCTTCTGAAATCACTTTTACAGGTACTAGCCTGTAAAGTAGTTAGGCCTGTAAATAACCTAAAATCTTGTTTCCTTTTTTTTTCTTATTTTGAGGAGGGGGAATATTGTGTTAGCAAATTCTTTAGATGATTTAATTTGTGTAGCTGGAGAGCCTTGTGTTATAAAAATACTGCTTTTTTTTTTGTCCCCAGCTGATTGTTTAGACTCATTATAGGATCCTTACAGGCTTCTGCTCAGTTGAACAAGGGGAAGGTACTGATTTTTTTAAAAAGGGAATTCAGGTTCCCTGAGAATGTGCAATGTATTTAAGGGCCTTACCATGCCTGGCAGCCTGGAAAAAATTGTAGTAGAAAATGAACTTGCCAGTACAAATGTCTGATCTGATTGTGAAGTGTGCTGGTTTCTAACCATTTTCTATTTTTGTAAACATATGAACAAATCAGATTAGTTTCTGTTCACAGAGACTTATTAGTTCACACGTCTCGAACTTTGAAACTGTTTTCAGTTGAACTCAGTTTCTTTATATTTTCTTTCAATATTTTGTTTATTGAGGCAGCTTTTTTTTTTAATCTTCAGTGTCTCATATATTCCAGAAATACTACGCAGCTCTTGACAGTTCAGGGTTGATCTTAATGGTTTTGAGTACTGGGGGGCAAACTGTCTCTAGTCTTTCAGATGGAAGTCTGAAAAATGTGGGTGATGGTTGTTAATAGCAGTTGTTCTCCTGTGTGCATTGTGACAATCAGCAATGTTTTCTCCTGTGTGTCCCTCCAGGAAGCTTCTAGATCCTGCTTTAGCCACGTGCTCAAAGCCATCCATGCTTCTGAACCTTGTCTATAAGTCTCTGAAGGCAGATGTGGTGTTGCGGCGTGTCAAGGCCTTTGTGAAGAGGCTACTTCAAGTCACCTGCGGACAAATGCCCCCCTTCATTTGTGGAGCCCTGTACCTTCTGTCTGAGCTTCTGAAAGTAAAACCAGAGTTAAGGGTCCAGTTACAGGATCACGTGGTATGAGATGATTTCTTTATCTCATTGCTTCTTCAGTAAAAGCTGTTTTTATAAGCACCTTTCCCTAACTTGTTTATTAGTAACCATTTGCTAAGATGTTTCTTTGAGGTGGGGAGGGACCATTAAATTTGTGTGTTCTAAGCAGTAAAGTTCAATTTTAAGTGCCGCATCAAGGACGAAATTCTGTATTTCTTAAACATCGACCATCATTTGTTTAGATTTTTATAAGTAGCTCAAGAACTTTATGTGCATTTTTCTAAAAAAATCAGAGTAAATCTGGAAAGTAAAAGCTGTTTGCTAACCTTTTTTGTTTTTTAGGAGTCAGATGATGAAGAGTGCTTTAAGGATCAAGAAGAGGCTGAAGAGGATGAGGAAAAATTTGTGGATGCCGACAAAGAAGTAGAAGATGAAAAGAGAAGTACAATGGAAAGTTCTGCTAAAACAAACAATTCAAATTCAGCAGCCTCGTGGGTGCATCATCTGAATATGGGAGGTAAATCAGCAACAAAGTATGTAATTTAACAGCTACTAGTCCATAACAGTGACATATTGATCAAGAGTTTTGTAAGATTAAATGATTAAAACATGATTTTAGTTCTTAAATGAAGTTTGGTTGAAAGTGACCAGTCAGCTCAATTTATCTGTTACCTCAGCAGTGATGAAAAGACTTTATGGCTAGTGTGTTTCACTTCATGCCGTTTGTAATAAACACGTTATTTGTCCCTTAGCAGTTAACAAGCTTGGAATTCTTTGCTTCCATGTTCAAACACCTTCCAAGCTATGTGGCCAAGGTTAGGATGTGTAGCTACTCTCTCGTTTCTGAAGCCTGCTAGAACAGTTTGTCCAGCTTTGAACTCGTGCCGAGGTTCACTCCTCCCTGAAGGCCTTCTGAAATAGGCCAGGGGTTTCCAGGGCCTTCCTTGGAAGCAGGTAGGAGCTCAGCCTGTGCACCTGATCATACACTGTGAAGGGCAGCTGAATACAGCCTTTTCCTGCTGCCAGATGAGCCCCTGGCTTGTCAGCTGGGAGTGATGGGCAGCATTACTGTAATGGGGAAATGAGAATAACTTGTAAAGTTGCCTGAGAAAATTTAAGTTGTTTTGCTCCTGTCCACCCCTCAGGCAGGAAGAGTGGAACTTCCTATGATCCTATGCACCGAAGTCCTTTATACTGTGGTGCTGAAAGTACAAGCCTTTGGGAACTGAAGAAGGTAGGACATTCTTGCATTGCTGTTGCTGTGTTTATTAGTGTGGCTGTTGTATGAAGAGAGGAAAAAGAACTTGGTTATTCTTGAGGTAGCTACTTGAGTAGCAGCAGAAGGATTAAAGCTGACACATTGTTCAGCTTTAAGCTTGTATATGTTCCATACAATACTGATGTTCTTGAGTAGGGAATAGGAATTTTTTAAGTGAAGATTTGGACAATAATAATATTTTTTGACTATTGGATCTTAGCTTTGATCACTAAAGCTTTTTGACTTAAAATTGTAAGTGAAAATGTGTGTAATGCAAATAAAAGATTAGAACTTGAAGTTCTTCAGATGTTAAAGTGCAGAGCACATCAGCCTTGCACTGCTATGTGTATGTCTGTTATCTGGTGAGTCATGGAGTGATCATAAAACATACTTTTTAATAAGAAATAAATTACTCATATTTTTCAGCTTTCTGAACATTTTCATCCATCTGTGGCCCTGTTTGCAAAAACAATACTAGAAGTAAGTGGTTTTGCTAGTTTGTTGCTTTGAAGTTTGATATTTTGTGTTAAAATACATTATAAAGTCTCCTTGCACTTCGTGGGTAACTAGCAGCTCTGCAGAACTCTTATCATACACTCAAATGCCAAGCTTTTCATGGAATTGCAGTGTTATATGTAAATATAAATGTTACACACTCTCAAAAGTTTTAACTTTGTAGAAATGTAGGTATTATGCGGTTCTTAAAGCTTTATGAAGAGGTTTTTTGTATCTTTTTATTCAGTTATTTTTTTAGAATATGGGGAACCCTACTACAGGAACAAATTTTTTTTAAAACACTGTTGTAGTACCATGCCAAAAGTGCTCAAATCTATACAAATATGTATTTAAAATATTTATTTTTAATTTGAATATATGGAATTGAAATGGTGCTGAGTATTACCTGCTGTTAGCACAGTACATTGCAAGGCAGTTTATCACTGAAGCAAAGTGGAGGAGGTGTGTTTTAGTTAAGAAAATACTGAAATTGCAAAAGGAAGAACCTGGTCAGGATTATGTGGTGTAGTATCCCCAAGTCTTTATCTTTTTAAAGTATGTTTTAATGTTGTTCTTGAGCTGATTAAATCCTCTGTGTTTCGATGGTGTCTTCCTAAAATGAAGACCTTAATGGTTTTTGGCTTTTTCCTTCTTTCAGGGAAATCACATTCAGTACTCTGGTGACCCTTTGCAGGATTTCACATTAATGAGATTCTTGGATCGCTTTGTGTACAGAAATCCCAAACTCAGTAAAGGCAAAGGTGGGCACTTCCCTCTACATGAGATCTTGGTTATAGGTGCTGTCCAAATTCTCATTCTCTCAGACTGGCCTTGTCAAGTGTTTGGGGTGCACGTGGTGGAACAGAGCAGTGGGATCAGTCTCCAGGGCTGCAAGAGAGATGTCTGCAGCCCGGAGCCAGCCCATGGTCACATCCCCTCACACCCACAGTGCAGGACTGCTGACTTTGCAGGAATAAGCCAGGGATAGGGACCTGTAAAGGCTGCAGAATGGTTGAGGCTGGAACAGACCTCTGAAGTCATGGGCTCAAGCAGAGACACCTGGAGCAGACTGTCCAGATGACTTTGGAATGTCTCCAAGACTCCACTGCCTCTCTGTGCAACCTGTGCCCGCACACAGTTGCCCTCACAGTGCAGAAGTGTTTCCTGATGTTCAGATGGAGTCTTCTTCATCAACTCAGTGACCCATCCCTTGATTCTCTCCAGTGTCTGACTGGGGAGCCCAGGCGTGGGCACAGGGCTCCAACTGTGGTTAAACAAGTGCCAGGAATTCCATCAGCCTTCTTTGCTGCTGGGGCACAGTGCTGGCTCAGGGTCAACTGAGTGTCCACCAGGACTACCAGGGTGTTTCTAGCCAAGCTGCTTTCCAGCTGGGCAGCCCCCATTGTATACCTGGGGTTGCTCCTCCTTTAGTGCAGGACTTTGCACTTCCCTTGGTGAACTGCAGGAGGTTTCTGTCAGCCCTTTTCTCCAGCCTCTTAAGGTCATTATGGATGGCAGCACAACCCACTTGGTCTGTCAGCCACTCCTAACAGTTCTGTATCAATAGTCATAAAATAAAAATTCCTCTCTGCTTTATATTCTGATACAGAAAACACCAGCAGTGTGGTAATGCAGCCGAAGAAGAAGCAGTTTATGAAGGATATGCAGAACCTTGCAGGTAAGTCAGCCCCTTAAGTCAGTTAAGATTATGACTAAAAAATCCGTGGTTGATGGATGTAGATGTGTCATCTGCACTGCCTGTGCTGTTTGTCTTGGCAATAAAAGAAAGTGCCATCCATCAGGAGTGCAGTGGTGGTGCCTGATCTTCAGGATCAGACCTCATCTTCTTGTAAGGATGTGTGGAATTTCCACAGATGGAACTTTGGATCCATTGAATCATTTTAAGACAAAATGACATAGAGAAAGTTGGCTATTCTGTAGCCATTTTTATTCTGTTTGTTGTGATTGAAAAATGACTTAAAATACCAGAAAAATGAATCTGTATAATTATTTAAATCACATTAAGCTCTTTCACTGAATGATATGGATAACTTCATACAATGCAGTTGCAGCTGTTGTTAGGAAGAGTGTAAGGTATCTTTGGCACTGTTATTTTGCTAAGAATCTTCCTGCCTCCAGGAACAATCTGCCTTTTGTCCAGTCCCACTATTTCCAACAATCAAGAGCAGGATTTGGTATAAGAGCCAGCAGTTAAAAAACCAGGGCAAACTATCAGTAAAACCTGCTTGAGGACAGAAGAGGTGCCATCTTCTGCAGTAGAGTCTCTGCAGTATTGCCAGGGATGTACTTTTCTGCCAGCTCTGGGTCTGTTGTGTTGCAAAGAGGTTTTAGTTCTGCAGGTTAGTAAGTACTGATGTACTGATTCTGTGTGATTCTGTACTTTTATGACTGGTAAAGCTTAAAATAGGAAATTGAGCCTATACAGTTTGTCACATTCTTTAATTTATTCTGAGTTGAAGGAGCAGACTGAGGATTTAGGACAATTTGGGGAATTTAAGTGTTTTACAAATGAAATGTGATACAAAAATATGGATATATTAATATGGCTACAAAAGTCTGCAGTTGTTGCATGTAACTGATCTCTGCTGAGGTGTAGGGAGCTGAGATTGCAAATCCTCTGGTACCTGCTACTGTTCATTTGAAGAGTCCTGTGAGTATGCTGATCTGGTTTCAGAAACTTGGGCCTATTGTCACTTAGAAATGATTATTATCTGTGCCCACTGAGGTAATCTGTAGCCTTTCTTCTTTTGATTTACTTCTGAGGAGGAGGGAAGGGGAATGTGAGAGGGCAAAAAGCTCCTCCACAGGGAACCTGGTGATTACCCTAATTGATCTGCTGTTGCAGTGTCATATTTTGCCTCAGTTCCTCAGAAAAGAGGCAGGTTGAGGCTCGATTCCTTCCTCAGTGTGCTCAGCTGGTGCCTGGTCCTGCTCTGCAGCTCCTGATAAGCATTTCTACTGCCAGGGAATGCTGGGTGGAAGTGATTACTGTGTTTTAGTGCATGACAGCAAGTTCATCTTACTCCCTACTTTTTTTCCCATTATTATTTTAAATGTACTCCTGCTGTAGGTGATTGCAACCCCCTGCCTTGCTGATGCATAACTGAGAACCTGGTTAGGGCTGTGCCACTTTGGGTGTTTCCATAGGGTCTTTTCCATACTTCACACTGGAGTACAGTATATACACTGTGTTAGTCTGAAGAGGTTTTCAGATAAGCTCCTGATTATTGAATGGATGACACCCTGTGTCTGCTTCTGTCTGTGTCTGAAAAGAATAACCATCATTTCAACTTGAGGTAAAATCAGTTCTTTTTTTGTTTTTGCAGTCAACAGTAAGGAATTCCGGGCCAAAGATGAAAGCAAAATCCCAGTGGATGAAGTGTTCTTTCACAGGTAACGGAATACTTGTGAATGTTCATTCTAGGTGTTGGTTTTTTAATGCAATGCCATTAAAACCCACTGCATTTTGTAAGTATTCTCTGGTATTTCAAGTATTTGCAAATTTTGATTAATTTGAGTGACTTAATATGATAGTGCTTTTCTTGGACATAATTTTAACATTTGTCAAAAGCACTTAGGAAGGAATATCACCTATGAACAAAGGCAATGTTGTCGGGGCTTATAGTCCAAAATTAAGTAAGTTGACATCATATAAAGAAGCCTTAAGTAATGGGTAATGGTGAATACTTGTGGGTTGTAATTCTTATGCATTAGAGGTGTATATATAATGAAAGCTGGAATATAGCTGGTTTATGTTACTAGCATCAAAGCTTATTAGAATGGAACAAAGCAAAAAAAAGTCAGAAGAGCTGTTTTTCAGAGTATTTAGTTTTTTATTACTCATAGTTCTTTCTGTTTCTTTGAATTTCCTTTCAGATAATGATATAAAATGCAGTTGTAGTACTAAAATTGAAGTGATAGGCATTTGGCAAAGATTTTTTTTTTTATTAGATCAAAATACTGGTTACCTGTGTCTCTTTAGGAAATTAGTATTTGAATTAATTTATTTTAAAGTAATTGATACTATAATACTGAGGAATATAATACTAATAAATAAATAAAATAGTGGTGTTAGTTTTGAGATTAAAGCATCCTAAAAACATGCCCCTGTCTGAAAAGTTAACAGTATTGTTACATTGAAGATGGCTGAGATTACACATACAAAATCTTCTGTACAAAGTACTCTTTTGTATATGGTCAAAATTGCCTTCTGTGTTTGGTGGCTCTTTAACATAAAATTAAGGTGAAAATGGCTGACAGAAGATAAAACTAAGGCTCAAAAGAAGAGGGCTCTGGGAGAAAATTTAATAAAACATGATGGGTGAATATATTTTTTTCCCAATTATATTCAAATTGAACTTGATCCTTCCTTCCTTCTCAGTCTAAGGCAGATTTTTAAATCTTTCTTGTGCCCTTTTATAAATTCATTATGTTAAAAATAACTCCTGGCACCTTTGGCCAGTGAAATGTTACTGTTTTAAATATTACAGTAGTGACTGAATCTTTGAAAAACAAAGGAAATATAAATCTCTTGATTTTAGCTGTGTTAGAAACCATCACTTACAGTTTTCAACTGGCAACCTACATGGGAAACAATTTGCAGGTTGTTTTTTTCTTTTAATTAAAAAGTTGTCATAACCTGTTGATCATCACCTGTAATTTTGTGTCTGAGAGCAATGTATTATTTCAGATTTTATTCAAAGTTCGATAAGAAGAGAGAGAAACAAAAGCGTCTGGATGATGAAGAAAGTGTGGAAGATGTGGATGATGATGAATTTGAAAGAGCATTGGGTAAGGCTGTGTTCTTCCTTGCAGTAACTATCCCAGTATTCCCTCCTTTTTCAAATGTTTAATTTATCCTTTTTATAGTTCATATTGTGTAAAAGAACACAACAGGAATATGGGAGTGGGAGAAAACTGGCTTTGCAGTTGCTCTTTATGCTCCTGCAGACAGCAGTTCCTGCTGTGCACTGTGTTAGCCAGCTGGGTGGCCACTTGTCAAAGAGGTCTTGCTCCCACCACTGCAGTGGTCAGCTCATTTGAATGGCTGGAAGCTGTCTGATTTTGAGCCTACACCCACAGGAATGGCAGTTCCTGCTCTTTTGTTCTTTTCCTCATGTAGTCTGAGTAACCTTTTCTAACAGCATGTTACTGCTTGGCCTTTTTCAATCTTGCTTACAGTTTCTCTCATCATTTCTAACATCTTTCATGAGGTTATGAGTTCAGTAAGGTTGTTGGCAAACTTCTGCAGTAGTCTTAGCTCTTCTGTAGCACGTACTTTGCTTTGGAATTAGGGTATTATTTGTTCCAGAATTTAAATTCGTTAGTGTACCAGAAAATGTCTATTATTTTATTATTTCAAATTTTACTTACATGTATTTTTAAAAAAACCCAGTTAGCTCTATAACTATTTTCTACAGTATTTCGAGATAATTCTGAATTCTTGTATCAGGGTTCTTACTTAGTGACTCAATTAATATGGAGTTAGTTATGACAAGAACCTGTTACTAATTGCGTTTGTCTTTTATTGTTAGTATCTCTAATGGGAATTTGCTTCACAAATTCAGACACTTAAAATAATGACCCTATATCTAAAAATTAGATATTTTGCAATGCTGGAATCCTAGGATGGCTTGGGTTGGAAGAGACCTTAAAGACCATGTTGTTCCACCCCCCTGCCATGGACAGGGACACCTTCCTCTAGACCAGGTTGCTCAAAGCCCCATCCAACCTGGCCTTGAACACTTCCAGAAACGGGGCATCCACAGCTTCTCTGGGCACCCTGTTCTAGTGCCTTACTACCCTCACAGTAAAGAATTTTTTCATCATATGTAATCTAAACTCTCTTTCAGTTTGAAGCCATTCCCCCTTGTCCTCTCAGTTCATGCCCTTGGGAAAAAGTCCCTCTCAGCTCTCTTGTAGCATCCTGTAGGTACTGGAAGGCTGCAGTGAGGTCACCCTGAAGCCTTCTCCTCTCCAGGCTGAACAACTTCAATGCTAGGAGAGGTGCTCCAGATCTCTGGTCATCTTTGTGGCCCTCCTCTGGACTTGCTCCAACAGGTCCATGTTCTTACTGGATGCAATGACTTCATATGTCTTTGCTTGTTTTGTAGTAATAACATTTGTCTTTCTCCCTAGATACATTTGAAGCTGCTGATAATGCCATTGTTGGCCAGGATGACCTTGATTTTGCTGGGTAAGACTTCAGATTGGTTCTTACTCCTCTTAATATCTACATAGAATTTTACTCTATGAAACTAGATAGACCTTTTTCAGAAAGGCTCAGAATGTCACCTTGCAAAAAAGGCAGTATCAGTTTTACACTGAGTAATGCTGGTTTTCTGCATGTCCCATAATGGATCATGATGACCTTGGGATGCTTATACTCCTTACATGAGACCTGTAGGGACCCAGTAAGCAGTGCAAAATCTTGTTTTTCATTGCCTTGGGTTTCTATTTGAGAATTATCAAGTACAAAAGGAACCAGAATGAGGCATAATGGCAAATGCTGCCATAAGGACTGGTTGTAACTGGACCTAACACAGTTAATAAGCTTTGTGAGATCCAGAGTCAGAGAGCTCAGTTCTCCTGAAGTCAGCAGTTTCATTAATCATGCAATCATTTAGGTGGGAAAGGACCTTTATGATCATCAAGTCCAATTGTAAATAATTAACTAGCCTCTGTTTTACTCAGAGTATCTATAATGCAGTGTTTGAATTTGCACAGAGACTTTTTCCCTTGAGGTGACAGAATTGAAGTCTAAACTCCTAGTGAAACCTGAAGCATTTTTGTGATCTTGACTGGTGTTTAACAGAGCAGTTTGTGTTTTACAGAAAGGACTTTCTGAAAAGGAGCAAAGACACAGAGGAGATAAAATACTGAAGCTGACATTTTGACTAATTTCAGAACTTCTTAAAATGGTTGACTTCTATAATACAACTCCCTATACTAATGTTGAAAATGCAGCTCAGTGTATAATACATATATTTTAAGCAGTAGTTTGCAATGATGCTGAACTTTCCTGGCATAGTGTTTGCCAGTAGATAGATGTCTTCTAGATGCAAACAGTGCTTTTCCAGATGAAGTGCTAACTAAGCTTGTTACATCTTCTTTTAGTAATATAAAAAAAAATCCCAAAGGCGGCAAGAAAGGCCAGAGTGGTGAGGGATCTGGTGCTGACTGGGAGGATTCTGATGATGAAGATGACTTCAGCGATCTGGATGATGAGGAAGTCTCCCTAGGAAGTATGGAGGATGACTTTGAAGAGGATATGGATGAGGAGGGAGGTGTATTTATGGATGTGTCTGAAGATGATAACGACCTAGGTAAAGTGCCATTTATTACCAAAAAACACGAATAAAAAGTTTTAAAAATGGGTCATCTAATATGTAACTACATTTGCAAATTCCAATTTAGTTATCTAGGTGGGAAGCTTGGCTTTTAAGCAAAGAAATGACAAGTTTTTCTCTGTACAATGAAGTCTGAAGGGAAGCATTTCCTGGTACAATCTCCTAGGCGAGAGTGGGAATTAGGCATCTGGGAATAAAAACTTCCAAATGACACGTTTCTTTCATTCTGAAAACATTGGCATAACGAAAGTAGCTTTATACACAAATAACTGGCTGCAGTAGGCATTAATACTTAAAGAGCTCAAAGAGAAAAATAAAAAAATATGGTAATTGGTAATTTTTAAATTTTTTTGATGTTGATTTCTTTTAGATGAAGTAACTTTTACTTAAATTGCTGTCTCACAAGTAACAGCTTACTCTTATAATACAGCTATGCACTCAAGTTTTCATTACCACTGAAGTAGTAACTGATTCTTGCACCTGCATGGTGTTATTTGTTCAACTGCAAAGTGCAGTTTACACAGAATACATGTGGCTGGAAAAACACAGATTAATGGACTATTTCAATGAGTAACTAAAGTTCACAGGAAGATGACCAAGGGTGGGAGAGGTAAACTGTTCATACAGTTGTTAACACAGTCCTTCATGAGATTATTATTTCACCAAACTTACCACACAGACATTCAAGCTTTACCTAATGCCTGCTTTTAGCTTTTGTATTTTATGTGTCTAAATATCGTTCCCTTCTGGTGCTGTGGAAAAAAGCATAAAGAACAGCACACCACAGACCAGTTTTTAATTGTCTAGCTTGAAGAAATACTAGATTTCCTTGTGTGCACTGCCTTTTAAAGACCTGGATCAATATGACAAATATGCCTAAAAAGGAATTTTAGTCTCTGCTGCACTTTAAATACATGTACACAGTGTGAGAATTGGAGACTGATGTATTTGGGTTTTTTTTTCTATCAGACCTGAACAATGACAAGCAACTGAAATCTGTCAGTAAAAAGGGCAAGAAAAAGAAAGATATGAATTTTGCAGGATCACTGGAAGGTAAGAAAACACTGACATGAAAGCTTAATAGAAATAAAAGAGTCTAAAAAAACTTAGAAATCTGAGGGATTTACTGCAGTAGATTATAGTATTTTGAAACTAGGTTCAGATTTGAATAAACCAAAAATGAAAAGGAGGTCGTCCCCCAACCAACATAATTGAGAGTAACAATCTGCTGTTGAAGAGCTGAGAGTTGAAGGAAGAATTTTGAAGAAGGGTGGAGTTGTACTGGTGGTTTGTGCATCTGTTACTCACACTTGATGCATAGACTTGTGCTATTTAATTCCTGGAAACATTTTTTTCCTTTTCTTTTAGGGGAGGTGGGGAACAAAGGTTTCCAACATAGCTAATTCAGATGATCTCATTAAGAAAAGTTTTAAAAATTTAAAACATGGTAAAACTTTGTTTTAGTGTGTTTGGGGACTTGAAGTTCTGTCTCATAAGAATAATATTCTTTGTTTGAAGGATCCCGCCGAGGAAAGAAGAGGAAACTCCAAGATGCTGGTATACTGGCATCTGCAGAAGAGGTGAGTTTGATCAGTGCTTAACAAAAAATGATCAAGCATTTTACCTGTTGCTTTGTAACAGAATACCAAAATTTCTCTCTTTAAAGTTTGGCTATCTGCTGGATGAAAATGCTGGGTCCAAGTTTGACAATATCGGAATGAACGCCATGGCCAACAGAGACAATGCAAGTAAGTACATGCTGCAGGTGGCAGACAGTTGTAATACTGTAATTTACTTCTTTCCCTTCAGGTGCTGTACCTGAAAAGGTGAACCACGTTTAACTGGAATACAGGGTCAGAAACCACACAGCAGGGACAGTAGCTCAATGTCTGTCACATCTTACTGTTTTCTCCAGTGACGAGAGATACCCAGCGCTAAATATTAACTGGGAGTAGTGGAGTGAGTAAGGCTTCAGAAAAGAGGGAGAGGCTGTCGTTGGCCCTTTCACACTGTAAACAGGGACAGGCAGGATGCTCTTTGCCAAGCACTCATGTGAACTGTGCTCAGGTAAAGTGTCCTTGATTCCTTGGGAAGGGAAGGCATAACGCATGGCTGTCTTTCCCTACCTATTGGACTGTCTCCTTGCAGTATCAGTGAAATTAGAAAGTAGTTTCCCCAAAATAATTCTGATGAATTAAATGCGTACATGCAGGCTGACTAAAGCTTGTAAAGCTTTTACAGGTCCTGCTGGTGTCACTTGAAAAATGTTAGGAGCAGTCAAACACTGCTTCTAACCCAAGCGTGTCTGGCATTAGTAAAATAGAAAGCAATGTCTAGAACTCTGAGATGGTAGGGTTTGTTTTGTGAAATGAAAAAACCCACAGCTTTCTCAAAAAAAAAGGCAGTTTGCACTTTATTAACATTTATAAATACAGTAGTCAACTTTTAACTTTAACATGATCCATCTGTATGCCACATCATGGTCAGAGGTATCCATTGGCTCCTTATTTCTCACCTTTCCTCCTACAGATGTCAAACAGATCCAGTGGGAAATAGAGCGTGACAAGTGGCTTCACAACAGGGATGTGAAAAGCATCATCAAAAGGAAGAAACAGTTCAGGCACAGAGGGCTGAAAAACAAGTACAAAGGCAAGAAATTGAGGAGATGAACTGGATGTTTTGGTGTGGACATTTTAAAAATAATTATTCTTAAATAGTTTTTTATTTAATCACACATCTTTCTTACTTCAGTTCTTGCTGCTTAACCATGTCATTTGGTCATTCTCCCTTATGCCATGAATTCCAGACCACTCATTGGATTTGTAATAAACTGAAAAATAGGAAAAATCCATGTCAGCTCTTAAGTTAGATGTATCTAAAGAGCAGTCACTTTGTGGCTAGTTTTATTCAGTGTATAGCCCTCCAGTTCTGAGGTCTCTATCCAACAGTCTCACACTCCACCCATGCCTTAACAATAAAAACTTCCGCAGTGTCTCCTGGGGAAAGTTTTAAGCAATAATAAGATCGGTTTTATACATTAAGATGCAACAGAAGCTTCAGCCATCCTTCAGAAGCCAACAACTACAAACCCACCTTCCAGAATTGATGGAAACCTCTTCTGCATTGTGTATCTGAAATCTGACAAGAAAGATAAATCACAGTTACTTTCCCAGCATATATTAAGATGAATAATTAAATGCACTATTTTTCTAACTAGGTCTGTTTTATTGAAATTTGTTTGAGCTCTTTAGCCACCATTAAATAAAGTGAGAGGAATTTATTTTCTTAAATCATTTCAGAGACAATTCAGGTTACTCATACATGCAGCCCCCATCATCACAGTGTTTTCTGAGCTTCCTCACAATTTTGATAACCAAGCCCCAGCTACAGATTCACAGGAAGCTGAATGCCTCTCACAGACTGACATGCAAATAGAACCAGGGAAAACTGCTTTGTTTCCTTGTGCAGATTTAGATGTTCACTGAATCGTTCCATGGGCCGCTCTGACAACCAAACAGAAAATCACAACAGGTTTATGCTATTTTAATTATTTAAAGCAGCTCATTAAAAGATCTTACCCACTCTAGTACTAGCACAAAGAAAGCAGCAAAAGCCTCACTGAGCTCACTGAGCTGCTAGATTAGCGCACTGCACCTTGCGGAGCTACAATTGAAGAAATATGCACATGCATATAAGAACTAGGACCTAGAACTGAAAGAGAGGAGAAAAAAATCCCAAAGATGAGCACCCAGCACCAAGTTACAACAACAGGCTGAAAACATCTGTTCTCCATGGTTTTGTTATACATATTTTCTAATAAAAATGTAAAGACAGCTGAAATTTAACAGCCTGACATCACCTGGATCTTGCAAAACGCAAACCGATGAAGAGTAGGTGAAGCTCAGCCTGAACTTGGCATGAAGACCACACCACTGCTGAAAGGAGTGGACTCTTCCCCTCCCAGCCAAAGCAGCAGCTGCCTCCTGGCTCACCCAGTCCCTGCAGGTAACAGGACAGGCTCTTTCCTGCAAGGACACAGATCTGTCGAGCCAGTGCTGCACCCCGCAGAGCCCTGCACGCAAAGGAAGGCCGCTGCTCTGCACAGCAAACCTCCTTGTAGTAACCAAAGCGGTGCTTTGCTTATTATTTCTGTGTTACCTGGGCACGGAGTTGTAAGTCTAAGACACCTGAGGGACTGAAGCTAAACAAACCGGAAGACGGCGCTGGCCGCCTCCTGGCAGCCGGCTCCGTCCTCGGCCTGGGAAATGTCAAATCCCAGAGGCTGCGAGACCCAGACACAGCCGGGGCATCCCTGCAAGGGCTCAACACCAGACGCCTGAAACAGGACTGATCAATTCCCGCCTCATTTGCGGACAGCCTCTCTCTCTTTTGAATCCTTACTTTGCCCGCTGCTGTTACTATAAAAACACGCAGGAGTCGGCTTTGCTCCTGGTGGAGTCACGTGCTGTCTCCCGAAGGGACTGCTCGTGGGCTTGGGTTTGTAAAACTACAGTATCAGCTCGTTTTTCCGAGGGATATCCTCGGGGGTGCGCCCAGCAAGCCACCCCTGTGTACCTGCACTCACCCAAGCCGAGCTCCTGACGCCAACAAGGCAGGATTTCCTTACAAAACCCGGGCGGTGCGCTGAGCTCCGCGGGCACCGCCGGCAGGCCCAGCGCGGAGGAGCCTCCCCTGCCCGCCCCCTGGCCCCGTCAGGACGCGGCCCCCGCCCGCCCCGGCGCACCTTGGCTGCGGTCCATGGCGCGGTAGAGCAGGAGGGCGCCGAGCAGCCCCGCCGCCTCCAGCAGCAGCAGCCCCTTCACAACGCGCCGCGCCATAGCCGGGGCTCGGCGCCTTCCGCCGCCCGCAGCGCCGCGCAGGCGCCGTCGCACCACGGCCGACAGCATGGCCCCGGCACGGCGGCCCCGCGGCTGAGGCGGCCTCGCGGCTGAGGCGGCCCCGCGGCTGGTCTGCAAAACACGAATTGTGTAAAAAGAAAGGATGGGCTTTGCTCTTTGCATGGCTTCCGGCCTAATCAACGAGAAAAGAGATGGATCCGTGAGGCAGATAGCGGCTAACAGGCGAGCGCTAAGTGATGCCCAGGTGTTAGGAATACAAATCTCTTGTCAATAGAATTGACTTGTTAAGGTCTTGCGCCCCATATGCTTCAGTAATCTCAGGCCTGTGTTAGTAATGCCAGACGAGAAGGATGTACTACTGATAGTGGACACAAAGAATGCAACATTTATGGGCCACAAAGACATCCAGCAGCAATAACCTTTGTAAGGAAGAAACTGATAGAACCAACTCTGCTCCGACGGGCTAAAAAAGGTAATTTATGGCAGGGGCAGATTGTGACCACCGACTCATGGCCACGGACCCAAGAAAACCACAAACCCAAAAGAAGAGAAAGACTGAGCATGTGGGTTGATTAGCATGAGAAGCGAGAGAATCCTTTAGAAGACTAATTAATGAGGAACTGTGTCACTTCCAGCCAATGAAGACTAATTCCTTTGTTTGCTAAATTGTATAAATAGTAAAAACTTTTGATAGCAGGTGTACTTGAGTTGTGGAATACCTCAGAGCACTCAGGCTTGTGCAACTCTGAAATAAATAATCAGCGTGCCTCCCAAGTGTCAGGAAAATTAATCCACAGTGCCAGAGGTTTATGTCCAAAAAGGAGACAGAGGAGTCCTGTAACTTTATTCAAATAAAAGCCATGGGCATTGGACATGGGGTCTCTCAAATTGCTGGGGGATACAGACCCATTTTTATCCTAAGTTCCTGGCTGCAACTCCCTCTTCTTTTTCCCCACTGGCTGAGGTACTCGGAAGGTACAGACTTCCTGAATCACCTGCTCTATGCCCCCCTCTAATATGGACCCCCCTTTTGTTATATAAAAGCAAGAAACGCCTACTCATAATTATATTAAGTCTTTGTTATTTTTCTCTAGGTTCAGGAATTTAACTCAGCCTTGGCTGAGAGTCTGTGTTGATTAGTAACATTTTCTAGAAGTAAGAGTTTCTTCTGTTACTTCCCTATCTGTAAGTTCCTAGCCCTATCTATAAAGCAGCATTGACATGGTCTGTTTGTAAAGACACATTCATCTTATTAAT
Source organism: Monarcha castaneiventris obscurior (assembly GCA_026261815.1). Classification (NCBI taxonomy): domain Eukaryota; kingdom Metazoa; phylum Chordata; class Aves; order Passeriformes; family Monarchidae; genus Monarcha; species Monarcha castaneiventris. The sequence goes on from JAMPIT010000161.1 coordinate 3,143,620, forward strand.
TTTCATTGTCTTCTATTATTCATATTGTTCTTAACTCAAATTATGGTAATGACTTTATTGCCAAAATAAAAACTCTTCAGATTTTCCTTAACTGGGACTTAATTTTCTTTGTAGGATGCTCCACCCCTCCCCCCCCCCCCCCATTTTGTAGGATTGGATACAATATTTTTGCTGTTCATTCTTAAAGGGTGATTCATTTTCCAGTTTTCCCTGGTGGCTGAGGTTGCAAGTATTGCTTGCACTCAGTGGGATTTCTTAGTTAAGTAATTCCTCCTCTGAGGATTTTAAGTGAAGAGGATCAACCCAAGCAGCAGAAGTTTAGGGTTATTGGGGAAAACGTGGATCAGGAAAGGAATTGATTGCATTATCATTGTAATAGTTGCAGCTCTAACCAGAGATGGTCCTAGGTCAGGGTCTCATTCAGCACATAGAATTTGCATTGGTTGGCAAATTCTGATCTGGAAAGAAACTATGGTGTATTCAGGGGCCTAAAAAGTGTTCCTATAGTGTTTAGGGTGAATTTATAGCAGCTGTTAGACAGAACACTGAACTGCGATAGGCCAAATAAAAAAGGAAGGAGCAGGCACAAAATGTGAAATGTGCATCTTTGTTTTAAGGAGCCCATAATTCCTTTGGGTTTGGGTCCAGACTCCTGCTGGACCCTACACAGAGGTTGTTTGTCATGTCTTGGCACTTGCTTTGATTTCTCACGGAGTTTGGAAGAGTTTAGGTGTGGAGACATGATACTGGTTTTCTCTGAGGTTTAGAAACTCAGTAAACCTCTCCTGCTCAGGGCAAAGGATGAGTAGATAAAAAAAGAAAAGAGATCTCACACTGTTAAGATTGGACAGTTTGTGGTAGCTCAGCAGGGGAAAATGTAACTAAAGGCCCCTGCTAGTTGTTCAGTAGGAAAGGGGGTACACAGCTCCCCACGGTTTGCTGAGGAATGCAGCACCTTGTTACCTGGCAGGCACTCTGGTGGAAAAGCCTGAATGGAAGGTTTCACAGAAGAAATGGGAAAGCAGGAGGGAGAGAAATGATGCGTTGCTGCAGCGCAGCATGGTTACAATCTGCAGGTAAATATTTTGGATTTTTTTTCCCATTTGGACGTTTAATTTTACATTTTAAAACTTTGCTAAATAGATTTCTTGCCCTAATTTCCTATAGCTTGAAAATCATGGTGAAAAGAGGCAAGACAAGTGGAAGAAGAATGAAAAGGGAAGATTACCTGCCCCAGTCTGAAACTAGAAATTGCTGGGCTTCCTAATGCCCCTTGATGTGACACTCAGACCCACCAAGCCATAGAGTCACCAGGCAGAAATAAAAATTTCTCTGCAGGTCTCTTTCCCTCTTGAACCAAGGGGCCCTGGTGTCTGGCTTCCAACTTCTCAGGTGTTTTCCATGCAGGGCTCAAACTCTTTGGCATTAGCTGTGCTCAGATGGTGATGAACATGCTTGATGAAGGAACTGGTATTGAGGCCATTCAAAAGCTTTGTTTCTTAAAGCTGTAATATTATCCTCATTCCTTTAAGTTATTAAGTGTTGTGAAGGTTAAATTACAGTAAAGTCTCACTATACTAAAGGTTTCCCTCAACTCAGGTGTGTGTCGTAGAGAAAAAAACTGATGCAAAGGGCTATTGATGAAGTAGGGATTAAAGACAGTGGAGCTTTAGGAGCAGTTCCCAGGTATGGCTCATATGGTTGAGAAGCCAGTAGGGAATTTAGAGATTAGGAGCTTTAGGTTTATCAATTGTAGCTTTTTGTAAAAATGAAATTTGCCTTTGTGCACGTCTAGGCAGATGTGAGTGTGGATTTGTACGTAAATGGGAGAGTGGTATAAATGATATCCATCATACAACATCTTATATAGGAACATGATGTTAAGTAGCATATAAATGATATGTGGATTATAAGACATTGTATAATGTGTACGTTATATATATATTACTGTATAAATGACATATATCAGCTGCTTCCACCCAAGCATCCTGAGGCCCTTTATATATAATAGGGTGGAATCTATTTCTTTCTGGGAATAACTTTCCAGAAAAAGCACGAGGCTAAAGCTTTTTGCACTGTGTTTTCCATGTTAGTGCATCTGGCAGCTGGATGCACAGGGGACTCACTACAGGAGGCAGTGGCAGCTCCACAGCTCCATCTCAGTGGGCCCCATGGGAAGCCTTCCAGGCACTTCCCCACAAGGACACGGGGAGGGTGCTGTGGGTCAGGGTGAACACACCATTCCCTTGCTCTGTCCTGACAGCAATCGGTGGGGCCGGAGTGGGGCAAATGTGGCTCATGGAAGCCTTGGGGAAGCCGGCTCCACAGTGCAGCTCCAGGAGCTGGCCACAGGCTCCTGCTGGAATGGGGTGCAGCGTGGGGGAGGCTTTACTGCAAGATGCCTTCCACAGGGGAGGGGTGGGGAGGGATGCAGGTGTCTGGTGGAATAGCTCTTTTAGCACTTGTTCTGGGACGTGCTTTATGGAGACAGCTGCAGGCACAGCTGGGGACATGCACTGGCAGTGACATTGAGTAAGTGACTCCACTTTGCCCTTTATCCAGGGCAGCAGAGGGAGGCAGACACTTCCCTCAGCAGAATGAGTGGAGTTTCTTGTTAATTCCTTCCTTCTCCTACCCAGAATCTTCCCATGTGTCTCTCCGTAAAAGACAGGAAAGCTCCCTTTATTGTCTATCACTGACTATGTTATGAATGTATTAAAAAAATGTTCAGTGCACTGTTGAGTCAGTTGTGCCTCCAGTTATTAGTGAGTCAGTAAGGTCACACTTAAGCAGCTGCTGAGGATCTCATTAATGGAAAACATTATTTTGTTTATAATAATTTTAGTCCTTTGGTGTTGTCATTCGATGACTATTATGCTGAATTAAGCTTCGTAATGAGAAGGCTCTGTCATCCTGTTTAAGCCTCTGATTTTTTTTTTTTTGTTCTCTGGGTTTCTTGGTGCAGATATGAAATGGTTTATCTAGATTTTAAGTGATTTGATATTTACAACTATCCAGAGTGTACATGTAAGCACAGAAGTAATTTTATTGAATGTGGTGATCCAAGTAAATATCAGGTTAGTGAAAAGAAATTGTCAAACCATTTAAAACTGTTTTTTTCTCTCTCCTGCACTCCTGCACAAAAGCTAATAAAATGAAGTCATGCAGCAAGTAAGGCTATTTCTCCTGAGAGGAGAAAGAAGATAATTTTGGGTGACTAATGCCTTTTGATTAGGGGCTCTTTCACACAGGCAACTCTCACAAATCATTGCTGCACCCTTGTAGAAAAACCTGTATCTCTTCTGGTTCTGTTTAATTCTGAAGAGGATAAACCAGATTCCATTTATAAGGATTTTGTTAACACATGTGAATTATAATTGCCCCGCCAAGTCTATTTTCAAGGAAAAAGGTAAGGTGGGTTTTTTCTTTTTCCAAGAACAAGCATCATCTCTCTGACAGTATCAGTGTGCAAAACTAATTCTTGGGCAATATCCTCTGTTTGCACCCAGGCGGGTGGCACTGAGGGAAAACAACTTGGAAGCAGTGGGAGTCTCATGATGCTTGGGCTCTCTTAGCACAATTTACAGTAGCTTCAGGGGTGTTAGAGTTGACATAAGCAAGGACATCTGTGGAGCTGTTGCAGCGCTCTGAAATTGCTGGAGTGTCACGATTTCTTTTTTTATGCAACTCTTTTCTGTGCACAACCATGATGGGAATGAATGTGGCAGCAGTGTCTCTGGGACATTGGCTGTCTCCTTGCAAAGAGTCATGGGGTTAAAACTTCAGTGTTTCTGGTACTTGGCCACTGAATGGTGGCAGATACTTAGCACTTCCAAGATGTACCACAGATGAAATAAATAATTGGCTAAAGGATAGAGATTTTTTCCACGTGTTATTGTTATTTTTTCCTGCATGAGGCAGGAAAAAATAAAATGTATCTGGCAAAAATATTTAATGTGTATAATTTGTTTTCAGAAGTGTTTATGCTTCTCTAAGGATTACAGTCTCTCAAGGATTTCAAGAAAATTATTGTCATACTTTGAAAAATGGGAGGTGATTGTAACAGCTGTGGTTTTCTAAAGGAGCGTTTCCTGGCAGGAGGTTGGCAAATGGTTCCTTTCTATTTCCCAAGTCCTATGGGATAGTATTCAATGACTATTTTACAGTCTTTCCAGTTACTTCTTTCTACAATTGCTTCCTGACATATAAAAAAACTTGTAAGTGGTGATAAGGTCCTTATTATGATCATGTTGTAATTTTGTTCTGTGTGTCTTTATCAATAAAATATTTTATAGCTCCCAGTGTGTTATTGGTTGCAGAATGTTTGGTTATACTCTCACTTTGGTTGCCAGGGTAGATGAGTGATTTAAAACTGTTGACCTCTTTCTCCCACTGCAGATAGTAGTGTTGTCTGGAAGCCCTAAAGATACAGCTGTTTCATTTTTCCATTTCCATAACAATGTGCCAAGCGTCCCTAGTTACAGCTCCAGGGATGAGTTCTTCTCAAGATTCATGACAGGTCTGTATTGTTACAGATACTGATTGTAGCTGAAAAAGCAACAGAAAAAAATATTTTAAAAACAATGAATGGGGCCAGTGGGAATACAGCTGTGCCGTAATTAATTTCCTGATGGCCATACGTCACGATAAAGGAGGCAGCTGAATGCCAGAAGGGGAGAATGTCCAAAAGATGCTTTGCTTCTGGGTATTTTGCTCTTCCAGTAAAGGCTGAGGGAATTGCATGGTGGCTGGACAAAGGCATTGGGTCAACATTCTGCCTCTTAGTGTTGGAGGAAATGCTGCAGGTTCAAAGTGTTAATGAAATGGCAGTTTGTTTCTTTACTGTTTCTCCACATTAGGCCAAATACCTCATTAGCAACCCATGTTTTAGATTTAGGCTGATGTCAGGCTTTGTCTGTTAAGAGATATTTACATGACAGTGTAGTCACAGAAGGGACGCACGTAGTGAGATTTATATTTATGTGTGGAAACTGTTTACCTACAGAAGTTCAGAGGAAGCCTCTTTTATTCTCTTGTACAGACAGTGCTATGGAAAGGGCTGTTCTTTTTGTCTGCATTGATGTAACCAACAGGCAGCAGAAGACAATCCTTCAGTTGTACTGAAAAAAAGTACTCAGTTAGAAAGAAAGGTCACACCGATGCTTTTTTCTCTTCTTTAGAGTTGGCTGGGGATCCTGTTTTGATCCTGCAGTCACCTGGAACAAACACACTGAGGATAAGAATACTGTGGTCATAATATACCTGAAAGGGGTAAAGCAGATGCTGTTTACTGACAGCCAAAACACATCTGAGCCTATTCCTTGAAATCTGCTGAAATTAAGAGGAAATGGCACAGGTTTCTGAAGGAACAAAATCAGGTTGATTTTAGTGACAAGTTGAGACTGGCTATACAAAAGCAGAGCTTCAAAAAACAGAAATGCAACACAGAAAACATTGAAAGAAATTAGTAGATGATCGCAATGCACATCCCGTGTGGGTAATTCCTTTTTTTGGAGGAAGCATATTGCATGTCTCACTTTCACTCTACTCCTTTCAGAACCTGCCAGTGTAAAGCAAATAGATGAATTCTTTGGATTGTGCCCAAAAGCTGAGCAGATCCAGGCCACTGCAGAAAGGGACACTTTCCAGCCAGTGAGTGTTAAGGCTCAGGAGACTCATGGTGCTGTTGGCTCGATTCTTTTCCATAAAGGTAAATTTGTTTGTGTTTTGCCAGAGTGGTGAATGATAGCTCTTTGTCTTGGGCAGACAGGAATTTGGATCAGTAGATGATTAACATTTATGTATAATTTTCAAGGCTGGGTGTTGTTTAAGAAACACCGATTGTGCTTCAGGAATCTGCCAATTGATTTCACCCCAACGGTAAAATTCACCATATTTCTGCTAATCAAATTATACAGGGTTTTACTGAATTTACCATTCAGTAAAGCCCTGTATGATATGATTAGCAGAATTGCTCTACAGGTAGCACACCCTCTGTTGTGGTATGCACTAAGCTTCAGCTAAAACAAAGAAGAGTTTTATTTTGGCTTGTGTGACTACTGGGGCTTGTCTGTAGACTGAGTGCCTCCACAGATCTTTCTTGTGTTTTCTAAATAACTCTTGGGATTGCTTATGGACCACAGCCAGCTCATGGAATCCAGACACTCCACAGATTGATCTGTGTCTTTTAACCATGGATCAGGCTAGAACCTCAGACAACCTCCAACTGTGGGCTCTCCAAAATCTAGATTAAAGGTGGAATGCAGCTTAGAACAGTGTCTGGTTGCAGCACACAAAGCTCTTGCAGTTAAAAGCCACACTTTTGACCTTTCTGGGTTGGTTTCACAGCTGCTGGTCACCTTTTGTAGTCTTCTGCTGCTGTACAAGGCACATGCCAGAGCTATGAAGGCAGACCAGTAACTTCCTGTGGTTGCTTTATGTTCACGTTCTATTGAAGACACCAAAGATAAAGCAAACATAAGTGTGTATTCTTCTGTCAGATATTTTTTCTTAAAGGAAAAAAGAATTATTATTCTGAAATATGATAAGAGAGAAAAGTTAGTCTTTCGTTTTAAATTATACTCTTTGGTCCTTAGAGTCAAGGGTACTGATTTCCTCTTCTTTATATTCAAGGTATTTTTGGAGACAGGAAGAAATGCTTTCGCTGAAGCTCAGAACCAGAAATTGGCTGCCAAATTCACGATGTGCTTAATAAGTAACTAAACTGGGAGTGAAGTTTAAATATGATGTGTATTGCAAGGCCTGAACATCCTTTACAGAAAAAGCCCACTAATGTTCAGGCTGTTTTTCATTCACTTTCATGAAATAAAACAGAAACCAGGACAACATCCAGTTTAAAAATTTTTAATATCCATACAATTTGCAAACCTGTTTCTGCTGGCTTAATTTACACGATTTACCTTGCTTGTGCAGTGAGTATCATTGGGGCCACTGAACTCTCTTAAATGACCTGTAGAACTTTGGCCTTCCATGTTTCTAAGACTGATTTTTAGCTTTGATTTCTTGTACCTGGTAGAATCCTGTGTGGAATATATATGCAGTAATTAAACCTGCTGAAATAATTGGAAATATATTCAGTAGGTTGGAAGTGATTTTCCAAGAGGTTTTAAAAAACAATTTTGAAGTGTCATTTTGATTCTAATTTCTAAGTTCATGGGATTCATATAAAATGTTAATTTCTAAGTTCATAGTGTAAAATGAAGTTCCTGAAAGTCTTGTAGTTGCATTTTGCTCCTTTCTGTGTGTTGATCAAGGTAAGAAAAAAGTAAAGGAACTCAATGGTGAAAATTTTCTCTCCATTTTAGCAATATTGTTTTTCTTTCCTTTGATAGTGTGAGATCGCTGGAAACGGAGGTTTGGTTCTGTTAAAAATGATGTGGTGGGGTAGCAGGGAAGAAAGCTAGACCTAATGTCACTGGAGAAAGGGAGAATTTGTACCTTCCTCAAGGACTTTAGCACATTCAGGATGAAAAAGACCTGTGAGGTACTTTGAGATGGTGGCATTGGAGGTCAAATCCAGTAGTCCACAAAGATTGCAGCTATTGACAGTAGCTAAACCAAACAAAAAGAAAAATTAAGTTCCTCATTGTGGAAACTCACCATATATTCTTTCCATCATAAATATAGGAAGCAATTTTGTATATGTATTTTGCATTTCTGTATGTTATACTCTCTATATATTTTAGCTTTTATGGTTTTTTTTTTATGGTACTCTGCAGTAAAACTTTGAATGGTATTTTTGACACACAACCTTTAAGGAGTATGTTGGATCATTTAGCTTCCAAATAAGCAGGTGTTTTCCATTCTCTCACCACAGTTTTGATATCACCTTTTTTCTGTATTTTTATTCTGCTTTACGCTTATAATTTTCCAGCAGTTGTAGGTATTTGTGATGTCTACATTTATGGTAACTGGTAAATGCTGTTCTATTAGTACTTCTGTCACCTCAGTTTTCCTTATGAGCTATTCAGTAACAATCATAAGGCAGCAAAGTATATCTAAATGGTATTGAAAAAGAAATTGGAGGTCTTCTCTTGGAAAAGAAAAGAATAACTGTATCTTTTCTGTGGAGAAGATAGCTCCCTTGTGTGTGTTCAGGGTGTCAATAACCCAACCAAGAAGGAAAAGAATTCTGGTACTGAATTATAATAAAAGTAAAATGGGATCAAAGCAGACAGAGCTGAGCTCAATTTTCTCATTTGCAAAATGTGAGCATTTTATATTGCAGCATTATGCAGTACATTAATTGGAAAGACAATTAATGTTGAATTACAATAGAAGTGCTGTAAAAGCACAGGGCACGTATGACATCTACAGGAACATCAAATAATTTTTTCTGGGGGTAGGCTGGCTGTTATAAAGGATGCCAGATGGATTTATAATGAAAAGGGACATGAAATACAACAATCACAATCTTTTTATGACAACAGATGCCTGGACTTGTATTCTAATGTGGGATTTTTTTTTTGTTAAAGTCCAAACATTGATCTGAATTTTGGCTGAACGACTTTTGGTGGGGATTAGCACCTTCTGTTTTACTTGTAACACATTGCAGAGCTTGGCAGTGTACACTGGAAGTGTCAAAATGAGAGTAGTCAGTGATTGTTACAGATGTTAATATTGTCAAGATTGATGTAGAGGAGAGAAACAAAGAACAGCAACATTCTGAATGAGAGCACACTGTATCAGTGCTGTGTCTGAGTGCATTGCTAGAGCACTCTGGTAAAATGTCATTTACATTCAGGTGTTTATGGTCTTAAATATAATTGTCCTGTATTGCTATTGCACTTTGCAATGCATGTCAGTTGGATACTATGAAGTATTAGCCAATAAAATATTCAGTTTGCATCTGAATGAAATGTTTTTCATACAATTATTTGGCTTCTGCAAAAACTTTAGAGGCTTGAGGAAGACAGAAAATTAGTCTTTGACTGCTCAAAATGTGATGCACTCAGGAGCACTCAGGAAATGAAAGGGGGATGGGAAGCTGGTGTCTTGGGAGGCTTGTGTGTTAGTGAATAATTTAAGTTTATTGACATATGTTTGTGGGGTCTCCAGTGAGTTCCCTGCTGTTTTATATTTTACAAGCTGGTGAAGCCATTTTCATTGCTAGAACACTCATTAACATTGCCCCAACAGGTAAGTAACTCATAATTGCGTTATTGTGTGCTTCTGATATATCCATAGGTAATGTATTTATATTCAGAGGAAAAACCGAAATACTAATCTTAAGCATTAGACATACATCCCAATAAATGCTTGAAAAAAAACCTCCAACAAACAACCAAAAAGAGAACACTTATAATCTTCTGTCTTTCTCATTTATTTCTCACGGAGAGCTATTGGAACAACCTTTGTATATGTGGTGAGACCCCGTGGAGGCTGGGCTCCTGTGCTCCTCCATCCCTCCAAAATCATGTGGGTATGCCTGGCGGTGTCATGTCAGCTGTGAACCCAGGGCCCTCGCCACACTGACAGGAGGCTGCACTGGGAAATCCCCTCTCCCCTCACCTTGGGAGCAGTGGGAAAACTCCATGGCTGCCACAGCCCACTGCCTTGGGGCTCTCCTGCTGCAGGAGCTTTCTCTCTTGGCCTGTCCAGTGCTACATGGCTGGCTTTTAAAGGTGAGATGAGTTGCTCTCCTGTGGATGCTAAAAAGCTAGAAGCCAAGAAATTCTTCAGCCTTTTCTCAATATTCTGTGAGAACATTGCTTTCACACACAGATTGGATGAAAATAGCGAGGATGGTTTTGTAAACTGTCTTTTTCTGTGCACCTGGGTTCTGCTTTGCAGAATTGTTATGGGACACACACACTGAAGAAATATTTTGCAGTGGGTGGTGTGGGTTCTAGCTGACTGCTATGAGAGGCAGATGATCAATGACCAATGATCTTATGGCATGCAAGTGAACTGGGGTATAAAAATGGGTCTGTAGAGGAATAAAGGGCTCATGCCACTCTTTTTCTGAACTTGGACTGTATCGTTTCTCACCATCCTCTGCTCAACAGTGACATTCTCCCACGTCTGAAAAATGTGGCTTAGCTCTTGGAGCTGGGGCAAGCACAGCTGGGAGTCTGTTCCCCTCCTGGTGGCCAAGGGTGCCAGACTGCCTGGGGTGAGCAATGGTTGCATGCAGTGGTGAAAAGCACAGTAGGTTCCCCATTCTGTCTGAATCCCAAACTCCTAGGGATTTTTCTAGTGGTAAAGCAGGACTGTGTTCTTACCAGACAGAGAAGAGAAATGGTGTGGGGGCATCTGGGGGAACGGGACCACATAAAACCAAGATGGTTCAGAAGGGACATCAGCTCTGAAGGCTGTATGTATTTGATGAGTATGTTGCCCATATGGCCAGAGATCATAATTTGCAGCAAAAAGCCTCAGGAAAGCCACCTGCACAATGGTGCCAGTGGGAAGTGTCTGTGCCCTGAGGAGTCTCAGCAGAGCAGCAAATGTGTCAGAGCACTGGGGTTTGCTCAGGTCCTTGTTGTACACAAAGCACAGTATTCATGGTCAGGAGTAAACAGGGCCGTAAACAATCTTCTGTTCTTAGTGAATCCAAATGTCTCTGTGGCACTTAATTGCTTTTGCAGGCCATTTTATGCCTCTCCAGCCCCTGTGCCCTGACTGTTGCCATTTTAACTCAGCAATCTGAAGCACAAGAGACACACAGTGTATTTTATACATGGGTGATTTCACAGTTTCTGGACAGCGGAGGACAGGGCCTCCAGGTCTGTCTTGTGTTGTATTTTTCACTGTCCATGTTTTGAATGGTTTATGATTTGAGGGCCATACACGTCCTTTGTCCACAAATGAATTGTTTGCTGGAAGCCCAAGGGCACCAAAAGAGAAGAAAAACGCATTAAGATAGAAAGATAGCTATGTAATGAGTAGAATAAGTATTGTTATTAACTGCTGTAAATATAAAGCCGTTTGCTGGCATGGCAGACCCTCCAGGATAACAATAACAGAAGTAGCCTGAATTTGCTTCAGAAGGAAGCTGCTCAAAGCCCAGTATTAACTCAAAGTCATTGAGGATCGGAAGAAGAAACAATCCATAGCTCAGGTACAGCTACGCTGCAGTCTTTCAGAAGATGTGGAGCCTTCCAGGACTGAATCCTGCTTGCTGCCTCTGTGACCCACCCATGGCACCATATCACTCCCCTGGCAGGTCCCACTGCACCCCACAGCTGCCCTGCTCTCCCCTGAGGCACTGCAAGGCTTAGTGTCTTGGGCACAGGAGCTACTGAGGTGCTACAGCAGTTTTATGGTGAGCTTAAAGAGACAAAAGGAGTTTGGAAAGAAACACATTGAATGTTTGCTGGGTGTTTTGCACATAGACATGAACAAGCTAGCCAGGCAGGAGTCAGCTCCATTCTGGGAGTCATGATTACTGCAGTTCTGAGGACTCACATCAGCAAGGGCCAGCTCCTCTGAGCAGCATTGATGCTCAGCAGTGTGACCCAGAGGAAAGCAGAGTCCCACAGCACGGATGCAATAGGTGTGAGTAATCCAATTTACCAACTCTAAGCCAATTTGTGAAATGTCAGTGTATCCCGAGGTGAACGGGGTGGGTAAGTGCATGGCTTCTGGGTATACATGGGAGTTGCTGCAGTATTGGTGCACTGGAAGAGGGAAGCAGTGAATGAGTTTGTTTGGGGATGGTCTGGAAAATGGTGCTTGTTATTGGCACATTAAATATTGATACCTGCACTCACTAATCTTTATAATGGCGAAACTGAGTGCAATTTGATTGTGTTCTGGGGTGATTATATATAAATCACCTTCTTTTAGAAATAGTTGTTTAGAATTAAATGCAATGTTGTATTGCTGGGGTTCACAGACTTTCGCTAACTTATATGAACACAATAGTTGGCATTTAATTGTGTGTAGCTAATCCAAAGCAATGCAACATTTTATAAGGATAATTGGTATGTTGTCATGTAGGTGGTTTCTCTAAATGGGTTCATAACATTTAGAAGGACAAAAGAAATTGCACATAAATAATAGGTTATTAGAAATAAATGGGTATGCAATTATTCATAGTATCAGAAGTGGACAATTCAGCTTAAAATGGAATTCTCAGAACACTACAGCTACAGTATTTGCACAAAATAACCTCTGAAATTTGTAGTTGGCTTCATTTCCCATTTAGAATGCCTTGTGTAATTATTGTACTAGTTCCCTTTTGAAGAAATCCATTATAATGTTAATTATGTTAATTCTGATGCTGTGAATAATTGACCATTTATTCAGTAAAATTGATTTGTGTTTTTGGCCCCTTAAATATGAGTGAACCATTTTATGGGGATATGTGCTTGATGTCTTTGGGGCCATCTTTTTCTAATTTTTGCATAAGAGTGTAATAAAATTAGTGTTCTATTTAGGAGCTAGTTTGAAGCTGAGGAGGAAGTTTGGACCTATATTTACCTTTGGAGAGCATAGCTGGATGTTGGGGATTGTTACAGAAAAAAAACCCTTATTTTTTCCTTCTGTGGACCATAAATGTTACCTGAAATTAAATAGAAGAAAAGAGCAGTGCCACATTCTGTTCTCAGATAAATACTCTCCTTAGAATCAGCTTCTGCTGTGGCACTGGCATCAGTGTATTGGAGATGAGTTTGACCTCTTAAGTGTGCTGTGTGCTGGAAAATGCTCCGAGCCTCTTTCTATTGAGGGGAACAGGAGGGCATTAACGTTGTGCTGGTTTTTTGTGCCATGTGAACACAGCTGGGTTGCTGAGGGGCTGGCACTGGTTTAGTCAGCAAGTAATCGTTTTGTTCAATCTGTGTGATTACCAGGTTCGGTCAAGAGTAGTATATGAAAAGACCTATCATAATGCCCTTCAGCAAAACAGGGCATGATCCTGCCCTGCAAGTGTCAGATTACTATTTGTATTGTGACAACCCATTTCTCTGTGCAGATGAAAAAGAAAAAGCCCATTATACTTTTGCAGCATTACAGGAGAGAGATGTGGAATGATGGGGAAAATCCTGAGGGACAGACAGTGAAGTCTCTCTAGTTGTATGTAATTTCATCACTAGGTACTGCCAGTGGTCACAGGATATGAGGAACATACTGGACTTTTAGTTTTGTTCTTTACATTTTCTTTAAAATACAGTCTCAGGTTCCTTCAGGTAGATCACCAGGGGATTTCAGTGTCTCAATGCCCTGAGCTCAGACACTGATGTGTCCCCTTTTTTGCTCTTCCCCATCCCACAAAACAAAAAAGCACCAGGGACCAGTCCTCTCTCTTTGTTTCAACAAAGTGATGATGCCCCCTTCTTATGCTTATGGAATGACCTTATAGTGAGATCTTATTCCTAACTTTAATTCCTTCTGCAGGTGGAGGGATCAAACCTGTGCCTCCCAAGACATAACAGAAGTGCCAAGTTGTGGACTCCTGTTGAAACTACTGCACAGCCAAAATTAATCCGGCAAGACAGAGAGACTGTGACTGACTGGGCCAACACATGCTTTTGGGAGATGAGAGCAGAGGGACTAAACTTGAGAAGGAGGGAAGGAAATTACTGGTCTCTTGCAGTCTGCAGTAGTACATTAATTAATCACTGAACTCTGCATTGTGCTGTGTTTCTCGAGTGGAAATGGCTGCTGCTGCTGTGGCTGGTGTGGACAGCAATCCTATGGGTGCATGTCAGAGGTGCATGACGTGAGGTCAGAGGTTCTGAAGGAGACTGGGAAATATTCATCTGCTGATTCTGGCATGGGAGAATGAAAATATATGGACATATAGGCATGAAAACAGTACAATTCTCAGGTCAAGTGGAAATTTCTGCTCGCAGAGTAACATTCATTTGGGCATACTCTTTTTCCCTTATGTCTTATACTTTGCTGGCTATGGGAGCAGTACCCTGTCTCCATCATTTCCATGTATCTCAGTACTAGGAACAGGACTGCTGGGAGATAAATGTAAAGAAAGGAGGCTGCAGCAATTTGAAAAAAAAGCAATTTCTGACAGATGAATGATGGTAAAAGGTATCTGAGGATTGCTAAAAAATTCTGTACAACCCACAGTTCTGCTTGTACCTCTTTGCCCAACTGTTCTGTGGCTTTTAGCCTCTGAGGTGGCTTGCCTATGTTGTATCCTAATCCTTGTCTGATGATGTCCATTCTGGCATGTGCAAGAAAGCACAGCATGGCTTTTGTGACTGCTTTGTCCCATCTGTTCTGTGCCAATATGGACACACCTGAAGCAGCACAGAAAATATAGGAAAATCACAGAATCATAGAACCATAGAATTGTAGAATGGTTTGGGTTGGAATGGACCTTGAAGATCATCTAGTCCCAAACCACCTGCCATGGGCAGGGGATACTTTCAGCTAGACCAGGTTGCTCATAGTCACATCCCACCTGGTCTTGAACACTGCCAGGGATGGTGCATCCACCACTGCACTGGGCAACCTGTGCAGTGCCTCACCACCCTCACAGTAATGAAGTTTTCCCCTAATATCTAATCTAAACCTACTCTCTTTCAGTTTGAACCCATTCCCCCTTGTCCTGTCAGTTCATGCTCTTGTAAATAGTCTTGCTCCATCTTTCCTGTAAGTTCCCTTCAGGGACTGGAAAGCTGCAGTTAGGTTGCCCTGAAGCCTTCTCTGCTCCAGGCTGAACAATCCCAATTCTCTCAGCCTTCTTTCATAGGGAAAGTGCTCTGTCCTCTGATCAACTTGGTGGCTCTCCTCTGGACTCATCCAACAGGTCAACGTCCTTCCTGTGTTCTGGACAAGAAGTGGTTTGTTTGCTTCTGATGGCACTTTGCCACTGGTGCCCAGATGGAGAATGGGTGGGTTAATCTCTAGTTTGCAGTGTCATTTCTAGCCTGGGCTGTCTCTGCAACTCTTCTGGACAGAAGAGATAAAAAACTCCAAGATTTGCCAGCATTACTTGGAAATCTGGGAATGTCAGTCATTCCTCAGCCTCTGAAGTGTCATTTTTTCCCCACTGTTTTTTTCCAGGGAATCTATTCAACAGCACAAGCCCTACTCACCTCTGATCCTCTAGGGAAGGCTTGCTGAAGAGGTGAGCCCAGTGCTGCAACCTGCAGGTGTCAAAGATTTGTTAATCACCTCAGGCCATTTACTTCAGGAGGGATAGCTGAAGGGATTAGTAAGATGGAGAAGAGGAAAAGGAGACAGTGGGAAAGAAGAAAAAATGAGAGGTATCTGCAAGTTAAAAATGTAGTAAAAAATGTTGAGGTTATCAGCATTTTTTCACCAGTCTGTTCATGCTGCAGAAGACTTCCTCTCACCTTAAGTTGCATGTTGTTCCAAGGCTGCGTGAGTATTCAAGGCACGTGCATGTACTAGTGTAGTTACTATTATTTTTACACAAACGTATGTTCAAAAACAATTTTTGCAATCTTGTAAACTTCTCATTATCAGTTGTATTAATCCCCAAACAAAGCTGAAACTGCTTTGTAGTTACTGTTTATTGACTAGCTAAATAACAGTTATCTCCAGCCCAGAGTTTACTGACTTTTTGTGTGTGTGTGTAACTGCTAATAAAATTTGATAACATTTTACTTGTAGGGAGATTTTCATTGATGTTGAAAGACTGGTGCTAAGAATTAGCCAATTATATTACACAACTTTCCACTACAAATTCTAATTCTGCTTGAACAGAAGGATGCACTCTGAACCTAGTTTCTCCCATGGTATTAATTTTAAATCAAAAGCAACTGATTTTTGTCTTTTCCTGATAAATGCTTCTATTGATTTTTCTACTGCTTAAGCTCCTGTTTTAAGGAAAATACTTATTTAAATCAATCCCTATTCAGAAAAACATTTGAGAACAGGCTTAGTTGCAAGTCCACCGTAGGCCTGATGGGTGTTCTCCCTGCTCCCTAAGAATGTTTCTATTATGAGGATGTTTGGGTTAGGTCCATTAGTCATGGTCTCCCTCACCTTCATCCACCAACCTCCTTGATCTCAAATGGTGATAAAATATTGCCTCTGGATAAATGACTGTTCTAAGGTGGGTGAGTGAGCCTCAAAGTCCTTCAGGAGGTTGTTGTACAGACTGCCTCTTGAAAGCTTGAAACTGCTTTTTCTCCTTTGCACCTTTGCTCTGGGCTCCTTTGTCCTTGTGGGCTGCAGCTGTTCTGGCAGGTTCAGGATGGAAGTGGTCACTACATGTTACCTGACCTATAATCCTCCAGATCCCTAATTAGGAAAAGTCCAAATGCTCAGTGCCTTAAAACTTGAGTATGTACCCTTATATCTGGGATTGGTCTGTTCTGTTTTCGATAATGTGAGCAGCTGAGAAATGCAGATGCAGAATTTTAACCATGCTCACTTTAAGAAGGTGTGTTTGTAGTTAGGATATGGATTCAGGCACCAGTTGGTTGAGACCTGCTCTGCCAGTGCAGGGAATAGGCTGAGAACTTCTCTTACCTGGTAAACACAGAGACATTTAGTAAAATAACACGTATTTTAGTGCAAGCATCTTTCATATGGAGCATCGCAGAATGTTCGTGATGGTGAATGGAGGGGAAATGGAGTTCCACAGGCTGAGGCACATCCACAATGGCAGAGTGCTTGCCACAGCAGCTATGGGCTTCTTCTCAGACCTTTAGGTGAAACCAAGATGTTACTAAAAAGAAGCAAAGAGTTCATTCTCTCATCCTTCTTCAACTGGATTATGCTGAAATATTTCCTCCAGTCTGCTGTACAAAATGCCAAGGTGCTGTATGAAATGCCTGACCTGTGAGGTTTTTCATGCCTGCACACATAACCACAGTGGAAAGCTAAAATGTATGCCCTACATTCAGTCATCCCTGCATTAGCTACTCATCAAATAAATTTGACTTATACTGATCTTTTTACTGGAGACCCTGCATAGCTTTTTTCTGTTGCTTGTAATCTAATACTGTATGAGACCTAATGTTTAGGGTGACAGAAACTTATATTTCTGTTGTTTATCTTCAGAAGATATTTTTTGCTGTCCTTCAGAAATATAGGAATTGCCCCTACATGGTTACACCTGGAATTAGGTTACTCTAGGTTTTGGGGAATGTGCAAGACCCATGGGAGAGCTTCATCCCGATAAAAGTGTCAGTCCTACCTGTAACAGTTTATTGAGCTAAAGATCAGATGTATGGTACTGAAAAAATTCTGATATAGTTATATTTCTTTCTATAGTTGATATAATTCTAATTATTCTTCCTTTAGTCAAGTATGGGTGGTTCTTCCCTTCAGATTGCTTATGCAATTGCTTTATAAGTTTGTAAAAGTATTTACTGTTACTGTGGTTTAAAGGGTCAGCTATTTCTTGGGGTCCAAATGTAGTTTTGACATAGCCTTCATGTATACTGCCAAATGTCAAGGATTATGAAACCTTGTTTTATCACAGGCATGGAATGAGGTACATTTTTTTTGGACAAGATAAAGATCCTAAGAACAGTTTATTTTCTGGAAAAATGTAGAAGGCTTGCTGACCTTTTGAAATTAAGTGTAACTGAACTCTAGTGTTTATTGATCTGCACAAAAAACCCTCCCAAATACCACAAATTGCTTTGTGCTCCTGCCTTCTGACATGAGGTGAAGTATTGAGCAGTAGAAAGTGTTTTAATTATGCATTTAAAAATGGGAAATGTGTGAATATACATTTATATGGATTCTGTGGGTTATAATGAACTCTCAGAGAGTGCTAATGCCAGGCTGCAAGCTTCATTTTGATTGCAGGGTCAGTCCTTGCCTTCTTCCTCTCTGTTTATCTCCAGTGTGGACTGTAATTTGAGGACACTGAAGGGCTTCCAGTAGGAAGCTGTCAAATTCAGACTTGTTTTCCTGTATATACAATGCTGAGCAAGATGAAGTAGGTGGTGTATCTTCTACATCAGTGCACTATATGACTGAGCTCTCAGGGATGTCTGATTCAAAAAAAGAGTTAACACCTCTATTTGTTGTACAGTGAAAAGGTGTAAGAGGTTAAATTTGGACTGTTTTACTTCTTGAATGATAGTCAAGGTTTAGGGATTCATATCAAAGTCCAATATTTCTGGGCAGTTCACAATGACCTATAAAAGGAGGTTTTTAGGTTTTTTAAAGGTACCCTGAGAGGAAGAGCCACAGAACCCACAGTGGGCCCTTGTAAAGTTGTTGGCCTCATGGCTTTGTTAAGCTGTGTTCCTGATCCAAGTAGTCAGCAGCATATTTTCCTGTATGCTTTCTTGAACATATCTTGAGGACATGTTTACTTTCTGCCAGCCTTCTGTGGACAAGCCACATTATTGCATGCTTCCAGAGGTCTTAAAAGGAGTGACTGCCCTTCTCAGTTGTGCTTACATCTGTGCCATGTGACTTCTCCACACAAGAGTGGATCATGGCTTATGGATCCACAGCACAGGAGGTAGGCAGTGTGTTTCATGCTAACACAAAATATTGTTGAGTAGCACTAAAGTGTTGCATACCCAGGCAGCCTCTGGGCATTTCTCTGTGTGGAGTCATTCCCTGCTGTGCTGTTTTTGCAGCATTCCTCAAAGGCTTCATGTGGTGTGCAAGAACAGTGCAGGTACTGCATAAGCAGTTGTAACTTATGCCCAATCAGTTCTTGAAGGAGTTTTCTTTGTGTCAGCACAGTTTTATTGTGACTTTGAAGTTGCCTGTTATGGAATGCAATTGCTATCTTAAATCTTTATGGAAACCTTCAAATGGGTCTGAGCTTCAATAACAACATTGTAAGATGCCTTCAACAGAAAAAGCAGTACAGACCTTCTCTCCTTTTCCCTTATCTAATTTTTTCTATAGCTGCATGACTTTATTTAGAAAACTTTAATAGCACTAGTATTGGAAACACTTTCTGTTGAGATCACTCAGGGTTTTGGCAGTAATTTCCAGCACTGGAACTTCAGAAGGCCACTGGGGTGCAGCTCAGCAGATAGATGGCCGGTTCCCTAGCCCTGTACCACATAACCTCAGACAACATCAGGCTTGCATAGAGATCCTAATCAATTTATTTTGTAAATTAAAATCATATACCTGTGTTGCAGCCATCTTAGAATAGACCATTTCAGTTGCAAGGTACCTACAACAAGCATCTAGTCCAACTGCCTGAGCAATTCAAGTTAAAGCACCTTATTAAGGGCATTTCCAAATGCTTCTTAAATGCAGGCTTGGGACATCAGCCACCTCTCTAGGAAGCCTGTTCCAATGTTTCACCACCCTCTCAGTAAATAAATGTTTGCTAATGTCCAGTCTAAACCTCCCCTGGCACAGCTTTGAACCATTCCCACGTTTCCTATCACTGGATACCAAGGGGAAGAGCTCAGCATCTCCCTCTCCCTTTCCCCTTCTCAGGAAGCTGTGGAGAGCAGTGAAGTCACCCCTCAGACTCCTTTGCTCCAAACTAGACAAGCCCAAAGCCCTCAGCTGCTCCTCATGGGACATTCCTTCTGGTCCTTTCACTGGCTTTGTTGCTGTCCTCGGGTGCATTCAAGGACCTCCCCATCCTTCTTAAATTGTGGAGCCCAGAACCGCTCAAGGATTCAAGGTGAGGCTGCACCAATGCTGAATTCAATGGGACAATCACCTTTTCTGACTGGCTGATGATGCCCTTTTTGAGGCACCCCAGGATGCAGTTTGCCCTCCTGGCTGCCAGGGCACACCCTGCTGACTCAGATTGAGCTGCTGCCAACCAGCAGCCCCAGTGGCCAGTGGCCAGCCAGGTGTAGCCCCAGTCAGTGCAGCCCTCTGAGCTCTGCCCTTCAGCCAGTTCTTCACCAGCATGCCCTGAACCTGCTCACCCCACAGCTGGACAGCTTCTCCAGAAAGAGGCATGAGGGGCAGCACCAAAAGCCTCCCCAGAATCCAGAAAAATTGCATCCACCATCTTCCCTTCATCCACTGAGCAGGTGACCTTATCATAGGAGGGTGTTGGATGAGTTAAACGAGACTTTCCTTTGAGAACCCATGGTAACTGTGCCTGATGATTGCATTATTCTTCAAATGTCTTTAATAGTACCCAGTATAATCTTCTCCATAATTTTTCCAGGTACTGATACTAACAGGTCTGTAGCTCCCTGGGTCTTCCTTCATATCCTTCTTCGTAGACTAGAATAACATTGGCCTGCTTCAGTCAGCAGGGACCTCCCCAGACTCCCAAGACCTTTGGTACCTGATTGAGAGAGGTCCTGCCATAACTTCACTAGCTGCTCAGGTACTCTGGGATGAATTCCATCAGGGCCCATGGACCTGACAACATTCAGCTGATACTGCTGGTCCCTTATGGTTTCAGTGTCCAGAAATCAAAAGTCTCTATTCCCACACTTATGGTCCTCCTGCTCAGAGAGTCAGGCAGCCCAGGGCTTGTCTCAACTTTCCAAATGTGTGTATTTGTAAATGCAGTGGAATATTCTAACCATATTCTTGCTAAAAAGCAAAATATTCATGCATACATATATCTATATCTATTTCTTTTTTTTTTAAAGTGTCTTGAGAACCCCTCTGTGTGGAATCTTTTACACATGAATATCAGGATCATACAAAGACTTGTGTGGTGTTATAGAACATTCCCCCACCATCTGCTTGATAGAATTAAATTACAGAATCTTATCTTGTAATTTGGAGAGTGAAAAATCATTAGATACAACTAGACCAGTCTCCTACTCTTATCTTATGAGAAGTTTAAAAATGCATTATTTTCAGATAAATAGGATCATTTTTGTGAGTAGTAAGATAGAAAGGTGGGCTAGAGGCTATACTTCATCTGCAGTAATCTCTGTGACTAATACAGAAAGTGATGGATAGTAATGAAAATATCTGCTTTGAGTTGTCTTTAAAATTGAACCAGATAAACGACATGTCATCAATTTCCAGTCATTACTCTTTTCTAAGGAAGAAATTTTAGAATTGCATCATGGCTACAGCCTTGGACTCTGTGCTGAGCATCATTTAATAAAAACTAGGTACATTGAGCAAAAGTGGTATCATTAGCTAAAGTTGCTGCAAGAAGAAGAGCTAAGGGCTACTGCAGACTTGAAATGTGGAACCTGTCTTCAATGACTTTGTTTTCCTGTTTGTTTGAATTAATAGTAAAATATGGAAGACTCTGAAAACTGTTTTTTTAACAGTATTTCCTTTCTTGTACGTGTGAAAGTCTGTCCAAAATACTGGGATCCAAGTCTGATTTTAATCAGCTGTATTTACTTGATTGTTATAAGTCAAACTTGTTTTGTCCTTAGATGTCATGTGATTCTTGAAGCTTCCTTTGTTAGTAATTTTTTGCTTTGGTATTTTGCAGTGCCTGGTAGCTGTTATGCCTTATTTTCCATGGGGAAGATTTATGAGTAAGCTGAGGAGAGACAGGTCCTAGGGAAAACAGTACATGCTCAGAACCAATGTTAGAAAAGTTTGTTTCCTTTTGGAAGTGGAATTTAGTTGTTGTTGTTTTTTTTTTTTTTTTTAATTACCGATGTGCCAGCACTTGTTCCATGATTGAGAAAAATCAGTGGATGCTTAACTGACCAATGTGAGCAGGTTTCATGCTTAAAGATTAGCGTGGATGAACCATAAATGCCATTTACTTGATTTTCACCTGTGTTTCTTTTCTTGGACGGTCAAGCAATCCAGTGAATAGCAAAGAAATGCCCTTTGAGATTTGAGCAGCCCTGCCCTTTGAGCACTTTTCCATACACATTTGGGTAACCTTTCTCCACAGATCCATTTGCTCAGAAGAGCTATCAGGATAACCTTTTCTTCCACAGATCTGTCTGCTCAGGAGAACTATCAGCATAACCTTTTCTTCCTTGCAAAGAGTGAGTTTGATGTCTGTTTAACTCAAGAAGACCTGCTTTTCCCTGCACCAGTAGTGCTATCCAGGGAGGCTGGTTGAAGTGTTAAACCTTCCAATGCAGCAGGCAGAGCTCAGAGGGAGGGGATGAGCCGCAAGAACAGGATTCAGATGACGTGTATGGTAATTCTGATTCTCCTATGTGACCTTAAGCAAATTGTTTTTCTTTTGCACTTTAATTTTCTCTGAGCTGCAGGCAGATTGTTTCTTGTTCAGAGGCACTTAGCACCACAGGTCCAGCTTTATTTGTGCTTTCATCCTTTATGCACAGCCTCTACATGGGCCTTGGGAAGCTCATATAGCTCATTGGGTGAGCTAACCTGCAGCTCCTGAGCTGTTTCTGTCAAGCCAGGGCAGCTCTATCTGGTTAAACACTGTATGCTTGCAGGGTTTCAGGTTTGATCTAAACCCCTATGGGTCTCTTTTCACTAATTCCAGTGAGCTTTGGAGCGGGAATTTAATGCTTCATGGGATATTTTCAGCGTGGGAAGTATACACTCATTCCTGGTGTTTCAGTGCAGTTTTAAGCTCCTGACTAATTCCTATTTACAGATTTTGCATTCTAATGATTTATAAATTTGTAAAATGAAGGTAGAATTATTTAGGTTTCCTGGGGAATGCAGTTCTTGGCACACCTGGTCTAATTAGAGGTTTAATTTCTCTCCTGAGTTAAAGTCTAAATCCTTTTAACTCTCTGGAGAGACAGGGAATAAAAATGGCTGTGAACTATTGAGCAGAGCCAATTACAGAAAAAAAAAGGGTATTTATTTGATGGCCATAAAACCTGCAAAGCCCTGCAACAGATACAGAATAAGATGGCTCACAAGTTTTCTATCAATCTATCTCCACAGCAGACTTGTTGGTACACGAGAAGCAATTTTGAGGCATGCATCTTTGCAGATGTGGCTGAAGATTGATACCTTTTGCATGTGAATGGTTTTCTTTTCCTGTTGCTGCAGGGTTGTTCCGGTTTCATCTCCCTCTGAGTGTTCCTGCTGCAGCTTCTGACTGTGATTACTGTATTAGTAGTCCCACAGAGTTTAGGAACCTCCCTTGCAGCTCAAGGCTCATTGTATGCAAAGATGGTAGGAGCAAGACCAAGTGCCAGTTGGAATTTATATGCTTGACATTTGATTTAGGATAAATTCAGGTCCTTGAATCTTAAATTATGACCCAAGAGTTTTGTTTAGATAGTGTTTAGACCCTAGAGGTTTCTAATTTATGAAGAGGCATCTTTGCTTGATTGAAATTCCCCGAGTGTCTTCACTCTGCACATGTTAGGGATTATAATTTTCTTGGCAAGTGAAGCACCTCAGGTATTAAATGATGTCTGAACCCTCTGCAGGCACAGGAATAAAAGTTCTCTTCTGCCTCTGGCTTGTGGGCTGCTTGATTCTGCAAGTGCTCATGGAGTTGGTCTATGGTAGGAGATACCTTACAAAATACAGTTTTGTGTGACTGATTTCTTTTTAACTACACTTAGAGAAGGGGAAATTTTGCTGCTTAACATGGTATGTAAGCTTTAAAGTTCTGTCTGGAGCATCAGTTTGTGGTTTAGTGGTTAAGGTATGTAGCTGGGAAGAGACAGACTTCAGTTCCGGTCTTTATTTTCTGGTTGTGTTTTAGTAAGGGTTGAATCCAAAATATGGGCTTGATTTTTCTGAAAAATCAACTTGAAAGAAAGAACCCACTCAGCTGTAAGAATAAGAAAGGGAGTAAATAATGATTAAAATGCAGTTGAAAACCAGTTCTACTAAATTCTGTGCTCAGGAACAGAAAGCTGTAAGAAACATGGTAGTCAATCTCTGTTGTATGTTTGAATTAGGCTCTCAGCCAACAGCACTTACTAGTTTTCTGAATCTTTCTCTTACAACATCAAAGCTGAACTGAAAATGCTATCAACAGAGCCGTATTCAAACAGAGGAACATAAAAATGTGTAAAGGAGGAAAATTCATTATGTCTGTTCTAAATAACATCTTTCTCCAGGTCAAGAAAGTGGACAATCATCAGCTCATGATCCATGTTTGAATAAAATTTTTCATGGCAAATATATACTTAAAATGGAGAGAGAAACACATAAATATCTGCAGCTGTTGCTGTGCTGTCTTCTTCAGAGTACTTGGCTTTTGCGGGCAGTGTGCATTTTCTCAGGTGGTAATCACAGATCTCTTCAGTACATCTTTGTTAAAAAGGCAGATAGACGATTTTTTTGCCCGCAGGTTATTTTGCTCTTGATTTGTATTGATTTATTTCTTAAGAATACTTGTGCTCTCACTGTAAGTGCTCAAATTATGAGAGGGGAGGATATCAAATTAGGAGCCTCATAGAAGGACCTGTTTGCACACACAGCTGGCCCTATAAATGGATTTTCTGCCAAGTGTTTACAACAAGCTCATTAGTTACTCATGACATTTTGGTGTGATGCTTCCTCAAAAGGATGAAAAATTAGACCTTGTCTCCTGAAATACATAGGAAGGTTTTAAATGTGACAGTAGTTGCCTTGTCAAACAGTCGAGAAGAACAAAACATCAGGTGAAGAGCTTTTCGTTGTTTTATCTATATCATTGTACTATTGTGTACACTTAATGCCTTTCTGTCTTGAGTAATTTTATTTTGATGATTTGGACTTGCAGCTCATTTGTTTCTATTGAGAATTTGGCCTTTCTAATTCTGACTCCTTCCAGCATGTTTTGAACCACGTCTGAAGAACAATAGTAAGATCTAACTGCTTTATTTCACTTCAGGTTTTGAATTACTTTCATTATTTTTTTTCTTCCTGATTTTTATTATTATTATTTTTATGGAAAGAAAGTGCAATGGCGCCAGCAACCCAAGGTTTGGCAGGAGGCAGTGCCTGGGGGCAGTAAGTTGGTGATTTCTTTTGTTTTCTCCCTCTGAAGTTATTTAGATCTGCTGTTTGCACAGGCACAGCAGAGTTTTAGATTAACAGCAAATTTTCTGACTGGCCTGTCTTGAATCTCCAAAACTCCATCGATCTTTCCCATTGACCACCATCTAAGCCAGACATAGGAAGACCTGGGGGTAAAAATCATTGTGAGAATCTACCTTTTAAAATATCCTGTGATGCTGGTACACAGCCAGTACACACAAATATTTCCTCTCAGACTGCCTGCTGCTGACACTGCCAGATATTTCAAAGCTCTCCATGTTGAATGGATTTAGGTGTGCTTTCATCCTTAAAGGTTTTCCCTGGTTGTATTTTTTCACTTGGTGTTTGTTTTTATTATTGCCCACTGCTCTCCCCTATCCCCCTTTTTAATGTCTGGGTTATCTGTACTATTCCTGTTGTGGGAAAACTGCTCCCTAGCCAAGGTTAATCATAATTAATTATTATCTGCTGAGCTTTCAAATCTCAATATGGAATAAGCATTGGAGCAAGTTTTCTCTTTTCCAGTAGTTACCCTCTTCTTCGATAGAATAATAATTTCTTCTATTATCCCTCTTGTTACAGATCACCATTAACTTTACCCTTAAGTAGGGTAAACAAAATCTGTTTTGGTCCATGGATTAGGAGCCAACATTTTGTTTGTATCTGTTTAAGCTGAATATATAGATCTAGATAAATATGGGAAAAAATTTTTTTGGGGGGACAAAGTTTTTGCAGAGTTGTTGCAATAGGAGAAATGGTAATGGTTTTAAACTAGAAGAGGGTTGATTTAGATTAGATATGAAGAAATTTTTTGTGATGAGTAGGGTGGTGAAACACTGGGACAGGTTGCCCAGAGAGGTGGTGGGTGCCTCATCCATGCCTGGAAACATTCAAAGTCAAGTTACATGGGGTTCTGAGCAATCTGATCTAGTTGAAGATACTCTTGCTCACTGCACAGGTGTTGGACTAAAGGCCACCTTAGCTGCCCTTCCAGCCCAAACTATTCTATAATTTTATGATATATGTAGAAAAGATGTCTCTCGAACACTGTTACAAACCAGTTTTGACTGACTTTTTCCGGCCAGGACGGAGTGTCTGATGCGAGGTTCCCTGGTGATTCAGTACAAGGCCAGCAGATTTAAGCGCAACGGGGGATACCTCCCGTGTGCAACATCTGGAGACCAGCACTAGATGGCAACGTTACACAGCCAAAAGGGCCGTCTCGTCTTCCTGTAGCAGGGTCTTTTATTTATTTCTCATAATCAGTAGATGAAACGGTCTTTTTCGTTCAGATTATATAGCCAGGGTAAAGAGATTCATGAGCCCGTAGGATGAAGTAAGTTATCACTGCAGATTACACAACCATCTCAGAAAATAAATAACTATTTAGAGAGCTCTTGTTAATTGTTCTCAGGTTGTCTAAGGACATATGCTGCTATATTTACTGGTCCTTAGGGTAGTATCTTGAATTTTAGATAAAGATCCTTAAAGCATAAAAGCCCAAACCGGAGGATTGTTATTGCTTTGTTTTTTCATGAAAATATGCTTTTGAAGTTGCAATGATCTCTGACAGCCCTAAGGTTATGCTGAGGTATTGACCTTTTGCACTGCTGAAGTTTTGCCCATCCTGTTGTTGATGGATGATTTTTCACGTGACTGTTTTAGAGCCAAGTGTGGTCTAGGTTCTGTACAGGTAAACAAATAAAGCGTGAGCAGCACGCACCTCAGGCTGATACCCAAACTCTGACCTGATAATGTGATACAATGCATGTGCCAGAATGAGTAAACGCTCTTACAGCACAGATCTTGTGCTGAGAGCAGGCAAAGCAAAGGGTTTCCTGAAAGCTGTGAGATGGGGAGGTGAGAGGCCAGTCATGCACTGACATCTCTTTGTTGTGAGGTTCTGGGTGCTATTGGTCAGAGGTACTGGCGCACATCATAAGTTACACAAAAAAGGTCAAAAGTCTGTCCTTAAAATTTCTTCAACTCCTACCAAAACAGCTTCCAGAAATGAAGATGTAGAATATCTTTGGAGTGCATAGATGTACTATTAGACAGGTAGAGTTCAGAAATCACTAGTGAAGTCAGGAAATACTATTTCTTAATTAAAACAGATCAAAATGATATTCATCAGTTGTGGGTTAAAGAAATACATTCCTTTAAATACAGTATGAACAGTGAATTTTAACCAGAATAAAAAACTTCACTTATGGCGGAAGAGAAACAATTTTCTGCTGATACCAGATGAACATTATAAAAGAGTAGCTTTCTTGAGGACACAGATTCCAGATTCACCATTTCACAAAAGAATTTATTTTGCATATTGGAGATTGCTGACTGGGGAAAGACTACATATATATATATCTATCTATCTATCTCTATATATCTATATCTATATCTATATCTATCTATCTATATATATATATATCTATATCTATATATATATCTATCAGTGTGTATGTAGCCATAACATCCTAGTATCAAAAGTAAGTGTAGGATGTTTCTGTTAAGCTGTTCCCACTGAAGACAGGGAAGAGTTAATAAGAATTAATGCTCTGGAGAAGTTAATGTCTGATCCTGAGAAATCTCTATATCTTCTCTCTCTCTCTCTCTCTCTCTCTCTATATATATATATATATGTATATATATAATCTATATCTGATAGTTCTGGTCACAATAAACTTGTTCAGGAAATAATAAACCTAGAGTGGGACAGATGTTAGCATAGGCCTAGGTCTTTTGAGCCATAAAGTACAAGAAGAGACTTCAACAACTTCTCTTTTTTGACCAGCAAAATAAAGGTTGAGAGAGTGTTTAGGAGTGACAGTAACAGGGGAAGAAGGGGAGGGAAAAGCTAAAGAACCATGGTAGCAAAAGAACAAGTGGATGGACATTAGGTATCCATTCTAGATGGAAAATATGCCTTGCTGTCAGAACAGGGATGTCTACCTGAATTTCTGACAGACACAGTGTGGGCAAGATAACCTAACTGATGCTTTTCTAGAATGAATTATATGGCTCGGTTGATTGGGGAAAGACTCATCTCCTCAGCTCTTTTCTTTCCTTGAACGCACATACAACTAAAATGTTTGATGCCCCAGTGAATAATCATGCAACAGTGGACTCTAAACCACCTGCTTTGGGAAGGGCTGTGTGCTTGAGACACCCATTGTTTTCAGGACAACTGTGGGAATATTTATTTGTAGGAGTAGTATGAATCTTGATATAGGGATTTCAAAAGCTGAACTGCTTCTCTGCTGGTGTTGGAAAGGACTTAATTTTCCCTCTTACTCTACCAAGCTGAAGATCTTTGGTCAGCAGTAGAAGCCTTCCTTTTTTTTTTTTTTATTTGTCATTGAGATGAAAAGAGCAAGATTTTAAATCTCCATTCACTTTTGTTCTGCTTCCTTGCTGCTCCCATGGTCTGAGGCAGATAGAAACTGATCTGCAGTGACAATGTTTGGTGTTGTCTACTCCACAGTCTGTATAGCACAAGATGATAATCACAGAACTGGTAGGGCTGGAAGGGGTCTGTCAAATGGCTGCTGTGGTGTTACCTTTCCAATGCGCTGATCCTGAACACCACAGCAAGGAGAGATTCCAAGGAGATCAGTCAGCTGATCTGTCCCTCCTTGTCCCATCAGGGTGAAGGATGGAAGGAGAAGGGGACACTTGTTAATATATTCACATATTTTTAATATAACTAACATAGGCACTGGAAATTCCAGGCATGCTGAGACATGATTTGAGCTTCTTTCTTCCTTCCTTTCACAGGACTATGTGCAAAGCACACAGTTTTGCAAAGACATCCACAAGGAGGAGCCCGGTGCTTGCCAAGGACAGATCTATCCCTGTCCTGTTTCTCGCTGCTACATCCACTGAGGGTAGTCTTGTCTTGAAGCATAATTAGTTCTGAGGCAGAATTTAACAGCATAGTCTTTGGGGAGTGGTAGCATGTAAACACTTATTAAAATGTTATTTTGGGGTCATAATTCTGTCATGAGCCAAACTTGACAGATGCAGATAGAAGAAGAGGTTATCTCTCCACAGGGACCATTTGTGTTTCCTTCTGATGATTTATATCAAATGGTGCATTTCCCTTCAGTCTGTAGGATCATACAAGGATAGAGAACATTTTCATATTTAGAGCAAGAAAGCACATAGCCTTTTACACTGGGAAGGATGTGGACAGTATTGATTCTTATAAGTAAAATTTGCCTTCTGGTAGCTTCAGAAACAAGAGTAATGGGCATTAATTGCCAGGGACATCAGGTCTGGTTTTTTTCTTTTTTTATCCCTCCCCTCCTGGAAACTGCCACTCAGCTTCTTTTAAGGTAAGGCATTAGGAGGGGCAAAAGAAATGTGTTTTCAGCTCTGCGATCTTCCATAGGCTTGCTGTGTGACTGGATGGATTTCTTCATCGCTGTATCTTTGTTTTCTTTGGGGAGAATCATAGAATGGTTTGGGTTGGAAGGGACCTTAAAGATCATCTAGTTCCAGCTCTCCTGCCATGGGCAGCAACACCTTCTGCTAAACCAGGTTGCTCAAAGCCCCATCCAACCCGGCCATGAACACTTCCAGGGGTGGGACGTCCACTCCCCTGGGCAATCTGTTGCAGTGCCTCACCACCCTCACCGGAAAGAGTTCTTTCACCTCTTTCACTTTAAAGGCATTCTGCCTTGTCCTATCGCTATATGCCATTTAAAAATGTCAATCACCAGTTTTCTTGGAGGGTCCCTTTAGGAACTGGAAGATGCTATAAGGTCTTCCCAGAGCCTTCTCTTCTCCAAGGTGAACAGCCTCAACTCTCTCAGCTTGTCTTCAGGAGTGGTGTTCCAGCCCCCTGATCATCTTCATGGCCTTTGGACTCACTCCAGCAGGTCCAGTCCTTCTTATGTTGGGGGCCCCAGAACTGGATGCAGCTCTCCAGGTGGGGTGTGACCAGAGCGGAGTAGAAGGGCAGAATCAGCCCCACCATCAAGCAGTCCACACTGCTTTGGATGCAGCCCAGGAATCCATTGGCTTTCTGGGCTGCAAGTGCACATTGCTGGCTCATGTCAAGCTTCTTGTCCCACAGCACCCCTGAGTCCTTCTCCTCAGAGCTGCACTCAGTCCATTCTCCACCCAGCCTGTGTTTGTGCTTGGGATTGCCTTGATCCACATGCAGGACAGTGAACTTGCTCTTGTTGAACTTCATGAAGATTTCACAGGTCCACTTCTCAAGCCTGTCAAGGTCTCTCTGGAAGGAGCACAGTTCCCATTGCTTTCTGTAGTGAAATGACTCCTTTCTGTGGTAAGGTCTCAGTTACTGTCTCACGTGAGGGGCTGTAGTTACATAGGAGCTGTCTAAGAGAATGTGCCAGGATACCTTAACCTTTTTTAATTTTTCTAGTTGAGGAGTGACTCTGTTTAGATTATAGCCACAAACCTGCTAGTGAAGGCAGATCAGTGATGGCTTTGGGGCTCTCTGCCACTGACTGATGGATGCAGCGCCCTTCCTAGGGAGGGGAATATTGTGTCACGCTGTCCTGTTGTCTTGTGCAGTGTGTGCTTCCTTGGGCAATAATGCACGGGAAGGTGACAGGATTACAGGTATCTAACTTCGTGCCTTTTCCTCTCCAGTTCATCTGTCCTTGTGACATGGTTGGCAAAATTTCCCCAGACTTCAATAGGGCTAGGAAAAAGCATTTAGAGCATGATAAAATTTAAAAAAAAATTTTGTTTTAGGATGAATTGCATTTGAAACATGAGTAGGAATTTAAGTGCAACCTTCTAGAATCACCTACCATTACCTTTGCTAGCTGAATGCACAAATACACTTCAAAAGCAGGATACCAACGTGTTCTTAAATTCTTACTTTTATCTTGCTGTTGCACATTGCTGAATCAAATGCCCCAAGGTAGTTGACTTCACTTAGAAGCCTAATTCTCATCTCACCTCACAGAATTTTTATTCTGGGGCAGGCCCAGTACCCACATTTGGATCTTGCCTATGTAGTTTTTCCTGCAGTGTGCCTGCCCTGCTAACAGTGGTGCTTCTCCTAGTTTAGAGGGATGGCGGAACTAGCTGCAGGAAATCATAACATTCAGAGGACCTGCTGATACCTGTTGTCATTTCTGGACACAATCTGCCTCTGAGGGAAGGATATGCAACTATTCTCTGCTAGTGTGTGCAAACAGCACCTAACAGTTTCATTTGTACTTACTGAAAACTGTTCTGTTCCTTGGTGCTCATTAGCAGTGAAATTGATAACATCATCTGATGTCCCAGCATGATTTGGGGCTTCAGTGATTGATTAAATGCAGAGGCAAATTTGAGACATTAAATAAGTTGCAGAAGTGGTTTCTTGCAAGTGGACTGTGGAAAGTAGTACTGATTGCTATTGCACAGTGAGCCACAGGGGTCTTTGTCCTTTACCTCTGTGGATGCTTAAATCTTTTGTGACATTTTGTTTCCTCCATGGCTCTGTAATGAAGAGAGATTAAGTTGTGGTCATGGAAAGGAGCAGCGTGAGGGTAAGTGTCAAGAGATTTGTGTTGTGGCTTGGCTGTTTCAGTTGGACTCCCTGCTCATGTGGAGGTAAGCATCCTTGCCTCTTCTCTCCATCTACAGAATTAACCTAATGTGACTCTGCAGCTGCCTGGGGACATCAAGAGGCTCGATGTTAAAAGCTGATAATGACCACCAGCAAGTGAGCCTCTGGAGGGGGATTATACTAAACAGATTTTTCAGCTTAGTAGAAAAAACCACAACCTCTTCTGTTCTTCAAGAGAGGTAGGACTTGGGAGCTGGTGGCTCAGGGTTATAGAGACTTTTGAGTGTCTAAGAAATGCAGAGCTGGGTTGGAAGGCTCTCCACCTTTGCACACCCAGAAGTGAAGAGTGCTTGGAAGCCCAGGAATAGAGTGCAGGCACATCTATAAGACTTTGAGAGGAAGGAAGGTGACTGATTTTTGCATCAAAAATTTACAGAAATGGCTGGCCTGGGATTTCTCTGAGTGAGAGTGGCCTACTTTTTTTTTTCTCGAATTTAGGGAAAGGACATTCCTGTTTCCTCTTAGCATAACCTTGCTAAAGGTTACAAAACTTAATTGTCTCTCAAGCTGACTGACCTGCTGAAACAGGTCTCCAAACCTCAACCACTTGCAACCTTTCCTGTCACAAAAGCCATGCTGGTATTTGTTAAGTGCATTGTGGATCCTCATTCTGACAGTGCTGTATAAAACCAGAGACTGTTCCTGTGCAGAAGCTGAGGGAATGGTTGACATCAATAATTGAAGCATTTAAAATTAACCACTAAGATTAAATGTTGTATTAGGGATTCAGAGATCCCTGTCTAGTAACTAAATGAAACAGAAAAGAAATTACCCAGAGACTACTCTAGCTCTTTTAAGAATAAATAAAGGACTTCTGTTGTGGAGTTTTTCACTGGTGTCAGTTTTTGCTGGGGCACTGTTACCTAGTGAGGGAAAAGATCCCTCCATCCTCCTCTGTGGTGTGCAGCCAGCTGAGCAATGATGCTAAGCATAGTATTTGTGCCATGCTTTAATACCTGGAAGCCTATTCTGGCAATGAATTTAACTTCCCTCTTCACTGTGCCTTCCCCCGATCTCTCACTTTCACCAGTGCTGGTATTACCTTCAAGGCTTGATTCTGCTTTGCTGTAGCATCTGCAGTACCTGTCAGCCATGTGCAGAGAGTGCTGGGGACCAGCTCCTCTGGATCTGAGATTTTTTGTGCAATTTGAAGTGCTTGTGCTCTTTGCAAGTACAATTCACTTTGTTTCCCTCTGGAAAAACTCAACAGGCTAAGATAGCATCTTGTAGCGTTCTTGTCATGTTTCCTTAGCGACGTCCCTCCATCTTGTCCACATGAAAAACAAAGCCAGATCTGCAGTTTTGTCTTGAGAGGTAATAAAAATGAACTCCAGCTGCCTTTGTTCTGGTGTATATAAATTGTTAGCCCTACCGTATGCTCCAAACTCAGAATTTGTTTTCTGTTTTCTGGCTATTGGTGGTGCTGATGTACGGGGGAAATGCTGTAGTCTGCATTTTGCAAGCAGTGTTGACAGTGTGAAGCAGAAACTAATACAAATATGGCTATTAAAGTATATAATAAATTAGGCAATGCTGACATGGATGTGATAAGATACAAATAGGTAACATCGAGTTGTTGTGCTTACTCGGGCAGTTTCTCCAGAGGCATAATCAAGTAGTGATGCTTGCTTTTTGCTCTTGTCTTCCCTCCCTCCTGCATATTTTTCTGTCTTTTCTCCACCTTACTTTTTTTGCATGCATCTTCCTGACATGTCAGCCTTGAAGTCTAAAGACCAGCTTTTTGAGGGGAGATTATTTCTTTAGAGAGAAGGACTAGCAGTAGAAATTGGCCATAACTTACTGTTTTCTGAGGCAGATGGCACAGACCCAAAGTAACCTTACTGACCTACACATGCCAAGGACATACTGCTCAAAGTCCCACGTCCAGTTTTTGAGAGTAGAGCCTACTTCTGCAGACACTTCTCCTGTGGGGGACATTGGCACAAAGCATGTTAATGGGATGTGAGATTTTTGGCAACCGGAGTACACTTGGGAGAGGTTTGTTTGGAACCTTTGTGTCTATTTTGAAGGAATTTTTGAAGATGTGGGTTTTTTCCATTTGGGAAGGGGGATGGGACAGAGGGCTCAGGTCAGGCTGTCCTACAGCCGGCTCACCCCTGCCAAGTTGCAGCTGCTGTGTGCTTGGAAGGAAGTGCTGTAACCCTTGGTGCTATGAAGCAGAAGTGGTGCTGTACTTCAGTTTGATTACCCTTTCCCGAATTCATAAGGCTCCTATCATTTATTGCTTGGTGTGAGCGTTATGGTTTTAGTGTAGTGAAGGTCACCCATCTGTGACTTTGCCTTTGCTACCTAATTGTAAGTGACACCCTCTTTCCCCAGCTCGCTTTTAAATTAAAAAAGAAAGGTTACAATTTGGAGCCTGAGAATTTTTTTTAAATGAAGAGAATCATGTCTTTCCTCTAAGGAAACACCTGGAAAATTAACATTTTATGGTGTGCCAAATTAGTTCCTTTAAAACTGCAAGGTGAGAAAGGTTGTTAAGTCAGATACTCATAGAGGATTTCTTCAGCTCAGTGAAATACCTGCATGGCCAGCAACAACCTATTCCCTCTACAAGTAGCTCTGAAGACAAGATCAACATTTTGTTTGTATTGATCTCTTCTCCCCACTCACAAGACTTATTCAGGACTGATTTTAAAACCCTGAATATCACTAGTAAAATAAAGCCTTGGAATGTTTGAATGAACTACTAGTGAAAGAAAGATTCAGCGCTGCATGTGAAGGCTCTGAGGCCAAATTTAGCCTTCGTGTTACTGTTCTGGAGTTTTGTTCCCAATTAGGATGATCTTGTGTATCTCTGCATTATCTGTGTATGTTTTTTTTGCACGTAGTGTTTTCTAAATAGGAGATACCCATTCACTAAATGTTTACACCAGCTCAGCTGTAAGGAAGGTCTGGGAACAGGAAATAATTTAAAACCCTGGATCTTTCATGTTGGTAAAATCCATCCAGGAGGTCAGCAGCCCATATGTTTGTTATGCATGGCTCTTACCCAGGAACCACAACCAGGAAATAAATAAAAAAGAGGCAGCATTTTCAATTGTCTTGTGCCAAGCTCCCTGAACATCCTCCTGACTAATTACAGTTGGTATGTAAGAAAAATACAGGCTACTTTTAGGAGTTTTTGTAGTCTAAGGAGGGAGATGGGAGAGAAGCTAGAGCAGGATGCCAAAATATTTTCTACCGAGACACCATCATCTCAGTCAATCTTTGCCTGATTAATAATTTAAATATTTAAGCAAAATAGAATATTCTTGACAAGAACTATAGTTTGTATTAAACAGATCAGTAGGCAAGGCAGCTGCCTAGGACCAAAGTTCAATTAAACACTTTGTATGAGGATTTGCCGCTCTCTGTTCTTCCAGTGCTGTTATAATTTCACATAGTTTTGAAGACAAGATGCTGTGCTGATTAAGTTGGCTCTGCTTCATTTTTTCACCTGTTAAGAAAAACCTTTCATGCTGAGTAAAAAAATAGATTATTCAGTAAGTGTGCCATCTTTCAGTGCCCTTATACTTCAGCAAGGAATTGGAGCTACTAAATACTTGGCAGTGACAGGGCCCATGAGCTTCCGTGTTATCTGATTTGGGAGATTTATATTCAGTCATTTGAAATCCCACAGTGATGAAACTGAATATCCAGGTTGTCAGGCTAAATGCATGACCATTTTTTAATATCAAATGTTTCCAATCTGTTAAGCTGGTTCTGGAGTTATAAAGTGACAGAGGACTGCTAATTTTTTTGAACCTTAATTTATTTAAATGCTGAGCCTAAACCTGGTATCAGCTTGATGCTTAAAGTGAACATGCACAAATGGTTATTTTGGCTTCTGAAGGTACCATGCCATATGGTTTGGCCAGGTAAGGCTCTTGGCCTCATAATAAAGCTGTTGAATGAAGTGACCTGGCTTTCCACATCTGTGGAGTATCGCAGACTTCAGCAAGAGCTGGGTCGGTGTCTTGAGCAGCACAAACCTGATGTGGTGATGGGGGGCAAGGGGGGAGGGCACATACCTATGGGATGGTGGCAAACAGAGCCCAGACCCTGCTGGGGTACCTGGGGCAGAACTTCCAACTTCACACTCCCATTTCTGGCAGTGGGCACTGCAAGGGAGAAAGCAGCCTCCCTGGGAAGATGTTTGAACAGCAGTCTGGTTTAGATAGGAACTTAACCAGTGTATTCTAAATGTCAGCTAAGGCATGTGGTATAGTGTTGCTGGGGAAGAGTGCTCTCCCTCCAAATTCAGCCTGGTACTAATGAAGCATTTGTGGTCCTTGGTTTTTGGAATTAGTCCTGGCTCTCTCAGAAATGATGGAGAAGGACCATGGAGTTTGTCACTGGTTAGGGTGGTAACTGGGTTTTCTCAGTGTCCCGGGGTTATGGTATCACTGTGATGAGGGATGTTTCTTAGAGAGCAAACAGCACCTAAATTTGCAGGGATATCCTTGAATGGCTTGTTGTCACTTTTGGTCCCAGACACTCAACAGGATCCTCAGCCCTGAATTTTGAACCTGGCCTTCCCATGGTATACAGTGTGCCTGTAGGTGTTAAACTGCAGGGGAATATATACATAAATAATTCATTTTTTTTCATTAAAGGCAATCTAGTAATCTAAAATTGCCATGGGGAGAAAAAATTCTATAGTTATATTAGAGAATTTCAGGGGATTCTTCTCATTTTCATTGGAGGGGGAGGGGAAAGCCCTGTAACAAAGCCCTGTAACATTTGCAATGGGACATGTCAGCTTTATTCTAATGAAGAGTCTTGCAGGTTGATTGCTTTCTACATTTGAAATCATGACAGAACTAAGCCTGAAAAAAAAAAAATAGTGTATTTTGTCCCTGTCCTATACTGTCTCAGAGCCATCCATAGAGAAATTGGTAGAAAGTGTCTCTTGATCGTGAAAGATGGATGGGCCCATGGCAAGAGCTTAGCTACCAGATTCTAAGTTTAGTATCAATTTTTGCCTCTGGGTTTGAGCTGTTTACAACAGGTTTTAGAGTGAAGTGCAAAACTGTGGTTGTAGGGAAATATGGCATTTTTGCTGCTGAAAAGAAATGTATAAGGAGGTGTGTGAAATAGATGTACTCTTTTCATTGCCTAAGCAAGTCAATGGAAAAGTCCATTTGCTGGGCAGCCAAACATCAGGACTTTTAGTACAGTCTGAATGCCAACAAGTTTTTAGGGGAAGCTGTATTTTGTGGTATTTTATCTTCAGCAGAAGATTAGAAGCAAGCTCCAAGCCTTGCTACCCTATGCTGTGTATTTTAGTGCAAACTGGAAAAGCTGATTGTTTGAATCTCAATACCTCCCTCTCAGCTCTGCTAATTGAGTAGTTTATATGCATCCTCTAAAGGTGAAAATACACACCTGGCGGAGGGAAAATTTTTTTTTTCTAGATATTTTCATTTTTTAAAAATGTGCTTATCTTGCTTTATTGCCACAGAAAATACCTACAGCACCTGGAATCTGTGCAAAGTGCTTTACTATCTCACCAATAATCTGAACGTTTTCACTTTTAAGGCTAAATCTTGTTCCTAACTCCAAATTGATCACTCCTTAGTATTTGACAGCATTCTACCCTCTGGTTTCTGAATGTTACTTTAGGAATGTCAGAAATGTGGTCAATGATCTTGCTAGTTTAAAGTAAAGCTGCATAAGAAAAAGTCACAACAGAAATAAGTCTTCTCTGCAGTCTTCAAGAAGAGTGGTACTCTGATGAGACTGAAAATTGTATGAGATGTGGCCTTCGTACTTCCACGCTATGTTAGTGTGAAATCTGGACTCTTGATTCCACTCTTCTGGTGCTTCAGCTCCATCTGTAAGGAGTACAGGAGTCCTCCTCAAGATGAATCTAGTGCTTCATCCCATGAAATCCAGTTTCTGCTACTGATCAGCATTTTATGATCCGGAGACAATTTTGAGCTACTTTGAGTAATAACTGTTGTGACGGGGGGGATAGTGGTTTTCACTTCCCATGTGGTTAGTGGTTAATTCCTCCTCTGGGTTTTGATTGACTTCAGTAAGCAAGGATGTTGGGATTTCAAATCTTCCTATGAATAGGTGACTGTTAATGCAGTGTTTCTGGAAATTAATATTCTATAGACATTACTAAACATAGTAAAGAGAGGATGGGAAAGTGGCTATTTCTATGGAGGCACATTTCATCCAGAAATCTGTAGCATCTGTGATGTCTAAACTTTATAAGAAGAAGCTAAGTCAGCTCCTTTGTAGTGTACTCCCTTCCTTATATTTGCTATCTCTCAATTTTAACAAATCATGTCACAGTTGTGTGCTTTAGCTCCTGCTGTAAGCACTCTGTAAGTTTTACTGAGTGCCCGAGTCTTGTGTGAATGACCAAGCAGCACATTCTGTCTCCGTGGGGTATATTTTTAGTGTGATGTTCAGGGAAAGAGGGTGCAATTAGAACTAACCTATTAACTGTAATAGCTCTTTATGTACTGCACTGACTGCAGACCCCTGTGAGGGTCAAGGCATTGCCAATTAGCCTACATCTGTCCAGAAACAAGATTCTCTTTGATCTCTCTGAGTCTAATCTAATTTGTAAGTATTAGATTAGTAAAAAAAAGAATTTGTAAGCAAAATTGGACAGCACAGTCTAAAAGAGATGAATGGAAACTCTGCAAAATGGCCCTGAATTTGATATTGTAATTGTTGGAGGATATGTTTTTGTTTATACTGCACTTTCTGCTGTAAAGTGACTTAAGCCTTGTCAACCAAGCTGGTATAACTCAAGACCTGTTGGGTACTAACAATTATTTTTGGGTAATAAAAGAAACGTGTTCTGAAACAGTGTATGTGCTTTAACTTGGAGACAGGCATTTTATAGGGTAATACTAGAGTCTTTTATTCATGTCCATTCTAGTAAGAATGTTGATGGAATGAAATGAAGGCTGCTTTAGACTGAGCTGGAAAAACTGCCATGGATTCTTGTGAAGATGGTGGGGAAATGCAGCAAGTCTTAGTCTCAGTCACTTGGCAGTCAGGCGTTTTTTTCCTCTTCTAGAGGAAGTTTTGCATTATCAAAATCATAGGGCATCTAAGGAATATTATTTAAAGATTACCTGCAGAGATAGTTTTCCTTTCCTTCTGTTTTTCTCTGAGCATACAGCCATCTGAATTTGATTGCAGCATGTCTGTTAGGGATGTTATACTTCCTGGAGGCATGGAGGGTGAACTGCTCAATAGGGCTCAAAAAGCAGTAAAACAAAGCAAATACATCAAAACTTGTTATCAGTAGGGATTTACATAAAAGTAAATTCACTTTTTCTGCAGCTCTCTTGCAGTGGACTAGATGAAGAACTATCAAGAACCACATAAAGAAATAGGTCAAAAAATAATTTTTTAAAACCTTTACAAAGTAAGCGAATGCATGCACGGCTGTGTTAAGTCACATTTCTGAACTGGTTTCTGTTGATGAAAACCATGCCTCTCTAATCAAACAGGATTTTGAAGTATATCATAAAGAACTGGGTGACATAGTTTGCTTTCAAGACATCAAAAGTGTAAGGCATTCCTTATGCTGTGTTTGCCTACTGTGAAGCTTATACAACATTTCCCTGCAGAGTTTGATACGGCATGGTTGAACCAGAGGAGTCATCAGATGTATTTATTCCTACAATCCATCCTAAATGCAGATTGCCCACTTGAAACTAGTTCTTGCTTTCAAAGTACAAAAAGAAGTACTTTTATTCAACACTTTCCAGTGAATCAGGAAAAAGAATTTGAGCTTAGTTTCGTTGTATAATTGAATACAGTAACTTGATGCTTTTCAGTGGTGCTGCTAAAAAGTACAAATATGAGAGACAATCCTACTCCCACTGACTGCAGCTGAATTTTGTCCCATTTGAGAAGTGAAGTTGTACTACTACAGCTGTGGTAGAACAAGCAGCAGGTTCAAACAGCCTGGAACCACACAAACCAGAAATGATATGCAAATTATGCAGTGCACAAAACAACCTTGCAGTATCTTCTTTATATAATCCTGGCAGGTCTATTTTTCACGGTATGGTAAAATCCTAATGGAGCCTTCTCTAAAGCTCTGGTCCTACAAAAGAAAAAGCTAGGAATGTCTTAAGAGAAAGGGAGAGCAAACCTGCTGTGCTGGAGCTTGCTGGTGTCCCATTGCATCAGATCTTGTTGGTGTGTGGTCTTTTTCCTAT
Organism: Monarcha castaneiventris obscurior; assembly: GCA_026261815.1. Classification (NCBI taxonomy): domain Eukaryota; kingdom Metazoa; phylum Chordata; class Aves; order Passeriformes; family Monarchidae; genus Monarcha; species Monarcha castaneiventris. The sequence continues at coordinate 3,183,136 of JAMPIT010000161.1, forward strand.
CAACAAGCATCTGTGGGGTTTTTTTTGTTGTTGTTCTGTACAACAAAATAGACTGTAGGGAGTGGTTTCTCTCTGACCCTTATTGAGAACTGTGCATATGAATTCCTGGATTTTCTGCCTAATGGTATTATCATCCCTCCACTGACTGGCATTGTGAGCACAGTGAGACTATATGAAGCAATAGGGTAATAGGACAAATCTAGTCCTGGATTAGTTTCACCCACTTTATTCTTTTTCTGTGTCCTCTTTACACATTTTATCCACTTCAGCTGGTATTATAGTCATGTCTCCCACTCCAAAGCCTTCATTTTGGTTAACAGCCTTTTCACTGTTACCATAGAGTACCATTACCTTTGTTTCTGTTTACAGTGTGAATAGATGTCCATCATTACATTGTCCATCATGACATGCATCAGTAACACAATAAATTGTCCAGGGAACTAGTCAGCTTCTAAGAAGAAATGTGCTGTGGCTGCTAATGCCTCCAAGGAAAAAGGATTTTATCTAGGGTGGAAACTTTAGTGAAGGACACAGCAGCCAGAACAGTAGATTTGGAAAATACAAAGCCTGTGAGGGACAAGGAAAACAAGAGTGATGGGAATCTCTGGTTTCCTTCTTGTTGACTGGGTGAAGGTAGTAAGATGTGATGAAGAAACCAAGTGCTGATGAACTCATTGATACCTGGTTCATGGAGCTATTGATCTCCAGGCCTGCAAGGGCGGTGGGTGGCTTTGTGCCAAGTGATGTGTATGTAGACCCTGAATCCTACAAACTCTGTTATGAAGACCATAATATACTTTGGTTCAGCCTCCTTGTTAAAGCAAGGGAAGCCAAAAAATTCATCATAGATGTCCCCAGTGGGGAGAAGGGTAATTATGTAAAAATGAGAAAGTGTTATCAATAAGCTGACATGAACGCCTGTTAGAAGAGTTTGCAGGACCTGTTAGAAGAGTTTGCAGGAAGTTTTGCCCAAAACAGAGATTATCAGAAGTAAGAAGAATCTGCCCAGAAGCTGAAATTATGTTTGAAGAAAAAAATAATATAAAATAGAAAAATAATGTAAAATAAAAAAGTCATACTCTTGTAGGTTATATATAAAGCCCAGAAATGTACTCAAATTTTTGAGTTTGCCCAAAAACTATCAACTATAGTAATTATCACATGTTTATTTGAATGCATCAGGAGCATGACACCTGCTTGGATATGTGTAGGAGTAATAGGCAATTGAGGTGTAACAGGGATACTCCAACTTGTTGAGGCAAATGAAAGGAAATGTCATTAATTCTGTGAATTGTTGTTCCCTGTGGAATAACCTGGGGAAATTTCCCATGCCACAAACCTTCCTGTGGGTTACCATTGAAAAAGTCTTTCTGAAGCTGAAGTGACTCTAGATGGCTGTAGAAGAAATAGTCAAAATGAACATTAACAAATCACCATAACTAGACTGTGCTCATCCAGAATGTTCAGAGGAACTGCAGTTTACAGCACTGCATGACTGCTGGCTTAGAGCTGCCTTTATACCAGGAGGTGATAAATAAGATGCCCAGCTTCAAGAGGTTTCTGGGGTAGTCTGTGGAATTCTGGGCCTGAAAGTCTGACATAAGTACTTGGAACAGCATAGAAACTGTAATAAAAAGAAGGATTAGAGGATATCTGCATAAGTATCAGTTGCACATCTGCCTTGCAAGTATATTACTGTTCTCTGTAGGAGTCAACAAGGTTGTAGATGAAGAGGATGTGTGGTGTAGTCACTTTGTCAGAGACCTTAGTAAAAACCAGCTTCCTTGTTGGAGGATTTTAGGAAAGCTAAGCACTTATGACACCACAAGGACAGTTCTGGTATGGGTTGATAATTTGGCTAAAAGTTAGAAAACAAGGTCAACGTTCAGTCCTTGGAGTTGAAGATCACACAGGAATGAGTGGTGCGACCTGGGTGCTCTTGGCTCTGCTCATATATGGCTTGGAGAGAAGCTGCTGTGGATATCATGTTATCATAGTAAGGGTGAAAAATGTGAAGTCTGCCCGGAGGACTGCAGAAGGACCTCATAACACTGACTGACTAAGAAAATGTCAGATGAAGCTCCATTTAAATAATGATAAATTGATCCATGTGGGGAACAAACAATCCAATTTACATAAAAGATGAGTAGTGAGCTGAGCTCACACTGAGAATTGGGGTATCTGGAGTGAGAATCTGGGACTTTAGTGGATAATTCAGTGAAAATGTCAATTTACTCACTAGCATTTAAAAATGCAAATCATATGTTGGGGTTTGTAAGGAAAGGAATACAGAACAAAACATGACATTGTTTATAAATGTGTGGTTTTCCTGCCTCTGAATAATGTGTGAAGGTTTGATCTCTGTATTTAAAAATAATGTAATAGAGCTGGAAAGGTTTGGAGAAGGACAGCAAGGGTGATCAAAGGCACAAAAAGTCTTTTGTAGGAGGCTGTGACTGAGCTGGGACTCAGTTTGGAAAGAGACAGCTGAGTGGTCTCTGATAAAGAGGCACGTAGAGGGTTGAATATTCTCTGTGTGTTCCAATTCAAGAACTGCTGAGCATCAAATGAAGCTAATAGGAGAAAGGCTTAAAGAAAGAAAAGTTGCATCTTCACACAAAGGGTATCAGACATGGAAATTTTTGTTAAAGTTTTTTATGATAGTTTTATGGAAATTGGATAAGATAAGAGAAAGCTGGTGTTGGGGGCTACTAACTACACAGAAAATACAGCAACTCATGTCCCTGAGCTAAACCAACAGGAGATTGGAACAAAGTTAAGAATGTCACACTTATTTGGTCCTTGATCTTCTCTAACTATGGCTCCTGCTGAATACAGGTTATGCCAGGCAGTGCTGACCTTCTTGTTGGATGTAGTACAGCCACTCTTCTGTGACAGAGCAGATCAGGGTCTCTGCTTCAAGCAGCACCATGACCTGGTCACAAGACCAGGGAGCTGCAGCAGCTCTGGTGACCACTGTGCAAAGTGCAAAAGATGAGCACGTTCTGTAGTGCCCAGGCACTTTGCTGGCCTTTCACCCCAGAGCAGGATGGATTCCAATTGTTATTAGTGAGTTTTCCAGTGTTTTGCAAGTGCTTCTTACAAATGTACAGTGTAGCACAACTACTGAAAAACAGCTTGTATAGATTTCACTGGGGGGTGCAGTTTGAGATTGGTGCTCTCTACTGAGTATATTGCAACCTGGATGTTGCCCTGCAACTTGTTCTCCAGTCTCCAAATAGAGTAAGAGTGTTCACTGTGCTGCATAATGCTTTTGCAAGGTTTCTTTTTCTTTCTGTATTGCTGAGACTTGATTGGTTTCTTTGCGTTACCATTTATTTTCACGCATAGCCTTCCAGATCCTCTTTGAATCTCACCAGAGTCAGGGAAAATCTTTTCCTTGACCTCCCCAGCTTTGGAGTCAGTCCAGCAGTGTGCTGTGTGCTGTGCTGTACTCTGCTTTCTGTTAACTCCAGGGATGCAGTCTGGGAGCACCAATTTTCCACAGCTTGCACCTGAAAGGTTTGATAGCTGAATGTGTTGGAGACACAGGAAGTTGCGCAGTGGGAAAATGTGAATTTGTATTTTTCCTGTAAATCATTGGAACTGGCGTGTATTTCCACTTCTGATTTCTGGGCATGGATCCAGGAAATAACAGACTGAAGTGTATGTTCATCTATTCTTTTCCCCTTCTGCAAAGAAAAACAAATACAGAGCTTGTGCCTATTGGAAATTAAACAGTAGCATGTTCCTTTTAACCATTTCCTATTAAAGTGAGATGCAAAAGTTTATGTGGAATGCTCAGCTTGGATTTGAATCTGTGCTGAGTTGTCACAGACTGTGTGTCAGAGATTTGGACAAAATGGCATCCTGAAAGAGGGGCATCAAGGTGAGGTCCCATGTTTTAGCATCACTCTGATCCACTTAAATAACATCTGATAACTGCACATCAGGACTTGTTGAGGCCAGGCTGCTGCTGTGCAGATGTGAGCTACCATGTTCATGTGGCTGAAGCCTGTAGCCAGTCTGTCTTACTGTGTTTGCTCTATTTTATTTTGTATTATTTTTGACCCATACTTGTCCAGCAGATGCTGCAGCATGGCTGGGCGGCTGTTCAGATGCTCAGCAGGGGTACCTGACTGCCTTGTCTTTGTGGATGGTGTGGATCTGCAGAATCACAGCTTTTTCTAAGCTTATGACTCTGGGCTAGGACTGCAGCATGGGTGATATGGAGTGATTTTTGTGAGCTGCCAGGCACCAGGAACACACACACACTTTTGTCTTTTAGTTGGACATTCTATTTCCCCCCCGAAATATGCTTGACCTGTTCTCATTGTCCCTTGAATATTAGTGCTCTGACACTCAGCAGAGCTGCTGCAGTTGGTCTGCTTGGTCATGGCTGTTTGCACTTTCTGTAAGAGGCTGCTGGAGCCCAGCTGCTGTGAGAGGCTTCTCAGAGCTGTGTTTGTGCTTGAATCTTCTGTTACCAGTCCGATAGTCACTTCATCCTGGAAAACTATGGCTGGATCTGCGAGATGCAGTTGCTAGGAACTTGCCTGTGTATCGTTCATTCAAAAGCAGATGCTGGCAGCCCTTGTAACAAAACTATGTCTGTATTCCTGGTCTTGAGCAGAGCTGCAGGTGTGACTGGCTTCAGGGAAACTGAGAGGAATCTACCTAGTGGAAAAAAAGGATGCTTGCCAATGAAAACAAAAAAAAACCCTAGGAAAGATTCCATACTACCATCACAGAACTAGAGGACATGAGTGAGGGGACCCCCAAAGTAGGTAAAATGGCAAATAGAACAATTAAAGCAGGAAGAGGGAAAGCAATAAGGTTTGGCAGGAAAATCAGATGTGTACGTGAAGTTACTCACAAGATGGATATTAAAGGCTGGGAGCAGGCATCCATTTTTAAAAGTCTTGTCTTTGGACTTCATCTCTTCCTCAGACTTTTCTTGTGGATGTGTATTTTCTGTGGTTTCAGCAGAAGAATGCATGTTTTTCACCCAGTGTACCTTCCTGTCTGGACTGCTCTATCTGGAGCCTGCAGATGGTTTTCCTGCCCTCGTGGGAGGCTCTGGCTAATGGGGCGACCATGTACAGCCTCTCTGTTCATTCTTTCGGGGAGGACTGAAATGTTAATTAGATAGCACTTTGCAACGGAAAGCAAGCAAAACACACCTGCCTCTCAAGCCCTTGATAGTAGCCAGCTCACTTTTTACTGGTACATCCTGCTCTGAATATGACTTGTGCTTGCCAGTTCAAGTTCTTAAGAGTGAATATTCTTTTCAGACACTGAGCTGAAATAGCATGCTTTGACACAACAGAGCCTGTTTTGTTTAACTGCTTAATAGGAACTAAATATTACCAGGTTCCTGTGTTAATGAACAGTTTCTAAGTCTTTGTACTATCAATAAAGAGCATTGAATTAATAAGGACCTTTCCTGGTGAATTGAAGGAGGTCTGCACTAGGCCCAGTGGCCATTCCTACACCATGTTTTTATCTGACTTTCAGGAGGGACATGAGACCAGATTAATGAACTAGACTGTTGATCTGTTGCAGAATGTAGAGACAATTTTTCTGGTGACTGGGGTAGTATTTTACAGACGAAATGCCAATGTCTGTCCATGCATTGAAGAATGCTCAAATGCACACTGGCTATTCGTATTAATGCTTTATTGCTCTTTCTGATTCACAGATCAATGCAGGAGCAGAGAGGATATCTTACTGCTAATGTTGACCTGTCTCTTTCTACAGTGGTCCTGAGAACTGTGTATTAGAGGGTAGATGGGGCTTTTTGGGCAGGTTCTTGTGCCTGACTTCAGTACAGGCACTGCTCATGCCTGGTTCATTGAAGCCCCAGGCACCCTGCAGGAGCTGGACTTGAAGGAAGGCTTCATGCCGAGGCAGGGGCTTACTGCTTCATGATTCCTTCCATGCTTTTCCAGAACAGTGGAGAAGTTAAATGAGCATGTGCTTTCTCTTTCTTTCCCTGCAGGGGTGCAAGGCATGGGCAGAAAAAGACAGGTGCAGGATAATTCTTTAGCTTCGTGTTTTCTGATGGAATTTGATCCAGAACAATTGACGCTTACTGAACTTGAGCACCAGAGTAGTTATTTACTGCTAGCTTACGGTAAATAACCACCAGCCTGCAGTGCAATTCCTTCCTGTGGTGCCTCTGGAGCAGCTCAGAACTGCACTCCCTTTTGTTAAGGATGCAACACAGCCCTAAATATGAAGTGTTATTTTGGTCAGCTCTTCTATGGCTTTGTGCAGTAAATGGAAATGTGGATGTGTGCTCTGCAGGTGTCTGTGGAGTCAGTTAAAGAGAGGTCTTGGAAAAAACAGGCTTACGAAAGCTCAGAAAACAGTACCACCTGATAACTAAGCAGAACTAAATATTTCTTACATGATATAAGAAATATGTCTGAGAAATATTTTGGAAAGCGTTTTAAAGTATTCATTATGTTTCCCAAGATAGACTGAGAAGAAATAGAATTATTTGTGATGAAACAAATGGATTTCTTATTGCTAGACATTTTCTTTCTCTAGAAACTGATGAATTTAACATCATGCTAGCTTTTGTAAATGTCATATGAAATAGATGAGGAGAGTGACTTGGAGAAAAGCTGTAATCAATCACAAGGTGACACAGTTCTCTCTTCTCGGTTGATCATCTTCCCAGAAAGCAATTTGAGGAGGGAAAGATTACAAGTATAAAGAAAACAACCCCAAATCTCCCTTCCCTTTGTTAAGGTGGATTAAGTGGGTCAGCAACCATCTTTTTCCTGGAAAAGAGAAACCAGAGGCTAAAGTGTGGTCTAGACTTTATTAAAAGCTTTTTAGTTATTTGAATAAATGGAAACTGTAATAGTGTGTAAATGGCCCATTCAGTAAGCTGCTGGTTGAACTCAAGTGGAGACAAAGTCATTATAGACAAGGAAGCAAAGTGGGAGGGTGCTGTTAAATCAAAATGTAAGATGACACCTTGAGGTCAGGCCAGATGATGATCATAATAATAATACTAATACTAATTCAATGAAAATTTTTTATGGCACCCAAACTGTGTAGATGCTTCCAGGAATGGCTCTGTTGATACTGAGGATACCTCAGTTACGTGTAACTCTGTGCTTTTTATCCTCTTGTCATTTCTGTTAAACCCTTAGTGCAGTTTCATATCTTTCAGGTAGGTGGTCCCCCTCTCATCATGGTTCACAGATGCCTGCTGAGGGTCAGAGCTTTCAAGGTGCTTGCACAAATAAGGGAACCACAGATGTGCCACTATATGCCCTTTTGCAGGCTGTGTGCTCCGTGTTCTGCTCAGAGGGGAGAAACAATGCTGCTGTGCTATGGGTGGCCTTTTTTTAGATGTAGCCTATGCTGAGCTTTTCAGCTTGACATTTCAAGGGTGAAACAGCAAACTTCTGCTTAAAGATTTGGAAAGATACGATGCATGGGCTTGCACTCTGCAGTGGATGATGTGACTACAGCAACTTGCCTTCACTTGCTTGGGTGTGAAGTGGGTCAGTATTAGTGACAGCCCAGCAGCTCCTCTGCTAATTGGTATCCTGAGGTCACTGACTGCCACGGAGGCAGTTCACCTTCTCACACAAGGAAAGTATTTTGGGCAGGCACTCTGCAAAAGTTGTTAGCATGGAAACTTCAGTGACACGTGAATTTTACAGTCAGAAATCACATGCTAAGTGCGACAAAGATGAAGAGAATATATTCAAAGCATTGCCTTTAAGAGAAAAAAATTAAAATTCCTTATCACTTTTTTAACTGAAATTTCAGACTTTTAGGTGGTAATTTTCAGAAACTCTCTTTAAGTAAAAGAAGACAAAATCATTCACATGTGAGCCTGTGAACGTCAAAACCTGGCTTTTAAAAAGAGATATAAACAGCATGAGGTTCATTGTGCTTGCTGTGGTGGATCTTTAACAGGTGAGTCTGCTGCTGCTGAGCCGAACTGTGGAGCATGGGAGCAGCAAACCCATGGGAGCACTGCTTCTGGGCTGGCTCCAGAATGGTCAGTTTTCACCTTACAGTGTGGTTCTGCTTGTGGCCTTGAGCTTTAGCAATTCCTATTTCTGTGAGAGGGCTGCAACATGCACTTGTTTCAGTTTCCCATCTTCTCCTTATCTACAGACACCTACAGAAGCCTTCTCCTGGGTGGAGGGACTGGAAAGCTGCTGCTGTTAAGATAGGTGACATATATACTGGTATGCATTTTGATTTGCTGACCTGATAATCAGTGAGGTTCCTTGGATGATCTTTTCCTTGTGTTTCTGCATCAGGCACTTGGGGTGATGTAACATGTCTCTGACTGCTTAAAACATAACAGTGTTGGGTCAACAAAAAAGCCAGAAAATATCTCTAAGTAAGGAAAATTTCAGTGAATATTATTTTCTTAACTCTGGCTGCTGACAGTGTTGTTGGGCGCTCACTCTGTGTTCTGCTGTCACTTGCAATATGCTCAGATGTGTAAGGATCTTCATGGTCTGTAATGATCCAAGACCTTCTGTATCACTCTCCACTGATCTGAAAAATAAGCAATTTCAGAGGAGTTGTCATCAAAGCTAAAAAAAGCTTCTGAACAGTAGTGTTTCTTTTTTTTTATAAAGCCTACCTAACCCCTGTGTCTGAAGCACTGGAAATGTGTGAGTTCAGTAGGCAACTTCAAACAATATCACACACAATTGTGAGCCCTTCTACAATGGCCCTTCTTTTGAAAAAAGTTTTTCTTTTATTTTCTGGTTCAGATCACAACGTGGGCATATGGAGTGTAAAGGATAATGGCCAGCAAGGCTTCTAAATTTTAGATACCTAGAGAGATTTGGAGTGAAAGAATTTTGCTGAAGCTAGAAAACAGGAAATTAAATGGAGATGTGGCTAAACCATTTTCACTAGAAACTATGAAACAATCTTGGTTTTCATGACAAGTCTTCAAATCACCTCTTAAACCCACTGGCAAAAATGACCAGAAGGCACGCACCCGAAATACACATTTGATTTTTGACTTTGATTTCTTCAGTAAATACAAGAAACAAACAATATCAGGGAGAACCTAAAACTTCTTTTATGCTTGATATCAAAATAGTAGGAGTTTTATATGGATTAGCATTGTTCCTGGAGAGTGTCCTGGGTCAGTACGGTCCAGGAAACATTAGCTTTGTCATGTAACTAAATGTCATGAGCACCAGCACTTCTTTTTAGGAAGCAATTCTTTTCTGTGAGGCTACTGAGGCACTGGAACAGGTTGCCCAGAGAAGCTGTGGATGCCCCATTCCTGGAAGTGTTCAAGGCTAGGTTGGATGGGGCTCTGAGCAACCTGGTCTGGTGGAAGGTGTCCCTGCTCATGGCAAGGCAGTTGCAATGAGATGACCTTTAAGGTCTTCCAACCTAAACCATTCTATTATTATGTGAGAAGGGCAACTGGGTCTCCTTTTGACACTTGTAAAATTGGGAAAGCACAGTGTGAAGTGAAGGAATTGGTTTAGGGGAAGAGGAAAGTACAATGGAGGAGTTCCCCCTGGGTTGAGAAGGAGGATAAGGGTGAGGAGACAGGAGATGACATCAAGACTGTACTGAATCTGCAATGCATATGGCACATCGTGCATGGGGAGAAACTAGGCTGGGCAGATTGAAATACTCGCCTTTTAATCTACATGCCTGTGTGGTTACTGTTGCTAAGTGTCCATGTAAACACTGTTTCATTCTCTGGATCAGCCTTTTGTTTGCAGCATACACCTGCCTAGCACTACTGAGATGGTTTTCTACCTACCTGTTTTTCTACCTACTGGTTTTCTCCCTGAGAGATGGAACAGTTTGAAGCTTGCACCTGAAAGTGACAAAAAATATCCCTCCAAACATATAAATTATGTGTCTGAGCTTGACCTCTCAACTGAAGGCATGTTGGCATGGAAAGGCTGTTATCATGTTTTTGGGGCATTTTACCTTCACTAACTTTCTGGTGGTAATATGGGAAATTACAGCAATCTAACTGTGCTAACCCATTAAAACCCAGAAAAAGTGGTTCATGGGAATAACACAGAAGCATAGCTAGAGGTCAGTGATGTGGAACATGAGCATAAATTATCTCAGAGAAAAAACTCCTCCAACTTTTATTTCTGTAAATAGGAGTCAGAAATATGTAGCAGGAGGAAATATATTTTCAGCCAAACTCCAGATAAGGTACAGGAAAAGAATTAAACTTCAGAGATGGTTGCTCCATCCTGCCATGGGAGAGCACAAACCATTGGTAAGGATTAGATATGGGGCTATCTAGTGCCCAGACAAAAAATATTATGGGTGAATAAAAGAATACATCATTTTTATGAGGTTTGAAAGCAGTAAATACATTTTAAAACTCAGAAGATGGTTCTGATAGTGCAGATGTTTATTAAAGAAGAATCAGACTGACTTCTCTCTGACACAGAAATATTACCCAACTATACCATAAACAATTTTCTGGCTGGCACAGCTTCCTCCTAGCATGTGCTTCTACTTGGTGTAACTTCTGTAATTACAGAGGAAGTTTTCTTTCAACACATTAGAGTAATTTATCTGTATGAATATTCTTCCTGACTGATGTTCAGAGAAGCATTCATGTGCTTTCACTTAACTACTGGGTTTAGTTGCTGCATGTTTCCTGACCCAGTTCCTCCTTGTTGTGTGGTTTTCTTTTCTGTATGTTCCAATATTCATTTACTTCTTTGTGGAGTGTGAGACACGAACATAATTTTTTCTTAGGATGCTAATTTCCAAGATCCCTTTTATTCATGTAAATATGAATAGAGGAGAGCGCCTCTCTTCTTCCTTTGATAAAGTTCTAAATTTCTCAGCATCCCCAAATCTCTGCTACCCATATTCCCCTTGGATAAGTATCGGTTTATTGCATCAAAAAAAGCCCTTTATCTGTGAGTTTTCCTACCACTGTCATAATGCTCTAATTAATTTCTCTGCAGACTCATTTCTTTTACCTGCAAAGTCTTCCTCATTGTCTGTATCATTGTGATCTTCTTGCCTGCTGGACCATCATCTGACTGCACTAGGAAGGCAGCATTACCTACTCAGAAATATGCTACATACTCACATGTACATAAAGTGTAGCATTACATATGCAGAACTGCTGCCTATGTGCCATTCATCTTCTCTGAGCTTCTGCTATATATCTTTTTCCTCTGAAGTCCTTCAAGTTCCTTTCCAGTTTCTCTGATTTTGATTTTCCCCCTAGTTTGCTTTAAAAACACTTCCAATAATCCTGCTTTTCACTTTTAAATTTTCATTCCAAATTTCTAAGTGTCTTTACTCTCATATTATCTCCTGACCAGGTTCTGGAGATCCTGTCGTTTTTCTGATTCCTGCCTAGTGTTCTAAGTACTTGTTTTCTTTATTGATGGTACTTTCTGTGCTTATGATTTCACCTTCAAAGATTTTGGTTGGTTATGTTCACCTGCTTTCCTTTTGTTGCACGCACTGCCAGTAGAAATGGCTCTGGATCCCTCTGCACTTTAACACACTGAGTGTGTTATTATCATATAATCTCAGTAGTGCAGCAAGAATTTGTCTCTTATTTGGAGCTTCATCTACTGAGTCCTGCCTTTCCATAACTCTAGCTCATCAGTTTGCACCTCATCTTAATTATCTTTCCTTGCTCACCTCCTTTCCTCCCGTCTTAGCCTATGATCATACATTAGCTTATGATCTTATCTCTCTAACTAGCTTTTAATCTTGTAAATCCTTTTGAGATAAAAATTTTCAGATTGTATTTATAACTCTCTTCAAATGCATTGCTATATAAAATTTGTAACATCTTTACTCCTGCAAAACAGCAAAGCTCAACACACAGACACACGTGCTGTGGCACACCCAAAGTGCAGCCACCTCCAAGCTGAAATGCCATGGCTATTAAACAGCCTACAATTACCCTGCACCAAGTGGCAGAAAACATGAATGCAATGTCTAATGACCACTTGACACCAGAGAAGGAATTTAAATGCAGAGTATATACCTACACACAGCGGAGCTGTTAAATTCCCCAAAAGTGCCAAGAGGTGCAATAGTGTCCCTGTACACGCCTCTTACCTGCTTTGTAGAGATAACATTTCCTGCTATGAGTTCTGGAGGGATAAAACCTTTGAACTCTAAAATGAGAAAAATTGATCTGTTGAAAAGTTAAACATAGGTTTATAAGCCAGTTCTTAGATTAAATTAGATGCAGAACATAAAGCTAGACTTTAATGATGCTTATTCATGTGCTGATCAGTCCCATACTGGTCATCTGAGGATTCTGATGAGAGATGAAAAACAGAAGAATTAAAGAACAATTTGGAAGAATAAAAGCATTAAGGAAGGAAACCATGTATTATTCAAGGTTTAGGCCCTGGTCCTGCAAAGTTTTACTTGTTTATAAGATTGCAGACTGACTTCAGTAACACTGAAGTTACTAACAGTGCTTAAAAATAAGCATGTATGAAAATTTTGCAGGTACAGGGCTGATTGAAATAGGGTGTAAACATATAATTTTAGGATAGAATAAGGAGAATTTAAGGGGTGGTCAGACATCCTGAAATATATTTTGTACCTATGCATTCTACACTTCTGTCCTTGTTGGTGATTCGATCTCATTAACAAACAGTAAAACTTTGTTTTTAGGAACACAAAAAGCAGCTGGGGTCTGCTCTGATGATTTTTACTTTTCAGACAAACACAGTGGATAGAAGATGGATGAATGCTAAATTATCTAAGCTTAAAACCTCAGCACCCTGCAGGATATTTGCCTCAAAAATAAAAATATGCTTCACCTCTCCTTTTGTGGAAGGCACTTGGATACCATGACAAGATAAACTCAAAAGAGTAAGAAAGGTAAGTAAGGTAAGAAATAGGGGCAAGGGGACTTAAACAGGTCATTATCAAAGCCAGGACCCTGGTACCACTGCTGTTATTCTTGAAACATTTTCAGTCTCTCTCTATATAGGAAAAAATCATGGAGGAATGCAGTAATTTTTGACCTTTGAAAACTGTGGGACTGTCTCGCACCTAAGTAAATTGCTTCCATTCAAACCTTCTCCCTGAGGGAAGCTGCCCCCCACTTTTTTTCTCGTTATTTCTGTTTTACAGAAGGAACAACTTCCCATTTAGAAAGGTCCAGTGTGTGGTTTCCATTTCTTTAGAGCAGCTGCCAGCATGCTCTTGCTTAATTAATACAAAAGTTAACCTTTCATCTTAGAACCATGTTATTGAGACCCCCAAAATTTTTTATATGATCAACATTTCAAAATACTTGAAAATCCGTGCAAGCAAAAGAGCACAGCTAAGATAGTCTACAGCACAGGGTTACAAAAAATTCACCAGGAGGGATCTGAGGTGTAAGCACTTGATAAACAATGAATGAAGTGAGACACAGTAAATAGAAACAGCACCTGGAGATGTGCATGCCTAAGGAATCACAAAAAAGAAACCAGTGTATGTGATGAATTTTAACACAGCATTCTCAGGTTACTGGCTTAAAAAAAAATAACTACCTTTTTTTTTTATGATGTTTTCATATTACAAATTATATCCAATCTGAGAATACTCAGATTTTGTAGGATTACACTCTGCCAGGTATGCATTTAGGATTTCACGGATAAGGATAATTTTTTAAAGTAATGATGAACTGAAATCCTATGTTGTTGAACAGGCTTATTTCTTACTGAAGCTAGTAGAAACTGCAAGTTTTCAGAACCTGTTTGTGCAGCCAGTCTTAAGATCATATTTGGTTTTCTTTGGTCTGAACATGTGATAATCCCCAGAGAAACTGCCTGTATAAGAATGGATGGCTGAAACAGACTGTTAAGAAAAAGGTGCAGAAGGCTACACACAAAGCAGTCAGAAATATAAGGACTTGGATGGAAAAGAGAAATGAGGACTGGTAGAGAAGGAATAGAAATTATTCCAAACATATAAAATCATCAATAAAAAGAGGTTATGAGAACAGAAAAGCGTGTGGGGACTGAGGCCATAGTTCAGCCAAGATATCTGTCCTTAGAATTTACAGTTACAATAAACAACCCATGCTGTGCATGAAAAGAGAGAAAAAAAGGAATTTTAATGCAAACCCCCCCTGTTTATATGTGAATAAACTGAGTTTGTTGAATGTGGAGGCATCGTAATTGGCATTTGTTTTTTGGGCTGTGGCTACTGGCTGTTTCTCGCGTGACATCTAATTGTCTGAGGGGCAGATCTTCACCCTCTTAGCTGTCTGCCCTGCTTTTCTGATTGCTGGAAGGTCACCACTTGGCTTGTGTTTGAGGTATGTTTTAGGGATGCATGTGATTAGGAACAGTTTAAGAATTACTCTTTCTCTAGCCTCCAAGACTCAGTACAGTCTCAGGTAGAAAAGTATGAGGAGCTATGCCAGAAAGGCCTGCTCTCTACAATTTCTTAATTTTTATCATTTAGACAAGAGAACAAGCAAATAAGTGATATTGGTAGGCTTGTATTTAAAAGCCCTGAAATTTCTGAAAGTGAAGGGAGGTATGCAGAAAACTCCCGTGAATAATTTTGTATTTCTTCTCTAGATAAACAATCTAATGAAGATGCTTTCATGTTATGCATCTAAAGGCTGTTTTAAAACTAGCAAAGTAGGAAATAATCTTCTTGCCCACAGTATGACACTTGTATCTGCTACAGCATTAGCTTTGCTGATAAAGGAAGGAAATACATTTTTAAAACAAAAAGAAGATTGGGTTTATATCTAATAGTCTCATTTACATTTACTGGTCATTTTTGATAGTTTTGTCTGAAATGCATTCCACCAGAAATAACAAAATCCTCATTGTTTTAATTTTGAGACTTACTCCTCTTTCACACTTTCAGGTGGCCTGAGGCAAAGTGATTAGGTTTTGGGAATTTTTGTGGGAAACAAAGGAAGTTTTGATTTTTGATAGCAAGTTGAACTTCTGCATGGAGCAGTTTACTGGAAATAATATTTCTGCCCTTTTTGTTGTTGAAGTTTCGGTGCTGGAAGAGCATTTTCTGGTCAAAGTTTCTGCCTGTTGAAATGGAGCACACAGTACTTCAGGCTGCATTTCCCTCACAGGAGTGAGAGTTTTGGGTGAGGATGATGTGTTCCTGTTTTCCTGCAGTCTTAGTGGTCTTTGGCACAGCTCTCATCAGGTGTAAACTCTTGTCATTCAGCCTAGTATATGTCTAACCAAAACAAATATATTGATGGAAAACCATGCGGCTTTAAGAAAATCCTGTCACATTATAGAATCATAGAGTCATTTAGGTTGGAAAAGACCAAACAATTCTAGCCTTTTTTATTTAGTTTTGTTTTTTAACTCAAAATTTCCTCTTTTTCTTGTGTCTGAACTTTTCCCATGGCTCCTCATTATGTTTTCTCATAGCAGTTCCTACTTGTTGAAGTTTGTGCTTTATCCCTATTGCAGTTATGGAAAGCACTCACCTTCTGGCTAGAAAACTGCAGGTTTTGCATATTTAATAAACAGAGAACAGTCTAAGACAGTGATAGTCACTTTCAACCTACACTTAGCACCTGAGGATTCTCCATTTTGTGAATGTGCAATTGTCATCACAGCTGACCTACAATGAGATGAACTCAAATGACAGAAAAGAGTCATGCAAAGAAGTTTGTCTTGACGTTAGAACAAGATGGCAAAGTCTGTAAGTGGGGTAAAGAATAACCCATTAGGAGTTTCCAGGATGACTGTTGAGAAGGGTATTTTCTCCATATACTCCAGAAAGGTTTTGTTTAGAACCAGTTTTCTGTTAGATTTTCATGCTGCCATCACTTTATCAGGATGTCTGTTTTCCAAAGGCCTAATCTCTCAAGGTTTTGAAGTGGCTTTGAGAGTTGAAAATTGTGAGCTCATCTCAGTGTTACTCAGCATTTTACAGGATTGGATACTGGATGCATAAAATGGACATTGGATCACCTGCATTTCCCTTTAAGAATTCTAGATTTCAGGAATTTTGAAGAATCACGTTCAGAAAATTAAGACCACTGTGAAGACTAACATTTAGAAATACTGGGTGCTTTTAAAATCCAAAGTTGTTCACAGGCATAACTGCTAAGTGTTGTGATTGCTGCATATTTACTCATCAGAACTACCCTTGATATGCTTGAGAGCATCAGTGTTTAAAGTTATTTGGAGAATGTGGGAAAGCATCTGGGAGACAACTGCTAGATTTAGAGCTATTTGTGGTGCCAGGGGATCACATATATTTTAAGGGAATCTTAAATCTTTGAATCTTTCATGAGTATAATGTCTGTACGTGTGAGACACAGGATGCCTACCCCTTCCCCTTAGTGCACTACCAAATACTCAGTTCTCTTATGCTCAATACTTAATGAGGATGAGAAATACAAAAAGCCGAGTTGACTGCAAGGAAAACACTTCATTTAGTGGGAACATTGCTCATGGTAATTTTATTTGCTTCTCTGTGAATTCCATTCTGTTCTGAAATAATAATCCCATAGAGCCGTAGGTCATTCTGGGGAAAAATACCCTCATACATTTGAGTGGTATGTTCTATACAGACACCTGGGTGAGATAAGATAAAGAAAAGAAAACAAAGAAAGGATAAAAGTAACCAAATGTGGAGATGAAAATTTCTGTCTTATTCCCTTTCAATTAGCTGCTTCACAAACTTCCAGGGCAAGGCTGTTCTCATTTAATGTTTCATGGTAAACAATTTTCAGCAACAGAAAGACAGCAGTGCAAAAGTCTCAAAAGTGACTGGGAATCACTGTTTACATAGAAAGCCTGGCCAAGGCAGTAGAAGTGAGCTCTACAGGCTGTAGGCTATGCAGTTACATTCTGGAGCTGCTTTTATCTAAGAATGTCACTTTTGATAAATAGTGCCCGTTGTATATTGGGAAAAATCATGATAGTTGGGGGAAATGGAAGGCCGTGAGCATCAGAGAGGAAAAAAAGAACATTGAAAGGAAACTTTAATTATGTTAGATTCAGTTTTTGAGATGGAAAATAGCGGCATTATCTATCAGATAGTCGACCATCCATCATTTGTGTTCATCCACCCTCACCATTGGAACATTTGAAATGCATGGTCAAAGTGCCAAAGAGACACAGCTACAAATATGAAGAAAGTGGGTTATATATCTTTAGCTCACTGCTAAGAGCAGCTAAAACAAAAAGCTTCCTGTTACATCCAGTTAGTATTGTACTACTACTTTTAACTTGCCCAAACTTTATGTCTCAAAGTAGAGCTGGGCTTCCACTTCAGACAGAGAAATGTACATAAAAAACAGTTTAGAGCTTTGTAGGTTTTAGATATTAATCATTGACCCTAGATTTGAAAACATGGCCAACACTGCTCAGTGATTTAGTGTAAATCACAAATTTTTAAATTGCTGTGCTTTAGCTTGAGGTTGGTGGGAGTTCTGACAAAGTTTCCAAATGGAAAACACAGTCCTAGTATTTAATGTTTAATTTGTTTTTGCCCAAACCCAAGATGATGGGTAGTAGTCATAAATATATGGGAATGAGCTACTTTGCAAAGAATCACATCAGCCAGTGGTGCATCCCCTCCCAGAAAGATTTTAGCAGCCATTAAGATATAAATTTCGTGTACTGTGCTCTGATGAACATAAGAAACAACTGCAGATACTACTGAGTGTTGTAAACAGAGAATACAGATTAGGAATATTTCGATTTGAATAACTAATCAGCACATGGAGGAGGTAGGAAGAAAAAGCTTTTTATTTCAAAATGCAAAATATATAGGAGCTATGACTAATAGGTTTTATCAAACATTTGAAATGAAAGGTTGGTAAAAATACCTGAGTGTTATGCCCAGTTTAAGCATGGCTCTGGTGAGTAAGTAAAAACATTGCTCTGCACTGTAGCATTTTTAATAGTCACAATGCTGCTACTGTGGATCTGCTGATAATTACTGTTCTGTAAAACTGTCAGACAGGAGCAGAAGTGAAAAACAAGAGAGGGAGACTGAATAGCACAGACAAACCACTTAGAAGTAACCTGGTTATTAACCTTCAAAAAGTTGTCAGAAAAAAGTCATGATTCCATTATATTTCATGAGTAAAGAATGACTACAAGCATTAATTGTTCTTTGGATATAGAGAATGAGTGAGTTGTTGACTGTGAAAATAAATGAGATAATCCACTGATTAGAACTGATGCTATCCACAGTAGAAAATCTAGCAGTGCAAATGTATTAGCATGTCTTTTTTCACTGGAGTTGTACAAGCAGTGCACAAATATTTGGATGTCAGTGCTGGGATTGTAATGAGGCATTGGCATCCCAACTTTCAAGTCCAGACTTGTGTTCTTTGGGTAAAAGGTCCTGATGAAATACAGAGCACTGGAGATGTGCTCCAGATAGACTGTTACCTTTCAGATTCCAAACCAGACAGCAACTGGTGTTCAGTACATAGTAGATACTAAAGCATTAGATTGCATTTTATTGGCAGAGCAGTCCCATAGTTAGTGCTAATTCTAAACACCTTTAAGGGTTAGAGCTTTGTTTTGTAAAATAAACAGGTTAGGAGAGATGAATCAGCTCATACAGATCATACAAAGGTTGGGATCAGAACTGGGGTTTTACAGGTTGTATCTATCCTTATTTTGCAGTCTCAGATAAACAAAATTGTATTAACAGTATGGGAAATTAGTACTATTTGCTGATATTCCAAGCCACAGTATTTTTCATCCCCCTGGAAAAAATCAGAAGGTCTTTCAGAACAAGCCTAGTCACACAGCCACCATTAAAACATCCACATGAGAAAAAGGCTGGTTTGTTTTGCATTATTTTCTGCTAAGTAACTTGGTACTTTGCTTCCTTATACGAGTCACTGCATTTTTAGATATTTTGATGCTGCTTTTTCAGTTAAATGACCTCAGCACTTCATCACTGCATTTCTCAAAGAGGTCAGGACTAACAACAAGGTGTTTTGTTGTAAGTGCTTTGCAGAAGTAGTGGAAATTAAAAAAAAAACCCCAAATGGGTTCATTGATGGTATTAGTGCCTCTGCTTCAAGTACAAATTGTTTATAATCCATCTGTGCCACTAGTGTCAAGGAATTATTTGTTTCATAAGAACTAGTTTAAGGACGTGTTATTGGGAGGTACCTGAGTGGAAAGTCAGAAGATAAAAATTTAATGGAAATGTAAACATGACTGCCTGGGTGAACCTTTTTTTTTTTAAAATTTTCTTTCAGTGGTGTTGAAAGAATGGGATTGCTTGACTTTATGGTACAGTTTTTCTGAAATCTGAAGAATTCCTTTTGCCCTGATGGAAAGGGGGAAAAAAAAATGATATGCCATTAAATAGAAGGGCAAAATTTTCTTCTGTTGCCCCCAGATAAAGATGGGAGCAAGAACCTTTCCTGATGTGCTAGGTATCAGTACTTGTGGAGGTCCACTGGAGTGACTGCAATCACCTCTCTCAAACGATCAGGTCCCACTGGTACAAAGTTGAAGTTTACTAGTGGTGTATACCAAAATGTCTGAATTAATGCCTGTAAGAGCCATCCAGTGACATGATGACACTTAGGAACTATTCTTACTTTAGTTGTTAGCTTCAAATATCTATTTTTCTGTGCTTAGGTGATAAATTTGTAATTTCAAATTTACAGGGTTGAGCTTCCCGTTTTGTAGCTAACAATGACCTTGTGGGTTTTTTTTTGCTGTCCACAGATGTAATAAAGAAAAAAGTTTGTAAGGGGCAGAAAAAAAAAAGTCTGCCTTCCCCAGGAACCAGTGAGGTTTCTTTTCATAGGAGCAAAGCCCTAATTATTCCAAAGGGAACATTGCTCAGTTATCTTTCAGCACATATTAAGATTCCTGGCTCTAAAGTGTTTCTGTTGGATCACAATAGGATGATTAGATGGCAATGAAGCCCATTGCTCTTTTTGAGCTCTGGTACCTTATTTTTTTCTCCTTTCTTTATGCTCCTTAGTGTCACATTAATTTTCACCATTTTCTAAGTTTTGATGGTTATCTCAGAGTACCCTGAAGAAAATATTGACCAAAGTGTAGGTACTATAGATAATTTAAGGAACTTGAACTTGGTGATTAAAGCTGCATGGCTTCTTACATGAAATGATAGGAAAAGGCTTGCTACAGTAATTTTGCTCCTGGATCTCTTGAGAGGGAAGAGAAGGGAAGAGAAGTGACCAAAGACAGAGTTTGGGAACCCTGTGAGGGTTTGGGCAGAGGACTGAGAATTGGCTGAGGAGAGAAAACTTGAACAGAGAGTGGCTGAGAGTCAGGCCAGCTGGGAGGGATAAAGAGCTTGAAGCTGAACATGCAACAGGCAGTAACAAAAGTGGCCAGGGAGGGTGTGTTTGGATCCAGTTTACCACCATTTTCCTCTTCTGTCTGAGAGGCACAGAGCGAGAAGAGCTGTAGTGCTGATTTTTGTATCATAATCACAAAGACTTCTGGTCACAGCCTCTGCTTCCTTACAGCTCTGAGAAATGCCTCAGCCTCACTAGACATATGTGATTATTGACTGAATATATCGGCGGGGGGACCTGCATTTCTCCCTGTTCATCTCACAATGCATAAAATGATGGGAATGTTTTTTTTTTCTTGCATGAGATCTTTCTTTTTGATGGGGCATTGGGTAAGAATGATGAAAATCTGAGATGTAGCACAGCTATTCTGGCAGGGCAGAAATTTTCTAGCTTGTTTCTGGCAGTGAGCTGAGGTGTAGGCAGCCTAGCAAACCACAGTGCTGGTGGGCCCTTACAGCAGCGTGGGCCCTTGCGTGGGCCCTGGTGAATGGGAGAGACCTTGCAGGAGAGAAATCTCCTAGAGTCTCTCCCTGCTGTATGACTGAGGGCTGTTTCCAGACTGATAAATTGTTCTTCTTGTGTTTTACTGCTAAGTGCATTTAAGGACTGTGCATCCCTGATCCACTTGTGTTGAACAGACCACTGAACATCTCTTTACTAATAATACCTGACAGATGTCTGAACTTTGCTACTGCAATAAAACCAGAAACATGCATGTGGGACTTCTGGACCTCCCCTCTGAATGGCACCTATGAGATACTCTATAAAGGACCAGCTGCCAGTCTATTAGAGAAGAAAAGAAGCTTGGCGCTACCACAGTTAATTCCCTTTCTGGCTTATAACTAGATTGCAGATGTACTGCAAGAAAACCCAGACTAGAATCACTCTCAGAAGATTAGGTTATTAGGAGGGAGATCAGAGTGTGCATGGCCAGGGACAGGAAAGTTTGTGTTCTGTGCTTTACAGCCTTATATATCACAACATTAAAAAAGAAAAAAAGGAAGGAAGACTCCTTTGACTGGCTGATAAAATACTAATCTCCCAGTGAGGAAGCAGACCTGTTTTGTTAATGACATAAAGCTCTACCTCAACCAACTTTTAAAAAACGGCAATTTTATTTTTAAAGTAAGCTTTCAAAATTGCAGAGTAAAGAAGCAAAGGAAAGAATGCCAAGGCTCTTTTTTTTTTCCTTTTTCCAGTTTATCAAAAAGGTAGTTTCTGTCTTCATTGAAATGAAGGGAACATTGACAGCATTCAACAAAGAAGCAGGCTTGAATCAAAACAGAAGTCGTAAAACCTGAAAGCATGGAAGAATTGTACTTCAAAATGTAGCCTTTCAGTTTTAATTAACAGTTAATTAAGCTGATAGTTAAACAGGTCCTTGTCATGCTGTGCAAGGCAAAGAGATGATATTAAAGCTGCTGTAATAAATTTTAAGAAAAGATGTCTGAATCTCACAGTATGTAACCTTAACCTTCAGAATGTTAGCACAGCTTTTGTTGCACAGGCAGACATTTTCATTTTGAAAATGGCCACAGCTGAAAGGTTAAAAACTGTGGGGAAAGCTTCTCCCTGACACTAAGAAACATCTGTTCTCACAAGATAGAATTTAGTGCATCGCTGGAAGAGATTTGACATTTCTGGCAAACAGTGACCTAGCTCAAATAAAGGAGAGGGCACAATAATCTGAATAGACAGAATGTTTTTGTGACTCTCCTCAGTGATGTGTCTCTGTAGTAAGAGAAAGAGGAAAAATCCTATCTCCTTAGAGTCACATCCCCATCAGAAGATATCCTTAGCTGAGAGAGTTCCTCCTGGGGGGGGTGGGGCTTGTTACTAATTACATTCTTTATGCAGGAATCTCAGATTTAGAGAAACTGGATTACCACTGAATATTTTGTTTGATTCAAGCAAAGAGTCAATTTGGTCAAGTGGATAAACCAGAAAAGACTCAAAAGGAAAACTTGTGAAAGAAGTTTGTCCTTGTGAGTGTGACTGAAGTGTAATTTATAGTGGTGAATGTTCACTTTGGTATTTGTTCGCAGTGCTGTGGCCTGTCTTGCCAATGCTAAGAATGGGATTAGTACTTTAGGACTACAACAGTCCAAAACGGATGGGCAGTGAAGTCCTAAGAGGATGAAAAGTCAGACAAGTTATGATTTGGGTCAAAATAATGATAACCAAAGCCTAATTTCTAACACAACTCGTGTCCTCCCCCTCCTCCTTCTCCCCACCCACCCCCTCAGTATTTATACTTTTCCAACCAAAAGAGGTGAGAGCTGAGATCTAATATGAACGGAATAGGCTACAATTTCTGTTTAATTTCAGATGAGCCACTGAAAGCACGGTGAAGTAATCTATGATTTGAAAGTTCTTATCCCAGAAGAACACAGTAGTTTTTTTCCTTTAAACTTGTATTTTGTGCTCAGACACTTGATCATTCAAGTCATTTGAGCTTCTGTGTGCCTCTCTGATCTGGATGAGATGTTTGGTGATTGCTGTAATGGTATATCTGTTCTTCAGTGAAAATATTTCCTTTGATTTGTGGTGCAGTAAATAGCTTATCAATGCCTGGCACAAAATTGTTATCTTTATCTCTTTGTAGATGTGTGTCCCCTCTAAGCCTAATGGATATTTCAAATCAGTGATTGCTAACATAGTTTGACAAAATAAACTGAATATCATAACAAAAAATGATTGCTGCTAGCCAGGATATTATAGCATTACTCACCTCTACTTTCTGATGTTTTAATGCCACTTTCAATGATAGATAATGAGGAATGGCAGAAGGCAATGCATTACAGTCAACAGAGTGGCTGTGGTCTTCTGATACCAATATTAGCAGCTGTGCTCAGACCATTAATATCAGTATTTGTTCACAGCTCCATGGTGGTAAGGCAGTCAAGGCATTGCCTGTTCTTTTTTTAAAGTGAAAAATGTAGGTTTTAAAATCTTTCTGTGGAACACTGACTTGTGAAAGATGACTGCTATGCCTGAGAACTGTGCAATGTACTCTTTGCAATGGTTTTCTTCTTTTGAGTAAAAATGTGTTATAAGAAACTGAAACTGGAATTTCCCTGGATTTGAACCTTTCAATTGATTGTAAGCTCTGTTTAAAGGGTCATATATGAGATTCCTCATGTGTTGATTTGCTGGAGTACAATTAAAAAATATTACCTAATTACTCATTTTCTTTTTTCCATCCGGACATCTATCAGTCTGTTGTGTAGCCAGTCACCAGTCTTCATAGAGTTTCAAGAGTTTATGAATCTTTGATACGTCTTTGTTGATCTCAAACGTACTTGAAAAATATCATGGAGAAGACACTAGGCAAAAAACTAACAAATGTCTAAAATTCTTGGAAACCAGACATAAAAGACTGCATCCACATAAGGTCTCACCCCATGTCTCTCTGACTTTGTATCTTTTCTTTCACAAAGAATAATGTAAACGTTTATCTGAGCTTTTGTTTCTTTCTTTGAGGGTTTGTTTGTTTGTTTGTTTGTATGTTTGTTTTTTCCTCAGTAAAAGGATGTGTATTGTGGTGGGTCACAGCAGTGGCAGCAGCAAGCCAGAAAGTTTCCTTTCTGGGCACCTGCAGAAAGAGGGCAGTTCACCAAACTTGTAAGCAGCACCTTCCAAGCATCTACTGCTAGGCTGTGCATGCCTGTAGTGACAGATGTTGCATGCATGTAGTAATGAAACAGTACCTCTATTATGTGGTGTCTCAGCAGCTGTGTAGCCATTTACTAGGCAGTCAGGGACCAAATAGGCAAACTGATTTTTTTGTGACAAAATTATTAAAATTAAAAGCTAAGCTTTTATGCTTATTTAGCTAATGGCCTAAAGTGGAGGTGGTTAATCAGGATTTGGCAGAATGTTAAATAATCTTAATTTCCTTCTGTGTTTTTTGTTTGGTAACTGTTATGTACGCCCTGTTGTCAGCAGATAAGCTGTGTTTTCTGTGTTAGTCAGGGAGGCATTTTGACCTGTCTTATCGGGTAGTTCGGAGGTGTAAGATATTTGTTCTTTTTCCTTTTCTGGCAGTCTTGAGAAGCAACACTTTGATTCTCCTACATAAAATAATCAAAGATTTTATATTCTCACGAGTGAGATGCTTGCAGATTCTTAGCACCATGAGGGTAACTTCTTTCTGCTTTGTGATTTTACTTCATCTGTAGCTATTTTATTTTATATCCAGTTATGCTTCTGTTTCAGAGTAGCTTATCTATAATACAGTAGCATTTAGCTTTTCACTTCTCTTTCATATATAGTCATTTGGGAAGCATCTTCTGTGTTACACTTTTGAAAGTACATGCTGTGGAAGTTTGTAGGAAACAAACTTTCTGCCCAGCAATCAGTACATACACCTTCCTTCCAAAGTTTAATTAAAGTATTTGATCTTCTGTGTATGAAGGTTTCCTTCCCCAGAAAAGTTTCAGACTCTACGGGCTTGAATTGTGATCCATTATTGGGTACTAATTCTTCTGGGCTCCAGTCTGCGGGAGAGGGTAGACAGGAAAGTAATTACAGTAGCAAGTGTTACTTGTGACGTAAATGCTGTTTCTGGCCATTTATTGAAGCAATCTCTCAGGACGATGGCACAGCAGAAGTCAATGGTGCATGAACAAATAGGTCTTTGATACCAGTAGCAAACCTTCCCCACAATGAATCACATAAAGGGACAGGCTGCAATGGTGATGCCAAGTCTCTGCTGCTTTGCCACGAGACTGATGATAGGGGTCCTATAATTGCTTTTTTGTTCTGACAATCCCTTGACATGAATTGTAATCCAGATGGAGAAATTATCACTGTATATTTGTAAATTCTCTAGAATAACAAATCACTGTCCAGCTTGAACCACAGCTTTCTGATGGGGAAGGGTTACAGAGTAGTTGAAACAGTAGATAGGTAGAGGTGGGAACTAGCAGATCTTGTGGGCAAGATGCTGCGTCATTTTTGTAGGACTGGCCTTATTAAACTAGAAATACTTAATGGCTCTTTATAAATTACAGCACTAAGCCATAAATCTGTAACCCTAAAGTATATGCTTTGCTCTATATAACATGGGATGCTCTTCTCAGTTTCTTCAAGTGGTCTGGGTTCAAATACAATGGTGTTTTCAGTGTCCTATAGATTTTTGCAAGTTTTGCAAGAGCCCATATGTCTAACTAGAAGCAGTGGCAGTCACAATCGCGTGCAATAATATAAATACCTAGCTATTTGCAAATCAGCATTTCATTGCCTCCTGTCTGTGCAGTTCTACAAAATTTTGCTTCAAACAATGGTGCAGCAGATGCGCCATTAGGGAAAAAACCATACCATGCTGTACAAATTAAGCCAGAACATATTTGTCATCATGGTGGGGTTGAAACTTTTGTAATTGTATTAGTTAATTCTGAATTTTACTCTTGTTGGGGACATTATGGACAAAACCAAGAGAATTCTGCCAACAGGAGGTGGCAACTGACAAAGCTTAGTTTCCACCTCACCTTGCCAAGCTGCTGTAATACAGCACAAAGGCAAAGCTAAGGCTTTACTATGGGGCTTAAAAAACATTTCCCAATAAAGCACCATTATTTTGATGTCAGACATTAGACTGATTATTGAGAAACATGGCTGTCATTCTTTAAAGAGCTTTGGGCATGGAATTAAGTCTGTAGCATACACATTTGAAGTGGAGAAATCCATCAAGTGAGCTAATTGCTGTATAGCTCTGTCAGCTCTTGTGCAACAGCATGTAGCAGTACACAGTATACCAGGGGTAAATGATGTCTTTGTGCAGTTTGCAAATATGATTTCTGATTTTTTTAATGTAGATATTTCTATTGTATGAATCACACAGAAGACTGGATTTTGTTTCTGTGAACAAACGCTTTACATGGCAATGTTTTCTCCAGTACTGTTATAGTCACTGACATTAGTTTGCTAGTGTAGCATAAAGTTCTGTTAGAATATTACAGCAAGTAACTATGAATAGTATGAAATACAGCAAGTGTACTATCTGGGTAAAAATCACATTCTTGTACAGTAAACCAAGCATAGAAATTGGTTGCCCAGCTCACTCACTGCATAGAGTGGAGGGTCAGCAAGTGACAAACCTCTAAAGTATTGCAAGTAAGTGAATTCAGGTAATCAAGAGACCACAGAACTGCTCCTTGACAATAATTAATCACCTGTGTCTGTCCTTCTGATGTAGCAGAAATACAAGGTCCTAACACAAGGTACATTGTATTTATGTACAAAGTTAAGAGGCATGCCTGGAGCAGTAACTTTATTTACCTGTTTTTACAGGAAGCAACACACCATCTTCCTGTAAAATGCTCAATTTTTCTGCAGTGTTTACACCCAAATTTCTCTGCATTATATCCAGGGTCATATCCAATGTGTTGTGCTGACTAGAGCAACAAACTGATTTTCCTTGCAGGTGTTGCAGTTTGCAGAACCTGTGGTTTGATTTCTGCACTGTTGTAATTTTCCATAGACTTCTTTACCCCATCTTCTGTCTGGCTGCCTAGTTTGAGCATCACCTCATATCCCATAACTTATCACTCTTGTGCTATTGCTGACTCAGATTGAGTACCAATGATTTTAGATTTCTGTGGCTAAATAATTTTCAATGCAAATTGTAATTTCAAGTTAAATTTTGAAGCATTTAGTCTTCCATGCTTTCAAGCTTGTATGTTACAGTAATATTGTCAATACAACAGCCTAGTTTTGCTAATTTGCTCACTTTATCCTTATGCTGATGTAATTTATTGTACCCAGATATAATATTTGCCTTGCAAATGAAATGTCCTCAAATGTACATGTATGTATCATGTGCATGCATGTTATATCCACATATCATCACCAAGAGGAAATACATACAGGATATACTGAGCTTTGGCATCAAAAGTTCAAGAGTGTAAGCACATTAGAGCATGTTTTACTTCCTCAGAAAGATGGCAGCCATCAATTTAAATTACATTGCTTCCCAAGATTCCAACTCTGAGAGTAGAAAGGAATTACAGGTTCTCTGAATTTGCAGAAATGATCCAGAGAAGTGGATGGACAGAGAAAATCCAGGTAGTCCAGAGACTCACACAAAAAGATAGTCTACAAAAGTCCATTTCTGAACCCCTTCTCACATCTGAGCACTATCTCTTAATGCTTCACCAGGTCTGAAATATCCCATAATAACTAGAATTACCCATAGTACTGTCCTGAGATTTTCCCTCCCTGCTTCAAGACAAAGTTATAAACTGAAAGCTCACTGTTGGAAATAAGCCACATTGACAACAGTTTACTCGGATCTCTAAAATCAGAGTGAGGGTAAGAGAAGAAGCCAGTGCAAAGAAATACTTTCATATTAAAACTAAATATGGTTTCTACTTGATTAATAGGCTTTTAGTTTTGGAAAAAATGCTTCCTAAGTTAGTTTATCAAAGGTACTTGTCAACTTGCATCTAAAATGTTTCACAAATGCATTAGTAGATCCAGAGAAATTTTGTGAGCAACTTTTCATTTCATGAAGATGAAGGATACCTTCATCTTACAGAGTATATACAAAGAGAGATTCTTATCTGTGTTTCAGCTGAACATCATCCTTTTAATCACTGTTAATTTACTAAGACTTGGAGACAAAATAATGCTATAAATCCATTCTGAAGAAAAATAAACTTGCTAGGTTGAAGAACTGTATTGATCACAATTCTTTACACTTTTGCTCTGTAGAAGGAAAGGGTAGGAGGAATGTGTTTTTAAGATTTGTTTTACAGCTCAGTAGTCTGCTCCGATTTTGATTGGCAACAAATTCAACTAATTTCTCTTAAGTGAAGTATGTTTTACCCGTGAGGGAAATTGGTGAGTGATCTCTCCCTGCTCTTATCTCAACTCATGAGCTTTTAGTTTTATTTTCTCTCCTCTGTCCTGCTGAGGAGGGGAATGATGGAGTGGCTTCAGTGGGCACCTGGTGTCAGCTCAGGTCAAACCACCCCACCATGATAATTTTGATCTGTCTGAAATCTTTTCCCACAGTGTTTCTACCTGACAATTCCAAACCGGCTGTAAGAGCTGTAATCCTAGAAAGGTAGGGATGAGTCAGCCTTGTTCTAATGCCTCTGTGTTTGGGGATCCTGACCAGAAGCCAGACAAAACACTTCTGTACACTCATTGTTCCCAACATCACAACAAATACCTTAAACAAGCAAAGTCTATTAGCACTTTGCTATCTTTTACAAACTCAGCCTCCTTTTTATACCTGAATAGAATCATGCGTGTAGAAGAAACTTGAAAAGCAGCTCCACTGACCATGCCATTTTTTAAAGTTTACATATTCCTATAAACCATACATAGTGGTTTGTTTCATATTGCATTGGCTATTTTGTGGATTAAACTTTGACTCACTTTTATATCACTTCTGCAGTAACTGCTTTATCATGGTTACATTGTTACCATTAAAATTTAACCTCAGGTAAAAAAGAAATGAAAAACTCATAACTCTATACAATTTTTCTACCTAATAAATCTGGTGATTGTGACTTTATGTTTTCCACCTCAGCTAATACAAAGTCTGCTCCTATTTTCCAATAAAACAGACTGAGATAATGCATTCTAAGTGAAAAGCAAACTATCTCATGGATCCTCCTGCCCTAAATAATTTTCCAGTGCAAGTAGAGATTAAGGGGGACAACTAGTATTTGGACTTTTCTGCCTGTAGTGTACAGAGAATGAAGGAAATCAACAGTTCCTACCATGAAGACTCTTGTTCAGGGGTGGATAAAGGGCTGGAGACAGAACGGGAAGGTGCAGTGTCCTGAATGTCATTGTGTGGACAGGCTGCTTCCCAGTTGAAAATGCCAGAGCAATGGTTACTGAGTCCTTTGTCAGGCTCTGGATGTACTCAGGGCATCCATCAGGTGAACATCTGACCTTGGTGAAATTGGTTTCCTTTTTATAAATAAGCCTTATCAAATAAGAAAGCTCTTATCCTACAGCTGTGCCATGCTTCAGAATACAAGGACTGGGAAAAATTCAGTCAGAACTGCTTACTGAGACCTGTGCAGAATTTGTAGCGAAGAACTCAAGCCTCCCTTTGTTATCTAACTAAAAACCGACCCAACAATTTCAAGCCGGAAGATCTCATCTTTGGAGGAACTGTTCCTACTCCCATTGAGATCTATGATGCTTTTTGTAGTAACTTCATTGAAAACACAATTTCTCTCTCTCTCTAACTAATTTGTCAAGTCAACACTGAAACAGCTTAGTGTTCAGGCTAATTGACAGCAGAATTTTGCCAAAAAGCTGTGAAAAGTGAATGAGTGGATTGTAAAAAAAGAAGCAGCATAAGTGCTAAATGTTGTTAATCTGGAAAAGTGTCTGATAAAAGCAAAAACATTTACCATTAATAGTTTATTTTAGAAGCTCATTAACTAACAATAAATTAATTTGGAAGTCCTTAATAAACCAAGGTAGGGAAGTGTGCCAGTTTTGGCCAAAATCCAGCAATATATCCTCTGGGAGAAAGGCAGGTCATGACTACCCTTCCCCCCACCAGTAATCAGTAAGGTTTTGTTCTGATCTTACTTGTATCTTTGAAAATAACAGTGGTTGCTCTACTGCAACCAATTAAATGATAATAGCCAAATCAGGAGCACCCCCTTGTTCAGTTGGCAACAATTTAATTTGTATGAAGTGCCTCAGGAATGTGATGGGGTTAACCTGGTTTATGTCACCTGAGTACCTAGTCCAAAAGATTTATGGTTAAAGTGCTATTGGCTGTTGCAGAATTGATGAAACATTGGCCATTTAGAGTTACTTGACTGGTAAGTGATTCTCCTGTCAGACCAGTCTGATGTTTTCATATGTATCACTATGCAAGGACTCACCCTTTAGAGAAAATATTGTGATCAGAGAGTGCAAACTTGAAGTTTAGAAGTAGATGAAATGGTAAGAATTGATTAGATTTATTTTTTACTACTTCTTCATTACCACCTTACCATTCCACACCACTTCAGATGGGAATTACCTCCAGGGAATTTTGGCATTGCTTTGAAGAACAATATTGTACTATTGAAAAAAATGGAAAACACCAAGAAATGAACTGCAGCAGTGTTTAATTCTGAACACAGATAGTGACCAAAATACCCCTAGATATGGTTTATTAAGGTCATTGAGGAAAAACTACCAACCAAAGGTAGCTGTATTTTGATAAGTAAGTGGGGTTAAAAAAATGTGCTTGGCAGAAGTTAAGGTCTCAGGGAGATAAAGAACATACCCATTTTCAGAGCAATTTCCCTTGAGCTGAATTTAGGATAATATGATAGTGAGAAATTTCTTGCTCAGATCTGCTGCCTCCAAGATTTCTGTGCAATTCCTGTGCTGGTTCTCTGTGACTGCAGACTTCCAGAGCATGCTTCACTATGGGCTTGCTCTTGCTTAGCATATTTTTATAGTAATGGATAGATTAAACATAAGGATGGAAGCAATCTGCAGGGTATTTATTGACAGAGGTAATCTAGAAAGATTCTGTTACTTCCTCTGATGGCTGCTTAGTTTTTGCCTTTACAGACAATGGTCTTTGCTGAGGGTGGTGTACAGTGTTCAGAGGGACTGTCTGAATCTGTGGCTCAACATCAGCTGCAGAATGCTGAAGTCTGTGAATTTGTAATGTTTTCCCAGTTTTTGTGTTTCCATGGGTGATACTGTATTGTCACAGTCTTTTTCTAGTAATTATCCATCTTCTACTCCCCCAGTTCATTTTACTCTGTCCTTGAGCAGAACTAAACCATTAAACAGTGCTGAAAGTTATTAATTCATTACCATGTAATTCTCATACATGTATCTGTGCTATCCTACCATTTCTTTGCTATGATTTTACAATGCAGTACTGAAAAAAGTCTTACACTATTGAGGCCTTATTATGCTTCAAAATAAATTTTAGACATCTCAGTTCTATAAAATAAAAAAATACTTAAAGCTGAACTGCGGTAAAAAATCAACAATAAAAATACTTCTTCAACAGTCTGCAAATAGAAAATGGTGGAGCTCTGTGTTTTTAATGTATCGAGTCAGTTAACTTCCTTTTTAACTTGCAAGGTCACTTTTTCTTTTCAAGCACACTTACTCAAACACAGCTCTGTGTGTATTGCTCTTTTGTGCTCCACTAAAAGGAAGCAAACAAGCAATTCTGGGGTGGAAAATTTAGCTAGCAACATGTAATATTATTGCACACATGCTAGCACTACTGGAAAATGAAAAATAATAATCATAGCTTTCATTTATAATTGATTTATAGGAAGCTGTGGTGTTATAACCATAAAGTTGTAACGGGAACAAGAAGCATGATACTGGTCCGTTAAGATTACAGTTTGAAATTATTCCTTATTCATGTATAATTTCATCAAGTCTTATGATGTGACATATCATGCATCCTAATCCAACAATTGCAACAAGCCTGTACATTTCAAAAAAACTGATTCTGAGTCTCTGACAGGAAAAATCTGTTTCTGCAGTTAAAAATGTGTGTCATGGTGTACATGGAATTGTCTTCAGGCTGAGCCTGTCTTGTTGTTTGAATGATAGATCCTGGTGCAGCTAAAGTTTTATTCACTGGTCCTTTACTTCTCACTCAGGGGTGGTGTTATGCAAGGCACTTTTATTATGTGATGTGGTGCATCTTCCACAGCAATGCAGTATTTCGTTGTTTAGTCTAATTTGCACATTCCAAGAAACAGTTCTCTAACAACTGACACTGCTTGACATTGTTCAGTGACATTTGTTCCCAGACTCTTAGAAGAATCACTTGATTTCAGGACTGGCATGGAAATGTTGCAGTATAACATAGTTCTAACTATATCTGCAAAGATTTTGCATGCTTGTGATGTCTGCATTGTGATAGAACAACAACAGCAACAACAAATCAAACACAGTGAGTTAAATAGCTTTTTCTGTGAAGAGAAATGGCAGCTTTAATTTTTAATTGACATATGTTTAAAGGGCACAGCATGTGAAATAGTCAGTTATAACTATGTTGGTTCACTAAAGTGTTGTTTCAAAGGTCACAGCTTGTTTGTAGATTAAATACCTACAAAAAAGATATGTTGCAAAGTTCCATCTTTTTTTTTTCTCTTCTGTAAAGATAAGAAGGAAGTTTTAATTTCCCAAATCATACATTTCAAAGTGTATATACAATGCAGGCAAATAATATATTTTGCTTCTTTTTAGTCATCTAAATCTAAGACTGACTGATGTGGAATTTAAGTATTTGGAAGAAAAATTCTTTGTTTAGAGTGGAGCAATATATTAGACTAAAAAGAGTATTTTTCTTTCAGTGTATTTATAGAACAGAAAAAAACCCCTAACTGTCCTCCATTTCAGGCTTTTTAAAATGTTAATGTAATAGATATGTATGACATAGCTCTTACAATCTTTAAAAGAGGAGTTATTAAAATGAAATTAGAAATCCAGATGAATAGTATTTGGATAAAATGAGAAACCCTTCTAATGGATTTCTGTAAAATTTTAATGAATTAAGGAGTTTATAAAGAACTAGTTCTTCAGAAAGTCAAAAGCTGAAATAAGACAGAATTACCTTCATGTGCTTGATTTTAAATGCAGAACAATGAAATACATACATTTTGTATTTAATATGTTAAAAGGAGTGTCATTATCAACAGAGACAGATGTGATATCATAAGTCATTAAAAGGCTAAAAGGGAAATTGCCTAACCTTGGATTTTAAACATGGGGATAAAATTATACTGTGATGCTGCAGAAACTCAAACTCATTCCAGAAAAGCACAGCAATGAATAACTGCTTTGACCAAGACATTAATACATGTTATGGGAAAAATTAAGAAATAAGCTTTATATATAGATCAATAATTATAAAATGTAATGGATTTTTATGGGCAAAAATAATTAATTTACTTCAATATTCTCTAGTAATTTAATTTCTTTTTTACACTAAAAAACCTTTATCAAAGTCTTGATATATTTGCAGATACAATACTTCAGGGATATTAGGAAAAAAAGGATTAATAGATGCCTCACAGGACTTATTTCAGCACTGGGATTCATCCACAGCTTTACTAGAATTATCATTACAGCCTCCTTGAAGTGTCCAGCTCTTAATGAAGGAGGGGACTTGAATCTTCAGATAAAAAATCAGTTGCACGGTGTCTTCTTATCACCATGGGTAAAGATCCTGAATAAGAAGTATCTTTAAACTAAAGGCACTGGAATTGCTGGAGAAGTGTTTTGATACTTCCTGAACAATGTCTTACATGCAAGCTTGGGCAGAGTATGAATGAGAGATAAGTCGGTATCTGTCAGTTAAGGCTGGCGAGCAAATTGATAAGTTCTTCCATTATGATCTTCAGTTTTGGAAAGCTTCCATTAACTGATGATCTATTGATCCTTAAGAAAATAATAGTATTGGACATTTACATCTCTAAGGGATGCATAAAATGAAAGTCCTGTAATGAATAGGTGATATACTCGTGGTGTCTGTGTGCTTATGTTGGTCATCTCAGTAGAGAGGAAAGGTTGATACAACTTGAACTGTTTAGCACTTGGCATAACAACAACTGTGCAGTGAAATATTAATTTTTGGCCTTTTCCTTTCTTTTCTTAGTGTTTTTGCTTTAACAAACTCCGTTGTTTTTTCCATTCAGTGGAAAAATCTCATTTCTACAGCCCCTTGAACCTTTAGGGTTGGAGAAGACAAACAGAATCTTTGCTCAGATAGCTTGTGGTCCATGATATTTCCCAGTGCATCATATGCACCTGACCATGTAGCTGGCCTTGCCCCATGGAAGGATGGTCCTTCCAGTTGTGGATGTCCTACCTACATCGTGGTGTTCTTGGGAAGCAAAGGTGTGCAGTGAATCTGCAAGTCAATGTGTTTGTGAGAAGTGCCTGGACAAGGACTAAACTAGCTGCAAGCAATTGTGCTGTCTTTACAGATGAACCGAGGTACATAAAACTGGGCATTAGGTTTTTTCTTCATGAGCTCTAATGTCTTAATGTACATTTTATATACCCTAAACTTATGATGTCTTGAAAATATCTACAGGTTAAATAAACTTAAATATGCTTTTCCAACAGCTGCCACTTAATGATATATTCTAACAGGTACTTCATCATCATTTTGAGATTCACACTTTTATAAATCAGAGCTAGGAGGCAATACTGACTTAAAATCATGCTGTGATGAAAACTATTCTTATTACTGTGGTTTAAGGCATCATCATCATTGTGGAATATAATCAGATGTAATGAGACTTAGCACGATCCATATGTGAGCTGAAGTTCCGGTGACATGCAGCTGAAGGTGTGCATTGTGTCTGGTACCAGGTGCACATGTAAAGGAACCTCTTGCACAGAAAAGGACTTGGTAAGGGCTTTATGGGTGTGTTGGACTGTATCCTGTGTGACTGGAGAAAGGGACATTGCATTGCTGTCTGCTTAAATACCTTGCATTTATTCTTCAGAACTGGAGCCCACTAGCCAGATCGTTTTGTCTAAAAGATTTGGATGAGTACTGCGCACTCTCCTTCAGAAAAGGTGACTCTGTATCACCCTCCACATACAAATTGTTATGTTTTTTTGTTCTTCTCTTTTTTTTGTTTTTGGTTTTTCTTGCTTTTTCTTCTCTTTTTGCTTTGTTTGTTTTGCTTTTTCTTCTCTTTTTAGGTGAAATAAACCTCTTCTAACTGTTAGTCTCCAGCAGAAATCACAATCATTTAATTTTGAATGAGAAACAGGAACTCCCTGAGATGACCCCACTAGGATTTTTTTCTCTCTTTTACAATGTTTATTCTCTCTAATAAAGTTCAGAATATAAAATCTCCTTGCAGTAGTGTATTTCTTAAATTAATTTCTTCCCTCTAAGGGTATTACCACCCTGCCAGTGTGTGCACTAGGGATCCTCCCCAGTACTCACTGGGTGTGCTATGGGAAAAGAGACTGTGACAGGAATAGGAAAGTTTTAAGAGCTGTGTTTCAAAACCACCTCATCATTAGCTTCCTGCATGGTCCCTCTCTGACTTCCATGTCACTCTAGGCCCCGTGATGAGTGACACAGGTTTTTTTTTTTTCTTCTCCTTAAATTCTAAACTCTTGGTTTCTTACAATATGTCTGTCCAGTGTGTAGACACTGAGCTGCTGGAGGAGCATCTTGATAGTATTTTGGCTGAGATAATTGAAACTCTGCTGTTATAAGTGCATATTTATTTGCTGTGCTGGATTGGGACTTAATAATATTTTTCATTATAAGGAGGCTTCTCTTGTTCCCACTGAAACATTAACTTTACTATTAGTTTTGAAGGTTAGAAAGGACCTTTGGGAAAATGTACTTCCTGTACAGTGCAGGATGTGTTTCATCCATATTGTCAACAGCATATTTTGGAAGGCATTGAACCTTGATATACGAGATAGAAATGATCTATAAAATAGGTTGCTTTGTTAACAATCTGTTAAAATAATTTGTTACCTCTGTCTACATCCTGCCATGCCTTTTTTGCAAAAGATTAAAGCAAGCCCTCTTCTTAACAGCTCTGTTATAAACTCCTCTCTATGCAAATACTGTGTCTTCATGCAAGACTGTGATCTCATCATGCTTCTAAATTTCCCAGAGAAAAATGAAACATTCAAAGCTTCTCTCAGTTGTTCCCTTTTCAAATATGTTTTTACAGTCTTTGAATCATTCTTTTGTGTCTTGCCAGAGTCTAAAACTCTTTATCAACCTCTAACTTAAAAACTGGAAATCCAGACTGGACATAATGTCTCAACAGCATGGGCTTGGTTGAGCCAGCAGGAGTAATGCTGTAATTAACTTAGTAAATGCTCAGGCTTAAGAATCAGACATCCTAAAAGACTGAACTGTGCATGATTTTCTCAGTGTGGACTGTATCCCTTTGTTATCAGTCACTGTTGATAATATCTTTTGTTACTGGAATTCTCCATGCAGAAACATTAAATCTTTCTGGTGTTTAATAAAAAAAAAGAAATCAATGCTTTTTTGAAACTGTGCGCCTAAATTACTTAGCTTCTCCCACACCTCTAGCTACTTGTGCTTCTGCCTTTCTTTATCAAAGGTAATTCCTTTTGGAAAGTATTCAGGAGCAATGAATAACTGGAGGAGGTACTTGAAAATTGGTGTTTAGATTAGCAGGAAAGAAGGTGAAGAAAAAATACTAGAAAGAGTGTCAGGAGTGTTTAAGAAAGGCTGAACCTCAGCCATCAGCCTGCAGTGAAGCAGATCAAACCCTCACAGGAACTGTGCACTAGCAGGCACTTAAATGCTGGGTGTACTGGGGAGGGGGTTTTCACAAGTATTTAGAGTTAGGTGCTGCTGTAGACAAACAGAAATTTATAGATTTGTTCCAGGGTAACAGTTCTTCTTCCCCTCTGAAAGCACTGCAAAAAGGCATACTACATTTATTTCCACTGTTGGCTGCTATCTTTAAAATCATGCATTAATTTCAAGCTCTGTCTGCTGAGTAGGTCATGAACCCAGACCAACAGGGTTCCCTACCAATGCAAGGAACACTCTTAAGTTTTACCTGGAGCTATGCTGATAGGTTTGACCCTAAATTTGTGCCCATAACTGCAATGTGTACTGATGAGCTATTGAACAAATCCTTCCTGCATTCTTTAATGATTTACATGTCTTGCAAACCAGAACTGGCCATCTGTTAAAAGGGGACAGTATAGAGATATAGGCTGGTACAAATGTTGACTGCAGAACATACCCTTTAAAGATTATGATAGCTGTATTCATGTTATTATAAGAGTTTTTTTCTTTACTGGGAAGGCCAGTGAAATGAGCAAGTTTATTCAAGAAGGAAGACAATATTTGAAGGTTGTGACCTTGGACCAAGTCTTCTGAACAATTAGGTTTTCTTTCAAGGGTTTTTATTACACAAGCATAACACTATTATTTCCACCAGTAGAAGTGATGTGAAAACCAGGTCTGCTACTTCCTGATTACACTTTAAAATTTGTTTCCTTTAACACATTTGCAAATGAAAACACTGCAAGTTTTAATTAGATTTTATTCCACTGTTTTGTAAGGCACGAATATGCCTGAAATTTGAAGCTAGCAAGAGCAGTATTTCATAGTGAGCAGAAAAAGCTGTGTTCTGGTCACCTTTGTCAATATAAGTCACAAACATAAACAGGGAAAGAATAATATCTGACCCTTCTGTATAAAAATCTCCAAAAACAAACCCACAACAAAACCCTACAAAACTCTGCATGAATTTTTGTGTACTTTTATGTATTAGGTACTGCTATGCAAGTACCACTTTTCTAGCTACCATGCTGTAATAGCTTTTGGAAGGCAGAGAACCTCTTCTCAAAGAGGATTTATAGCTCCAGAGAGTAACTAGATAGATTTTGAATGCTCACCATATGAAACATTTTTTCTTCCCTCCATAAATGCACTAAATTATCACAAAACACTTGGCTACATTGATTGTGAACTGATTTTAAAGAACAACTTAGTTGTGCTCAGGCTATTGAGTTTCTGAGAGCAGTGAAGAAGTGAGAGAATCCAAAGGATATCTCACAATCATGTGAAACTAGCTGACTTTGTGATAGCAATTGAAACAACATACTGCAAGCAGGGATAATATAAATAATTAGACATAAGTAGAAATAAACATCAGGAAGTAACAAAAATCACACAAAAGCTATCCTCTCTATGAAGTTCTTTTCATCCAACTGCCATCATAAAAACAGTCCACTCATGCTCAGATTTATTCTTCTTTGGGATATAGATTTCTGCCTCTGGCAGTTTCCAGGTTTTTTCCACACCAGCCTTTCCTACTTGTCTAAAAGTAAATTTTTTTCCTTGCTATTTTTTTGTGTGCGTCTGCATCAGAATCAGTTCTTAGAAGGATCAACCACATCTGTTGGTACTACTAGAGGAATCAACTGAGGCAAAGCAAGAAATGGTGTCAGTCAACTCCTCCATCAAAGGTTAAAGAGCAGTTGACAGGGTTTTCCTGCATTAATTTCAGCAGCACAAGTCTTCAAATCAAAGTAGTGCACAAGTGGATTGTGAGGACATTTTATACTGGTATAAGATTGGAGACTGGCATTTAGCCTGGCCAAGCCTGGTACTGCTCCCACGTGCTGAGCTTACAGAAGTGACCAGTGTCTGAGTTCAGTGCAGCCACTCACAGCTGCCAGGATTGTGCAGGGATGTGTCGGCGTGCTGAGGATGTGCAGGAAGCACTGTGCTTGCCATGCACCTGCTGCCCAGGCACTTGCACCTTTGCAGGAAATCCTGCTTCTGTTCACATCCCCTTTCCCTTCTCCTTACTCACTGGATTTATTGCACAAATACAGGATGTGTTCTGTATTAGAAATGCCCTGGAAATGTTGGTTTGCTGTGCTGAAAGCCTGCAGTGTGTGCATACCCACTTCTAGCTGGGGGCTAGAGACTGAAGTGTTCAAGTCTGACCAGGATCCATTCTGATTGCTGTGGTGACTTCTTAATCTGTCAATAATTGCTTGCTCATCACTGTGTCTGAAGCTGACCCTTTAATCTTTCAAGTTTTCCAGTAAGTTCAGTTCTTTGGGTTTACTTTTAGCAATTCAGCTTCCTAAGTGATGGCAACGCGGTTATCTTTTGCCCAGTGACTTACAAGAATGCTCCAGACACCTGACACCCTAGAAAAAGAAGTTGATATTCCCTGGTTAAAATATTTAGGAGTAGAAATAGTGCCATATGATTGAAATTTCTTTTAATGAACAGTTGTGAGAACAATTTGATAAAGGCTGGAAATACATTGGGTATTCATGAGTAACAGTTCTTTCTCAGAAATGAGCTTTGATTTCTGAATACAGGACAAAGAAAAAGTGATAAATGCAAGAGATAATTTTGTTTGCTGCTAATAATTTATCAGCTCTAATCAGGGTGAAACCTATCCATTAAAATGTATGCTCAAATGTGATGATAGTATTAGGAGTGCCTCATTATTGTTAATTCATTTAGTACTCAGTGTAATAGCACTAATCATAATTAGCTTCTCTGGTATTAATAGGGTTGTCACACAATACTTACTGTATTTGTATGAGAATTCCACTCTAGATTCTCATTAATTAGAACACCATAAAAATGCCAGCACTTTAATTTTCCCTATATTAAATACTATGAAGAAGCTTCCAAGTTTTTCCTATTAGAATTTATCAAAATACTGCTGCTACATTAATTTCAGCCAGAAATAATAGTTTGTAATCACCTATTTATCACTAATTCATTTACTGTTTAAAAGTCTTTCATTCTTCAGGGGATTACTGTTGCTAATGTACAGAGGAGGAGGGTAAACACCTGGTGTTTTCTGAATAGGCTTCTCTGCCAATCTTTGCAAAATACTCAATGTCAGGGTGCTGCAGGGCTGGTGTCTCCCTGGGCTGGGTGGTGGGGGACCAGATGCCGTGGGGGCTCTGTCAGGGCCGGGCTGGGCAGCCTGGTGGTGGTTCTCCTACAGTGCCAGCCAGGAGCAGGGCAGCCAGGGGCTCTGGGCACCTGCCTGACGATGTGCTGGGCTGATGGAGCCTGGATGTGGGCTCGCAGGTGGGGTCCCTGTTGGGCCCCATGGTGCCCATGGCAGGCACAGTTGTGGCTGTGGCACCGTGGGGGCTGCAGCACTGGTGGGGACCAAAGGGTAGAGGCTTGGATGAAAGCAGCTCCTGAGGGAAGGAGATCTTCCTGCTGCACTCTCTGGAGCCCTTCCAGAGGCAGCAGGGGGAAGGGGCAGTCTTCTCTCCAGGCTGGCCCTGAGCCAAGCCTTTAGAAGGGGAGAGATCTCAGGGCCCTTCCCAATGTGTTTCTGTTTGGAAATAAAGAACACAGGCACTGTGTGGCTGTATCAGTAGTTCTAAGGCTCTACAAGCTTCTCCTCTGCAGAGAGTTACTCTGAACTTTCTGGCAGCCTTTTTTCTGCCTCCTGCTTGCACCTAAGCCCCTGTCTTGCTATGCTGTTTTTACGAATCCTTTTGGTTGACTTATGGAAGTCTTTCATCAGAGCACAGACACTGAGAAATTCTTGATTCCCTTGACCTCTGGTCATAGGCTTCAGCCTTTTGCATGTGAAAACTGATGGCTGTAAGATGGAAATGCTCTCAGCCACCCTAGGTTATGAGAGCCTGTGGTTCTCTCTTTAGCAGATGGATTGTGGATCTGAAAGTAAAACACTGAGTAGCCTGTGGCCACAAACCAAGCTACTTCATGGCAGGATATTAGGTGAAGAGTGGGGTATTTAAGCCTGATGTGGTAGAGGCAGCTGGAGTTGTACCTTGATTGGTGACTTGAGGGACTGGAATGCGATACCTGGTTTAAACAGGTGTTATTGATACAGGAATTTGTAGCTCTACACTGTACCAGAAGAGTTTCATCTCTATACTTTCCTAATCTACAAATATCCTGTGGTGTGTTTTAATAGGTCTGATATTTTATATTATAGAAGCACATAAATTGAGTGAAAACTAGAAGATCTTTGTTTTCAGACTGAGAGCTTTGTGATCTATGAACCATCACAGGGTTAATTAAAATCCATGTTTCCTTTATATTTTCTTGCTGCCTCATTTGTATTCAGGGTATGTACTGAGCAGGTTTATTTTGATAGATTGTTATCCACAATAAATTGAAATACATTCTACAGTGCTCTCTGTAAGATAAGAAAAAATTACTTGTGTTATATTCCTAAATCCTAGGTGACTGTACCAGTAGATTGATTCATGCTGTATCTTTCCACCTTCATTTAAACATTGCTGAAATGAGCCTGAAGCTTAATAATTTTTACCAGCTCTCTGACAAAATATTGGAAATTGTTAATTGATTGTGCATATTAAAATATTTATACAGCAGCAAAATCATCATTCTTATCAGTGATACACACTCCGGTCCAAAATCCATCCATCAATTCAGCCATGTTTTATTCTGCTTTGTTTTCTTCTCTCACAGGGCAGTTTGTGACATGCTTGTGTTATGTCTGTGTGTAGTATAATGGGATGAATATGCTTTTGATGCCAGCTCTTTTAAGGTAGCTGTTTATTCAGGTTAAAATAACACCGAAGGGCTGCATAGATCTCAGGTCTCACAGTCAGGTTCCAAACTTCAATACATTGAGAGGTGAAAAAGTGTCTATGAACATTGTTTAAGTGATAACAATTGTTCTGAATATAGACAGGAATGTACAAGAATAAAGGAATCTTGATCTCACGAAATGTGTCTGTAATAGATCTGTGAAATTAGGATTTAATTTGTAGTTCTTTTCTTTAAGAAGGTGCAGTTTGTCAAGGCATAAAACATTCAGGTAAGCAAAGGAGAAATGTGCAGCCAAAGCTTACATATAAGTTTAAATATGGCAGAAATATAATCTGTCGCTTGAAGTGGAATCCTTAGCTAGAGATGGTAAAACTTGTCTTCCAGTGGTGGGAAAAGCCTTCCAGGAATTAAAGCAGTACAAAGTGATTCAGGTAATCTAAGATACGGACTGTCTTCTGGAACATCCCTTCTCCCTCTTGCTGCTGCAGAGCTCATGCAACAGCGTGACAAAACATATTGTACTTTGCCTCTTGCAGTGTCAGGTACAATTGTAACCAAGCCCAGAGCCTTTCCCTCTTGGTGTTGAGATGAAAAAAAGAGAGAAGTTCATAGAATCATGGAATATTTTGGCTTGGAAGGGACCTTTAAAATCACATATTCCAACTCCCCCTGCAATGAGCAGGGACACTTTAAGTAGATGCGGTGGCTCAGAGTCCCATCCAACCTGGCCTTGAAAACTTGCAGGGATGGGGCATCCACCACTTCTCTGGGCAACTTGTTACAGTGTTTCACCACTGCCATTGTAAAAACTTCTTCCTTATATCTAGTCCAAATCTAAGGATGTTTGTTTTATATGCTTTTTTTCCCTTGTCCCAGTAAGAAATTAAATTTGTCTGCTTGGCAGGTCCCTACATTTCTCTTTGAATTCCACGCTTACCACGGATATGTTGAGGAAAACCCTTACAGAAGATTGCATGGCAAACAGATGCTCGTTTAGAATTTACTTTCTGATGCTATTTGCACTTTTGAAGAGGTGCCACCAAGATTGATAGGCCTGATTGTCTTTACATTTTTTTCCCACATTAAACTTTATGCAGCTTTTATTTGCTTAGTAAATTGTGTTTTTGGATCCAAATACGGGTGCCTGATGGTTTATTCATTTCCACCCTATTAATTGGTCTAAAGGAGATGCAACCTCTGCTCATTAGCCTTGCTTATATACTTCTACTGCCATGGGTAAGCAAATCAATCATGCAAGGGATTTTAGCCATGAAAATCTGCTTTGCTCCTGTACAGTGTTCTACTTACCTATGCACCTTTATCAAAACTCTAAGTGACTTTTTTTTCTTCTTTGTTGATTAAAACTGTGATGTTGAATTTGGTTTTTCATGTATAATCTAGCCCAGTGTCTAGATTGTGCCTGGACACTAGTAAATAAATTTGTTTTGCTGAAAATTTCTATGAAACTCCTAATAAAAGTGCAGTGATGTTGAGAGGCATCACTTGATTCTTTCATAATACAAATGTTAAAAGATACTATGAAGTATTATGAGCCTGTTATGTATTCAGCTACTTTACAGAGTTAAAATTCAGGGCTGGATTGTCTGTCTTCTCAGTAAACTTTTTGTTTTCTGAGACAGTATGATCTTAATAGGGAGGCCAGGACACATTTCTGGTGTACTCAGCTCATGAGGTAGCTGCAATAGGTTTGCACCAGATTTGCAATAGATTTCAGGCACTAGTGACATTTTCCCATGCCT
The DNA here is from genome assembly GCA_026261815.1 of Monarcha castaneiventris obscurior. Taxonomy (NCBI): domain Eukaryota; kingdom Metazoa; phylum Chordata; class Aves; order Passeriformes; family Monarchidae; genus Monarcha; species Monarcha castaneiventris. The sequence continues at coordinate 3,226,235 of JAMPIT010000161.1, forward strand.
GTGGAGTTGGCCACCCATACCCAACAGATCTGTATGAACAGATTTTAAGAGTGGTGGAGGAGTGGAGTACGGCTTTATAAACAGGGACTGCAAAATCTTGGCTTGCCCAGAAGATGCAAGCTGGGAGGTGGTGTGGCAACAATCTATTATTATGTTAGCAGATATTACAGTTCTCTCTCTCCCCCTGTTTAACCTCAAAGACCCTGTTGGTTCTAGAAGAAAGAGAGAATGATTTAAAACCTTCCAAGCAGTGAGTTTCCTACTGTGTGGTGGAGTAATAATGGAAAACATGTTGTGATGGATCATAATAAACTTACTATTAGAAGATATACAACATCAGGAAATGAGACTCAGAAGCTCTGCAGGTCCTTTCAGGTGTTGTGTTTCTGTAAGAACTCAATAGTCTTCTGTGTGAATCATTCCATACTTGCCACCCCAAGAAGTACGTTACACTGCATTATCTCTTCCTGAGATTAAAATTTCTTAATATTCTCCTCAGCCTCAAACAGGAAGGGCTATTTGCCTAATACTTTTCTTACATTCATAAGCAAATTAGCTGGGAGTACAAGGGGAAGGAAAGGAGATGGAAGAATCTGATCTGGCCCCATTTACTTGCCATTACAACTACTCTAACTGTTTTGACTTACTATAATGGAATGTTATTTTAAAATGCATGTTTACAGATAAAAGTTATTTCCACTTGCATTCTTTAGGTCTTGTTAAAATCTAGAATTATTTTCTTTTTAATTGTGTCCCTTTCTCTCCTTCCCTCTCTCTAGTCCTGAATACTGAAGTGCAAAAACACAGAACACCCTGACTCCTTAAACTGCATGTTGCTGACATAAGTAAAGGTTAACCTGATAACTCAGAGATGTTTTGGGGAAAAAATATAGAAACATAGACCAAGATCTATTTCTTCTCAAAACTTGCAGAGCTAAAATCTCATTTCTGAGGAGTCATAAAATCTGTACTTTCCTGAGACAGGTTGCTCCTTTGGACCATTACTGGCATTGGCTTCCCAGGAAAGTAAATGGCATTGTATAGAAAAGAAGGTCATTCACTCTTTTTCTGGAGGAAGACAAAAGGAAGGTGTAAGAATTTCAAGCAGTTTATCATGTGAAAATAAAAAGAAGAATGTCCCCTTCATGTCCTCTCCACAGACCTGGCTCTCTGGATTGGGGACCAAAGCCTGGAAGCCTTTACCTGCAAGCATTCTCCTGTGAAAATTTGAGAACCTAGGTAAAATACTGGCCATATTGAAATCAGTAAGAAGTTTTGGCACTGACATTAATGAGGCTAAAATTTTATCAATTTTATTTTACAGTTATTCTGTGCTCATAAAGTGCAATGTATGTACTTTTTGCTATGGATGCGCATGAAAGAGTTATTTATGTATTTATTGAAAAAAAGTGTCCAGTTTCTCAGTTAATATGCCAGAGGCTTTGTTGATGGGATATGAGCTAAAGGAATAAATTTTTAAGAGGCTACTGGCACAGGGATACTACAAGGGAAAAATATGTATAGTTAGGACCAGATGTCAAATTGGAGTTTCAAAATTAATATTCTGTATTTAGGATGGCTATGGAAGCTGAAAGGCTCAACTAAAATGCAAACCTTTCAGGGGAGATAAAAACTCAGTCCTCACAACTGAGAAGTGGAGACTCTTCTTTCAGGAGAGGCTTTCTATCTGTGAAATGGAGATAACAACATTCCCCTTCTTTCCTTTATTTGTTAGTATCCTCTGGCCAGAGACTATTAGTAAGATGAATTTACATAGTCCACATTACATAGACTTGTTTGTGTGAATTTATAATAGTGCCGAGAAGTATTCACTGATATCAATCAAGACGGAAGTTCTCTTTATTTCCCTAAGAAAAATGAGTGACTATTTCTGAAGTACAGTAAATTGATCAGATTTTTTTTAGTATCTTACTGTGCTTCATCCAGTATTTTAATGAAAGAATAGGATATTTCTCATCACAGTGCCAAATTCATAGAATTTAGAGAAGTGAATTGCTGTTGTTATGGGAACAAAGGTCCAGCAGACTGCTTCAGTTGAATTACTTTGGAACAGAACTGTCTTTCATGGATTCTGCCCATATGGGAAACCAGCCTGGCTCCAGCAAGGCCTGGTGCCAGGAACACAGGCTTCCCTAATGATGGTGTTTGTTCCTTTGACACACTCTTTATCATCTATGTTCTTTCGGTCATTCCTTCTTCAGAGTTCCCTTATTTCCTGTGTTCCTGCTTTTATTTCACATCCATTCCTGTCTTTTCTTTCCATAATATGGCCTCCAAAATCGGAGATTGTCTTGAAATGAAAACATGTGCTGGATGTTGGCAGAACAGTTATCTGTCCCTCTTCCTAAGGTGTGCATACACACAAGCACAGAACGAGAGGAAGGTAGAACTAAAATCACAATTCCTTACTTGGGAAAATTTTCATTCTTAAAGCTAAAAAACAGGCCTCTTATCTGCTTATGCTGATGGATTCCACGTTATCAGTTCTAGAAGATAAAAAAACATTTATTAATATACCTGTACTAATACACTAATACAAATATGAACCCAATGTTGCTCTTGGAAAAAAACCCCAAATCCTTATACAAACTTTTGTGCCAAGCATGTCCTGCCCTAGAGTTAGTCAATTAAATTTTGTTCTGATTATGTAATTTTTATTACTTAGTATCTTTGCCTGAGATTGGGATTTTGACTTAAATAACTGGTTTCTCTACACAGGCAGAGCACTTCAGCTCCTTAGCTTGATCATGCTGGTGAATTAATCTGTTAAACGTGCTTGATTTCTGATTATACCAAAGTTTGAAAATTGGTAATGTCTTCTCTGTTCCCCACTCAGGCAGCACCTAAATGGAGTGGCCAGGATGTTAAAACTGAGTAGCAGTCAGAAGCTCCTAATGGACAATTCATTTTTGTAAAAGAAAACAGGCAGTTTCTCTTTAATTGTGACAGCAATGCTCTTTTCCTCAAATGCCAACATCTAACATTGGGAGGAGACCAAAACTAATGGGGCTTCCATGCAGTAAATAACTGTGTGTGATATTACAGTTTTACAGAGCAAGAAATACTTTTCTTGTGCTTCACTAGGCTTTTGCTTTATGACACAATAAAGTCCTCTGGCAAATAAATGGCAGGACCTCAGCCCAAGGGAGTGGTGATGCTTCTCAGAAGAGTTTTTCAGGGCTTGTTTATTGCCTTATAAACTCAAAGCCAAATTAAGTTTCTATAATGTTACATTTTGCGTATGAATTATACCTCCCCTGTCTATCTGCAGTTATGCATAATTCTTATTGCCTGGATTTCTTTCCCTTCTCTCTGCTCCCCTTCACATTTCCACCTGTATATATTATACTAGGCGGGTCTCCTAGCCCAAAATGTATGGGAAATCTCACTGCTGCAAACTCTAGGTATTTATGAGTCAGGTACCAAAATCCTAAGATGCCAAATAAAATCAGTGCATGGTGGATATGTCTTAAGGGGTGATACTTTATATCTGAGGTGATACTTTATATCTGGAACAATTTAGAGCTTTGTGGACTTACATATATGCTCTGTGGAAAAAAAAGAAAAGAATGGACGTTAAGAATCTCAAGTGCCTTTAGGGGTTCAGGCTTCAAATGTACTGTGAGAGTTGGGAACACTGAATATGTCTTATTCATTCCTGACAAGGAGTCATTTCAGCCACAGAAGATTACCAGAATGAACAGTCAGCCTTGCTGCAATGTTGTCTATAGGGAAGCTAGAAACCAGGCTAGTGAACGAATGGAATGGGTCATTCAGATGTGTTCTCCCATCTGAATTTTGCAAATCCATGAAGATCTCTCTCCCTGTCACTGCCTCTGCCACTGCCTACAGGATACTTAACAAATGCAAGAAACAAGAAAGTAGACCGAATTATTTCAGACTGTCCATTAAAGGCAACAAGAGGTAATGAGACCATATGATAATTTAGGCTGGGAGGAGCCTGAGGAAGGTCTCCTGTCCCCTTCACCCCATTCAAGGCAGAGTCAGACCAGGGTGTTCAGTGACATGTCCGTTGTCTCCAAGGATGCAGACTGCACAGCCTTATATGTACTTTGGCCCTTTTTTCCTTCAATATATGTCCTTTGCCTGCCATCCTCCTGCAATACATCTCTGGAAGGAGTCTTGGTTCTGTCTTCTTGATAACTCATAGATACAGAAAGGCTGATATTAGGAGATGAAATTGAGCAAAGGGAAATTTAAGTCCACTTTCTTTATTTTTCTTTTTATCTGTGAGGGCTGTGAACCTCTGGACCCCATTGCCAGATTAATTTAAAATTACAGAGAATATGATGTAAGAAATAACTTTTCATGGACACTAGAAGGGAGGAGACAATTTCTTTTGTCCTTCATATCCTATGTTCCAATTAATATTTTAGGGAGTGTGGGCTGATAGAATTACAGACTGTGAAGATTAGAAGCACTTCTTTATCCATGCCAGATCAATCCTTGATTTCTTCTGGTCAATAGTCTGCAATTATGTTAATGCTATTATTTATGAAGATTTTGTTAAGGGGATTCTTATGAACTGTGATCTTCATATTCTATTTTGTTAACAAATTGTTTGTTAACAAATTTTGTTAACAACATGAGATGAAATGCAAATGCTTCCATTCCCCCTGCTACTCAGCTCTCCCTGTTGTGCTTCAATCTTCCATGCACTTACAGTTGAGAAACAATGCTTATTTTTTCCATAGATGATGATGATATATAGCAAATAAGGACAAAGTAGGTGATCCATGTATCATATTATGAATCCTGTGCATTCATTGGCTTGTTTTATTGCATTTATGTTGAAGTGCTGTTAGCAAAGGGGCTCAGTGGCAAGCCAGTGACCCTGCTTTCTCCTGGTGTTTGTATCAGCTGAGGTCAACTGAGCATTAGGTAAAACAGGTGTGGGTGCACTGCTTGGTGAGTGATAACCAGAGTCCTGCTGCTCCTCGTTTCCCTTTGTTCAGCTTATACAAGGCTGCCTTTGAAAAAGGACTGACGTGAACTTTGCCAGTGCTGGAGCCTGAGTGGAGGCTCGTAGGGGCTGTGAGGTGGCTCCTCAGTGAATCCATGGACTTTAGAGAGCTGATGGCTTGGGCTTTGCTGAGGTACTTCTGGAGAGCCTCAGATGGGGTTGAAGCTGAGCTTGATTGTCTGCATTTTGCCTTTGAAAAGAGGGATTCTGCTGAGAAGATGGGAAGTGTGGAGCAGGACTCTGCTATCATTGCAGCTCATGGCAGAACTCCCACCAACTGCAGGAGCAATGCCTGAGGTTATGCTGGGTAAGTGCTCACAGTGCTATGTGACTGCTGATGAAGCTCAGCAGGGTTAATGGCACCTGAAAGTCATATGCCTGGTCAGCTCTTTAAAAGTGTCAAAATAGAAGCCAGTGCAATGGGCCCTGGGGATGCAAATTTAGGAACTCTAATTTAACTGCGAGGACTGAGTCTTGGCCCATGAGGGCAATGCAAAAATATTCATAGTGAAAACCAGGAGATCTGAGACTTCATTTATAAACAGTATTTCTCATAGTAAAAACTTAAAAACTCAACCTTTAAGTCCTTCTGTGCTACCACACCATGAAAAATATCATAAATTGTGCAGATTGAAAAGTCTCAGGAGTTTAAAGCTAATGTAGTTGTTATTTTGGGGTCTACTTATAATTTTGTGAGTGCCTGAAATTATCTCTGTACTGCAATTTTGAGCACAGTTCCTTTTTCTATGGGTAAATGGTCAGGCTCCCATAAGTGGATAACATAAAGTAGTAGTTTCTTTTATTGTAAATATTTTAAACTTTATTCTTAATTAACTAGTGATTAAAAACATTCTGTGGTTGTTTTGCAAGACTGCTATGGTCAAGTATATTACAATTCACATTTTACCCCGTGTCAATTAGCAATTCAGTAATGAAAATCCTAATTAATTTACTAACCCTACAGTATGTTGTCTTCCTACCACAGATCCATGTTTAAATGTTCCTTGGAGATTGGCCTTGTCAAAGAGCATAACTAAAGAATAAAACTTACTGTATTCTTCTTGAAAACAGGCTAATTTATATACCATATAAAGATTACTTTCTTTGATTTAAGTGTTTTACTGTCAAGTGGTGCAAAAAGATCTGCATCATCAAAACTCTCTTTTTTGGTTGTTTTTTTTTTTTCTCCCACTAATTAGAGTTCCCACCCTGGTGACACTGAACTGTGCTGAGTCTGAACTTGGTCTATGGGGATTTGAATGTTGATGTTCTGTAATGGCATGTTTAGAAGTATGTGAGGTGGATTTTTTCCCCCCTCCACTGAGCCCAAAGCAGAGTTGAAGAACAAATGTAGTTTTCCTTCCAGTGTTTCAGGGCCTGTGTCTGGGTTGGTAGAGAGTGGCTGTCATTTTTCAACAATAGTTGTTGCACTTCTCCCATGTGCTTTGACCTTTATCTGTTATAAAACCTAAGGCCCCTTTTTAGCCATTGCTCTTAACAATTAAACCTTTCAGTTATTGCATCTGAATGACTGATCATGAGCAAGTGCAATGAGGTAAGCTGTAGCTGCTCTCAGTATGTTAGCACAGCTGCTATTAAATATATTTAACTTTTAGATGCAGGGAGTCAGAAATCCATGGCTGATCCCTTTGTTTTCACCCCAGTGAATCCTAAAGATCAGTGTTTGCAGTGAATACGTGTTAATCCACTGCTGCCAGCTGGTAAAGCACCCATGAATAATGGGAGATTATAAGCAACTCGCCCTTTTCCCGAGAGCATTTATCTATGCTCATTCAGAGACAGTGCCAGTTAGGGCTGGCACAGTTGTCCTTCGTAGTGAAACTCTTGACCTAGGAAAGCTATCCAGAGAGCTTTAGGAAGATGATCCCTAACAGTATGCAAGTCACTCTAGCTTTCTGCAATTCCTGTGTGTGACTGCTCTAGCTCTGACTTCCCAACCATAAATTCATACACGTGGCTGTATGGCTGACGAGATTACCTGATGTCTGCCTAATGCCCTGTGTACTTAGTGTTTTGTACAGCAGGGCTCTAGGAATCGCAGCACATCAGCTTCAGAGGCTGCTCAGCCTCTGAAGTCTGTTTGCTGTCCCTCCATGGCATTAGCACTGTAGTGTAATTAGTCATACTGTATGCACACCTATCCCGCTCGTGGGAGACTGCCACGCTGTCACAGGAGATTAGCAGCTGGTTAACAGACTGTTTAGTTAACTAATACACGAAGGGGAAAACAGAGCTCTGTGTTTATGAGGAAGGGGAATTTCACGTCCCTTACTAATATAGTAAAATGGTGTATTGATAATGACAAACTGTGAGGGCTAATATGCAGGAAATAATAAGCATAAGCAAAGGCCATTAAGAGTAATGACAATCTAACTAGTGTTTTAAACAGTTGTTTCTAAATATGCATATAAAGCAGGGGATTCATTTAATAGATATTTATAATTTTTCATTGAATACCATTACATGCCTCCTTCCTCCCTCTGCCCCTCCAAGTTTAATACAATCCTGTGCGAGAAAAGATATAAGTGCACACGTGCAGAGTAAGAATAAATATTGATGTGAAAATATTTTTTGTTAAATATTGTGCCATATTAATGAAACGTTACTCTGTTCTGTATCTTGGCTGTTGGTTGGAGAAATGGGAATTGGAGTATTTAGTTGTTAATAAATTGCAAAACTGGAACAATGTGTTGCATGAAAATGGAATCTGGTATTATAGGAAAGTTGACACATCTGTATAACAAGAAATAAATTCTTCTCTGCTGCAGTTGGTAGGGGTTTCCTATTGCTGGGATTTTCTCCAAGGTTGGTAGTATTAATTGAAAAGCAAACTGAGTAGGTGCATCTATTGTGTCATGAGGTGAACAGCTACAAAACCATTAGTTTGTGCTAAAGCATGTGCTCTAGAGGAACAATGTAGGGAAACATTGTCTTCTCAGTTTCTTAATTCAAGTATGACAGTTTACTTTCGGTTAGTTTAGTAGTCTTTAGCTATTGCTTTCCTTGCAGCTTCAATTACAAAAATAGAGAAAAATGATGGTCGTGCGATGTAGGTATTCTGAGAGGAAAAAAAAGTTAGAGAACTACAATTTGTATAGTTTCCCAGACATTTCTAAAACTATTCAAGCCAAAAGTTTGTCAGTATTTAATGCTGACTTTTTTCATTAGCATTTCTATTCCTGTTCACTTGTCTGCAAGGATTAAGCTTTTCAGAGAAAGTATGGCTGAAATACTTTGCTGGTGCTTGTGACATTTAGTCATTCCTCCATTTACTGCAGCAGTATCTTGTTCATTTAATAACCATCAGTTTTGGACTATCTAATTTGTGATTGCATGACTGCAAATGTATTTGAATTCTCAGGAACTGGCAAATTTTCCCCTTAAAGGATAAGCAATTTCACAAGGATCTTGGTTTCTGTGAAGTCCAGCTTTCAGTAAGGAGTAGGTTTTTTTGTGCAAAAGAAATATTGCTTACTGCAGTACTCCTGCTTATACTGTTCAGGACATGTGCTGTCATTTGAAATACAAATGTACTCACACTTTGATATACTTGCTGTACTTTTTTTCTCCTTTATCAAAATGGTTTGACAGAATTTGGATGAGATTGTTTGACAGGATAGTGCTATTCTTTTGATGTACAGTGCTTTACTCAGATTATGGCTGTGCTTGTATTCTGATATATTTATCTTTGAAATAAGTTTGTAAGACATTCTTAAGCGAGAAAATTCTGATAAGATCACAACAGTGAAGCATTTTGGTAAATTGATGGTATTTTTTACAATTAAGCATAATCATGGTCCATCAGCCCTTTGGACTAAGAAAAGGTATAAACTGGGAAATAGTACATAAAAAGGAAACTGAAAAAGATACAGATCTCAGCTATTCTTGAGCACTGGTCTAGAGTTAATCACATTAATAGCTCCAGGAAACCATCTGAGGACCTCATACAATGAACAGGCCTCTGTGTCAGCTAACCAGTAGCAGCCTTATGAGGTACTTCCTATTTCATTGAAGGGTCACTATAGTGGCAAACTAGGCTTTGAAAGCTTCAACTAAACCAAAACTGATGGGCCACACAGAAAAGTTTTATTTATTCCTCATCCACTGTTTGTGGAGGATAGTGCAGAATGAACCCATGTATTTTGTTTAAGCAATATACTAATTTTAGGGCTGATGAAAGTGCGTGTCCAGTTTGTCCTTTGGGAGAAGCTTCTGAAGGTTGCAGTGCTTAACTGTTATTTTTGCCTCAATGTTCACTTTAGTAATGAACACAGCAGGAGCTTTGGTAAAGCTGACAGGAAAAAGGGAAAGTCACAGATCAGGAAAATGCTTTTTAAAGAACTTCTGGAGGATCTGAGCATATTCAAATCAACAGACAGATGAAATTTAACATGGTGTGCTCAGTGAACTGGTTAATTGGATCCATTTTCAGTTAATTTGGAGAACTCATAGAGGACAGGTGAGGTTTCAAAAGGACAAATATACTTGCAGGAGAGAAAAAGGGGACATGGGAATCATGGCCCAGTGAGTTTAATTACAAGACCCTAATTGTTCTAGAAAATCTACTAAACAGGGATGCAAGTTTTGCCAGTGTCTAGAGAGAAGAAAATAGTTGTGGAGAGCTGTAAAACTTTAGGTTTAAGGCAGATAAATTCTACATTTAGAGGCTAGTTGGAAGCTTATACTGACATTTGAATTTCGCAGTAAAAATCCTTATTGCCTCCCTGTCTCTGAAGTCATACATGGGAATCTTCAGTCCCCTGGGCCAGATGCTACTTGCTGTGAATAAATAGTATTAATATCATATTAAAAGCCTTTACAAATTATGGAGTTTGTTTTAGTTGGCTGATTATGCAAATTGAACCAAATCTGTGTGTATTGAAAAATACCTGGGTTACCTGAGCCATGGGAAGAAATTAGATCCTGGCAGGGGTTTGGGACCACCTACTCAAATACTGCTGTGGATAGACCAAGAACTAGCGATTACCACTGTTATTAACTAAGCAGAGGAGTAAATCAGTGTACACTGGAGACAGTTCTTTCACAGAATGTGAATTGCAGAGAATTCCAAAATAGTGGAGGATAAGGGTCAAAAGGCAGAAAAGAGAAACAGCAGAAACCTCAATAGTGTGTGTTATGGCAAGTAAGACCAGGCAAGACAACAAGACTGAAAACCACAACAAATGCTATCATGTTGTCATAGTTTCTGAGCACTAGGACAGAATTTATAGCAAGGACAAAGGAGATGATGTTCTCAGTGCCAGAGCATTTCTGCACTCTCCTCTGTTGCTCTGATAAAGGTGATGAACAAACTGCCAGCCTGAATGCAATTAATCTGGACCTATGTTAATTCTTTTTAACTGGGGCACAGCTCCCTGTGCTAGAAATAGTGATGTCAGCACTGAAGGAAGAGCCCTAGGCACTGGAGCAGATAGGAAAATGAGCAATTAATTTTCCCCCCAAAGCATGAAATAAAACAGTGTCTTAGAAAAGACTGTGACAGATCTGAGTTTGAAAAGGCCATTTTGAAAATGGCCATTGGCCATTTTCAGCAAGAAAGTATGTAAAATAAACATATGGATAAAGAACAGATTGGAAGATATGCAAGAAGTTGCACTTATAGCAGCAGAAAAAAGTCTTTAACTGTTATTAGGTTTAAAAAAAGTCATGCACTTTGCCTTGTGAGAAGAAGGGAACTGAAGAAGAGTTGGGTATAATAGGGTAATGTTGAAGTTTTCAACTGATGGTACTGTGATGAAAGGTGATAGATGAAAGAACCCAGCTGTCCCATAATTTATGCCCCTAGGAAAGTTCTTGTGCCTTCAGGCAGATAAAAAGAGGAGCTTGGTTCTGTCTGTGTTATGAAGGCAGTGAATTTGACTTCTCATAGGACTAACGTTAAAAAAACTTTCTCTGAAAATGAGGGAGCTGACTCAGATAGAACGTTATGTTTTTTAATCCACTTTCTCAAAAGTGCTGGAATTTATGCAATTACAATATTATTGCAGTACTTCTGCTTATTATTAGATGTCAGCAATATACAAAAGTTGTAATTTCTAAAGTGTATATAGTGTATTCCATGAGATGGGCTATTCCCGGCATAAAGAACTTTTGAGATAAATAGCCTTATTTGAAAAACTTAATACTTGCTGATAATTCTGGCTGAGTATGTACCCCATGGGGTCGTTTGGCTGTTATGCTGCTTAATTATCTTATTGACTGTAAACTTAGAAATAATTATTTAACTTTTCTCCAATTGTTTTCCTTAGCCTAAAGGCAGACCATGGACCCTGTGCTGCTTGGGACTGTTGCAAAGATTTGCAACAGTGAGGATGTTTATCTGCTGCTTCATTGCTCACCTGCTGTACTTTAGTGATAAACTCAGAGATGTTGGGAGGTGTGGGGAGCCAATGTTGTACAAGGTGATTTAGGTGCAAAAACTCTTGAAGGCTGTATTTGGCATAGAATCTAAAAGCACAGATGAGGGGAAATTGAAAGCTGGGAAGTTCAAGTGTAAGTCTTCAATGAAGACTGGTGTGAACTTCAGTAAAGTTTTCAAAACAGCTTAATTTTGTTTGGGGTCTAAATACACATGTGCTCATAACTCTACTTATAGGGTCCATGTGTGATCAGAAGTGAATATACAATAGAACACACATTCCTGAAGTTGGAGAGATTACCACTCAGGTCTCTACAGAAGAAGCTAGACAGCATGATGCTGGGAAATACGCCACATGAAAAGCAGCACAAATTGTCCATTTCAATCATTAAGCTTAGTGATGAGCTATGTTCTTACAATTTGACAAATAATTCAAAGAGGTGAATGTTCAGTGCTGCAGGCAAGCATGTGTGTTCCTGTTACAGATAATGGCAGGTATGTCCTGGATCTGCTGATGTATAATCTTGAAATTGAAGGTTTTTGAATAGCATTACCTGAGTTACATAACCTCATAACAGGTGCACAAACAGCAGCATGGTGGGCTCTGTGCTTGTGAGGGCTGCCATGGGCCCAGGGACTGAGGCACTGCGGTGACACCGGCTACAAACGTGAGCGATATCAGCACCCTGATGTTACCTCGCAGGAGCAGCTTTCTGCTGCCCTGAGGGAATCCCCCTCTCCTCCTCCTGACATTCTGGGGGCTATGCTTCTCTCAATGACACACAGTGCTTTAGAGCAAGGCTTGATTAATTGGGACTGAAGTGGCATTTCTGGGTGTCTTTTGGATATTGTTTCATTGCTGAGAGAAATGACTTGGGTTGAAGAGCAGCTGGGAGGCATTTTATGGCATACATACCTCTACTAAAGAGGATTACATTATCTGCTTTCTGTTTCTAATGGGTTGTACAGTATCTCGAAGTAACCTGGATGGCATTTAATTGGATTTTTGTGAAAAAAATGCAAGAGAAATTATGTAGATAAGAGATTTGAAAGTTCTTAGCCAAAATGTCTGTCTCTGCGGTTCCATATTTAAAGATTTCTACAGGAAACCTTAAACTTTCCATGCTGGAAACCCTGAAGTGTGTCTTGAAAGCAAAAGTCTCTATTGATATAGACCAGCGTAGAAAAATACATTACCTCACTCAGAGCTGGAAAACTCTTGAGGATGGCAGGATCTGCATAAGCCTGCTAGATGAGAAAGCCTGCAGAGGAGAATACTGCTGAAAGAACTTTGAAAGTACTGCTGTTTAAATAGGAGTGTGTTATCACTTGTTTATGTATGTTGGAGGGGAAAAAAAAAGGACTGTAAATAATATCTTTAATTATCCCATATTCGAATGTCCTGTTGTGCATGTATGCTATCAATAAATTGATGATACTGCCATAATAGGCAATGTTTCTAAACATCTAAAAATGTATGCTGAGCTGCTGGTTGCATGTCAGAAAATTTGTTGTTACTTTGAACTAGCTATGAAAGTAGACAGAGATTTGGTTTTAAATCTGTTTCATAATTTATGACCTTTTCTGAGAAGGGAAGAAGAAATCTTTGGGATAAAGAAAAACAGAGTTTAAAAATTCTGTAAAAAGTATGAAAATCATGGTGTCTTTAATGATTCTAAAAATTTTCGTAGTTTAAATCCTCTTTCTTGCTAAGCTTTATCTCCCACACACAAACTCCTCCCGAGGTTCTGCACTCCCAGTTGACTCTGCAATGCAGCACTTGGAGGCCTCCAGGCAGAGCAAGCAGCTGTCTGTCAGGTAGACCAATGTTAAAAAGCAAGGAGATGCAGAAGATGAAGTGTAAGATTGATATGCTTATGGTAAAAGCTGTAGCCAAGCTCATGATTTTGAATTTGGTAAGAAGGAGGTGGGGAACTGCCTCTGGCAAAGTAGCTTGGGTCTCTGTGCTGGTTGTGGTGTTGCATGTACTATGTCTAAAAATCAACCAGCACCTCAGAAATCATGAGGTTAACAATATACTTGTATTTGTTTTGTACAATATTTTTTATGATTGTGTTGGTAGCCACAATTCCCTGTGAATATCCCTGTGGGTAACAGAGGCAGCTACTGGTGGGATAATAAGGAGCAGGAGGAGAATCCTCCTAAACTGTCAGTTGTGACTGATTTTTCAAAAGAGCCATCAATGGCTGACCCTTCCAGTTGCCAGTGGCTGGGCTAGGCCTAAGAAGTCAATTCCAGGTGTCTATGGTGTTTGCTTTCAGAAGGTTGCCCTGCAAATTTGAATTTAAATGTGAAATCTAACCCTTCAGTCTTCCTGAGGCTCTTAGAGGGAAGCTGAATGCACAGTCTGGTGGGAAGTTGTGGTTCAAGTTTTTGTTCTAGAAGAGCTAGAGGAAGGGCACCCAAAGGTGGAAAAAATTCCTACTAATAAGTCTAACTTAGGTTGTGTTTAAATTTGTTTTACTTGTGGTCTTTTGTTTACTCGCAACTTGAAGCAGCAAGTGTAATTTTTGTCTTGCAGAATAAATGTTTGCTGTTTTGTTACCAAGCATGCTTTTGGTTATATGGACCTAGTGAGTTCATTTGAAAAGGAAAATCTCAGGGTTTTCTCCTCCCATGGATGCATTGCGTCAAGAAAAAAGCAGATGTGTCCAGTCTGTGTGAAGCAGACCGTGAAAGGGACAGTATACTGACTGGTGGGCAGATGTCTTTTTCCTAGGTGGGAATTCCCTCTAGCTGGCTCAAATCAGCGCTCTATCTTCAAAGAGCAGATGGTAGAGTGGCATCCCATGGTGTGGATACAGCCAGAGTAATTGCAGTATCTTTTTACAATGTAACAGAGTTTTAGAGTTTAGAATGAAAAAATATACACAACCTTTCGAGTTGCTTTTTGGTTGCAGGAGCTGTCCACATGAGATGTTTGTCTTGCTCCCAAAATGAAAGGGATTGAAAAGTGAGTCTCCTAACAGTCTGTCTACTTGGATTCAGGAAACGGAATCCTTCCCCTAGTAATCAGAAGTTGGTGTACATTGCAACAATAACTGCTGTTCCCTTGGTTTCTGCTTCTCTTCATCCCCCATGGCAAAGGCACTTCATCCTACTCTACAAATTGACTCTCCTTCCTGCGCTGGAAGGAGAGAGTAGGGTCAAGCTTGCTGATATGCTGCTGTTGCAAGAGTGCCCTCAATACAGGTACTCTTTTCTGCAACCCAGCTTGCTTGGGATGTGCTCCTTATGTCCCAGGACGGGGTGGCACCCACAGTCACAGGAACAGAAGAAATGTGATTCAGTCATTTACACAGGATCTTCACTCAGGCAAACACCTCAGCTGCTCTGAGAAGGGAGCTGAAGCTTGAGGGACTGTAAGAGAATTTCACATAAATAAATGACTTGGCAAACCAAACAGAATCCCCTCTGAGCTGTTCTGTTCCTATTCAGAAAGAGGTCCCTCAATACCTGCTAATTGGCACAAACCCTACAAAGTGCGGTGAAATCACACCCTGGAACTTGAAAAGTCAGAGTGAAATAGTTAACTGCTGGTGCTCCTGTATTCCTCTAAAGGTAAACATATGAGTTAAATTCTTAGCTCAGTAAAATTATAGGGCATTCCACATCAGGACAGAGCTATATGAGTCCTGGCAGGGCTCATAGAGGCTGAATTTCTAAAGAAAAGCCCCCTATGTGATTCCTGGCAGGACAATCACAGTGTTTGAAATCTCCAGCCGTGAAAAACTGCATAATACAAAACTATCAAAACAAATGATATTCCCAGCATGAAAAACATAAAGGGGGCACAGAGGCTTAAACTGTATTAGTAAAACCTTGCTGTAATTGGCCTTTGGCATGAAAGAAAGAAGCTGCCATTCAGTTCGTTGGCAAGGACAAAACTTTTTAAGTTGAATTACTGAGAATAATAACCTTCCTTTCTAGGATTAAACTGCAGATTAGAGCATTGCCCATTTAGAAGTTTACTTGAAAAGGGTATCTCTGAGTATGTCTGAACTCCCTGACAAAAATAAGGGTGTTGCAGCAGAGGATATGGGAAAAGAGAGACAAAAGGCTGGTATCCCTTTCCTCAGGAGCTTACTGGGAGATACTGATGTGGCCTCAGAAACTGCTAACATGGCATTTTGGTTGCATGCGAGGTCCCAAATGTGTCAGGATGATGCTTATGGTCAGAAAAAGAGATTGTATAAGAACAAGACTGTTGAAGTGCCCACCTGGAGCTCAAAGAAAAGGCTTGTGTAGGAAGTGACCAACTGTGTTCAACTTGATTAAAATAGCTTTCTGTTCCCTCTTTCCTTAAGTGATGTGCCAGCAAAACTGCAGGAAGACACCTCCTTGCTAGTGACGTGTCACTATTGCCTAGTAATCCTTGTCAATCCCTGTTTTAGTAACTGTGATGGGACTTGGTAGCTGTATGAGATCTTGTTCTTGTCAATGTTTGTTTCTTGACTCATCTATGTGCTGTAACTCTCCTTCACCACAAACTCGGAGTCTGTAGGATCACTTTTGCAGTGCTTGGTAGTACTGCATCCATAAAGGCACTCTTCTGTGGGTAAAGGGTTTGTGCTGGGAGACACAAACAAGGGGGCAGTGGAGTTATGCAGGCTTGTCTGAGAATGTTGCTTGTGTACTTCACACCATTTACCCACGTGGGACTGCTGCTGTGAGAACTGTGCATGCTACACCTTGTGCATGACACTGCTTGGTAGTAGCACAGGCTGATTCTGACTGGGTGTTTTCCCTGTCTCTTGTGCTTCTCTGCCTGCTCGTTGTATCCTGGGATGTGTGACTGCAGATCTTATTTATGTGCAAGACTCATCAGCACAGGCCCCAACTTGATTGTTATCAAATGCAGCATAAGTAGGAAGGAATGGTCAAGAACTGTTTCTGTTTCATGAAACAGTGGATTCCTGATGAGTATGACAATTGCAGGAAGAGTGCTCAAACAGATCAACTTGCAGCAAATGAAGATTTTAAATACTTTCATTAAGCCTAGAAGTCAGTATCCTTGCTATTTTTCTGATGGCAGGCAGGTCAGTAGAATGAGCAGGCATAGTGTATGGACACCTTCTGACCTCAATTTGGGAGCATTGGGTCTTCCAAGCCAGATCTTTTTTCTTTCCAGGACACAGTCAAAATAAGACTTTATAGCTTAATGAGAATTAAATTTGTACTGCTCCCTGATGCCCTTAAGGTTCATAGGCAGTAATTCCATGTCCTTTCATATGTAGTGGGTGAATGAGTAATGAATGCTGGTGTTCCGTGACAAAGAATAGAATGATGTTGCCTTAAAGCAAAATTAAGACTGCATTACACCTGCCTCAGGCTCTCTAGGCAGACAGGGAAGCTGTAGTGTTCTTCAACTCTAAAGATGAGGAAGTGTCATTTTAGAAAGCACTGGTAGGCCTGGAGGCATCTAACAGGTTTGACTGAAACTTCCATGTGCTGCCAGATGAAGAAATAAGTAATCAATCCTGAAGTGTCTGCTTCTATAATTTCAGATTTGCACCAGCTGCCTGGGATTAAATCCTCATAATCTTCACTACAGGGCTGATTTATTTTTTTCATCATGAAAAAAACATGATGGGGGAGAAAGATTTGCACTGGATATTAGGGAAAGTTTTCACTTGGAAGATGTTCTTGCTATGTTCATTCTCAAAAGTGGCTATTGTGGGGCACTTTACTGGGATTATTTTCAAAAATGCCAAATTTCTCTTTTTATCCAAAAGAGAATTTTCAGGTGTATAAGCAAAACTCTGAAGGATGATAATCTCCAGTAGGTGCACTCCAAAGTGCTATTGCTACCTAATTCTCTGTATGTTTCAAGACAGTGATAGTCTTGCTTTCTCCCAGCAAAGGGTGGCTTTATGCCCAGGAGGAGGGCAGATCTCTCTCTCACCAAATGCCTCCTCCCTCATGTCATACTGAGTGAAGCTTGTAGAAGAATTAGAGGCCGTATCCTTACTAAGACTGCTTGTAGTTGATCCATTTTTCTATCCCTCTCCACTCTGCCTGTGAAGCTGTTGACTCATGGGAGAAAAACATTCCTCTTGCCCTTCCCCAGAACTGGTGGGTTTTGGGTTTTTTTATGTTGGAGAAACTTTCCACTGCAAGTAAAAGACACCAAGGTCTTCTCAGAAGTATTTTTTTGTTTGTCTGGTTTTTTTCAGTTTCAACAGCAAAGTATAAAGAGAGATGCACCTAAAACTTTCAGTGTAGCTTTAGTTTGCTGTTTAAGCAAAAAAGAAAATGAGAAATTAACTCTGAGGGACATAAAAAAGGCAAAGACATGATGAAGGAAATAGAGTAGATGAGAGATCTTAATTGTCTCCTCCTTATTCCTCTCCTGTTACCTATGTAAAACTTGTGAGTGATACTGAGCCATGAAAGTGGCTCCCATCTACTTTGTGGTTTTCTTTTTTTAGTACCTGTGGTCAGTTGGCTCACCCTCTGGGAGTGACTTTTTGGTAAACAGGACAGGGTTTGAAGAAGAGGTTGCTACCTCCCTAGTCTGCTTGATGTAAAGCTGAGCTTGTGCTAGCAATGAAATATGAAATTGGCAATGGAGTGGAACATCTGATCAGATTGTGTGAATTGCAGTAATGGTCCAGCTGGTCCAGTGAGAGGAACAGAATGCATTTTATTTCTGCAACTGGTTTTGTAGGCAGTTTTTCACAGAACTTACAGCTTGATACAGTGCTTAAAGAGACTCTGTAGCCTGTCATGGTGTCAAATGAGGGCAAAGCCCTAAAAAATAGCCAGCCAGAAAACTAAATGAAGAAGGTACATGGTTGGATGAGCAAGTAACAAAATGGTGGAGTGTTGCTAGAAGGAAATCTGGAAGACATTAGGCTGTGATGCAGAAGCATAGTTTCTATCTTTTGGTGAATATTTGTCACCTCTTCAGTCCATCCCACTGCTTCCATCATAGCCAGCTGCATGAGAACTCCCTGTGGGTGGCAGAAGGCCACCAGCAATATTGTGGTGCTCTCAGAATGAGAGCTGAATGAATATAATCAGCTGTAATTCTAGCACTGGGCTGCTTCGAAGGGAGTACTCTTGTGGAGTAGGAGAGATTGCCTGAAGCATGGAATGGAGATAATACTATTGCCTAGTGGTGACTGTTTTCACTTGTCTTGTGAAGTGTTCCTTGATGCAGGAGAACTGTTTCTTAGTGTAATTCAAAGCAAGTAGCATAATTAGAGTGCTTGGTGTTTTGCTTGAAGGGTCTGAGTGAAACCTGGCATTGCTCTGCCTGAGTGCAGACTCCTGTGCAGGTGGTGGCACTGTGCAAATCTTTGTGTGTTAGTTTTGTTTGGGTTGCCTTTCTTTTTTTATTTTTTTTGAATACAGGGGAACCCAGTGTTTTATTACAGATTTCATTCAGTAGATGAGCTCTGTGTAAGACAATTGTCTGTAGCGTTGTTGAGATAGGCCATGTGGTTAGCTCTCTGTGGTTGTGGCAAAGCAGAACTATTTATTCTTAAGCTGTTTAAGAATGAGTGTTGCTCATAACCAGTTCCAGGATTTTCCTTAGTAGCTTGTCTTATTGTCTGTTTGTTGTGGTGGTGAGAAGTTCCCAGTACTTAAACTCAAATTTCCCTAGTGCTTTTAAGGCCTCTGTTTCTTTTTCAAATCTTGTGGTTAATGGCTGAAGTTGTTTTAATATTCTTTAGAACATCATCTGATGTATTTATACAATGTGCTTGTTTCTTTTTGGTTTCTTATTACCATAGTTGATTTTATTACACAAATGTCAGCTCAGTTGTTACCATAAAATTTCCCATTAAAACCCCCAACGAACCTAAAGGTCTCTGAGATGCATCCCTTTCTTGAATTCATCTACCTTCCTCTAAGTGAATTTGCTTGTAGAGATTATTTTCTGTGGAAACCCTCTTCTCCAAAGAAAGGCTAACTAGCAGATTCAGGTCCTCAGTGAGAAGCTAAGAGGGGTAAATAGCTACCAGTTCTGGACCAAGCCTGTACGTGACAGAGTTTTGTGTCTGTTGCAGCCTGATTTAGGAAAATGGAGAATTACTGAGGGTTCAGAAAATTCCCAGTTTCAAATGCACCTCATCAGCCTGTGTGAGCACTAACTCTCTCTGTTACAATAACTGGATGCTGGTTGTTGCTTACTTGTGTATGAATCTCTTTGAAGCAAGTAACTTGATCTCTTGTGTTTTCTGTAATCCTCTGCCTTTAATCTTGTTCTTGCATTGTGTTCCTTACATGAGGAAGCAAGGGGCTCTTTATGTTCCTAATGGAAATATAACTTTTTAGTCTGAATTTAAGGATTATGAATATTAATATTTTCTGCAGTGAATGCAGTTCCTGTCTCTGCCAGCAGTATCCCCTCCTTACTAAGCTGTCCCTATTTTGTCACCAGAAATTGTTTTCTCAGTGTTCAGTTTCAGTAGGAAATTAGCTGTATGGGGAAGACAAAAAGGTTATAAAAGGTTTAGGAAACCCCTGCTGATCTACCCCCATTATATTTTTCACTGATTATGTGGCTAGTTATGTGGAGAACCAGGTTCATCTCTGTCCTGTTGCTAAGTTATTCTGTGACCTTGGGTAAGTCAGCTCAACTCCTTGTTTTTTGTTCCATATCAGAGGTGAAAAAAACCCACCAAATAAAACTCCTGCCTCAGTAGTGACCCTTATCAGTCTCAGGCTGTAAGTGCATAGGCTCTGAAGCATTTCCTGTAATAACAGTATCTAAACTAATACTACCTTTTGAGAATCATCCCTCCAGAGAAATCATACATTTAAAAGATACCTATTTTTCCTCTTTCACCTACTGTCTTTAGAGAGAGATGAATGTTACCCCTAGGTGTTTTGAGAAATATTTTTGAGAACCCAAAATTTGAGATTTATGAGCCTTGTTGCCATAACAATTAGCTAGGCCAGGCTGTGCATCAGTAGGCTGCTGGTGCTGCTCTTCGATGGATGGAGGCACTCAACCTTCTGCTTTCATCCTCAGAATACCTTCGAAAGCATGTGCCAATGGCCTATTGATGCACAGCCTGTTGTGACTTATTTTTATGTTCAGTGCACACACGATTATTACAGAGGTAGGTTATTTGTTAGCATGATTTTCCAGACTGCTGCTTGAAGAATTTTAACAGTGTCCACTAAACTCCCTAAAGTATAGTTCAGAATGAATAAAATGCTGCTTGATGATGTTTACAAGAGTCTCTGTACCCACTGCTGATGAGTCACAGGAAACAGCATATTTCTTTGACTCCTGACTATGTGTGTGACACGCACAATTATTTGCTGTACTTTACAATTGACAAGTTGGTTGCTTTTATTTTAATATGTATCCTGATTCAGATGTTTTCATTTTGTAAGGAAAATAAAGACACACTTAGCCTCTCTAGCTGCTGTCTTGCAGCCGTAGCACCTCAGAGCTTGCCAGCTGAATAAATTGCCCTCCTGCTTTTTTCCTGACCTGTTGTTTCCTCTTCTCCCTCTTATGAACTTCTGCAGTGACCATTACTACCAGTCTCATTAGATCCTTTCTCTTCCTTTGTTTAATGGGTGTTCAGCCATTTCCCACTGTATCTACCCTTCAAATGACTGGTTCATTTGTTTTCACTCTTCTCATAATGGCATGCAGAGCATGACAGCTGAGTGTCTCTGGGGCCTTATTCCAGCTTGAACATTAAGTGATAAAAACAATAGTTTTGTGCATGTCTGAAAAGGCTATGATGTGCAATAGCTTTGCTGTAGTAGCTAACCTTATCCAGCACAGTGTTTCCATTTAAAACAAACAAAATAAATTATAACACCGTCAAGTTAATTGGAAGTTTCTTTGTTATTCTTTAAGATTGACTGAATGTTGATTAGAAATTGGCTTGGACGTATTTATGTTTTGGGGTTACTGGTCAAGAATGCAAATATGTGTCTTCAAATTTTTGCTGTCCCACCTCTAAGCATCCAGAATTTAGCTGAAGGGAGAATATTAAAGGCAAATATTGCAGCATTAAAATCTCTGAAACCCAAAAGCTAAGATTTCTTTTTTTTTTCCACATCCCAGCTCTGTTCCAGATTACCTAAATAAACTGCACTCTGCTGAATTGGCAAATTCTGTTAAGCACCTAGAAGATGATTAATGTGTTATGAATAATGTCATGATAGCTGGCTGAAGGGCGTCTCTTCCTCATGAATAACAACAGTGTGGTAATGTGCCAGAATCAAGAATATTAACTTCATAGCAAGCTTTATCAATGTTAACTCACTGAAAGCAGGCAATATGTCTGAATTGCTAGCTTCCAGCTTTTAATTAAGGCAATTTAACAAAATGTGATCTATTCTTTTTCCATTTATTTATAGATTTAATTACCAGTAGTTAATTAGGCTGCAATTCTATAAATATACACTACTGACCTCGTGGTTCTAAGTGGGAATTATATTTTAGCTTAAGATTGATTCTTGGTAAATAAAGTAATTTTTCAGTGTTGCTCTATAGCTTGTGCTTTGCAATATCATGGAACCAAACTCTTAATTGTCCTCAGTGTGTCCTCAATGGTAGTGAATATAGTTCTATTTATTTAGGTATTTATAATTCCTCAGTGTTGTTTAGCCCTGGCCAGCAACTAAGCACCTCACAGCTGTTCATTCCTTCACCCCCTGTGAGATGGGGAGAGAATCAGAAGATTAATAGTGAGAACTCGTGGGTTGAGATAAAGACAGTTTAATAGGTAGAGCAAAAGCCTTGGATTTTTAGAATAGATTAATTAGATTTGCAATATCCAGCCTGTGGTGCATGCCCATCACTGATCTACCCATAGTTGCAAACCTGTAAGGATAACTTCCTTTAAACCTGCTTTTAAAACCTGGTATGTTATTCAATTAAGGGTTATACCTATAATTAAACATATTTGAGCAGGAAGAGCAGCACTGATGGATGTGTATCTTGCTATGAGTAGGTGTTACAGGTGAAAGAGGTAAAGACAGCTTTAAGTTTTTGGCTGCGGACGGGATGTATTGCAGCCTGTCTCCTGTTAAACTCTTTGAGGCTTTGTCCAGGAAGACAAAGTGTGGTGTGACATTATCATGTCTCCAAAGACTGCTGTAGTTTACACTCTGGTGTAACTGCCCCTAGGGAACTTTATGACCACTCAGAGAAGTAAGAATATAATTTAATCGGGGAAAAAGGAAAACCAGGCAAGAGAGATGATTTAGGGTGCTGTGGTGCTTGCCCTGTACTGCAGCCCAGAAAGCTTTCTTTTAAAAGCAAAAAAAAAAAAAAGAGGCACAAAAGGATGACACAGTATTCTGTACAAAATCTGAAAATGTTTTGCAGAGTGAGTCTTCAGTGCAGCTATATATATCACCCTAATGCATCTGACTCTCCCAGTGACCTTTTGAAATTCTTCATGCATATTTAAAGACAATTTTAGAAGCATTTAGTGTTAAGTTTTAGTGTGTAAAAAACCCAAAACTCTACTGACTTCCATGGGGCCATGAAAATAAAATCAATATTGAATGTTGTTAAACACCTGTCCTTTAGTAAGCTTACTAAAATACACTTTCCTTCTGAGTCACAGATGTACTTAGACTTAATTTGCATCTTCTACTAATCTGCTGTGTCTGCTTCCCCATAATGAAGATAAGGATTGATCTATAGCCTTTCTCAATTTCTGTGGGAGTCATTGGAATCTTATCCTTCATACAGATTTTAGGAGAATACAAGATTTTGGGAAAGTGTTTTATAATGAGATGTGTTTTCTTCCTGTTATTAGGTATTTCATTAAATTATTTATCAGAGTTCAATGGCTCCTAAAATTGCCTATAAAATATAATTGATTTTAGATTTTCATAATGTATAGACTCCAAAATTGAGACAACAGGGAATAGCATTTCCATTCCAGTATGGACAGAGCATTCCTTCTGCTCTGTTGAAAGTATTCAGAGGGGAAAAGAGCAGGAAAAACATGTCTGAGAAATTACATTGATTTTTGGAGATAAGGTTGAACCATGTTAGCCTGTGAACTATGCCACACAGAGCAAAGATTAGCCCTTGCTTGAAAGTTCTTCATCCAAGGGATGAAGAGACTAGAGAAAAAAATAAGACAGTGGCAAAAGGAAGCACAAGATAACTGAAGGATGGTATTGCTCAAGGTGAAAACCTGCTGTCTGAGAAGGCTAAGCCTAAGCAATGCCAGCTTTAAAAAGAATTATACAGAAGCAGATGCATTTGATGCAGCATAGTTATAGCTGGTCCTTAGAAATGGAAGGGATAGATTTCTGTAACACCTTAATTTGAAAATTGATCGCTGAACAATAACATATCACATTCTTTTTTGCAGACAACATGAACAGAGGTAAGAGGAGAATTCAAGTATAATCTGGTCTTGATGTGTGGCTTTTTCTCCCCAGCTCCTACTGGCTTCAGCAAAAACTGAAGGAAATTCCTACCTTTCAAAACTCTTTAATTAGCTCAACCAATTACCTAGTGACACCCATATTGCTGTGATCCTTTTGGAATAAAAAGTAATAGAATAGTTCTTCCATTTAGTCATTATAAATGACTGAAAATGTTAGTATAAAATCCAAAAATCTAGTATATTTTTATATTAGCACTCAATGATATAAATTATTTGGGATTTCAGTAGATGACATCTGTATATGACGGGATTTTAAAATAAAAGGTTATACAATTATTTTAACGTAGATGCTTAAGTGATATTTGACTGTAGGCTAACCAGATGTGAATGCAGCAGGGCAGATAGCCAAGTTGTTAAAAACCTGAGCCTACACACTCTGTCCAGGTAGATTGGAATCTATTCTAGACCTTTCACTTTTATATGTAGACATTGAGATGAGGAGGTTTGGAGTTGTGAGCATGTGGAAGCTTCTCACCTTTGACAGCAGCTGATGGGCCATGACAAAAGAAGGAGAGAAGCCTGACCTAAACGAAAGGGTATTTTTCTGTAAAGTACATAAAAGGACTGCTGCCCAAGGCAAAAAAAGAGGACCAGAGCAATTGATTCAGCAATTGATAGTAGTCTCTGTGGAAGTTGGTATGTGTATGTTTGCTTGATGGAGCTCAAGGAACAGGATACCTGTGAGTTTGTGCTGTGCAGCTGTAGAGAAAGCTGGAGTCTGGATGGGGATTTGTAGTGCTGAAGGCAAAGAAAAGACAGGTCAAAGCTTTAGTCTAGGCAAAAATGAAAAGAATCACACTCTAAGAAAAATATTCTCCTGGGTGGTTTAGGAGTGATGTTTAACTTGTGCAAAACTTGGAAAATGAGGAGTCTTTTATTCTAGAACTTTAAGATACTGTATAGCAGTTTAGTATTACCAGCTGTGGATACCTACCTTGAATTTCATTTGGCAATCTAAAAAATAGTCTTTGATGTCTAAATCATATATAACTTCCCTTCTTGGCCTTCTTGCCTTCTGCAAGGCTTTTTTTTTTTTTTTTTTTTTTTTTTTTTTTTGTGTTAAATCTTCTCAAAGGACACAACATATTTTTTGTCTTCTTCAGGGAAAATGTATTTCTGGTCTGAATCCATCTAGCTTCAGCTTCCAGACATGATATTTTGTTGTATTTTTCTTGTCTGTGGTAAAGAGCCATCTATTGTCAGAAATTACCTCATGGTGTAGGTACTGCCGGATCTTGACTGAGTAATATTTTGGTCTGCTTTTTGGTACATATTTTGCATTGAACTTTGTTGTCTGTTTTGCATGATTCTGTTTTTTCCCTTTAGACTCTGACTTTTGTTGTTATGCCAAAGTGGAAATACCAGAAATGGGCAGGCTAAGTGCATGAAATAGTGTCAAAGGGATTTTTTTCTAATAATTTCTGCTTATGCCATCTGCAAAGGCAAATCTGCCACCGCTATTTATTGTCTTTGTACTTACATTCTATGAATGTATTGCCATTAAATTTCCTTCCTGGGCAATGGTGTT
Organism: Monarcha castaneiventris obscurior; assembly: GCA_026261815.1. Taxonomy (NCBI): domain Eukaryota; kingdom Metazoa; phylum Chordata; class Aves; order Passeriformes; family Monarchidae; genus Monarcha; species Monarcha castaneiventris. The sequence continues at coordinate 3,251,587 of JAMPIT010000161.1, forward strand.
TTTTGTTTTTTTCTTCTTTTTAAAATTTTTTCTTTCTTTCCTTCCTGACTGCAGGCTATGTTTGACCTTTGTGGAAGAAAGATGAAGTCTGCCTATTAGCTTGATTTACTGTACATGGTGATTTGCATAGTTTTTCCATAGTGCTGTTTCAGGCCATTACATTTGCCCATACTAAATGGTAAAATTTACTGGGCTTGCAGTAATGACATTTTCATTAGTATAAAGTGGAAACTAAAATATTTTTTAATTAGAGGAAAAAGAAATACAATCCCTAAATCGCATCCTGCTTCAATTTCTTATACCTCATTATGAGACACAAAGTACAACATTTGATCTGGACATCTTCCCCAAGTGCAGTATGAAAGCTAATTTGGAACTGAGGGCTAGTTTTCTCTGGAAAACTCCAAATTGCTGACAACTGATTAAATACTGCGTGCTTCCATGATACTGGCACCTTGTAATGCAATGCTGACAGGACATCCTGCCTTTAAGTAGCTGAAATGTCTTAAATAATCCCTCATCAAACCTCAGAGATACTGTGACAATTCCCATTTGTTGGCAGCCTTGTTCCAAACTGAAGCTACCAGGCATTGATTTATTTTGATCTGTGGCCATTTGCCACCCCTTGAACAGCACACAAGGCTGGCTTGTCCATGATAACCCAAGGAGTGATCAACAGATAGATGCTATACTCTCATCTCCCAGAGGCAGGAAAATGGAAGGGTTGCATGATGCCAGTAAAGGAATCTGATTTCAGTGCTTTGTCTCTTACCTTGTGGCTGAGCTAAGACATAGAGAAGGCAGCAGGAAAATCTTTCATGTGAGCCCTGGGACAGTCAAAGCCAAATCTTCAGGCAGTGGCTGAGCAAAGAACATCAGACTGTTGCCCCTTTCTGTTACCGTGAGTTCTGCTCACCTGCCCTGAAGACCTGATTTCTAGGCCTTTAGGACTGGTGAGACCTACAATTCTCTCATATTAAAACAATAAATCAGTAAAGAGGGGAAGTGGTGTATTCTACCCATTCCCAGGGAAAAAGTAGGAAGCATTTATCCATTGCCCTTGTTGAAGGGATGATGTAGCTCTGCTCCCTACTCTAATAATACTTTTGCAAAAGGTTTAAGAGCTTCTGTAACCTTTGTACAAATAAGTGTGGACAGAATGTGATCTCTAATGGCAGAATGAGACCTCTGACATTTGCGCAAATAAGCATGGCCAGAATATGATCTACAATCACACATGTATTTGAAGCTGGAGGAGACATTGGTCTCACATGGCTTCTTCAGGCGTCAGATTCAATGGATACCTGTTCATTGCTTATTTCCTACAAGATATCAGGGCAATTATCATCAATCACACAGTTGTTTTCTCTATTTTTTCAATATACAAGAGGTAGTTGGGATTTGTGCTGAGTGCTAGTGGTTCTTGTAGCACTGCTAATCACGTGATGATCTTGTCTTCCTAGAAGAGGCTTAAGTTCCACTGACCTGGCTGCCCTTCACAGTCCTACCTTTTAATCTGTAAGAATATAATGGTGATTTTTTTTTAGCTAATTTTAGGTAATTTTTTCATCTTGGAGGCTTTGTCAGATGGCCAGTAATTGCTCGTGCAGGGAGGAATGTTCCCTGTTTAGCCAATTGTAGACATTAAAGTGAAAGATAATTTTCCTTGAATTGCTCCAAGTGTTTCTTCATCATAGTGGATATTCGTATTTCATGCACTGAATATGTGGAGTTGAATTCTCTGCAAGAGGTGCTTAAAAACTCACTGTTGCCACAAGCATCTCGGTGACTAAGCTGCTGTCAGTGAAGCCTGGCACTTGGGCTTCCTGGAAATCAAATCAGGAGCTCTATCTGTGTAGCACTGAATTGCAGTCTTTACCTTGGTGACCTCAAAATTGTCCCAAGATGTTTTTAAAACGTGTTTAGTAAAGCATATTTTAAATGATGGCATTAATCTCATCTCAAATTTGCTTATGCATCTTCAATCTACTCTTCATTACTTCAGTGGTTAGCAATTGCCCACATAGTTTTCAAGAAAGGGAAATATTTGACTTGGGGTGGGAAAGGAGGACCATGCTGAGAACTGTTGCTGGATTCCTGGGACAGTTTATGGAGTGTTTGTTTGTTTGTGCGATTTTTGTTTTTTTTTCTGGGAGATGAGATGCCTTGAAAACAAATAGGTCATTACAAATCCCATATTCCTAGAGCCTTTTAGATTCTAATATATTGACCCTTAAAGCACAATTTTAGTAGGGCTAGTACACTTGCAAGAAACAGTTTCAAATTATAATATTTAGGGCTGAATGCATTTTATTTATTGAGAGCATTTTTACCACAAAAAGATTTGGCAATGCAGGATTGCTTTATGAATGTGGTTGCTTCTCCAAACGACTTTTTTCTTTTGCAGGGGTGAGGGGGAACCTTAAACTGAAGAATTCTCTAACCCCCCAAAAAATGCTTTATGCTTTTAGTTTTGTTGCTTTTAGCTGAAACATTTAGGTTCTTTTTTTTTTTTTTTGACTGCCACCTCAGATAATGAACTGACTCCAGTGACACTTTGGCAGAATACGACACCACCTCAGCTCAGGCAAAGCCGTGACAGAACTGTTGAAGTGGCACATATTAAGCATTACAGTGTCTCATGGGGAGAAACATTATGGTTCAAGGACAGGACATGTTCTTGGCCTCTTCAAGGAGAGCAAGTCTCCAGCAGGCACTTGGGATTGGGAAGCTGCAGTGTGGGAGCTGGCCATAGTTTGATTGACTCTAGGCCTTGGGCATTTGCACTTGACAGGCAGGTTAAAACACATCCTCTGTTTGTGCAGTCTGCACTGCCATACCTGTCCTGTGCCATGGCAAAAAGGGGTTTGGGTTACTCTACATCATGTGGTTACTGCTCTAGTCTGTCTGTCTCCAGTGCCTCATGTGGCAATGTGGGATGAACAGCCTTCATAGGTACCTCCTGGATGGTCAGGATGCCACAGCTCCAGCGCTCACACTTGAGATTCTCTCTTCTCTCCCACTCCAAACACAAGGTGTGTGCCTTTGCCACTTTGGATATGTCTACAGTTCGGGCTTTCTGAGATAGCTTTCGTTAGATTCATGTACAATTTATACCCATCTCCTTACACTGGGCTGCTTTGCAAAAAGTAGTATATATTGTGCTCTTAGTTGTATGTACACAAACTAAACTTAAATGTGGCTATCTTTGAGTGATTAAGAGGAGAACAGCTGCCTTTGCCTTAGGTAGATATTATATTTTTTTTATAATGCGGATATTCCTGATATTTGAATTAAATTTTCTGAACTCAAACTCTTATTGAATAATTTCACTGTAGTGACGTTCTGTTTGTGTAGCCCAGGTGTGATTGCCGTGATTCCATAAGCATGGCCCATACTAGTTTTTGAGGAGCAGTGATTTAAAAATATATACTTTTAGGAAACTCACCAAAATTTAGAATGAATAATGGTACAGGAGTAGGCTGCTAAGAAAGAGACTCTGGAGTCCTCTGCTATTCTTTTGTCTTTATACATTGTGCTACTCCTGCATTGTGCGATTTTTTCCTCCTCTCTCTATAATACTCTCGAAAATCAGGCTAAGTGTGGCTTTTTGTAAATGACAATAATTAAGGTGCATGTTGGCATGCCATTGTGGATTGCAAAAGGTACATTGTGTTTCAGATAAAAAAATATTTTGAATAGTCCTTGTCAGAGTCAGCCTTGCTGAAGAGCTGCTTCACATCTGAGGACCTGACTCCAAAAGCAATGACTAACTGTTAGTAGCTATTTGTCTGAAACAGAATGGAAAAGAAAATGCAAATGAAAGAGCACTTCCATCTTCTTGGAAACAGCTGAAAGCAATGCAGACGGATAATCACCAAAAGCCATATCAGATATAGGTGTAATTTCTGGCTGTCACTTCAGCTTGCCTCCTCAAGCTGTTACCTTGGTAGTTTAAAACACAGGGAGTTTTATAGTGCTAACAGCTGTCTTTGTCAGGGTTTTTTGTGTGCCACTTCTTATTAGAGAAGCATGTAAAGAAGGATGTGGTTATGCTGGGCTTGTAGCTAACCAGGAGAAATAACATTCAAGAGTTTGGCCATGATATACATAGCACCCTGCTACTTTTTCTCAACTACTGCTCAATTTCAGGAATCAGATACAGCGTTTAATCAAGATAACTTTTTAAGAGGGTTTGTAGAAGTTTTAACAAAATAACATTGAGAAAAACTAGAGAAATTGCTCTAGCTGATTTATTTGAAGCAGTAATACCCAAAATGCCAGCTCACAGAATACTTTTTTAGGCAGATGCCCTCTGTCAGACTGTCATTGAATGACTTTGTGTTTGAACAGCAACTCTAATCCATCACGTTTGACTCAGCCATCCAAGGAGAAGCATACAGAATAAAAAGCATACAAATGTTCTGAACCAGTATGTATAGGTATGTTTAAGTATCTGTGCACCTGAATACAGAAAAGCACCTTCACTAGTGGGGAGATTCTCATGGCAACACATATAATATAAAGGTTTTCCTAGGTGACTGTTTAAAATTACATGCAGAGCTCACTTGTGGCATGAAGTTTTAGAACAGTGTAAATTGTAAGACACAGTGCTGGCACCCAGCATGGGGAAAATCAGGAGGGAATGTTCTGAACTATTTTCAGATGAACTGATTAAGACATAAAATTTCTACAAATAAGGAATGCCTGTCCGGAATTGCTACTTATTTTTTTTACTTGAAACCTGAACTTATGATGTAGTCTTGATTCTAGAAGCTGTATCACCCAGTGCCTGTCCCTTCCCTACGAAAACACCCAGTTTATTGTAAATAAGGTCTGCATGCCACAGGAAACAACAAAACATCTCAAGGTGATGTGTTTATGCATGTCACATACTTGGTGTACACCGCGGCTTGTACGCTTGGTTTCTGTAATGGGGCCAACTAAGCTAACTCTGCCTGTGGTTGCATAGGCCCTCAGCCTCTTCACTTTTCATCACAGTTGTAGGGCAGCTCGGAGGAAAGTTGTTGCCTTTCAAGTCCAGAAATCATTTGTGGTAAAGTAGAATTCCAGAAAGTGGACAAACTGAGCTTATAATGCCAGAGCTTTAACATGGTTGAGGGAACTGACTTGCTGGCAGGCAGCATGAGCTCCGGAACTGTCTTTGCCTTATCATTCATTATTCTGCCTGAAAGCACTCCTCATCTCCCTGTACCTTCTCTGGTCTTCTGCTAGGTTTTCAGAAGTTACTTAGTCCTTTGCCCCTTGTGTCTCCTCCACCTTCAACTGCTCAACAAGCTTTTTGCCTATTGCCTCTGGAGCTCAGTGGTTATTTAGTTGCTTTGCCTCAAACTCTCCCACTCCTGATCTGAAAGCTGATGATGAGTTTAATGCTTGACAGGCTTCAAAGCCTCTGATAGGATTAGCACACCTCACCTCTTATATTTTTAATCTTGGTCAGTTTTCAGTGTTTCAGAGGAAGGTTAACCCTGTTTACCCCTCTCTGGTTGCCAAATTGTATCTGTGTGTGTGCGCGCTGGGATAGAGAGTGTCAACATCCTTAGGGGTATGCATTCACTACATGCAATAATAAATGTGATGCAAACAAATGCAAACTGCTGTAAAGGAGAATCATCTCTTATCTTCTGGGGAGTAGCAGAAGGTTAAGGGAAATTTTAAGGAAATAGATCAAAAACCTTTCAGAGTTTTTAAGGGGTAACATGTCATTAATTAGACACCAAGTTTTAGCTGATTTAAAACGAGTGGTTTTTTTTACAATCTGGGCATCAAAATAACTGTAACGGTTAAATAAGACTGGGTGGATGGCAGCTTGGAATGGGAACTTGTCTTGGTCTTTTTTCTCTCTCCCTTGCAGAAAGACCAAATAACACACAGTTTTCTGAGGCATGGCAGGCTTAAAACAGAGGTCAGTGGCTGTAGGACCAGGTGTGGAATCCCAGAGCAACATCTCTGTGTAGTCTGTATTATGCAAACTGACTTAGCCATGCTGTGGTAGTCTGTAAATCTCAGTATTTAAACATAGATTTCTGAAGAAAAAAAAAAAATGTTCCTGCTCTGAAGTCACCCAGAAAGTAGAGCAGGGGCATTGTGTGTATATTGCTGATTTTTTTTGTTTGCTTTCCTCTAATAATCACATGGAAATTTTATTTTATATTTGCTTTGAAATATATTTGTGTTGAGAAACATTACAAGCAGAATGGAACAACTACATGTAGACCTAAAATGTTTATATCTGAGATTTTCTGTGAGTGGGGACTATACTTGCTGTGTATATTAAAAGAGGACCAGTGAGTGACTTGGAGCTTTATTTTAGGTGAAAAACTGTTTGGAGGTTGATTCCCGAGTAACAGAGAATGAACCCTCAAGTACAGAATAGTTAAAGGTGTGTGTTTGAAAGTATTGTATCAAAAAGATCAGTGGAATACTTTTATTTCAAGCTATTCCTTTCTATTTGAAAGGGATACATTTTCAGACTAAAAAAGCAATCTCCTTTTCTGTCTGAGATATTAAGAAATTATACGGTATTATAAGATGCTTTTCTCCATTTCATGTCTCTTTGGAGGGGAGTGCAACATGCTATAAATTAACTCTAGCTCATTCTTATTTTAAATCATTGATTGTGTTGCTGATGCTCTTCAGCAAATTGCAGAAGAACAGAAAAAAATGCAGTAAAGCTCTGCAGTAGCAGAAGCTGCTGAGGAGGCTACAACTAGCTGGGCAAGATCGCCTTAGGGCCGAGAAGTCTTAACCAGGAGCACCTTCCCAGTGAAACTCCCAGGGGAATGCAGCAGGACTTGTTGGTTCTACTGAGATATATTAAAACAAAACAACATAAACAACCCCTCCCACTGCAAAAAAACAACGAACCAACAAAAAAACAAAGAGGAGGGAGGAAATTTTTTTTTTTTTCCTAGCTGGCTTTCTTTTATGAGGTATTTCCATTATTTTTTTATAGACAAATGCAGGTGATCTCCAAGTGGACTGTGCAACTTAAGGCTGTGTGCTCATGCTGATGTGGCACAGAGTCCTTCTTGAATGGCCCTTCTTGGCTGCAAGGGCTATCAAATCAAAGTTGAGTTCTAGGTCTGTTCCATCACTGGGATTTTTGGAACTTGGCTACATGCTGCCCGTGCAGCTTAACTCTGGCTTTTACAGCAGAGGTATCTTTGTCCTATCTCTTCACTACAGAAGCACAGAATGGTTGAGATTGTAAGAGACCTCTGGAGATAGTCTAGTCCAACCCTGTTGTTGAAGCAGGGTCAGCTACCACAGGTTGCCCAGGACATTGCCCAATTGACTTTGGAGTATATCTGCAGATGGAGACCTCCCAATCTCTATGGGCAACTTGTGTTTAACCACCCAAATGATACAAAAAGGGTTTTGTTCTCTTCAGATAGAACTTTGTGTTTCAATCTGTGCTATCACTGATAAGAGTCTGGCTCATTCTTCTTCATTCCCTCACATCAGTTATTTCTGTGCCTTGATAAGATTCTCCCACTGCTTGAACCATTCCTTGGAACTCATTTATGTTCTCTTGTCCCTACCTAATTGAAACACTAATTCTGCATCTTTGCGCAGAAAGGGTTTTGAATATTCTTGGAGGATATTCACAGTTGGAGGCTTGTTTAAATGGGATTAAAAGATTTAAAGATTTTATGTGGAATGAAAATTGATTTGTATCCTTTCCCTCTGTCCTCGATATATCCATTGAATTCTCTTAGAGCAGAGGAAAGGCTAGAAATCTGTGCATGATCAGCTTTGCTGAATTAGACTTCTGGCTTCTGCCCTTCTCTGTGGGAGGCAGCTTTAACTCCTTGAGTGGTTTCTTACAGAAACAACTTATCCCCAAATGATTCAGAAAAATTGAAATTTCTAGTGTGTTTTGAATCAATTAATGGAATTGACTGAAATAGCAGATTTTGGATCCTGGCAGACTCAATTAGCATGTACGTGTTCTCAATACAGTTGGGTATCTGTCAACAACTCAGGAAATAGGCAAGTACATTTGGAGGTGTGAGATTTCTCGCTTATGAAATGTATTTGGACATTGATGGACCAAAATGGCTTTGAAAACATATAGCAAATTTATACTTGGAAATATGATCTGAACCAACGAGAATTATTGCTCCTGTTCACAAACTATCCCCAGAACATATAAATGAGTGCAAAAAAATAACAGCAAGGGAATGTTTGTTCTTTACAAATTAGCCAAATTCCATAGGTAAAAAAAAGAAGTCTAATGTGTTGACACTTTTGTGGGGCAGTTTTAACAGTGTGCTAAGTATTTTCCTTTCAGTTCCCTTCGTTGGGCCATAACATGCCATCAGATATTTCCTGAGTAGGGACTGAAAGTAATATCTAATTTGCCTAAATGGATCACAGCTTACTGGAAGGAAGGGACCAATGTATTACTGTATCTGTCCCCCAAGAAACTGCTTTCACCATGTTTGTTGGTGTTGGAGGGTCACTGCTAAAGCCATAGAAGTTGAGGCTGGCATTAACCCGTCAGCTCTGAAACACAGAGATGCCTTGTGTAAGATGACCTATTCCTTTTCAGATTCCTGCCTCAAGATCAAGTGTTTCCAGGAGAAAATGGAAAGTGTCCTGCAATAAAGCAGGGGTGAAAAGGTCTCATAGGCATTGGCTTTTTCCACAAACAGATCTAAGCATCTATAATGATGCTGCATATTTATGTGGCATAGCTTTGGTAAAGGAATGGTTAAATGGAGGAGAGTTTCTTCTACCTTGAGAAAGAAATCTATTTAATCGCTATAGTTTCCATCTAATCTTATCATAGGAGTCACGGAAGAAGTAATCCTGTCCACTCATTCTTTTATAAGAATGAGAAACAGGTTAAAACAGCAAGTGCCAGATTTAAGCTACCATGAAGCTACCAACTACTTGTCACAAAATGTTGCAGAGGATATTGTTGATCCTAAATCTTGACATCGGTTAAAAGGTAAATACATTACATAAATAGAAGAAAATCCAGGATGACAAACATTAAAATGGAATTTTAGTGCTTGTGTGATTTAGAAAGTTCTTCTAAAGCTTCAAAGTTCTTCTACCTTCTTGAATCAAGTGGTTATTCAGGTAAATATCTTTGTATACTTGTCCAATTCTTAGAGTGCTTCCTGCACATCTACTATATTTTGTCAAAGTACTGTGTTACACATATTTTGGCTAACATCAGTTCAGCTATCGACATGTAGTTGATAGTCATTCTGCGCTCATTTTTTCATACAATTCCAAAGATGGAGAATTGAATCCACCCAGTAGAAGTAAATGTCTAAGTGAGGACATCCAGGTTAGCAAATTATGTTGACTATTACACCAAGAATTTCTCCCACAAGACACCATAGGAAGCAGGAACATGTCAAATTCCAGTCTTGTGTTTAGGTGAGCCTGTGAACCTTATTTAATTCAAAGGATATAAAAAGAACATTTTGGTTTTCTTTAGCTGGAATCAGTGCTTTACTGCTTCTGTGACTATCTGTACTGCCAGAACTCTACAAACCCAGTGGGTTTTCATCCTCACTGATACCCTGTGGAATGGTTGATTTATTCTCATCATCTTTTTGTCTTTCTAGAAGATAATAGTGCTCCAGGTTATCTGTTTCATAATTCCTTCTATGCCTGGAAGGAGAAGGGGTTGTGAGTACAATAAGGCCACACATGTAAAAAATGTCATTGGTTACTTTTTCTTGTGAGCTATTAGTGATGTTGGTAATTGTACATTTTATACAGCTTCTTGAAAATGAAAATTTTTAGTAACAGTTCTTCAGGTATGAAACATTGCTATATCTCAATAGACTTTTTCTTATTGAGCATACCCTTGGGAATTTTAGATACAGCTGAAGCTCTTGATGCATGTGAGTGTTGATTTACTGGTGTAGACTTTGGTTTCTTGATACTTAGCTTCTTTCAGATTGTGAGAGGAAAAAAGCCCTTAAAAACCCCCAAACCTGGAAGCAAACTCCATTAACATAGTGATGTTTTTTAAAGTTCTTGTGGAGCCATTCTTCAGAATGCCAATCCTGGCAGCATCATGTCCTGCTATGCTCTTGTCCATTGTAATGTGATGAAGGGTGATATATGTCAGCCTAGGGTTGTCAGAAATACACAATCTTTTGATTTAAAGCACCATTTCAATGTGACAACTCTTAAATAATAAAAATATGGACATGAAGGCAACCCATTATTTTACATGTGTATTCACACATGAGTATGCAGCCAGATGGAAAGGAATTTTCATTGAGGGATACTGGTAAAAATGTTTTAAAGGAGAGGCTATACTGCTATGGATGGAAATAGATAACATGTCAAATTATGATTTTAATTCTATTTTATTAAAATATTTTAATAATTTTAGTGAAATTTTACCTTCAGAAGAACATAAAAATTATTTGCATAAGGCAAAACCACAAGGGCAAGGCAAAAATCAGTAGTTTCTCCGTCACTATTTTTTTTCTCCTACAGTCCCCAGGAACTTTGCAGGAACATGGAACTGTTGCTTTTTGTGATGTGAAAAGGTGAACTAATGGTACAAAAGGAAAGGATTTTTTTTTCCTGGGCTAATTATTCTTCCTTTTTGGTAGCAGATTTCAATTCATAGTCGTCATGCATAAGAGTCATTTTCCATCCCAGTGTATTTCCAGAGAAGTGAGTACTGAGCTGTTGTAATTTTAAGGTAATCACTCCGATACTTTTTTTTGAGTGGAGTGGATTGTGTTGTGTGTTTTTTTTACTTTCCCCCCATTTAAGTACTTTCAAATAATAAATGATGTTGCTTCCATGGCCTCCTAGTATTAGGTATGGAAAGCCTGAACAATTTAACTCTCTTTAGAAGATTCAATAAACTTTTTGTAAGGATACAAGTTAATTTAGGACAGTTAAAAATTGCAGAAGAAGAAGCATTGCCATATTCTAAGAAGAGTGGAAAGTGCAAGTTTAGACTGCATTTGGGAACTTTCACTTTGTGTGTTTACAAAAATGAATGAATACGGGTCTCAGTACCAGAGAAGACTGTGGTGGACAGAGGAGTAGCTTCATTGAAAACATGATTTTTTTAGACCTTCAAGAGCAAAGGGGTTTATTACTCTGCTCTTTGTAGGGATGTAGATATGAACCCCACTGAGCAACTTTTGAACCCTTGAGCCCATTCAGATTTTGAGACATAAAACACAAAGCTACAATGAGCTTCATAAAAACCAGATGAATGCTTTGCTTCTATTATTCTTTCTCTTGGAAGGAAGGCCACAACATTAATGAATGCTACTGGATGTAAGGAATAGGGAAAAAAATCTTGCAGTGTCCAAATATGAAAATAAGTCTAGAGAGGTACTTGGGCCCTTTTAGACAATAGAGTATCAAATCAATAAAAATGCCTTGATTATGGAACATGCTTTATTAAAAATAATTCTACTTGACAGTAATAAGATTAGAAATTAAGCAATAGAGATCAAGAAGGAGAATCAGATTATTAAAAATACCATAATTTAATGTGTTTCATGAGTGAAATAAATGCACAAGTATTCTTGACTCTAAAATGGATTGTGTGGTCTTGCAGTTAATAGGGCTGAAGATGCACGGTTTGTGTTCCCTGATGACTCCCTATGTGAACATGGGAAAGTTTCTTTGTGCTTCTGAATCCTAATCTGAACTATAGAGAAGATAATTTTTGCATAGCTCACTGTGGTATTGTGATGCTAAATCAGTTATTGTTGGGAAAGCAAATTGACCTTGAAAGGAAGATTTAGTATAGCCAGAGGAGAGATGTAAAACAAAACAAAAAACTCTCAAGCTGAATACAAAATGAGCTTTCAGTAGAACTAGAGCTGAGAGGAGAGAAACTTATCACCAAACTCTACAGTTTTAATTGTGCAGTTCTGATAAATTCAGTGTAACCCAGATTGGCACTATAATTCCAGAGTACGATTTTGATTTATGCTTTCAAGGGCAAGAGTCCAGGAGCTGGTAGTTCCTCCATTCCAGAGCTTTTGTCAAGAAAAATTGTTAAAGGGTATATGGGTGTGTTTGAGATCACGGTCTTTCTACACGCCTTGGACTTTCTTCCATATGTCCAGAAGAGGGCAACAAAGCCTGTGAAAGGGCTGTAAGCGTTGTTTTAAGTGGAGCAGCTGAGGATTTTGGGCTTGTTTGGAGCAAAGGAGGCTGAGATGTGACCTCACTGCTCTCCACAGCTTCCTGTGGAGAAGGGGAGAGGGAGGTGTTGAGCTCTTCTCCTTGGTATCCAGTGATAGGAAACGTGGGAATGGTCCAAAGCTGTGCCAGGGGAGGTTCAGACTGGACATCTGCAAGCATTTCTTTACTGAGAGGGTGATGAGACACTGGAATAGGCTTCCTAGAGAGATGGTCAATATCCCAAGCCTGTCAGTGTTTGAGGCATTTGGGCAATACGCTTAAAAACAGACTCTAAGTTGTGGTCAGCCTGAATTGCTCAGGCAGTTGGACTAGCTGATTGCTGTAGGTTTCTTCCAACCGAAATAGTTTATTTTCTTTTCTTACTGTTTAACTGTCACTTTAATCATCAAATTAGTATTTCATGAGCATGCATACCTGGAGGATTTCAGAAGTTACAGTTAGTTCCTACCAATAAGAAGCTACATTGGAGGAGTTGTAGAATGGTTTGGGTTAAAAGGGACCTTAAAGACCACCCAGTTTTAACCCCCTTCCATGAACAGGGACACCTTTCACTAGACCAGGTTGCTTAAAGCCCCGTCCAATACGACCTTCAACTCTTGAAGGGGTGGGGCATCCAAAGTTTCTCTGAGCAACCTGTTCCAGTGTTTCACCACCTTCACAGTGAAGAATTTTTTCATAGTATCTAATCTAAACCTACTCTTTTCAGTTTGGAGCCTTTCCCCCTTGTCCCATCTCTACATGCTCTTTTAAAAAGTCCCTTTCCAGCTCTCATGTGGGAGTCCCTTAGGTACTGATGCAAGGTCCCCCCAGAGCCTCCTCCAGGCTGAACAACACCAGCTCTCTCAGCCTTTCTCCATAGGAAAGGTGCTTTAGCTCTCTGAGGATCTTAATGAGCTTCCTCTGAACTTGTTCCAACAGGTCCGTGTCCTTTCTGTGTTGGGGACTCCAGAGTTGGAGGCAGCACTGCAGATGGGGTCTGAGGAGCACAGAGTAGAGGGGCAGAATAGTCTCCCTTGACCAGCTGGTCACATTTTTAATGTAACTCAGGATATGTTTGGTTTATTGGGCCATCGAGAAGGGGGTGGTGAGCCTTAACCTAACTATGGGTCCGAGCTTGTCACAGCTGTCCTCTTATCCACAGCCACCTTGCACCTTGGAGCAGCATTTCATCCCTGAGTGGCTGAGTGCAACCAGCATTGTGGGAGGTGTTTGGAAGGATTAATGCTTTTCTTAGTGCTGCTTTACTCAAGTTAACAAAGAATATTTTGGGGACTATGTCTCTTTATAGTAGCAGTCCTATATCTACCTTGACCTCTTCCTCCTTTGAGTGGTCTGGTTTCAGCTGAGGTTAGGAACCTTCCTCCTCGTAGCTGGTATTAGTGCCGTATTTTGGATTTAGTATGAAAATAATGTGGATAAAACTGATGTTTTAGTAGTTGCTAAGTAGTGCTTATTCTAAATTAAAGACTCCTCATTTTCCCACGCCTGCTGGTGAGAAGATGCACATGAAGCTGTGAGGGACCATGGCCAAGACAGCTGACTTGAACTGGCTAAAGGGATATTCTATACAAAAGAACATAAATGTTCAGTATACAGCCTGTGGGGAGTTGGTTGAGAGGGAGCTAATTGCAGCTCAGGAACTCTGCATCACTTGCTTTTTTTTGTTTTACTCCTTTCTCTTGTTTTCATTACAATTAGTATTAGTTGTATTAGATTATATTTAGTTTCAATTAATAAACTGCTATCTAAACCCAAGAAATTTACCTTTTTCTGACTCTTGCTCCCACTCTCAGTGAGGGGAGAGAGCAAGCGGTTGTGTGATTCTTAGTTGCTGGCTGGGGTTAAATGATGACCTTCAGTTTCATACGGACAAGACAATAAATATTTCTAGAGAGAAAGAACAGTCACAGACTCCCAGATAAGATTGTGGTAAAAAATCTGTCTTAAAAATAACTGCATTATTCTGTTTATTTTCAAGCTTTCATCACTTTTTTTGCTTCTGTTTTTCCTTTGTATGGCATATGGCTGTGTTCTTCTTACAAGTGTTAAACTTCTGGTCTTGATGTTTGTTTGTCATGTAAGAGGAAAGACCAATAGAACATAATGTGTGTCTTGACATGGTTATTTCTTGGGCCATGGTGGTGATTTCCACAAACCTTTGCTTCTAGGTCAGTTTATTTTGAACTTTATCCTTTCAAATCAGCAGTATGTACAGGTTCCAATATTTTTGGTCATTTTCGCATCTGAATGTCTCTCCTTTCACATTCATAGGACTTCTGTGCCTTCTTTAATGAGCTTATCAGCAACGACAGAGACAAATTTCCCTGGGAAGTGAATCACCACAGGATATTTCAAATATTAGGTGTCATTTGCCCTTAGAACGCTTTTGAACCCTGTACTGAGTGTATGTAACAAGGGTTTGGTAACAGTGGGATGGCAGGAGTAGCCTCTTTGGGAGAAGGTAAGACCAGTTATATTCAAAATGATGCTTTTCATTGGATGGACTAGATGGTGAAAGTAAGTTCTCCTTTTTACACATGCCCATCACTACTTTGCTTCTACGAGCTTGTAACAATTATCAGCTCAACAGTGAGGCATGTGGTGAGAAGTTATAGTCTAAGTTTACAGGAAGGATTAGTAAACAGGTTTATAAAATAGATTTATATAATTCTACGTTCATGACAGCTTGTGGCCTTATGTTCTCACATACACAAAGAGGGTCTACAAGATGTGCAAAGGACAGCCACCAACTTGGGCTCTAAATTATGTTAATCTTAGATTAAGAAAAAAAGGAGGAGGTGGCAAATCCCTGAGAGGGAACAGTTGAGAGAATGTCATACTCACCTCTGGTTTTTGGCCATGAGAAGCACTCAAAATGGCTGGTGAGCTGAGCACGTGCATATGGTCTCTGGAGACGTAAAGATTTCAAGATTCTGTTTCACAGCTTCCTGCACCTCACAGAAACCCTTGCTTAACTCCAAACAGATGCACGGTGTTGGAGCTGCTTGGCTGTACCATTCATAGTGTAGCACATGCCTCTGGCCAGGTTACTCTTTAATTGCCTTGTTACTTCCCCTTCAGTCCTGCTCTGATGGGTCCTTTCCTCCAACATGCAAACTGATGAAATCATTTACTGTCTCTTTCAACCAGCATTAGAGAGAAATAAGGGGAAACCTAACCTCAAGTCTCCTTTCGGCTTAGTAATTGTGGAGGTATGTTCTCTTTGTTTAATCCTTCAGAAGTATTGCTTTGAATCCTTAGATGTGCATGCCACAATAGGTGTGCTGGAATAAATATACATTAACAAAATCTGGCAAAGGCAGTTGCTTTGCTGCCTCATTGCTTCCATCACTATCTTTCTGTGTTATTATTCATTCATACTCTAATTCAGAAGACTTAGAATCCACAAATACTTAGAGACTCTACTTTTCATTTGGGTAAAGGCAAAGGTTGCTTCTGCAACTGAGGTTGTATATTCAAAGGAATAAAATGTGTCTGACTTTTAATACGGTGCATATTCAACAAGGCAATGGTTCTGTGTTATTTGTATTGCTGGTGAAATATCAACTACATCAAAGTCTTGTCAGAACTAAAATATTAATGAGGAAAATATAACTAACTAACTTTAGTATTAAAGAATCTCCATATTTTTTTCAAAGCTGTGTGGTAACAGAAAGAGATGGATTGTGAGTAAGAATGAGTCAAGCAAAAATAAAGGTTTTCCTCTGTGCTCTCATTATTCCACTACCTGGATTAGGGCATAGGGATAGAGAGGGCATGAGCTGTGTGCTGCTTACTCTGCTACATAGCCTGGTGGGACAAGAAGAGAAATTGGAATTGTGATGCTGAAGGCTGTCCCTGAGACATTGTGTCTTCTGGCCTGTCCTGGCTGTGGGACTGTGGCTTGTCCATGCCACTCCTGCCTTCAGACTTATGCTTAAAAAGTACAGACAGCTGAATTTTATTTCTTTGACCTCTTAAGTTACAGCTAAGATTACTGCTTAGGAATTCACAGATGATGGTGGTTGTGTTTTTTGTGTCTTTTCCCCTTAATTTCAGACACTATTAGCTTTTTTCCCCCTTTCTCTCCAAGTCTTCCATTAACTCTTCTCTAAATACACCTTAATAGGACTACAGGAGGCTTTCTGATGCTAAGAAAAGATGAATACAGCATGCAAAAAGATATTTAAAAAGTTGTTGTTAGCCAAATGGTCCCAGGATATACGGTTATATACATATCAAAATTTGAAAGGCAACTTTTTTTCAAGCTTATGTGATCAGAAAAAGAAATTCCTCCAGCTTTAGTGCATAATAAATGCAAATATGTATGCTAGCCAATAAAGATCTTCTGTATGTGATAAAGTCTGTTTTTATCAAGAATCTGATTGAGACTTGACTGCAGCTAGTGGTGTCTAGATTGAGTTCTAAGTTTCATCAGTTGTATGTATAAAATTTAAAAAGTATTTATGAATGCCTCACAGCTGAAGTTTGAACATGACTAAGAAAAGGTAATACTCAGTGTGATCTGGAACAATAGGTTATTTTCTAAACTTCAGAAGCTTATGATATTGTTGACCTCTTCTCAATGTTATCTTCATATTAAGCAGACTATAAGCAAAGTTTTTGCAGTTCCATTTTTTCACCTATTGCAGAAGACTAAAGAGTATAGAATGTTTTATTTTGGGAATTTTGTGCTTAAAGTAGCAAGACTGACCTCTTCAAAATGTTATTACAAAAGCACTGTCTCAATTGCCACTTTGTTAGAACCACGTAAATCTGCTGTGAGTTCATCCTCACAAGAGCGTAGCCACTTAACTGTAGTTTTAAAACATCTACAGGAACTAAAAAATAAATGTGGCCTATTTATTTCCAAAAGAGAGTAGGAAAGCAGCATGAAAAGCATGGAAGTGTGCACTAGTGGGAAACTTATGCTGACAGAAATTTCTATCTTATAATCTCTATGAGTAAGTTGACAGGTACTAGCAGCCAGAAGCAGTTGCACATCAGTAACCCCATCTGAACGTGTAACACTGAGTTGTTTCTGAAGGAAAGAACCACAGGAAAACTAGCATGCTGTTTTCCAAGCTGCCAGTTGAATGGATTCCCTGGTATGTAAATACATTTCAGCAATGGTTGATTATTTTCATTGCTTTTCAATTGTTTTAGTATGCAGTTAATATTTATGATGTCCAATTTTGTAGCTGCATGATTTTACAGTGATTAAACTCAGTGTAGCTTCCAAGGGGGAAGCTGAATGCAATGGGGTTTAGAGGAAGTAGATGTGACGGATGTGATCATTTGTCTGGGACCTCAACAAGAGGTTGTGACAAGTAGAAGACAAGTCACACTAAAGATAAGATAAAGCAGGTTGGATGCTAGAAAGTATGTTGATGTAGATAAGCTAGAAAAAAAAGATGGAGATTGGCAGCTGGAAGATAAGATGGTGTGCATGCCTGCCTTGTTGAAAAACTCAAATAATACTAGAGAGTAAAAATGAACAGTTAAAGGGTAGGCAGAGCTGGCCTATCCAAAGCAGATGTCAGAAAAGTAAAGCTTTGCAGCCAGGATCGAACATAAAGTGGGCTCAGGGCTTGGTCCCTGGTGGATATTTCATTTTGCTTTAGCTACTTGATATGCTTACCCTGAAGGAAGTGGTTTAAACCTCCTTAAAACTGTATGTAATCTGAGCATTGGGATCCAGTGCTTGAGCTCCAGTCTCTTTGGATCACTGAATAGTTCTCCGCTACAGAGAGCCTGACACACCATGCAGTGCTTTGTAGACACAGAAAGCAACAGCAGCCAGGGAGTCCTATGTCCTAATCACACTTTTATTCAAGGAAAGCTGACTAAAGACACGATGACTTTTACAGAATCATTAAGGTTGGAAAAGACTTTGAAGATTGAGTTGAACCGTTATTAACAAGCACCACCATGCTCGCCACTAACCATATTCCCAAATGCCACACCCAGATGCATTTTCAGCACTTCCAGGGATGGTGATTCCACCACTTACTTGGGAGCCTGTTCCAATGCCTGGCCATCTTTCAGTGAAGAAATTATTTCTAACATCGAAGCTAATACCCTCTGACAGAGTCTGAGGCCATTTCCTCTGGTCCTGGCCCATGTTTCCTGGAAGAAAAGACTAACCACACCCTCCTTTCAGGAAGATGTGGAGAGCAATAAGGTCCCACCTGAGCCTACTTTTCTCCAGGCTAAACACCCCCAGCTCCCTCAGCTGCTTCTCATCAAACTTGTGCTCCAGAGCCTTCCCCAGCTCTGTTGCTCTTCTCTGGACTCACGCATTTCTCATGAGCAGGGACACCTCGTTCCTTCAGAATTTGAGGACAGAACCTGTAGGGAGTGAAAGTATATTCATAACTTGCTTTTTAGAATAGAGCTGCAAGTTAGTGCTGTTTGAGGATTTGAATTTAAAAGGCAATTTTTATGTCCTTATACATTTGCCAAAGGACAGCTTGGGAAGCTGGTTACCAGCTTATGGTGGAGGTAAAGGAAGTAAGTGAATTGTTAGCCCTAACATGTCACCTAATGCCTGAATGGAACTACTGCACGTGGCAGTAGGAGATTTGGGCATATATTCACCATACTTGATCATCAGACTTGAGTTCAATTGCCTGAAGTCATGCAAAGACATTGTCTTGCTGCTCCACACCAATCTGTGGACGCTGGTCTAAAACAACTGAATGATTATTGGATAGAGGAGTTGGAAAGTGAGGTTAAGGACCAAGAAAAGTATGGTGAACATAAGGTCTATTAATTCCTGCAAATTTCTGTCCTGACTTGTCTTTAAACCAAATCTGACTTTTTAACATTAGATTTGCACTACTAAGCAACTTAGGTGAGGATAATAGGATTCTGCTAGAAGTGAATAACTTCTAGGAATTTTAACAATATGGCTTTCAAAAGTAGGTTTTTTAAAAGCTTCAAAGGAACTTAAATGTTTAGGTCACACTGAAAGTCAGCGATAGGCAGCTGCCTGCTATAAAAAGTATTGCACCGAGAAATTATCCTCACATAGTGTAGATATTGTAAAGTGAGTTCAAACATTTCTGCATGGTTATAGTTTCAAAGCTAAAAGGTGTGTCTCAGCTATCCACTGCAACAATATTTTTTGCATTACTCTAAAGGTCCATAGGGAAACAAATCCAAATGATTTCATGAAATTAATTTCAGTTGCCTCTGACTGGGTCTTTGCCTCAACATTATTGAATGAGTTATGGGGAGGACACAGGAGGGGCTTGTGTCAGCTGCACATAAAATTTTAATGCATGAAGTTGTGTCCTGCATCTGACAACTATTCTGGAAAGAACAGTCTTTCTCATGAGGAATTCATCTGAAGAAGGGAAACATTTAAAGAAATGAAGTTAAAGTGTACTCTACAGCTTAAAAAAAAAAAATTACAGTAATTTCAGAATTCATACTTTATAGGTGCCAGTGGGAACAGCTGTACTTTCAAGCCAGTAACTTGACACTAGATATGGTCATAACCCTTGAGCTTTCACAAATTCTTCAGATTTTTGTTTGTTTCTTAAACTAATCTGTTTTTCTCTATGTTCCCTGCATGTCAGTTTGATTTGCAGAGTGGCTTTGGTGCTTGCTGGTTAAGGCAGTCATGCCAGCGCTCCCCCCAGAGTACCCTGTCTGATCCCCTGTGCTTAACACAGAGCTTAGGTGCTGAACCAGTGCATGGGCTACATGGCCCAAGGGGTCCTCAAACAAGCATTGAAGAGGGGTTGTAGGACTGACTGCCTCCATCTACTACTTTTTTTCTGTTGTGCTGAGTTTCTCAGTAGTACAGATGTAGCCAATGAAGATTTGCATTTGGGTCCAGGTTTGCATTTCTTTCTTAGTCTGCACCTTGCACTTTGCTCTCAACCTTAATATATATAAAGTATATATCCAACAACAAGATTATGCAGCTCCAGTATTTCAGTGTTAGTTTCCAGACTGTTAGCTGAGTCTGCAGAAAAGTTAGGAGACCAAGTCTTGGTCGAGGGCTTCTGCTTAAGGTGCCTATTTTTAAATGTTGGCCAGTAGGGAAAACACTTGCACACCAGTGATGCTGAAAGATGTCTGGTAATTGCCTTTTTAAGCTATATTCTCTTTCACTGGGCTTTCTTTAACTCTGGGGCTGAGAGCTAGGATTAGTCTTTCTAATAATTTTCTGCTTCATGTAATCTGCCCTTGGAATAAGATTTCCGCTTGAGGGAGGTTGCTTGAGATTATATTTTGTTTGCTACCCTGTTCCTTAGCTGAGTCTTGAGGTCTGTGGTTCTAAGCTTCATGTTAAAGCAGATCAAGGAAGACCAGGAGGCTGCAACACTGTTGTCTTTAATCTTCTTATTCATCCCCTCATTTCTTATTGAGTGTTGTAATCTTTCACCTGCAAAACAGACAAGAAATCCTGTGATGAAAATGAGCATGTTAACATTTTGAAGCTCATGATCTGACTTACTGCAAGTTTGCTCTATGAATTTTTCAGCTAATGGTGTGAAGAGGAAAAAAAAAGCCACAAACTTTTTAGGTTAAAGTGGACTGAGTGATCTTTTCTGTCAGCTATATAATGCAGTGTATAAGATTTACAGTGACAAATGTCTTCATCTGATGCTTTTGCTAATTGGAGGGGCAGTGCATGATTAGGTCAAGCTTGCCTTCCAGGACCAAAAAGAGCAACATAATCCTTCAAATATCTAGGCTGTGATCAGAAGGTGTTACACCTAAAATATAATGCAGTGTGAAACATCCGGGGAAGCAGAGTGAAACTTATCACAATGTCAAAAAAATGTATTATGAGAGACCTTTATAATGAAGATGGAAAGAGCTGAAGTTACAGTCTTTGCTGTCTCTGTCCTCTAATACTATTTTAGAAAGGATGCCAGCCCAGCTAGGAATTTATAGTGGAACTGTAATCTAGAGTGATGTCTTCCTCCCATAACTCACCCAATGCCACAGGCAATTCTCTCAGCTTGACACTTGCTCTTGAAGTATCTGTGCTGATTAAAACAGAATGCTCACTTGATTGAAGAATAATATTTCAATAAAGCAAATGGAGCAAAAATTGGCTCTTTTGCATTCTTGAAGTTGAGCATCAACATTTTTTTTAAGGGCATGAACAATCAGCCCATCTGAATGCTACACAGGGCAATTGGCAGGGGTCTTAGAAGCAGAAACTCTGTAGAAAACAGAAGCTTAATGGAAGTTAAACTGCTGTTTAGCAGTTGAGGAGCCCTATTGAGGGGCCTACTCAAGGCAGGAAAAAAAAATTCCATTATGCCAAAAATTCCAAAAATGCCATTAGCTGTTTTTGTGTATCACTCAGTTTTTGCTTCTGTGTTTATGTGACCCATAGAAATTGCTCGGTGTTCTGTGCAGGGTGCATCACCTGCACATTTCCTGTAGCCTGCCTGCTCAGAGTGGTGGCTCTTGCTCTAAAGGCTTCAGTGGCACTGCAGGATGTGAGCAATGGCGGGGTCTGCCTACTTTTGAAGCAATTCTGCATCTGGTCTATCTAGAAGCATTGCCAGATTAATTTCAACCATGTTTTAAATTAAAAAAGGACTGATAAATGGCTGATTTCCTTTAGCAAAAGTAAGTGGATAGAGGTTGAGATGTAGGCTAAATGTGATTAAGAAGCTTCTTGGTGTAACTGGAGTTATAGAGAGAGTTGGGGTATTGAGATGAATTTGCTCTGAGTGCATTGATAGGTTGAAAAGGACAATATTTGAGTTGAGTTTATTGTAATTTCAAGAGAAAATGAGATATTTTTACTTCCTTTTCACTAGCCACCTTTTGTTATATACATTTTTTGTATTGCACAAAATGGCCTTTTAATATGCTGATAGTGGATATCCTTTTTGAAAAGTGCTTATAACTGAAACAATTTGGAAAAAAACATTTTGACTGCATCAATACCAGTATGGATCTTGTAGTAGGGAATTTGTTTTAATGTAATAGTTAGAAGCCTGACAGAAATCTGTGGTAAAGGCTGAACAGAAGCAAGGAAGCATAATTTGCCTGACCTGAAGAACAGAAGAACTTGCATAGTTAATGCAAAAGATTAGGGGCATGAAAAAAAATTAAAATAAAATTGAACTGGAGGCAAGTTGATACTACTTTCAGACACGTTTATAAATCTTG
Source organism: Monarcha castaneiventris obscurior (assembly GCA_026261815.1). Lineage (NCBI taxonomy): Eukaryota > Metazoa > Chordata > Aves > Passeriformes > Monarchidae > Monarcha > Monarcha castaneiventris. The sequence goes on from JAMPIT010000161.1 coordinate 3,273,928, forward strand.
GTGACTTCATTGAGGGGTAAAGAAATATATAAAGGGAAATATAATAGAAATTTTTACTGCTGTTATGTGAGACAGAACAAATGGTGTCTAATTAGCTGCACTAAATGTGTGGTACACTGAAGTGTGAGTATTCCATCAGATAAATGGAAACTTAGTAACAGCAGTGTCAAATAAGGAGTTGTTCTACTCTAATAATGGAAATCTTGAAGAAGAAATTGGAATGGAAGATGCTTTCTTTGTACAGTAGTATTTTTCATGTAGATATCCTCCTAAAAGGGCAGCTTAATCTATTTCTAAGAAAAGAATATGCTTAATACCATTGGCTTACAGGTGTCTTTCTCCCTAAATATAGAAACTAGGACTAATTAAACAGCTGGGATGAAATACCAAAATACACATGAATTATGACTGAATGCAAAAATACTAGAAAAAGTGGTTAATACAGTGTAAATGTGTAATGGGAAATTTGTGGTTGGCCTAAATAACTGTATTCCCATTGATGTCAAAGGCTGCTTGATAAAGGGTTTGTTCAGCGTAACTTTGGGAATACTTGTCTCACATACCTAAAAGTGGGTAAAGGCCTAAGGGATTTAGGCAAGTAGAGCGGGATAAGGCCCCATAAAAGCTTTCTGCCACATCACACATCAACTATTATATATATGCTATGTGTGAAAAGCTGTGTTATTTTCAGTTGGGAACTGTTGTGGCTGCTTAGCACAGTTTTCCCAAAGCGTAAGTGCAGTGGAGTTGGGAAGAATAGATAAGAATTTGGATGGATGTGAGTAACAGTGGGAATTTGGGAAATGTTAACAGAGTGAGAAACAGGATCATGGAGGATCTGATGATGAGTAGGTTGCCTGGTTTTCTGGTTCACTAGAGATTTGAAGGACTTTAGAAAAGTATGAATTGCAAGTAAAATTTGAGAATTTTGGAATTTTTTTTTGAGTTTTAGAAGACATTGAGTGGAGTAGGCGTATCTCCATTGAGCAACTACAGTTGTGAAAAATAGTGACCAAAGTTCTTACGAATGCTAAATATTCCTTAAAAAGAAGACTCCTTCCAGGGTGAGAGGGAGAGAAACTGTTTTCAGTCCAGCTGTTTAATTCTTTGTAAGTCTTCTGAAACACCAGTGAATGCATGAATCGTATGTTTGTAGTTACCTGACTGACCTACTAGTAATTGGCTCTATTAATCTCTTGAGACTGCAAAATCTGTAAAGGGTTAATAAAAGGCCTGATTGCTTCCCTTCTCTGTACTCACTGGGCAGAAATAGCTGCTTTAAAAAAAACCAAAAAAACACAAGAGTCAGAAGAGAGAACCAGAAGCTTGTTGTGGATATGCAGAATTAGGACAAGAGGCAACAGACTTAATTTAAATCACAGGAAAGCCCACTTGGATAATAAGAGGTGTTTATTTGCTTAGGATTTTTTTTTATTACCAGGAGAGTGGTCAAAACACTGAAACAAGGGCCCAAAGAAATTTCCATTCTCGGAAATTTTTAAACTTTTGTTGTCAACACTGAGTGACTTTGTCTCACTGGGCATTTGAATGAGGTGTTGGACCTCCAGAGGTCATATTCTGTATGTAAGTTCAAATCCCATCCTAGCACTGCATACACTGACACTGAGGCGCACCATCTTTCTCTGACTTAGGGCCATTTCATAAACAAGTCTGTTCCAGAAGATAATGGTGCTATTAGTGACAATCAGTGTATCTTTATAAAAGAGGTAATATTGGCAGGCAAGCTAGGCCATATTCCTAGATAAAACTGTGAAAACAGAAACTGAAGGGAAGGCAAAGATTGGTACATTGTAGCTATTAAAATTTTAGGATATTAGTGCATCACTTGATAGAGTGTTTCATAAAGTGATATTTGCTTGATTAATTAAATTTGGATGGATATCTGATGGAGATCTGAATTTCCTCAGAGATTGGAAATAAAAGTAAGTATTGATTTTTCTACAGCTAAACCTTTAAAAGATGTGTAAAGTTAGTTCTGTTTTTATATAATTTTCCTATGAGAATAGAAGAGATCATGTAATGGTCACAATAGTAATTATTGTGATGGAACCTGGCCTTGGAGCAGACTTCTGACTCTTTCCCTCTCAGTCACTGATGTATATATTTTGTTTGTGTTCCTGATGTCTTAATGTTTTCAGTAAGTTATCTTTGCTAATTACCTCAGAGTGGGTGTAAGCACACAGTAGTGGCATTAAGAAATAATATCTAATTGAAGTGAATCACATTCATTGCTGAAAACAGGAGGAGAAGGAAAAAGTGAGTTAATAAAGACACAAATTAGCAATATCATACTCCACTCGGTAAAAAGTACGTGAAGGTTTGAGAAAATATGATCCAAAGCTTAGATAACTGTAAGGGAAGTAAAGGGTGAGAGGCTGAAAGTATTTCTGGTCTTAAAGGAAATAAAATACTGTGTATTGGAGTTTTGCTTTTAGGCTAAAAATGTATGCTCATGCACAAATGACTAAATGGGAAAAGGATATGCTTGTTCTGGAAAGCATAATTACAGTGGGAGCACTCCTTTTTTTCCAGAGGGCACATGGTGTGGTTTCTGAGGTCCTGACCTCTCACTGACTTTTCTTCATCAAATGTTCTTGTGTTCTTAGTTCTGCTTTTCTTCTATAAATTTTTCCTTACATATTGATAATTCTATAGTGCTGAGCTGAACCCCTTATAACTGTTACAGATGGATAGCCATGAAACAGACTAAAACTGGATTTGAGAAGGGCAGTGAGAATTTTATCAAGACTGTCGAGGCATGGAAGTAACAAGTCAGTGTAAAAAGTGCTCTGTGAAACCCAGTAGACTTTGTTTATTTAGAAACTCTTGGGAAAGCAATGTGTTGGTTGTACTGAACAATTAAGCCAGAGTGACAAGTTGATGGGGCGAGAGAGAGAAGTGATTACTGCATATCTTTATAGTCTCACATACCACCTAAACAGTGGCTCAAAATAATTAACCAAAAGTTCTAATTTGTTTTAATGAGACTGAGGCTTCTGCTCTGTCACGAAGCTTGCTTTCTCATTGTGGGTAGGGCATCTTCTGTGCCTACTGACCGAGGACTAATGTTAAATTCCCAGAATGTCCTTGAATGCATTAGTGCAGGTCAGAGAAGAGGCCTTGTTGCAAAGGATTTGCTTAGCTCTAACGGCAGCTGTGAAAAAAAATAAGGATTGTATTTTCTGTGTTCCTCTCAAAAGGACCCTTAAAAATTCATGGAGGTTGTGATTCATGCTTCTTCACTCCTCCGCCCAAATAGCTGGGAGACTGAAGATGTTCTCTGTGGTACTACCTATCCCTAAGACGAGGCAGCTTTGGGAAAAGATCACTTGTGACCTTGATTACTGCTGCATTCCCTCTTTCTCAAGCAAATGTGTTCTCTGTGTTATTATGGACCAAGTGCTCTTTGGAGCTTTCAGAAATGTCTAGTGAACATGGTTAATTTGGTAGTTATGGTGGTATGTATGCAACTTGTAGAAAAACAAGAGTGTCAGTAATTACCCAAATTCTTTTTTAAAAAAGATGGTGACTGGTGAACAATGGATATCTGCCTTGGAGAATTCTTTCTTTTTACACCCCCTCATGTCCCCTCTTTGTGAGCTTTTTTGGTGTTGGCTATCCAAAGAGAATTTCTTTTCTCTCTCATTCTTAGAAACTGTTTCTGTGTAGCTTGGATGAGATAGTGGCATTATTTTGCAGTAAGGAGCTCAAATGCTTTAGGACAGATGATAAAAGAAGAAGTTATGTGGCTAAAAGGTGTTAGTTTCACTTGTCAGGTTACTGAGGTTAAGAATGGCAAGTATTAATTGGGCTGTATTATTGAAGAGATGCTCCTTCACTGTGAAAAGATTAGTCAGCTCTGTGTTTCTCCTGTGTTTGAAAATATTTATTTTCAGCCTTTAGGATGATTAAACTTTCTTTGTACCACTTGAAGAAGAAAATATGAAGTGCAGTACAGAGCAAAAAAGAGCTTTTTTTTTAGGAGGCTGATTATGTGGATATCAGCCTGCCACAGTATTTTTCAGTCTGTACACGTTTGACCGCTATGAAGATAATATTTAGCCCTCCTAATTTGTAGTTTAACTCCTTAAGCCTCAGGGGCACAGCAGGATTGCTCAGAAAAGTCACATATGAAATTTCTTGTAAGGCATAATCTCGAAAGATGAGCCTGAGTTCTTCACTTTCTACATTGCAACAGAGCTTAACAATTGTCAGGCTTTGGTCTCTTGCCATCTGCATGCATTTTCTTCTCTGCTAGGTGTGAACATTCTTTAGGTATGACATCAGAAAGTTTGTGAAATAAGCAAACTCACAAATTAGACTATTGCTGCTCTGAACAGTTTGAATATGACCTGATTTTGTGCCTTAAGCTCTTTAACTCTTAAGCTGAATTAAAATGGCTGTAAGGAGCTGTGTTGATGACACTGGGTATAGCTGTGATCTTTACCTAATAATCTTTTTGATATTGTATGGAACTAGACTAGGGACACTAATGGCGCAGTTTTTTTAGTCTCTTGCTATGGTTCATAATACTGACAGTTTTAGTCTTCTACTGAGAGCCAAGTTCTCCGTAGGAGGTTATGTGTTCATGGTCATTGGGAGGCTTACATGCATGGGGAATGAAGATGGTGTTCCCTTCAGTGCTGCAGAAGGAAATTCATCATTCCTGGCTGTCCATTTTGCCTTGGTAAATGAGTCTGCAGTTGATGATGGAGCTTAACTTCAGCATATACTACTATTTTATAATCAGCCATTGGGCTAGAATAAGGCTTGCTAACAAGAAAAGCAATTAACTTCACAGATGAGTATCTCTTTCCAAGCTAGAATGACATCATTATGGTTATATAGCTGTAAACCGCACTGCAATCTGTGTTTATCCACACAATACAAATGTTGCAAAGTGGCTTAAAGGAATACTTCAGAGTAGGGGATGAATAGTTAAGACTTGTCTGAGCAAGATTGCTTTTTGTCTGCTTGTTTTGGTAGGGCTGTTCCAAATTTTGCTAGGAAAATTGGTTAAAATGGTTTTAGAAACCATTTCAGAATGTACTTCACAGCATTAATTGCTACTGCTGAGAAGTGGCTTAAAAACAAATAAAAATATGTTTCAGCACAAATAAACCCCTCTTACTTAAACACAAATGATTAAAATCAGCTGAACTGTTAGATTGTTGCTATGTAAGAAACCTTCCTGCCTTGTCTCTGAGCTTTTAAATGTGTTTGGGGGGTAGTTGGTTTCAACACTTTTAGGAAAAACAACTATGGCTGTTCCTGCAGAGACTAACATCTTTGCAAGGCTTAGCAGCCAAATGTAACAGGGTTTATGTACAGAGACAGAGGCACAACCATTATGCATGTTTTTGACACATACAGAGTTTCAAAGAATTCAAACAGAATTTCAAAGAAATGTGGAAAATACAAAAATTAGGAGTAATCTGCCTGGGCATCTGGGTAATACCAAATTTCAGAGTGTAAATGGCATGGTCTTAGAATTGTATAAATCCAGAAATAACAAATCAGAATATAATAATAACAACAGAAATAACATAATAAACTCTTTTCTCAACACAGAGAGCTGTGTTTGCCCAAATCATGGGAGCCCTTTTTTCTGGGGGTCCTGCCCTGTGTCATTCATTGGCGCTTTCTGCTCTTGTAAAGTGGAAGGACATTTACAGCTGCCTGAGAGAGTGACCTGTCTGTGCTTCACTTGTGGGTCTGTTGGGCCATCTACTTGTGCAGAGCACTCACTGATATGCTATTTTTTAAAGTTATTTTTATTTTTTTTATAACTATATAAGCATAGATGGAAACTAGGAGTGAGTGGGAGTATTGGCACTAGAATTGTCATGAAAATAATTTGCTAAGCTGTGCCTGTCCCTGGGAGAGCTTTAAAAAGAGATGCCAAGGATATGTATTGTATAAGAAGACCAGCTGCTTATACCAGCCCTGGATTCTGCTCTGGTTTATTCAGGAGTTGAAAAAAGCAACGTCAGTCTCTGAGACAGCAAACATTTTCCTGTGCCAAACACATTTATTTTAAAAACATGCTGTTTGAGGTACTGTAGCCAAAAGTTTCTATTACACTATAAAATATATTTCTGCCTCCAGTGAGTACATGGATTCTTAATATGTCCATATTAATAAAGTTTTGTTCACTTGTAATTAAATCAGCATAGCTTTTAAAGATCTATTGTAATGTAACCTAACCACCTTTTGAAAGAACTATGTAGTTTGATTTTATCATAATTATACCATGTTCTAAACCAGCAGTTGAAAGACTTGATTTTATAGTAATTAAAGCCTTTGACCTTTGTATTGCAAATTCAAATATAACAGAAAAGTACAATAATTAGTATGTTATTGGTTGTATAATTTAAAATTATGTAAATTGCCCAGCTACAGAACTCCTCTAAGTGGAATACATGGCCAATTTATTTTTAACTAGCAGAAAATAGTAGTTAATTATATATAAGGATATTTGAGGTGCGTAATCTGGAATATCACTAAATCTTGAGAACTCCCTTGCACTGGAAATTTCGCAATTTGAAAATAAAAGATAATTTGATAAGTTTACAATGGAAAAGTCTTTTGGTGCAGCTCAAGTCAGACAAGCATCCCTGGGTTATCCTGCTGGTCTGTGCTGCAGTCTGAAGTGGGAGGAAATCAGAAGAGCTGGCTGTAGCCCACTGAGTGTGTGCTGCCAGGACAGCTCATGATGGTACATCACTGGCACACAGATGCACAAGGGTCCTCGCTTTTATTCTGCTCCAGTCTTTTGTCTTGCAGATTAACTGTAGGGCAGAAGGGCAAAAATTACTTTCCCAGCCTGGTGCAGAAGACTTCCCAGGGCAATGGGAATTCTTCACTGATCAGCTTTGAACAGTTCCTATTTTGTGCCCTTGGTAGTTCGGTTGTCTCATATCCCAAAGGTGTGCTGGACAAGTTAGCTGGTTGTCATATATGCAGCATGGCAGGACTCAAAACTGGGGGATGCTCTGAAACACTGATTTTTGGGACAAAAGTCAGAAAGGCTTAAGATCCAGTTTTATGCTGTAGGGAAATATGTGGGACCCATGGCTTTTATAGAACATTTTTGGGAAAACAGAATCTATACAACTGGACAGTTGAGCTGTTGGCAGAGTGGGTAGGAAATCTAGGTTTTGAGGAAGAATTGTGAGGTTTCTTGCACTGATGGAAAATTCCATTCTGGCTTCCTCAGGGTCTATCTGGCACAGAATAGAAAAAGCATGTTTGATGGAGAAAATTGCTGTTGCAGGGTTTTTGGCTAAAATTTAGCTTGCCCAAGATCATTGTCAATTCTGTGGGATATGGTCCCAAGACTGTCTTTCCCAGATACATTAAGTCTGGATTAAGGGTACCTACTAAGGATCAAAACTGCGGAGCTACATAATGAAAAGCACTTATGTCATTAACTTGCTCTGCCAATTCAACTATTCAAAACTTTGAATGGGTAAGTCTGTAATATATACCAGGACTTCTGGATTAGATATTGTCTGTGTGCATCACTTGAACTTTACTGAGTCTGTATTTTCAGCTCTTGGAGTACTGGAAGCCCATATTTCAACTTGCTCACCAAAAAAGCAACTGCACGTCCTTGCTGGATCAGGATCTGTGTAAACCCATAATGTCATCATACAAGTACATGGATTAACTTTTCTAGAACTTGTGGTCTTAAGCAGAGTGTGCCAGTCAGGGGATACACCTAAGAACTCTTCTTGCAGAGACCTGGGTCTGAGAAGAGCTGTGAGAACATGTCCCATAATGCTCTGTCCATGCACTTAGGATAACTTAGCTCCTTGTGTCAACAGCCACACTTGCCAGAAAAAACATACTGCTGAGTTTCTGATTACTTAACTATTTTGCTAAGTGATAGGAAAAATGTGTTTCATTTATTCTGTGGGAAAAGGGAAAGGTCAAGTCAGCTTAAAAGTTATGAGTAAATACAGAGGATGAAAAATAGATAATTGTCTTTAACACATGATTTGTCAGTAAATCTAAGTTAAAACTTATTCTTTTAAGTAGTGTCTGGAGAACAGGTGAGGCTTTAACAACTTTTCTTTGTCTATTATTCCTACTCTTTCATAATAAATTGATTTTGCTTGTATAAATGATACAATAGTTCTTTGCACTAATGGTTTTTTTTCTGGTTATAAATTAATGATTCAGCCTTACCTGTGAGGTTGACATGTGTGGTTTGGAACAATAAGCAAAAGTAAGAATATACTGGAGAACTAATAGTTCACTTTCATTTGTTTGCTTGATATATAAGAGGAGAATTAAATCACTAAATTTAGCCTGCAGTTTTTTCTTTGTAGAGATCATGTGCTGCAGAAAAGTTCAAGCTTCTCCAGCTTTGCTTTTTTTCATAGCTTTAAATAGGTTGTTTTGGCATCCTTGATATCAGTTACAATTCTATCTGCATTTTTATCTGTTTTGCTGTTTGCCTCTAAGCGTGAAAACAACATAAATATATTTGGAAACTGTTTCCTGTGAAATGACATGTGATCGTTGATGAATTTGTTTATCACTGCAGTGACTAGGATTGTTCAATTAAAGTTCTGTTGACATTTTTATGATAAATCTTTTTTTCAGGTAAGAAAATTTTTCAGTAACGCTGGGACTTCCACTTCATTTAGAAGTTATCACAAACGCTTTTTTAAACTTGTGGAAATTCATTGAGCTTTAAACACTTTTAAAACTTTTCAGTTTTAATTCCAAATACTTTTAGCTTTAATTTAACTGTCAATATTCAGCTAGGCCTAGTGTTGCAGACCTTGGGTAGTTCAGAGTTTGTGATTTCCTCCTGTGCTATGTAAACATTTTAGCTGTGTTACTCATGACTTCTCTGTATAGACTCTGCTTTCAAAAATAAGCAAAATAAGTGGTGGATTTCTACATAGCAACAGGAACACATAATTTTTGGTATTGCTGTCTCTTTAGGTGTTCTGAAGGGAGATTTTGCTGAGTTTTGAGGCACACATGAAAGATTTTATCCAAGCATTTGCTTGAGAAGGATAAGTATGTGGGTTCTGGCAAGATTACTCAGGCCCAGCCTTGGAACTGATATCGCTCATTGTATTCACTGGCAACCTTAAAGAATCAAAGTCCATTGCTACTCCACTTCCAGCCCTTTACTTCTGCTTTTCAGCACAACTCCTCAGTCAGTCCCTGCTACACCACACTAATTCCTCTCTTCTATATTTTAGCTGCTCTTGTGTGGCACTGTATCAAATGTTTTTCTAAAGTACAGATAGGTTGAATATACAATTTTCTTTTCTTCAAAACGTTTGTGCCAGTCAAAGGTTTGTTATTACCAGATCCTGACACTTCTTTCTTGATTGTCACCTGGATTATTTTTTCTGATGTTCTGTGAGATAATGCCAGCTCTAACCTTGCAGTTACTTTCTTGTTTTGCTTGAGATGATTTCCAGTGGCAGAGCCCCTCTGAGTAAGGGAAGTGTATTTTTACCCTATTTTTCCATTGCTGAGAATCTCTTATGCTGCTTAAGGATATCTTAACAAAAGCTGCTGAACTTGTCCTGTGCCATCACATTATGACAGAGCTGATTGTGTTTTTGCAAAAGCCATTTTGATGTGACGGGTAAGAGGCTGCCCCAAGGGAACCATCAGTCTTGTTCTTATTTCTGTTTCTGCAATTCAGAAGGATATTGATTCTAAATATATCCACCTACAAGCTCAGAAAGTCCTACTAATTTATCTTTGTGTGCAGAGGAGGGAGGCTAATAAGTTTTAGTATTTCTACTCAGTTGGAGGGGTATGTGTGAAACATACCTGCTGCATGTACAAGATTAAACTTCTGGCTGAGTTGCTATGGCCGTGAGAAATGGAGTCCTTGGGGTAGAGACTTGTCATTGCCATACCTCTGTGGTCATCTCAATTGCACTGAGCTCTCTGAGGCTCCTGGGTAGTAGTTGAAAGCTGTAATGCATTTTCTCGAATATTGCTAAATCTAATAATTTTCTGGCAAGTGTCCTGTCTGAGAGTGTCTTTTTGAAGTTTATTACTTTTGATACAAAAAGAATTAACAGTTCAGTTCTGTGGCAGATTTGTCTCAACAAAGCCTTTGTTCTTGCACATTTGCTCTTTTACAGTTGCTGGGAAGAGAGTTCTGGGGTATTTGCTAGGCTTGGCTCAGCAAGGGAGATAGGGGCCTTCATACTTCTCTTTCTGTTTGCACAGTGGAGAGGAGGCAGTGAAAAGCATAAAGGCCCTCTAGAGTCTGGGTAATGGCTAATTGCAAACTGTTTGAAAGCCAAGTTGACAGGTTGCTTATTCTTCCCCCTCGGCCAGCAGAGTGAGGTGTATGTGAGTGCGGCTGCTTGCACTGTAATCTCTCTGGTGTGAGCCTTCTATAGGTGCATTGGGATGCTTTTACTGCTAGAGGCATGCTGGCTTCATGGAAGCTGTATGGCTGAGTGCTTCTCCCCATGGGGAGGCTTCTGGCTGAAATAGCTTGGCTGCTTGTAGTATGAACTATTGTTTTTTCTCATCTTGGAATGATTATCCTTCAGCTGTTGCTGTGGTTCTCTTTTTCTGTGCGTGGTTTGTGTCATACTGGGGAGAAAACGGGGGCTGCACAAGGGCTAATTTGTGTCTTTATTTGCCTTGGGATGGGATTTAGATGTGAGATTTGACCTGAGGAGCTACATCTTCTACTACTTCTCTGAATCCTCCTAAAGTGTGATTATCTCAAATTATTTGGGATGATGCCGGTGGCATGTTCTGCTCAACAGTGTTATTGGAATAACATTTGTGCAACATTTTAAATACCAGCTTTGGGGCAGCAGTCAATTAAGATAATTTGCTAACTTTTTGTAGGGATTGAGAGATTAGCAGTTTTTAGTGCTTTTCCAGTGCCTTGCCCACCATAGTCTTTCAACTCGTTTTAATTAGTATGTGGAAAAGAATATTCAGAGCCAGGTTGGTCCATAATGGTTCAGTTTTTAAGGGCTATGATTTAAATTTGACTCTGGTTATTTAGCCTTCTGAAACTTGGCAATCTTTTCTATTAATTAAAAGTTCCAGAATTTTACAGCAAAGTATCCAGACACAAAGTATCCCCTAGGTGTAGAATTCCTTTCTTTGTGTTATGTCAGATTGTTTTTAGTAAGGCTGGTTGTGTGCATGTGACACACAACCAACAGGAGTCAATGTAACAGTGTAGGTGTTAAAATAATTTGTTCTTTCCTAGCTGTCAGGTATCTCTGTAAATCATTAGTCTTCATTATTTTAATTGGAAAGGCAGTACTGTAATATATCAGGACCATAAGAAATAATTACTGAATGTGATTTTCTGGGTTTCAGAACTGTCTTCCTTCTGTCTGATGGATTTGCCTCTGAGCAGACTAGAAGTTCCCTAACATCCAATGCCCCCAGCCTGGTAGTACATCAGTTTAGATTTTACCTGCATACCTTTACCTGGTCTGCTTGTGTTTTCTGTGCACTAGTTATTTTCTGTGCAATAAAAGCCATTGCAATACCTCTTGTGTGCTTACTCTTATGTTCTTGTTGTTTTCATACCCTAGAAGAAATCTAAATGCTTTTGCCAAATCCATGCTTGTTCCAATGTATTTTACAGCTAAATGAGTGATACTGGTGTTTCCCTTCCTTTCCTCCTCCCAACTTGCAAAACTTTAAATTTCAGAGATCTTAATCAACTTTGATGAATTCATGAAAGTTATCTTGAGAAACTCTCAGATAGCCTGGCCGGTTCCTGAAGTAATCAGGAGTAAACTTCATCAGTAATATAGTCTTATTACAGATGAATTATGGTAACTCAAATTAAATATGTTGTAGTCAGAAAAGTTCATTCTGAATGAAAATTTAGGTTTTCACTAGGGTGCCAGTTCCAAATTGGCTTGTACAGAAAAGTGATCCTTTAAAATTGATGATAAATGAAGAAGCAGTGGATTGGTGGAGAGATGTCCAATAATCCTCTGGAAATAAATGTTAAGTGCATTTTCCTTAATGTATTTATTAATCATATAAGAAGTCAAGTGAACAACATATTAGTTAAATATGCAGATGATGCTAAATGCAGAAGCTTATGCAAATGCATGAGCTAATATGGGAAAAATGCTGAGATACCAACAGAGCTTTGAAAAATGAGTAAGAAACAAAAAAACCAGATTTTCCAGATTTACTTTGGAAAAATTAGCATAGGTAACATATTTTCTGCAAAGATAATTGGGAATTTAATTTTTTTATATGATAAAAATTATTGGCCTACTTGTGCAGATATATCTTCTTATATTCCTGAACTAATGGTGCTTCCTTGATGCTGGAGAACGTACGCATTTTTGGTGCTTTAGTTTCAAAGCATTAACAATGATCACAAATCAGTATTGGCTTAGAACAAGGGTTTAGCATGTTAGTTCTGCCTGAAGGGAAAGCCTTTGAAAGAATTTAGTGTTAAGTTTCTTAGACTTAAGATTAGACTTAGAATGTGAAGATCTTGGCTTTTAATCATCAACTTTGGATTGTTTCAAGCTGAAAGGTTTTTTTTTTGTTTTGTTAGGGATTTTTGTTGTTTTTTTGTTGGGGTTTTTTTTTGGTTGTTGTTATTAACTTTTCTATTTATTTTTTAAAGTGAATCCCATAAACTCATCACTAAGTCTCTGTTGACCTTGGGAAAGGGATTAATCTTTCTGAAAAATATTTTTCCTTTGTTATATATCTTGATATCACAATACTTTAGCCAGAACTTAGTACAGTCTGTGAACAGATCAATAAACTCATGTGTCCTATATTGTTGTGGTAGTGATGGCATGTTTTGTAACTTTAAGCTGTTTATTTCTAGCAATGTGCAATTTTTCTAAGATTTTTGGAATTTGAATGAAATATGTCACTATTGGCATCCTACCTGGTAATTTAGGACTGTTAATAAACACTGGCTCATATCACAGTGAGTCTAGGAGAAATAGTAACATACCAGAAGCCTGACGTTTGTTCTTAGTAGAAATAAGACAATAGTAATCATGCTAAAATAAATGATACCTTTCTTAATTACAGTATTTAGTATCCAAAGGGATGCAAGTAGTTGATATGTCAGATTGTGTATGTAATAGTCTAAACTAATCATCCTTTTCAAGATGAAAGGAAATAGTTAAAATAACAATATTTTGAAAGACCAAAAGAGAAATATTTGGTTTGTAATCACTTATTCAACCACCTGTTAAAATGGACTAAACATGTGTTAAAGTTCCTTGAAAGTCTACAAACATCCTGAAATGTAATGCAGATTGTGCAGTTTGTGGCCACTGTACACTATGAACTGTGGGAAAACACACATATCAGGGGTACAGTGGCAATTTGGTTAACCCTAAAATCTGGAATTCCCTGAATGCTCTGGGCTTGATCATGTAGCCTTCTTGTTTGTCAGTAATTATTTTTCTATTTTTCACATGGGAGGAAGAGACAGTGAAGGAAAACTTCAAAGAGCTTTCATGGGATACTGGCATACTAAAAAAAAAAAATAATTTATGGGGTACCTGACAAATTCTTTAGCATTAAGAGTATTTAATTAGGCACTTCTTGAATTTTGCCACTGGTATTTGAAACTTTTGAAATTTTTCTTGTATCAGAGACAAGTATTTGGTCTACCTAGAAATATCAAGTATTTATCCCATTTGTACCCAGGATCAGGGGTTCTGAACTGACATCCTGGCCTTTGCTGCTCCAGTGTATGGAGTGGAATAGTGGAGGGTAGTATAGGTGTTAGAGGATCTGCATAAATATATTTTATACCTGTGGTGATTCCTTTGGTCTTCTGCACTGGATACATGGCTCAAGTAATATTTCCCTAGGACGGCGCTGCCACTTGTCTAGAAAAAGGGAGTAGAATATGAGACTTAGGGTTCAAAATGTAATCACTAACTCACCTTTTCTGGCTTTTTGTGTGGCCAACAGCCTGGATTTGTTCTTGGAAGAAGAGAACAATAGTGTTCTAACTTAAGGAGAATTATGATTGCTTGAGCTAGGTCTGAATTCGTCCCACCTCTTCTAAGCGGGTGAGTTGTTACAGTGTCCCCAAATGCAAAAGGCATTTGGCTAGTTTAAATTCAGCCAAGCCATTAATATGGTAAAAAATACTGATTTTCCTTCTCTTTCCTTGAAAGATTTTTAGTAGTTTATATTTCTTCCATCTTTGTCATGCTTTTCTTTTTCTATTCCTTATTCTATTAACTTTGTGACTAAATGAAAATAATTTCAGAGCTTTAAAAAAATTTTTATTCAAATGTGTCCCGTGTCAGTAAAATGCTGGCCGTAGTGTTTCCGATTAGATTTTTGCTTTATTAGCTAATTCTTTAATCCACAGCAATCATTTCTTGGTTGCTAACTAGTTGCTAAGAAGGATAGATTGCCTTCAGAGGACATTCTGGGAAATGGTCCAGTCCCTTGCTTGCCTGTTTTAATCTCAAGTTTCCTGTTAGAATTATGCAGTGTTATAGAATAACAAGTCAGACACAAAAACCCGGCTTCACTGGTTGGTAGACAACTGAGCACACATGCTCTCTGCAGAATAATATCAAAGAATATGCTCAGTGCTTTGTATCTCACTTGTGCTTCATTATGTGATCATGTGGATTTCTGTTTTGTTCGCTAAAAGAAAGCAAGATAATAGTGTTGTGCTATGCTGGATGTTGTGTGATGATGATGATTAATTTGGTAATCAGGCTACTGAATTTGATATAGGGGAGTTTGATTAGCTTCTTCTAGGCTAAACAAATACAATGAAAATTTTGAAGGTATTGATTGGGTATATTTTGATTATGGCATAGCAGAGGTTGACTAGATACTGGATAAAACAATGTTTTGACTAATTCATTTTATGAGAAGGGAGAATAACAACTCCTATTAAGCAAGCAGCACCAGAGACCAAAATGCATTTTGTTTGAATGCATCTGGCCGTGCTACAAAACACATGTGGCACTAGCTATAGCCCATTAGCTCAGGTAAAATATGATGTTGTGTAGTCAGGCCTGGCCTGTGCCTGGCTGCCTATTTGTGTCTAAATTGGGAAGGGAAGAAAACCAGACCTATTCCCTCTCAGTACAACTGGCACAACCAGGCTTTATAATGCACTGCAGATGTAATATTTTGTTGATTTCAGCATTGCAAAGGCTGTCCAAGAGTAGGGGGCAAGATCAGATAGTAGAAAGCAATAGGGCCTATCTAGTTAGGAAAAAGGGAAGAAAAAACCAAGCACTTTGGATTAAGGCTTTGCCCATTTATCACACTGCTATTGTGAGTAATTTTGTCTGTAAAGCCTGTTCTTGGTATCAGTATCTTGCTTTGGAAATTGATGAATCTGAGGAAAAACTGGAAACAAGGTGCAGTCAAATATCTTTCTAGAATGAGGGTGAGTCAGTAGCACTTGCTTTCTCAGAACCCACAACCTCGCCAGTCCACCATGAAGCTGTCTACTGGAGCAGTAACTGCTGAACTAACAGAGTTTGTGCTCAAGTGTTCACTCATTTAGTTATTAAGAAGAGGAGACTTTAAATTTTTCATGTTTTTTGTGACACCTGGACTTACAGCAAATGATCCTGTGTTTATTTCTACTTGGTTCCAAACTCAGAGCCTGTGTTTTCATGCCGTCTCTGAAGTGTTGCTTCCACACAATTGTGGAGAACAACTTTGAGAAACTGTGAAATATCCCCTTTTCGTGTTTTTAAGGAAGACTTATATTAATAGGGTTTTGTCTGTGTGCTAGGCTTTAGACTGTGAGTCTGTATGGTTATTATACGCAAGCATGTATACTGCCAGTGTGTTTTAAACTAATTTTCCTCAACAATCTCTGCTTCACACATTTTACTTTTGTAGAGTTTATTATTTTGCATATTGTACAACTTCACAAGTTCTTCCACCATCAAAAATTCTCAGGATATAAGCAAAAGGTAAAGCTTGTACTTTGAGGTCAAAGTTTTCTCTTGCTGTTTTAAAATCACTTTTATTCCCATGAGAACTTTCACAACTTGCTTGATTTTGATCTTGTAGTGACGTAAAAATACCATAATAATGGTTTTAGCATGTGTTATATAAGTTAATACAATGCCAGAAGCTTAGAAATACAATGTGCTGGTCACATCTTGTTTTTGTATGGAGACTCTGCCAGCAAAAGAAGTTCTTGTGTTTTCAGAGCTCTAACTCTTTTTTTCCACTGACTTTGTTCAATGTAGGCTGGTTATTAGAAACTGAAGTTGTCCAGGCCCTGTGCAAATAGTGATCTCAATTCAAATTAGTAATTTGGTCTTCCTACACCTACTGCTGCAAAGCAGACAATCATGGTGCTCTAATCCACATTGGGTTGTTCTCCAGACACTGCCCTGCCTTAGTTTCATCAGGCCTGAGGAGGACCTGAAATTTCAGTGTGGGATGAAAAGCAGCAGGTGAAGGTTGACAAGGAGATAAAAGCTACACAAGAGATGCTGGAACTCTAGCAGACTTGCTATTGGTAATGAGCACAAGTATTTTAAAATAGACAAATGTAAGTGTAAGCTGGATAAATAGTAAAAATTTTATACTCTTTCAGTTCTAGATGGTGCAAGAATTCTTTTCTGTTTTGGAAAGTCAATGGTTGTATTGAGAATTTATCAGCTTGTTAAGAGAAAATGCATCATAGCAAAAATCACAAGACACTTACTACATCCATTGTTCCTGAAAAACTAATGATTTGGAGAGAAAGTTATATGTCTGGATGAGCTCCATGATTTTCTATTTATTAATTCTGATGATTCCCCATTAAATGTTCATTTGGCAGCACTATAAATAGGGAGTTGGGTTGGGTTTTGTCTTGTTTCTTTCTATAGAGGATAGATTTATTGCTAATAAGTATCACTGAGGGAGGTGAATTATGTCTTTGGTTTCAATAGTCACTTAGCAATGCAACTGCTCATTACTAGCTCAGTGAGTCAGTGTTTTGAGAAATTACAAACAATTTTGTATGCCTCAATCTTTGACTACCCAATTTGAGAGACCATAAAAGGCCTCTGTAGGGGAGTGGCATGTGGTTTTGTTTTTATCTTTTTGTGATTTTTTTTTTTGGTGTTTTTTTTCCTTTTTTTTCTTCCCCCATCAAGGAAATTCTTATTGTTAGTCTTCTAGAAATCTGGATGTAGAAAACAGTGCATATAGAATTCAAGGGAATGCATTTCCTTCAGTGCTGCAAAGTGGATGAGAAGCAGTTCTTAAATGTATTGATGACTTCTCCATGCTCTGAAATGATAGACAAGGACACTTGATTCTTCAGCTTTACAATAACTTCCATGAAATATTTAATGCTTGTCTGATGATTTATTCTTCTTTGCATAATGCAATCTAAAAGAGTGGTTTCGTTAATTATTTACATTGTTCTGCTGATGTTATTTCTCTCCAAGTGCTTTCCAGCAGTAGTTGTTTCTGCTTATTACCAGGAGAGACTTTAAGAGGCAGATCTTGTCAAGAAAGCAGAATTATAACTTATTTGTATCTGTGGGCTTTACAATGTGTGTGCACGGTAGAAAACACTAATAGGGCTGGAGCAAGACAAGAGTGACCTAGGAGAGCCATGCTCAGGAGTGAGAATAAACCCTGGGCCTTGCTGGGGTTGTGAGTGTAGCTCTTAGGGCTCCTGATGGCTGTGTTGGCAGGATAAGAACCTGAAAAGGGCAGTTCAGAGATGTTTTTGAAGCATCATCAGTGTAGAGTGAAGAGCAGTAGAGAACCTGTGTGAGATGCCTGAGAGTGATGATCCAGCATCACTGCAGGGCTCTAAACGGCTTGCCAAGTGGTTGTGGGTATACTTTTACTCCTGTAATCTTGTTTTAATAGGGTGTGAGTCTGACAGCCAGCATGGACTTGGCAGCAGTGGTGAAGGAAGGAGGATGGCTGCCAGGTCTTCCTAAGCATGCATGAAAAGAAGGTCTTCAAGTATTTAGGTCTCATGGCTTCTGCTGCTGGTGATCTCCCTGGCTGCCTAAAAACCCACACAGATAAACCCAGGAAAAGGAGAGCTGCCAATGCTGACATCCCATCGAAAGCTCTCCTTGCTGACTTTGTTGGTTCTGACCAGAATGTGAGGTAGGAGAGCAGAACAGAGAGGACTGGCTTCTCTCTGTGACAGCTGGATGATTGTGCCACTCTTGTAGTGCTGTGGGAGCAGCATCTCCAACTTCATAGGAGGGAGAGGAACAGGCTGACATTTACATTTTTCTCTTGATTAATCTTTCAAAAATAGCACTCCTAAAGGGGAAAAATGATTCTCAGCAAAAGTCAAAGGGCATTCAGGACTCAGTTTCTTAAAGGTTGCATTGCTTAACTTCTCAGATAATACTGCCTGAGAGAGTCAGCTGTTAGGTGACCAATGATAAATTATACTAACAACCTGAAAATTTTATTTAAGGAGATAAATCACAGGAAAAATACCCTCCTAAATATTCCACAATATGTGCTATTGAAGATATAAGCGAGTTTGGGTTTTTAGCTTTTCTGAGGACTGTGATTCAGTAGTACACAGCTTTAGATTATTCATTACGGTGTGTGCTGCTAGGAAATAGTAGAATTCACACCTTCTTTTGGTAGGACAAGAGGAAATAAAGTTCTATGCACAGTGGAGGACTCTTTCTGAGTTGCAGAGATGTGCTGTGCAGGATAGAATCTAGCTCAGGGCACCCCCTGAGAAGAAAAACACAGATTATTTTCTCAGATACAGTGGTAAAAATTAGAAATAATCTCAGTCAATTGGTTTGCAATGCCGTGAGAAAAGAACAAGGGTCAGCCAGTGAAGCTGGTTAAGCAGTTTAACTACTCTCTTTTGCTTCCAGACAGGTCTCTTAACTGCTGATGCTCAGAGCTGTAGTAATACATCTTGAGACAAGATATACTCCACTTTGTGTGGTACAACTACTCCAAGAATAAAAATATGCAGTGCTTTATTGGAGACAAGGAATATCTGGATATCTGCCCCTGTTAGTTCTGTGGGACCCAAATCCCTGTATGTGCTTGTTGACTTAGTCCAACAGTCACAATAATCCTGCTGGCTCTCAACACAGCAGACCATGCATTCACCCATGACTGAGAGGGCTGCTCTTGGTTAGCTTTGTTTTATAATAAAGCAGAAACAAAATGTGGCTATAATTTTTAAGAACTTTGCTAAGCATGGGTGACTTTTTAGGCTTTGAACTGAGCTGCAGACACAGTTGGGAAACTTTCAGACACGTAGCCCTTTTGGTCATCACTGGGAGTGTTCTGGAGCAGAAGCCTTCCCAGGGAGCAGCTTGGAGACTCCATCAATGGGCTTATTGCCCAGATGGAGCTTCAGATACATTCATAGGGATTTCTGGCTAAGCCAGTTGCCCCTGGCTTAGTCGTATCAGAGACATACCACATATCTCAGAATCTCGCATTAGACTTTTCTAAATAAACAAAAGTATAGGACGGTGAGGGATAGAAAAAACACTGCAATTATTTTCTTTTCAAAGGCTTTGGCATGAGCTGAGGTATTTCTTTATTCTCTCGAAGAGAATACAGACATGTTGCTTGAGGTCTCTTGAGAGTTCTCCATACAAGGTTCTTGTGATATTCCTTTATGCATTTAGAAATAGTTAGGCTTTCAAATTTTGTAAATCCACAGCACCCTTTCAGACCTCAGACCTCCATGCAATGAAAAAAGCTGACAGTACACTGACTTTTATCTCATAGTCCTTATATATAAAGCAACCTATATCCTTAAATAGCTTGCAAGACAGAGGAAAACTAATTCTTGTACATCAGTGAGCATTGCTCTGATCATTGCCTATGCATGTCAAACACAGCTGTGTAACAGAGAACCAATGCTGACAAACAGCTTGCCTACACCTGCTTGTTGCTTGTATACAGGTACTCTCTTCCCATCAAAAGCTCAGTTGGCAGTGGTAGGTGACTTGCTGTTCAGAGAGCCGTCACAGGTATAATCTGCAGGAGAGCATTTTTGAATTTACTTGTACATCTTACAGAGCTGGTCGTGGAGGACAGTTCATTAGCAGAACTGTTTCTTAATGAGTAGAAACCCACCCTATTGCAGTGTTGACTACTGCAAATCATAGAACTCACTATAGTATTGCTGCAGGACACAAAAATCTTGAAGCCTTGCATAAGGAGAAGCTAAGAAAGAACATGAGGGTGTATGAAGTCCCAGGAGGAAAAAATTAAATATATTGAACTATGATTTCAAGTTATCTGGATCTTCTAAGACTATTTCCATTACTTCTTAATTTCCTTTGTTCTTTATTGGATATTGTTTCCTTATCTGGTGTTCTCTCAATTATTAAAACCCAATTACTGTTTGTTTGCTCTTTAAAATTAATTATTTAAAATTCAGAATGAAGCATAAGAGATATCAAATAGCCATGTCCATCAAAAGTTTTTTTGGGGGTTTTTTATACCTTAATAAAATTCCCATTAGTTTCTCATATAACTGCTAGCCATCTCATTTCCTTCAGAGGAATTCATTTCAAGATTTGTACATTTCTGTATGAGATGGAGAAAATCTATTTCTACAGTTCTATGTGCTGTGAGCACCATTAGACTTCTCCTTTGGTTTAGGGAACTTTGGCAATATTTTATTCTGAGTGGCTGCTCAGGTCACTGTGACATTCAGAAATGGGCCTGATTTGCATTAGAATATTTAATTTGCAGTGCTGTATCATTACACTTGTCTGTGCCCAAGAGAAAGGAATTAAAACTTCAGCAGAGCTCTTTTCTTGCATGTCTTCATGAATTATTTTGCTGTAAGAGTAAATGTGGGCGCACTGTTATCCACTGGCTCAGGATATGTGGGGGCTTTTCTGGTGGGTAGTGTGTTGGTGCTGCTTGGATTTCTTGCCTCAGGACTCCATGAGAAATAAAATTATAAATTTCTTCTGAAAGCATTCAAAATTTAGACTTTCATATCCTTCTTATCATCGCTTTCCTGGTTAATGGTGGACCAGTTTCAAAGGGTGTTTTGGTTTCCAGTGTTTCTGTAATGCTTGCCTCTTGGGCTGCCATTACACCATGAAGTGAATAGGGGTGTTCCCTGTGTCCCAGAGGGATGCCAAGTTCTGCTTCTAAAAAATAAGTTTCTTTCAAAGCAAAACAAGATTGTAGATCTTCCTCAGGAAAGCAGTCTCACATCTGACAGGAAGGTGAGGTCAGGTCCCAGCCATGGTAGCAGAGATGCTGCTCCAGGGCTCTGACACACGCAGCACTAAGCTCTAGCACATACGAGCACATCCTGCTTTTGGCTGAGGAGCACCACCTGTGGAGCAAATTCCTAGATCTGGAGGCAGAGCTGGAATATGTTCTGCAACACATTTCAGGTTTCTCAGTGCTGCTGCTGGTACTGAATTTGTTTGCCCCAAGTGGGAGGTACCCAGACTGCATATGCCATAGGAGGGAAAGAAGTAGTGGGAAAGGCCAGTGTTTGAGTGGGCACTAAAAATGGGAGGCCTGGAGAATGAGGCTTGTTGAACCTGCTTCTTTGCATCAGGGATATGAGGGAATAGGTGAACTTTGCTTTGGGAAAAGCTGTTTCCTCATCCTCTGCACAGGAGCTGCTACTGTCCTGTATGCCTTGCAGTGTCTTCCAAAAGTTTCAGGAGGAGAAGTTGGAATCCCTCTGGAGACACAGGAAACCCCCTAAACCCCCTATGCATTGCCTGGTGTAGTGCCAGCCCACTAAGCAAGCCTTACAGAAGCACTGGAAACCAAAAGGCCCTTTAAAATTGGTCCACCATTAAGCAGGAAAGCGGTGATGATAATATGGATATACGAATCCAAATTTAATGTATTCAGAAGAACCTATCATTACCAAAGCAACTGATTTGAGGATCATGCCATGGATACTTAAGAACCTCAAAAACCCTAAAGCTTGCTTTTCTGGATCCAAGTTTAGGATCTTGTCTGTAAGAATATGCTTTCTTAATATTTTTCTTGATTATGGCTGCAAAAGCTTTAGATTTATTTGGCTGATTTCTCAAGGTTGCCTAATTCCTCTGTTCAAAAAGGCTCATTTACCTTGATGCCACCGTGCTGATTTAATATTATCAGAGCAGAATGTGTTGACAGTCAGCTGTTGCTTTCATTACTAACTCCAGTTCATTTCCCATTGCTAAAATATCCCTTCTGTGTTACATTAGTTTTTCTTACAAGTTAAAGCTTATAATCTTGTAATGATTGACGTAGGCTGGAGTGGAAGGTGATGGTCTGCAAGAACTCACAAGCATGTGGGCAGCTTTTGGGTAAATGTTTAAATCTGTGGGTTGTTCGATGATTGACCTTAAGCATTTATTGTTTTGCTTTTTTTTAAAAATTACTCAATTTAAACTTCTTAACCTAGACATGAAGGCAAAGCTAAGAGAAATCGTATTTGCTTGAGGGGACCACTGACAGTATGGATTGCTTTAAAATTGCTTTTCATTCAAGTATTATTAAAGGCAAAGCCTAGCATAAAGAATTTGAAATTAAGGCCATTTAGCAGCAGGAACATAGCAGAGAGTCAGGGGGGAAAAGGCATCTATAATATAAATGATGATGGGCAGAGTACTTTGCATGTAGACAGTGCCACTAATTAACAACTGTGAGGTGGCCCAGGATGGGGACTGAGCTCAGAGGAAGACAAAAGTCCAGATGGCTGTCTGTGATCCAGAAGTGCAGGGCATAAGGCTGTGTTACAAGGTTACTGCAAGGTGAGAACAGGGACTACAGGGTCTTTTTTTTTTTAGAGCAAATGCTCTGAGAGGAATTGCATGAGGTGGTAATGATCTGCTGTACAGATAGACTTAGCTTTAGAGCTAAGCATACCTTCTGTTTTGCTCTGAAGGTTTTGTGATGTGAATGTCCCCTGGGAGACATTTAACTGCTTGGAAAAGAAAAGTGAAAGCTGTTATATGGAAGCAAATGGGAAAGCAAATATTTTGTTTACCTTGTGTGCTAGGTATTTAGCTGAACAGTTTACAGTCTAGGGGGTGATATTGCTGATCCCTCTGTGGGTGTGCAGAGAAGCTTGTTGCCACTGCAGGGTGTCAGCTCAGGAGGCTGGAGAGATTTAGGGAGTAGAGGGTGATACAGAGGCCACGGTGCCCCCCTTCTGTGGCTGTGGGAGCTGTGTCTCCTGGAGCAGCATGCTGCATCTGTTCTTTACTTCACCTTTGCAAAGCCTTTTCATATTATTTTAGCACAGATCGTCTATGCACCGTTTGTCTCTCTGAGCCTAATGTATCTCAGTACTTTGCTTTCAAGCACTGCATTTCTTAGGTAAGGAATCCCATCTGTTTTGGCAGCATTATCACTGTGAGAAGTATCTGACATTGTAAGGAATACCTGCAGAATGAAGCCATAGGGTTGGATAACTAGGATAACACACACCATATCCACAGTGAAATGTTGAGATCTCGTAAGTATAATTATTTATGACATATATCAATTTTTGATGTAGGGTTGAAAACTTCTGAGAAGAGGTGAAGTATTACTGACTAGTGTGTGTTGGAATCAAGTTTCATTATCAAAAATACTTCACACAGTATCTGATTTGGATGCAAAATATGAATGTGTAGCAGAAATAAAACCCACAGAATATATCCTGTTGTTAGTGCCACTTGACATGGTTCACAGGTAGATGTTTCAGCCCTTAGATTGATTGTAGGAGGGTATCTGTTCATGGTTTTGTCCTCTAAAATTTAATTGGAGTCCCCAGATGTGAAGTATGTCTTCTCAGGCCATATTGAATTTCAGATTAAAACCTGGATCTCAGCATACTTTCTGTGTTTCTGTAGTAAGATGTGTTTTCCCATCTAGAGCCTGGAGGGTTTTTTTTTTCCCCCCTCAAGTTTAAGATCTATATTTGCTATTCAGCTTCAGTCTGTTGAGAGATGAAACTTGCACTGCAAATTCATGCCTGGGCTGCCAGTTGAGACAAACTTTTAGCAATATCTCTATATGTATTACATAAGAATAATTCATAGTATATAGTATGAAACAACTGCTCTTGTCTACAATTAGAAGAATGCTTGTGAACAGTTTCTGTTCTTGTCATATACATATTTGTTATTTTAAACTAGTTCACCATATTTTAAATGTTGAGCCAAATGTTTACTATATTTGCTGTACAGAACCTCAATTAGTGTTCTCAGTAAGCAAAACCAAAGATGCTGGAAATAACAGCTGCAGGGATTTGATTAAAAATTCATTGAGTATAAAGGCATAGTATCTTTGTAGTTTTAGTCCAGATAAACTACAATTCTCAGTTGAGTTATTGACTGAAACTTCTACCACTCACTGAAGCCAATTTTGTGTATTTGTGGAAAGCACGAAATGGGATGACAGCACTGAACGTGTCACTTTCTCTGTCTCATTTTTGCATGGATATGAGGCAAAAACAGGTTGTGGGATACATTCTGGTAGTCAGTAGAAAGAGCACTAAGGTTACAAAAGCTTTAGCATGGTGTTCTAATGATGACGGAAAATGTCTTTCTATGCAATTTTGAAAAAAAAAATTACATGAATCATGCTGTTTCTTTTTCAATATACTTTCTTTCTGTAGTAATTCACTGCATTTTATTGTATGTGAGACAACTGCTAGCTTTTCTATTTTGTATGTGAAGACAGGACTGTTGTAGTCTGAACAGAGCTGACAATGACACTAAATAGACTAAAAAATTCTGTAATACTTATAAAGCTCTGAGTTTAGAATTTAGGGTACAATTCAGAAAAAAAGCCTCAATACTAAAGAAGATTAAGGGCAAATCTCAAATTGCTTGTGAAATGTGAACTCCAAAGAACTTTCTCTCAGGACTATTCTGACAGATTTTAGTTGTCAAACTTCTAGTTTATTTTAATAAGGCAGGTTTTTGTTGGTTAAAAAGTGTTTTGTAATAAAAAATAAATGCAGTAATAGATGACGTGGGGTTCTGCAAATTCAGGAATTCTATATGCAGCTTAATGGATTCCTCTGTTAGTATAATTTGCTCTTTCTTTTTCTATTTTATGGGCTTGGTCTTTTTGTAATCTTTGGGTGTGTATGCGTTCTTCCTTACACTGATGTAAATAGGACTAATACACTAATATCAATGGAAAACTGATATAAAGCCTCTCACATCTGTATTGGACCTTTTGCATTTAATTCCAGCTTCCCCTGAATCTTTATAATAAGTACTTTAAGCTTTGTTTCACATGAATTGTGTGCAGATGTATATTATATATTAAATGCTTTCAGATAGTACTGGAATATTCTGTAATCATTTTTCATCAGTTATGTAGTAACAAAATACAAAGCAGTAGGGTATTGGACCAGGAAAGACAAATTATCTAGGGTTTTTCTACCCTTGCACAGATGCTACTGTGACTGTGCATCAGGGTGTACCCAAGTTAACTTTAAATTAGCTGGCTTGGCCAAGAGCACAGGAATGTGAGGTACTCACCTAGAATTTCCGAAGCTTCCAGGAAAGATGTTTCAGCCTTGTGCTGAGCTTGCTGCTCTAGTTAGCTCAGTCTAACCTGACCTAAGTTCAAGGCATTGGCTGTGCTGCAGAGGTGGTTTTAGCCATCGCATGGATATAAGCGTATAATTTACAGGGTATTTAGTGATCTCTGTGTCTGATCTGCTGCTTCTGAGGGCTGACGTAACCCGTACTGAGGAGCCCCTGAGGGGCAAAGAGCTGTCAGGGAAACATAGGTATTTGTATGTAAAGAGGAGGGTAGTTCTACCTTAGACATTTTTATCCCGTCTGACTTGCAGGTGCAAGGGATGATATAGAAAGAGGAGGAGGAAGCTGCTGCCATATGAAGGTGGTGAACTCAATGGCCCACCTTCTCCACGTGCTTTCTGGCTGTGCTGAATTCACTTCAGGTAGTTCAGTGGCCAGGAATGATCTCTAACCATGCTCTCCTCTTCTGTGGAGGTGGTCAGAGGGAGGTCCTGAAACAGCCATTGGGGGAAGTGACAGTGCAGGCTTGGGATATGGCAACAGATAAACCTTTATTTCTGGTGATGAGATTAGACTTTGGTAACTTTTCCTAATAGTGACATGGGAGCAGAAGGGGAGACAAACATCAATTCTGCCTTTGCTCCTGATAGAAGATATTGGGACTTACTGCTTTATCTCTCCTGAATCACTCAACTGCTTCCAACTGAAATTGAGTTGGAAATTTTAAATGTGTAGCACTCCTGAAATGAAGGCACATGCTAGTGACTGTGCTTCATGTGCAAAATACTGATTTCTACAAATACATTTATTTCTTGGTAGAAGTGGTAGAAGAGCCTTCTAAGTGAAATGTGCTGATCTGAATAACGAAACAGAATGACCTTTGGCTGGATGTGCATTCCCAAAGGATACAAGACATGAAGCTTATACTACTAAATATCTGAGAAGTTATATTGTTGCTGGGTTCATTATTAGCAGATCTTTATCTTCTAAAATCAATTGTTCCCTTTGTGAGATTTAAATTTTCCATGCAATCACTTCCCTATGGTAACAAACGATGCCTGATTTAGCAGTGGCATTTGTAGTGAGACTCACCATCAGGTGATTCAGTGTGTCCATTATTAGTCTTTATTTTCTTCCCAGGGAGTACTTTTCAATTTGGTTTCCCTCATTCAGTGCTTGGCTTGATTTCTTATTGAAAACGAAAATGTTTTGCCCTTAGATTCATCAGAGGCTTTTAAAACCTGAATAGTGAGAAAAAACCTCATTAAGGTCAAAGGCAAGAATAAAGTGTTTGATAATATGGAAGCAGTGGAATCTTTTGTTCTTCAACTCATGCCAACAGCTTTTCACTTCACTGTCAACAATATTGTTGTCCCTTTACTGTTCATCTCTTAAATCAGTCATCTGTGGCACAAGAGAGGGAGATTTAGACATAGGTGTATATATGAAACCATGAAGGTATCAGATGCAACCACAGAAGTGCTTGGTAAGATATTTTCAACAGGGGTGGCAGAGTTGGTGGTGTAGCTGGTACTGGGCATTAATTCAAAATGTTTCTCTTAATGAAAGGCGGTCCAATATGAAGGTCAATAAGCATCATTGATACTGAGAGTGGGCAGCTTACAAAAGGGATTGTAATTGCCTGGATGCAGGGCACCTACTGAATGTGCCAAAAAAAAGAGCCCAAAGTGCATTTCATAGTGCACAAATACTGACTCATATCTGTATTAGCAATTTAGTTTGGACAAAGGACATGCTTTTAACTTGAACCTCCTGGGTTTTTGCACTTACTGCTTTGGGTTCTCACTGTGAACAGTCCTGGGCTGTGGAGGCTGGTGATAAAACTAAACTGCCAGGCCCAAAATCCTGTGTGCAAGAGCACTCCTACATGTGCTTCAGCTGCTAATGGGCTTTCAGCCAGTGGGGACAGACTACAGTGTTTGATATAGTGCTTTCCCTCTCTCCCTGAAGTGTGCCTAGTGTGGAAGTGTGCTTCTCAGCACCAAGACTTTTGTTTTACAGATGCACTCCTGCTGCACTATGCTAGCTGATGATGCAGATATATCTGTAGGACATTAGCAATAGGTCTCATCTTGTCTGATCAGTTTCTTGAAAGTAGCTCTGCTAGTCAGGAACGGAGACATAGAGGACATGAATCACCCTCTGCAGTAAGTGGGTGCTCCAGATAAGCTGAATCGGCCTTAGGGGTCTTGTCTATTTTTTTTCCCATAGCCTGTAAAGGAAGGCTGACTTTTAGGCATCTGCTTGCATCCAACTACTAGAGTTAAATGAAAAGAATACCATGTAAAGTGGGGAAGAATATACTCTGTAAGAGAGACAAAATTATGTGAGAATAATGCAAAACCAACCATAAAAGTATGTCTCAGAAGCTCTTATTCTCAGGAAAATTATTTTAGAAGAATGTGGTATATTAAATAACAAGTATTTTTACCAGTAATATTAAACCAAGATGTTAAAAGAAGACACTGTATTTGGCTGTGGAAAATAATGATAAAAAAGAAACCCCAAAGTTTTTGCATAAGTGATGCATGATTCAGCAGCTCATTAGGAAGTTATGATTATGGGATGGTCTTGTTTCAAATCCTGAACAATTTGCATGTTTCATATTTTGCAGGAGGGAAAAGCTGGTAATTAGATATAGCTCATTTGAAGCCATACACGATATAATGAAGCTCATCACTAGAAAATGGATATGCCACTTGACTTAAGCCTTTCAGTGTCAGTTGGCCAACAGAGATAATTGAGTGTGGTATTGTGTACCTGCACCATGAGTGCCTGTGTGTTGTCTTGCAGTAAAATAGAGAGGGAATAATTTCACAAAGGGCATCTCCAAGATTCTTACCTGCTGTTTTTTTTAGCAGATTTTTTGTTTCAGTGATCAATTTAGCCTATTTGAATGGATGTTCTAAAATGCATTTATTTTTATCTGTTTTGAACATTTTTGGTAAGTAGGACTATTGATGGACTCTGGGTCACATACAGTTCTGATATTAGACTTTGTCTTTTCTTCGTTAGCCTGCAAATAACATTTGATAATGCATTACTCTTAACATTTTCAATGGCTCTTCTTATTTTACATGAGACGGCATTAATACTAGAAATGCTGAAAAGAATAGGTTCTTTAGTAAGGCATTTGCAGAGCTTTTAAAAATGCTTCCTAAGATTTTTTTCAAGGTTTTTTTGTGTTACATCAGCAAAGACCAGCTCTTTTTTGATTCTCAGTCATTTGCATGAGGAATTCAACGTTAGTTATAGTTTTAGGTTATCTCTGATTTTCTAATGACAACTTCAAGACTCATTCTACTTTCCAACATTGTGAGGACTTAAGGAACACAGTTGCCTGTCTCAAACACTGTCAAGGCCACAGAATGAATTTGCCATATGGTAAGCCAACACAGCAGGAACTTGCAATGAGCACAGAGGGAGGAATTTGTGAAAGAAAAGTGCTAATTCCAGGCCTCGCGAGGCAAGATGGTGGTTAACATATCCTGGTTAATGCATCTGAACAGAAATTCCCACTGTGGCAAAGGAAGCAACTGGTCATACACATTATCTTCCCAAATTATGGGAGTGTCATCTGCCATGACCCTATGGGTCTGCAGAACTTGGACTGTATAAAGGTGGTACCCCAGAAGAATGACTCTGAGACCCCCACCACTGAGAAGCCCAGGGTGAAGAAGGATGTTACTGGATCCATGGGTGGTGACTATCTTCTATTTGACCTTTCACTCTCTTCCCCTTTCCCCCACTATTTCTTTCTATTTCTCACTACCTCACATTTATTGTTGAATAAAATCTGAATTGTTAACTTTGACATATGGTCTTCTTTACACCCTAATTTGTGCAGAGGCATCTCACTAGTCAGATCTTAACAAACATGAGTTAAGCAAACACGAAGAAAGACTTTGCTATCTTTCTTTGTGTTGTCTAGAAATCTACTGAGAAAAACTTATCTTTTTGATTCCTTCGTTGCCACCTGAAGCAGCAACAATGTTCTCTACTGCACTTTCAGCTGCTTATGACTATTACTGCTTGAGACACAAGCAGCTCTGCTGGGACAGTAGATTTACAGCAGGTATGTCTTTTTACTCACTAAACAGGAAATCTGTGTACGAGTAAAATTCAGTAGGTATGGTCTTTGGTCTGTTTTGCTTGGAGCACTAAATCTTGCTTCCTCTAATTCTGTTCAGTGATGTGTTTGGTAACCAGCATGTACCATGATCAACTAATTTTTGTTTTAGACTCACTTGCCTTTTTCCATCCCTCTTCAGACTAGCTAAGCCACCAAGCCTGTTAAGTTGCTGGACTCTTAAAGTTGCTATGAACTCCAAACTGATCTGGCCATTTTGGGCCACTGTAAATCTTATGTGACTACTCCAAGTTTACTGGGTGCTGTTTTTTTGTTGGTATTTAGTTATGCAGTTAGCTCTGGTAATCCCACTGAGTTGATCTAGAAAAGCAAACCTTTTCTGGCAAATATGAAGATTAATCCAGATGTTCAGGTTTTATTCTTTCAAAACTGTTCATAATGTTGGTTTAAATTTGCCCAGAAAAGTAAATTCATCTTGCATCTATAGTAGAAAAAAAGTGACACAGTAGAAGCAGAACTGGAGAGCAGACTGATGGTGAGGACTTAAAATCTGCACTATATGTTTCAGCATGTTTTTCTTTGGTCTATTCCTACACTGATACATGGACTGAATGTCCCTTAGGCACTGTAAGGCATCAGGTGAGGTCCTGGAGAATGTCTTTGAGAAGCTTGGTGTACCATTTTTTTTTTTTCCAAGGCTTTCCTGCTCATGTGCTCTGAAATCTCTGCCAAATTTGAAGCACGGCACAGTAAGCAGGGGTACTTGGAAGATCTGCTTCAAAAACACTTTTGAACCAAACTAGGTGCACCTTGTGACCTGGAAGGCTGCTAGAAGAGCCAGTCATTGTAGATGAAGACATTCAGGATGTCAATGCCAAGACAAAATATTTACTGTTCTGGATTGCACCTAAACTTGTCTGCAAGATGACCAAATTAAGGAGAGTGTCAGCGCATGTTCTGGAGTGATTTTTTTTCTTGTTCTCCCATTGAGTTTTCTGCTTTGTTTAGATGAGTATTTGTTGAAGATTGGCATGGTAATGTGCTTTCCTATTATGCAAATGTCCTAACCATAAAGAAACACCCATTCTTACTGCCCACTCTCTGTGACTCTCGAGTATGAAGTATTAAAGTTTAAATATAATCATTTTTGTGAATTCTGTTGTATTTCAAGCCTGTCTGACACAAACAGAATGAAATTTTCCTGAGGGTTTACTGTTGGGATGTGCTCAGCATTGTGTGATGTACTTAATGAAAAATAGGGAATAGAGCAACTCTCTGCTTTAGGTAAGGTTCCTGCCTGTGCAGTGTGCTGTGGGTCCAAGTTCCTCTTCTAAGAGCAAGAGGTATTGCACACTCATCTGAGACATTTCTGCCCTTCTGGAAGGCTGACCATTTTGTTCTTGGAAGAGAGTCAGAGTTTTGCTGCAGAAGATAATGAATGAAATGAATATGTGAAAATTCTACTTGGAAATTAAGTAAACAAAAATGATACATATTTATTTAATTGTAAAAAAACTGTCAGGTTAATGAAATGTATTACTACCCCAAATTTCCCTATTGACCTTACAGGTAAGAGGAATCCCTGTAATAGCAGTGTTACTTGAAATAAACTTTGGGACTGGACTAGTAAGAGAGAAAAGGATTACCTAGTCCAAGCCATGTACTTCCAATACCTTGATCCATTTAAATGTATTCCCTTAATATTATTTAAAGACCGCATTTTTGAAAATAGCCTCAAACAATAACTGTTCTCCTGTTAATGGCAAAAAGTAAAGATATTAAAATGCTTAATTTTCTATTGGAAAAAATAAAGTGATCCCACAGAGGAAATAAAATTGTGAGAAGACAGGAATAGTTTGTGTAGGTTATGTGAAAGTATACATGGGGGTGTCCTCATAAAATTGTTTTCTCTCTAGAGGTTCTTTTCTAACAATAAGGAACCTTGTTCACTGACTATTTGGGAGCATAACAAATAATACTTTGCTATCACAGGAGGGAA
Organism: Monarcha castaneiventris obscurior; assembly: GCA_026261815.1. Classification (NCBI taxonomy): domain Eukaryota; kingdom Metazoa; phylum Chordata; class Aves; order Passeriformes; family Monarchidae; genus Monarcha; species Monarcha castaneiventris. Next base: position 3,305,522 of record JAMPIT010000161.1, read on the forward strand.
TGCTTCTCTGGTTAGCTTCTCAGGATAAGGTGATTTGAACTGGCTTTATTAATGCATGGCGACATTACAATAATTTTACATTATAGTTGAGTGCTGCTGGAAGACAAAACGGAGGATGGTATCTGGAAAAACACAATAAAAGGCAGAAAAAAAGAATGTGAAGAATAAGTCTCACTTGAGGGAGTTCACATTTGTATCTCGTTTTATGGGGCTGTGAAGTTATATTCTTTACTGAATATCATTTTGATTGTGACTGCGCTAACTATTGCTGTTACCACAAAAGTTTATTTTAATGCTTTATGGAAACTGGCACTGAACTTTTCAAAATTTAAAGTGCTTTTTTGTTCTAGGCTATCAAAATGTCTCTCATAAAAACAGAACAGGAAGGGCCAGAAGAAAGGAAACAAATGAGGCTCTAGTAATGCTGAAAGTGCTTGATATTAGAAGAGAAAACTTGGATTTCAGGAAGCAGCTCCTGCAAAGAACAGATTGTCTCATTTAAAGAACAGCAGATGTGTCATGGGGAACTTCTTGAACTGTTATGATTTTGCCAATTTCTTACCATTATTTTTGTTGTCTTTCCTTATCTTATTGCCAGACTTATTTGCATAAGAGCAAAGCATATTGTTTAGGTTTCAGTTACGTTTATATTTCCCCCAAGAAGCATTATACTTTGAATAACAGTAGTTGTTCCCCATAGCAGAGCATTAAGCCACCTGATAGCAGCAAGATTGATAAGAAAAATACTGCAACTCAGGTTATAAGCAACCTGTGATGAATTACTGCTCATTTTGTAACCTCAGGATCCCACTTTTGGTCAGTCTTGCTGGCAGCAGTGGTCAGTCAAGCTGCCAATAAACGCCCCCCTTATCTCCTTCTGTTAAATGCAGTGAGATTAAGGTGAAAAATCAATTTCTTCTGTCTGAATTAGATCTTTTATATGTGTGGATATCATGGACTGCTGGGTTAAAATGCCAGGTGCTTTTTGGAAGAGGGAAAATATTGGGCTTTGTGCAGTATGTCAGAAAATACTGTTCCATAAATAAAAATATAATTTTCTTCTAGGCAGATGCAGGTGCCTGGGTTTTATTCTGACTTCTAGAGAAAGAAATGAACAGAAAGAAGGAGACAAGATTTTAAACTACCTCTGAGTTATGGAGAAGGGGTTGATGTCAATGTGATGGGGTAGTGCCTGAAAGGAGTTTTATATGCCTCCTATCCAAGGCCTGGATTCAATGCTCCTTGGTGTCCACAGCTTCTAGTGAATTCTGCAGGCTTGGATCATGTTTTCTTTGAATAGGTGTAGCTATGTCTGTGTGGATGGACAGCAGTGAGCCTTGCAATAGCCCTGCTTGGGCTGCCTTGGTGCTGTCCTCACATGGGCACACTCTGAACAAGCCGGGTACCTCTGGAGGAAGCTTGGCTGCAGGCTGTGCCCTGGGACAGCCCCTGTGGGCACCAGCAGCCATGTGGGCACCACCAGGTCCCAGTGGCTCCTGGAGCCTGAACAGGGTACATGGTACCAGAAGGTTATCATGCAGCTCTGCTCCTGTAGGTGGATGTGGCCTCGGGGCACTGCAGGGTTGCCCCAGGTGAAGCTACCTGGTTGTGGGAGGTGACCTGCCTGGGCCTGGGGGTGCCCTGCTACTCCCTGGCTGTCCCATGTTTTGCTGGGAGAGTGAAGGCAAGTCCTGTCTGCAGCACTGTGGCCCTGGGGAGCTAGCAGGCTCTGTGCTGCCAGGGCAGCACTTCAGAGTGAGAAGAGCAGGTCTCGGTGGTGTCTGGAGACTGGTGGTTGGTAGGTGGTCCTTGGTGCTCTTAGCATCCTTCACCAATTTGGTGAAGAAATATGTCTGGTAAATAATTTATTGTTTACTCTCCTTCTGGTGTGCATGCTTCCTTTTCAGGGGCCAGGCATCTCCAGATTTATGCCTTTTTTCTTTTTTGATTTCCTGTTTCCTTTCTTGGTGCCTCTTTGTTGCCTGGCATTAAAGTATTCATTCCCATTCTTTGTTTCTGTGAGTTCTCTTCCCCTCCTAAGAAAGCACCAGAGCTCCCTTTTTGTCTTTCTCTCTTCCTATCTCTTTTTAAAACTTTTTTAAAATTTTGTGACGTTCACTAGCATTAAACATTTTCTTAAAAACCTCAGACCTTGCTGTGCAGGGAAACCATGTATCTCCTTTGCAGTGCCTGCCCCTCAGGAGTTAAGCGATCCAGAGAACTAAATCCCTTTTGATGTCTGCTCATTGTCAGTTCTTATTTGGTGCACAGTTTATTCAGAGGAATTTAGATGGGAAAAGCCAGTGAACAAAAGGATCACAAGAGTGTTTGAAGGAAAAGTTGGATTAATATAGAAGGGAATGTTTGCCGAAAGTTGCCCTTGAGGTGCCAGTGGGTTTACCATTGTGTGCACTGTGATTTCGCTGTGCTGACTGTGTTCATGATAGCATGCAGACAGCTGGGGAGAGGCACTAAGCCAGCACAAAGCAGCTGTGAAAGCCATAAGCAGGGGTTCATACTGAACACTGGCAAATGGCCTCAACTAAGATGAGGAGAAGTGTTTCCATGATGCTAGCTGTGGGCAAGCCCAGTAGTCACTAGCCAGTACCTATGAAAAATAAAAACCCTTTGTGCTATTTCACTCCTCTAATATCCTGTGACTGCCTCTGTCCCAGGGCACGTATTTATTCATACACACCAGTGCAGCTGGCAGCACATCTTCATGTTTACTGTTTTTTGGAGAACTTGCTGGGAGTGTTGGGAGATCCTGGCTCATGCCAGGATCATGCTCATGTTCATCTGTTAAAATTTGTAACCAATGTTTTGTTTTTTCTTTTTTTTTCAAGGAAGTACTACAACATTATGTGTAAGGATTATTTTGAGAGTAGGTTGTCTTCACTACCTGTTAGTGATGCTGCTCTAATCCTGTAAATGTTTCTGTTGTTAATAGGATATAATCATCAGTAGAGATGGAGACCTTTTGGTGTTATCTTCTGGGTGTGGGACAGTCAGAGATGACAGACTGATGCTAGAACTTTGTTTTGTAAATTGCTAGCCTTGAAAGCTAGCAATTCACTTCTGAACCTGGGTGTTTTGTGTAAGCTGCTTCAAAAAAGAAAAAATTAGGTTAATAATTTTTTTTTTGTTTTCAGCATTTTCTTTTATTCAGTATTTTTGAGAAATCAATCTCTTGAAAAGCTGTAGTCAGCAAAGTACACATATTGGATAAACCTCCAGAAAGTGTTCTCACAGAATTTAACTGTCTCCATCTTGAGAGTGGATGGACCTGGTTAAGGACGGAGTATATGTTTGCCAGGTTCTTTCTGAAGTGGTCTTGACTCCATTGTCCTGTATTTCTGGATTTATTTCAGTGTGGGAGTAGAGTACTATGGATGCGTAAGGCAGAATTTTCTCTCTGGCCTCCAGTCAATAAAGCTTTCTTACCACTTTTTATTAAGTATTGAACCTTCTAGCATTTAAGTGTTTCTCAAAATTGTTATTTCACCATTAATCTATTCTGTAATACAAGCTTGTTTTAAATCCTATGCTGGCAGTTGTGGACTAGGGCTCACCTCACTTTTACAAACTCTTACACCATGGTATAATGTACTTTCAAATGTGGCAAAGACAAAAATTCCCTGTGAATGCAAACAGGTTAAGTGGACTAAAATTTATACCTGAAAGTGACGTTAGGAGGACCCTGAACAATAGGTATAATGATCTAGAGGAAGCAAAAATCAAAGAATCAGAGAATGGTTTGGGTTGGAAGAGAATTTTAAAGGTCACCAAGTTCCAACCCCCCAGCCATGGGCAAGGACAGCTTACACTAGAACAGGTTGCTCAGAGCCATATCCATTCTGGAATTGAACTGTTCAAGGGATGGGATATCCACAGTCCTAATCATATAAGAAGAAGAAGTGTATAGTCTAAAAATCTACATAGTTTTCCTATGGGCGCCAAATACTGTATAACTACCCATCCCTTAAAAATAAATGGATTTCCATGTTTACATATTTGCTCTAAAGACAAAGCTGCTTTTGGAATTTTTTTTGAAAGATCTGTGTGCATAGTTAAAAGAGGCTTTTTGCTTTCATCAGTGCTGTGTTTTACCTTTACTTTGATACAGTTTAACTGTCACTTTTTCCCTTTCCCATAAATATGAATATTTACATGAATATATATTTCACCCACTTTCAAGCAGAATTTTCACATTCTTAATGATGACAAGATGGCAAGCTGTGATATGTGTGTTCTTCCAGAGGCATAAAGATTTATAATGAGTCATTATTATAATTTGTGTGTGTGTCTTTGATGCTATTGTAGCTTTCCAGGCAGATGTCCCACCCGCTGCGTGTTCCTAGTTTCAGTCTAATGAACTGCTAAAGTTACTGGATACTTAATAGTAGCTTTGGCATCCCATAATGTAATAGTAATAAGTTTTCTTCAAGATGAAGAGGCTTTAAGTACAGCACACAATCAGTAGCCCACAGTGGAAGAAACAAATCAGAAAACCACTGTTCCATAAGGACGGAATTGAAAGAGCTGCATAAGTAAAATGACAGACTATCCATTCCATTTTGGAAAGCGTGAATAGGATTTTTGATCTAGCTTAATTTCCTTCAAGCTCTTCAGCTGTGGCTAAACCATTTGAAATAAAAATAGATGTGTTATAGAGCACTGTGCACATCACTGTTGATTTTGAAAAAGCATGGGCCCTCCTGTACCTCTTTGCTAATGTCAAACAACAAGTGGAATCCTCATCTCCATTTCAGCAGTGCAGAAGTGGGCTGATTCTCCTGGCTGCAGTGACTTTGCTTCACTTTTATGGCAGAAAATGGAAGGAAACATCTGTACCAATGATTTTTAACAGCTTGCAAATATCAGAGTGTGTATTTTCTGACACATCACTGAGCTTTAGATTTTTAAAGTGTTTGGTGTAAATTAAATAATCCTCCAGTAGATAAAATGTTAATTGAAAGGATACATTTTACTGACCAATATCATGCATTGCTATTGTCAAATAAGCTTCCCAGGCATCCTATACCCTTTGCATTGCCTATAAGCTATTTCACCTTTGAACAGAATGCATCCTTGAATGATTGTATGCACTACAGTTAAACCCACTAAATCTTAGAGAACTTGCCCATTTCAAGGGATTTAAAAACAACCAAAAAAACCGCAAAACCCTGCCTACTCCCAGTTCTTTGGAAGAGAACCTTTAGACTGAGAATACACTCACACCTCAGTGAGCTGAGGCAATTTTGGACCAAAGACAAGGTTTCAATGCTGGATCTTGTCTGCCTCAGTTCTTGGTGGGCACTGTCTTGCTGTACAAACTGCCACACTCACTTCAGGGAGCCTGCTTAGGGATCTCTGCCCCAGTCAGTGCCACTGCCATTGCAAGAATCTCACCTTTTATTAGGTCAATGACAAGTTCCTTGGGGAACATGCTAATCTGTGCTAGACATACTGAAGAGCTGGAGCAGATGATAATTATGAACAGAAAAATACAATCCCCCTTCTTCTTCCTGATTCTTTTCTTACACTATTATCCTTATTCATCCTTACCAAAAGGATGGATGAGATTGTGAGTCAGTATCCTTTGAAAAAACTTTAACGAGCTTTCAGATTACTTACTCCCTTTTTTTCTGTACTTCTAACCATTTTGCAACATAACGTACGAAACAGAAGAGGTCATATAAATTTGTTACATTACAGCTGCGTTTTCAGCTAAGGCCTCTGCCTTTTTTTTTTTTTTTGCTGTGTTTTTTGAAGTGCAAGGTTATAGATGGATATAAGAAGTGGTTTTGAACACTCATTTTCTGAAGAGCTGATCCACATATTTGGAAACTGCTTTGTCTTTACAGTGGTGCTTGGGGAATTACAATACATCATTTGTTAACCACTTTCGGTTTGCTGGTATTCCTTGTTATGAAAGTATCTGTATGAGAGAGCAAAGATATTATGTTACCCCACTGTGACCAGTGAAAGCCAAGGAGGAATGCATTATTTTGCTAACAAGTAGCTTAACAGTCACACATAGCCCAAGAACAGAAGCAACAAATAGGTTATGAGAACTGAAGAAGGCAAACAGAAAAAACCCCCAATTACTTGTCTCAGAGTGCTGATTTATTTGGGACAATAATTTTGCCAGTCCTGGTTTAGGTGGCAGTCACTGGAATAAACAATTTGTAAGCAGGATTTTGTTTTAAAGGAAAATGAAGGATTTTTTATAGGCTTGGACATATTTTTTTTTTTTTTTGTGCCAGTGTGCTAGATGAAAGATAAGGTAAGTGACACACTGGTTAATGATGAAAGAAAATAAAAATGATAACTAAATAAACATTTGCAAAACTCACAGCAGGTATACACATAATTCAGAGAGTTGAATATTGTTGAGATAACAGTTGTTTTTGCCTGTATTGATATATTTTTGGATCCAATTTTGGTCCTGATGAGTTGTATTTAATAGCATAAAGCTGTGGCCTGAGCTGATATCTCGTATTGTCAGTGGAAAGAATTCTAGGGAAGAGCCAGAAGGTTTTAGTTCAACTTTTTACTTTACAGAGTTCACTTCAGTGGCACCACTTAGCAGAACAAGCTCTCAATTCATGTCTGCAGGTACACAACACTAAATCTGTCTGTTCTCTTTGCTTGTTTCAGCAGACACAGAGCCCAAACGAGACTTCCCACCAAGTTATACTCTGAAGTATCAGCTGTTTGAGCATCCCATTTTCAAGTGAGTAATTCCTTTTGATCCTTTTGATCCCAAGGTCAGCTGTAAAGTTCCTCAAAGTGCAGTCAGTACTTTCGGAGCATTATGAATACTGGAGATACTAAATAGATTCCTGTGAAGCATGGAGTAGGGGTTTTGTTGTATCTGTCTTTATGGTTAGTCTGCCCATGATCCGAAGGCTTTCAACGTGGATGCAACTTTTGTGCAACGTCCTAAACAAGATTGTCTGGGATGCAAAAAAGCCAACTTTATTTTGAAATTAATTTTTACTACTTAAGTGCTGACAGCACTAACGTCAAGTTACAGCATCACTTACTAGCCATGATGGAATAGTATCCATCACATTCAAATGGTAATGCGTTTTGTCCTCCTCTCCTCAATGACGCTTGACAATTCCTGTGAACTGGTATAATGATATTTTTATTCTATCATTAATATTTGATAGTATAAGAGAGAAATGAACAGTTTATGGACTGTCCATTATTTCTCCAAAGCTTATACTGGAATCTTTAAATTGTTCACCTGAGACAGATGAGTTTGTGCTCTCAGACTGACTGTAATAAATAGATGAAGAACATTATTGAACACATTTGCCTTTTCCTTCTTCTAGGGTGAGTGAAATGCAAAAACGCGCCTTAAGTAGTCTTGTAAACAGAAATCCCTTGGGAAGAATAATCAGACCTCAGGAGTTTATGCTTCCTTTTGTTGCCTATGTCAACCTAGCAGCATCATATTATCTGCTGTACATCTAAAATGTATCAATTAAAATGGATTTTTTTGTTAAAGAGTAGCAATGGATTTAGTAAACTTGAAAGGCGTCTTGCCACTCTGTCTTCTGCTTAGGTTTCTTGATAATGTAGGTGGTTTTTTTTTTTGTTCCAGAAGCTTTCAAAGAAGAGTGAAAACAGTATCTTAACTAGCTTCTCTAAATAGTTCTTAGATTGTATTAGAACCAGCCCTACTCTCTGTGCTAAATTTTAGACTAATACTTGTATAATGTCACCACCTACAACAGATATGATTCTCTGTTGATAGCTATAATGTGCCTTACTGTGTTGTGATATTATTCAGTTGGAGAAAGAAGCTGGTGGAGTTTTCTAAATATTTGAAAATTGCATGGAAAAAAATATTAAAGGGCCGCACTGTGGAATAGGTCTTTGAGTTCACTAGCTCTAACCAGCTTACTTACCTGCAAATACTTTTGGGGGAACAAAACTGTTTGATTTCTTAACTTCCTCTTTTCCACAGAGATCACAAATCAAGTTTTAATTCTTCCAGTCCTCATGGGTTAGATATAACATTTTTATTCTGCTTGCAGTGGTGCCTTGTATATTCAAGTAAATGCCAGATAGATCTTGTGTCTGGGGTATGGATGTACTCTTACAGATGTGCCTGGTTTTTGCCTGGCCCGGGACACTGAGGTGCTCTCTCGTCTGGCAGAACTTTTTGCCACTCCTACAATCATGTCAGTTCACTGTAGGGAATAGATATTTTTCTATTTTTATACTTCAAGTTTACTTTCTTTGGGTTTAGAAAAAGAAAATAGTAATGATTGTTTAAACAGGTTAAAATACAAATGGCTTAGGTAAGTATGGAAAAAACCCCTTCTAAACAGAAAGTATACATCCACATATTGATTGTTTCTCGGTGTATTGCAGAAAGGATGGTGCTGGAATTTCCCCAAAGATCTTATAAATGAACAAAATTCCAAAAAGAAAAAATAAAACCCAAAGAACTAAACCCCCAGCAGAAACCAGTAAAACATAATTCTGAGATAGAATATTTTTCTAGCTTTTGAAAAAATTCTGCACATATGTAAGTATGTAAGTTTTATAAAACTTCAGCATCCTTTCAGTCTGATTTAGGGTCAAAATAAATAGTGAACAGAATGCTTCCTGTGAATTGCTATATGGCCTTTGATCAGCAAGGTCATATTCATTTCCTCATAACTCTGACAGTATTTTACAGTGAATCGTGCCAGGGGCTTTTGTAAGTGGGCATAGGTTTTGCTTTTCCAAAGGAGATGACACTGATAGTGCTCTCTCTAGCCTTTCCCCTCGTATCTGCTCAGTGGTAAACAGTGGAGGCTCCAAGATGCCTGAAGGGCATCAGTGTCCTGCTGGACCACATGTTTTGATAAGTAATCACAGTACTGTTTGCACTTCAATTAGATTAACAGCTGAACTTGCAGATCGTGTCTCTGGAGGGCATTTTTTTGATAACTAACTAATTGGTAGTTGTCTAAAGTAAATTGTTTGATACTGGTCAATGGTAAATTGTGATCATATTAATTTAATTGCAGTTATGGTAACAGTATAATTAATGCTGCTATCAGAGCAGTCAATCAGTTCTTTGGAAAAAAAAGCAGCACTGTGATATTAAGTTCCCAGTTGCCATGATACAGAATGTGATTCTGAATAATAATAATAATAACGTTGGCTCTGCTCACTGTGAGCAAAAGCCATTGTTTTCAATGGAAATAGGGGTAACGGGATGCAGTGGTGTTCTGCATTATTACAAATAATGCAAGCAAATTGCCCCAGAAAAATGCCTGTCACTCTGAGAAAGTAATTTATCTTCCTAGCTGTCTGGGAAAAGATGTGACCAGGAGCTGTGTTTTGAGATTCATTATGATTGACAGAAATACTGCTGTGGACATTGCCTGGAAATGACAGGGTTTTGCTGCATAACACACAGAGAAGCAGATCACAGAAACATGGAATGGCTAAGGTTGGAAAGGACTTCTGGAGGTCATGTAGTCCAACCTTCCTGCTCAAGCAGGGTTCCCTAGACTACATTACTCAGGATTGCTGGGTCAGGACTCAGAAAAACAATCCTTTTATTACCCCATTTCTATATTTATATTTTCTGTTCTCATTTTTGGGAGTCATTTGCAGGGGATAATGACATGGACTCTGTCCCAAATGTGCCATCTTTTCTTTAGACGTCTTTGTCAGGCATAAAGTGGCCCTCTTCTTTCTTCTTATCCCCAGCACATGCTAATGCCTGCCTCCATTTATCCAAAGCATGTCTGCCCATCACTGGAACCTAGGGGCCTTTGAGGTCACTGGTTTAGTTTTTTTCTGGTTGAGTGGGAATAGAACTGTGTGTTTTCATATCTCTAGCAATTTGGCTGAGCATTTGTTAAGCAGTGGAACTACCTTAAGTGAGTCCCTGGCACCTCCTGGGCTCACTGCAGGCTGCTACACCTGCAAAAAGCTGCCATAAAGATTGGCTAACCAGGTAATTCATAATTTTTTCCTGTGTTGAGGTATGGTCCAGTGAGTTGTAGGTGTCCAGAAGAGTTGGAAAGCAAACGGTTATTGCTTATTGTGGCTGACACTATTTAGAACAGCCCAACAAATATGTAGGCAGCTCTTAAAGACTTGTTGAGTACCTAAGTGACCTCTAAAGGTCAGGAGTCTGCAGAAGTTGCTTTCTAGAGCTTCTTTGCTTGCTTTTTTTTTTTTCCTTTTTTTCTTCTTCCCTTCTTACCTGAGCTATGCTGTTCTTCATGTCCAAAGATGGAAGTTTGAGAGGAAGATTCTAGAGTGGTATGGAAAACCATGAAGTCTTGGCCACAGAGTCAAGCTATGCTGTTGAACAATTCCAACCATTTGAGATATATTGGACTCACCTACTGACGGTGTGCCCCCCTCCCCAGTGGCTTTGTATGGCTTCTGACAGTAAGCACTTCAAACTGGACCAGGTGTTGCAGCAGGCAGGACTAGCCAGCCTTTTAATCTCAGACGTGATGTCCTGTCCCTTCTTCCCACATACAGAAAGTATCCACAAACAGACATTTGTAAGTGCTTCTGGATAATTAAGATTTTCTAAATTTGGCTATTTTTTTTAGAAATTCTAATATATTTTCAATCTTGTTTGTTATGTGAGGAATTAAAATGAGATCTATCTAAAAATAAATTCCCTTCTCCATCATCTCGTATGCTGCAGTTAGCAGGCTGGTATTGCAAGAACGAGGCAAAAAGCTATTGCCAGGTACTTTTAAAAGTCAGTTTCAGAGCTGGCCAGGCTCTGCAAACCTGTTTGAAGCAGGTTTCTGACAACTCTGGGTGGAAAATATCAGTAGATATTCCAGATTTCTTCTAATTTCTAAATGCTCTCAAAGTATGTGAGATTTGTAGCTGCAAATTGTGTTTCAGCTTTATTTCATAAGGGAGTTTTGTGAAGAAAGGCTAGCACTTACAAACTAGGAAAGGCTTTTCTTTCTTCTATTTTTTTTTGGTGGTGGGTTTTTTTTTTTTTTTTTTGACTGATTAAAACAGCCTGATTTAGTACTGCAAGAGATAAAAAATATTCATGCAAAAATCTCATATTTGAAATTTAAATGTAGAAAAGTAAGAGATACAATGTTCCCCATTATTCTATGACATGAATTCATTTGCAGAAGTGATTGAAGAAGATTTGTACCCTTATAAATTGAAAAGGTAGTAATCCCTATTTGAAACACTAAATGGAAGTCTGAGCAGATACTGATGATTTGAATGGAAACTGACTTTGTGAAACATTATCATCTATCTAAGACAGTAACACAGAGAAACTGGATTTTCATTGGTAAGAGTCCTGATATATGAAGAATAAGGTCATTCAAATGTATTAGAAGAGAATGGAAGTGTATTTTTACTGGCTTGGATTCTTATCAACTACCTTTTATCCCAGCATAAGACTCAGAAGAATTTGAACATTTATGTTTCCTGTGAGAGAAAACTAGAGAAACTGTATTTCTTAGTAAGAAGCATTCATGTCAACCTCCTTCCTAAATAACTTCTTAATTCACACAAAATAAATAATAAACAAGCCATTTTATAGTGTTTTGACACAAATGGTAACAGTTAAGAACATTTTGAGAGTCAAGAGTAAGTTGGAGATTAATAAATCAGCACAGATTTTGCATGTAGTAGCTTTATAATTGCAAGCAGCCAGATTTAAATAGCCAGATTTTCCTTCTCTAGAAAGATTTTTAGATTAATTCACTTTCACATTCCGTTTATCTCACTCCATTCCAAACAATTAGATGTTAATTTAGTTTCTCGTTAGATTGTCTCTCAAATGCCTGCTGTGCACTCGTACAGAGTACACTGTTTTGTATGGCTGTCTATTCCCATGCTTTTTATGGGTCTCTCTGTCTATAAGCTGGTAAAGGTCTATGGGAATTTCTGCCAGTAGAAAATTTCCAATCCCACATGTTTTGCAGTTAACAGTTGAACATGAGGGCTTATAATTATTTATTGCCTCTTGTTTAGGTAATTGTAGCTATTTCTTTGTCCCAACTGATAATTTTTAGTCTACAAAGTTCACCAATAAGTGTCAAAACATTCTGTGTTTTAACTTTTGGTGGTTTTTGCTTAGCTCTTGTGCTAAGAAAAAGATTAAGAAATTTGATCTGTTCATTACTTTTTATGCTTTCTTCTTTTACCCTGTGTTCCAGTCTTTTCTGCATTTTTCTTGCAAATAAATTATTTTTCCATATTTCTAAAAATCAGACAATCCCCTTCTTTTTCATGTTTTTGCTTTTGCTGTGTACTTTTGAAGCTGGATGTTTAGAGAGAAGCAGCAGCTCTAGAGTACGGTGCCCAGATAACAGGATTTATTAGAACTGAAGATAATGTTAAAGTCAAGCTGGGTGTGCATACAGCACACATGACACTAATTCACAGACGCAATAAAATGGAAATTAAGATTCATATCTCCAAAATTCTTAATCTCTGTCTCCCTAATCATGTGCTTCACCATTCCTATCATTACAGCTACTGCAGCCTAGAAAACGCATGTTGCACTTTGGATCACACAAAATTTCACATTGTGGGAAAAGAAGCTTGAAATATTCAGGGAAAGCTAAAACATTTCCTGTGGTTGAGAAAATGTTTGTAAGGGCTGCAAATGCATAAAGCATATTCTGATGTGTAATAGGAAGTGGTGGGAAATCTTTTTGGGCTGATCTTAGGTTTTCACAGCTTTTAATTATTACATGAACATTGCTCTGAATTTATCAATTCAGACAGCTGCAAAAAGTTGAGCACTTGAATTGATAAGGTACTAACACTCCTTTCAGGAGCAGGGTAAGTTCCAGGGAACAGAGATTGTATTGCTGTCAATGGAAAAGAGACAAGAACTTGTTCAGTCTTTGGCCTGACATCTCTATCGAACAGGTTTTTTTCACAGTGAACTTCATGATCTGTCTATTCTGTATCAGTGATGTGAATTTACCACTCATGATACTGTAAATTACAAATCTCAGTTTATAATTTTAAGCTCTCTTCTGACATTCAACAGCAAAAGGGGTACTGACTAGGAAGCTTTCCTTAAATTTGCTATTTAATGACAACCATCTCATAAAAAAAAGTGTCAATCTCCACTACTGTATAAAGTATAGAGCAATATCAGATTGCCACAACCTTTTTTTTTCTCCTCACTGAAGCTTGGAATTATTCTAGATTAATGTTATTTATACCTACCATAGCTTAAAAAATTCTGTTTTTTTTTTTTTTTTTTTAAATCAATAACTATTGCTTATTTCTAGACAGAATATTGGATATTTATAAACTCTATTTCGTACATTCAATTCTCAAATGTAGTATTTGCATTGAGCCTTTTGTAAACATGCATACATCAGGAAAAGATGGAGTTATGTGTTGTATGCAACAGCTTTAGAACATTTTTCTGTAAAGATGCTTTCTTTCCTAGGCACTTCATCAAATTTTCTTTGCTCTTTTTAGTGAAGACTGAGTCTGATTTCATTCAAAGCAACCAAAATGCGTCTAAGAATGTTGGGTGGTAGGTCTGAAATAAAATCTATGTTGTTGTCATGACAACTACAATGCTAAAAAGGATGAAGAGAATGATTATTAAGATGTTGCATCAAGTTGTTATGGCAACTATATAGTAATAGAAAAAAGTGAGTTTTCAGAATAATATCGTGTGAAAAGTTTTCCCTTTACCAAGACATTTCATTGCAAAAATATCATAATGAGGAAAAAAGGAGTGGAGAACGTGGTACAAAAGGAGGTCAGGATTCAGCTATCTGCCTCAGTGTATTTACCTTAAGTACTGTAATGTTCCATGGAAAGTGTCTCTGCTTGGTTTCCATTTCTGTCACAGATGGATCAGAACACAGAAGACACTAAAATACATCCCAGCGTTCTTTCCTGACATTGTAGCAACACAGTTCAAGACCACATTTCACAAAGTGATAAGCCTTCATGGCCCTCATTTACCCCCACTGGAGTACATGAAGCCTCAGTGGCATAGAAGAATGGACTGAAACCCTAACACAAAAATGGGAGAGAGGAAAGGTTGGTGCTGAAGAGTAGTATTAAGAGGCTTCAGTTTTGTGAAAGAGCTTATTTTTCAGCACACTGGATGACTTCCTTGTTTGTTTAGCTTAGGACTTCCTAATAAATGAGTATTTGCTAATAGAAATTATTGAATGAATTGTATAAACCTATTTTTGAAGCCAGGAAATCTCTTAAGCAGCAACTGCAATGGAAATGAGTATCTGGGCTCTGTGCCACCACTTGTGGTATAAACAGCACTGGAGGTTGCCTTGCCTGTTGCAAAAGAAAGGAGGTATCCTGCTCAGGGAAGCCTGAATATCTCTGCGCTGTTCTCCCTTGTGTGTGGTGCCCAGCTTGGCTCCAATCTGAAAGTCACTGTGGTTTGTTCTTCCTGGTTATAAATCCTCTTCTGGGGAGATACTGCAGGGTGTCAGAGGCTTTTTTTTCCTGCAGTGCTCCCTTCCTGTAGAGGAGTGAGTGCAGGAAAGAGGAATGAGCAGGGAGGGCAAGGAAAGCCATGGTCAGTGAGACACACAAAGCTCATTTGCTCTCTTGCGTAAGAGCCGGCCGCTTTCTTCACCTCTTGGGTTCTCCTGCAGCAGGATGTGAGGCAAGGCTGCTCAACGTTTTTATCCAAACAGTTTCTCTCAATGAACAAGTGTTTTTCCAGTTAAATAATTTTTTTTGGTATCATTTTGCATGAAAAAATCACTGCTTGTGTGGACATAACTTTTTAAATATATATATATATATTTAAAGCAACACAAGCTGAAAATATTGCAACACCAGAGAATATTGGCATGGATGTTCTGTTACAGTATCTTCAGGCACCTGAAGTTTACTTGTCTGGCTTCATCTTTAAGGGCTGAGCTCCCCATCTGGGCTTGTAAATAGTTTCCACTGCAATTCTCTTCTATAACATTGATCTTCTCACTAGCAGTTGAAACGATGTAATCCATCCAGAGGTAAAGGAGAATTTGAGCTTGGGGGACTACAAAAACTATGAGTAGTGTAAGATACTAGATCTTAAATCAGAGTAATTTTTCAGAGTTATTAGTAAAAGTATGAAACTTGTGAGAGATGGAGAACATGTTTGGAAGCCTGAACCTAGGCCTGTATAGAACTGGGGTTCATTGTTCTTTTGCAGATTTGAAAACAGTTGCATATTTGGATTGAAAATACATGTGAATCATGACCTGAGGTCAGATTTTAGCTGCTACTCTTTTGGAACTGTGATGGCAGACAACCAGGCTAGCTGTGATGATTTCTGCCTTGGAAAACTTTTTATATTTTACTTTATTTTGAAATTCAGAGAACAGTGGTTTTTTTAGTAGAAATATAACTGCAAGCATACATTTCTTAATCTTCATGGTATTTTCTACTGTGTTTGTAACAGAGGTAAGGACTGAGTTGACTGTACCGACATGGTTGGAGAAAATGGGTTCTGGAAAACATTGGCTTCCAACCCAGAGGCTGGAAGTGGGCTGGTGGTGGTGAGGAATCATTGGAAGTAGGAGAGAGGAAAGGAGCTCATGCAAATAAACCACAGCTTTTTTTTCTCTCAGACTGGGACTATAAATCCAAGCAGCAGAACTCTTCCAAGCAGAATCTTGTTAAAGAGCCCTGAACTCTTTTGCCCAGCTTCAGCAGCCTCAGATTTTTTTGTTACTACAAGTTCTTGTTCTATCTCACAGGACTAAATTAAATGGCTTTGCTAGCCTAGAGAAAATGAATTTGAATCACTTCCCGGCCTCTAATAGTTTATGCCACTGTTCTACTGGCATAAACAGAAGTCCTGAAAGCATGAAGAGATGTCTCAGCCACCTGTGCACAGCAGGCCCTTTCCCCACATGGCTGGTAACAGCTAATGAAAATAATGTGGGTTCCACACTAATCAAATTAAGATATTTCCCTGAGGGAAGCACCAATTAGATACTTCTGTGTAGTATCTATAGCTTGGCTGATTCTCTAGGCTCAACTTAATGATGCCAACAAAATTTTCCGGTTACTGCTGTTCTTCGTGGATAAAGCCAGGTGGTAAGGGCTGCATGCAACACAACTTGCTCTGAATGTGTGTGTCATCAGTCGGTGGTGGTATTTCACCATGCTGTCTGCTTTCAGGGGGGTGTAGGGACTACTGGCATCCTACTGGTTTCCAGGGCAGTTTTGAAGTACAAATATAAGCATAGAGCGCCTTGAAGAGTAAGCAAAGATAAAATCTGTTTAAATAAATATGGAAAAGGAAGATGTATACTAGGGGAAGATTATGAGGAAAAGAAAAAATAATACTTTAGAAGAGGCTAGATAGAAATTGGTGTCTAATTACTAGACTCTTTTACTAAGTGGTTGAACAAAGCTGCCAACAAGGAATCTGATTAAGGAAAAGCATCTAGATTTTATTCTGAATATTTTCACACTCTTTTCTCTGAGTGAAAACAGTCCTGGAGGAGTGCTGTGCTCAGGCTATCTGTTAGCTTTGGTCTTCTCTGACCTTGGCAAAGTATGATCTGTTTAAACTTTAATTAGTTGTGCCTCCTTCCTTAGTGCCTGTTCTTGTGCAAGACTCTTTACTGTGGTGAGTGGTGCATGTAAAGCTTCTGTTGTGTGACTGCAGCAAGAGTTTTCTGCAAGAACGTCCAGCGTGGCTCTTCCATAATTCTTTGCACACTGTCTTTCTTCTGACCAGAATGCACTTGAGAAGGGTGACTTGGTGTTTAACATCTTCCTAATTTTAAATTTTTCGGTCCTGTGGGAACAGACTTGGTGCATTTCCTCGCTTTGATAAAAACCATACTCTTGATAAGTTGCTGGCTGCTAGCCACTACTTCTCTACTCTGGACTGGTCCTGCTTTGTCATTCTTGGAAAGAAACACATAGATTTTTTGAATATTAAAATTTCAAGGAACTCAAGTACACAATATGCACAATTTTCTTATATTTTAAATAAAGAAGAGTCTACTGAGTATGTCCGGTCTAAGGAAAAGGTGCAAGGATGTGGTGAGGGAAGCACTGAATCTGAGAGAGGCAGCTGAAGCGCTTCCTCCTACGATTACTGTGGCTTCATTACATCTCTTAACTGCTCCAGGCAGATGATCATATAATGGTTTCTACAAGCCCCTGACACAGTGGATGTAAAGAAAAATGAAGGGGAAAAGAGAAATTATTTTTGTGTTTTGATGACTTGAAAGGTTTCTCTATGCTCATTTTTTTCTGATGCAGAAAGGTGCAGCTGGTGAAGTGTTCACTAAAGCACAGCAGAAAAATAAGCACTGCAGGATTCTGTGGGATGTTGCAAAATTTTGGTGCAGTGATTTGCAATATAAATGGGACGCTGGAAATACATTTTTGATCTATCTGGAATTCTGAAATCTCTATGGTATGGTAATATAGTTTGTTCATAGTCTTATAAAAAAGACCATTTCAAAAATGTGGATTTATTTATTATGAGTCATCTAGACACATGAATCAAGGGACAGCAATGGGGAAGTGTCAGCTGTTCTCTTTCTTCTAAATAGCTTTTCAGATTGCTGAAAAGGTGTATGATTGCAGCTAGAAACTTTTCCTTTTGGAATGTTTAATGATACCATTTTTACTTCAGTTGGGATTGCAACAATAGTCCTTTAAAAGTGTTATCCATTTTTCTTTGAGTGTTACCACATAGGGCTAGATAAACCAGCTAACAGTAGGGACAGGGATAAGGTTCTTTTTGGGTCTTATCTTTTTGTTATTTTGGAAATGTCTGTATTCCCTGTAGTGTTGTCTCATCGTATTTTTCTGAAGGCTTTATTTTATTTCTGCTTACAAGAATAATGAGAAAGAAGCCCAACCATAGGGAACAATCAGTGGCAGTAGTTATTAAAATAACCAACAAAATATACAAAAGCGATTATTTTTCTCTTGCTAAAAAGTCATCCATTGAATCTTGACCTGTGTTTCTATAAGGGCCACCTAGGTTACAATGCTATTTCCTTCATGGGTTCTTCTGTAGCCCGATGAGGGGTCTGCCATTGTAATTTCATTTAAAACAACTGTACTTTTGTGTATTATGCTATGGCCACCATCCTGCTACTAAGCAGGGCCTGAGGCTAAGCAAAGAAAGAAGGCTTGGGTATGTCTGCAGCACGATATTTTAACTGCAGAGCCAACCAGATAGCCTTGACCTCTCTAGTCTGGGGACAAAAATTAGCCCAGCAGGAACATCCAACAGCTCTCTTGTGTGTGGCTCTCTCTTGTGCCTTCTTCTGAAGTTGGGTACTACCTGTGAACTTCCTTTCTGTGATCGCTTTGGCTTTCAAAGCACAGTAAAGAGAGAAAACTGTGATGGCAGCGCTTGGTGCCGAATGTGGCAATATTAGGCAATGCCCTGGAACTGATCTAAAATGACTCAGACTTCCAAAAAAGATGTGTTGTGGTCTGTGCTCTGAAAAGTTAATGGGTGCATAATAATTCACTTTATCTCATGCAGTATGAAGTTATCATTGACATTCCAGTTCCTCCCAATTTTTTAAAGCTGAGAAACAAGAAGAACTCATTATTTAACTGTCAGCGTGAATTGTCATCCCATTTGGAGACCTTGTGCTAATTTTGTTGTCTCTTAAAAGAACCTTAAGGTCATGGAAGAAAGAGAAATTATAATTGGCAAACTTCCAGTAAGAGAAGCCTAAATATGAAGCTAGACATGGGCATTCTCTGCCTTCAGCGTGGAGAGCAATGCTAAGTAATAATTAGTGTATTGCTCTTTCTGTTAAAAAACCCCCAAAAACCAACAAGAACATCTATTTCAATTTCATGTTAACATTACTCTTTTATAAAATGCATTTAAAATAGGTGTTTTAAATGGGGTTACTAAGAAATGACAATGGTAAATCTTAAAACAACTCCAAAGTGGCAAGATAATTCATTGAGTACCACACTGGTTAGAATTAAGAGAGAAAGTTCTCTTCCCATTCCAGTATTGATCTCCTTGGTGCTATTGTACAGGTCCTGTGTATCTGAGGTTTGAGTATCTGATCTGTACAATGGGCTTGACTGTGCTTTTCTGTTTTGTAAACTACTGAAAGGCTTGACTTTTTTTAAAAAACTACGTTTGGTATATACTAAAAGAACAGAAGTCCAGAACTGACCAGTTTCTGGTGAATTCTTACCATGTCCAAACAGGCTTTGCAAGGCCCCAGAGAGGTTGCAGTGGACTGTCTTTACAGCCTGGACTTTCAGATATCAGCATGTGTAGCAAATTAAGTTGAACAGCCAGCAGACAGTGTAACTTGGAAGCAGTTAACATCTCAGCAGCCTTCTTTCACTGACATGGGTTAAATCTTGAATGTGAACATGCTATTATCGGACTTCAAGTACCAAAAATATTGAGGTTCAGAAAAAAGGGTAAGAAAGATCGAGGTGCGTGGAAGAACGGCTGTGCGCTTGTATGCATTCACACCCTCACACACACAGCCTTTATTCTGAGCTGCTGTTATGGCACTTCTAAGTAATTCCAAATATCAAATGACTGATTTTTTAAAATGTCAGGACTTGTGAACCTCTCTAGGGCAGCACCTCTGAAAATACTATTAAGGATAATAGAGGACAAAGATTAGCATAACCAGAAGTTTTATTGCAAATACTCAGTGACAAATTTTGACGAGACTAATTTGATTACTTGCAAAGAGACTAAGAACCATAAGCTGCCATAAGGGAAGAGTTGTGCAATTTGTATTGCATACATTGTTTTTTCACTTTTAGCTAACTTTAATAAATACAATTTATGTTATGTCAAACTGAACAATTAAATAGATTTTAAATGTGCTAATAAGATGATATTTCATCCCTTTGCAGTATCCCACACCTGCTCAAACGTACTTTCAAAATACTGTATGGAATATTGGCCTTTTGTATTATTAATTTACATGTGACCTTTGGCTGCAGTGAAAAGGTTTGCTACTACAGCATCTAATTTTTGGCAGAGAGTGACCAGTGAAGAGGAGGTTCACAGGATACTCTTGAGCCTGCACATACTAAGTTTAGGGTAGCCTGATGTGCTCAGGAAGCTTGGTACAGGTCCAGGACATGGTCATGGCTTCTGAAAAGGCATAAGAAATTCTGACAGTAAAGGGAGAATATTAAATAAATCTTTATGGATTCAGTGACTGATCCATGCATAACAAGTTTTTGCTGTGTGCATGGCATGCTGATTCTTGTAGTCCTTTGAGTACAGGCTGTAGATTTTTTTTTTTTTTTTTGCTAAGTCAAGCTCAGGACTGCAATGTTCCTCAGTTCTGAGTGCAGAGATAGATACTTGGCTGAAGTGTGTGTGCAGAGTGCAGTGCAGAGAGACTTGGCTGAAGGCTAGCTGACTAATCCTGAAGTGTTGGACAGAGAATGCCAGCACTGTCCCTGTTCTGAAGCCCTGTAATGCCGTTATAAGTAGGCAATGGACATATAGTAATAACATTAAAAATCTAATAATTTGACGTGAAACTTTTATAGGTGTGTGATAAAGTTTCAGAAACTACACTCTTCTACTGAAGCCCTACATGTAAGTATGTGGTGACATGGTGACATGGACGTGTTCGGAAATGGCATAACTAACTGTAGCAGCAATGTTAGGAGATCACATTGAAAACTATCTATAATACTAAAAAAATAATTTACTTTATTTATAAAGATTCCTGGATGCAGTAAATGGTTACTGTAATGAAGGTCTTTGAGAAAGTGGCCTGGAAACATTAAGCATCTATCTATGTGGTTTGTTAGTGGTTGTTTTCTTTTTTGGGCTTTTTTTTTTTTTTTTTTTTTGTGGGAGAATCAAGGGTTAACTTTTTAAAACTTCTTAAGATTTATAAGCAATGTTCTATCTATTATAGCTGGAGTACCTTCAGGAAACTTCTGTTAAGCAGCTGTTACGCATGCAGTATCTCTTCTGGCTCTTTTCTCTGAAGATATCCCTGATTTTTTCCCGATTTTTGTGGCACTGCTTGACACTTTCAGCATGTTTTAGAGTGTTGTGGAGTGTGTGTTTGTATAAAAAGCTACTGCTTTCTTCTAGCTGGAAAATAGAATGGCTTAAGTACTATTCAATGAAAACATGGCTTATAAAGGCATTGCTTTGGCCTAGGCAGCTGTGGTTTTTCAATTCAGGACATAGCTGTTCAAGTCTAAGTCTTCAGGATCTGGCCGTATGTGCTTCTTGTCTCGCTGGAAAAGCAAAAATGAATGAGGTACATAAAAACCTGTCTTAAGCTTCAGACTGTTATCTCCCCTTCCATCTTTCCTTTTCTACTGCTCAGCTGTCCTTTTATTTTCTAGTTTCCTCTAACATGTTGTTTTATGTAGTTTTTTTCCTTAGAAGCTAAAAGTGAGGAAGGATTTTGTATCTGTGTGTTTAGCTGGTCAGTGGGATATATCTTAAAGGGTCTCAAGTACTTGAACTTAGAAAATCAAGACCTCCCCGCCCAAGCTGTATGATTCCAGCCCATATTCATATGGTTGCAAGCCCCACAGAAACTGCATGAAGGCTTTGGTTGCTTTTATAAATATTGAGACACAATGCGGAAAGGCCCTGTTTCTGTTGAAGGAAAAAAAGCTGAGTTTTGGAGGAAAGACTTCAGAGTTTCCATGTAGATGATGTCTGCCTGAGTGGCCTTAGAGAGGTTGTAGCTGGGGTCTCCCATGAGTCATCATAGCCTTTGATTTCTTGGTGTGGGCACAAAAACTAGCAAGTGAAGATAAATTACCAAATGCATGTGGGAATGTAGGTTTTCCTACTTTCACTGATGAGGACAAGATCTGGTCCTCTGGCCTAGTATGGGCAACCTTCCCTCTGAGTCAAGTAACACCTCATAAGGTTCTACTCTGAAACTGTAGCAAGTCAGATGCAGTAACTCCTGCTCACAGGTACAAAAATATTTGGTCTGATATTCCTAAAGCTTATCTTGAATGAAAGACTTGTATAGTCCTATTCAACCATGTCTATTCTGGGAGATTGTTGGCAAACAGTGGATATTAACCCTTCTGTCCTATTTGCTAGAAAGTCTCTGGACTGTCTAGCTCAAAGAGTCAGCAAAGGAGGCCAAGAATATCTTGGGTCGCCTTAAAGTTCACGTCTTGTCTATGCTTTCTTATTTTTCCCTTTCCCCTCCCCCTCTTTCTTCATGGGTTTTTTAGCTTTTGTTTGAGAAAAGCTGCATTTGATATAAATATTTGGCAGAAGGACTTCTTAGTAAACTGTGTGAAGAACACAATCAGATTTTCAACCTGTCTGTCCACACTAAGTACCTTAAGCCTTTACACATGCAGAGAGTCCCTAGAAAGGCCACCTGGTATACTGGTGAAATGAAGGCAACCAACAGAACTTCCTAGAGAAGGAACCCCTCTCTATAAATTTTGTTAATGATGAGGCATCAGAAAAAGTGGAAAAAGTGTCCTGATGTTTAAAAGTTTTTTTTTTTTCCACAAATATATATGTATTTTCCATTGTACTATTCCCTTTTAAATTTCCTTATTATATGCTAGTAATCAGGTTCACTTCAGCAGGGATAGCTCTCTATGACTCAATAAAAGATAAAAAACCTCTAACTGCTTTTTTTTTTTGGTCTATTTCTTTTATCCTGTGTTCTTGTGATAAACACAGCTATGGGAAAATGAACACTACTCATCTCTAAGCAAATGTCCAGCTGACTGAGAAGAGGTCAGGGTATACTTGAAGGGACACACTTCTTAAAATCATTGACTAGTAGTCTTCTTTCATGGATGTTTATTATTTCTACACCTATGAAGACTGGACTGTAATGCTCTGTTTTTATTCCCAACTTGTATTTTATGATCCTAGTAAGAATTCAAAAGCAAGAAAATATATTAAACTGATATAGAATTGATGAAAATTAGGTTTGGGGTTTTTTTTCTTCTTTTAAAGTGTATTGACGTTTCTGCTCTTCTGTGTTAAAGAGCTGTGTTTCATGTGCTCATGGATTTGGTAATAAAACTGGAGAGTTCTGATACTGAAGTGTAATAAGGGTAAAATGGGATTAGAACAGACAAAAGTGAGCCTAATTTTCTCATTTACAAAATATGATAATTTCATACTGCCGCATTATGCAGTACATAATGTGAAATATAATTAATGTTGAATTACAATAGAAGTGCTATAAATGTACAAGGCACACATGATATCCACCAACACATCAAATAATTCTTTTTTTTTGAGAAAAGGCTAGCAGTTAGAATGGATGCCAAATGGATTTGTAATGAAGGGGGACATTAAATACAGTCTTACCCTACTTATTGTCTCAGCAATTACCTAGACTTTTTTTTATTCTAACTGTGGTATTTGATAATAAGCGCTTATACTTTAATCTGAATTTTGGCTGAAAGAACTTTTTTTGCCAAAGATCAGTGCCTTCATTCATGTTCTTAAGATGAAACAGAATATGACAAACATACATTGTATGAGACCTATGAGTGAATATTATTAGCATTTTAAATGTCAGCCTCAATGTATGGGAAAAGAAAGCAAAGAACAACAGAAGAAGGTGTAGGGATATAGTATTTTACAATTGCAGTCAGGCTTTTGGAGTGATTACTCAAAAGTGCTTCTAATGTTAACATTTTTTGGAAATCAGGTAATGAGCACTGTAAATCCCAAACCACATAGCACCCACCCCTTAAAAAATTTTATGGTGTTTTTCCTATCTTTTCAGGAAAAAAATGCTTTCAAACTAATTCTGTGAATATTTTGTATATCTGTAAAGATTCCTGTGAGAACATCCTTTACGCACTCTGTACAGCACCCTACTATGTGATTTTTATTTGAAGGTTAATGGAAACTTTTGAAAAATATTTAAAGCTCTTTCCCTTCAGCAAAGCTGGCTGGCAGTATCTTGTGGGAACCAAACAGTTTTGAGAGATGGAAACATTGTTCATAAACCTTGCCAAAGATATGGTATAGTAGGAGATAGAAATGATGATTTGGAGTTAGTATCCTAAGAGTTTTGTATTCTTGTGAATAATATGCACATTGGCAAACTTTGGGTGTTTTTGTGGCCATCTTCCTGTCTCACTTTTTACAAGCTAGTAAAACTGTCTTTGCTGTGTACAATGCTCATTGCTATTATACAAATATGGGTTTTTTCCCCCAATTATAAAATAGATTACTTTGTGAGGAACCATACAAGATAAGGAACACCACCACATGAACAAACTATAATGATTTCACTGTGCAATCTCAATGTAAACAGAAGCAAAATGTTTCTACTTAGGATAAGTTTGTATGAGAGATGACCTTAGATATTATTGCTGTCAAATGAAATGGCAAAGAAAAATATCTGGATTCTATTCCTTCTTTTCTGTTTCCTTTTCCTATTTGCCAAAATACAGATTTATTTACGTCATTTTTGCAGAACACCGACCTCTGTCTTTTTCTTACTTTTCTGTCAGGCATCTTGGTCTTTTTTATAGCTTTCTTTATTTCTTTGTTCTAATCTTCCCACACATTCCACTCTGTCCTTTGAAAAGCTTAATGGCATTGCACTTTGCTGTTGATTGTTACTTTTACAGAAAGCTGTTTATTTCCTTTTAGTGCATTTTCAGCAAAAAAACCCTGTTCTTTTTTTGTTTGACCATGACATTGCTTATTGTGTTTATTAAACAATCTATACTTGGATTTTCCCTAAATTTAAGAATGAAAAGTAAGACTTCAGTTATTTCAAATAAGTTCCTTTTACTTAAGAGAATCATTTATATAGACATATACATACACACATGACCATTCTTCGGCATTAATTTTTTTATGACTATGGAGTCTAATGTTTTGTGAGGAATATTTTCCCAAATGCAGGAACACATCAGACTGAATTAAGGCTTGCTCTTGTCTGAATTTTTGGGCTTTTTTATTTTGAGCTAGATAAATACAAGCTGTTTCACATGTAATTAGACTCATATGAGTAATTTTCTGGTGCTAATGTGTTGAGACAGCACCCACAGTTCTTGGTTATATTTTTAGGCACTCTTTTAACTTTCAAGCTGATCATTACTGACCTTTTTTCAAGCTCATTTGCTGGAGTGTGGTCTTTTTATTTTTCTTAGGGTTTTTTTTGGCATTGAATATTTAGGACTATTTAACCAACCCACACAATGCACACCTTGTTTGTACATATTGACATGGTGTCATCTAACCTTTTAAACATGGTAAAATGAATAATATATCAGTTAGGAGGCTCTTTCATCCAAAAAGGTAATTGACCATTGGCTGGCAGCATTGCTCTTTGGATCAGGGCAGTCCTCTGCTCCTTAGCAGAAATGACTGGGAAAGCTTGCAAGGTTTAGTGCTGACAATTGCAGGAAGCCTTGAAAGCTGTGAAAATTCACGTGTGCTGCCAGAAAAGCTCCCCTCTGTCCCTGTGAGGCCTGGCAGAGGACAGCAGGTTATGAGAATTTCAGTTGCAGAGCTCTGTCTTAGCTCCTAGCTAAGTAAGCTGTGGAGGCTTTCATGGTCAGATTACCAGTCTGAGTTTTGTCCAGTTCAAAGCTATTTTTGTCTGATGATGGGTCAGCCCTGGAGGTAACTGTGTGGCCTGGGGACTCCTCCTATGCATAAGTGCTCTCTTCATTAATGACATAGATGAAGGGATCCAGAGCACCCCCAGCAAGTTTGCAGATGACACTGAGTGGTGTGGTTGACACTCTTGAAGGATGGAATGCCATCCAGAGGGATCTGGATGAGCTTGACAAATGGGCCCATAGGAACTGCATGCAGTTTAATAAGAGCAAGCGCAAGGTGCTGCACCCTGGTATCAACACAGGCTGGGGATGAACAGATGGACAGCAGCCCTGAGGAGAAGGACTTGGGGGTCCTGGAGGGGCTGGACGTGAGCCAGCAATGTGCACTCACAGCCCAGAAAGCCAAATTGTGTCCTTGGCTGCATCAGAGAGTGGCCACAAGGGTGAGGGAGGGGATTCTGCCCCTCTGCTCTGCTCTGGTGAGACCCCACTTGCAGTGCTGCATCCAGATCTGGGGTCCCAGCACAGGAAGGACTTGGACCTGTTGGAGCAAGTCCAGAGGAGGTCCACAGAAATGGTTAGTAACACCTCTCCTACAAGGGAAGGCTGAGAGAATTGGGATTATTCAGCCTGGAAAAGAGAAGGCTTACAGGTACCCAATTGTGGCCTTCTGGTACCTAAAGGGAGCCTAAAAGAAAGATTGAGAGTAACTATTTACAAGGGCATGTAGTGATAGTGACAGGACAAGGGGGAATGGCTTCAAACTGGAAGAGGGCAGGTTTAGATTAGATGCTAGAAAGGAGTGCTTTACTGTGAGGCTGGTGAGGCATTGGAAAAGGTTGCCTTAGAGAAGCGGTGGTTGTCTTATCCTTG
Organism: Monarcha castaneiventris obscurior; assembly: GCA_026261815.1. NCBI lineage: Eukaryota > Metazoa > Chordata > Aves > Passeriformes > Monarchidae > Monarcha > Monarcha castaneiventris. The sequence goes on from JAMPIT010000161.1 coordinate 3,331,913, forward strand.
TCAGTGTTCAAGGCCAGGATGGATGGAGCTCTGACCAACCTGATCTCATGGAAGGTGTCCCTGACCACAGGCAGGGGGCTCAGAGCTAGATGATGTTAAAGGTCCCTTACAAGTCTGGCTGTTCTATGATTCTGTGATCAATCCTAAAGGGGTCTGATTTCCCAGGGGGACTTCTGCTGAGGGTACCGCATCAGTATCCAAAACCTCTGTACTCAGTAAGAGATTTGAGAGGTGCGGTGCTGTAAGCACCACACACGTGTTCAGAGCAAGCAGGAAACATCCCCCAAGCTACAGCCAGTATTTTTTAGCTTTGTGTAGTTTCATGGTATTTTAGAGTCTGACCCATCGTTTGTGGATTTTGGGGCTAACAATCTGAGAGCGGTCAATAGAAAGAAATGCAGCAAAGTTTTTTGAGAGGAAGATTTGGTCTCTGAAGGAGACTTGCTGGTAGCTGCTCTGGAGGGGAAGAAGTGAAAAAGAGAGCAGCTTTTCAGAAAAGGGCTGGTTACAGCTGGGGAGGGAAAAAAACATCTACCTCTCAGGAACTGACCTCAGAGTGGAAGAAGGCTGGCGAAGGAGGAGGATCTCAGCAAAACTCTGTTGACCCTGGCAGCTGAGAGTTGAGGAGAGCCTATTTAAAGAGAAGCATTCATTTTTCAGTTATTGCAAGCAAGGGGGATGTTGCAGAGATGATGTTTTATGTGGTCAGTTTAGCTGAGGTGGATATATATCTGAACAGTTTTCGGTGTTTTTCTCCATTTGTGTGTGGCTTGATGTAAATAATAACAGTAAAATAATTCTCACAGCAGAGTCCTCCTGCTGGTTTGTATGATGTTCCAAATCATACTAATATCTCGTATTTAAAATAGAATGTAGCTAAGAAGGTTATTCAGGTCATAATATAATATGCACAGATGTGAGTTAAGAAAGAGAATCTGGCAATTTATATTGTTGCAATCCCACATCCAGTACAGATTTGGGGATGGCCAGAATGTGGTTGTTTGGTCTTTTTTCACCACGCACCACATCCGTGTTTATAACTGTGTTAGGAAATGACGAACATTCTTGCTTATGTTGAGGCCTGCTTGTGAGATCCTTATGGTTTCATTTCTCCTGAAGACTGTGAATGCAAGTTTTTTTTTACCATGGAATTTAAAGTGTTAAAACTGACAGATGTTAAGGAACATGTCCTTCTGTTATGTAGGGTAAAAATGAGGAACAAACTATTTGTAAAAGATTTCTGTGTGACTCCTAGCTAAGTGTTGTTTTTTTTTTTTTTTTTTTTTTTTTTCCTAGTGGAAGAACATGACTTGAACCCCCTGGAGGGAAGTTTGCAGGCAGGAATGGATTTAAACATTCTGGGCACTGAACAAACTGGTGTTCTGTAATTAAGCTCTTGTCCTTTGGCTTAACTTGTCACTGCATGAGTGTCAGAGACATCCTGACCCTCACTAAGAGGAAATGCTGCTGCTTTGGGAACTGGCAGGTTTGCCCTTCAGGAGCAACAAGGGAAGAGACCTCCCCAGAGGTGATACTAGAGAGGTGCCATGGGGCAGTCATTGAGCTGTGATACATCTGAGTGGGGAATCTTTCCAGTTAGAAAGGTAAATTCTGCTTCAGAAGCAATGATGAATCTTCAGGACCTGAGATAAAACAGACCCTGTGAAACAGATTTGTATTTGTGGCATGGCAAATTCAGGCTCTGACCTTGGGTAGCAGTAGCATCAGTGTTCTAGCTCTTGTTGTGCATATACTCTCTGGAAGAGTCATGGCTGATGGTCAGGTACGTGGTAGCATAGTTTTCATCCTTAGAGCATGGGTGGGGTACAGGCTCCTTCACACAAGCTCTTCACCTACCTGCTGCCAGGTGGCTCCAGAGTACTTTGGAAAGATTAATTTTGGTGGTACCTGATGATGCCTCTATTATGTATAATAACGAGTTTGGGATTTTTAAAAATTGTTTTTCTTTCTGCCAAACACTTAAAGCTTACCTCAAAGGGATTTTGATGAGCATAGTTGCTGCAAGCACATGCTCCTCACCTGAACTGGAAAAAGCATTGTGGGCTTTGTGATTTAAAAAAAAAATGTTAGGAAAATTAGAGGAGTACAGAGCTGGTCCAGAATTTACTGTAATGATAATTTTCTTGCTTTATAGGCATAGACCCAGGTCTGTTGTTTGTCATCAAAGAGCACTATCTTCTTTTCCAAAGAAAGACCCAAAGAAAACTCTCCTCTGCCTCCTTTTGCAAAGAACTCAATGAACCTGCATCTAGTAACTGAGCAAAGTGATGGATGTCATATAATTGCAGCTTATGGCTGAGGTGTTTTGTAAGCTTTCTGTGCCTCACGTGCAGAAGAGATGAGGCATGCATTCTGCTTATGTGAAAGTGTGTATATAAATACTTGGGAATTGGTGCAATGCAGGGCAGGGCCTCTAGAGCTCTCTGTTGCTGCATTTTTCTCTGGCAGGGTTTTGAACTGCTTTCAGAGCAGGGCAATACAAATGTGCTGGTGTTTTGTTGTTGCAGTGGTGGTTTTCACTGGGTTTTTTTTCCCTGTTTTTTTGTTTGGGTTTTTTTTTTTAACCCCGAATGGTTTGTACACTACATGCCCAGAGGCACAGGGAGAGGTGAAGATAGTGTTGACTTTGAAAACTTGTCTCTGTAATGCGGCAGAACAGATAGGAACACTAACTCTTGTTAGTCAACATTATGACAAATCCTATGAATAAAAGAACTAACTGCAGTCTGCTGCAAAGGGAAATTGTTCAAAGTTCAGAACTAAATTAAGTAAAAAAATCATAGAAAGTAAAAAGAAGGAAACTGGGATAATGCATAGCCTTTTGGGGTAAAAAAAAAAAAGTAAGATAAGTGCTAACATACCAGTGAAGAAAGTGTATTGATAGAGTTGTTGTGACAACATCATCTCCCCCTTTCCCTAAAAAAACATACAAAGAAATCACTTCTAGGAAGAAAAATAATTCAGTCATCTTAGATGAAAGTGCACAAACAGCACAAGCATAGTAAAACAATAAATTGAAAAACGTGTAGAACAAACACATAGGAAAAGTATATTATGTCTGCTGCAGACAAAATTGGAAGTTTCTATCTTAATTGTTTGCTATTCTGAAGAATGCATGACTATTGAAATGCTACAAACTAAGAGGCAACAGTTGGTATCCAGTTCCAGAGGAGATGTTTGTAGTCCACTCAAGCAATGGTTAGTTGTCACAAAACCTAATACAAGAAGACATTTTTATACCATATAATAAGCAAAGTCTGACCAGTAGCGTGCAGATGTCATTGCAATTTTGGTTCTGAACATATTGAGAACATTTTTTCTCTGCATGTCTCTTTGGGAAACTTAGGCCTTCCTCATGCTGTCTAATCACCATGGGAGTCAGAAGTCTTGATTAAGCTACAGCCCTTTTTATATGGCACAACAATCAAGCATTTTCTGGGAGGCCTCACTCAAATGTAGAAAGCGTTCTTCACTTCATCTTGCCTTGCCAATAAAGTATTGGCCTAATGGGAAAACTGCAGGACTTCTCTTTTTACTGTTGGCAAAGAGGTGATGGATTGAGTTGTGAGAGGCAAGTGCCTGGTAGAATTTCAGTTTGTTTCTACGTTTCAGTTGAAAATGGCTGAAATATGTTAAAAGAGCATAGGCTGCCAGCAGGGATTGTGTATTTCCATAGGGCTTTACCAAGTGGGCAGCTGGAGCATATTCCTTGTGACACTTGGAGGTACCTGGCTGCTTTCTGGCCATCAGGTGGCAGCTCAAGCTGACCTGCTGTAGCTGGCTGTTGGCATCGCAGACTGGGGGAGAGAGGCTGTGGCACCGGGCTGCAGATATGTGATGAACAGCCTGCAGAAGCACATGACCCTGGTTGGGGCGAGTCTGGCTTTTGAACTTTGCAGTCAGTGTCAGCTCTCTGTCAAGTCTGAAATACAAATACATATTGTGTTGGCAAAGCTGTTAGCCTAGCAGAAAGTCTCAGCAGTCTCTGTTAAAAGCACTATATTTCCTCAATTTGCTTTTAAATCTAAGCACTGAGGGAAAACATGAAGAGGCTTCTAACACCTTTACTTCTTTCAACCCTACAAAATGCAGCATTTTCAGGTCTTATAACTGCAACTGTGTAAGAATGGTACCTTTTTCCCCCCCACAAATATATTTTCTGTGCTGCATATCCTTTCTGTCTAGGCTGGAAAGAAAAAATTGAGATTTTTAGTATTTTTGATTCCAGTTCACTCTCCAAAATATTTGTGCTTGAAAGCTTCTGTTTGGAATCATAGATGGGCTTCTGGTTCTGCAAAGGAGCAGAAAAGATTATGCCACTCAGAAAAGGGAAAATCTGGGAGCTTATCAGGTCCTTGTCTAGAACTGACTGTCACTTAAAAATCCAATTAAATCCCTTTAAAACTACATTACTTTCCCTGAACATAATTTCAATGATTGTAGCTGCCAAGTTTAATATAGATAGGAGATAACTCCTCGTCAGTGAGAACACACTATTTTTCTTGGCCCACGGTGTCTGTGGGGTGTCTTATTTGTCCTACACATAGGGCATCAGCAGAGAGGGGGAAATTTTCCAGCTAGCTTTTGGGAACAGCAGCAGCTGAAGCTTTAAACTCTGCGCTGAGTGAGGAATAGTGTGATGCCATGGCAACCCTTTTTTTTTCTGACAGCCCTTTTTTTTTTTTTTCTGTCCCACCCTTGCTAAGGATGGACAGCTAAGATTGATCTCCTCTTAGGTCTGGGGTCATCCCATCTAGCTTCAGGCATGCAGCTGAGATAACTTCTGGCAGTTTAACTGCACAAGGGATGCAGACCCTTCCAAGGGGTAATTCAAGCCACCAAACCTCACCTAGGGGTAGCTCCCTTTCCCTGTTTGACTGAGCAGGAAACTAGGCTTTGTTCTCTGGCTTGGGTGGGTCAGCAACATGCCTAAAGTAGGAGGGAACCAATCTGGGAGTTAGCTGGGGCAGCACAGAGGTCACAGGTGACTGGGAAGAGTGTGTGGAGTGGTGATCTCACAGACATTCCCATCAGCATGAACACTGCAGTATTTGGTGATGCCAGCATAGGGGATGGGTGCTGGACTGTCAGGCTTGCTTGGCAGCCCTCAGGTGGCACTGTGGCAATGTCCAGCTGGTTGAATGTGTCTGTTATTTTTGGTGTGGCCATGCCATGCCTCCTTGACACCAGAATTAAAGACTGGTTCAGCCTGTTGTAAAACAGGTCATGTCCAGTGCCGCAGGTTGTGGAACAGACTGAAGCATGCGGGGATGTCTAGCTCTCAGTTACATCATTCCTTGTAAGGACACAGTTTCTGTGTGGCACTGAAGGTGAACCACAGAAAAACTGACAGCCTGGAGACAGTGAACACAGAAATTTGTGAGACAAATCCCCAGAGTCTGTTAGTGCTGTCACCAGGGCTTCTGCTCTCTTGTCCATCTGATTTTCTGTTACATGTTTGAAGAGACTCTGTGCTTTAGCTCCAATCTTTTCTTTCTCAGACCAAGGATATAATATTTAAGAAGAAGTTAAAGGTTCATATGGATCCATGGTTGCACTTGTGTTCTGGACCTCAATGTCCTCTGTTAGAGGAGGGGTTTTTGTCTTTTTCAACTGTTATTAAATACTACTATTTTAACGTCTTGTTCAGTAAGCATAATATTTTATTAAAACATGATTGTGAGCATGGAGTACTATTTTTTTGGGAAGTACATGACTATGCAGTTGGAACCAACTGAGGATGCTACTTTTTCTTTTTGCACTGAATACCTTGATCATTCTCAATCAGCCTGTAGTTAAAGTGTGGCTGTTATGTCCCCATGAAGTTTTTTTTTTTTCCCTAAAGTTGCTAATTATGTGCCCATCAGAATAATGGAAAGAGTAATTATCCTTATAGTGCTTAGTGACATTGAAACCTCTATTATTCTGTGATTGGAGCTGCATAATTAGAGATAATTGCTGCAACTGTATTGTCTGTTCAAATATAGCTCTACAATAATTACCTTATTTTAATTAAATATGTTTGGGATTTAAGTGGATCTCTCTTCATTTACTCTACTAAACAGAAACTTCATTTAAGTATAAAAATGCTTTATGCTGCAAACTAACCACTGATTTAACACATCACCTGTTGATTTCACCTAACGTGATTTTACTTGTTTTGTTTGAAAAAATCCAGTTAATTAAATATTAAGAAAAGGGCATCTCTGTGTCCCAAGACTGGAGTTCAAAGTGAAAATCCCAAAAACCTCTTGTTGTAGACCTGTAAGACACTCTCTTAAGACTTCAACTTTCTGGAAAAAACAAGTACATTTTTTATGTGTAACCAAAAAGTTTAGTGAACCTCAGCACTTTAGTTTTTGAAAAATTATTATTGTATGTCTTCCTTTAATCAAACTCTAAGAAGCCAGGTGCTTTGTTTCAAAAAGTAAAGTTGGCCCAGATTAAGCATCCATAGAAGACATGCTCTGTGCTTTATGATCTCAGACTGCTGCTTACCTGACTGCTAGGGAGGGTTTGTGGGCTGATAGCCTTTCTTCATCCCCTCACATGGGCTTCTGGAGGGCTCCTTTTATCTGCTTTTTCATGCTTGATCTGAGAAGGTGTTGGGCTGCTCACTTGTGGCGGGAATATCTGAGGCTGATAGCCCCTGTCCCCACTTTTGCATAGAAATGTCATTCACAAACAAAATTTACTGCATATTACAGACAGGTATGGCAAGTGGAAAAGTGTACACAGTGACTCTAAATGGAGCTAATGAGATATGTGAAGGGCTTGGGTATCCTGAGACACTTTTCCTTTAAGGTGTGACACTTTGCACTGACTTTAAGTTAGCCTTAATTAAATGCAGATCTTTTTAGAGCTTTGGTAATACCTTCAGCTGACCAGCGTTGTTCAGGTCACAGCTGAGCAGCGAAGGTCAGTGCAAACAGTATTTGCTGATGCTAAGATTGCTTAGTGGCCTTAAAAAAAAAAAAAAAGAGGCCTCTATTATTTTTTCTGGGATGTTTGAATCACTGCTGATTGAAACTGGTCAGTGTTTAGCAGGTGGTCAGGCAAACCCAGCGTAGTTCCTTGCTATGAATGACAGCAGAGCTAATGATACTTTGGGTGTTTCAAGTTTATCTCCTCTTTATTTCAGCGTTTACAAGACCAACTCAGGACTCATGCAAAATTCAGGAGATATAACTTTTAGCAACAAGAGAGCAGGAAGTTGCAGGGAAGAAAATCAAGGTAGTAAACCTTCCACTTAAGTACTGATGTATGACCTTGTCTAATTTTCTTTGGCTTTACTGACAGCTTGAATGCACTGCACTGCGAGTGGACTGTTCCATCTCATTCTACAGTGCATTAAAGCAATAGTATTACACATACTCAGGCTGAATATTTAGATATAGTGGGTGGTCTTACCCTGAGCAGCAGAAGGTCTTCAGTTCCGAATGATCATGTAGTCAGAAGAAAATTGAGTACTATAATGGAGTAGAGAATGTACTTTTACTAATAAATTATAAAGCTTTATATTTTGGATATTGATGTATTATATATAGATAACACTCATTAGGTTCTAGCTGCACACATAGTGGTGCAAACATTTTATTCATGTGTTTACCACACAGGCCTAAGTATGTGAGCTATAAAAATTATAAAGAGGCCATCTGAGAATTGAAGATTTTATTTCAGAATTTTGTATGTGAACAGAATCATAATGCATATAAGCAAAATACTTGGAAAGTAGTGATGTTCCTTTAAGTAATTTCACATATATTGTATTTCTATTCAGGCTTAATTTGCCAATGCAGACAGAAGGAGTATTTAAAAATGAGAAGATGAGTGCAAGAATTATATTTTATTCTTAAGGATCTTTGGTGTTTGGATGTAAATGGGGAAGATGAGTGCCATAATTATGTTTGATTCCTGGGTTTGTTGTATTTTTTAAGATAATTGCATTCAACAGAATACTATCTTAATGTGAGCTTCCTCATTATTACTCCAATCTGGAAAGATACAGGGGTGCTTAACCTTATGTGCATAATTATATAAATGATTAGGCTAAACTTTAATAGGGGCAGTTATCAGGGACTTTTTGTTGTTGACTTTTTTTGATTTTGTTTTTCTTTTTTTTTTTTGTGTGTTTGTTTTGGTGAGGATTTTTTTTAATATTCCCATTTTTGCAAAGATTTATTCTTTTCCCTTCACCTTCAGCCTTGAATCACGTGTGATGACCTGGTCTTCTTTGATTCAAAATGCTTACAACAGAGAAGGGCAGTATGCTATGTATTTCAGAAAAATTAAGCAGGAATTAATTTATTCTGTAATTTCTTGTAGTTTTTTTTACCACTCAGACCATTTCTGGTGATGCCATTTTTGCCCTGAATAGAATTTTTTTGGGGGTTGAACGTGAGAAAAGATTGGCTCACAGGAGGGTTTTCCTTCAGATTGCATCCATTGATAAAGGACCGCATAATAACATGTTCTTAGAATCCACTATTGTCTTCAGACAGTCATGAATAATTTAAAAGAAAGTGCCACTTTGTAATTTCTGAGAGCAAGAAAACCTGGATTTACTTCAAGATGACGCTATAAGGAATTCCACAGTTCCTAGTAATGGCCGATGTGTGGAATTTTCCTGGATTTTCCTTCTCCCAGTGGGGGCTCCGTCCTGTAAGTAATAAAATCAATGCTGATATCTAGAAAGTATGTCTGTGATGTTTTGTGACAAATTACTGGCTTGAGCTAGTGGGTTGTGTCTTCCCAGTGGCAAATTACTGGTTAGTAACCAAGAAAGGGAAATAATGACAGTTTCCCTCAAGGTAGTGTGCTACTGAAAGTCACATTTCCCTAAAGGAAATTGTTATAGCTGGAGTTTGTTTGTTGTTTGAAGAAATATAATTTAACTTGGTTGTTTTGCTTTAGTTTTTTGCATCCAGATTCCTGGATTGTAATAGACAATGCCATCAACTATCATTCTGCTTTAATTTACAATGACTTCAATGTCATTTTGAGTGTTAACGTATCTGTTTACACCAGAAAAGGTGAATAAATATTAAAATTTCTTGCAAGATACAGTACTCTCAGGATTCTTTCTCTGACTGATGCTGTTTTGGATAAGACTTTTCATATATAATCTTCCAAATACTTTACTACTGCATTGCTGTATTAACATGGCTCTCTAAAATGTTAAATGAAGTTAGGAGAGAATAAATGGTCGTAAAAGTATGCAGAATTGGAGTGTGAAAGTAATACCTACATTCTGTTATGAAAAAGGAAATGTGGCCAGCAGAAGGAAACAGTGAAACATGGGAATCCAATGACTGAATTTTAAGATGAAAGGCTCATAGAATTGCCCTGATCTTTCATCTTTATACCCTCCTCATAGTTCTTGGGGACTGCTGTTATGACTCTCCCAACACTTCCCTTCACTGGGCTCATCAAACCCAGATTCCTCAGTTTCTGCTCATAGACCAAATGTTTGTCCTGACCATCCCAGTGAGCTTTTGCTGAACTTCCCCCAGTTTTTCCTTTACACCGGAATACCTCAAAATTGAACCAAACATCCAAATGTTGGATTGCATATGTTGTTCCTGGCTCTATGTCAGAGGTCCATCTGAGCTAAATTTTAATGGCATAGGCTGGTGTATGAGTTCAATGAGATTGCTGTGCAAAACTGCATATTTTCTATTCATTTGTGAGGAGGATGCAAGGTTTTTCCTTACCAAGGGTATGAGAAGGAGAACTTCACAGGTGCCTACATCAAAAAAACAAGCAAAGAAAAGACCCTGAGGTCCTATGCTTCAGCAGTGGGAGTGCCTTCTGCCTTCTTTTTCATAATGATATGAGGAAAACAATAATGAGAAAAGGAAATACTTTAATTAGACTGAGAGGAAAGTAATCACAATGTTTTATGATTTTCACCCTCAGCAGGTGTAGTAGTGAGTCTTCACACCACTGAAGCATTTTTTGTTAGGTGAAGCTCTTGCTTGTAAGGAAAGCTAGAAGGGACCCTAAGCATTGATTTAAAATTTTCAAAATAAGACTGGGCTGTTGGACAGACTATAGTTTGAGCCTTTAAGCATTGCATGTCAGTTTATTGAAAATTTAATACAGCATTGGGGCACAAAAAATCCTTTAAATGTAGTTGGGAAAATACATCCATTTGATATAAAAATGTTACACAAGCATTTTTTTCAATTTATTTTAACTTAGCTTCTCTCTAGTTAGAAAAAACCTAGTATGTTCAAACTTAGAATTTGTTAGTAGTAGGTTTATTTAGAGATAGACTGTTTTTCTTAACCTCTTCCCATTTCCCCTTTAATTAGCATGATCTGCAGGTTTCAGCCACCCAACTGTGCAGATTATAGTATCTAGTAACTTTTCAGGCAGCTCTGCTGCATTGTCTTTGGCTTCCCTTAGGGTCTAACATATGGTTTGTTAGGATTAGTCAGGTATTTGTTTAAGAAACTTTTCAATGGGTTTCAGAAAGAGAAACTTAGAATGGAGAAAAAGTTGAAACGATTGCCTGCAGACCAGACATATCTGCAAATGGAACATTGTGCTGTACGAGATGGTGCGAAACCTTCTGGAAATGCTGTGACCTTGGTCATGGTGGTGTGAGTGCATACATTCCTCTGACTCACTCATGCTGAAAAGCTATGATTTTTTTAATGAACCAAATCCTTCCCATGCTTTCAATTAGTGTTTATTCACTTCAAATAGTGTTTGTCCCCTTCAAAATCACACAATGTGGTATTATTCTATTAGCGGTAAAATACATGGCTCCAGGCTGTTGAGTTGAAGCGGGTAGTATGGTGAACATTTCTTTTTGATGCTTGGTTTTCTAGTGATAGGAGCCAAAAAAGCAGCCAGGGAACAGATTTTGGAGAATAAAAATCTGTGGAGAAACAAGACTGATGTTAAGTTGGTACTATAGTGACAAGCAGGATCCAAAGCTCTAGGTACTGCAAACCAGACTTTGTGGCGTTTAAGGTAGAGTTTGAAGCTTCCATCCAACAGATCTTGTTTCCTTCATCTCAATTGGATCACCAGCTTATTCCTCCCTCCAGTTCATTTCCGTACTGCTTCTGAGCAACTTTATCATCCCTTGTTCAACTGAAAATGGTATTAGAAAAAGTCTGCTTTGTATTTCTGTTTCCAGAAATTAAGATTTGGGTAGAAGAAGCAGAAAGTGTTCTCTAAACTGGCCCTGTGGTTTGGGTCCAGTGAAATGCACTTTGGGACAGTGCCAGTAGCTGCTTTTCACATTGCTTTTTCCTATTTACTGCTGTTTGTTGTGCTTGGCCCACAATGATTTCACTCTACTTTTGACTGCAGATAACAGCAGAATGGAGTGGTTTCATGAGGGTCTTCTACGATGTCTCCCAGGACATTACAAATACATAGATACTACAAAATTGTCTAATTTCATGCCCCAGAAGATTTGAGAATTGAGCAATAAACATATAATTAAAATAGTTAAACATGGTGGAATTTTTTTTCTAGAGTTTTTATGATGTTGAAGAGTGACAATAAATTCCAGTGTTTCTACTCCCCATCCAGCATTTCAAAATGTTTCTGTAAAAAATGCTAAAATTATTTTGCAAACCATAGCACTATGAGGAAGAAAAGCAATAAGCAGATGATGCAGAAATCCAGTTGTTGTATTTAATTTCTTCAGAATTTCTTTTTCTATGGTTTTCGTTGTCTATTTAGATGCTAATGTTTATGGAAGAAAGAGTATTTTGTGGTGCTAATACCAGCAACCTCCGAATTAAATTCACATCAACATTATATAAACTGAAAATGGGGGAAAGTGAAGAGCATGTGTGGAAACAACAGAAGAAAGCTTGGCTTCAAATACTGGCAGCATTGGTGGAAAAATAGCCCATTATTCTCAAACAAGTACAAAATGAAAATGCAGAATTTCTTATGACAGAGATGCCAGATAATATTCTAAAAGTGTAACCCCAAATCTCAGATAATGAAATTTGATCATTATGCAAGGAATTTTCAAAACTTTATCCTTAAAAAAATGTTAAAATTCTTGGAACTAAGAGCACAGGGACAAGTTCAGAGGAAATGACAATGACAAGAAATCCCATACTGGAGTGTAAGCAGAACAGTAAGTAGAATAGTAAAGAGAGATCTCTGGCTAGATTTTTTTTTCTATAATGGTTTCTCAAACGTAAAATACAGTTCCTCAGTTTCAGTTTTAGTTAATAGAATTAAAAAGGAGTGTTTTCACTTTGTTTGATCCAAATTTAACTATGCAATTGAGTTGAATGTTTTTAATAAGTAAAGCACAGCTGTCTATCAGTTGCACTTTGACATCCTGATCTCATGGGTTCCCTGATGGGCTGTGCTTACTGTCACGATACTTATGACATGGTAATTGTGGGTTTCTCATGCCTGTGCACACAGTGTGCATGGATGGAGTTGACTACTGCAATGCTACGGAGAGAAGGATTTCCTATCCCAGGCAGGGGAGCCGGGCAAAAAGCGACACAGCTTTGCAGTGAGCACACTGGAAAGAACTGTCACTAATCTGCACCCATCCCTGGGGTTTTAAACCAAAATGCATCAACTTAATTTTTTGAAAGTTAGAGAAATGTAATTGCAGAATGAAATTTTGGCAATTCCATGCTTCTGTTCTTTAGATTTTCCTTTCTGATCTGAAAGAGAATGCTGCTTTGAAACCTTGTGACTGCACCCAGCTGCTTAAAGAAAAAAACCCATGAAAATAAATTTAGACATATGGCTGATCAGCAGCATAAAAATATGTCATGAACTGTTCACTGAGCTGAAATTAAGGCTCAGTGTATTTGTGCATCTCTGGTATTCACAGATCATGAGTATCCAGACAAGTGCAAAATTGTCTGATATACACAGAGCCTGTCTTGCAGCTTCTTGTAAGAGATTTTCTGGAGCAAGAAGTAAAATTTGATTTTAAATGAAATAATTATAATGAATTAAAACTGAGTGTTGTGAAGTGAAGCCACCTAGTCAGTAGTCAGGAACAACAGCATATGCTTGAAATGATGTGCCCCAGGACTTCATGTGTCACATGAACTATCCTCCTAATTGGTTGCATAAGTCTTCAAAAAACTCTCAGTTGGAGGTACACTAGTATGAACTGTAATTGCAGTTTTTTGATATGGAATTTAAAAAAACCAAATAGGCAAATGCCTGAATAAATTATTCTCGGTGATTATTTATTCTTCTTGTCAAACACACTGCAAAAGAAACTTTGAAGGAGACTGTAGTGGAGAATTTTACTTTCATCTAACATTGACACAATGGATTTCTTTGTGTTTCTAAATGGAAAAAAAATTACACCTTTTCATAACAGGTTTTCATAAGTCTCTGAAATTACTGTTCTATGATAGTAATGCACTGCTGACAGCAAATTTAGTAATGTGAACCCATTAATCCAATTAGAGGGAAAATCTACACCACTTTTTTCCCTCAACAGAGAAAGAGTATAAGCCAATATAATATTTGCATGCAGATTGCTATGTACAAATACACATAAATATGTTATAGACGAAGGAAATCACTGCATTTTCTACCTCAAACTTATTCTATGGCTATACTTTTATTCCTGTGGAGTGGTGGTTTTTTATTTTTTGTTGTTGTTGTTTTGTTTTGTTTTTCTTCAATTTTTATTTAACATATTGAAAGGGTTCATATATTTTGATGCTCATCTAGGAACTAATTAGCTGAGAGGTGTTATAAAAAGTGTTAATACATTAGTAGAATTACACTGATCTCAAAAGCTATAATGTAAATGAGACCTGTATAAGAACAGGCTTCTGGATTTTCAATTATTATTCTGCATATGCTCATTGGGGAAGTTATTCTATTGTTTAAAAATAAGGGTTTAAAGCACGGGGAAAAAATGCTATTCTGAAAATGTTATACTTCTTTTGCTCATGTTGTCATTTCTTGTGTGCCAGAAAGCCAATATTTCTGATGATGGACTGCTTAAATTTCACATTTTCATCTTCCCAGGGTAGTTTTATACTTTTTGAAACCAGAAATATAGTGTTTTCTGGGAGCTATTAAATGCTGATAAATTTGATTTTTGACTTCCAAATTTCAGGGCTTTCAGCTTTATTTCTAAAACTAAAACCATCCAATTTGGATAGTCATGTTAGTTTGGTATAGCGTCATAACCTGAAATTCCTTTTACTTTGTTAATTCCAACAAGTTTTTTATATGGTTTCCCTACTTAATTATCAATTGTTGCTGGTATTTTCAGATAGCAAATCTTATAATTCACTGTTTTATAAGTGTTGGCATTAATGCAAAATTCTGTCTGGCAGATGTCATTGGTCTGGTTCTAGGCTGGATGTAGTTTAGGTTGTCCTCTGGCATGGATATGTACATTTGGATTGTTCATTTTGAACAAATTACTTAGTTATTTTCAGGCTTGTTTCCAAAAGGGGCATCTAAGTGTGCTCATTCTGTTCTGATGGGAGCTGCTGGTTCCAGCACCGGGGTTGTGATTTCAGAGGCTTGAGTGGGTTTGGGTTTAGAGAGGTCCCTGTAAAACCGCTGCAGCACTCAGATACACCATAGGCTTTGGTATTAAGGGTCAGGGCTGTTGCTGGTGACTGAACACGCCTGTGTGACTGGTAAGGCAGGAGGATGGCTGAAGCAGCATTAGAGGGGGTTGGTACCATGACTACAATTACTGAAGCCCCAGTGGGCTCGTTGCTGCTGTGCTTGGTGGGGTTGATGAGCTGGGTTGGTGGTCACTGTCTGTAGCTGCTGCATGTTTGGTTCTGCGTGCAGGGAAAAAAAAAAAGAAAGTGAACTTGTTTCTCAAGGAAGCCGACAAAGTAGATGTAAGCTTGCTTTCTTCAGAGTATGACAAGGATACTGAGGTGTGATAAAAATTTCAGGCTGAGAGCCGAGCTCCTAATTTGACCTTCAGCCAATAAACCTCCTTAATTAACTAGACCTTCATGCAGCAAGGAGCTGAGCCATGATGTAACCATTCTGCTGGTGCACTTATCTAGAAATAGCCCCTGGGGGTGGTATCAGTGTCTCCAAGTGTTTGGGACGGACTCACCTTGGTTTTTTTCTCCTTTGTTTTAGGCTTAGAAATATGCCTTGGGTTCTGTGCTTTCCCATTTGCTATGTCATGTTACAGACAAGTTTGTGTGAGAACAGCTTCTAGTTGCTCTGTGAAATTCCATTCTTAACAATGGCCAGATAGCCATGCACATGTTTTATATTAGAGGATTTATAGCAATTTTATATTTCATGATTAAATATTCCACTTTTCTTGATGTAAGACTCATGAAGAGAGAATCATATAGGAAATCTGTCTTATTTTGTGCACCTAAGTTTATTACACTGTGTATGGATTCTTAGCAGGCTGATCCAGGACTGAAGATTACCTTTTGATTTAGGTTTTTATGAACCAAGCTGCTTGCCTGCCTATATTTTAGTGTGCTAACATGATATACTCTTAAAAACATTTATTTTTATGAACATCTGGGATTCTTTTCTGTTGGGATTTATTCTGTTGTGACGCTTCTTGTTGCTAATACTTCCCTGTTCAGGACAATGGAATGGTAAAAGTACTGATCCAAACTGGTATTTGGGACTTGACCTTGCTTATATATCCTTTTAGACCTTGAGTAAAAATTCTGCAGGCTCATAAAGTAAAATCAGATCAAAACCTACCAGGACCCCAGAAATGGGAAAACTCACACCAGAAGGCCTTGGAAGTTTCAGATCCCATTGCCTTTAGACTTTGATGCTGATCTGAGAATAAAGAAGCCAAATCCTGCTCTTGACCCTGAAATGTTGGATGAGTTTTGAGTATTCTGTCTTCCTGTCTGCTGTTTGCTCTGTCTGTTTAGAGTATAGACTTTTGCAGGGCAGTGACTGTCAGGAATATGTAAGGCAGGTCAATGAGCATGGCAGATAAAGAATCTCTGCTGAAGACTCCAGAAACTGTAAGGCTGTGGATTTCTATTAGGATTTGATCCAAATTAACAGACTGCTGTTGCTGATCACTAATATATTATTCTCTTCTCTTCTCTTCTCTTCTCTTCTCTTCTCTTCTCTTCTCTTCTCTTCTCTTCTCTTCTCTTCTCTTCTCTTCTCTTCTCTTCTCTTCTCTTCTCTTCTCTTCTCTTCTCTTCTCTTCTCTTCTCTTCTCTTCTCTTCTCTTCTCTTCTCTTCTCTTCTCTTCTCTTCTCTTCTCTTCTCTTCTCTTCTCTTCTCTTCTCTTCTCTTCTCTTCTCTTCGCTTTAGTCTGTACCATGTGCCACTTTTCTCAGCTTTGGCAGTATCTAATAACATGTTTAGAACTTGCTAAATTGGCAAAAAGTAGTCCAAGGAAGAAAGAAAAAGAATATTCTTTAATGCCGCTGTGACAGTGGTCTGGAAAAGCCTTTCTGAGTGATCAGGGAAGTCTAAAAAAGAAGAAAATAACAGGGTTGATAAGAGAGGAAGAATAAAGCCTGTTGTCAGCAGAAAACTCTTAGTTCTTATAACAATAAATAGTGTACAAGGGAATGGTGCATTCAAGTTTCTCTCCATTTTGGTAAGTAGCTTCATGCAAGTCACTAGAACATTGACAGCATAAGGTAGTGGTCTAAACTCTGCTATTGACACATGAGGCATTAGTGTGAATATATTTCAGCATTTGATGGTAGCTCACTATTTTCCACATTCCTTGTACTTTCATCACTTCTTTAATCTGGAAAAGTGCAGAGCAACATGGGAAGTTATTAAAAAAACTCATATTCCAACAGTTCCTACCTCAATTAACCTGTTGCATTTTATTTTGTGCAGATTACTGGATGAGACACAGAAGGAAGGGAACAAAATTTTTTTTAACAGATTATTAATATTTTACACTTTTTTGAGTTTTTACTGGAATTAGCAAATATAAGCAGGAACAGCAGAGCTTTTTAAAATATCCAGACTTGGAATTTAGTGATCATTATCACTGACTCACATAACAATTCTGTATGAGTCATGGAGAACCATATGGATATTTTTCCTTTGACTGCAAAGTAAATCCAGTTTCTGGGAACAGATGCTCCTTTGATGAGGCTCTGATGACAGAGAGTGGCAGTTCAGAGGTGTTGTGGGCTAGTTGTAATCAAAGAGAAAGTCAGAAAACCCAATGTTGTATCAAGAATCAGACTGTTTTCTTACTAAGAAATCAAAGTAGTGAGAAACTACTTTGAAATCTTGCACAGACTGCGCAAATTTAAGGTGTGAGTATGTGGTATGATTAAATGATCTGAAGATGTATTTGGGCAAGTTCTAAACAAATGAAGTGTAGATAGAGGATTTGTTCTCCCTGGATTAAATGTCCTGCTGAAAAAGGTAACATAACTGTATGGTTTTGATATTTGAGGAAATTCATTTAGCAAGCCAGGAGAGAAGTATTGTGCTAATAGTGTCAAGGTTGGAGGAATTTTTAAAAAATACACATCTGATCTTTTGCCTTCTAAATTCTTCTGCAATTCTTTGTTTTAAAGCTCTACCCTTTAAGAAGTGGAGGAATGGAAAGTCATTGAAAGAAGTGGAAAAATGTGAAGGAAAAGTGTCCAGAAGAGGGGTGAAGAGCCAGTACTTTGTTACATATCCTCGAGGTGTCATCACAAAGACAAATGAAACTCTGTCTTTTGACTGAAGTTTGACAAGTAATTTGGTCAGCATATGTACCGCTGGAAACAGTAACACTATGCTGTAAGAGCAAGTGTGTATTTTCAGTGTTAACAATGTTAACCTGTTCCTTGTAAACAGAATGAGGGAACTCAAGAGGACGAAATTTGTGTTGGCCACAGTGCCAGCAGATGTGATATGAGTGGAAGGCAAATGGTAGCAGCCTGTGCTGCCAGCGCAGTCCCAGAAAGGAACAAGCACAGTGCCAGCCAGGCAGTCTTTATGGAATTATTGAAACTTTTGAATTTTTCCTGTAGATAACACACTCTATTTCCTCTTGTCATTGTGAGGAAGGCTGATGCTGAAGCAGATATTATATTGGAACCTTATTTTCTGTGTTCTTCCAGTGTGCAGTGCAAGGTAAGCCTGAGTACTTAACGTGACAGTTGCCACCTTCAATTATTCTATTTTGCTGTTTTACCCTGAATAGTATTGCTTTATAACTCAGCCTCAGCATAGGGCAGGACAGCAGAGCTGAATGGGAGCTTGACAGTGTATTCAGTTCTTGTTGGAAGATGCACACTTGACAAAACAAAAACATTATGAGAGCTTGGTTTCCCAGTTCTCTGGTTTGAAAGTTTTATGGTTTTAAATTTAATCCAGATTTTTGTTGTTAGAAATAATTGTTAAATTGTACTGAAAAGGCTTAAAAAAATTTAGCCTTCTTTGTTATTTTTCTGCACACCATATGTGTGGGGTTTTATGATCTTCATCATGTATCTGGGCAGGAAAGCTTTGCCACATTGCTCCTCTAATATTCCATGCTCAAACGCTAGAATCAAATTGACTAGGAATATAAAAACAGCTGAGGCGGACAGGAGTCACAATTCTCAAACCTCAATGCAGCACAGCTAAGCTAGTGTGAGAGCAGGCAGAGACAAACAAAGCCTTAAATGTGTGAGGAATCCTGGTATAAGCAAGGACCAACACTTCTTTATGTTCCTGCAACTCCATTTGCTATGAGGCCAACAGCTGCCTGTTGTCTGGGAACTAGGCATTAGATAAGTGTTTACCCTATGAAACTTCTGATAAATTAAATGCCCCCTAATCTGGTTTATTGTTTATGCCAATGTATTTAGCATTGAACATGCTTTCCTCAAATAATTTTCAGGTGTTTCTTTGGGGGAAGATTGGTAGGCTGAGTAAATCCTCTTTGATGTTTTCCTGAGGAAGGTGCTGTTGGCATCCTGACTGTTTCTAGCTTAATCTCCTCACAACTGCAGGGCTTTTTCTGTGAGGCAGTAGCTATCTTCTGCTAAGTCTCTATGGTAATGCTGTACATATGTAGAAATCAGTACTGCATGCTCCAGCATCAAAGGCAAAAGCTGATATCTCTGTGATGAGGCACTTGCTAATATGATACATGTCTCTGATAACAGGTAGATGTAATGACAACCCCTAGAGATAAGAAGTGGTAGGGTAATGCCACCACACCGATCTATTCCTATGCAGAAAATAGAGAAAACATGGGAAACCAACACATTATTCTCACATTTGTACCATTTAATTAAGTGGCTCTTATAAAATAGACAAGGCAGAAATATAAAGCACAGGATAAAGAAGATGTAAAAATATAATAACTGCATGGTGACATGGTCCTAAAATTACATCTTATTAGTGCTTTGCTGTTTGGTAATGTCAGCAGGCTTACAGTGCAGTCACTGAACCTGAAAAAAGCACATTGTTTTTGATTTGGAGAGGAAGTTTCAGTCAAAGACAGAAATACAGTTTTTAAATTTCTTACTGAGTCAGTTCTATTTTCTGTTAATGAGTGCAGGTGAAATGAGTGGATGGAGCCAATGAAATACTAAACCATTGCTGTTCCTAATCCTTTTGAGAACTGATTTCTGGATTGAGAACCATTATTAGAAAACTAATACTTTTTATTAGAAAAGTTTGTATTACTGTGCCTACCCACAGACACAGAGGAATGTTACATGTGCCACTCTTGTGGTATTTCTTGATTTATTCAGTAGAAGTGGCTGACTTGTAAAGAAGAGTAATTCTGAAAATGTAATCAATTTTTTGATATAATATATCCATAGCAAGATTGTGATTTAATAAACTATATTTCTAATTACACAGATTTGGTTTTTTAATAACGAAGCTTAATTTTTTTGTCTAACATTTTAGAGTTTGCTCTAAACATAGTCTATCTTTAGCAATATTTTTAATGAATGTTCCAAAATATATCACATAACAATGCATCTCTTAGATTGCATAAGTGTGCAAATACTTCTATCTTTGAAAATTTGCAAATACAAGACTGCACTAATCCTCTTGCCATTAAATTGTGCTCATCACACTACTTAAAAATAGCAATATTCAGAGCAAATAAGCATTAAACTGTCGGAAGTGTGAGTGATGTAAATTTTAATTGGTTACATTGAAAGTTAGTTTAGTCAAAATTAGCACATATTTTTGTTCTCTTTAGACCATATAGTAAAATAAATCAAGTTTAAACTGTCTTTAAATTGTACATTCTTTACTTCCTCCACTAGTAAACCTACCTGTCTTTGGACTTCAATGCACCTTGAGTCACAGACTACCATCAAAAAGAGAACCTGAAGTAGAGAAATATATGTTTTAACTGCAAGTGAAGAAGATACATTTGATCTAGAAACTTTCTTTGCATCATGTCTGATGTTGCTTTTGAGGCTGGTGCTTATTATTAATTTCCATAATTGGGCTATATTTGCCATAAACATTTGGTAATTTTTTTGATTGAGAACATAATTTCTAACCCTTAGGAAGAAGTGACTAACAGGTTTTGATTTCTAGAGGGCAGCAGTGTTTGGTGTTCCAAGAGGGTGCTGAGGACAGGTTACCTGTCCCTGTAGAGTCCTGCAGGGACTGGTGGTAGGTGCGTTGGAGTTTAGGTCTGATAACTCATCTCAGTGTCCTCTGCTGTACTGTGTCATGTGTTCGGGTTTAGCATTATTTATTCCAGTTCCTGCCTCTTACAGCTCTAAGAGTCACTGTCATTGACTACACGTCTGCTGCTCCTGAAGGGCTCCTAATGCGCAGTTGGAGCTCTGTGGGTGAGAAGCAGATTGTGTCATTTGCAGTGAGTGTTATGTTGCCTCTTCTGCAGCCTCTGCTGTGGCACAAAGAGCAGAAAACATGGTAGGACAAAGAGGTGACTGCAATCACTTCTGCCAGCCGCTGCTGAGCATGATGGTGTTGAGAAGTCATTGGCCTTAGGAGCCTTAACTGTCAATTAAAAGTCTCACTGCCTCTTGATAACTGGCACTAGGAGCCCTTTTTTCATTTATTTGGAGCTTTGACCTCACTGTATTTTTGAATTCTTAAAATTTTAAGGTACATGTCCAGTAAAGTCAAGATATAATAAGTTAGAATGTGATCTAAAGCATGTTAGCTGTAGTACAGTCAGCTTAGTGTGGGCCCTCTCATTCAGAAGCAAAGTACCCAGACAGGAATCTAATGAGCTTTAGCTAATGTGCTTTCAATTTGCAGCAGTCATTAATTAGTCTTTGCATTCCCTGTGTCTCCTAATAAGTGCAGACTTCAGATCTTATATATCCTTATGTAACTAGTGCATATTGTATGTCACCAGAAGGTTCAAGAAGAGTACAGATCTGCACAGTCCCTTCCAAGCAGAGAAAAACACTGCTGTCTCCTCTTACATGGGGTTTACTTTAAAATACAATTAGGTTCCCTCAGTGGCCCTGGCGCATGGTGCCTGTATAAAGCTCTGGAAGTTGATTTAACTTCAGTTATTAATCTCAGGAGGTGTTTATGGCATTGTGTAGCAAAGCCGTAAGAAATAAAGATTATCCCTTAAATAAGTGTAAAGATATGCAAGGATCCTCATAACAGTCTAACCACAGGTATGCTATACTGCTGTGTAATAGACCCTACACTTGGAATAAAGTTTAAACTCCCTTTTCAACTTTTGTGGGATTTCTTTCTCTCTGAATTGCCAGAAAAGTCAAGGTGACCAGAGCTTTTCCTGATGGCTCAGAAATTTGGGCATAAAATTAAGATAAGCAAACTAACCCCTGCTAAAATTGTCTGTGTTATGATGTAAACATCTTTTATATTGGGTGGTGATGCCAATATTTGTGAGATAACAACAAACACTTCTGTGACCATAAGTTTGTGACAATTTCAGTCCCATGGGTGAGTAGAAGTCTGTGAAGATTCTTTAGAAATTTCCCTTTATCTCATGGGTAGAGGTACAGGGTCCAGCAGCGCCTGAGCTTCTGCACTAAGCTGGTGTCTTGTTTCAGGACACTTTGCTCTTTGTTGCTTATTTCCAAGAAGCCTGGAGGAACAGAATTATTTTTGAGTCCTCTGTGTATCTGTCAGATTCCGTTGAAATTTGGTAACAAAAAATAAATGGGGTTGGCAACATGTGCTATTGTATCGGTGAAAATTCTATCAGTATTGTTGATTTTGCAGGAAACTACATAAAACTGACCAAAATGTCAGAGTACAGATAGATCACTGTACTTTACAAACTGGCCAAGTGATGAAGAACATACATTAAAAATGTTAAAGGCAGCATATAGACAACAAAGAGCAAAGCAAATGAAGAGCTATTGTGCAATGGGTGAGGGAATTCAAAGAAAAAATACAATAAGCATATAATTTACAACCTGCTTGTATCAGACTATCTTTCAGAGAAATTCTTCTATCCCTAAAATAAAGCAGAAGTGTTGTTTAAATTAAACAAACATATTTAAACTTATAGTCAACTTTACCAGTCCACTTACATGGAAAAGAATGAATGAATGAATGAGGTTACAAATACCACCCTCAAAGCAAGAATATTCAAGGTGCCTGGCCGTGAAGATGTTTATATAGACTTTATTATAATATATTGGTATTTGGGTGAAGAAAAGAAGAAATCTCATAATAAATATATTACCTAGTCCTAAGATTAAATGGAAGAGTAACACATTTGAAAACCAAAGAATGTCTGGTAAAATTTCCTTTGTATTTTTTTTCTGTTTGGCATGAATTAAATGTCTTTGCTTTTAGAAGTAGCTATTACAGCAGTCCTGATGAATAGCAAATACCAGGGTGTTTTAAAAAGGCACTTGTGATGATTTTGGGATTTACAGACTGTGACCTCGTCTTCCTTTAGCACACAGTAAATTGCTTGAAATTATACAGAAAAGGAAATTAATAGAAGACTTTGAATATAACAGATACAAATTAGAATGGTTTATATGTAAAGGAAAGTAAAACTTGTCACATGCGCTACAGTTCCAAGTGCATTAAAAATAGGGCATTGCTTTATTTTTATGTTTGAAGCCTTTTAGAAAATTTTGTTGATGATCTCTTTTGAGTTAGGAGGAGATGCTGTCAGGAATAAAAAGAGACAGAAGTGTCAGAAAGGGTCTGAAGTTCAGAAATATTGTGTTAGCTGCTAAATTCACTCTACAATCTCCCAAACTTGCTGGGTTTCAGCAAGCAAGATGATGTCCCACTCAATTGTCTTGCCTGGGCAAAAAGGCCAATTTATGTGAAAGGTCTTATCACAAGCATAATGAAACTTAAATAATTGATTTCTTAACTTGGCCTCCTGAAATATGCTAGTGCGTTGGGAAGAGGTTTTCCCCAGGACTTATGATGGAGAAAGCTCTGTCTTGTCTGACCTTGGCTGAGAGATGTTAAAAAGACTCTTTTTTTGTTGATTTAGGCTCCCACAGTCTCAGTTTTCAGCAGCTGTTGGAGGCTATGTGTGACTATCCCACAATTTATTTAATTACTTGACCTGTCTCAGAGTCCTATGAGCATAAGAATATAAAATAATGGACTGGAAACAAGGAACAAACCCCAAATTCTTATTCCAGTCATGTATTCCTTCTACCATCAGATACAATGATTTCTTCCTGCACTGTGGTGGCAGATGATTCCTTTTGTATTGCTTATGAACAACTCCACATGAGTATCTTTACAGGGATTGAAATCCTTTCTTTCCTGACTTCCAGAAAAATTGCATAAAGCCTTTCTTTAGTTTAGTTTGGGACGCCAGGGCTTTTTTGCATTAATGTGTGGTCTTTCAGACATACAAAAGACTCTGGATGCCCTCTCTTCTGAGGTGTTCCTCTGCTCACTGAATATACCTCTGTGTTTATTACACTGACTCCTGTAGCAGTCTGGTCTAAGCCTGTTTCATACCAGATAGAAAAATCTGGAAGCAAAAGAAGAAAATACCAACTCATAGTGTTCAACAAATTCTGAAGGGGGCCATTAATTCTGAAAATTTCTGGCTAGATCAGAGAGTGTATTCCTGTCCCTTTTGAAGACTGGATATTGTACAAGAAAGTCATGAGGTTTATCACCAATATTTTCATAGTTCCCATTTCAAAGCTCAGTGCTCCAGTGTCTGGATTTATTCCAGATGCTGCCATAAGACCAAGATAAGATAAGACCAAGGCACTCTCTCTTTGATTGGAATGCTTGTTGGACTTTAATCTTTCTTTTCTGCCAGTCTCAATACTTAAAACTCGACTCGTACCCATTGATCTACAGTGTGCTGCTGCCATCAGTCAGCTCAGGCGCCAGAGACAGTACCAGAGCCAGAACACCCCACGTATGAATGTAACACTCACATTTTCCCAGCTCAGTACCCTCATGCAGTGGGGCCTGGAGCACAGCACATGGTGTGATTATGGGGATGGAGTGTTTCTTTTGGGAGCTCAAGGGACAGCGCTACTGACCACAGCAAGTGTCTCTGCCTGGATACCGTACTGACTTTGATAATTGCAAAACAAGATTGAGGATCTGAGCTGAAGTGACAAGAAAGCCAAAGACTACAGCGAAGAATAGGATTGTTTTCTGTTTGTAGAGGAGGCTCAGTTTTAAATTGCTACACAGGTCTATTCCCTAATTACTTATGGGATTTTCTGTGTGAAAATCTGGGATAATATTTTGCTGAGATGAGGCTAAGGCATTTCTGCTGGTGAAGAGGAAGAAGATGACAAAGTGTACAACCAGCCAGCCAGGGAGGAGAAGTATGGGGCCTCACAGTGGTCAGCATCTCTCAGTAGCAGTTCTCTGAGGCTCATTGGTGAAGTAATAAATGTCTTTTATTCTGCGGTGCTTCCTTCAGTGCTAAGCCTTCTGCCTTTGCAGTGTATCTCTTCTCAGGTTAGAGACGTTGCAGAAGGAATGGCAGTCATTGCTCCTGCGGGAACATCGACATCACGACAGAATATCTAGCAAAATGATGAATTGCATGTGTATCCCCACCTCTGCTTACAGGCTACCTAGCTATTGCCATGCCGAACATGAAACAAATCAGTTCCAAGTGTGTCTGTATTACCACAGCAAGGATTGTTGTGAGGCTTAGGTGTGGACTTGTGCTCATTGCTACTTGCAAAGCTAACCAGGTCATGCCAAGATGTATTTCTGATGTCTTTACCATGTTGAGATATGAAGCACATCTCCAGAGTGCAAGGTTTTCTTCTGAAGCAGTGGTTCACATCACAAAAAGAAAGTATTTTCTTATCAAGGAGCCAACCATAAATATCTGTGTGAGGGGACATTGCCTGCATCCTCCAGTCAATATGAACAGTGGCAGGCTATGCTTATATCAGATCTCCATTACTTTTGTGGGTTTTTTCCAGTAGGGACACAGACAAAGAAAGGCACTGAGGAACTGAAACTGCATACTAGAGAAGAGAGGTGGTCTTTTGTTTAGTCAATGGAAAGTTAGGTGTTTAAATGCAGAGGCTGGCAGTGTTAAATCTCTGCTACTGCAGATCCAGAATTGCATTTAATTTTTCTTTTTAGATCTTACATGCTTCAAAACTATTCCTTTTCCTCTGTAGGTGATTTTTTGACAGTGTGTCTGTATCCTCTCCATAGTTTTGGCTGCCTCGCTCTGTCATTGTATTGGCTGACCATTGCAAATGAGGCACCAGGGTTTTTCACTGGACAGCACTGTATCTTTAAGCTTCAGAGAGCCAATATTTTCTGCTGGGGATTGGTTGTACGTGAATGGTGTTTCTTTCATGCTCTTCAAGCTGTATACTTGGTCATTGAAATTATTTTTCATTGCTTCTGTTCTCTCGCTGGGAAAACCGTAACAGATTGTCTTGGAAATACATCTTCATGTTAGCATTCAGATTTATGTGTGAGCATGCACACAGGCAGCAACATAAGCTTCTCCCAAATGTTACTGTGAGTAAAACTTCACCGTCAGCATGTTCACAAGCAACACACACAGGTCATGAACATCAGTGAACTGAAGAGCTTGCATTTGTCCAAATATTCTCAGAGAGATTCCCCAAAGTTTTTAAGCCACCATTGGCAACCCACAGCTTTTCACAAGGAATTACATTCAGATTTTACTTGTCCATTGTTATATACAGGGTATGCCTGATGTTTTTTAAAGCAAGTGTTATCCAGAGAGCCTAGCTGTTGAATATGAAGTTTTCTAAGGTTATAGTTCAAGATTTTTTTTAGCTGGCAAGAAGCAGAAAATCACAGATGAGAGGCTGCTGTTCTGTCTACCTACCTCAGCTTGAATTGGTTACTGGTATATGCTGTGATTCTCATCTTGCCAAATAATGAGGAGTGGAGACAGTTGAGAACTGACTGACACTGCCTACCAGTTGGAAGTGTCATTTCTTCCATATGCCCTCAGGCATTATTTCTGAGTCTAACCAATGGTCATTTATATTTACTGCCTGTTTGTTAAACTGCAAAAAAAAGAAAATGATGTCTGAAAACTGTTTTAATACATTTGGGGTTCTGCCAACTGGCAGCAAAGTCATTATTTCTGCTGCAACATAGGATGCACAAAGGGGCAATGGTCTTGCTGTTTCTTCCTTTTTTTTATAGGCTGTCCTATTTGGCATTACTGATAGAAATGACATAGACAATTTGGAAGGCTTTCCCTCTTTGTCTTCCAGATTTACAATACCTTTTTGCAGGCAGAACTCAAAGGCCTTTGGAAAGGGTGTCAGCATCATTAACTTCACTGCACAGTGAAAGTGCAGAGGCAGAGCTGTGTTCCTCCTCTAGAGGGTATTCTGTTCAGTTACTCAGTGGAACAAAAAGCAGACTCTTGTGGAGGAAGATCAATCTCTGCCTGATCCAATGAAACAGAAGAAGTGATTAAGTGGCATAGTGATAGAGGAACAAGAAGATCCTTTAGATCTGCTGTAGATGTGCTCGTTAGCTTATGTGTGGGAATGGGTTAGCAGAGGGCTCCACTTACTGCATCTGTGCCTTCATATTTACTTTTTGAGCGTGCTGATGGAGAGATTTGCTTCTCTTCTCCCTCAGCAACATGAGCACTCCCTCATTCCACCTGGTCTTTCAGTAGGAGATGATAAAAAAGAGCACAAGGAATCCCTGCTAGCCATCTCTGTTTGGGTGGTGCAAATCTAGATGCTGAGGTGCCAACAGACACTTGTCTGCCAGCACTCTTGAACAGTGGGGTAGACAGGTACTTTTTGGCCTCTTTCTTCTAAGTTGTACATTGTACGGTTTTCCACCAGCTAAAGCATCGTAGGGTTTTTTTTTCTCTGCATTGTGTCAGGAGTCTAAGACAGGCTTGATTCAAGACAAATGAGTTTGTAATGCTAAGCATAGCCAGAGACTTCTTTCCTATAAACCGAAGAAAATTTGTCATAATAGCTGGCAAACAAGTGTTCTTTGATGAATGATACTGATTTTCAAGAAGATCCTTAGAGTTTGATTCTGCATTGTGCTCTGTTGCAAAGTCATAGTGCTGGGCTTTCTGTGTTGCAACTTATCATCACCCCAAGCCTTCATAAGATTAAGAATTTCCTTTTAAAAGAAGTCTTGCATGCAAAATGATGTGAATATTGCTGCTTAGGCCATCTGCAAACAGCACACTGAAATTTCCTGGAGTTAACAAATGGTAATTAGCTTCTACTACTATTTTAGACATACAATTTTTTATTGCTTATAACCACAGTGGATCCAGTCTTCATTTCAATATTAATAACCAATTATTGAAACATCATTGAAACATCTACTTAATCATTTTAAGCTTCATTAACTTTTATCAATGTGCTGCTGATGCAAATTCTGGGTTTAGATATGGCCATTGCTGTACTTTTGCCAACTGCTATATGACACAACTTTAAAGGCTAGCAGAAATATATTAGAAAAATAGTGCGTTGATGGTGAGGCTCTCATGGTATTTTTGGGCTCAAATCACAAACTGCCTGAAAAAGAAATCTGAGTGTTGGGTATATTTAAGTGCACTCTAATTTGTATATGTTCATGCGTAAAACCATATACTAATATTTATGAAAACAAATCCGCTAAATAATCCCAAGAATTAGTTAAGTTCACATCTTTTTACAGAGAACAGCCAACACTAAAATGACATTCTAAAATAGAAGACTAATTTTCTCCCTCTAACTTCTGATGTAATTTCTATGGCAATTTTCCCCTTCAGAAGTTGTGCAACTTGAGCTCTTTGGTGTATGATGATGATTATATCCAAGTATATATGATATGTTATTAATAATTTTTGTGGGGGGTGATGGGTTTGTTTCTTTGGGTTTTTTTTTTCCCCCTCACATTTTATCACCTCTTTTCTCTCTAAAGTTTTAAGAAGTCCATCTGAGCTGTGTAGTGATCAAACATTTTCTTTCAGTCTCTTCCAATGAGATAGTTAAAAGATTTAGAAATTATTTTCTATGTTATGCTTTATACCTCCACTCCCTTTCAACAAGGCGAGTCAGTGAGGAGTGGTGCAAGCTAAGAAGTCTATCGGTCCAGGTCTTGGTCCTAAAGGTATCAACTTGGGCTTATAACAATATAATGTTTTTATTGTCAGAAGTTAAAAATTTTGACAAAAACACTCAAGAAGAATTTCAACATCAGTTTTCTTTAATTTAACTTGTTTTTTTTTTTCCCTAATAAAGAGAGAAAAATTACAAGAAATTTACTGCTCTGTGTGCCTCCAGGACTTCACCTGCATGCACAGTGGATGTTAACGCTGTGCAATTACTTAGTATGACACAGAACCAGTGCTGCAAAGATTTATTTACCATGGTTGATGCACTTGTTTTGACAACTTTATTTTCCCCAATGATGCCTTCATGCATGAGGACATGAGAATAGGGCTATAATATGCTTGATTTGCCATTGTTTTTTGGAAGTATCTGGAAGAGATTTATAACCATGTAACTCCTTTTCAAAAGGTTAACATACTCAAATGCCTTTGAAACTCTGCTGTTAAATCAGTGATAGGTATTTTCATGACTCTTTCCTATAGTGAGAACTGGTCTTTCAGGTCACATGAGTGCTTTTGAAATTTTTAGCTTGTATCATTCTTAAAAATAATTACAAAAGTTTTAAATTTAACCCCTCCTGCCCATGACTGAGTTAAAAGTCTAGACAGGGTAGCTGGTTCAGAGCCTTGTTTCTGGTGGAAGGCTGGATGAGCTCCATTAATATTAAGATTTTTGGATTTGGCCTTGAAAGGCTGAATTTTCTTGGCATATCAAATCTATTTTTCTGCATTGATACTGACACTTTGATGCAAACCGTGTATTGTGAGTGGCAGTTGATTTTGTGATGTTATAAGTATGCAGCAGGCGGAGATGTTTTCCTTCTGATATTTGTGCCAGGGAAAGGCTGCTGGTAGTAATCCAGAGGAGAAAAAGTCTGGTAGTAAAGTGCATAACAATTTTGTTTTACTTGTTTTAAACCTAAAGGGCCATGCACTTAATATTTACAGTGAAGAATATGTATCTTTAATTGTCTCTTCCACTAGGTAAGACAGAGGCACAAATGTCATGTAAGGCGTAATTCCTGTGAAATTGACAGAATGAGTTTATAGAAGTTATTTCCCTAGAATTATCGAAATAACAGAGAAGAAGGGACATTATATTAAGTCCATAGGCTTTTCATGGTGCTACAGAAAGTGGATCTTTAGATCTTTCCATCATATGGAATGGGAATGGGAAGAAGCATCTGCCAGCCCATGAGAAAGGTTAAAGGTTCAGTTACTGCAGTGGTCACTATGCTTACAAGACTGTACTTAGGTCATCCTGGGAACACTAATGTATAGCCGTGTTATTATGTCAACTAATGCAAATGCTGAATTGGAAACAGCTAAAGGATAGTTTTCTCAGTAGAGACCTGCCTCTGCTGGAGACACTGGAGGTTCTGTGCCATATGGAGTATTTTTAAGAAGCATGGAAAAGGGATAGTCAGTCTAGATAATAAACTGACAGCAAAGATGTGCGCAAATATGTCACAGTATTAACTGTGGGATGAATAATGACGAGGCCTAATAATAGTGATGGTTCTATGAAAACTGTCAAGTTATGGTTTCAATAGCAGACAAAAGGGCAAACTGAACGTGAAGAATTACTAAAAGAGTAAAAAGGAAAGCAATAATTATGCCATTTTCTAAACCTGTGGAGCACTCACACCTCGAGTTCTATGAACTAGGGCTGCAAAAAATGTACAGAGAAGAGAATATGATCAAAGGTATAGTATTACTTTTGTATAGGAAAGGACCTCATAGACTATTACTCACTGAGATTAATGAGGAATGATAGAGATCTGTGCTTATACATAACAAAGACAAGATGAATATGGGTGCATTTTTCCTTAAAACAAAAAAATCCCCAAAGCATGAAGAGATTATTTAGCTAATTGGGTACTAGTTCAAAACCTGAATGATAGGAACATGGTTTTTCACCAAATGTGTGACTAAACTGTGGAATACATTATTGCAAAAAACTGTGGGTGCCAGCTCTTGGGATGACTTCAAAAACTAATGGGACAAATTCATGCATGAGAGATGCTCTTTAGGGGCAATTAAATGCAGAGATACCACCCCCATCAGAGAAGCTCCACAGCTGAGCTGTAAATGGCCAGAAGCTGTGAGAGCATGGTGAGTTAGCATCATTGCTCTTACATTCTTTCCTAACCATCCACTTTTAGCCACTTCCAGAAGCGAGATGATGGTTTTGGCTGTTTCTCAGTCTGATGCTGTCAGGTTAGTCTTAGCATGTGCTGCTCTGATGGACATTGTGCCATGGAGCAGAGAGATAAGGGATGCTGTCCTGTAATTATGATTTGTTATCATGGTAGGTTTTACAATTGAGCAGCTAGAATGATGAAGTAGAAAGAGGAAACGTTTTGGATGATGAGGTCAGATTAATGACTATGGGATGTTGCAGTTAAAAGCATAAAGGAACTTGATAATGGTCTGTGGACTGTAGTCTCTGCTGCTGGTGGTACCCTAATTCAGAAGTTAAGGGAACAGTGGTGATGTACTCGAGTTGAAGATAAAGTCCCACAAATGCGGTGTAAAGACTGGTATAGAAAAGGAAATTTTAGTTTCGTTAAGGAGAATCAGTAGAAATAACAAGGTCTGATGGGAAAAATAACATACAATCAAGGAAATTAAAAGACCATTGATAATGCACAGGGGAATTGAGACAAGACTTCAGAGGCTGTTCATAATTCTGGTATTTATTAACTTTTGCCTATTTATCTATGTGAACTTAATGTACCTTTAAGGTAGAGTTTTGTTTCCTGGCAATGAACATTCATTTTAGTGAATGTAGTTCCTCTCTGATTAGATTTCAGGTTTTAGGTGAATAAGCAGAATTTGGCAATTAGATTTTTTTCAGATGAAAAAAGGAACAAAGAACTCCATGAAGGAAAAGGAAAGTAGAAGAGAAATGTATTTAAAAATACGGACATGAAGCTTTGGAAAAATTTGTGTTAAAATTTTCCGTGTTCAAGTATCATCAACCAGGGAAGCATGACAAGTTGTGATGGACATGAAAAAGGCTTTTT
The DNA here is from genome assembly GCA_026261815.1 of Monarcha castaneiventris obscurior. Classification (NCBI taxonomy): domain Eukaryota; kingdom Metazoa; phylum Chordata; class Aves; order Passeriformes; family Monarchidae; genus Monarcha; species Monarcha castaneiventris. The sequence continues at coordinate 3,363,416 of JAMPIT010000161.1, forward strand.
TTTTTTTTTTTTTTTTTTTTTTCACTGATACAATTTCCTATCAATTTTCCAGTTCTCTGAATTTGGTGGTAGAGTGTTTGGGAATGAGAACTACTTGCAGGGATGCTGGCAAGGCCCAGCTTTGGCAAATGGACTTCCAGGAAGCACCTGTAGAAGCAATTTGTCTGTTTGTTTTTTATTTTTCACATAACTTTAGCTACTTTATAATATTTCCTTTGCATCAGAATGGAATTGCTAAAATATGCTGGTTTGAGGATTTTTTTTTTCCTTTACCAAAGAACAAGATATTTTCCTTGTGATGACTTTTTCTGACTGAGTAACTGGCAGGCAGGTGGCTTTGGCACAATAGCATTCGCCTGGCAGAACATGGAAGCCAGACTACTGTTCTCTGGCCAGATTCTGCCTGGTTAATTGACCCACTATCAAAATATTTGTTTGCTTTCTTGGATAAAGAAAAGGAAAAAAATAAAAATAAGCCAGGATAGAGGAATAAACTAGATTTAGCCCATCAGTCTTTTTCACTTTTTAAGCAGCGTGCACAAGGAAATAAATTTAAATCTTAAATGATTTTTCTTTGCCAGACAGCCCATATCAAGATCATATATTGATTACAGCTTGCCTTTTTGTGCTCTGATGCATTTATTGACTTTTCTTTTCATTGCCCTATACTGCAGTACCAAAATGATTGGATCAGTATATTTTCCCTTTGGGATTACATGAGAAATCTCAGATGCCTTACAGATGCATGTATTAGGTCTCCAAATATTCAGTGTTCACATAAAATGAACAAGAAGTATATAATTTTTAAAGGCAGAGATGAAAGACACTCTGATGAAAATGCTTTTTTTGTTCCTGTTGAAATATCTGGAGATCTGTGAAGAAAAGTAGGAAGCTCTGTTTACAGCAGACTTTTCCTCAGAATAGAAATATGGCAGGACATCTGAATGTCCATCGGTTTCCTGCTAGTCTGTGCAAGTCTGAGGAATTGTGCTAGTGTTACCTTTTATTTCTCCTTTGTTTCCTTAATTTGATAGAGAAATGTCTCTGGGTTGATTGTCTTTTATATTTGGGCTCTCATGCACCAGAGCAGAGGAGAATGTTGCACTTTCATGTCCCTCCATATTCCCAGGGAGGGGGTGATTTCTCTAATCCCTCCATATTCCCAGGGAGGGGGTGATTTCTCTAATCCCTCCATATTCCCAGGGAGGGGGTGATTTCTCTAATCCCTCCATATTCCCAGGGGAGGGGGTGATTTCTCCAAGGACAGCAGGTATGGACTTCTGAACTTCTTCAACTTGTGTGCTTAGTAGAAGTTTCATTTACTCAGGACTTGAGCTTTCCTGTGTTACCTTTTCCCATCAAAGGAAATAAGTGCTGGTCTTGTAGGTAATCAGAGTTACAGAAATTTCACAGACAGTGGTATAGCTTTTGTTTTATTGGTAGCTGGGGGAGCATTAATACAATGTCATGTTTTGAAGTGAAAGAGGAGGGAGGAGGCATGAGAGGTGCAGGTCTGGTGAACACAGGCTGGAGCCTTTGGGATGCTGCTGAGGACATGACATTTCTAGGTTAAAAACCACTCTGGTTTTCTTCAGTGTACGCTAATACTTGCCTCCTTTGGTCTTAGGTAAGCCAGTTATAAGTCTTCTCCCATTTTAGTATGTCAGCACTTCTCAGTTCTTAGTATTTTTGCTTCGCACAGCTTCTGCGAGGTAGGTCAGCATGAGTCTATAGATACAGAGTGGGGGAATCTAGTGAATCATTGAAGCAATTGCTTCCTATATGTGGAAAGGTAAAAAGTAAATTAGATTACAACAGTATCACAGTAAGAACAGTCTTTTCCTTATTCAAATGTCTTTTAATCAACCCTTTGCCTTTTTTCCTTGATTGTAATTCAGGGCCAAAGAAGAACGTAGGTAATGGGTACTTGAGTTTTGCAGAAATACGTCTCCACATGTGCCTTAAGTGGCATTTAATGCTATGGTTTGGTTGACAAGGTGGTCAAAAGTTGGACTCAATGATCTTGGAGGTCCTTTCCAACCTTAATGATTCTATGATTCTATTCTATGATAACTGACATAACTAAAATGTGATGGGAGATCCTGTTAGCTACCTGAGTGTTAAAACAGATTTTGGATTCCTGGAGTTTTTAGAGAAAACAATTCAGCCTGCTTCTCTTAGCAGTTCTGAAAAGCATCTTTGTGGTGTCTTACATGCTACATGGTGGGGAAAAAAACAACAGCACCTGAAAGCTTAAGAAAAGTCCTGTTGAAAGATTGCTTCAAGTCCCATTTAATGCTGCTATGGCAGAGCAGCCTGTGCTTCCCAGTAAGGAGAGTGCAGCAACAGGGCAGCTGTGCAGCACTGAAATAAGCCCTGGAGCTTTCCATTGCTCCTTGGGGTACACGGGGAGCCACCACACTAATGTGAGACAGTAATTGCCCCTCGCTCTCTGCTCCTAAGGGAGCAGAAAATCAGCACGAGCTGAATGAGCAGTGAGAAGCACCATTATTTCTTTCCTTCTTAGAGTGCCCCGAGCAGCAAGGATTGGATCTCTGTCTTGAAGTAATTTAATGCTTCACCCAGTGAAACGCCCAAGTGTGCATTTCACTATAAGCAAGCAAATAATCCCAGTGGAGTCTCTTAAGGACCCTGTGTTCAAATGCTTTGCTGGAGTGGAACCTGAGCTTGCAGCTGGCTGGTTGGAATGCCCTGTGTGGGCCTTACACTCAGGACTAACAACTTAAGTGGTGCATAGGCTCTGAAAAACTCAAAGGATATGTTAATTCTTGCAGCATTTCTTAATTGTAGGTATTTTAATCAAATTGCTAGTGGTTGAATAACTAATGCAAAACTCACTGATGCAGGGATACCATGAAGCTATTAGAATTTTTTCTCTTATCTGTTTATTTCCATATCAAAAGTATTAATGGTAGTGGCCACTGCACAATGACTTCCCTTCAGTGCTGTGTGAGCTCCCACATGACCCTCTGGAACTGATTTTCCTGATGGTGAAAGGCAAAAAACCAGAGTGCCTACTAATCCCTTGATAGGGAGCACAGCAAATTCAGGCAGTGGGGGCAGCAGTGCTCACCCCAAGAGTCTTAAAGGGTGGAACTGGCAGCCTATTAATTTAATCAGGCTGCAGTCAGGTGCTATGCCTGCCCTCTGGTACAAGAGCAACCTGTTCCTGTCTGCCACTCAAACTGACAAGCTGTTTCCCTAGTAATTAATTCATTATAAAGTAATGAGTTTGTCAAGTGAAAGAGGTGGTATATGGTACCCTAAAAATGGAGGAGGTAACTGCTAACAACAATAACAAAAAAGATTACTTGAGCTCTGAGAAGGCATAGTGGGGATATATTTCTTTCTTCTGTTTTCACATCTGGATAAACTAAAAGATAGATTGTTCCACAATAATTAAAAACTAGGTGCAAATGATCTTATAGACTGTTCTTTTGAAACATATTTCAGTGTTTAGTATCCTACTAATGCAATTAAAATGAATATGGATTAGAATATGCGTTTTTAAAAAAAATATGAGACATTTTCCTAAGATTTTAAATTTTGTAGTTTTTTTTACTGTATAGGTTTATTTGTCAAATATGCCTGGGAAAACTTATTTTTAATTTAGAATCTTCTAGATGCAATATAATGGATTTTTTAGTACTGCCCTTTTTCTTCTTATTATTCTTTACTTTTGCTTCTCTCTTCTACTTTTCCTCTTTTTCAGGAAGCAAACATTTGAAAAATGGATCTAAAATCTGTAGAAGCAGATTTGTCAAAAATCAGAAAAATAACTTCAGAAAAGCAGGAAATCCTTTTAAAATACAGTTCCAAACACAAATGTTTCAAACAGCTCTAGTTACAGTTTTGACTGAATGCACTCTGCAGGCCATATTGGAAAGATAGGTTTTAGCAAAGAACAGATTGTCTTAAAAATGAAAAAGATCAGAAGAACTGTTCAGGCAGTAGGATCTCCAGTGTGGGAACTGTGTTAGGCTTAGCCAGTGGAAAAGGGATGGAAAGGTGTATACAATGCCTTTTCCTCAAGGGAGGAAGGAGAAGAGAGGAATTGTACACACTTGCTTGATGCAGTTAGGAGCTGTAAAAATCAGCTGGCTGAAACCTCAGCTCTTGTAAACCAAGATTACAGTCAAAGGCACTCATATTCACTCCAGCTCTGAATGTGTCCCAAGGAGGAATAACTTCAGCATGGTCTTTCTTAAGAGGGTATCAGAAATATCTGACTGTGAGAGTGCAGTCTGTGTGTGAAAAGGAGCATTTTCAAAGTTTGTCACTGGCCAAGGCGAAACATTCAGTTGAAGATAACTGGAATGACTAAGCCTCTGGAGCCAGTGGAGAGCCTTTTAATAGCCCCCAGGTGTTTTGCTGACCCATATGTTGCTTCTGTTTCCTTCCAGATCAGCTTCTGGCCCTGCTCCTCCCCTTTCTATCCCTGTTACATTTAATCAGCCTGAGTACAGTTCACAGCTCCAGCTGTATTGATTCTTAGAGCAGATTTCAGCAGAACCTAAAAAAGGAAGCATAGGCTGCTCCCCTCTTTCTTCTTTGACTGATGCTTTCTTTTACCCTACATGACAAAGTGATAGATGTACTTAGTTAACTTTCTGCAAAATCATTAATGCCACCCTTGCCGGTTGGCTTCCCAGGTATTGGTTAAATTGCTGTCATGTGTTTGTTACCTGAGACACTGCAATGCTGTATAATCAGACCATTCATTTTCTTCCGAGGCCGGTCCTACAGAACTGGCTTGAAATACATAGCTAAGGGAGATAAAAACTAGCACTCTTTCAAGCAATCAGATTTTTCCTGGTTTTGCCTCAGATTAAAGCTGCAAACTGATGAAAGTTCACTTGGGAAAGCTGAAGTAAGTGTTCTAGTAAGATTCTCCTGATGTATCTGTCTCTCATCCCCCCCATGTGATCAGAGTCTACAGTAAAACAATTCACAGCTACCTCCCCAAGCCCTTGACCCTTTAAAGTTCCTGAGGTCACTGGACCTGCTGTACAAGTGACTTCTCACCAAAAGGTCATCTGGTCTGACCCCTGATGTCCCCACTGAATTTTGCCCTCACTCCTTCAATCCCCTTTGATTCTGACATTTGATAAGTGCTACTGTAAGTGCTCTGCCAAAGCTTACTGTCCCGAGAAGGGGTGACAATCTCAGTCTTGAAACTGGACAATTTAGACAATTCCATTACCAGTCTCCACAGAGGTATCTTCATTGTGATCAAGAATATGTCTTTTTTATTCATATGACTTTTGTTCGTAGATTATAGAGGCTTGTATTACTCTGTGTTTTATCCCAGTGAAGATTTTACATAATAGTCAAAACATTTCTTGCAGTTTTGATAAACTAAACAATTATGAGTTCTCTAAGATTCTCTTTGTAAGATATTTTCTGCAGCCCTAAAGTGGTGGATCCTTTTCTATACCTTACTTCATTTTGTCAGCATCACTTAAAGTATGGAAAACAAAATCTTACTCAGCTTTACAACCAGCCTAAAAAATACATGGACGAAGGTAAAAATCCGGTATTTCTCTTTTGTCATACCCTGTTTATACAGTAAAGACTGTAGGCTGGTTTCATCTCAGTGGGATCTCATTTACTCCAATTCCTAAAACTCTTTCCAGTCTTGTGGAAAGAGGTGAGCCCTCTGTTTTGTGTGTTAGTATGTAAAAAATCTGTATTCAAATTCAGCTATCCAGATCCAATGTGTTTTCATTTATTTTTAAACTAATTTCATAGTTATCTTGTAATTGCTTGTTATCTTGTAGTCCATCTACTCCTCCCAACTTTTTGCAGCCAAGAGCAACCAGTCTACTGCAAATCTGGTGAATATCCAGAAAAAATTCTTCATTTCATGAGGATTTCTGACTAGCAACTATTTTTTGAATGATGCCAATTACAGAATTATAAATCCATGAAATATATATATCATTGATAGCGACTAATAAAAAAAGTCAGAAGCATCATAGTGAGGCTTCAGTTACCTGGCATCTGTATGATGTACCATAGTTTGAAGAATACAGAACGTTTGAAAATTTGTACAACCTTCCCAGCTGTACTGTGGATGTGGTGCCGTGGCAAAACGTTGCACAAGGAGAAGCTCTACTCTGAGAGGTGGGCAGGGAGGAACACTCTGAAATTCCCCAACAGCAAATGCAGGGTCCTGCACCCTGGCAGGGACAACCCCGGGCACTGGTACAGGCTGGGGGCTTTTGCATGGGTGGGCAAAAAGCACTAAGGTGTGGTCAAATGTAAAGATAAAACCCAAAAGTAGTTACATAGGTTTTTGTTGCTTTGTGATTGTTAATTCTGCAAGGCTGAAAACTGCAAACATATATTTCTGGCCAAACTTGCTTTTATTATTTTGACACAGACTGTTGATTAAATCCAACACTAAGTGGATCTAGAAGCACCTAAACATCTCAGAGAAGTTTAGAAAGCAAGGGGGTCTCACTGAAGCTTGTAACACAGCATGAGGGACCACAGCCTGATTATGTTAGAATCCATTGTAACAGATCATAGAGTTGTTGCTTAGATACTGCATTGGCAGTGTTTAGGTATTAGCAATAAAACAAGTCATAATTATCCATATAAGCTGTCCTTCTTGTGTCTGGCCGAGAACCTTTTCTGAAATGCTCTGCTATAGTCAGTCACATTTTGTTCTTAGACCTGCTGGTGTAAATTCTTTGCGTTCCTGTTGATGAGCATTATACCAGAATTTCACAGATAATTTCTGGTGCATCACATTCAGTGCATCACATTCAGATCACAGTTTGAAATTGCATCTACATTAACCAGGTGATGGGAGAGGAATTTTCTTACTTTTAAAATTGCATTTAACCATTTTTTTCACTTTTGCTTTTTTAGTAAAAATGGTCTGAAAATTTATAAGCGAGAAATGTTTTGTACCAAAATAATTCCCCTTTCTCTTCCCCTTCTCATAAATATTTGGCTGCAAGTTTTGCAGTTTCTGTGGCTGTTGGTAGATGTCTTCTTCCTGACTCCTAGCCCCTTAACCAGAAAAATTAAGATTTAATTTGGTTTATATAATAAATCAGTGATAAAAATAAGCAGATTTTTTAATTTTCTTTTTTACCTAACCTGTTTACAAAAGTATGAACCTGATCATGAACCTTTTTTCTGAAATGAACATACAGTGATGACCCACATTTGTGAATAAAGGCTGCATGGATATTTTAGGGAATAGAAACCTGTTTTCCTATTTGAGTGGTTCAGCACTGGAACTTTTGTGCAGGACAGATACAAGCCTTATTTCTTATTGTACTATAAACTTCTTGCCTAAAGTGTTGTAAAGAAATTTATAAAATTGGGCAAATTCTTGTGGGTGAAAAATAGCAATTCAACACTTAGCATTAGACATTAGCATTTGAGAACTCAGGCTGTACTTTACACTATCTTGCACCGTCATTTTGCTTTTGTTTTTCTTGCTGTATCTTGTTTTCAACGCCAAATTTTCTGTGCCATTGTGTTCTGTCTTCTGCCTTTCAGTGTATTTCTGCTGCAGCACCTGGGCGTTCAGCCCCTGGCAGCTCCTGAATGTCATTGCTGTGAAGGAACTGAATCCCCTTAATTTTATTTCACCCGCTCTCCCATAGAGGGTGACAGATGACAAACACAGTGAGGGGAAAGAGCAGCATGAACATTAGCATGAATGTGAGCACCCCATGGCCTGCTGAGAATAATACTGCCTTTGCCTTGTTAAAAATGTTATTTGTAAATGCAAAATACAGGGGTCCCTCACATAACAAATGCTATAAATTGGTGTACTGCCTAGTGAACAAACTTTTCTCACTTTGGTTCTTGCTTTTTCCTTTCACTCCCTAAGCAATGTTCAAATTCAGCCATTTATATCACATATGTAGTGTGGTATACATGAAGGAAGTAAAGGATCATCAAGACTTGTGTGATGCTGTAAGTGTAACCACAATGGTTTACCAATTTACACCATTCTTTCCATTTTTACTCAGGCTGTTAAACCACCATTGCTTCTGTAGTGTCCTATTTCACACAGATTTCCCCGTGGAGTGTCTCTTGCCAGCACTTGTTAGTGTCTTTCAGATTAATTTTTCCTGCTGGTCTCTGTCATCCCAGCTGTTTAAGTGGATGCCCATTGTCAGTCACAGATGTCACATTGCTCACTATCACCTTGTGGCTCCACTGAGCTCTGGTATGCACTTTCCCTTCTAATGTGTGCAAGCAGACCAGCTTTTAACAGTGAGCCCCTGGCTACCATTTCAAGTCTTTGCTCCCCTTTCTTGGCGGTATCTCCAGCACACTCGACTTTCTAACAAGGTTAAATTTCTGGTTTGAGACTTGGATAAAGATCCTTTTTAAAATGTTTTTTGCTCATTGTATAATGAAATAAGATCACACCGTGTCAGTGCTGCATATTTTGCAAGGCTATTCCATCTACAGATTCTCCTGAAGGTGTTGTTGGCAATCTTAGTAAAAATTCTGAATGATCTAGGCTAGTCAGCTACTGGACCTGGGGGATCGGAGCAGATGCCTACCTTGGAGAGCACCTCAGGTCTTTTAACCAGAAGAAGCAGCAGCTGCGTTTGCTGGGAGATTTCCAATATGTTGCCTGTGATACCTTTTTGATAAATGGAAGGGATTTATTCATCCACAGTGAGTTAGTGAAATAATTTTTTATTAAACCAAATGAAAAAGGAATTTATTGTTTTCTGTAGCAAAATCTACTGTTGCATCTTCTGTGCCACACTTCAATTATTTTTGTGTTCCAGTTACTGACAAAGAGCTGAGAGCTGTTGTAGGAGTCCTCTTGAATTGTTCCATTAGTTCTCCTCAGCCTGTTCTGAAATTTAGTTGGAAGGTAATAATAATAATAATAATAATAATAATAATATTAATATCATAATTATAATTTTTAAAATTATATAATGATAATTTATAATACTAATTATATATAATTATATAATTATTATAATTATAATAATTATAATAATAATTTTTCACTAAATTTTGTTCTTTTCTTGTTAAAAAAAATCAAAACATGGAAAAAACTTAAAATATACAAACTGAAGTAACTTCTCATCTTACTGTACAGTTTGGTCCTGTTGGAAAAATTAAAATGAATCAGTGCAGAAAATGTGGTTATACCCAAGACAGGAGTATGTACAAACTGCTCCTAACCTTAGAGCCAAACACTGGGAAAAGTCAAAACAGAGATTTTTTTTTTTTTATTGTTTGAGTATGTCTCCACAGATTGTAAACTGCAATGTCAGGATATGTCCTGGGTGTTTTCTCCCCACAGTGAGTTCTGCACAGGGATTAGATACATGTATTCTTTTGATATTAGATACATGTATTCTTTTGATATTTGAAGTGGAATCTCCAGTATCTTTCCATTATGGAGATTATAGAAGTCTTATAAGTGTGTTTTACTTGGCTATGAGCTTCAGTGCTCTTGAAAAGATATATTTCAGTGAACAGGACTACAGCTTGAAACATTTTAGCTGCTTTTATCTGAAGCACTCATAGTAATTATTGCTTTGCATTATTATCTTATTATCTGGCTATTTATCATTTCATATGGGAGATGATTTTGTGACCAGGTCTGATGCTGAAACAGCTAGGAAAAAGCTAGGGACTTGGCTTCAAAAGTAATCTCATTTCCTAGCCATATTTATGTAGTTCCTTCAGGAACTTAGTGCAATATTTTCCCCAAAAGTAGTCAAATTTTCAGTGAGCTATGTGCATGATATAATTTCTTTTGGACATAGAAGCATAAATTTCTCATTAAAAAAGAAAAACAGACTTAAAAAAATTATTTAATGTTTGGTAGTATCTAGAGGCCAAAATCAGAATTGGACTTTTGTGGGCTACAATACATAGCTATGACACAATGGATTCTGCTTCAAAGAATTAACAGTTCTGAGGGGAAGATGGGAATCTCAGTTAATCTCAGCTGTTGGGAGAAGTACAATTTTAAAAGGTTTCTGAACCATTTCAGCTTTTAATGTTCCAGTGTTACCTGTCTTATCAGTGATAAATGGTTAGTACTTCATACTTTTGCAAAAGGCCTTACAGACCTTCCCTTATTCATTTGTATTTTGAGAATGATGGATTATGATGTGAGTCCTTCAATGTTTAGAAGAAACACTGAATCCAACCTTTTTAACAGAGAGATATGTGCTGAAGCTAAGCACAAAAGAGCCAGCTAAACCATTGGTAGGAAACCTATTCAGTGTTTAATACTTTGCAGTTATTCTTCTCATGCAGAAAAAATGTCACTGACCTCAGGGAGAAGGAATTATTTATGGGAATAAGGTTATTGTGTTGGTGTAAAAGAAGATTCACCTTCTAAAAATATAGAGTTCATAAATATGCTTCTCCAAAACAGCAACATTCTGTGCATTCTTTGTTATGAACAATAGCCATAAACCAAAATTGCTGACATTGATTTAAAATATAAAATTTTCCTGAATGGCATGAAAACTAAAAAAAAAGCCCACATGATAAGTAAAGTGTATTTTAAGTCATTAAGTTACACAGTGGAAAGTAGTTATAATGAACTTCTGAGGTGTTGCTAGCTTTGTGCTAATTGGACAATCTTACTTCTCCATTAAATGGACAGATGGATGAAGCAATTCATAAACCACCCATTCTTATTGGCAGTAGTTGGTGTATCAATCGATATCTGCCCACTTGAGAATAGAATTTTAAATATTAATGCACCATTCAGACAGATAAACATCTGTATCACAGTCCTGTTGACAAAAAGGTTGTGCTATAAACTGCACTTACTAGAATTAAATCTGCAAATATTCTATTCAAAGTGTCATTTTGCTTGTCTTTAAATCAGTGCAATGCAGAAAAAGAATATAACTAAGCTACCAATGGTAGCATTGGCAAAATTTAAGTGTTAGACTGCTGCAAAGCAAAGTATTAGCTGCATGGTATGTGTGATCCTGCTCCCCAGTGGCTAGAGATAGCAGTATTCACAGAAATCCTGTTTTGGCAGGTAGAGACTGTTAAAAAATACTGTGTATCAAACCTTGATTAGCAGCTATCAACGCTGATTTTAGTTCCTAGTGCTATTGCTAGTAAGTCAGATGTCTGACACTGAAAAATTCCACGAGGGCGAGAAGAGGAGCCACAACTCCTTGTAAATATTTTGTCAAGGAAAATCGTCAAAGAGACATCAGATACTACAAAACTGCTTCCAAAAATGTAAGTGTGAAAGAAAGCCAGAATGGCATATGCACATTATACTGTCTATTAGCAAAAAGATTTTAAGCTGAATCAGAACTATATAGGCTAAAATGGCCATTTGTTCACTGCCAGTAAGATCTGCAACCTTTACTAAGCATTGGACCACTAATAAAGGAGATGACAAATGCCATATGATAAAAACGTTCAAGAAATCAGTATTAACACAATTATCTAACCATATATTATCTGTTTCATGAATGCATTCTTTTAAAACTATTTCAGTTTCCAACATTACAGGCAATAGCAAGAAAAATGTCAGGCATAAGCACTGTCTGTGTGAGAATCACCTGCAGAGAAGGCTAAATTGAGCAACATGCATTCAGTGAACTCTCAAATGAAAGCCTGGGTGAAACCTAGATGAACCTGCTGAAGATTGAAGACTGAATATTCTCCAGGGAATAGAATTACATCACCATAAAATTATTTATATGACAGGTTTGATGATAATATTTTAATAGCAGCCATTGTACTATGTATTGTTGCTGTGAGTCAGAATTCAATTATTTAAAACAAATTCTGTAAGGCTTTTTTCTTTTTTGATGGTTCTAGGAGATCAGAAACTTTTTGGATTTTGCATTGGATGATTGATTACAGGAATGTTTGGTTAATTCTGCATATCAGAGTTTAAATTTAGACATTAAGAAAACAAGTTTGTTTTATTTCACAGCACACTCTAGCGATTTATTCAGATGTAAGTATAAAGGAACTTTGAAAATCGTGGAGTGAGGTCTCTCCCATTCCTCACTCTGTGCATCTGCTTCATACGCAATGATCTTCTGCATGAGAAGTTAATGGCCATTAAGAATGGTCTCCCAGCAAGGCCATATTTTTATATAACTGAGATGAACCAGGGTCAAAATCAGTAGTAATCAGCACTGGCAAAGAAAGTACATCACTATGAGAAATAAGCTCAAATCACGTAGTGAGCTGCACTGAAAAAAAGCCAGCTCTTGGAACCAGAATGAATCATCTACTTGTGGGATTCTTTTATATCTTGGTCATGAAAAACTGAAGATAACTCTCTGGAGTATGGAGAGGTTATACCTGAATGCTTTTGCAGTTCTTTTTAGATGTGCATAAGATGTTGGGATTCAGAATTCTCTGGTTTTTTACTATGAAGTAGGGCAAATATGCAGGACCATATTCTGAGAAAAAAAATTAACTGCTTTGTTCTATACGTAGATTCAGAGTTCTTTTAATCAGTTGTAGAATTATGCTTATCATGTTTGAATGTGGATTCAGGTAGTCTTGGGCAAATTATACCATGCTCAGATTTGAAAGTGCTTGTAGATAAGTAAATGTTTTTTTCAGTTAGATGTTGTTTATTAGAGAGTTCACTGAATCAGAAAACGTCCATTTTACAGAAGATCCTATACCATACGATGATGTAGCCATATCCTCTTTGGTGTCCCACTGCAGTTCTTTATGATCAAAACAGGTCTTGCAGGTCTAGGGAGTTTTATCAAGTCCCTGCAGATGCCACATTGTGGTATGTGAGAGCTGGGGGAGAATCCTGTGATTCCAGGAGAGAAACCCCTCCCGTGTGACCATGTTTCCTCTCCTGTCTCTAGCTGCTATGGAGGCAGTGCAGGGTAATAAGGGGCAAAGTTCTTGGGACACCTGAGATTATGGAATCTCCTAGAGGAAAGTACAAAGAAATGGTTGCAAGGGTTGGTAAGGCTGTTGGCCAGACTGATCAGGTACAGCATAATGGAAATCAAACCATCTAAAGTAGGTGCTTTACTTTCCTCTGTGGTCTTTGTCAGAAATTGAATACCAAAAAAAGTGTGTTTTTTTCTGGATCTAGTATACTGACTTAAACTGCTGGAAACACAAAAAAAGCTGAGGCCTGGCCCTTTTTACAACCTTTCTCTTGCAAAGGGTTCATAGCGTGGTATTCTCCATTGCACCAAGGCCATTGTCACAGCAAACTGGGCAAATAGCTGCTCTGCTGGAGAATGTTCAGCTTCCTGCTTGTTGTTGATGCTTCTCTGTTGACTTTTCTTGTGGAAGAAGAGGTGCAAGCATTTTTTAATTGTCATCAAGGACAGAGACTGATTGAGGTAGTGAGTTTGGCTTTGCCTGAAGGCTGTTGGGGACCAGGATCAGAGGCCCCATCTCTGTAGGACTTGGGAGGCCTGCAATGTCTGGAGAGGAGGTCACGTGAGGCATGTTTGAAAAATGGTGCCAGGAGTAGCATACTGAGATCTGGAATAGAGTGTTACTCTGCTGGCATGAGGATCTTAACTTCCAGGAGCCTTAGCAAATATTTTTGTTTACACTCTCCCCCACGACATGCTCCATTTCAAAGGGGTATTTCTCCTAGGTGTAGGAGATAAGCTCGTAGTTTCTCCTCTTCAGGATTTTCAACTTTCATGCTTCAAATTAAACTGTGTTCTGAATCAGGGCATTCCCACATCTGCTCTTCTTCTTTATGCAGTTCTGAAGCATTCTTTAGGCTGCACTAACATGGAGGACATGAATTTACACACTCCCACGAAAAGCAGAGAATCAACATTTCTCAAAATAGGCAAGAATTCTGACCTTTTGATTATTGGGTGAAAAGAGAATATAATTTTCTAAAGCGGGAGTTGAACAATTTCATGCCAGTTCTAACAGGGTTGTAAGAAAGGGAAAACAGAATAAAAGTAAGGTGTAAGACTTGACAGGAGTAGAATTAGGTGCTGATATGTCTCCAGGGTAAGATGAGAAATTTTGCAAATGCCTGTATCACTTGATTGTTGACACAGATGCTCACAGAAATCTTTAAGCACAAATTCTTCCTCAAGTGAATCATTATATCTCTGCTAGAATTGAAAATATTTTGTGCTTATGGGGTTTACAGTATTTCCTTTTTGGCAGGCTTTAATAACTGCCTCTTCCATACCCTTAGGAAATGTCAAGAGTTATTTATTACAGCCTAGGAAATGCTGAGGCCTGTGGCTGGGAGTCTTAAACATTTGTATTTGTTACCATTTATCTAGCCACAGTATTAATGTTAAAGTACAAAGTAACCAAGAAGTTATAGGATATGAAAGCACTGTAATTCTTAAGATCAATTTACTCAATCAAGCAGAATACATCCCTGGACAAAGGGACACTGATTTCTGACCAGCAATTTAATCCCAGTTTTGATGGATGCGGTAGGAATTAACGGATACATAGCCTATGGATAAAGGAAGGAATTTCTCCCTGGGTAGCAGTTACGTTTGCTACACCAAATATTGCAGTTTGTGAAATCCAGTCTGTGCAACTCAAGAACAAATATTAATATTTGGTTTTAAATATTTTTCCATGTTACCTAGTCAAAGAAGACACAAAACTCTCTGTTATGATCCAATTATTTTGACTACTAGAGAGATGCCTCTGCCCAAACTAAGGTGCAAATGAGATCATACGCCGAAGTCAGTAGTTGGGATTTTATTCAACAGGAAACGTGAGATAGTGAGAAATAGAAAGAAATAGAAAAGGGAGGGATGGGAGAGAAAGAGAGTGTCAGAGAGACAGATCCGCCCCAGGGGATCCTGCAGCAGCCTGTTGGTCCTTCTTCACTCCAGTCTTCTTGGTGGTGGGGTCCTATGAAACACAGACTTCCATGGGTTAATATACATTCATGTGCAGGCGGGGATGCCAAGCACCTCCCTTGTGGGGACGAGTTTTACCCTGTCTTTTGCTAAACTGCAGATCTGCTGCTACACTGGATCAAGTGCAGTTCTCAGGCGGAAGGCCTCAGGAATGAGGCAGTGGGCTATGGCTTCCCCCTGCCGGAGCTGATTTTCAGGAGACCTGCTGAGATGGTATTCTTTGTGGATTCATTCTTCTCCCCCCAGCCCGGTTTACTTCTTAGACCTGAGATAATTGGACAATACTACCACTTTTATTTTATCTCAAGTTCCTGTCAGGAGGCTTAACTCACAGTCCAAACTCCTGGAATCCAGGAGGCTTGTTTTGGAGCTGGTGGTTCAGTGGTTGCAGACAAGCAGTTGCTTCTTTATAGAGTTTGCTATAGTGGGCAAAGTCCTTCGTTGATCTTAGCAATGTTTGAGCTATTAACCATTTACATCTCTCATACTCTCCCATTAAATTTAAATGCAATCTTTTATGCAATTATAACCATTTCTAATTTATAAAGTACAAGTTGTAATTAACCAATTAAACTGCAAAATAATTACTTAAAACAAGAAATAAAAAAAAAAGAGAGAAGTGTAGAAAGAAGCAAGTCATTAACTAACTGTAAATGCATTTAAGATGGAAATTAAAATCTTTTTTGTTCTGGGAAAAAAGTCATTCTGGACCAGCTCCCCAACAGTACAGCAGTGGCAGCCAGACTACAATTATTTTAAGAGCTTTCCAAGATTATTACTCAGACAGCTTGGCTGCAAAAAATAGCAGAGGAATGATCTTTTATCTGTTAGAGCTACTTGTCAAGCCTATAATCTGTGTATTGTGTTTCTTTACAAGTTCTTCACACCAATACACTACTAGAAGAATAATACAGAATTTCATGTGTTAAATAGTGCATTTAGACTAGGCTCTACTAACTGGGTTTCTTTGCAAAATTTGTTAGTGTCATATTGCTTTCAGGAGATTAAATGTCTTCTTTTCTTGTAGAACAATACCTATTTAGTTAGATCTATTCAGCATTTATTGCATTGTATTTTCCTTTTTCTAACTACATCTGAAGAGAATAAATAGTTCCCTTTGTTCTCTCATGCACAAAAGCTTTCAAAAATAGAAAAGAGTACCATCAGAAAATGAAATAGAGTTCACCTTCAAAGTATTGCATGTGACTGAAAATAAAATAATTCTATTTCATGGACTGATGTATTTTCAGTGCTTTTCCTATCTGCAGATTTACTGTCATGTCAGAAGAGTAACTTGAAATCTACAGCAAGGAAAAAGAGGGAAGATATCTTGTACTTCCTTCTGGGACATATTATTACCAAATACCTTGAGTCTCTAGATTATTGGCTCATGGGAGGCAGCACAGAGATTTTCTTTGACCTTTGAACTTTTGAGTTTCAAAAAGCCTGAATCAGCAAAACAAACCTCTCCAGCCACACAAATGCAAATGGTATCAGTTTAGAAGAGCTCATTGGCCTTGAAACCCAACTAGCTCAACAGAGCCTGAGCATTACTAAAATACAGCTACACAGCTTTGAATCACCAAGTATAATACATATTGCACCACTTTGGAAACATTTGGGCTAGACAAAAAAGTGATGAGAAATACTCTTTCATTTTCGCTTTCAAGGAGTTCAGTGAGATAACTAAGTTTATCACAGGAACTAAGAAGACAATGTGATCCATTCTGCTTGATGCTTTTCAAGCTGCAATTAGATAACTGGCAGTCATTCTGATACCAGGCATTAAATCACACATGTCCCAAATCTTATCTGGACTCATACTAAAATCAGTGCATTTGGCAAGATCTGAGGAATTCAGGTGTGAAAACATGCACTTTGAAAATCATCTCTGTAATTTTGAAAGGCCTATTCAATCTGCAAATGTGTCTAAAAGTGTGATTTGTGCTGAATGTAATGTTCACAGTTTAATGTAAAACCCAGAGAAGCTCCTGGAAGCTGAATACGTACAATGATTGCACTTCCTACTTCTAGTGCCTCCCATCCTAAAATTATTTTTTGGTCAAAAAAACCTCTCTAGTTTAAAAGAGGTTTCTGTGGTATGCTGACACTTTCAAGGTGCTGAGGTTGGTGAAAGAGAGACCTGATTACATTTGTAGATATGACAAGCATGTGAAATTTGCATAACCAACTCTATTTTGCTCATTGGTAGTTCTCTTTTATTCCTTTGATTGCAGCTAGCTACAAACCCACCAATCCATTATTCCACAGAATCCACCCTCATCTGGTGGAAAATCTTCCTAGGAGCAGGGCTGGTGATGCAGGAAAAGCACTGGTGGTTTGAAAGTGGGTCTAAACTGCACAGTGCTGCGCAGTCCAGAGGCACCCTACAAAGCTCTGGTCACAAGGACATGGTAGCTGGTCTAATGTAGTATTTTGGACTTGATGGTAGCCTGGGAAGAGAGCTTCCCTAGAATCTAATCCTGATAACTAGATAGGGAAAATTCATTGAGACTGCAGAAGGGATTACATTTTTTCCAAAAACTACTCTGAGGACTCAAGTAAGGCTTAACTGATACAAAGACTTCGAGTAAGATATCTGTATTGGACTGTAGGAGTTGACTGAAATTTTGAAAACAACATGAAAGTCTTTAAAACACCAAAATATTTGTAAGAATGATAATGATATTACGGAACCCTTACTTCTTCACATCTTGAGGATAATGAGACATTTTAATTAAAAAAAAAAAATGAAGTTATTTTCTAAATGATCAGTGAACGTGAGTTGTCCTTCACTGAGTTGCAAAATACAACTTCAACTTTGTAATTATATATCATCATGCTGTACTGTTCAGTGGTTGATCTAATATGATATGTGAATTCGGAAAATCAATGTTAGGAACAAATAACATGCCAGTAATATTCCAAGGCACCCTCTAATAGTATTAGAAGAAATAGGAAAGAAAGAGTTTGTATAATAAATACTTACAAATGTTATTTACACACAGAAATATAAACACATGCATGCCATAGCTGATCTCTGTTTAAAGATGGTATCTGTTATTATGTGTGTTTCCTGAAAATTTTGTAGTAATATAGTTCAGTCAGAAAGTTTTCTTGGCACACTGGTTCTTAATACTGTAAATTCAACATAAAATATAGGGAATATCTGCATTTTTACCAGTCTTTAAAATTAGAGTTTGCTGTGAGTTGTTGTGGTCCATGATCTGGGGAGAGTAATAAGATGCAGAAGGACTCTGGTATGTCAGCAAGTGCTGAGTTAAAGCAATTCAATAAATTTTTCTAATCCCCAGGTTCCCTACAGAGTGCTTGTGGCGGGAACAATTGCAGCTATTTGCTATTGCTCAGCTGCTCCTCCCGGTGTTCATAAATACAGTGGTGTGTCCACATAAGGCACAACCAGTGAGTGCTGCAGCTACAAAACTGGGAGAAATACTGAGATGCAGGTTTTCCTGTGTGCTTAAGTGCCTTAAGCAGGGCAATTCTCATTATTAGCATGCATATGTGTGTTAGCAAGGTGTGAGAGGTATTGTGTGCAAACTGACTGCACTTATTTTCTACTAATGAAGAGTTCCCTTGGCTGAATCTCTCATTTGCCTTTGGCTTGGGTGTGTGTGGCACAGAAAGGAGGTGAAGAACATGGGCCAGAGAGTGTCCGTGGGATGTTATCCTCTCAAGGGGAAATCCTTGTACTGAGTGCAGTGGCCTGTGATATGTCCTGCTCCTCTCTGTAAAACAACGTGGTGGCTTTCTACTGCTCTCAGATGCTTAAGCCAGGAACAGCTTGGTATGTTTAAGGTTGCACAGACACTTATTTTGGTCTGTGGCATCAAGAAAGTTGAGTGAAGACCAGGTAATGTGCTGTGCACATGTGGTATGTAGCTCTTGCTGTGAGAGAGCCTTTTAGGTTTTTCAGGTACTTAAGGTATTGGACTTAGCAAGTCTAGCCTGGGGTGAGAGGATCATTCGTTCACCAGTTTAGACTCTGTTCTTCTCCAGTGCAGTTTTGTTGTAGATTTTCATAAAAAAGAACAAATTGGGAGAGAAATATAAGAATATGCAGGAGACAAGTGAATAGGAAGTATTCTCCCACCAGTGGAGGAATCTCTAGCAGAGATGGTGACTGATATTTGGGGTTCAGATTAAGCTAGTATGATTATGGTATAATATTGAAAAAAAAAAAGTGATTGTTCTTTACTTGGCAACAATATAATGTGTTGTGTACTGAACCCTCAATGGAAATATTGATTTTTGGAAGCCTGTTTTTAAAATAAATCATTGCTAAATCATGGTTGACAAACATGATTGCCACCTATAACAAAGAAGCTACCCAGATGGATGAGCGCAGAGCAGCAGATATTGTCTACCTCAATGTCACCAAGGCTTTTGACAGTCTCTCACAACATCCTCATAGGCAAACCCAGGAAACATTGATTGGATGCGTAGACAGTGAGGTGGATGGAGACCTGGCTGAATGGCAGATCCCAGAGGATAATAATCAGCAGCAAAGAGTCTAGTGGAGACCTCTCACCAGTGGTGTCCCCAAGGTTCACTACTGGGCCCAGTATTGTTTAACCTGTTCATCAATGACCTGGATGAAGGAGCAGATGCCTCCTCAGCAAGGTCACTGATGACACAAAGCTGGGAGGAGTGGCCAATGCCCCAGAGCCTGTGCAGCCCTTCAGAAGGGCCTAGACAGGCTGGAGAGATGGACAGGGAGGAACAATTTGAAATACCTCGAAGGCAAATGCAGGGTCCTGCACCTAGGGAGGAATAAGCCCAGGCACCAGCACAGGCTGGGGCCAATCTGCTGGGAAGCAGCTCTGTGGAGAGGGACCTGGGGGTTCTGGTGGACAACAAGCATCCATGAGCCAGCAGTGTGTCCTTGTGGCCAAGAAGGCCAATGGAACCTTGGGGTGCAGCAGGAAGAGCATTGGCAGCAGGTCAAGGGAGCTGATCCTGCCCCTCTGCTCAGCCCTGCTGAGGCACATCTGGAGTGCTGTGTCCAGTTCTGGGCTCCTCAAGACAAGAGAGACGTGGAGCTCCTGGAGCAGCTCCAGTGGAGGGTAACAAAGGTGATTGAGGCACTGGAGCATCTCTCTTATGAGGAAAGGCTGAGGGAGCTGGGCCTGTTCAGCCTCAGGAAGAGACACTGAGAGGGGACCTCATCAATGTCTGTGAGCA
This sequence comes from Monarcha castaneiventris obscurior, assembly GCA_026261815.1. Classification (NCBI taxonomy): domain Eukaryota; kingdom Metazoa; phylum Chordata; class Aves; order Passeriformes; family Monarchidae; genus Monarcha; species Monarcha castaneiventris. Next base: position 3,383,494 of record JAMPIT010000161.1, read on the forward strand.
TCTGAAGGGAGGTGCCAGGGGGATGGAGCCAGGCTCTGCTCAGTGGTGCCCAGCAATAGCACAGGAGGCAATGGGCAGGAACTGATGCACAGGAAGCTCCAGCTGAACACGACGAAGAATTTCTTTACTGGGCAGGTGACCAAGCACTGGTACAGATTGCCCAGAGAGGCTGTGAAATCTCCCTCACCGGAGATATTCAAGAATCATCTGGACACAATCCTGTGCAATGTGCTCTCAATGGCCTTGCTTGAGCAGGGAGGTTGGACCTGATGACCCAATGTGGTCCTGGCCAACCTTATCTACTGTGCGATTCTGGGATTAAACCAGAGAGGTATGAATAATGAGACTGAAGGGTTAGATACTACAACTGGCATAGAGGAAAGGGTCTAGAGAAACAAATATCTTCAGGCTAGAGAGTGGAAATTTGAGAGATATCTATGAATTCACAGAGATTTCAGAGATGCCTATTATTTTCATTAACAAACAGAGAGAGGAATTATGTGATTTAAACTAGACTATGGGCAATTTAATTAGATAACAAGGCACACTTTAATAGGACAATAGATGAAGTCCCTTGCATTTCAGTCCTTGCAAGTATCTCAGGCTAGAGATAACCCCCAGCTGTCCTTGCATGTAAAGTTCTTGTCCTTGTTGATAAAAGTCTCTGGTTATAGAAGCTTTGGTGTAATCACTAGGCAGGGAGACTCCCCTGCTCTTTCTTGTCATGCTGCTTTGCCTGGTGGTCGACAGCATTTCCTCCCACCCAAATATCTTCTACTTTTATTCCCTGTTCAGAAGAACACTGACAGGATAATAATGACTCCCCAAATGCAGAGGCTGCATTTTTGAGTGGGCTACACTCACTTACATGGGCTACATAAGGAGTAAAGGAAAATTTTTTAAAAAAAAAAGTTTCTTTCCTAAACATTTCAGGAAAGACAGAAGCTGTAAATCTGACTTGATATTGTTATGGATAATGATATTTCAATTGGTGACATGCATATATTTAGGTGGTGCAAATCAGCAGTTTCATCTGACTGAGAATGATCACTGATCTTTTCTCCATGCAGATACTGCATCTTTCATAATTTCAACAAAAATTGTCACTGAGCAACAATCTACTGATAAGCCTGTGAACAGAAATCATGCTGAATAAGAATTAGAGATGGAGAAAAAAGATATCTGTCCTTTGGTGATTCAAGTTTCTTTTTTGCTGTCATATATTCTCCAGAGTTCTCCCTCTACACTTTTTGTTTCCAAATTAACTGAAGGGAAGATGTCTCTTTTCCTTGGGAGTTTTTAGAGGCCAAGAGACCTTCAGTGTTATGGGGTTACAGTGCTGGGGCAAAAATGTGTTACTAATGCTGTGATGCTGTAAAAGGGTCATTCACTTGTCTATGTGCAGGGCTGGTCTTTCAGCTTTTGCTCTGTTTTCTTCTCAACAATTGATAAAGACTTCTCACACCTTCAGCCCCTGTAGCTAGCAATTACTCATCCTATTTTGGTGCCTTTATCTTTTTTTGCAAGCTTTGACTCGTGTAGTCTTCACTAGTTCTTTCCCTTTATCTCTATTTCCTTTAGATCTTTCAGCTATTCATAGAAAGTCATGTATTTCACTACTAATTGATTGCATTTTTCTGTCAGTGAGACTGTAATCTTTTATGTGTTAATTAGTGTCTTGCAAGATTCTCTGAGCTGCAACCACACCCAGATGTTCTAAGTGTCTCTTCTTGTCGTAGCCACATCAGCTTTTTATGTAACTATTTTCATCAAATTTTTCATTTGAAATCCAGTAGCTGTGTGAGGCTCTCTGGAACAATTCCATGAAGCTAAAAATTAAATTGACTGCATTAGCCAAGCTAATATCTTGGGCTGGGCATGACCTCTACCATATTCAGCACTCTGTGTCGAGTGTTAACCCCCTTTCATGAGCCTGTAAGAGGTTGCACTTTCATTTTTTTAAAATCAAGTATGTTCTTCATCCTTCTTGGTCTAGATGAAAGCCTAAAAGATGAACTGCCTGTGAGTCTAATCCCAGAAGGCAGAAAAGAACTCAAAACATCATTTTAAAATGTCACAATTCTGACATGATTCTTGTGGGCCTTTTGGTCTGCCTAATGATTCTTGGATGTTAGTAATCACCTCTGATCAGCAGCCTTGATGCTTCACGTCCTCAACTTGAGACACAAATTGCTCTGTTAGTGTAGGAGTTTAGGAGCTAAGGAAAGATTGATCGCTGTCAATTTTTGTTGATCTTATGGTGCACAATATTAAGTATAATTATAAACCCTTGCATAACCATATAGGCTTTAGACAGATCTTCCTCTGAACCAATGCTTCCCTACTTATGAATACCCCGGGTAAACAGCATCTTGACAAAGAAACTAAAGAATTAAGCATCCTATAAAATCTATCCATCTTATGATCTAAATGACTGATGGTGCCTTTAAATTTGTGTCAGAGCATACCACAGTAATGCTATTTTATTCTCTGCCTGTCTCCAAGTTTAGGCACTTACGTGATCAATAGAGTTCACTGAGTGAGACATTCTCATTAATTTCATGAGTACTAAGAATGAGGGAAGGAAAATTCAAGACTTCATTGTTAAATAAAAAAAAGTATCTCACTATTAGAATATCCCCAGGGTGTTTTTGAATATTAGAACTCAAATTTTTGTTCTTAGGGCTGTTTTGACGTCAGTAAGAAAAACTGCTTTTTCTACCTCGCTCTGGAAAGGTTTCTTTTCTCTTCATCACTCTTCATTCAGGCTAAGAAAATAAAGAACTGGTCGCACCTATTAAAAAGAAAATAAGGGAAAAGTATAATCAGTTTTAAATTCAGGTAATTGACAGTGATCTATTATTTTATCTTGTTATAAAGAAATCTCATAGAGATGAAAAAAGCAAGCGAAACTTTTTTTTAGGAAACCTTAAATTTCACTTTTTTATTATAGGTCAATAACCCTGGGTATTAAAGGAATGATGTTTTGTTGCCTTTAGGAGTTGGCAATAGATTTCTCTCTTTGATTTTATCCTAATGGTAAGAATTTCTGGATGGGTTAATTAGTTAACCCCTATAATCTCTACCTTTTTTTTCATGCAAGGATATGTTACTACCTCTAGGAGAAAACGTTACGTCTCAAATGAGTGCCTTTCAACTTAACTAACACATTAAATGAGCCTGTTCATAAAAAGGAACTCACAGGGAACAGTTTGAAATGCATTACTTTAGAAAGTTTGCAAGTTTCTAGAACAATTTTGCAGCTTTGTAAGTCTTCAAGGTCATGAAGGAAAGCTTGAGGCTTAAAAAAGTTGGAGGGAACAGCTGCAGTTTTTGAAAACAGTAAAGGCAAACTTGAAACGTAGTTCTATCAAAGCTTGGCTGTTTTCCTATCACAGGCAGTAGACGCCACTAATCTCTTCCTTTTGTTTAAACAGATGCTATTTGCTTGGCAAGTAGCTGAATTTTAAATGCAGGAAATTATTATACAAGGGGAAAAATTTTGACTGGAGGTTAGAAACAGAAGGTTAAGTTCAGGAGAAAATCTTATTTTCTCTGACATCTTCCAAGCTGTGTGAGGAAAGTTTTCCCCCACTGAGAACTATAAATTTTGATATTTTTCCATATAAAAAAGGTGTTTTTGTGTTTTTAAATTTTTTTTTATTTTTTTAATTTCCAAACATAATGATGATGTTCAAGTAGTAAATAGTTGAACCCTATGGGTACATTTTTTTTTGCGTGATTGCACTTGATGTTAGTGAAAGACAAGAAGGAATAATTCAGGGGATCACAAATTCTTCCTCTCTCTCTGATGTATCATTATACAGTTCCTTTTCACTCTAGCTAAGTCAGGTTAATCAGCATTCACGACATGGAGGCATAGGGGTTTTTGGCCCATTAATTGCCTACAGCATGTCAAAGCTCAGCCATTTTTCCTCATTTTATGGGACTGGATAGGAAATCTTATGAAGGGTGGCTATCCTTGGCATGGATCTCGGATAGTGTCCACAGATTTCTCCTAAGCCACCCAAAACATGTGAGCAGAACAGCATGGAGTGCTGATGCAATGCAAAGCTTCTGGACATTTCTGTTTTGACTTAGGCAAGAAAATGATGCTTTGTATTGCACATGGAATGATTAATCAGCTCCCAGTATCTTTTAGATAATGTGTCAATAGCTGCTATTTTTCAAATCAGCAGTGACCTGATTTAAAAGCTGGTTCCACCTAGGCATACATGTTCTTTCTCAGAGCACACAAAACTCATGTGGCTGAATATGATTTGGAGATACTGGTTTAACCTGATCTGCTCAGCTCAAGAAGGGGTTAGCTTTCAGGGCTGAGGAATAAAAGTTCTTGCTGGAGCAAGTTTTGCTTCTAGCCCTTCTCAGAACTTCTCAGATCCAAACACAACAGATGGTATCTCTTGCAATACAATATCTCTTTAACATCATGCTGAGGTTTTGGTTTTGTAGGGGCTCTCAGCACTGATTTCTGCAGTGCTCTGTTTCGTTGTGCCTTTTTTTTTTTATTATTTTTTTATTTTTTTTAATTGAGTGTCTCCCATTTCTGTCAAGACATAACATAATTAGCCAGTTATGCCTGCCAGGATCACTAACAGAAGTGATTCAGTAACATTCCCAATTTTAAAGTTGATTTCTTCTTAGTACTTTTTTACCAGAAAACAAAGAAAAAAACCCAATTCCTTGTGTTCTCACCTTCATTCTGTATTCTGCTCTGTCCCAAGATACATTCTCTTCACTCCCTGCACTCCTCTGCTCCTGCTGTTAAGACCTGATTATTGAGAGATGCCTCTGCCTGAATTAAGGTGCAAATGAGACCATATGCCAAAGTCAACAGTACAGATTTTATCTAACAATAAAATGTGAGGTAGAGAGATAGAAATAAAAAAGAGAGGAGAGGGAGAGAAAGAGAGAGAAAGCATAAAGTAGTCACCACCTGTGGCCCCAAGAGTGTCCCATTGGTCCTTCTTTACCCCGGGCTTCTTGGTGGTAGAGGTCCCCAGATTGTTCCAAACTTTGCATTGTTTATATATTTTAGCAAGCAAAGGAATTAATGCTCATTGGCTACGCAGCTCCGTTATGCTGTTGGCTAAATTATTCCCTTGCCTCGAAGGCTATTTAGTCTGCATCCTTGGTCTTTCTCTTCTCTTGAGTCAGTGGGATGTGAATTGGTGGTTGTGATCTCCCCCTGCCAGAATTGCCTTTTACTCAGTCCGAGCTGATTTCAGCACCACTGCTGAGTTGGCTTTCTCTGTTGCTGCATTATTTATATCCATTATCAGTGATACATTCTTCTGCCCCAGCTTTGTTAACTCCCCCTAGACCTGAGATAACATTCAGACAATAGTACCGCCTTTACCTTATCTCAAGTTCCTGTAATGGTGGCTGAATTTACAGCCCAAGTTCCAGGTATCCACAGAGGCATATTCAGGGCTGGGGCTTCAGTGGTCATTTCTGGTCACAAGTGCCATCTGTCCCATAACTTGGAGGGATCTTTGACTGGTGATATGTGTATGAGCAGTTGCTCCTTTATGCAGTTTGCCACAGTGGGAATTTTTGTCTGGATGCACTGCTCAGGATGTGCTAGCCAGATTTGTCTTCTGCCAGGCTTGGACTTGGCACCATCCTGTTGCTCCATTCTGTGCTTATCTCAAGGCAAAGTCCTTCTGTGGCCTAAACAGTGTTTGAGACAGGCAACTGTGATCTTTAAGTCTTTATACCTCCCAGAGGTAGACAGCTGCTGACACAATTCAGGAAAAGAGATGTTTGTGATGATGTTGGGGAAGGCTGGCAGCAGAAAGGTGGTGCATTTTAATTCTTGAATTTGTTCTTGCTGTGCAGGTATTTCATCCCTGGCACAATTCCACCTGTACAGCAGAATGTTGTCCTTGACTGACTCTTATTTGGCAGAGGCTGTAAACAGCTTAAAAAAAAAAAAAAACAACAAAGAAATGGATCCCTTGTTGCTCTGCTTCTGACATTTCCGTCATGTATTGAGGGATAGCAGCATGAGGGTGAGATAGGAGAGGCGTAACACTTTTGGAATGATTTGTCTACTGTGACTGGAGATCATTTTTGAGAATTGTTTGGATACTCCTGTGTCCCATTTGTTGGGTTCTTCCTCAGGTTCTCAATGCTTGCTGTCGGATCATTAATTTTTAGTAATGGAGGTCTTTCACTGTGATTTTTTTTGGAATGTTAATTAAATGCAAGTACTTAGTTTTCCTTTTGTAAAAGTTAATGTGAAGAGTAATTTGTAGGAAAAAAAGGTGAGACTTGGACTTTTTCTTTCCCCAGTTATCCTTACTTTTTGGTACTGTACACTATGAAAAGGAGCTTAAGGCAGTTCCTTCAGGTATTCTGCCTTCTCGAGGTATTCTGCCTTCTCGAGGTTTATCAGATACTGTGCGCAGCATAGTCCTTAGATAAAACTTTAGAGTTCATTTCCTTTTGTCTATCTCCAAGGACAGATTGTCATTTATGACTTCTGTATCTCCTGCTGTTTACTGATAAATTCTTTTTGTGGCGTGTTCTCAAAGTGAGCATCAGAGGTACTCCTCTAAAACAAAATTGTGTAAATATTTCTGTTTGACAGCTTATGAATTCACCTGAAGTGAAAATCAGCAATAGGAGACATTTGTCTCCATATTCCCTCATTTCCTATATTTTTGAGGTTTAATATGATGCAGTAATTTTTCTTATGTTGTGATACCAAGCTTCACTTTAACAAGACTTAACGAGGAGGGAGAGGGTTTATGAATTTACCTTCACCCAGCAAAGGTGGGGTTATCTCTGGGAAGAACACCTATTGATAAAGCTATTTTTCTAATAAAATGTCTCATGAAATAAAAACCTGCTTTAGGTCACTGGGGATGGCTTTTGACACTATTCTGATTTGCCCTGTAACCTGTCTGTGATAACACTGTGGCTTTAGACAGCCCTGCAGGATATGGCTCTGATTTATGAATCCTTGCATTGCTGTGAGCTTTGGTCTCCAGTCGGGCTTACCTGGATTGAATTTTCCACACTCAGTTCCTGAGCATTACTGGGCTGCTAGGGGTTTTTTGTGGTTTGTTTGTTTCTAACAGCTGCAAGTAAATTTGCTGTTTCTATTTTTAATATAGCCCTTGATACTGGTTTGCTTACATTGCCTTGGTAGTATTTTCCTTGAACAGCTGACCAGTCTATCAAGGGGTCCACATTCATCCTTTAATGACTATACAAGTTGCTATCACTTCACTGGTACATTTTCCATCTTGAATGATCATATGGCTTTCCGGGCTGTACTCCCTTCATAGAATACAAATAAAATAAATGGTAATAAGTAATATTATAAAGTAATAATATCATATGGCATATAATTGTAAAATAATGTTGCATAAAAATTATGGAAAGAAAATTAAGAATCTCTATGATCTGACTCTTGCTTTAGATTTTGTGTCAAAGGTAATCATGAATTGTTTGCTCATGGGTACGCTCTGCCTCAGGAATTTTCATCCTAAGGTTCAATTTCTCTCTGAACTGCATGCTAGAGATTCTCCTTGGCTATTGCAGGCTTCTAGAACAAATCAAGTCTCCTAATGCCTGAAAAGCTCTCCAGTGTGGATTTAGGGACAATACTATAATTCTTCAAACATATGTAGGTGGATATCTCTAGTGTACCCTAGTCCTTCAGCTTTAGGGTTTACCTCTCCCATAAGTTGCAGTCTTATGATGTTTTGGGATGTGCCTCTGCCTCCAACTTCCTTGTCTTCACAGAAAAGGATCGTGGCACTTGGGTTGGGCTTTTCCAGTAAAAGACAGGAGGCTGGAGCGCTTTAAGACCTGTCTAAGGATGACAGAAAGGTTGTAAAGACTTTGAACCTTGGAGGGTGGAGGTAGAGATCTGCAGCTTTTGCTGGATTTTGTCTCACAATTCATCCCCACCTATCTGCACAGGGATGTACTTGAGTACATCTGGCTTTGGGGGTATTTGCACGAGTTAGGGCCTGGCCTGATGGCTCTTCAAATGAAAGCCTTAGCTTTCACTGCTGGTTCTTCTCTCAGCTTGTCTAACGAGCTCCATGGTTGCATATTTCTTGCTCATTTTCTCTCCTCTGGAACACATTCTCCTTCTTACTCAGAGCATTGTTTTGAAAATTCTGTGAAACTGTGGATTGCCTTATTTTTTTGTAGATTGAAATGTTCTTGTGGTAGATAAGGTGTTCTCTTGTGTATATAACTTAGCTACCAATAGCTAACTCAGGAGGGACTGCTCCCTGCTTGGTGATCCAGTGTGTATCAGGAAAATATATCTGCCTCCATTGAGCCTTTTAGTGCCTCACAAACTGTTGAATGGATGAGCATTTTTCATACAGACAGAAAAGTAGTTTTGTATTGGTACCTCTCTCTTACTAGTGGTTCAGATGAGACACAGAGGTGATGAGCTTTCTGCTGACCATGAGTTTAAGATGACTTATCCTAAACTCCATCTTTGAAGAATTATAAAACATTAAGCAGTTCTCCAGAACATGGATGTTAAATAAATAAGCCTCTACAATATAGCATTCATGTCACAAGCACTGCTATTTCACTCAAATTGAGAAAATGTTTTCAGTAACAGTGTTATTAATGATGCAAGTTAGTGAATGTGCAAATGTTGCAAATATTTTTTTTCCAGAAGTTTAGGTCGAAAAGACTTATTTATTTTACCTTCGTTTGCTGGATTAACATTTTGCTCTGATATCATATTTGTTTAAAATTTCATATCTGAGATGTTGTGTAAACCACAGGCATTGTTTTAAAATCTGTCTCTCCACATTATTTTGTGTTTTCATTATAATTATTTTCTAATAGAATTGATTTTTCTGTTTCTTCAGGAGTGGTTGTTTTTTGTCCCATATTTTATTTGGTTTTTATCTGTCTGCTATTGGGTTTCCCTGCACTTTTCTGTAATAATTTCCTTTGTGTTTCTCTGTCTCACGAATGGATGTTCTCAGACAGTTTCCCAGGTCAAAGTACTTTCTTTTATAGGTGACAAAGGTTTTACTCTGGGAAGAGAAGGCAAGAAAGTTACATCTTTTCTGTTCTTATATGTTCTGCAATTTCTTCCATTTCTGCTGGAGTGGGTTCTGATAAATGTTAAAATAATTGGAATTGAAGGGATTAGCTGCAGAAAATAATTTTTACTTATAACTTAGGTGATATTCCTAGTGATGGTGATATGATTTTATCATTATTCTCTAATGTAATTTTCATAGAAATAAGGCTTACGTAGAAACAATGCTCTCTTCAGAGAGAGCATTAAGCCAAAGCCTATTTAATTCAACAGTAAATCGCTGTCTGACTTAGGCAGTGAATCAGGACTGAATAAACAAATTAATTTTCAGAAGTCAGGAACTCCTTTTATTCTCTTACTGTTCTTCTTTTCATGGTGATACTTGTTTCTGACAAACAGATTACTGATTTCAGAGATCTTTCCCACTCTTCCCTTTTAGTCGCCTGAGTCTGGTTTGCAGATTCTGTGTCATATCTGCATTCCCTACAACTCTGGTTTCAGCTGTGCTGACCCTCCCATCAAGGTCATATGTGCTTCATGTAGCAGCAGTTGATATTCATATCAACTCTAAATGTCCTGATCTGTGTCAACGTTTTTCCCTCTTTATTCAGCCTTTTCACAGGGAGGATCTTTCACTTTCTAATAGAGGTAACCAAGACACCAATTTATTTCCTTTAGGGAACTGAAACCAGTCTTCCTGAGCTGTCAGATTGCCAATTTTCTGTGTGAATGACTTTTTAAAGTCACTGAGATTCAGAGAGTGGATGCTTTCTGACCAGTTTTTATATTTATAAGGCAAGGTTAAGAGCTCGATAGACTCAGTTTCAGCAGGTACCATCTTAGATGATGTGTCCAAAAGAAAAGGTTATAGGATAATGAAAAATGGATTTTCCAAAAAAGTAAAGAAGAGAATGAAAAGCCTAAAGTCATTACTTACAATCCAGACCATGTCCTCCCCCAATTATTAAGTAAAAACCACACAATTTCAGTTACACAAATATGTGGTTTTTGTGCCAGTTAGTGAGAACTGTTAGTGAGAAAGGAAAACAACACAATAGTAAAACTTAAAAAAGCTGTACCTGATTCAATTGACTCTACCCTTACTGTCAGCATTCAAAAGCAGCAATATTCATTACAATTTTTTTTTACTTAATCAATAATTTGCATATAATTTGTGCAAAAGAGTTACAACTACCAATATCCCCACTTGAAGGTAGGATAGGTATTTATAACACTGGGCATAAGCCTGCAGGTTTATTCAACCCTCATATATAGCAGTAATAGTATATTTCATATCAGTGGTGTAACTTAAATTCGGGCCCTATGTTTTTGTTGGTAACAACAGATTACTGCAGCTTCTGCTGGAACCATATACATAGTTTTTGATCCAGCATTATTTAAAAATCAAAAAGAGACAAAAGGTTTTCCTTGATAAAGAATAGTAAGCTGTGAAGAAATATATGGAATTATTTATTTTGTGGTGACATCTACAATTTACAAAATACCTCACATTGCTTTTGTAACTGTCTTACATAACCTTTTATCGTTATCAAGGCAGACATTTAGTTTGCAAGCAATTAATTTCCAAGGTTTTCATTTATGACTATGATTTTCTTTATTTGTGAGGAATACTTTGCCATTGGTATTCCTTGAAGCCAGCACAGATAATCCTCATCCTTCTACATTAGAACCTATGTTAATTTCAGCTGAAATATTGGAAGTGCTCTGGATAGCCACAAAATCTCCCAGTTTTTAAGGAATGATAACAATATTTCAGAAGGTAACACTTGGAATCAGGCAGTTAGATGGAAGGAACTGCACTATCATAACTCTCTTAAAGGCGGAGATTTTCCCTTTAAGCCATAGTCTAAATATCTCATTTACCAACATTTTTCATCACCTTCTGCTTCCGTTGTGCTGGTACTGAGGAATTAGAAATGGAATCCTTTGTCAGCTTTGTAGAACTTTCTGTGATTGCCAATTCATTAATATAAAAACCAGACAGATCATTATAAGTGGCTAGTTTGACCTCTTGTATATCAATGTGGCAGCCCAATTTTGCTTGAATCGTGCCACTAATTCCAGCTGAGCTGTTGTTTACAGTTTAGTGTGACATCCAGCCTTGATTCAAACACTTTGTAATGGAAACCATAGCATGTTTCTGGGGAAGTAGATCTAAAATATTACCATCACTAAAAGAAGTCTGTATTTTATTTCTGTATTTTATGAGATTCAATATGATGCCTGTTTTTGACCTTCAGTGGCTGTGCCCTGGCATTTGCTAGTCTGTTAGACTGGGGAAGTTTTTTTTCCTACCCTAGAATTAAAGTATGAAACAAGTTCAATGTGGTGTTGTTTGTTTGTTTGTTTTGGGTTTTTTTGTGGTTTTTTTGGTTGTCTTTTGTTTGTTTTCATGAATGCTTAAGGAACTGATGAACCCAGATCACTCTCATAGCTGATAGTTCTTGAGAAATAAGATAACTTTTGGAAACTCCTCCACTGTGAAACACGTGGCAGGGGAGGAAGGAAGCATATTCTTGCATTGCCAGAGATAATGCATATTTTTACATTTTCATTTAAAAAAAATTTAAAATCTGGCAGTTATGGGCAGTGAAACATGAGTTGCTTTTCTATTCATTCACTGTTATAGGAGTAACTGTGCATCTGGGTGCTGCATAGATATATTTTCATGCCTATTATAGCTCTGTAGTGCTGAAAAGGATGTGAAGAAATCAGTTGCTTCTTCCCTTCCCCAAAGACAGGATGAAACATATTTAAACTATTGCTCACATATATTATTTGTTCACCCAGTTTTTAAAACTGTTTGGTGATGGGAATTCTTCCACCTCTGAAGATGATTCACTCCAGTGTTTTACCCTCTTGACTGCTAAAATTTATTTTAAAGGAAAATTTGGTATAATGCTCTCAAAACTTCATAACTATTGAACAGGGTAGATGAAATATTTTTCTGTGTGTTAGGAAGGAATTTGGTTTACACAGTCCATTGGGACACTTGAAGAATATCACTTCCTTTTCTTTACTATGTGCAGTTGTATAAAGTACATTTTGGGTTTTTTTTGGAAATGTGCCTTTTATCCTCCTGACATGGTTGTCAAAGTCGGTAAAAACTTAGTAGGGATTTCATAATTATCTATGTTTGCAGCTAGGTATTTTTACCCTCCTCATTGCTCAACATCCAGTAGCAGAAAAAAATAGCATTGGTTATCATTATTTTCCATCACTGTCAATATGAGGATGCACAGTTTCATTGTAGTTGGTGAGGCAGCCGTATCTTTAATGAGACAGTCTGTTATATTAGCTCAGTGAATATGAGATTTCCTTCCCTGAGCCAGGAAATCTTTCATGGCAGTGCACCATGCTGGATTTGCCTGAATATCTGATGAGTTTGGAGTGTTTCTTGGGTGCATATGAAAAAACAAACCCAAAACCCAGTGAAAAAGCCCCACTTCTAACTGTTATGGTTGGACATAGCTGAACAACGTGCTAGGAGTCTACTGGGGTCATGGGTCTCATTAATGTTGATTGTGTAATCAATGTTTACATCCAGAACACAAGTCCTGCAGTGGATGTGCAGTGGCTACAGACAACTCCCTTGCAACTATGTATGGAGCTATGTAAGTACAGCCTGTGATTCCTCCCTCCAAGGGTTTTACAGGTCAGGGTAATGATTTTGGTCTCCCAGGTCTGCCTATCATGAAGGGTCAGCTGGTTCAGTATCTCCGTTGGCACTGGTGGATTTTTTCCACATGCACTAAAGTTCTTGGAGCTCTCTTGATTGGCAGAACTGGGGGACTGTCTCAGGCCTTCACTGGGAAAATCATACCAAAACAAAAAGAAAAACAGTACAGAAGAAATTGGACAATGAGTAAGTGGTAAGATCTGTGCAGAAAGGAACACTTCAGCATCATTCTCTTCCTGATATTGCCTTGCAAATACTGTGTGAATAAATTGAAATGTGTATTTTGATCTCTATGACTGGTCTTGAAATTATATTGTATTTTCATTGTCTTGCTTTATGCAGAGCTTTTAACAGCATGCATTATTTCCAATTTTCCTGGTGGTTTCCTCTGCTGTACAGGAGGCAAAAAAGGCGAAGTTTTGGATACCCAAAGAATGTTGTGAAGCTTATAGATGGAACTAGTAAAAATGGCAGAAAAATGAGTGTGGTGGAAAATATGGATTATTTATCTTAAAAGTATTTAAAAATATGGACAAAATTTACCAAATTATTTCACTCAAGTAATTTATTCAGAGAGAAGTAAAAATGCTATTGTAATAATTTTCCTCTTTTTGTGTTTATCTCTGTGGTTGGAGGATTTTGTGAATTTCCCAGTTAGAGCCAGATGTTCTATAAGATTCTGAAATATTCTTTACTGTAATCTCTTTCATGTTTATAACACTTGCATGAGAATAGATTGGTAAGATCAGAAATAGATTCACTCCAAATCTCCAGAAGTCCCTATGTCCTTTCCTCATAAGCCTTATATGCCTCAAAACTTGCACTTTTAGTTGTCTTCTAAGTTAGAAGTCTTTTGCCCACTGCTTTTAATATTTATATTCCTGACAGCTAGACCTTCTCCATTTATTCCTTCAGAAATCCATCAGGTGTGCATTTTTTTCCTTATCTTTGGCATGCAGCAGCTTGTATGACTGTTTTCCCTAAATCCTATTTTTTGGATAACCTTCTTGCTTTTGAAGTGCCCCTTTAGTTTCTTTGTGCCTTGTTTTTCCAGCCTTTTTTTTTTTAATATTTTTTTTTTTTTTTGGTGTCAGGATACATTTTCTATCTTGCAGCATGTGCTTATGGAGAAGTTTTTCTACCTTTCCTGAGTATTTGTTTGTGGTCACTAGATGTACCCCAGCGCCACAGCTCAAATTTGTCTGCACTTTGGTAAATTTAAGAGCAACACAAGGCAATGTTTTCCCTGAGACATTCAGATATAACACGTAGCAATCACTACAGTCATGTGAAAGACACAGAGAGGCCAACTAGTTGCTTCCTGATGGCAAGTGAAAACTGGGTGAATTAAACAATGCACTGCTTGGCCTCTCACTAACAAACCAGCTCAGGCAAGCAAGGGAGTACTCCAGGTATGTGTAAAGCTGAATTCCTGTTGCTGACCCATAGAATTGAACGGTTCATGTGCATGTGAACAAACTCTCACTGTTACGAGACATATTTGAATCATGAGTCTTAGAGATATATAATACTTCTGAAGTGTGTCTAGAACCATCAGAAAGACCTCTTAGAAAATAACTTACAAAAAAGTAAAGGTGTTGATGTGTCTTTAATCTCTTTTGGTACTTCTTGGAGAACAATGGCAACATTTGGTGTTGCTGACTATTAAATTTTATTGTATGAATTTATGGATTTCAATTTTAGTGTGTAGTTGAGCTCCTATTTAATGGGATGTATACCTATAAACCAAGGAAGTTCTGCTGCTTAATCTGTTTGCAATTCCTAAAGCATCACAAAATTCTCTTATGAGTTCTATATTTTTTCTAAGCTTTCTCTGGCAGATACAGTGCAACATTTTTACTGATGCTTGGGAAATGGCACTCTCTTCAGGTGCATGATATCTGATTTGTTGTCTTGCCTCTTACTTCATTCTTGCTTTACAGTGTGATAAAAGTTTAATAATTGAAGAACTGACACCTTCCATTCTTATTTAGAAAACATTCTTTCCTAGGAAATAATTAATGACACTTTCAGACAGGTCATACACGTAAAATGAGGGACAGAAAAGTGCTTATTTTCTGAGAAAATGTAAAGTGTGGTGGTGGTTTTTTTCGTTTGTTTGGTTGGTTTTTTTCCCCCTGGTTTGCTGTGCGTGAGGTTCTTTGAATGGGGTCTCACACCTTAATGGGTTGGCATTTTCTATAACGATTTCCAGGCAGCTTTACTCTGAAACTGCTGCGATGACAGATTGCTGAATCACTATATTATGACTTGCCTCCCTCTTGACTAAGTGCTGACCAATGGTACTAAACTGTAGCTCTGCACAATCGACAGTGACCACTCAGTACCACCCCAGTGAGGGCTTGTCACCAAAAAAAGCCACCAAAGTCTACCAGGTCTTTACTGATGGCAAGAAGCATGCACAGAGAGGGAAAAATGCAGAAAGATGGAAGAAGGGGAATGGAACTAAATTCCTACAGAAGTCATTTGCATTCATTTTTCTTGGCTGGCATGTTCTTCAGTTCTGCTTCATATAATCACAACTGCAGGGAATTGTCTCATTGCGAGTGTGTGATATTCCTTCTGTTCGTAGAGATGGGCACAGTGAAAGCTACAGCACTGCATAAGTCATTAAAACTCCTTGTTGCTCAACAAGAAACTTCACTGACAGAATGCTAAGAATAGTAGTTACACACCCATTGTAAAAGAAAAAAAGGTCTAAATTAAACTTCACTGACAGAATGCTAAGAATAGTAGTTACACACCCATTGTAAAAGAAAAAAAGGTCTAAATTAAATTAAAAAGTATAATGTCCTCTGCCAGCATATTATTATGCCATAAGCACAACTCACTTCTTGAGTAACTCTTACAGGGAATGTAAGGAACTCATGTCATGACTTGGAAACAGCCACGTGGCTAGCAAATTTCTTACATGTGGCTAGGCACCCTTGGGGCTGTCTGGTGCAATTTGATAGGTTAAACTATGTGTTTTGTATGAATTTGTTGAGAAGATGAGCAAGTAAATACACATCTAAGCAAGTCATTATTATATGCTATCCTGGAATTTTACCCAGTTAATTAAAGACAGAAAAACACAGTATTAAAGTCAAGGTCACAGTAACATTGAATCAATAATCTGCAATTCTTGAATCTTAAAAACCAGAATAATTCAAAATTGTAATGTTGGTAGTGATTTTCTCATGGATAATTTTAAGTGGAGGACTGATCCCTTTCCAAGCATATTAATCTAGTCAGTGCTATTCATCCACATTGACCTGTGTGGTAAAGGTTACAAATGACCCTCAAATGTATTTATTCAAGGACCTGAGCATTTGCTCTCCCTTTCCACAGCAATCAGTACAGTGTCCTTGTTTTTATTCAGGCAGTTCCAGAAGTGCTTATAATGATTCCTTATTTCCATTTCCATCTTAAATTACCTTCCTCTTGGTCATTATTGTCCCTGATTTTATTCTTCTCTCCCTTCCTAAAATGGGACAAAGCCTTTCAATAGAGGTATTGGTAAATTATACATAATAGCAAGAGTAACACAAAAATGTAAGATTTTATGCTTGAAGTACCTATTGACTTCTTCCATTATTGGCTGATTTTTACCTTTGAGAAGCTGTCAAAATCACAGCTTCCATAAATACACACACAAACTCACACAGTATATCCATAAACCCATTAAAATCCATTGCTGCCTATTCACTTGAAAAATAAGGTAAAATAGAATGATCATATTCTTTTTGCTTTGTTTTGTAGTCTCTAACAAAATTTGTTGCTGTTTAGAGTGGGAACCTAGAAGCATGACTGGTCTCAAAATATGTACAGTGAACATGATTTTAAATGATTGAGAGCAGCCTTGAGGAGAAGGGCTTAGGGGTGTTGGTGGATGAGAGGCTGAACGTGACCTGTCAGTGTCTACGGGCACTCACAGCCCAGAAAGCCAAATGTGTCCTGGGCTGCATCCAAAGCAGTGTGGCCAGTGGGACAAGGGAGGGGGTTGTGCTCCTCTGCTCTGCTCTTGTGACACCCCACCTGCAGCGCTGCATCCAGCTCTGGGGTCCATAACCTAGAAGAGAGTCCAGAGGAGGGCCACAACGCTGATGAGAGGTCTAGAGCACCCCTCCTATGAACACAGGCTGAGAGTTGGGATTATTCAGCTTGGATAAGAGAAGGCTCTGGGACCTTCTAGCATTTTCCAGTGTCTAAAGGGAGCCTGCAAGAAAGCTGGAGAGGAGCAATTTAGAAGGGCATGTAGTGACAGGACAAGCGGAAATGACTCTGAGCTAACAGAGAGGAGGTTTAGATTAGATATAAAAAAGGAATGCTTTACTGTGAAGATGATGAGGCACAGGAATAGGTTGCCCAAAGAAGTGGTTGATGCCCCATCCCTAGAAATATTCAAGACCAGGTTGAATGGGGCTTTGAGCAATGTAGTCTAGTGGAAGGTGTCCCTGGCCATGGCAGAGGGAGTTGGAACTAGATGATATTTAAGGTCCATTCTGACCCAGGCTGTTTTATGATTCTATGATTAACCTTCATCAGACTTGTCCTGATAACTCAAGCATCCATTTCCTCTTTCTTGGCACAAGTTGTACAAGGCAGGAGAAATACACAGTTGGGACATGGTCAGTGGCCTAAATAAGAGAAAAGCATTTTTTTATGTCATGGCCTTTGATTTTATAGAGAATGTTTTCTGTTGGTTCCGCCTCAGGTATCACTTCTTTGTGCTCAATGGCAGGTGGCTGAACATGACTTCAGAGTGTTTGCCAGGCAACATCTTTTCATTACAAGAAATGTTTCAACCTTTCATGATAATGTAAAGGTCTCCCACTGAATTAACTTGATTTCACAAGGACATCCATAGTGAGATGATGTACAAGTATGAATGCATGGAAAGGTGAGTAGGGAATCTTGGCTGAAAGAAAAGATCTGTACTTTCTGCAAGAGGCAACGGACATAGGACTCCAAATCAACAAAACCGAAATCCTGTAAAAGTATTAAACATTCTAAACAGTGTGCATTCAAACAGTGATGTAAATGACTCATGGCTCTCCAATGTCTTCAGCAGTTAAAAAAATCTGCGTCCTGTGAGTGACAGTGAACTAGGGAACTAATTTGCACTGTAATTTACATTGTGGCTTTGATCACCAAACCCATGATATATTTTATTACAATAATTTCTATTCATAATGAAATGATTAGCATCCTCTAATGTGTGCCTCAAATTTGGACCTATTTCCTTCATGTATCTTATACAATTTGAAACATATCACTTAATCGGGGTGGTCATTTAGCTGCCAGCTTTACTGGAATAGATTTTTAAATCCATGTAGGACACATTGTAATTGAGAATGAGGTTCCAGGTATCTAGTGGTCACTTCAAATAAATACAACAATTTAGAGAGTATAAAATTAGTCTCATCTGCTAAATGCATCCTGCTGTGAAATTGCAGCCAGTTAGGAAAGGAAAGATGCCCTTAGCATAGAAAAATGGTTTGAGAGAATATGAAAGTTATAATGGAAAATGTAATAGATGCCAGAAATAATTACACAGGTGACTTCCACAGAGTATGACTGCTATTCCTTATATTTCTTCAGAAAACACAAAGCCTGTTATTAATTAAGCTGCAAAAATAGGAATCTGCTGTAGTTCCTTAACCATCAAATAGTCTACTTTTCTTTTATATGCATTATATTCTTTCAAAGGGTACTTGTTTCTGAAATCTTTTTCTGTGGAAACAAAGGATCATTTATTATTCAACTTTTGGGGTTCTTCTATTGTCTGTCTTAATCTCTTGAGGTACTTCTTTGAAACAACTTAGCCAATGGAAAGTTAACATGCAGTGGTGTTTTTAAAGATGTATACAGCACAAATAATTACTGCAGGACAAATGGCACTGCTCTGAATATTGACTGTAGAAAACACCTCTATTGCAAACCATCCATGTGTATGAAAAATACAAGGAAGGTGAAGAACTGGCAAAGACATCAGGGTATTGGTGCCTGTAAGTGTTTGCTATCTTCAAGGTGGTGGGTTTGGTTTCTAACCAGGAATCATGTGTCATGGTGGCTTCTGGGCTCTTTGGTTTGCTAAACAGTCTCAGACATTTTTCTCCTATTTTACCCTTTTGCTCTCAGTGCTCATCATTTGATATAATTTCACTGTTATAATTAAAAGGTGAGGGGAATAATCTCTTCCAATTAAAAAAAACCTGCAGAAACAGAGAGTAGACAGCATCTCTTCAGTTGCCTCACTGTAGAGCGGCTCTTGAACTGCCGGTACCACTTAATTTGTTGCCATCAGTCTGAAGAGCCTGAAGGCTGCTGTTACTGCCCCCAGCAAGAGCCAAGATGGCAGGTGGTTACTGCAGTGCACCCAGCCTTCCTCTTGTTAGTTGTCCCTTCCTTCTGCTGATTTGTGTTCATGAAAGGGGTGGGACAGACTCTGCAGAGGTCACTGGGGAGGAATATGAAAACACACCAAGATATAATGCAGGTATCCAAAGTGTGATGGTGCTGCTTCAGGTATTGGTCTAGGCTTGTTTAGAGCTGGTTTAGGTGCAAGGTGTAAATGTAGCCTCTGAACTGCCACAGAGGATTAGTTTACACTGGAGACCTCCTCCAGGTAGCAGCTAACCTAACGCTAGAGCAACTTTCAACTCTGGAGGAGACTGCAACTTATGATGCATTTAACAGTGAATGGAAAAAATAAGCAGTTTGCATTGTGCATTGTATACTGCAATGAACCAAGTCAGAGCTAAGCATCAGAAATATTGAGGGGATTGAAAACATTGGGCTGGGTAGCAATCTTGCAAAGCCAGATACAACATTTAATTGACTGAACTATGGTGTGGAAATAAACAGAGAATTAAATAAACACAACAATTGGAAGAAAAGACAGTATTTGTAATTCTGGAAGAATAAGACAAGGAGGAAAAATAAGGCAGCAGGCAATACTAGCAGGTAAATGAGGTACTAGTATCAATAAAATATCTCAGAGTAATATTGCAGTAATTGTCTAAGGGATTTGGTTAAAGTTTTGAATACAAATCTGTCAAAACTAACCTTGCTTTTTACTGAGTTAGGAAGGTTTTTTTTTCCTGAATAGCTTCCCACTGCCAACACTGTTAAAACTTAGCAATAATTCTGCAAGAGAAATCTTGTGCTAGCCATAATAGAGCAGTATGATAAAAATCATGATGAATAGCAGACTTGACTCAACTGTGCCCCTCGGTTAATGAATAACATCAATTTTTTATTAAATGATTCAGCCAAAATATTAAAGATGGGGCAATCAGGCAGGTCAGAAGCCTTGAAGAGCTACTATATTTTATGAGTTTCTTATCAATTAAATAAGTTTGTTCTGCTGTATGTCACTGTTGATTTCCATTTATTTTTCTGGATGAAGCCTGGATTCCACATTCCTTATAAGCTCTGTCTCATGCATTATACAGTGGTAATAGGAGTCATGAATTGCTGGATTTCCTTCTTTAGATTTCCTCTGCTGCTCATGCACTAGTTTTCTGTCTCTCTTTATTATACAGTTAAGCACCTGATTTGGAGACAGGGCAGTTTGTGATCTGCAAGTCTGAATGCAGTAGGTGTGCAAGACAGAGAGGCTTGGGGTACACCTCACTCTCCTCTTCAGATTACTTAGCTGTCCCTAACCGTGTGGGTGGGATCCCACGGCTTCCCTCTGAGATCTTTAGGCTCCCCCACCCAGATACAGCAGGGATTCGAGATCCAGCTCCCCCAGCTGGATCATACCTAAGTTGAAATTGGGAGGTCTTGTTTCTAGTCACTCTTGCCACAGTCCTCCCTCAGAGTGGCTTATCCCAGGTCAAAGACAGAAGACCAGTCCTGCAAATCCATACCCATTTGATCAAGCCTGTTTTCATGAATAATGGCAGGAGTGCTTTTCAGGGTTGGGTTGTTTAATTTAGAGCCCAATTATGAGACCATGGCTTATGTTCTCCAGCAGTGAGGAAGACCATTATTCGGGATGCACGGTTTTCAGCTCAATGGGAAGACCCTGTCATGGACTGATTGCTCTTTTGGGAGCAAACATCTTCCACAGCCCTCAGACCAGCTCACAGCTATGGAATTGTGCTAGTGATTAGACATGGTAAAGATCAATAAAAGACAGTTACAGTCACCCCAAAGAGAAATATAATAGAGAGGTAAATAGAAAATGGGTTATATCTAATGTTCATGTAAAGTTAAAAGTTCCTTAAACCAACAAATACTTTCAAAGTCAATGATTTGGTGGCTTGTTTACTATTATTGCTATTTACTACTCCTGTGGATATATGCAGGTTTTTTTAGAGTTATTTAAATTATTTATGCTTCAGCAGTGGTAAGCGACTTAGAATAGATACAGCTTGATGAATATTGTTCAGATAAATATTTTAAAGGCTACAGATTAGACGAAAAGGGAAGCACTACGTCTAATTCATCTGTTATGACAAACCAAAAAGCATTCTAAAATATTTTTGCTTTCCGGGAAAAAATGTTCCACACTAAGTTATTGATTTTTTGATAATTCTTTCAAGCAGAACTGTGTGCAGTTTTGCTGCAGAGACAAGGATACTGTGACACTGCTCCAAATCACTGAGAAACGTTTCTTTTTCATATCAGAATGAAAGACCGCTTAAGACAGCTAATCAAATTAGTAGTTGGAATTTTTCAGCCTGGTAGATACTGTCACACTTAAACCAGAACTCTTTTTTTTGGCGGGGGAGGGGGAAATTCTGATTTGCTGAAAATCCCCCAAATTGTCAAGGTTGTTGGGGTATTTTGCTCACGTAAAAACTGTATCACAGTCATTGTGTAATGTCTGTGTTTGTCATCATGCCAAAAGAAGTCAAACTGCAGCATTACTGATTTCAAGAGAAGGAAGGGGCTTAGTGGGGGTGCTGTGTAAGGACACAAAGACAATCCTACAACAGTTTTGGGGGAGCAATAGGATTTTTGTGAGGACTACTTCTGCCCAGCACAACAACTACCATATGCTGCTCACCTCTGTGTGGACAGTCTTACTCTCAGGTGCTTAAAGATATGACATGTAAGCATTTTGGGACTGAGATAATCTTCCAGCCAGGCATTGACCTATGCTGGGGTAGTAATGTACTCCATGGCCATATTTGCTTTCCAAATGAAGAATGGGTAAAAAAAGTAAGTCTGTAATCTTGAGAGAAACATGGAATAATTTGAATATGTAGCCTAAACTTCACAGGTAGAAAATGAGTTTACCACCCCCCACCTGCCTGCCCAAAGCAGTGTGGCCTGGGTTCAGATGGGTCCAATAGTGAGCATGTTGCCGTGAGCAATTTCAGGAAAAATACCAGGAAACTTAGGTGTCATCATTGTATCACTCTTGAAAGATGAAGAAGACTGGTGTGGAGTTGACACTGTTCAGTATTGTTCAAGAAAATCACAGATTGTTCTGAAGAACATGGTAATCATAGTTTAAGTGACCTGCAAAATAGCAGTAAACATTTTGTTATCTGTGGTTTAAAAATTAATAGAACTGATACTTAAAGTGGATTAAATAATTATTGAGGCCATAAAATACCAACTGAGAGCTGTTAAGATTATTTAAGTAAGAAAACAACAAAGGTAATGAAGTTTATGTGGTTTATTGCATTTCATATTGTAGGATTGGAATTAATAGTTTTTCTGGAGCTGAAGTCAGCATACTGTTTTGTCTGTATTGTGCTTGGGCTATACAAAACTTTGTGTCTAAGAAAAATAAATAGTCTCTTATATAGTCTAATCTTAGCTTTTTTCTGCATATTCTTTTAGTAAATGACATTTTTGTTAAAAGATAAGAGCAAGGAAACTGATGCATATCTTACTTGTATTCTGGAGAGTGTAGTATTGTTTTCATTAGTGACATCAAGACATTTTGCTCCTATAAAAATGCTTTTCATCTATGTTCTTCAAAGTGGGATTATTATTCTAATCCCTGTGTTATGGCTGGTGAAACTGAGTCACTGTGTAGTTCTCTCTTTATCCAAGGCTGTGTAGCACGTAAGTGACAGATCTTGCAATAAAGGTACTGAAATGAGCTCTTTAAATTGGGTTAAAAACAAAAGTATCAGCAGCAGCAAGACATCTTGGAAGTCGAGGATGAGATGAAATCTCAGATTGGAAATCACTATGTTAACAGATCAGGTTGAGACTTTGTCACAAGCAAAGTGTGTTAGGGAATAAGATGGAATACAGTGATGATTCACTGGTGAAATCAAGCCCTTCAAAACAACATTGTTAAGTGACCCAGAAACATTTTAGCTACCAGCTTCGTCAAGAGATATAGTTTGAAGGATCACATATTTAGAGAGGGTTTGTCTGTCCCAGTCAAGGTGCCTGAAAGTTACATTATGAGCAAGCCAGAGCAGTGGCCCAAGTAGGTTGCACCCAAGACAGCTGAGAGAGATTCGCCATCACCAACAGAGGGGCTGACTGTCCTCTGGAGATATACCTCATTCTCACCACTGACTGTGCAGTGAGAGTGACAGATTTTGCCATAGTTATCCAGCCTCTTGACAACCAATAGTCAGGAGAGATGGTTGCTTCAGGAAAAGAATGTCTCTGAACTACTCTTCAAATTAAAAACTTTTTAGCACTTATGTTTTGTTGCCAAACTGCTTCAGTTTATGAACTACAAGATATTAATGGAAGTTCAGATCTCTTCAAAGTTTTGAATGGATGAGGTCTGGAATATTTGTTGGAAAGTAAAGAGCTCTAATGTAAGTCAAGATAGCTAGAGGCCATGTGGCACACTAAATAAGTGTTAGCATGCAGATAAAAATATTTCCATCAATTAAAAAGAAGACAAATTACATTTAGAGTTGCAACTCTTCATTAAATATTTCTTGACGTTGTGTCATTCATGTTTAGAAATTAGATACTTGAGAACTCCAGAAGAATGTTTGCTTCAGATATTTCCCAAGGCAGCTGTACAGGCAAATAATGCTCTGATGGCTGCCATCCTTTATAAACCAGTGTATCCCCTTTGTGGATAACACCTGATTCTGAGTTATTTTATTGTCTTTTAGGTCACTTTCAAAAATCAGATGTGCAGGGAGGTGTTGGAGGTGACAGAAATGCTTCATGGAGTTAGGTTTAAGGCAAGATGAGATAACTGAGTAGCGTAACAGGACTCTGCCTGATACAGACCATGGGATTTCATGTAGTCATGTAGTGCATTGAGCCCTAGCTGTAACTGCTCAGAGTGTCTTCCAGCAATGAGCTTTTGTTTGCCAACACCAAGAAATGGAAAATATACCCATATCCTCAGTAGCTTATTCTCTGAATTATTGTAATCTTATTACAAATAAGATACACAGTAAATAGCAATACAGGATTGAAACAAATCTCAAGTAATTGAAACTCTTCTTAAAGAGACTTAAAAATCATACTTTTAGATAGCATTCAAATTACAAATTACTTTTTCTTCAAGTAACTACAAAACAAAATTTCTAAGTAAGAGGAACAGGGAGAAATTTTTCTATGTAAGTGTAAATACAGCTTTCTGTATTTCTTTCTTTGCCAGCTTCAGTTTATCTTGGAATTTTTGCTTCTTCTCTGTAGTGAATTGTGCCTTTTTCATGTGGATGTTTTGAAATGAGAAAAGGGAAAGCATTTTTTAAATTGGGAAAATGTTATTACATAACTACAAAAAATTGGCAGAGAGATGCAGAGAAAATATTCCATCTGCCGCTAGTTTTAATTAAATCAAAATTTCAGAACAGAAACAATCAAACAGGCACAAAACCAGAATTCAGTCAAACGACTTGTATACTCAGAGTTATTTTTATTGTAAAATAAAATTACTCCCAAATATTTTTGTTCCCTTTTATCTGTGTTGTATTATTGTATAAAACAGAAGATTTTTTAAGTAAATAACTATTTTTCAAACCACACTATTCTTGTTTATTTATGTTTTGAAAGTCTGCATATTATACTGTGTAGCCCTTGAGCCATTTTAATTGGTATTGAAATCCTGGTTAGCCTTTTTACCACAGTTTTCTTTTCTGTTTTCCTAGAATATAATTTTTGGATGGTTGTTTAACTGATGAAGAGATACATATTGGCACTATCTTTAGTGGCATCAAATTAATGAAGAATGTTCTTTGTGAGTGTGGGTGTAGGACAAGCAGATTATTAATAGTTCTCCCCAGACTGACCAGCCATTTATTTCTTAAGACAGGTAAGTTTTCTACTGATATCTGAATTAGAAATGGCAATAAATTAGTGGGCATTATAAGTTATGATGAGAGGAAAACAAAATGTGTATTTTTATCTGGCATTAAGCAGATAGGAAATGAAACCTGATGGCTGTTAGAAGAGTTCCCATACTTGGAAAATAGTTAGGAAATTTATTAACTGTGCATATCCCACAATCACTTCACGATTACCATTTCTAATGCCTTCTGCATGCAATTCGTTACTATCATTGTAAGTATGCTTTTATTCCCTTTTTCTTTTCTGCTTCCATGTATACATACACAGAGACATGTATATTATTTCTATTTCCTAAAAATAATAGTAATTCAGAAGAAAGCCCTATAGTTACTATTTGTGCATGGCAAATACAGAGCAAACTGTGTTCAGTTTTCAGAATGTAAATCTTTTTTTTTTTGTTCATAACTTGACAGGTAGAAATAAATACTGTGATACCTCTGCATAACCTTGGTAAAGGATTACTCACCTTTTTAAGAAAACAGTCTACATGTGCATTTGTGTTGTGTAGATCCATACAGAATCAAAACTCTTCAGAACTCTGAAGTTTTTGGTTTCTTGTCAGTCACAGACTATGTTATGCTGGAGGTGCAAGCAATAGAGTTTTGGTTTCCCCAGATATCACACCCTGTGTCTATGATGACGGAGGGATCTCTCAATGTGTCTGTTGCCTCCTTATAGATTTGCCTTTGTGGGTATGTAATAGGATTTGTTGTAAACAACTGGGAATCATAGAATAGTTAGGGTTGGAAAGGACCTTTAAAGTCCATCTAGTCTAACCACCCTGCAATGAGCAGGGACATTTTTAACTAGATCAGGTCACTCAGAGCCCTGTCCAACCTGACTTTGACTGTCTCCAGGGATAACTTCTGTTCCCTTGCTTAGGTTTTGCTTTCATACAAAACCTTACAGCATCAGGCTTAAGAAATATATGAAGCATTACTGCCAGAAACTGTGGGAATCCAGAGTGCAGAGAAAATTCCTCTGCCTGTTTTGAAGAACTTAACCCCCTAACAATGCTGTTTTTGACCTTTATCCATGGAGAAAAATGCCTACACTCTGGGAAGAATTAAAATCTACACCAATGTGAACTAGATAGTAGAATGTTATCTAAGAATGTCACAGGGTGAAGAATTTAGAGGTTTTAGGTTTGTTTATGTAGTAAATAGATAAATAGTGAGGTTTCCAAAATGGTGGATGTTTACATCATTTTAGGCTTCGTGCTTCTTCTTGAAGACCTCCATTTTCTGCAGTAGAAGTAGCTTACCATGATTGGGTAGAATTTGCTGCAGTTCCTGTCTGTGTTACAAAGTGATTTACTGGACATTGGTGGAAAAGTAAAAATATCTGTCGTTTCAAACTTCTGTTGGGTAAAATGCCTTTAAAAGGGCTGCAAAATCTTGATACAAGGTCACTTGCAGCTTTTCTCCACTCTCGCTATGTTCCTTGTAACCTTGTAGCTGATAAGAACTTAATAAACAGGTATCTAAGAGCAAAGAAGGCTGAAGGTCGAGTTAGTCTCTTAAGACTCCTGGCAAGGACTCTAACAAATCTCCCCCATCCGGGGAGGTCTAATTAAGGCACGAACTGTGTCAAGAGACCAACACCACAGTGTTCAACCTTCAGAAACAAGATGGTGTAACTCCTCTCCCATTTCTTGGGATGCTGTTGGTTTGAGTCTAGTGCTGTGTTCAAACTGACACGGCTACGGCAGATAACATGAAGCAATGCTGCCTGCTGCCTCAGTGTGTCCTGAGGTATTGTCTGCCTTAGATGTAAACAAGATGTGCTACTGCTTCTGGGCTAGGTCTGTTTTTGTGTCCTTTCTTGGGAGACATTCTTGTACTGTGGTTGGGAAATGCGTGTGTAGTTTCCCCGTGGTTCTCCTTTTCCTGAGAATGCTGCATGAGGCAAAACTGTGCATGATAATACCGGGTCTGATGGCCTCTGTGTGGGCCACACTGCTGGCACCACAACCTGCTCAGCCTGCAGCTGAGAACACCCACACCTCCCCTTTACTTCCAGACCTGTCTCTGCAGCCATGGGGAATTTGAATTGTCTCAGGCCTCGTGTCTCACTGGTTAGTGGCTGGATGAGTGCCATGCATTGAGGGTGCAGGTTCATTCCTCTTCAGGTCAATATTAAGGGATGCACCAGGCTGTTGACAGCTGTGCTGTTAGGTCTTCCTTTCTTATTGCTTTGGCCTACCTGCCGCAAAGGAAGTGTTATCCTCTGGTTTGTTGAGTTTCATTTGACTGTCACATGCTTGCTGAAGACTTATTTCTTATCACATCTCATGGCAATCATATCTTTGAAGAATTTTTTGCAGTTTTGCCACGTGTCAATAAACCCAATTCACAATGGGACTTGGACCTAATATTTTCCATGCTTGTGTAAAACCAGTTTTTCAGTCCATGGCAATCTACTGTCTGTTGCATATATTCAGGAAGGTGGCAATCTTGAAGTGAGTTTTCCTGAGAATAGCTGTAAAGAAAAGTGAACTGAGTAAGATGGATATAATTAAAACCCTAGCAATCTTAAAACAAGTGTAATTTTAAGAAAAAGGTGGTTTGAATAATTTCCTGCAGTGTATTTCTATTAGTGTATGTCTAATGCAGCTGGAAAAAATAAAGAGTATTCCAGCATTTTACCAGAAAGATAAGTGTAAATTTTGGGTTCTTTTTTGTATTTAGGTCTTTCCCTCATGCTTTTAGTGTATCAAATTATTCTGTAATATTTGAAAAGCTGAAGAACACTCTACCTGAATAAAGTGTAAACCACTACCAATATAAATGTACTTGGTATATGAGGAAAGAAGAGAGATGCATCTTTTCATAAGGCTAGTAAAATGAAATGACCGAACAGCAATTTAGAATTTCATAAGGTACCAGTGAAGTTTTAAGTTCTGACAAGTTGATTACAGTTAGTGAGGGAGAAAAGCCTCTGGAGGTTACTTTGGAAAAAATGACAAGATTTTTCAGTCACAAAATTAAAAGCTGTTTCCCTAAAAGATGCTGAGATTTAATTTAAAGTTTGAACCTTTGAGATATGTAGTAATGACCTCTGCTCCCCATACGTTCAGACAGGGTAATAAACAGGATTGTAAATTGCATGCCAAATGATTATGGATGAAATCATAGTGAACAGAAGGCTCATGTCAGTTATAGCCTGGGACTTATGTATGACTCCAATACCCAGCTTAGGTCCTCATCTGCTGTCATGGATGTGCCTCTGCTGTTCTGGGGACATTGTGGTGAGTGGTGTGAGACAACAGGCTGCTCAATTTTATTTTCCCTGAGGAAAATGAACAGCTTTTAGGCTAACATAAGCGAGAATATTTATACACATAGTGATCTAATGACACTGAGACACAAGGAAAAGCTGAGAAATAGCACTGTGTTTCCCTAAGATTTCTGGTATAATGATAAAAATGAGAAAACTAATCACAAATCTCAAATTAGTTTCAAAAAGACATGAAAAATTCAAATCCTATATCCTTTAGAAAAATACCTTTAAAGTAGAGCTTGTTTTTAATTGAGCTGATGTTCAACAAAAGTATTTAAATATTAAAAAAATCACTGTACTTATGTTATCTGAATCAGTGGCCCATATGGAATTTAAATTAGTTAATTTCACAGATTTTTATAACAAAAAATTGCCTATGCATTTCTGAGTCTTTCAGGAATATATGGCTTATTCATAATGATACAGAGATTTGTGCTGGGGTATCTCAACAATGATGAGAGCAATGAAGGGTGTAATTCCCCAGATAATGAAAAAGCTCTTCATCTTTGATTAACTGAGGAGGTCCAAAAGGTCCAAAATTATTTTTTCAGAGTGAAGAACAACTAGCTTCAGAAATGTTTTGTATACCTGTTCAGGGATAATGCTATATGCTGAAAAATAAACAAATCCCACTGGACCATACTGGTTAGATCTTTCACTTGGCTGGAGTATCTCACTGGTGGATTGAGTGCTGGATTTTTTATTTGATCATTTGGAACTGGTCCTATACTTCTGAGGAATTCTTTGGCAGATTCAGGGTCATTTATAAAGTCATGGTTGCAGTTATTCTTCTGCATTAGGTCCTGTTTGCAATTATTTACATATATTTAAGGAAATACATAAAGGATATGAGGGGACCCCGTGGAGTATAATGTTCACACGACACTGAAAGAGATAGCATTAGATAACTTGGTATTGATTCAGTGTTAAAAGGCTTTGGTGATAGACTTTAACTCTTGCAAATTCATTGGGCATTTAAACACAACCCAGAGGGTTCCACAGGTCTCATACCACATATAGTAAGTGTATGGTTAACACTGTTATTTGTTTTACAGTTTGTCCTTTCTGGAAAAGATATATATCTTTTTACAGTAATAAAAAGTATTTATAGGTCAGACATTAATTATACCACTGACTGTCTTGTACAGCAACTAAATCCCAGTTTTGGCCACATGCAAGAAATTTTAGGTCCTGCTTATTTCCTGTATTTCTTTCATTCATGCATAGTCTTGTAGGGAATGTCCATATAGATTTGTGAACACCTTAACCCTTCTGTCTTGTTTGATCTTCTTCTAAGTATCTCTGAATTTCCTGGTTTTAGGCTATGATTCTTGACAGTTTTCTTGTGTCCCTTAATTTCATCAGTTGTGGGATAAGTCTGGTGATGTTTACCTCTATGTGAAAAACTTTGTATGCTTCTGTTGAAAAATGCCTTGTGAGAGCAAGGCATTATTATTTACAAATTTAACTCCTGGCAGCTTTGAGTGGTACCACCAGAATGCTAAAATACCTGTAAATCTATTGTTCATCCCAATACATTTTCAGAAGGTAAAACAAGCAAGGAAAAGCAGCAAACCGTGAAGACAGGAAAAATACTGGCATAGCATGGCAGGCTGGGATGGCAAATGCAATTCTCCTTCTTGCTTAAAACGAGAGGGCATCTTGTGCCTGAGCAAGATGATGTAAAGTAGGCCTAGGGGAGTCAAGTAGGGAAACAGCAGACACAGACAGCAATAAGACACTCTTTGGAGCAACAACAAAACAGATGGTTCAATGGCCTCCTGTCCACTCCAGAGAATACACAATTACTTACAGGACAAAGCCCATCTGGTTCTATAATAATCTGAGAATTCATCATGGCTAAAACTGCAGTAGGCTTTTTGCCAGCTGTTTAAATTAACTTGATCAGTCTCCTCTATAAACCTATCTAAAAGAATGCAATCCTCTTCCCCCTTTAACCTGCTGTAATAGTTGCACCTCTTGCCTCATGATCAGAAAAACAGAAGAAACCTGTGCCACCTGTTAGTTTTGGGAAGGATGGCCTGTGCCTATTGGAAACTGCTGCAAATTAAGTGAGCAGTCATAAAGTTTTAGAGGCCACCCTGTAAACTTGTTTGAAATTTTGGCACCGTGACTGATTGTCCGAGGCCAGACAGATAAAGGAGATAGCATGTAAAGCTGTATAAAAGTATATCTCATCATGAAAGGACAGTATTTCCAAGGTGCTAAGCCAAGGACTTGTGCTGCACTCAAATGGAGCAGGTGATTGTGCTATAAATAGGAGCTTGTAGAGGTAGAAGGAGAAAACAATATAGCCATTCTGGGACAGACTGCAGATTTGGGAAGTGTGGAACAGCAGCAGCATTTTTTAATATTCAGGGTCCGTGAAGTCATGGCTTTCTACCGTTTGCAGTCACATGTGAACAACAAGATGCACACAGAAGTCTCTCAGCTCAGGGCAGGAGCCAATTTTCTGTGTCTGTTAAAGCCCGTGCGAGGCATGCATTCATGTTAAACTGGGCCCTGGGTGTTTAGATGGCAAGACTGAGAGTAGGCTGTAGGGCAAGAGTAAAAGGTGCTCAAATTCAAGCTGCAATCTCCTGGAAGTATCCTTGGAAAGTATCCTAAACACTTATTTCTTAAGTTCTTTCATGCACGTTGTATCAATTTGGAGGATTCTCTGGGTCAAGTAATAAATGCAGTTAATTCCTCACTAAGTTTTGTTCTCTGTGGACGTTATTGCCATTTTCAGCATTGGTCTGATTTTATCTTTTGTAGGAGCCTGGCTGGTTTCAGTATGCTGTTGGCTTACAGAAACCCATTCAGCCTTTTTAGCCACTTACTTTAACTATCAAAAAGGTATGATTGTTACCTGCAGGTGACAAAGGGAAAGGAGGGGAGTGGAATGAAGAGATACAGATATGAATATAAAACTCATCTGCCTGCATATGAAACCAATACTGTCCTAAGAATAAAACAAAAGCCTTCTTTCTCAGTCAGGCATCCAGTCTTGTGAAATGAATGCATCCTCTAAACATCTTTCTAATTCAATCTCTATCATTTTCATACCTGCACTGCAGCTAAGATTTTGGTAACCAGCTGCCTAAGAAAAATGTAGAGGTGTTGCAATATGTTTTCAGAATCTGGAATAGGTTTCAGGCTGTCACTGGCTCAATTTCAGGGTTTTTTGACAAGCTATAATCTATACTTCTTGGAACAGCTGACAATTTTGCAGGCAGAAGCTGTGCAAATAGCCTGAAAAATGGACAGCTATTATTTTAAAAATATTATTAAGAATAAGAAAATGAAAACAAAAAAGTGTAGGTGTTCTTATTTTGTGTGCTCTTTTTCAGATTAGTGTACATAATTTTTGTAATTCTACCTGGTGGTAGAATTCTAAGTAAAGACTGTAAAACTGTGACTACTTTAGCATTTGCTAAGAGAGGAACATATGCCATTTATCTTACGGGAAGATGAGTGAGCTGGTATGCCAGATGACACAAAGAAAGGAAATATAATTAGATATCATATTAACTGTCACAGTGCACGAATAACATCTAGGTGCTTTGAAAATAATAAAAGGTGCTACTGCATGGGAATTTGACACTGCTTCCAGAAGGTCCTCATTTCAGTACTTTTTGCATTTTTCATCACTGTGACCTGAAAAATGACCCGAAAACATCTCACTGATTCTACATTTTTTTTCTTTTAAAATACATAGCATACAAATTTTGTTTCAAAAGTTATAATTTTATCTTGTAGTTAAAATGTTGCCTGGTTTACATGGCTCTAGCGTGGTTCTTGCAACTCTGTGTGTATCAGTGTGTCTGCCACTGATGGGCTTTGTTGCCACAGCAGCCCCACTTCCAGCCTTGCTTACACAGAAGTCATCAGGTGTCACTGAAGTACAGATGTGCCCTCAGATTTCTTCTGCTTCAGCACTTCAGGTGTACAATTTTTCAGTATCTCTTAAGAGAGTTGATAATTCCCTCTGCAGCAATTGTATATGGGAATATACACCATCCTATGTCCCCAAGCAAGCCACAGTAGTGGGAGCAACACATAAGGATGTACCCAGAGATGATTTTTATCCAATTAAGACCCAGGTGTAACTGAGAGATTCAATGATGCATGAGGTTTCCATGGGCTGCGAGCATACAATTGAATTTTATCTGAATTGACTACTGTGCAAACATCCCCAAACCCAAACCTAATGACTGTGGAAGGTATTAACCTCTATCAGTACTGTACATGACACCTTGGCATCCTCTGTGTTTACAGTTTGTAGTGAGCGCTTCATTAAGATTTCTGTGTGTGCTTGCCATTACTGCAACACTGCAGGGACAGATTAGAATAATATGAAATGTTTATAAATCACATTTAGGAATTTAAACAGTGAGCACAAAATTTCAGGTGAGAGAAAATAAGATTTCAAAGCAATTATAGAAATTTTAATGTATCTGGCCTTTTGTTGCTTCAATCCAATACCAGGTGTTTCTGTATGTAATGATGATGGGAAAGCAGTTGCTATCTGCTATTGAGCAACTGGAAAATTGTGGGTGGTTTTTTTTTTTCCTCTCATAATCATTTCCTCTGAAGTAAAATCACTTACTTGGCTTATTTTTACTCCATAACATTAAAAATCAGATTCATATATATATATATATATGCACATATATATATTTAATTTCATTAATTTGAGGAAGGTCTTAAGGTGCATATGTTATTTTGTGTCCTTAGACCATGTGTTATTCTTGGCAGAATTTTAAAGAGCTGTCATAAGCAGCTATATTCACCATTTCAAGCTTAAAGTCACAAAAGTAATTTTTAGCACCTTCATATCACTTGAAGCTCTGTAAATTTTTATAACTGTCATTTTTAGTTGAACCTGCAGAGAAGACAACACAAAAATGGAAATATGCTGTCATTAAAATTTCATTTAAGCTCCATGTCATTGTTATTTAGCTAATTACACGATGCATAATACTGTGCATCAGATGAGATGTAAGAACTGATCTGCTGGAAGCATGCAGTATTGGCTGTGCTGGTTGAATGGGTGAGAGAAGCTCTGAAGTTGCACTGAAGTTGCTGTTCCACTTTGTGACTGAAGTAAGGACTTAATGTACTTAGACAAGGCCATTTTCCTAGATGATGGTCACCCTGTCTGAAAGGTACAAAGAAACTGTTTGAAGGACCTCCTTCTGTATTGGAATAATAGAAGGTATAACCTGCACAAAGCCCCTGCTTTGTTCGTAGCCTTTGGCCATCATGACTACAAAGGTACTGCTGTCACAGTTATTGAAAGGTTTTTAGGCACCTGTCTTCTGAAAATTTCAGATTGCTCTGAATGGTTAGGGTTGCTCAGATGACTAGGATATCACATTTCTGAAATGCTCAAGTGACATGGCATTTTGACAAGTCCCAGTTTTCCTATAAATTCTATGAAAGCTTGCTGCTGCTACGGATTAGAAGTGGCTCAAGGGTCATCTCTGGGAAAACAAGCAAACGAAACCGGACAAACTTTTGGATACTTGAGACCCTTTGTCTGTCTTCCAGTCTGAGAGAAAATATGGATCTGTGTGTGACAAGCATATCAAGGCGCACACATTTTGAAAAAGGACAGTAAATAGTGTGATGCAACATGTAACTTTTGGTAAGTGGTCTAGCTGTATTTCCAAGGGGCAAGTCCTGCTCCAGAGATAGAGCAGAAGGAGCATACATCATTTTTATGGAGCTGTTATGTGCATAACAATGCTAAACCAGTGTTCTATTATGAGAAGTGTGACCTTATGTATCTCTAGAACCTGAATAACAGGCTCCATAGAGATAGTGTTCCCAAGACACAAAGCTTTTAAGGGTTTGTTCCCTTTCCTTGGCTTCAACAGTTTCATAGCAACTGAGAAAGGTGTTCCTATTGTATGAAGCATGCAAGGGATTAATTTCAAATTCAGGTCATGTTTAGTGTACAGACTTGAGTCAAAAATATTCTTTTATAATGTCACAGAAATGTTAAAAGTAATGGGACTCAGTTTTGAGATGGGGAATGGGATTAGCCTCGGCTATAACTGCTGTCATATACTGAAGATGCTTCTGACTGTGTGTATTCCAAGTACATTTTCAGTTCTGGTGAGACTAGTGTTATCTGTTCCTAGATCTGCATACTAAGAAAGAGACATTATTTAAGTTCAAGAGTTTAATCTAATGTTCAGGCTGATACTAATGTATCTAACATTAATGGTTATGAAATGAGTGCTGTAAAGAAGTAGGCCCAAGACCTACTGATACAATAAATATTCTAATGAAGATAAATATTCTATGAAAGTTGATCAGTTAGTCTGCAGACACCCCATGGTTTGTAAGTGTCTGGCTTTTGCATTATTAATTATTTAGCTGAAAAGGAATCAAAAGATTCAGGAGACAGAATGGTTATTTTTGTCACCCTTGTTCATCTCTCCATTGTTAATTGTGTTGTAGGGAAAAAGTAGAGCTCTAATAGGATTTAAAGGCAACATAAATGTGTGTCAGAATTTACAGTGGTCCTTGGAGAGAAGCAAAACCAATATTTTTGGCGTTCCTCTGAGCGACATAAATGAAATCAGGCACTAAGCACAAGTGTTGCATGCAAAAATGTTCTCTAAGACACTGAGAAATAGGTAAGCAGATTGTTTACATCTGGGCTGTGTCTTGGGAAGGCCTTAATCAAATCATCTCAGATTTACATTACACAGTCATCCTCTGTCACTGGTAGCATCAGAATTTTCTGGCCTTTTTAACTCAACACATGGTGTGGCAGACAGTTGTTCTGGCACAGTCTGTCACTTTGGTGCTCTTCCGTGTAATGCAGAACAGGATTGTGATCAGTTGCTAAACATTCTTAACTCCACCTTCTTTATTGCTTTCTGCATCTGCTTGGTGGGATCACATGGCAGATCACAGGAGTTAATTCTTCTAAATGCCTGTCACAGCACCAACTCATGGGCCTCCTGTGTTAGAGGTTGCTACAATACAGAGAGCTGTCCCTCAGGAGCTTGTCAGAGGTTGCTCACTTCACAGAGGCTATAAAAATTAATGCATACTTGATAAGCACTTCATATGAGATGACAAGACATGAAGAAAAACCCTGCATCACCTTAACACAACCTTCAACAAATAAGTTCTGTCTTGTTTTCACAGTAGCAACTACTGAAGGCACATCTGACACCTGGTGCATGTGGCTGCAATTTGATTTAATACTCTTCCTGTCCCTTGCTTGCCTTGTTGATCACAAACAGTTTTTGCAAATGTCCATTCCAATTTGCTTTCAAGCAGAATGGTGTTTATTAAATGATTGTGCCTACACCTTTCCTAATTCTAACATGTCTTTTGTAGATCAAACACAAATGAAGAGGGGTTCAAAAGACACAGAAGATTGGAGGGAAACTGTTCCCAGGTGTTTGCATAGCAGCTCTGTGATATATAACAACACTTGTTCTGTGGCTCCCAGGGTGGGGAGGCACGGCCAGGGAGACACTTCCCTGTCAGATGCTGCCACAGCACTTGGCGATTTCCCCAAGAGAATGATATAGCAGAGATATATCTCCGATATATCTCTCTTCAATAAGAGAGTATAAGGTGTTGAACTGAGCTAACTGTGAGGTGGCCCAATATGGCAAACCAGTTTCACAGCAACAAGCTGTGGCCATCACACCATAGTTACACTGAGGCCATAGAACCCTAGCAGAGCCCTCATGTGCTGGACACTGTACTGGAACTACAAGCTGTACTGTTTCCTGTCTCTTGGCCTTCACTTTTCCCTGCTATTTTGCACTCCACAGAAAGGGCGTGGTTTTAACTGGATGTAAAACCACAGATGAGAGGAGGTAGGTAGCAGCCTTAATGACCTAATGTGGCATTGCACAGTGAAATATCAAGACCTTTTCAGGAAGGGCAGAAATTTCCTGCTAAATGACTTAATTTTCGAACAAAAGGTATAACATTCTGGATGGTAACTTTATGTAGCTACTGCATTAAGTGCAGCTCTTGTGCCTTTAACCATCTCACTGAGTGTTTTATGTAAATTTTAGCCCAATAAGTCTCCACAGGTCATTTGTCCTGAATGTATCTGGTGGACTTTGAACAGTGAATAATAGAAAATTTTTTTAATGTTTAACTTAGTCTCAGAAGATGTGCCTGAGAAAGCATAGGCTATAATTTATTTCAAATACAAATAAAATATTAATCCTTTGCTGTCTGTGCTATTATTAACATTTGAAAGGAACCAAGTCTCTAAGTATCTCTCAAAAGCTGCTAAGAACATCATTACTGGAACACTCAGTTATGGCCTTTTAATTTCATTTTTTACTAACTGGCTTGGATAATTGCAGCATTTTCAGTGGGGTGGGTCAAGGCGCTATTTTATTGGTATACGATGTTTGCATAGAAATCTTTACTTTAGTGCCTTTAAGAGCTCTGGAGAAATATTTCTAATAGAGCTCCTAAAAAGAAATATTCTTGCCTTACTTCCCTTTCCACCCTTCTCTTTTTTCCCTCTTTCCCCTGTTTATGTGGGTGTGTATGTACATTTTAGGTGAACCATTAACCTGTCCATGTGTTTGAAAAGTTTTCAAAAATCACTTTTCTATTGGGTTAAGGAGCAATAGCAAAATTAGAAAGCACATCCTGACAGTGGATGATGCAGCAGGAGAAGGGATGCAGAAATATGGATTTGAAACACATCAATACATGTCAAAAAAGATATTAGTAAATTTTCAAGCTATAACCAAAGGCATTTTTTTCCTGCAGGACGGACTAAATTTTGGGTCAGTCAGGTAGATAATTTTAAAAAGTGTTTGGGCTTTTTTTTTCCTGTGTGGAAGTCATTAAATGAATACATGAAAAGTAATTTGAAGTCTTCACATAGAAACTTGTATTCAAAGAGAACAGATATCAATCAAAAATGAAAGGAACCACTACGTTCTGAGACAAATGTGATCATGTCTTAAGATGGGTGCAGAATGTTTAACTGTCTGCTTTCCAGTATTCGTAAGGTCACATATTCGCAGAGGGAAGTATCTTGAATTGTTCTCAACCTTTTCTTAGAAAGGAAACTCTTGGGAACCAGGTTCAACTACCTGTGGAGAGCAGGCATATAGAGCTAGCTGTAGAGACAGTCATTGTCCTTCTTTGGTGCACGCACAGTTGTTGTGGCTCAGGTGTGTAACGTTTTGCTTATTGTCTAGCCCACAGCTTTACTGCTGATTCTGCTGACGGAGATACTTTTGCTGTTTCCAGAAGTCAGTCTGGGAGTCTCTTTCCAGAACCACATGGGTGAAGTTTCTTGGCTGTATATAATACAGCCAATATATATACACCTATATATGTTGAATTCTGAATTTATCCCAGTGTCTACTCTTAAGTCTTGCTTTTCTTTCAATGGCTGTGCTTTTCTCCCCTTTCACACTTTCCCCCATGCCACTCTAGCATGCTTACTGTGGTCCCACTGAACACAGGGAAGAAAAAAGCAAGAACAGTACTCTCTCTGGGTATGGCCCAGAACTCTTTTAAGTTAAAACCCCCAACAGGTTCAAGCTTAAAGTCCTCTATGCATGTTCCTTTTATTATGTATCCCCACATAGTCCCTAAACACTCAGAACTGACTCTCTGGGTGTACAGAAAAGGATCATGAATCAGAAGCCTTTCTAGACAAATCTATACACTTTTTACTAAAAATTTAAAGCAAAGTCTACTGGAAATGTCACCAACCCTGTATTTCTACTGTTCTTGAGAGTATCTCATTAAACATCAGGAAACCCCTGAAATATTTCAATAGTGTTGTTTATTGCAACATATGATTGCATATTAAAGTGTTTTATACTGCAGTTGATAAAGAAGCTTTTCAGCTATAACTTTAAAAGCCACTGGTAAATTTACAGAAAAACCTGTAAGCATCAACACAGTGCTAAATTCTAATAAAAGAGGAAGGAGCCTGGAAGCTGATAAGAGAGGTGGTGACTCAGAGAAGAAAGATAGGTCAGGCAAGAGTAAGCAGAGAGCACTGAGTCGTAAAGAAAGAGCCTAAACATTTTCAGGAAGTCTATACAAATATTAAACCTGTGTATGAGAGTTTTAAATAACACAACTGGAACATATGTAGTACTAAGAACACCACAGATCTGGCATCAATTAGGGGATTAATCTTCATATAATTTTATGTATTGGCCCCTATATTTATGTTAGAAAGAAATCTTATGACTGAAAGTCTCCAGTATATTATGTCTAAGACTGTATTTTCCTTATGTGGGTTTTACCACAGATGTGAGGAAAAAAATATAACATTGTAAAACTGAACAAGAAGGGTGAGTAGACCTTCAGAGGTGGGAAAAGGTGAGTTAATTCTTCCTCAGACTGGTGAACTGTCAGTAAGGGGGTTGATTTTGGTAGTGGAGGGGTAAAGAAGTGTGTTTTCAGGGTGGGATAGGTTAGTGCTTATGCAGGTAGCTGAGGAACTGTGGTGGTTAGGTCCAGAAATGGGACAGGAAGAAGTTCTGGCACTTCCTTCCCACATGCAAATCTCACTCTGACCTTCCTTACCCACTGCTTCACGCTCAAGTCACTTGAAAGCTGATGCCACCAGTCATTCCAAATTATAGGATGCTTTGTGATTTTAGAGGCTCATTGGGTATAATAGACTCTTAACTGCTGCTACGCCAAAAGGCTTCTTCAGCCCCATCTCAAAGAAATATTCCTTTCTTTGCTGCAGGCAGAGACCTGTTTTAGAAGGGGGCATTCCCTTGGCAACGAGTTGTAAATGAGTACCTGACTAGCTGAGGTTCAGATGTGCTAGACTACTCTCCTCTGTGGAAAAGGGTAAAACATGTAGCACATGGACTAGGAAAGAAAGTCAGCATCCTTCATCCCTGAGCCTTACAGAAAAACATGTCTGGGCTGCTTTCTGATAGTTTCAAGAAAATTTGTTATTGAAATGTCCTTCCCATTGAATGGAAACTGTCCAAGTTTAATTGTTGTCTTTTTTACCTGAGCAGACACTACCCTGGCAGCAAAACATTGGGAGTCACATCCAGTTTAGCATTTATGGTACAGCAAGCCCACTACAAGAAGTAAGGGTGTTCACAAAGGAAAGTTCACAAATTTAAAGTATTTTCCTTCTGTTTTAGTCTTCTTTTGAATCACAGATGTACTTGCAATACTTTTTTTCAGTCAAAACAAGTTAAAAAGAAGTAATAAAGGAAAGAGATAGATACTATTTTCATGCGTAATGAACCAGCTTATATAACTATGATGAGGAATTTGGTACTGTTCTTGTAGTACCCATTACTGGTACAGTGTAAGAAAAAAAGGTTTTTAAAAACAATTACTGAATTTTTCACAAACTGAAGAATCCTTGATTTGTAAGCTTTGAATGTAGAGAGTCACAGAGATTTTCATATCAGTGCAAAAACTGTAGTAACCTGGACCCCCTGGGGAAGTGTTTTATTTGTTCAGTGGGAGATTTTGTATGGAAAGTCTGTGTTTCTTACTTGAAACAATGGGTTGTCAAAGAACTGAGATTCAGCTGTTGCCTTTATATATGCTGTGAATATTAGAGTAGTATACTTATGCTACCTGTGGGGCAAAGTGACCTTTAAATAGAAGTATTCAAAATTTATTGTGAACATCATTTGTCTAAAAGGTTATGTAAAAATTCTGAAGGAGTGAAAACATAGTTTAATGAAATATTAACTACTTTTAAGTTTGATGATACATGCAATACCTTATTCATATTTTTGTGTCAGAAAGAAACATTTATGAGCAGGAGTTGACTGGTTCCCTAATGGAAAAAAGAATAGGTCACAGCTAATGTGTGATGTGAGTGAAGAGAATGAGTGTTTATGCAGGTGATAATGAGCCAGAAATTTTAACCAAAGAATTATCTATTATTCCAAAGTAGTGCTTTAGATTGTTTTTGTTTGGTGCATTTCACAGAAAATCATGTTCAAGATGTTCATCAGTTGTTCAAGAGAGCAAAAATGCATGATAGCATAATCTATATATTTTACGTAAACATATTTTTAGTGTGTATGTGAGCCCATGTGCATAAAGCATTGCACCCTTGAGATCCGTGCTTTCCCAGCTCAGCAGGCTTTCATTTAACTTGCTTTGGATGGAAAAATAGGGGCTCAAGCAATTTATTTTAATGAAAAGGATTATCATTTCAGAAATTGGTGTTTGAAAGTCTCTAGATGGCACAAATTCTTGAAATTCTCTAGCAGAAAACCGTATAGTTTTAACTAGGGAGAGAAATATTACAATTTGAATACCCAGCACTACAAACTTAACAGGGTCAAAACTCACTTGTTTCACATACCTTTGAAACACAGCATTAATTTCCTACTGGATCTCATACAGCATGATGCACTTTGCTAAAGCATCTACTGTGGTGGATCGCCAAGAAATGAATATGTCATCAGGACAGCTTTGATTTTTAAAATTATTTCAAAATGCTTCAATTTTATGTTGAGGCTATTTATTTTTTAATAATGTCTTTGTTTGAATTAATATTATTTCTAAGCAAAATAATTGCAAATACATTGAAATGCTAGACAATTGATTTGTTGAATGATAGGCAAATGATTTGAAAATTTCTGATTTTGTTGTCTTCCTGTCATCACTACTTCTACTTCTCCCTTATTCCCCTATTCACAAAAAATTTTAATTTCATTAAATCTATGTTTCTTTAAGTTAAAAATAATTTGTGAAACAAGAACGCTTGTAAAGGCACAGTAGCTATCACCTGTGTTGTTAGTACACATTTATTAACATTTTACTGGTATTTGCACAGAGTCCACTGCCTGATTGGAAATGGTAGTGAACATTAGCTTCACAAAATATTTGCTCTTTAATTCTCAAGAGTGTGATTTTTTTTTTTCAGGCTCTGCTTGCTATTAAATACATTTTGCAAGACTTCAAATTATTTCATAGAGATGCTATAATGAGTTTTGGTTCTGCATCTGAAATCCTTTCATTCACAGAACTTCCCTGAGTTTAATGGTAATTTTCCTACAGGAAAGATTCAAATCATTAAGGACACATATAGAAAAAATAATTCCACTGCTGATGTTAAACTGAAGGCTATTGTCAAAATTACTCATGTTAATAGGCAAAACACAGACCCAACAAAAGAAAAAGTTGAAAATACAAACTTATTTTTGCATAGAAAAATAAACTTAATAAGTGCATAAACAAAACTGCCATCCTTATTTCACTTTAGGTTTCTCAGTTGCTGCATCATCTCCCTCTTACATTTCTAACAATATATCAATTTGTCTGAATTACCATTGTACTCTCTGAAAGCTCTACTTGCAGATCCTCAATAGGACAGAGACCTATGCCTTTTCACTTCATGTTTCCATTTAGGCACAATTATCCTGAGTTATTTCATTTCTACACACTCTGTAGAGATTAATTTAAGTGGCAGTTGTGCAAGCCTGTGCAAGTTCCCCTGCCACTGGGGAATCCAGATTTTAGTTGAACTCCAGGGCAGAAGATTGAGCCTGACTACCTTTAATTCCCCGTGCTTCTCATTTTCCCTCCTTATAACTCAAAAATAAATGATTTCTCTGGGAAAAAAACACAAGCTTTTTGGCACTCAGGTTCTTCCTCAAATACTAAATATAGAGGTAATTCTTGCTTTGTAAGTAACCACATGGAAGAGCGCCTGAGACTCATGTGGTTTGCCCAGAAATATGTAATTCTAAAAGCAGGTCTGGGTCCATATTCATATTGCCTAGCTGGCTTTATTTGAATATTCACTTAATTAAAGTGATTAGATTAGGAGCCCTCTAATGGTGGGGGTCTCTCTGCAGTCACTGGAGGGAGACAGACTTGGCTCTAGAAGTGTTGTTTGTCTGCTGTGATGCTGTGGAGTGGGAATAATCCAGCCAAGAGGTGGCCATTGACTCAACACCTCGTGTGGCACCTGGCTGTCACCCTTTTCTTGGAGCTGGGCCTTCCTCAGGGTGCTTGGACCACACAATTCTTACTTCTGCTGATCACTGAACAAGCTTAATTTTAAACTGTTTGTAATTCACTTTGGAAGTAGTGGTGAATATGTAAATTGTCTCAAAACTGATTTGGTCTTATTTCTTTCCCAAGGAGGAAGGTGGAAAGCTGGGCATTTGACATTAAAAGCTTTGCGGAAGTTAAGGTCAAAGGAATGTGAGAGGAATTTTAGTTAACATGATAACTACTGATCCATGTAACATTCTTAGAGGGTCAGAGAGATTTGTTTCCTTCTGTTATTTTCTTTTCCCTATTGATTTCTTGTTCAAGCAATTGAAATACTGATTTAACTGATTTAATCCTGCTGTACTTGCAACAGCTATGTGATGCCATAATATAGAGGGTGTGGATTACATCCACAGGTACAGATAATTCCATTTACTGTGGATTTTCATGACTACCCCTTGAGGTAAAGAAGCAGCCTTCAGTTTCTAGGCAGGGAGAGTGAAAGAGGAATGCTGAAGCTAGAAGGAAGAAATGCAGAATCCTGAAATACCACAGTTTAAGTTTGAGAGGGAAGCCACCACAGCATATTTTTTTCCTGCAAA
Organism: Monarcha castaneiventris obscurior; assembly: GCA_026261815.1. Taxonomy (NCBI): domain Eukaryota; kingdom Metazoa; phylum Chordata; class Aves; order Passeriformes; family Monarchidae; genus Monarcha; species Monarcha castaneiventris. The sequence goes on from JAMPIT010000161.1 coordinate 3,426,374, forward strand.
TTAGTTCTGCTGACTTACTGTAGCGTGAACATGAATAACATTTACATGTCCAGTCCTCCATATGGTTGGCTGTGATGTTATTAAGCAATCTGGTTTTACTTCAGCTGTCACTCAGCTGTCACAAAATGTGCCAAGTCTCTACTAAGGCTTAGATCTTGGCTGGTTGTGCATGTGGGTGCCTAGAGATGTGCTGTTCTGCATCCACCGGGCAGCAGGTAGCCTGACTTCTCCTCCAAATGCTCAGCATTCCATGACATAAGCTCCCACACAGCACAACACTCAGTTCTCCTTGCTCCTTCCAGACCTTCCCTCAACTGAGTGCAACCCAGTAGAAGGACAGAGAGGGAAGCCATAAAATCAATTCTATTAAAGACATTCTGCTTACTTGTTCAGGTTACTTATACAGTGGGAGACAGGCAAAAAAAGAAAAAAAAAGGAAAAACATCAAGGAATGGGTAGACACTTGGTTTAATGAGCATTTCATGTATCATATTTTTGACACAGATTATCTCTTGTTCTCCTGTTGCAGTTGTAGCAAAGGAAGCATAGGAACCTGTGGATGTTCAGGTGTTGTCCCCTTACTCCTGAACAGTCTAGGCAGAAACATGGATGTTGTTTGCTGTTGTTTTGAGGGTGAGGTGTTATTACTTGGCTGTCAGTAGTCATAGTAACACTGCTTTCCCATGACTATTGAATGCTTGGTGCTGAAGGTTTCTTTAGTTCTGGCAAACTGTTTTTCTCTTTGTTTATTTTTCTTGTCAGAAGTTTTTCCCCTCAGACTTTAAAACTAATTTGACAAGTTAGCCTATAATTTTACGTGTCATAAACTGGAGGTGCTTCCACAATTTTGGTGCAGAATCTGTGTTGGTGCCTAATAGTTGTATTTGTTCTGCCAAATTGTTTTAATGCCCTAAATCTGGGACACGTTTTTCAGCTGGTGTTGATGGCCAGAGCTTCTGTTGGGCTCTTAAGGCATGTCTAAACAGATGGGCATGGACAGCTGTAAGCTTCCCTGTCCACTCTGTGAGCCAGACAAAATCAAGCCAGCTCTGCTCTGGAAGTTGTAGAGCTGCATTTGTGAGATGCCGTGCCCAAGCATTTATCTACTGCCTCTTTGGCAGAGTGTCCAGGTCTGAACTGGCTCTTGCTTGTCCATCCTGGAACAGGAACAGGGATGTTCATGCCTGGCTCCATTCTTCATGTGTGTGTGTGCCTGAAGGAGTCAAACCCTGGCTCATTTGGGGTGTGCGACGGACTTGACTTGACTGTCAGTGTGAGCAGAAGCTCAGGGCTGCCCTTTTGTGTGATTCAAAGCAAAACTGAAATAGTGAGTAGTGCTGGCTTTTGCTCTAAGCCCCTTGCCATGGCTGTCACCTTTAGGACCCCTCCCGTGGAGGGGTGGTGTGGCAGTCCCCAGTTCATCTTTGAGCACCTCCTTTTGTTTGCTTTAAAATGCACCATCATTTCGTAAACCTTTCCAGCACCTGTCCTGAAACCACAAGTGCAGGAAGACATGCTGACTGCCATACTTGAAACAAACTCATTTGAATGCCAAACACATTGTAAAGAGCTTGTGCTGTCATGCACAAGGCTTCTCTATTCAGTCTTTTCCCATTTTCCACATCTTTGTGTGCCTGCCATCTGCTGATGTGCCTTCTCTAATTTGGATTATAAGGTCCCTAGGATATCACTCTAACTTTTAATATCTTTCCTCTGAAACTTTGTTGGTAGTTATAATAATAATAGCTAATTAGAAGAAATAGAACATTGGCAAAAGCTTTTTTCTCAATGATCTGCTATTTCTAGTTTGATTAGGTAGGCAGGCACAAAGCTTAGATAGAGATACTTTCTGCTTCAAGTATAACTTGTGGTAGATGGTACTTCTGGGAACTTTCACAGAGGGCATGTCAACACACTCACATGACTATAATACTCTCAGTTGAAGCATTTAGTGCTGTATAGCACAAAATGCTGCTGAGAGAAAGAAAGCATTCATTGCTGATACACAGAATTTGGTGGTGGTGCTGCTGCTGTTTTTTGCTTTTACTGTCCCAGATGTTAAAAATGAAGCTTTTGGCTGTCAGCTCTGGGGAAATATTCAAAGGGGCAAAGAACAGCTAGCTCTGTAACTCCCACCAAGCAGGAGCATGTGTAGAGAATGTAGATTGCATTGAGTAGGGTAATAAAAAAAGTCCAAACTATTTTCTGGGCTCCTGACTTTTGTATTTTTGCAGTGTGATGTAAAAGCCAGAATGAAACAAACTTCTGCTTAAAGGATAAGGATCTGTCTATAGGTACTTTTCTCCATCTGGCTTCAGGAGGAATTGCATATGCCATGTATATAGGCAGACTGTGGACTATCTAATTAGGAGAGTGCAGAATTGGAGGATTCTGTATTACGTTTAATCTTGGATAATAAGAAGCAATGCACCAAATGATCCTCTTGCAATTCAACATCATGCTCATGAGTATAGAATTGATGCAATTCTATATTTTTTTTGGGGAATCAGTGTTGGAAATTGAAACCAGGCAATAAAAAAATTTACTTTCCTCTGTTAACATTGGTTTCTATTTGCCTCCATACGAGCTAATTTTTTCTTTGCATTGTTTATATCTTAATAAAAAGGAAGCAAGAGCTGTCATCAGGTTTGATTTACACAGAGAGTCTCCAGATGAACATCAGATCTAGTGAAGCATGTCCCACGTCGCATAGCCATCCATCTCCTTTCTTTAGTGAGCTGGGTTTTTGCTTCCTTGGGATGTTACATTTAAATCAGCAGGTGATACAGGCACTGTTCGTTTTGACTCTGGTTTTCTCCCTCCTGTATGATGGTGTCGATATCAGCTTTTCATAGGCATTGCAGCAGCATATCAGCACAGGAGGCAAAACACTCAAGTCTGCTTTTAGTCTCAGTAAGTCTATTGGAGATAGAGAACAGAAATGTCAGAGAAGCTGGATTGATTTCATAGCCTAAAAATAAAGAAATCCTATTATGTCAGTTGGCACAGCTTTACAAATCTTGCAGTGTTTTATGAGAATATTGTTTGGTTGTCTTTTTGCCATGCAGATTCTTAACCTGTCTGAAGTTTTCTGTATTCCTTAGTCCTTAATCCCAACACATCTGTTGAAGTTTTTTGCATGTCTCCTCTACTAGTCTCCTTCAACAATTTTCTATGGGCTTTTTGTTTTCCTTCAGCCAGTTTGTTGCAATTTTTCAGGCTGACAGGCTTTGTGCATGTTCAGAAAGATTTGCTTTTAAATATGAAGGAACCAAGTCTTTACTTACTGAACTTGAACATGAAAAAATAGTTCACTTACCCATACAAAATTGCAAGCAAGCATTTGCTTTCAAAGCAATGTCCTTTTGTGGCTTTTTCTTGTATGCTCATTAAGCTCTGTGAAGTGCCTAGGAGTAGAAAAAAGGATTTAAGATGCTTTAAGAAAAGACAGCGTTCTTGTTCTGTTGTTATTCATTTGTACTTGTTACTGTGTAGAGATCCCTTTCAGCCCCACTGAAATTGCTACCATCCAAATATGTCATAATAGACAACCCTTGTCCCAGAGATTTGCCAGTCTAAAGAAATCACAGGCAATGGTCCAGAGAAAGGGAGAGCAGAGAAATGGAATTACTTGGCTGAGGGCACCCAGGATTTACTGTGATCTGAAGGAGAGAAATGTGTGCTTCTGCCTGTGCCAGGGCTCTGTATAATACTGCAAGCTTGTTCCATTATTTTAGAGCAGAGCTGAACCCCCTTGCCCTCATTAAGGAGCCACTCATGGGGGATGTTAGTTGCAGAAATTAATGTCTTTTTTCTTAATTTTATTATTTTAATGTTGAATTTCTTCCCAAAATGATATTTTAAAAGCTAATTGTTAAATTCTGGGCTGCCTGGTTCACCTTAAGGAACTGAGTTCTTTACAAAAGATTTTTGGATTAGTAGATTTTTGTGACTGAATCAAATTAAGGTACATGTTCCAGTGTCCCAGGACTAGGCTCCATTTATAAAGCCACATGCTTTGTCAGATAGAAGTGGACCAGTGGGCAGAAAATGCCTTTCAGCACTGGGCAGGATGATTCTCCTCCCTATTCCAGGCTGTAGAAAGTTGCTATCTTCACTGCAACCTGCCAACACACAGAATTTTGTTGCTGAACGAGTAATGAAAAAGAAAACCAAACAATTTTCCACTTATTTCTTGTTATTGCAGGAGCACTTTGTCCTCTGAGTGTCTTTACAGAGAGTGTGGGAATTACAAGGGTAAACTGTGGATGGCTATACAACAGATATTTATTTGAGAGGGTTGTGTGTGTGTTTATGGGTGTGTGTTTGAATACAAGTTAGAAATGACAGTAAGAAGAAAACTCCCTATCCTTTTTCTAAGATTATTGAAAATCCAAGCAGGACAAGATATTTCCATGCTCACTTTCATGAAATTCACATGCTAGGGTCTATCCTGAAAAAAATAGGACTAAAACCACCAGGCTTTTGTTAGTAGAAGACTGGTATTTATTTTGTATAGAAATAAAATACTTGAGCGCCATGAAAGCCTGGAAGTCAGAAGCACAAAGTCATCAAATTCCCTTTGCTATTGAAGGAAGGCTGATGCGCAAATAATTTTAACTGCTAATCTGCTAAGGATGCTGAGTTTCCCGTTCATATTATTCTTTGGTCTACAAATAGAGTGTGAAAGGCAACATGGCCACTGGAGATACCATTGCCTATCACTTGACAAACACTTTATTATTGAACAAACACAGATATCCCCCCAAAACACAGGCTGGCTGTGTGCTCAGACAGTGGAGTAGAGGAAGATGGGTGAATTACAGGGCTCTCTGGGAGCCACAGATAACAGAAATGCTGATGCTTCATCAGCACTTCTGGGCACCCAACAAGTCTGCTCTTACTCAGTGATGCTCCTCTGTACTCTGCACCAAGTCTATTTAGAGGTCATAGTCACAACCTCTCAAAAAACAGAGCAGAATGAGAATTTTTTGTTTGCACCTTTGTACATGACTGTATTTGTGCACAAATGCAGTGGCAAAAAGTGTTATGCCTCATTCTCTTTGAAGTTACAATGAAATGAAACATAGATGTGAGGAGGTGGTTGCACTCACTTGTGTGTCTTGTCTGTAATAGTTATGATTGGGATGACTAGCAAATAGAACTTGCTCAAGTGCCCTTATTCCTGGAGGAACATGGGAATTTCCACCTTAAATGTAGTGTAATACTGCCCTGATCAGTACCAATTCTTCAAAGTGAAATAATATCAAAGTTAACTGTACTTAAGTAACTGATTTTTTATTGCCTTAAAAATTAAAAAAAAAAAAAAAAAATTTTCTGTTGAGCTCCAAAACCAGATCAAATTCAGAGAAAAGATGGTGGGGTTTTATGACTTTCAAACAAAGGGGCATTTTGAAAATATGAGGTCAATATGTTTTAACCTTTTAAAAATGTAATTATATTACAGCTCTATATTTCACCCAGGTAAACTTGAATTTGGGAATATTTACATCAGCTGCTCAGGTCAGATCAGGGAAGCTTTGTGCTATATGGCTAAGTAATTTGGATGAAAAAATTCACTACATCTTGAAGAAAACAAATTAAACACCAAGAATATCACCCCTAACCTTCTGCTTCTAGCTACTACTTTCATTTGAGCCATGACAATAGTTTATTCAGCTTTTCTATCACTTGTCTCTAGGCCAAACATTTCTACATTTTTTTCTAAATAAATGTGGAGATAGTAATTTTGTTATCAGGTTGAATGCTTTATATAGCTCTCCCAGACTTGCTGACATAATGATGTCTTGTGGCAATACTTTTCCAAGATTAGTGTTATAGCATGTAAAAAATTATGTCCTTTCTATAGATTTTCTTGTTTCTGTGAGCAGTGCTTTAGAGATTTAAAAAAAATGTTATTGGATTTGCCTATAAAGATAACGAGTTTTGTTCCTGTGGCACCAAGTATGAAAGTATATTCATTGTTTATACACAGACAGTAGAGCTAGTAATGACAACTTTGAAGTATTGACAAAAGCAAAATATTTGTACTTTCCCTGGAAAATGAGGGCATTATAATAAGTTTTGACTTAATCTCACAGTACTGTATGTTCATATAAACATTTTCTGAGTCTTGCCCAGGAGCTGTTGTATCAATCATTACAATAAATTCCTTTGCTTTGATAAAATAATTTATACCATATTTTGATGATATTGTGGGACCATTCTAAGCAGGAGAGTAGTTACTTCAGGTCATGTTAGCAGCATTTTATTTTTGAAGGCAAAATTACATTCCCTTGCATTTGTCTAAAAGCATTGCCTGGAACCAAGAAAGCTTTGACTTTCCTGCTTGCTGGTCTGTCAGACCCAGCGCACATGTTGCCACATCTGTGTCAGGTGAGCCTCTCCACATCTTTTGTCCTGGAGCATCTACCCACCATGGCCACTGGTTGAGGTCAAAATGGAGTGAATGCAGCTCCAGACTTTCTCTGCCAGTCCACGGGCAAGGGCATAGCTAAAAGAGCACAAAATTTGAGTGCAACAGGGCCAATCAAGGGACTGGCTGCTGAGATAAACTTAGGATCAGGAATTAAGCTTGACAGAAGATAAATAATTTGCCCTGGAAACAGCAGAGAGGGTAAAAATTGCATCAGAGATTTTACTTGGTAATTTTGGCATCTGGAAGTAGAAATCTGAGAAAAACTTCATATGTTGGGCCTTATGCAATCAAGAAGAGCAATATTAGCTGTCTGATACACCCCCTGAGGTTGGTATCGTGGTGGATATTGTGCGGGGATGGCTGGTTTCCTCGGGATCTGCAGGAGTTGATTGATGGAGCTGTCGCAGCCCCTTATGTGTCAGAGCCCGGGAAGGCCTGTGAGGGAAAATTTTAATGGTGCTTGTCATCAAAGAAAAATTTTGTGCTTCTCACTTCAGTGGTCCTGCTGACACCATCAACATAGGACCATGGCAGGCTTTCTCATGTTGGCCTGATCTTTACTGGGGCTTCTCATAGATCCTTTGCACTTGATGTGTCTCTTCTGCACCATTAAAGGCGGTGACAGGACTCCAGCTGCTCAGAAGTCTAACAGCTCTAGAATATTCTAGCTCGATAAAAAAGTCATGAATATGTAAGATTTAAATAAATGTCATCTTGCTTGCAGAATGAGAGGAATAAGGAAAGAAGTATTTACATAGGGGTTTTGCTGGTTTTTGTTTTGTTTTTTTGTTAATGTACATTTTCATAATTTATAATTTGTCTACATCCACAAAGAAGCTCAGTGCTGGTTCGTGTTCATAGGCTGGGTGTTGGAGGGTGTGTGCCAGCAGAAAGGCTGGTGGGGCACAGGTTTGTGCTGAAGAAGAGCAGTGCTTGTCCCTGAGGAGAGAGGGCAGAGTGGGGCAGGTGGAGTCCAGCTGATGAAGGAATTTACAGGAGCTGCAGCAGTGGTAACTCTTGCACAGGGAGAGGAGGTGGTGGTGATGACAGCAAAGGCAATGTGTCATGGGTTCTGATTCTTTCTTGTGACCTTGGAATTTGAAGGAATAAGGAGAGATTGTAGTACGTGCGTTAGAGATGCTGTGCAAGGCATAACAGAAAAGATGGGAATTTTTTTAATTCAAACTAAGAAAAAAACCCCCAAACCTGACTCTGATTTCCATGGTCTCAGAAAACACAGGAAATGTGGATAAGCAAAGATAGTTTTTTGTTATAATTTTGTGGTGCTATCTGCAAATGCATGAAATCAAAGGAGATGTTCTGTTCCCAGCTACCATGAATCTGGGCTGTGTGCCATGGAGGCTTTTGTGGGTAGTGGGTGCATCAGCCCCTCTGACCCCAGGATCATGGCTGAGTCCCCCTGGTACAGAGCACACTCCTGGGGTCTGCTGCCCACCATTCTGGAATATCTGGGGAAGCCCTAACATGTCTACCCAGAACTTTTGGTGGCAGCCTGAAGCATTTTAGGTATAAGTGTTGCTCCATTTTGAATCTCTTGTAATAAATGCAGTGAACCCAAACACCTCATGGAGCATGAGCCCAAAAGTAGGAAAAGGGCAACAGGTTGTCTTAGAGGGCTTTTCAGAAACAGGGCAGAGTCTTTCTTTTTGCACTGAAGCAAGATTGTAGGGAAATATCTAGACAAAAGGAAAAGGACAATTTCTTATTGTGTGGACACAGGTGGAGGAAGCCACATCCAGGTCTACATTTCATCTTCTGAGAGATGTCACTGAGAGGGAGCGGTTCTGTGTTCAACCTCCCTGCACTACAGGAGGAAGCAGTTACATGTCCTACTGAAAACAAACCAAGTAGCAGCAGCAAGAAAGTTTAGCAGTAGGAAATTACCCAGTTGTACCTCTTTACTCACCACAATAAGGGGATATTTATAGCTACTGTGAAAAAATTATGCCTTCATAGAAACAAAAGTAGTTGTGATTACTTCACTTAATGTTTGCTTCTTCTTGACAGTGACACCTATGGAACATTTGAATGCTCTACCAGCTTGTCATTAAATTAATGTATTTGCAGAGTTTCCTTTCATATTGCCAAAGGTTCTATGAAAATAAAGTAGTTTTGTAATATGTAAGCATGTGGCAAAATAGTGATAAAAAATTTGAAGATTTTTTTTTTCTGGTATAGCTTTATGCTGCTATTTAAAAAGTTGCTTCTATATATATTGCTTTTCCCTTCAGAGTGAGAGGATGTCCCCTTCAACTTTTAAGAGAAGTTTCCACATTAAAACTTAGCACAAGTGTATCAGGGGATCCGTCTTGCTGTCAGTTTTTAAAAACAACTACTTTTTGAAGTCAGTGGGGATATCTGTTGAACAAGGTGTGGCATAATATGGCCTAGGGCTACTAAGTTGGTTACTTGATAAGTGTTACAGGAAATGTGTTCTGATTATTGAACTCTTGCTCTTTTTGCTAAGTGCCTTACTACCAACTTCTTCTTGTTAATGGTTTCCCTATGAACATGGTCTTTCTGCCAGACTGGCATCAGTTGAGAAGAGGGAGGAGAATTCAGTCTGACAGCTGTCCCTCTTGTAGAGCAGCTGGTACATCTTCAGCAATTATGGAACACCAAAGAGAAGGGACAAGAGCCCATAAAGAGGTAGCTCATCACACTTGGCATTTTAGGGCAGGTACTCAAGGGAGTGTATTAGCGCTGCTTGGCTGACTTTGAAAGAAATCAGGCAGCTTTACTGTGTCTAAGGCCTTTCATCCTTTTAGATACTTCCAATCTGGATATAGTTTGTGATGTTTTGTGCATTAAGGTTGATAGTAAATCAACAAGTATACTTCTAGTCCTGGAAACTTCCAGGAAGAATTGGAAGACTGAAGTTTTTTCTATAACATAATTACTTTTAGCCTCAGTAGAATGGCCTGTGTGAGCATCTACATATTGGCAGAGTTGGCAAACAACTTTAGCAAACACATTACTGATTTTTAAATTGCAGCTTGAGCAGTACAAAGATGAAGATAGCCCTTAATATTTTGGTCAACTTCAGGAGCAGTGTGTAGCTTTAATATCCAATTCCTGCTTATTGTGAGCACTTCCTAGCAATAAGGGCACATATTTCCCAGTGAACGTCAAATATAAAAGAGGTTTCACTGAAGTTATTTGGTAAATTCTAAACCATTAAGTCCCTGAGGTGAATATTGTTGGAACCCAGGAATGTATTCAAGTAAAGCAACTTAGTGCAAATTTCCTCCATTTTTTCTCTTTTCAAAGTATCTGCTTATAGCCGACTGCTTTTGGAGAAAGGCAAATTCAGTTTAACCTTTCCTAGAGTTTTAAGACATCTACTCCTTCTACTGCAAACATTAGTCTTTCCCCTTTTTGGCTTTGAATATCACAACTGGATAGTGGAACATCTAAGGCAAAGTTGCTTTTGCCCAAGTCCCTGGCTTGGGCAGGTAGTAGAAGTTATTTTTCAAGTGTAATGAATTAGAGAAAGGGAATTAAGTCCTATCTCCATAGAGGAAACTTGTACACATGACCTCACTCATGCACAGCTACGTCAGAAGCCTGATGTAAAGACAAGATTCTGTAATGAGAAAAGGAAAGAGAAGACTCAAACTTTAAGGTATATGTGGTTCTTCTATTCTGATGCAGCACTGCAGGAAACAATCCTCAAAACACATGCATATGCCCACCTTGCTGGGGCTCGTGTGTATCAGTGGTTCTCGGACCTCAAAAAAAGTGGTTTGTGCAGCAAATGTCACTTTGAGCTAGTTGGAAAAACTGAAAATATTTTTTCTTCTTCTTCTAATTTAAAACAACAGCATAATTTTTTGAGAATGTCTTTGTTATAAGGTGCTTTCAGGTCCAAGAGAGATTTCTGATCACATATGTGAATAGAAAACCTTAAAATGACTTTGTGTCTCCAGTCACTACTCAAGCTGCAGATAGTCTAAGTTCAAGTCAGTGCTGTTATTGATATGAAGTAGGGATGTTGCCCACATCTTTCACCTAGTAAGGAGGTCTCACACTTTGCTGTAAAAACTAATACTTCTTCAAAAGAAAGTGCAGTTTGCATTTCACACTGAATCAAGACACACACCCTGCAACAGGCCGACTTGTTGACTTCTCTGTCTGCTTCTGCTCTTCTCATTTTCAGTGAAATGTCTTACTTCCTTTCTGAGCATCTGTAACCACAGATGTACCCATGACATTTGCTAGAGATTAGTAAAGCTGGAAAGGAACTGATATCAGCTTATGCTATGTGAAAACAAGGTTGAAGGCTTCATAACTTCTCCCTGACACCTGAATGACTCCTCTGATTTTTTTCACATAGTTATCAACATAGCAAGACACCAGCTTTGATGTGTGTGTTCATTCCTGTGTTCACCAGTGCAGCCTCATGTCTCTGTTTCCTCACTTATCTGTTAAGTGTAAGTTCACATTCAGTTGTTTCAGCTCCTTTCCACAAGAATATCTTCTCAGTCACTTTTTCAGTGCCAATAAAAATGGGATTTTCATCTTTTGTTGAATTTTCACATGCTACTGCAGTCAAGTAATAAAAGAGAATCTGTTCTCTTTGCCCTTGACACTTTTTTTATAAAGGGGATACACAAGAAGTAACTAGAGCCAGCTGTTCTTCAGATGAAAATTCAGAGCTTTATTGCCCCTGGAAGAGTTATGTCCACTTTTACAATCTCATGGCATGCCATAAATGTTTTTGCCCTCTGAACTAATATATTTGAAAGCGTTTTCCTGCATTCTAATCCTTGCTGTAGAAAGATGTTTCCAAGTGTTGCACTCTAAGAAGCTAATCACTTGCTCAGCTTCCCACACTTTAGCTTTTAACCTCTCTTTTCTGACTGATGAAGATAGTTTAATACTGGAAGACAAGGTCTGTGTACTATAATATATATAGGGAAAGCAGCTTTTTAAAAATCTAAGCAGACTGGGACCTGCAAATGTTTCACTTCATAAAAGTATCAGATGAGGATGGATAATTGTCTGAGTGCAAACTTGAGTAACTCATTAAATGCACCAAAAATATGAAAGTAGTTTTTTGAGTTGACATTAAGTTGAGATTAGTTAAAAAAAAAAAAGCAGCTGCTTTGCCAACAGAAACAAAGAATTCAACACTTTCCCTTATCCTCTTGCCAAGCTGCTGCTTAGTCTTATCTTTTAATTAAACGTGAACTTTAAAATACATGTGTCTAGCCTGCCAGTTTATTAAATGAAATATCAATAGGAAAACAGTATTCTTGTCAATTAGCATTCAGGATACAGGCTTCTAGTTGTTATTCTTTTCTCCTTACAGGATGAACATATTAAAGGTCCCAGTTTTGTTGCAACTCAGTTTAAAGTCATCAATTAAGAAAGACAAATTTCAGTCTCGTGCTGAAAATGCTTTTAGTTTCCACTAGAGTTATCTTCTACTATAAAAACACACTCACCTGCTTTAATTTTGTGTTAAATAGAGGCATTATTCCCAAGAAATGAAAACTAGCATAGCAATCTCTACTTCTTATCAGTCATTGATAAGGAACTCATAACATCTTCGTTCAGAAGGGAGAACTTGATTTGATACATTTTATCCAATTCCCAACTAATTTTTCTGTTTTTTCTATTTTTTCTGTTTTTTCTATTTTTTCAAATTTTTTTCCTATTTTTTAAAGTTATTTTAAAAACTTTTTGAGGAATTAAGTCTCTCTGAGGAATTAGAGATAAAACCCTAACTACAGTGAAGCCAGTTTTACCACTTATTGTAGTCCAGTTTTCATAAGGTTCCTCAGAGGAGACTGAAATCACAGATGAGCCCCTTAATTGCTCCGCAAGCTCACGGTTTTGATGTAGGGGTAGTTACTCATTCAAGGAATGGGACTAAAACCCCATGACTTAGATAAGCAAGCCCACAGCACTAGAACACAATTTGAAGTACTGAATGTCAAAAAATGCATTTTCTGGCTACAATGGCTAAAATCCACATCACTTTAACCATGTCCCAGCCAAGCAAAGGACTTAATTCTGTCCTAAAATAAAAAATGGTGGTGGGATCAATGATATTCTTGAAGTTAAATGTATACTTTTCTAGGTTAAGCCTCAAGTGCTTATAAATAGTAGAGAAATTACAAAGCAATCAAGATTAATCCCAAATTACTGGACGGTCAAAGAAAGAGTTGAGTTATAAAAAAACTGGTGTTCAAACACATGTATGCCCAGTGGAAATAAAGCATATATTTAGAACTCTAATGATCTAAAATACTTTCACCACCATGAAAATATTAACAATCAAGGCCACCCTTTTCCTCAAATATAGATGAAGGCTGCACTTTCGTTTCTGTTCAATACAGCATTACATTGCAATTTTGTGCACATTAATAATGCAGCATGGGTGTAATGTTATAATGACTTATAACCTAGAATAAACATAGTATATTGATTGAATACAAAATGATGTAGTAAGCAATGAGGCTAAAATAAGCATCTAAAAAAGAATTCATAATGGAAGAAAGCAAGACTGTTTCTAGTAACTCTATGCAAACATTGGGAAGGTGGTTAATTGGTAAAATGAATTGGAATTAATTATGCATGAATCCTGTGGCAAGTACAGCAGCACTCAACTCATTAAGAAATCATAGTTTGGAATGCAGGATGATGTTCTGACTGCATTATATCCTCAGTGTGGTTATGGCCACTTTTCAGAGGATTGCAAGGTGGCTTTATAGAGTGCACTGCCATTAGGAGAAATATCTGGGATTTCTGAAGCATTTGGGAACTCAAGAACCCTTTGAATCTGTGAATTCCCTGACTGATGAGTGAAGACAATATGCTATCTTTGAAAAGAGAAAAGGGATAACACTCAAAAAATGAGGTCCCTGGGAAAATTTAGAAACAACTAACTAATCAACTTGCATTTAAAAAAACCAGGAGATAATAAAATTATAAAAAGTGCCATTATAGGTTTTTCAAAAAAAGATTCTGTCAAACCAATTTAATTTCCTTCCTTGACAAGGTAAGCAGCATAATATCTAGGAGAACAGAAAACAATAAAAATATCTATATTTTATTATTGGTTTTTGACACTGTTCAATGTGACATTCTCATGAGCATGGTAAAGAATTATGGTCTAGCTCTAATCACTGTAAAGGGGATGTACAACATGGATCAAAATGTTCCCACTTTAATGAATGTGGACTACTTGGCTTTACCTGGGACGTATCTTTTTAGGGAAGGAGCAGATAAACAGCATATTAGACCATCAAAAATTATACAAAATTTATAAAAAACATCTAGAAATGTAACTCCATAAGCAATTATTCCACAATGGAAGTTAAAGAGTTTTCTGCATTGCAAATTAATGACAGAAAAAAAATTAATTTACATAAAATCAGATCTACCTTGGATATTAAGAAAATCTTCTAAAATATTATGGAGGATGAAATATTGGGATGATATATGTGGTGTGTTCAGAGATTCATGGAGTCACAGAACAATTCAGGTGGGAAGGGTCCTTAAGAGGATATTTGTTCTAACTCCCCATTCAAATCAGATCCAACAAGAACAGGTTGCTCAGTATGATGTCCAGTGAAGTTCTGATTATTAATTTTTGGTTCCAGAAGCTTGTACTGAGTTAAATGCGCGGTGTAGACAGATAGAATCCCTTTAGTTTTCATGAAACACAAAGCCTGGTTGGTATTATAGGAAGGGTTAAGGAAAGGAGGAATATTTTAGAAATAGAATAGAAGAATATTTTAGAAATGCTCATTTTTTTAAGCAGGATTTCTCAGACATGAACCCTGTGATAAAGCTTTGGAGATATAGAAGGAAATTAAAATTACCAGGACATTGTTTAAAAACCACACAGTTCAAAGAATGCTTAATAGAAGAAGCTGAATCTTCTTCTATTGTGGGTTTAGAAGACATTTGAGATGAAAATTTAAACTATCAAGTATTTAAAACAGAGGAAAGAAGAAAACTGAAAGGTGATATATGTGCTTTGTAGATGCTTGCAGAAAAAACCAAAACTAATAGCAAAAATATGTGGTGTTTTAACTGGGAAAGAAAAGTTACAAGGAAAAAGAAATTGAAAATTGGAAATGGTGGAAGAAGTCCTAATCAGCTGCACGTGTTCATTTTCAATAAAGATGTCTAATGAGGGCATAGAAATTAAATTAGAGGATTTGTGCTGGAAGCGAAAAATAACTAGCAACAAGAATTAAATCAGAAAGAGCACAGAGTAAACAAAGTGATGTTTGATGAGAATGTTACAAAACAAATAACAAATATGCAGATTCATACAATATGAACAGAGAATATGAGAATAGTAAGGAGAAGTCTGAAATTTCAGAAATTATATTTTTCAAGTTCGTGGGAGCCAAAAAGTTTGCTTATCACTTTTAGGAAAGTAGATTTGATAGCTATATAAAAGCGGAGCTGGAAAATTACTGCATAACTATGGTAATGGTAAATTATTAGATAAAACATTCAAACAGAGAAAAAGGGAGAGTTTAAAATATTGTGTATTATTTTCTTCCCTTATCTGGATCAAAATCCAGCTTCTCGTTAAAAGGTTGATTTGTGGTGGTCCTCCTCTGGTGCTCACACCCCCCGCCCCTGGGCCGTGATCTTGCACACCATCACCAAAGCAGCCACTGCTTTTGAAAATGACCAATTGTTTGAGTCATTATCCATTAACATTCCGGTCTCTTACATATGGTTAACTGAAGTAATAATGGTACTTTTCTGTCACACTGAAGGCAAGATGAAAAGCAAATGTTGTTTTAGAGTTTTGGTTGACCAGATACCATGATGTGCCTTTAATGACGCAAAGTACTTTGTCTTCAAACTAGAGAACAAAGGTTTGGTGAAACATTGAGGGAAGAAGGAAAAAGTCTTGTATATACAATTAGGATATCACACAGTGCTTAGAATATAATTTTCTAGATGGGATTTTCTACTCAGACTGCGCTGCTCAATCTTTTGTAATGAAATGTACTCAATCCCATTTTCAAGATAACATTTTGGAACACATCAATTACCTCAATTATCTGAAATTAATTTGTAGTTCAAGGAAATGTATTATCTCTCTTTTCCAGGGCTGGATTACCTTTCCTGGGAAAAGAACAAATGGCTGCAAATATAATGTCTGTTAATCATGATAATACATAAATTGAACAGCTTGCAAAGATTGCATTTGTTATTTTGCTCTGCAGTCATAGTAGGTATTTCCTTCAGCTTTCCTTCACAGATGTATATTTCTTCATCTAGCTTTGAAACAAGAAATATTGCCTATTTCTGTAAACAGTGACATGTCTGCAGTCTTGGCAAAACATTCATAATTTGTAGTATGAGAAATGAAGAAACAGAAAATCGTTAGCCATGTTTTACACCATCCTACCAATACATCCCTCAAAGCATTTGAGTCCTCAGCAGGACAGGCATGCCACATAAATTTTTTAGTGTTATTGACCTTATGGTCACCTTCCTATTGAGCTTCATCAATAATTTTTGGAGAAGACTTGACCTAAAATGTACAGTGTTTTAAATCCTTCTTTTAATCCTTGTCTTTCTAAACAGGCTTATAGGGGAAGGTGGTAATAGCAGAAGATATTCACTCTCTAACTGTAATGCTGAGCCTGCATCAAATCTAATTTTGGTTGCACCCTTTGCCTGATGTCTTTTTTTTGCAAGGAGGAAATTCACCTTCCCTCTTGCTGAAATAATTCTAATTAAATATTAATTCATCCAGAGTGTGTGCCCACAGGCAATCAAAATTAATGGTTAAAGCACTCACGAGCGAGAATTTCAGTTTGGGTCATGCTGAATATTTGGAAATATTTGATGGAGTCAAAACTGGAGTGGAATTCACTAATTCATTCTTTCTTTCTTGTGCTTATTTTGCTGTCTGTATCGTCTGTCTTTGTATGGTTATTGCCAAAGGGCATAAAAACAAGAAAGACTTCAGCCCAAGCTTCAGGGGAACTTACCCCTCTACAGCTTGCCACCTAGTTGTCATTAGTTCAAAAAGAGTGGATTTTTTTCTTCTCATTAACTTATTTGCCTTTGGAGCCCCTGTGCAGTCCTCACATCCCCAACAAACCAGTTATACTGGAAGTGGGCAAAGAGCATGACTCTGAGAATAATCTGTGAAGAGCTTGAAAAAAAATTACGGGCATCTACAAACACATAATGAATTAGATCCTTGTCAAAAATTAATATAAAACTCTAGACCTGGAATTCAGTACTGTCATCCAATACAGGGAAAAGAAAAAGTCATAAATTAAAAAGCAAAATATTCTGCTTGTAAAAGTGACTTTTAAAACCTTCTCCCTTGCCTGGAGGAAGCATTGGGAAAAACACGTTCAGTATCCATGCGGCTGATAGAGCTTCTTCACCAAAACAGGTTCCCTATCCTAGGCCAAGGAAAAACCCAAGGCTGTAGAAGGCTCACAGAGCTGTCTGCACCAAAGCAAAGCTGAGTGAATGCAAACCAATCTTGTTGGAAGGCCTTATAGAAGTTTTCTAGGTTTGAAACCCTGAAGTACTAAATCAGCTTTATAGTGGATTTAGTGGGTCTCACAAATTTTTAATAAATTCAGATATGAAATAGACTGAAGAATTAGTCCTCAAATAAAAGGGTAAAAGCACTATAATCTTGATGATATCTGAGAAATAATCTCTTATCATAAAAGTCAGTCTTACCAGATGTCACCAGTCTGTAAATTTAATTATTTATGAAATCTGTTCTTTGAATACTTTGTTTCCAAACTCTGTTTCCGTATCACTTGCAGTTCTTCACTTTCTTAGTTACTTCTGTACTATTTGAAATCTATAAAATCCTGTTAATGTTTTGCTCTTGTGACTGCTGGATTTCTTCCTTTTGATGTCACTATAACCTACTGTTCAGCTTCTGGATGAGGGGCTTGAGACTAAGTGGGAGAGAGGTCTAAGTGTGGGTTTAGGAATTTGCATTCCAATGGAGATGCAAATTGCCTGTGATTATAGTTGAGATGAATGTCAAGGAAAGAAGCACTGGTACAATCTTGGGTTAATGTGGTGTGTCCAAGTGTGTTAGCAGCAGTGAGCTGATATGAATATTCCTGTAGTAGGATGACCCCACTTTTGTTGTGAAAAATGAATATAATAATTGATCAGAACTGTAGACTCATCACTGATTTTTTTTTCTTTCAGTCAGAAAAAAAAGAAACAATCTGTCCTTTGATCATCAAATGCTTTTTTTTTTTTGTGGAGATTTACAGTGCTGTTTTCTAAGAAGAAAACATAAAAGTAGGCTAGCATCACAGGAACAAAAGTAATTAATTATTATGCCGTGTGTGAGTGGCTTGCCCAGCAGACTGGCTCTCTCCTTCTGTGCCATTGCAAGTGGCCTCCACCTGGGGCCATGTAGACCATTCATGCAAAAGGGAATTACAGGGATCCTGGTGCTGTGTCTCTCAGTCTGCCTTGGAGTCCATTGAATCTAATGGGAGGCTTTCTGAAGACTTCAGTGGTATTTTGAACGCATTTTTCCACATGCTTTTGAGTGTAATGGGTGTATGTAGGTGCTCATGAATATCTGTTCCCCAAAGACGTTCTGGCAGAAATTTCCTTCAGGCTCTATACCAGAGAATCTTGGATGGGATTTTATGTTCTTTACTCAGCCAAATGCAGAAAATTCATGAGGTCTCAGGGGTTTGTTCCTCCAATTTTCACAAATATTTGTAGTTCTATCATGGTCTGCATACTGCAATTTAGTGATTATAGCAAAGGAACTGAAGTGCTAATCCCAGTTGAGCCGTTGACTGTGTAATGAGAGGCTTCTAACGTCTTTCAAAGTTACTGAAACAGGTGTTGTGAGGGATAAGAACATCAGACCAAAGCAAGTAAAAATCATATCACAGAAGCTCTGCTTCCACAGAAGCAGATTTCCTCATGCCATCCAAGTTAGCGTGTGGTTTCAGAACCTTTTGTTGTTTTTAAAATCAATCTCCTGCTCCAACAAAGTTCCAGACTAACAAAGCCAGAAAGTGAAACTACACAGACCAAAAATTTACAATAGCAGTGGCAAGAGCACTTATCAACCTCTTTTGGAACTACTAACTGGAGCACTAACCTTTGTGTTTGTTTTTGCGAGACAGAAAAATATCTACTGGGAACTAGATGGAGGTCATCCACACATTTCATATGGGTCACTGAACGATGATCGCAGGGTAGCAACTTTCATTTAGAATCAGTAATGCAGAGATGAAAAGCACCATATTTCATTATTAATGCCACAGGCGTTCCAGGTCTCTGCCTTCGTTTCTTTATCCTACTGGTTCTATGAACCCTGAAGAACCTGGTTAGGGCTGAGCAAGCTGCTTTTACTGACATTGAAAAGGGATTTTGAGGGTTAAAAGTTGTCTGTTTACAGCTGCAAAAGATGCATCTGGAAGAGAAATGTAGTATGTATGAAAAATACTTTTCAGGGAACAAAGGAAAGGAATATGTAAGAAGAAAGATAATAAGCTATATTATTTTTATGTGATAAGAAAAACTATAAAGCAATGGATGCAAGTAAATAAAATCACTGTGAAAACCAGAAAAGTAATAGTAAAGCTTCCTTCAAACAGATGGTTTGTTTTTATTCCAAGAGATACAAAAATGTTTTATTATTACCTAAATTCACCTTTCTTCATTTTATGACGAGAGGGAGGAGAAAGGCAGGAAAAGGGAAACTAACAGCTATTTGAAAACACAGTGATGGAATATGCCATTTCAAAGAATCAACAAAATACCCAGGATTGGATACTGTTGTGCAATAGACACTCCAGAATACTGGGTTTTCAGCAGGCTTAATTCTCAAGTACACAATCCAGTGGACCAAGAAATCAGGCTCTGATAACAGAATTCTCATATAATCCCCTATGGGCTTTTAAAGATTGACTGTGAGACAAAAATATAAGCATCTAATTATAACTGTAAAACAACTAGAGTTTATTGTTACCATTTTGTTATTAGGATGAATTAGTTTTCAGTTCAGGCAACCCCAGCTATCTTTATGCTGTCTTCAAATGACAACATATGCTTGCACTGGTGATGCTATGAAGAGAGGCAGTGTGTTTACTGTAAATCATGGGATTTTTTCAAAGAGGAAAAAAGTCTATCCAAATTTTAAGTTTCCCAGAGTGAAAACTGCAATAAAGAGAGCAACTCCCGGGGTATTATTTCTTCTAACTGAAATCCATCTCCCCGCTGGCTGAAACAATTTACTGAAATTCACAAACCTTTAACTGTTTCTTTTGAGGCAACAAGGAGACCTTCCATGTTGATGTTTGAGAACCGTGTTTGGACCTTTGTGTCTGACAATTGAATGGACTGTGAGACTAATATGTCGTAATTAAATCTGATTTTTTAATATCTTCCTGCCTGTTAGTCAGATGTGCTTCATCATCATATTTATTTACTACCAATTTTGTAAAGACAGTGGAATGGAATTGATTCTTCTAGCAAGAATCTGTTAATGCTGTTAAAGATACTTTTGGTCTTGCTTTGTTACCTCTTATGTTGCAAGGTGCTCCAGGTGTTTAGAAGCCTTGAGAGCTGAGCCTCTAATGATTTTCAAGGCACCGCTAGAATTCACCTACGTGAAGATTTCTATGTACATCAAGTCATCAACCAAAGTCACTCTTGCTGCTTCCCAGCGGTAATAGAGCTCTGAAGCTTCAAGACTGGGTCTGGCAGGAGGAACTGAGTGCCTGGTCATTCGGTTGATGGTGAGGCAAAGGTCAGTCTGCATCCAGTGGGCTGGGCTTGCCTCAGAGTTTTGCATTGACCTCAGTGTGCTGCCAGAGTTCGACGCAGGCTCTTCCACGCTGGTCAGTGACTTTTTGAGCTGCCCGCCCTCTGCACAGAGGTCAGTGTGCACACAGCAGTCCCTGGAGCATCACAACATGATAATCTACTGTTCTAACAATCTTTTGGGGCATGAAAAATGTTCATATTTAGAAAAAGTTTTTCAAGAGATTTTTGGCCATAAGATAACCAGAAAAAAAAAAAGGCCTTTTCTAAGGTCTCTCCTCAAAAGAGTATGCCCCTTTTCTTTTTGTTAAATAAGAATAGATCATATTTGACTAGAACAAATGAATGAATTTTATAGGATTTAATAACTGAGCCAGTGGCTCAAATACAAAATTCTTTTGACCCAAGGAGAAAAGAAGCTCCAGAGGAGCAATAACAATAAAAACAAAACAGCAGTAACACCACTTCTACCAATAACAACAGAAAATAAATAGGTAATAACTTTTACCTAAACCATATTAAAGATCATAAATATATTTTTAACATTTTGTTCTCAGTTTAATATTTAGTCTTAGACAAAAACATAAATTTCGATTGCTGGAATACACACCTTAGCAGTATGCTTTACCAGGGGCATATGTTTGTTTTTCCATTCTTTGACATTTTTATTGGAAAGGTGGGTTTCTACTATTAGTCTGTAAACACAGGCAAGCAATTTGTCTACCTCATACACCTCAGTAATCAGTCAGTGTGGGACCAGCACAGGATTTTCTGGCTTGCAGAATCACCTTGAGGTATTATCAATCAAGCATAATCAATCAATCATCAGGCAATACTTTCAAATTTTTACACAACCTCACTTTGTTCCTGTCTTCCTCCTATGCTCACAGCAAACAAAACACTGTCAACAAGGGCCTTTTTGCAGAGTAAACTGAGAGCTGAAAACTTTGTTTCTTCCAACCTTTCTAATCAGGGCAGTACAGTGTGTTTATTAATAGCTGTTGGCTTTTGAAGATAAGAAGCATAAAACATTTTTCTGCATCTCAATCTCTAACCTTCATTTAACCTTCAATAATTTCTGAAAAGCAGTATAGCTTTCAAGTGTTCTTTATTAAAATCTAAAAGAGAAGATTGCTTAACTTGGAAAAACACCTAGTAAATCCAGACTGGCTCCCCCATTGTTTCTTGGCTTTATCTCTCCCGCTGTTTTAGATTTCACAACAGAATGACTAAAATTCTGCTCCTTCCAGGACTCTCATTAATTTTAGCTGCAACAAAGGTCCATTCTCCAATTCCCTTCTTTTTGCAGAGAGGTAGCTTATGGGCCAGCCTATGCTCTGTGCTAGACAGGATGTGTTCATGACCACTCATGAGGTTTGTCTTCTCTTTTCCAAGAACCTGATGCAAGCTTGAGTCTGGTCACGACAGTGTCTGTACACATAGAAGGGAATAAGTGTTTCCAGCTCTAAATAGGTGTACTTTTAGATGTCAAGTAAATGGCATGTGTGGCAGAAGACAATAATCTGCCTCACAGACTGTCATATTACTTTATCTGTTTACTGCGTGTGTTGAAAATTGTACAGTCGTTTGTCAGGTCATGTCCCACCAGTTTTCTCAAAACTGGAAAAGAATGTTCACTAGGCACTGGAAGGTGTTTGGGACATTGTTGGGTGCGCTGGATGTCTGTGAGTTGAGGAGTACATGGTAGGTAATATGCTGTCCCCTCCTCCAGTTTTCTGTACAGTTCTTTGATGCTGCTGCCATGGAGACAAAGAGGGGACCACAGTCTGCCTGTAAGCCTGCCCTGTGCCAGTGAGCCTCTCTGCATCTCACAGGGAAATGCAGGCTCCAGACACGGGGACAGCAATTTTCTGGGTCTGTTTTGATGCTAGGGGACACTGTCAAATCCACGCATGGGGAGAGGATGACGTGAGGCAAACTGAATGTAGCTTAATGATTAGAGTGTTTCCCTGTGAGGAAAGTGACCCAAAGTTCCCATTTCTGTGTTTTATTTTTGGCTCAGTATTGGACTCATGTTAAATGCATGCAAATCTCAGGGAACGGGGTCTGAAGTCCCAGCTCCATCCCCTGTAATTGCTGTCCATCTCACTGCATGATTTCTGCTCTCTTTGGATGCACAAAAGCCTGACAACAACACGAAGAGCTGAGAGCAACCATCCTCTTCCCTTTTCCCTATTTCCTCTTTGCTCTCCCCTTTATTCCTGCCGAGGTGCTGTTTAGAGTGCTTTTCTAGAAGCAGGGGAGAGGAGAGGAGATGGGCATAGTGCCATACCCCTAAGAGACACATCTCTCATTTCCTTGCCAGGAGTTATGATAGATATGTATATTGTAATGTAGAAGTACACCTGTGTGCACATGAGAATAGGATAGAGGGGAAAGATTTGCTGCTGCTGCTGCTGTTGTCCTCCCTTTTAATGATTATTTTTAAAGCAAATCCAGCATTCCTTTGTTTAGTGCCTAAAGGCTTTGAGCAGACTCTATACCAAGTGCATTATTTTAGAGGACTGTCCCTGATACCTCTCATTTGTAAGTCACCATTTATTTAAAGGGATTTCATTTATTTCATTTACATGAATAAGTAGAAAGCTCAATTAAGACCTTTGTAGAGCAATGCAAAGAAATGCTACTGCTAATTAAGCTTTCATCAGAATTCAGGCTGGGGATACTTAACCACAAAGCTGAGGGAAGACAAGTAACCTACTGCGCTACACATCACACGTGAAGCAGAAGTTGTGTCTGTGTCTGCAAGGTTATGCCTACGCTTATTAAAACCTGATGTTATACCACATTTCTTCTACTTGTACTTTTAACACAGGTGAGGAAATTGCATTTGAGGAAGAGTTTGAAAGGTCTCTTATTTAAACAGCAAGTCACAGAATCATGGAATGGTTTGAGTTGGAAGGGAGTTTTAAAGATCACGTAGTTCCAGCCACCCTGCCACAGGCAGTGACACCTTCCACTGGACCAGGTTGTTCAAAGCCCTATCCAGCTTGACCTTGGACATTTCCAGGGATGGGGCATCCATCACTTCTCTGGGCAACCTGTTGCAGCGCCTCACCATACTTATTGTAAAAAATGTCTTCCTTATGTCCAGTCTAAACCTATGCTCTTTCAGTTTAGAAATGCTTCCTGTACATAGGAACTAAGTGTTTTTCTTGCAAAGGCTGAGTGAGTACTGTCCTCATGTTATGGCTTAAAACACGGTAGGAAGCCAGCTCCTTCTGGCTGGACTGAGACATTTGTTCTGAGGTGACTTATACACTCTGGAAATTTCATCAACCATCTATAAATAGTGGGGCATGTTGGTGGTGAGGAAGACCTGGCGTGTGAGCTCTTGACTGTTGAGCAGCTGGCAGGAGGGAAGCTTAGGCATGCGTGATGGTTGTCGAAGGAGTAAGATAGGTTTTCAATTAGGTTATTAAAAGGGCTGGGTGAGGGTTTTGGAGAAGTTATGAGGTGGAAAGATATCTAAAAACAAGGAAATGAAAGGTGAAGATTTCATCTGTCTTACTCAAAAAGATCCCTACACCAGTGCATGCATACAGAAAATCACAGCTTAAAGCAAGATATGGGGGACAGTCTTGAGTACATTCACCTTCCAAGGAGAGACTTCTGAGCAATGAAGTTGGAAATACTTTTATAGAAATCTGTTTAAGTTTTTCATCACTTTCCTGTCCAAATTGAGTGCTGTGCACAAATAAGTGTGCTACACTTGTGCAGTGCCTTCTAAAGCGAAGGAACCTACATATAGAATGACTTTTAACTACCACTTAAAAAGGCACAAACTGTATCTGAAGTGTATTTTCAGTGAAGCTTTTCTTTATCTAAAAGAAATGCAGCAAGTATTGCCATATAAACTTAATGATCTGTGTATTTAATGATGATATTACTCTGTAAATTTATAGTTGGCTACACATTGATTGTGTTCTCTTCGATATCTAGAATTTATTGGCTGGCAGCAGAGGCTATGAAACAGAGTTCTCATGGTCTTCAGTTGAGTCTAACTATTAATGTCTTCTTAGTGTCTCAGATTACATCCCTGCAGAAGCTAAGAGCATGACAGTGACTGTGATGGTCACACTCTATCAACAAGTTAGGTACGGGCCCTCAAGAGAAGAACAGCTTTGCATTTTCTGTAATGAGTGGAAAAATGATCTTACATGGACCAGTAAAGGTAGCAACAGTTGCCATAGGGGTTAAGTAATTTATGCATGGGTTTTTCAATTGTTTATGTTGGACTGTCAGGTGGAAGTCAATGTGTAAAAATAATTCCAGCTTAGCTCCTAAGAACAAAACTCTTGAAACACTTTAATCAATAACAAATGCCCAAATACAGGAAATGACAAAGTGACTGTTGCAGGAGCATCAACAATGCAGTAAAGGTGCTCGCTGAATTAGACAACTAGACTTTATTGGGTGTAGTCAGTGGAACAGATCACTTGATTGTATCAGCAAATTGAATAGTAATTTGTTCTAAGATTAACCATTAAGTAAAATAATGTCTCCTAGCAGTTCAGATGTTTCATACATTGTCAAAAATACATTGTCTAATGTACTAGCATGGAAAAAAGTTACAGCTTTGGTTTTTGCCATGATCTGTGACATTTATACATTGCATGGGAACATGCTGGAGGTAATTTTTAAGTTCTTGAAAGATGATAAAGATAGGGATGATGGAGAGTCACTTTCAGTGTCTGAAGACTAGTTATATTTCTTTCATAATCTGGTTTGTGGAACAGACTTGAAATTAAAATAGTCTGATTTTCTATGACTTTAAATTTATTATATAATACATTCATTGAAGGGTCAGTTACAATAAAAAATTGATGAAAAATCCATAAAATTTAATCCTTATCTACCTAAAAAGATATCATGAAAATGCAGAGAAGGTACAATTATATTTCTCGGTGATATACATCAGCCTCAATTACTTGACCTCATGGTTTTGCTTTAACTGAAGATTAGCTTTACTTGATTCAGACACTTTCTTTGAAAAATGTTGACTTTTCAGGAAATTGCAAGCATTTACAATGATCAACAAGCTGGATATGGTGCTCTTAGGTAAGAATTATTGTTTACTAAGAGACTCAGGACAGAGTCTGCACTTGCTTCAGAAGTGTAAGTAGTCTAATGGTCTATCTTCAAATCTTAGTTCTTACAGTCCTTTTAAAACTCACAGAATTTATTAAGTCCTTTCTCACCTTGTAATGAGCACTGTGAAAGATTTCTTCCTTGTCTAAACACAGTACAATTTGCCAAGCCTTCCAAGTATTGATTTTGTTGAAGATAAGCTTCAAATTAAAGTTTTTCAATTGTACATGTTAAGAGTTTCAAAACAGATTTCAAAAAGAAGACTGCCTTCTTCATCCTATTATGTTCCTGCAGTCTTTACTTTCAGAGGTTTCTCAACTCCCTTTCAGTGAATAAGTGTTGACAGTGTCAAAATCTTTACAAAATTGAGCCCTGAATGGGCTTTGAGCTCTTTTTTTTTTTCTGTCAGGTCCTAAATTTGCAGAGCCTATGGCATGGTGGATACAGAATGACTCCTGGTGCTCTCTCTAAGGTGAAATAGCTTTGCAGTTCAGAATAATACTTTATAAGCTCAATTGAAGTGACAGTGTTCGAGATACCTCTAAACTGCTCAGAAGAGATGACTTGCCTCCAAACCTTGTTCTGACCCCAAATGCCTGGAAGAGGTCACTAAGGACTTTTTCATCTTTGCAGTGCACAGTGAAAAGTAGTTTTCTTCTACACAGACATTTCTGTGTGCATCCCGGACTCACAATGTGCAGGAGCTGGTCCACAGCTTCTCACAGCACAGCATTGCATCACAAAGGTAAAAAAATCTTAATTGTAAGTTTTAGCTTTGTTGGGTTTCTACTGGTTAGTGTATATGTGACAATTATTCCTTATGCCCTTCTTATCTCAGTTGTTCTTATGCCCTGAAGATTCATGTTAGAATTACTGCAGCCAAAGTATCAGATGCAGCTGAACCCTTATGAAAAGGGTTTGCTCTTTAAGAAACATTTATTTTCAGATAATAAAGAATGAGAATATGCCCCCTGCCACATTTTTGAAAATACTTGTTTCTTTTCTCTGGTTTTGTTTGGAATAGTGTTTTGGTAAAGCATTTTAAAACAGATTTAAAAATCCCACACAAGAAAAACTTTGACTCCTTTGGACCTCCTTCAGCAAACAGAACAAATCCTGGTATTTACTGAAGAGCTCTGCTTTGTACCTCTCTGGTGTGCACACTTTGCATTACCAGAAAAACATGTTGTATGTTTATTTAAATAATGTTTTATTCTCTTTGCAACTAGGCAATAAATGTTATATAAGACATTGCCATGCACCTTCTGTCTTGTCTGTTTCTCTCAGCCTACTATAGCAGCTAAAGCAGGTAGTTGATAAATTTTTTGGAGGGTCTCAGAAATGCCTCTGTTTCTGTTTCTATCCCTGATTACCATTAATTGGAATAAAATTCTGGCCCCACTGGCTACATCTGTGCTGCTAAGTAACACTAGGCCAGGGACCATTTCTTGTCTGTCAGGCCAAATGACACAAGCTACATCCAAACTCTAAGGCACTTGACCTTCTGCCTCCACTGGGCCTCTTGTGGCTGTAAGGCAAAATTGTTATTTTGTTTGTGTTTCCTTTCATTTTAAAGGATTTGATATGTATTATGTAGCAGCCCTTGAGAATGGTGTTTTTATGGCAGGAACCTGAAATTATGCTGCATGCCTCTGGGTGTTGCATGAAGGCAACCAGAGAGTGTGAAGGTGCAAAGCCAAAAAGAACAGTGTTGGAATAGTGCTCGGCTGGGATTTCACTCTGGTTCATGCCAGGAGTATTTTGAGGGAAACTGCAGCTGGACAAGAGTCTTGGAGACATTTTCAAAATGCGTCTACCAATTTAGCAGAAGCAAAATGACAGTCATTGTGCACTGAGCACAGACTAGCAAATATGCTGAAATGCGATGATTTCAATTCCTAATCAAGGATTAAAGGGATGCCAAACAGCAATGAGGAAGAAATTGGGCAATATTTTCTAGATGTATTTCTAGGTTGGGGTTGGTTTGTTTGTGTTTCTTTTTGTTTGTTTGTGTTTCTTTTTGTTTGTTTGTTTTTGTTTTATTTTTCTGAAGCCTAATTAGAGCACTCTGTGCTCACAAATTTCCAGGGACTTAGAGACAAGTTTGTCTATTCAACAATCAACATTAAAAGGTACAGTTGACCTTTATTCATTTATTCCTTCTGCCCTAGGCAAGGTATAGCCTTTCTTAATAAGTTGGTGTCTTTAATCTTCACCTGTAGACTACTTCCAGCCTGAGCTCTGAGGCCGTAATTCTGATGATCCTTCACAGGTACTGTTACATTTGATTTTAGTGTGAGACGTAAGCCATAATCAGATGTAGGGGGAAATTTAAAACGTTTGGATTGCCTCTCTACAACAAGTCGAAATTCCAATTTTTTGTCTTCATGAAGTTGAAAGATTTATGCTCCTGTATTTTTCTGTCATCCAGAATGTAAATTCTAACCTTTCTCACATCTGTGCAGCTCAGTTAATTTCAGTGGAGTTTCAGGTTTTTTTACAGTTAGATTTGCTTTCCTCTCTTTGGCTGTTTAGTATTACAAAACAATCCGATCCATAACCCTCAGCTATAGGCTGGTCTGAAACAAAGAAATGGAGAACAGAACAAAAGAGAATGTCAGCCTGGAATGACACTAATTACATTCTTTTCACTGGACTTTACTTGCAGTTCTTTTAAACAACAACAAAAGTTTCTGCATTCAACATACTGAGCCTTATCCCTGTCTCTTACAGTACACTAATGAAAATCAAGAGGAATTCTATTGATTCCAGTGCAGTTAAATCAATGTAAGAGAAATTTAAATTAGGTCCATTGTAGGCAAGATATAAGGCTGCAACCTGTCAAGCATTTATGTAGTCCAACAGCTCTCTATGTAGTACAGACTAAACAAATGCAGAAGATTCCCTATTCCAACCTGTCATGGCAACTGCTCAGAAATTAGCATTCAAGAAATGCCTCTCAGCATGAAATCATTCAGAAACTATACTGGGGTGAGCAAAAGATTATATGTATTGTTAACTTGGAGTACATTATATCCCATGTGGAAAGTCAAGACTATTTGTTATATTAGTCCAGAAAAATGTGGTTTAAAATGAGCAATGAAATGCATAAGAAGAAATATAGTTGAGATGAAACAGCAACTATGACTTTTATCTTTTTCCCTTGTAACTACTCACTCTTTCAGGTCAGTGAATTTTCATCATCCCTTGCTAGCAGGTGGAAATTAGATTAACATCTGGAAGGAAGAAAATCTTGAAGGTGTTCCTTCTGTCTGATACTGCTAATGACACTCCTGGACTCAGCCACAGTGCTAGGGACTGCATGTATGTGGGAGAAGATGGTCTCAGCAGGGTTTTTTTTTTCTCATCTTGTGATGCCCAGACTGTTGTATGCTCTATGCAGGAATAGGAATTTTGTATGCCACAAAATGGCCTCCTAAGACACCTGGCATGGGTTTGTAAATAGAGGATCAGTTTGTACAGAAATGCTTTTTTTGCATTATAAAGAATCAGGGAAAAGGAAAGGAACCAGTAATAAAAAATGTGTCATTGAATACAGGATGGTGAGAAATTCCATCTAATTTGATAAAAGAAATGTAGATTTTGTGACATTGGAGTGTGTTTGAAACTCTCCTTTTTTAGCAACTCTTTCATGTCAGTAAAATCTGGTCCTTTTTCCCCAAAAAATCTGAAGCCTGATGGAGGCATTTTGTACCAATAAAGGCTCAACTTTTCCCAATATACCAGATGTTCTATCAAGAAACACAAGTATTTACCTACTAAAATGATCTCTTAAAAACACCCAAACAAACAGCACCCTTTTTATTTCCTCAATTTGCAGTGAATGCTTTTCTTACTAAAATGAGTTTTCATTTTGAAATTTAACTCAGCTTTTAAAAGACTCAGAAACATTTTAAATTGATGAAATTATAGACAAAAAATCATCTTCAAATGGAAGATTTACTTTTTATCACATAAATGATATGTATTTGCTTCCCAACTCCCCTGCAGTTTCAAAAACCTTGATTTTAGCCTCACAGTTAATTTTATTCTTAATTCCCCAATAAACAGAAAAATCTATAATTTGCCCAAGAATTCTTTTTATCATACTTTCCTATGTCTCTCTGTAGCTCTTCTTCTGTGTTCAGAGGCTAGGAATTAAAGCTGTTTTCTTCAGGCTGTTTTCAAATCCGTGTGTAATATGTAGTCTGTCAGTGGACTCTGCAGCATTTGGTCATTGACACATGCAGAAGAGCTGTTTTGTGAGATGCTTCTTTTTAAAAAAAATGTTGCTGTATCTCTGCTGTGTTCACCTTTTCTGTTAACTCACCCCCATGGCCCCACTAAATTCAATGCTAAAGCATTTCAAAAGGATCAGGCTCTGGCTAATGATTAACAGGATCTGATCAGCCCGGTGCTGTGGAGCAATACGGTGCTAAATGTGCAGGCTGCAAATAAACTGCTTTTCAGCAGGATCACATTGTACACTGTTACATATCATCACTTCCATATCATCAAAGAAAACTCATCAAGAAGGGCATGAATATATCAGCTTTTCCTCTTTGTTACCACTGCACTATTTTGATGTCAGTAGTGGCCTGTAAACCAGCTGAATAAATGCTGAAAAATGAGATCCAATGAAATCGTGGAGCCAAATGCAGATTTTCAGCCACACCAGTTTTATTAATGTCAATGGGGAGTGCATAGTTGAATACCCATTATATCAGGCTATAATGTAAGCCTTGGGGACTACTTCTGTATTCCTTTTGCTACAGCCATTAGAATTAGAAAAGGAATCCCAGGATTCTTCTGGTCAGGCTGTAGCAGTTTGTGCAATAACTGAAACAATGGAGACCTGCCACGTCAACAGGAGGCTGAGAATGAAGGAACAGAGGTTTTACACCTAACTCAGTGATGGGTCCTTGTGAGATCTTAGACAACACTTGCAAATCTCTGAGCACCCCAGATTTTATATCTAAACCCATGCTTCTATTTGCAATACATTTTGAAATATGTGAGGCTACATGGAGTAAGGTATATGGATAGCACAAGATGTCCCACTGTCCTTATCAAAATATAATTTGAAAATTGGTGGTAGACCATATTCAGAAACAGAAGTGTGAAGAAAATAATGGGAAAACAGAAGGAGATGGACAAAACAGTTGGGGATAAAAAATTCCATGTGTTTCTTAGGAACAGCATAAGTCTTGCAGACTCTCATTTTAGTCATTTCAACTATCTTCAAAGAGAAATTTTTAGCTTTAGAGGAACATTTTTTTCCATTCACAGTATTTATATTTGCTAGTTTTTTGGTAAAAGATATCTTAATTGTCTAGTAAGTGCAATTTCTCTTTGTTCTGAGTAAGCTTATATTTCAAGACGTCCTTAGATCTTGAGGAAATGAGTGATGTTAGCCCCATTTGTAAGTACTGAGGATCTAGTTCCTTTTATTTTTATAAACATTCTTCCAACATCACCATTGCTACTTACAACAGTGCTTAATGACACCATCATAGCAGAAAAATAATACCTGTTATTTATTCCTAACTTCAAAAGTGTTCCTTAAGATGGCAAATACGTTCCTCTGTGAATAAATATTCCTTTTTTTTGCTTTGTAGTATGGTTTTGCAAGTGTGTATCATTTCTGGAAATATTAAATATTAGAAAGTAATTTTTTGAATCCTTATCAAAATCTTGACATCTTAACTCAAGCCTTTGTCTGTTTCAGTAAATTAAGAGCATTTGTATTAAACTTTAAGGGTTTAAGATGATCTAATCAATGCCATCTAGAGAAAGTCAGTCAGCAGTTTTGCTTTTGGAAATGAGACTCATGAATCCTTAATTTTGGCCTAGATGGAAGATTAATGAACTTAAATGGATAAAAGCCAGAAAAGAAAATAAACTACCAGGTCTGTAGTTAAAAACATTCTTGGTAGAGTCACTGAACTCAGAAAGAAAACTTTGTTTATAGTTCAAAAATTGTGTTAAGAAATTACTTAAAATTGCACTAATGTGGTAGTGGTATCATCACCTATCATAGAAAACCTCCAAGAAATTTCTGCTTCTGTGGATATTTTTTTCACTGAACTCCAAACCTAAGGAAACATGTAATGATTAATATAATTTTCTTGCTGTTGGCAACATTATTATGTATTATCCTCCAAATAGTGGGAAGTTGTTGCATACTGGGATAGCTTCTAGCCAGTGGTTTAGCTTAGCAGAAGAGTGTAGTCACCTAGGACCAGCCTCCCAGCTTGTACCTAGTGAGGCACAGACATGAGGAAATGGGCTTGCTGGCTTAACAATATTTCCTCTGAATCTGGTGTTCAAGTTTGCAGACAGGGTAGGTTGTCTTGTGCTTGCCCAAGATCAAATCCCAAGAAATGAGTTCAGAGAGCTTAAAAAGGGAAAGGAATGAAAAATAAATCAGATGCAGATGCTTTTATGGAGCAGACACTAAAATCTTCTGCTTGTGAATGGTCTAAAAGTAGTTATTTAAGAAAGGAAGTGCTCCTCTATCTCTGCATGTGACTGAACTGCAATAGCTTGCTTTGGAAGTGGAAAAGGCATTTCTTTCCATTACTTGAAATAACCCCCCTGATATATCTGTACCCTCTGAAAATGATTTTAGTATTAGTTGGAGTTATCCATAACGAGTGATTCTCATTCAAGTCCTTTTTTTATTAGGCAAACTGTGGAGCAAAAGGATTACACAGAAAGAATAGAGTTTCACATGAAATCTTAGTGGGATCTTTTCAATTTAGGCATGGTGAGACCAGAGGAGCAGCAAAACAGAAACTATTAGCCTACTCGATGTTGTTATGTCTATCTAGGTCCTATAAGATGGTAATGGCTAGTGCTCATTAGCTCTGAGTTTTATTTTGGGGAAATGCTCCAAAACATTGCTGAATTCGATGACAGAAGACTTGGTGTTGTACCCCAAATTTAAAAAAAAAAAAAAAAAAGGAATCTGGAGAACTTTAAATAGTTGTCATGAGTAAGAATAATAATTTTATTGTTTCTATTGTTAGCATTTGTATTACTGTGGTGACTAAGAGTATTTAAAACCTGAAGGTATATTGGTGTATGATTTAGATAAACCATAGCCTAGTAAAAAATATCACTTCATTGGTTTTAAAACTAAAGCATGTATCAATATTGTATAACCACCTTGCAGCTCTTTAATCAGTTGGCTCTTAGAACTGCTTTGAAATTTGTCTTCTGAAAGAGATTTTTCTGCTTTTCTGTTTAATTTATTTAATATCTCTTTGGAGTATCTTTTCCTGCCCTCTGAAGTTGTGTCCAGCAATTTCAACTGTGCTAATGTCATACTTTCCTGGAATTCCCTGGAATCTTTCCATCTTGAATTAGGTAAGATGGTAATTCGTGGTGATACATATTTTTGCCATGTCAATATGAGTAGCAGCTTCTTAGTTCTATTAATGATCAAAGGATTTATTGGTAATGGTATAATATATTCCTGCAGGAGTGGAAAACTGTTTTGAAAACATCTCAAATATTTAGCTTTGCCAACAATTCATATAATGAAAAATCAGGGCAATACTGTCTCAACATAAACTTTTACAGAGCAATCATTTGCTGTTCAGTAAATTAAACATTCATTTAATTTAACTGATTGTCAAACAGCTTAAGTGTTTCTAAGTATATATAGCATGGGCTTCTATTAATAGATTGAAATTTAACAGATCACACAGAGTCTAACCTTGTGGTTTTCAACAAAATGTCAGTGTATCAAATTCCTTAATGAAGAAGATAATCACAGGAGTAGCATGTGAGCCTGCAACAATGGTATACAGGATGAAATTTTTATTCATCTGTATTTCATGCCCAAAGGTAAAAGTGGCATTTCAGATCCATACCATCTCTTAAACTGCTACAGAGTTTGCTCATTGCAGTTTGTTTTCAGTCAAACCATCTTGCAGTTTTGCAGAACTTTTGGGACAGCTTACCAAAAATAATCAACTCAACCTTTATCTCAGTTCAGTGAAAAAAACCACTGTTTTCTCATTCCCTTGTCAAAAGGATTTCTTTATGTAATTGATTTAGATGCCATTTCTTTTTATCCATCCACTTAATTTTTAAAGTGGTTCATCTGATAGGCATAACTGTAGGGGACTGGATGCTTCCAGCTGAATTATCTTCTTCAGGGAAGAAATGATGGATGAATTCCATGCTCACCCTGTCTGTAGTAGCTGATCTTCCTGCAAAGTCATTTTGTCTCACATTCTGTTTTTCACTGCAAAATTTATTCCCTTCAAGTGTGAATAACCCACCTTAGTTTTATGAACTACAACTCTTCTCTTTCACCTCTTGATCTCCTTGAAAACATACTTACCCATATGTTGTTTAAGAGCAACTATGGTTATAATTTTGAAGGTGTTTAGTGGCAATTAATAATTTTCTAATTAGATGTCTGGAAGAACCGCATAAAAATAAATTGCTTTTATTTTTGAGTTTATCTTCTCATTTGGGAAAAATCCTTAAAATTTTTACCGTGTGTCAGAATTCAAGAAAAGAATTTACCTAGCCATCTAAATAGTAAACCAATTAACTATTAAAGGACTGTGGAAAAAAAACCAACAAAAAAGCTGCAAAATGGAGGGACCTTTTCTAAGAAATCTGTTTTGTATTTTTTTGCTAGTGATGGCTTTGCAATTATTCAGTCTGCAGTTAAAATATGCATTGATAGAAGAAACTTCCCACCTTGGTTAACCCCAAATTACCCAACTGACCTCATCACAGGATAATGAAATCA
Source organism: Monarcha castaneiventris obscurior (assembly GCA_026261815.1). Lineage (NCBI taxonomy): Eukaryota > Metazoa > Chordata > Aves > Passeriformes > Monarchidae > Monarcha > Monarcha castaneiventris. Next base: position 3,460,498 of record JAMPIT010000161.1, read on the forward strand.
GTTTTCTATGTGTTGATAGAAAGACTTTAGTATTTGCATAATTTAAAAAAAAAAAAGTTTTATTCCTTTAGCTTGGTTTCAGCTGTAGATAAAGATGTTGAAGGCATAACATTTACAATGCCCTTTTGTAGTCATACATTATCTGCAAAGGTCAGTGGAAACTGTCACATTGTCACTGTACTCTCTGCCATTAGCAGCATTATCATTTTTGTCATAATCCAGTAGTTCTAGACAAAATACTTGTGTTAAAATCCCATTATAACCAGCGGTGTGCAGGCTTACTCTAACATGAAATCTTTGCTTCCACAATTTATCTAATACTGCATTATGATACCATGGCTTAGAGGGTGCTGTAAAAACAAGACAGAAACAGTATGAAAATATGTTCTCCTAGAAAGATCAACAGCCCTTGTAATTTGGGCCCCTGCCAAGATCCTCAAATCCGCACTTACTTTCATGAGAACTTCTCAGGACATTGAAATTAAGCACATGCAAGCACCTCTTAACCAGGACTTTGAGAGTGGGTGAAGCAAAGAAAAGGGAGGGATTCATGCAGTGAGACAGTTCTTGCAAGAACAATTATTTGCACATTTCATATTTATAATTTTACACATATTATCTAAATATTCACGTATGTAGATTAATAATCAATTGTATAGTTGTCATTGGAGTTTGCTTGTAATCTATTTATTTTCTGTGGAAGAGTGATACTACAGTTCTGCTAACCTTAATTGCAACACACAAATATTGACAGGCAGGGTTTTATCAAGTGTATAAAATACCTTCAGGGTATCCTGGGGCAATTACTTACTTAGGTATAGAGATCAGACAAAATCTTTCTGGTCTAATTTCTTCTTCTTTTGTGATCCACCCTCGTAGTTATGTGAATTTTGTGAATTTCATAGAAGTTTCTCCTGGTGCATATATTATTTATTTTTATTTTTAATCAGAATAGAGTTAATTCATTGAGATACTTGTATATACACATATCCTTGCTGGGTTTCTTTGATGGCAAGTGTAAGAGACTGGCAAGACATAGTGGGAATACTCCAGAAATAACTGAAGTAGCAGAAACAGCAGAAAAAGAAGCATGTAAACTCTCATGGAAATGATGAAGAGGGAAGGTTACCGGTTGGCTGGAAACACAATTTCCTCCTCAATTATAGTTTAAACATTATTTCCAGGAGTCACTGAGAAACAGGTACAGTAAATGACAACCTCTGGGCAGTCTCAACATCTTCTGAGGGGACTGGTGGAGTGAGGGAATGGGATTTAGTTCTTTACTGTTCTGGACTGAAAGCCAGTAAGGCATCAGGCACTTGTCTGGCAGCTCAGCTCTGCCAGTGCCTAAACATTCTGTAAGGGAAAACCTTTACTGTGTACTTTAACTGATGTTGTGCCAATCTTCCTGCAGTGTCATATTTGTCTTTTCTTATTATATTAATAATTCATAGTTTCATGACAGTAAACATTACAGTGTGAATAAGAGGAATTTCCTGGCCTTTCAAATTACAATGTCTATGTAACTATAATAAAAAGCTTTCAGCCAAAGGAATAGTGCTTCAAAGTTGGACGAACAGAGAAAATTAGGCAGGCGGGAGAGTAGAAGGGAAAAAATGGATTTTTTGATAAATATGTTTAGCAAAGTAAATTTGTGTTTTTCAATAAAAATTACAGATGGTCAAAACTAGCCAGGAATGATTGTGGAAAGATGAAACAGTAGGATCTGCATTGTTCATTGAGCTCAAAGCCTGTGTGCATTCAGCAGTGTAGGAGTTGTCCTTATGTGTTAAAGCAGGAAGATGAACTCAGCGTGCCTGGCTTACCCCTGGGAGCAGATGTGTGAACCATGGTGCCCAGCAATGTCTGATGATCAACAAAGGCACCAAAGTTTACATTGCTGATGAAAACTCTTAGGATCCTTGTTGATAGCAAATAGTCATGTACTCTGTATGAGCTAGTACCTTCCAGGAAAGAGGGATGCTGCTGTTTCTTGTAGTCTTATGTAAATATTGGTGCAATTAAAATATAATGTGAAAATGTAAACCCACCATAGCCACCACTGGTGTAAATGTCACTTACATATCATCCACTGAGTTTATTCTGCTGTTTCATGAGAACGAGAATGTGCAAAAAAATGTGTGTGTCAGAAGAGGTTTTTGAAAGAAAGCTGATGGGGAGGCTAATGATTCTCTTTCCAAGAAGACGTTCCATTGCAAATGGTTTTATGAGCTTTATGCAAAGATTAATCATATTGCCTTGACAAACACATTAGAGTTTGGGAATGTTAGGCCATATGATTAAAGCATAATCATGGAGAATACAAAGACTCTGTGAGAATTAGAGAGCTCTGATAGACAGAGAAACCTAGTAGTCCAATCAAGGGCAATGGGACAGCTCCAAATGCAGCACTGGCTTTAGTTCTGCATGCACACTGTTTGCTTTTGGGGCAAGAAGGATGTGAACTAGGGACTTTCAAACTAGATTTACAAAGGCACCATATTCATCCTCTAGGACAAAGCATTACACATCAACAACCAAAAAGAAGAAGCCTTGGAAATAGTATTCCTACTTTCTAGGTTAATAAGGCATTGGTCCTGCAGAATCCTGGGAAATTGCAGGTGCGAGTTTGTCAGATTTCCAGGTTTTGGCTTTGTGTATATGCATTGAGCAGAGATGTTTCTTTCCTCCTTTGCCTTCTTGGTTGGTACTTGAGTAAGCTGGTATAACAAGTTTTCTCAGGAGAGTGAAGTTTTCTCTGCACATAATTTTTATATCACTAGTCCAGTAGATTTTCTGAATACTCCGTGAGTCCACAGTGCTTACTCCTTATGCATATCTACCTGCATAACAGGTTTTGAAGTTCACGTGTTTCCAAGAGCTCACATCTGTTACATTTTACACTGAGCCTTTTTTCCTCATCTCCTGCATGACCAAACTAAAGATTTTTAATCACTTTCTGCACATTTGTGTCTAGCAACCAAACTTCAGCATCACAAGTGTGATATCTGTAACTAACAGATGGCAAAATCTTTGAACATTTAATTTATTTCCTGACCATTTTGAAGCATTAAGAACTCTCCTGAGGAAAGAAATTGTTGTACACTAAAAGCAACATATAAAATAAGGGCAAATGTGTAAATGATTTCTTAATTAATTCAAAACAAACATTTTCTGTCTGCATTCCATGAGGAAAACACTTTCCAATGTAGAGGAGCTTTTAATATATACTGTGACATGTTTAACTCGAAGCAGTAATGTACGTTTTATTTTTCAGAACGATCACTTTTATAAAAAGAGTGCACATAAAAAAAAGTGGCTTGCCCATATTTGGAGGGAAAATGAGGCTTGCTGGCATAAAACGTATACCAGCACATTTTATATCATTAGAACTGGGTCGCTTTTACACATCTGAATAGAGGAGAGGAAGGAAAGGGGGAGGGAACAAGTGGGGAGAGGTCGAACAAAGGTAAAAGGTGAACCAGTACATGAGACTCAAACAACAGGAAGATAATGTTGTAACTCCAAGACAGCACAAAATCTCTTGCCTAGAACTGGTCTTTTTGTGCATGCCATTATCTGATATTTTTTATTTTGGAGAGAGAGTATATTGCTTTTTGTGCTTTAAAATGATGATAAGCAGTAACTAGCACTGAGAACAAATTCTGCTTTGATTCCAGATTCATGTTGCATTTACCTGCATAAAGAATACTTAAAAACTGAACTGAGGCAGCTGTGAGCATTTTTAGCATAAAGCCTATGAAAGATAATGGATAAAGATGAAGAAGACTGTGGTTTTGGGTCTTCAGAAGTCCAGGGAAGGTTTTAAACCTTGAAAATTTAGTTGAAACCCAAAGATTTTATATGAAGTTCTGGCCTTCAGAGAAATCAGTGGGATTTTTCTGTTTACTATGGTGGGGCTTAGAATTTTATTTTCCTGGGGACTTAATGCGTAGGCTCCAATATATGGAACAAGCAGATGTTTCTTACTTTGAAAGACTAAAATATAATGGAAGTGATTACAGAACTAAACATGACCAGCAGACATTGCAAAAATGATTCATGAGACATGTTATTGATGTGTTGCAGAGGGAAGGTTTTTATATTTTTGATCTTATGCTGGTTACTGCTGTGTAAAGAGAAAGGGTGAATGAACAACTACCTGCCCCCATATCCCAACACTGTTATTTTGTGCTCTGTTCCTTTGAAATTACTATAATACTGTTCCAATGATCCTTCCAATTATTGAAATGGTGTCTTCCCATAATGTCTTTCAATGTCACAGATTTTTGTGAGCCTCTAACAAATATATGAATTGAAGATAATTAGACAATCTGTGACTTTTGGAGCACTGCAGGCATTATGTCCTTAGTAGGGAGTAGTTCTGAATACAGGAGGAAAAAAATAAAGATATCTCAAAGTATGTTTATGTTGAATATGCAGTGATATACTTGTAAAAAAGATTTCCATTTTTAAAATTAATTTACTTAGCAAAGGCCTATGGGTTGATGGAAAGGGCTGTTTCTCTGCTTTCTGCTTTGCCATTTCTTGGTTTTCACTGCTGTCCCAGAAGGGTTGTTTGATGCTGGTGGCCAGTTTGCCTTCTTTTTTCAGCCAGAGCCAGCAGACTGCCTTTCAGGAAAAATTCCCATTGATCCTCTCTGTGCTCGTAAGGGCTGTGCGTCTTTGGGGCGTGGTGAAGGCATCTGTATTTGTCTTATTCTGCTGGAGCCTGGAGGGCGCTGAAATAGCTCTTCTGAGCCAACAATTGGTTTTTTTTTTCTGAGAATATTTGTGCCCAGAAAGGCTGAAAAGCCAAGTAATGGGAGGAAGGGAGCATCTTCAAATACTTGTATTTCACAGAGGTACTCAAACTCACATGTCTTATGACCCTTGTTCTGTGGAATCATAGTCAAGAAGAAAATTAACTCTGGGGGCAAGCACAGCTTTTCACACAACAGGGGTTGTTTTATTAGTAGTTTTATAGCAACTCTGTAAATTATTGTGGCATGACAAATGCCCAGGTCCAGAACCTTTACCCACATGATTTTCAGTAATACTTTTCTCCCACTGTGGTCTGTGTCCTACAGGACAACAGGACTAGAGTTACCCACTACTGTCCCACCAGTTCCTGAAAATCTGCTGAAAGGGTGAGGCAGCTGTTGAAGAAAGATAAATGATCATAGTACTTGCAAGAAACACAGTTAATGGTTTAGCAAGGGATTTTCTGAGTCTGGCATTGCAGCAGCTCCCCATAACTGAAAGTACAGCAATGCACTAGTGGCATCCCTCTCTAACAGACCTAAAATTTCCTCTAGCAGACTAAGCAAGGCAGGGGCAGCTGTCACTATTTCTTTTTCCATTCTGCCCCCTCTGGATGCCCACCTGGGACCTAGAGGCTAGAGGCATGTTCCTGCTGAGATGCCTGATTCTTAGTTATGTTGACATAGGGGCCTGTAAACAATAGAAGAATTTCAAATGGTAGTGAAAATCTACTTCATCTGCAACCTTTGTATCAGGTCAGATCAGTACTGTCTTTGTAAATAAATCAGCATCACGGTCTGACATTCATCTGCATGTAAGTGTCTGCCTACATTGGCTACCATCAGCTCTCTTCAAGCATGTGGAAAGAAATAGGTAATTTTAGGATAAGATTAATCTGAATTATTTTGGACATCCTTTTCAGGATGAAATAGAATTCAAAAGTGCTTGTTTCACTCCAGTGATTATAAGAGGAAGTGAGGTCACTACTTTATAAATTCGTATCTCTGTATCAGCATATATGTTCCATCCAATGTTAGGTTTATGCTGACTGACAGCATAAAGATCAATGAGATTCTAGTGGGAAGACTGGATTAGAGGTTTTCCTTATGAATTGTTTGGATTGATAAAAATGATCAGGAGAAATATTTGGATTCTCATTTCTCTCTCATTCAGACCTCCTAACACCATTTATTTGTGTGCAGAAACCTGCTGTTTTGCCTTCCCTTTATCCTTGGACTCAGTGGAGGGTGGTACTGGATGCTAATAAAAAAGCAGAAGAGGAAATGAATACGTCACAAACAAGGAGTGGCGCAAGGAGTGGTGCTAAATAAATGCAGGAGAGCATTTCTCATTTATGCCAGCATCTTTTGCGACACTCCCCATATTTTCTCCCCCTAGAACAGGACCCTAGAGGACTTTGTTTTCTTGGAGTCGCTGCTGGTATCAGACTGGTTTGCTGGACTTTCCTCTGCATTTCTCTGTGTGACTGTTCTGAAAGAACTGTAATGATCCTTTTCGTCTTTGCAGTCTGCGAATATTCCTTTGACCATGGACACAAGTGGGGGATTCAGAGGTATCACTCCTATCATTCCTCAAACGACCACATGCAACATCAACTTTGACCCCAGAGATGCGCAGATTAAGAGCTAAGTAATTTTAATCATATCCTCATAGAATCATAGAACCATAGAATGTTAAGGGGTTGGAATGGATTTTAAAGATCACCTAGTCCCAACCGCCCCTGCTATAGGCAGGGATATCTCCCACTAGACCAAGGCTGCACAAGGCCTTATCCAGCCTGGCTTTGAACACTGCCTGGGCTGGGGCATCCACAGCCTGCCTGGGCAACCTGTTCCAGCGTCTCACCACCCTCAGAGTGAAAAATTTCTTCCTAATATCTAACTCAAACTTCCCCTCTTTCAATTTGGACCTACTACTTGTCTTATCACCACAATTCCTGCAGAAGTGTCTCTCTTCAGCTTCCCTGAAACTCCCTTCAAATACTGGAAAGTTACTACAAGGTCTCCACACAACCTTCTCTTCTCCAGGATGAACAGCCCCAACCTTCTCAGCCCATCTTCACAGGGGAGGTGCTCTAGTCCCCTTTTTAACTTTGTGGCCCTCCTCTGGACTTACTCCAGCAGTTCCATGTCCTTCTTGTGTTGGGGGCCCCAGAGCTGGATGCAGCACTCCAGGTGGGGTCTCACACAAGCAGAGTAGCAGGGCAGGCTGTGAGGGCTTCAGTGGGAGCACGGTGGGACCGACTCAGTCCAAAACAGCCGTATGTCTGGTAGATATCCCAAAGTGTTGTCACTGGCATTGCTCAGAGGATCTTCACTGAGGAAACTGTATGCAACAGGCGCATTCAGTGCTTTACAGTTGTTGTCATAAGAATATTAGAGATCCATAAGTGCTCATATGAATATGCCTTAGCTGGAAATGCAGAATATGCACAGTGATACACCCCTAATGATCATGTCCAGTAGAACTATATCTGAGTGCTTTGCTGTTAAACAAGTACTCAGAACACCAGCCTAGGTTATAGCAAGTGTCATTTATTTGAACTTGGTGTGAAATGCTTGGAGAGATTTTTACGACTGGAAAGTAAGCGTGGGTTAAAAGCCTGACCATTTCGCTCTTTACGATCACTTTATACCTGCCCAATACAAAAGAAGCTGCTGCTCCCACTGGTTGTGGCATTCTGATGATGCCCTTTTTGTCCATGAAATGACTAGGGAGGAAGGAAAATAAAGAAACTTGTGTCCACTGCATCTGTGACCTCTGTCACTTTACTCATGGACTTCTGCTGACATTTCTAATGACTTTGGTGCTTGAAAATGATCCTTCTTTGGACACTCAGATTTGTTTAGGCAAAAAACCACATTTGGCTTCCTTGTTTTTCAGATAGACTGGGCTCTTTCTTTTTTATATATATAAATAAGAAGGTATATATATATTCTGATGTACTTGTGGAACCAACACTGGTTTATGTCATCTACAACTTGTCAGGTCTCCTGATAATATTACTGTAAAGAAGGGTGTAATAGCAGCATTTTATATGTTGTAAATATTGTATAGGAGCATTGTTATATGCAAGAGTACTTCATAACCCTTGTAGAAGTTTTAAAATACATGAATTTAGAAGTTTCTGTATGGTATCATTACAGTACTAGTAAAATACTATGTGGGCACTTCACCAAAAAGTCTGTTTTCTTGATGTTTTTTAACAGCTTGTTCTTTATAAACAACTTTGGACACTGCTTGCTATTTAGAGAGCAAAATTCAGACGGTCATCAGCAATGAGATTATTTGTGGCTAACACACTTCTGTTATTTATTAGGTAAGACTGTCACAGGAATGTAAATTATTTTGTATTCTGTGTCTCAGATCCTGCTTTTTGCCATTTGCCAAAAACTTACACTAAAATGGTTTGCAGTCTTTTTGTATAAGCTTTTAGGCATCCTGAACTCCAGCATCTGTCTGTTCTAAAGGCAAGTGATCTAAAAAGATCTTTACTATTCCTTCTGTTTTGGTACTTTTAATGATAATCATATTACCTACTTAGAAGCAGGCCTAAAGCAACCTCGACGTTTGGATCTGCTTCTATCAGGTATTAGTGAATGATCTATTGAAATAAATTTGAACTACTATTTTAAAAATCTCGTTCAAAATTTCAGAAGAAAAACACTGTCTATTAGATCTTCCTAAAAATTGCTTATAAGAAAGTAATGTTATTGCTTGTCCTTTATCAGCTGACTCAGGGGATAACAAACTTGATGTTTCAGTAGACAGATGTCTTGACCTATGAAATCATAATTGGATTTTGAGGTTATTTCTCTCTCCTGCACAGACTTGGCAAATTCATCTTAGGCAAGGGAGATGAAAAAGAGGCAGAAGATAAAATGCAAAATATGTTTTAAACTTAAACATTTGTGCCTGCATGACTTTTTTATGTCAGTAGCAATTCAGTTGCTTAAAATCTCACAGTATGCCTTGCAATCATTTGCTTTTAAGTAAATATCTGTAACATCTAATCATATATAAAGGTAAGTATTGGACTCAGGATGCAGTAAAATGAAAAATAGTAGCTGGAGTCAAGATAAAAGCATAATAGTAATTTCCCTTCAGGGTCATTCAGATTTGACTTTCTACTTATGTCTCAATGCTTTTGAACTTATATAAAAGAAATTTGAACTGGTCAAGGATTTACTTTATCTGATAGACTTCATATAGATGGGAACTGGGGACATTCTTGTGGAAAGCTGTGTCCTTTGCAGTGATAAACCAGTTGTTCAGATTTCTTGGCAAATCATTAAGGTAATGCAGTTTTCTTCTGCCTCAGGAGGTAGGTTTTTAGTGCTCTAGATGCATATACATCTTTTTTGAGTAAAGCACTTTTTTCCATAGCGTTGTTAAGTCTGGCCTCTGAGAAGAGCATACTTCTGTTTGCAGAACAGCATAATCCAGTTTTCATCCTCCTCTAATATTTGCTATCTAGAATTGTAAAAAATTAGGTTTTATAACCTGTTGGCAAAGTGGAGCTTGCTTTAAAACTGATAACTATTGCTATACAGGCTCTAGACAGGCCCTTTCATGTGGTGGGAAGTACAAAACTGGACTCAGAACTCCAGATTTTTCTCACCAGGGATGAATAGAGAGGAAAGACCACCTCCCTCGAAGGCAAGACCACCTCCCTCAACTTGTTGGAAAATCCTATCCTAATGCAGTCTAGTATGCAGCTGGCTTCCTTTGCTGCAAGGACACATTACTGGCACATGGTCAGCTTGTTGTCCACCAGGACCTTCAGGTCTTTTTTCTAAAAAAGCTGCTTTCAGGGAGGATTAACTTTACGATGCCAAATTTTCTTGAAAACTGTGATTTAAACTCTAAAGCGGAGATCTGAAGCAGGGCTTAAATGTATCAATGATGAATGTCAGAGAACAGAGTCTTCAGTCACTGAGCTGCAGAATCTGGGATACCTTGCAGGGAGGCCTGCAGGGGCACAGGGAAAGCTAAAAGCCTTTGAATACCACCAGCATGTATAATTGGGATCTCATCCCTATTAGATGTTTGAGTGGGAAGGTGCCTACTCCATCTGGCAGTGAAGTACTGAAATAGCATATGTCCTAAATCCCATTCTCCATCTACTCAAATTCCTGCCCCAGATCCTGCCAAGGGAGGCAGGTGCCTCCAGCAATTTTCTGTAAAACATGAGTGATGACCACTTTCTCCTTTTTTTTTTTCCCTTTAGTAACATTGTTAAGGCCCTTATTCAGTGTTTTGTTGTATCAGCTTCAGGTTTTCAGTTGTTTGAGGGGGATCACTTCTCAGGAGAGTCTCTGAAGTCAAGTTATAAAATGAAGTCCTTGCACTTCACGTAACAGAATTAAATATTCTCTGAGTATGAGAGAAGAGAGGATTCTTCAGCTTTTTGAGTCACCTGAGAGGCTGAGGCCTGAACCTCACTTATGCAGTTCTTCCCTCCCTTCTCATTCCCTCATTATTTTTTTTTATATCAAGTGTGAAAACTTCAGCAGAACAAGTAGAAAAAGCTCTTTCATCTTTCAAAATTATGATACTTTACCCAACTAATGGATGTAGGTCACAGATACTCTGCAAATTTCATCCATAAATCTGTTTGAAGAAACAACTTTTATCACATATTTGTACAGTACATAGATATTTGAGTCTAGATTACTTTAATTAGGAGTCCAAACTCTTCAGTTTGCTGCAGTGGTCCAAGTAGTGACTACTGCTTGTGAAGCATCCTTATTATTTTTCTTGAGTTGTAATGGTGCATTTCTTCCTGCTGAATGGCAAAGTGGGCTACTTGTCTCATGGTCAGGAGAAGAGAAATAGCTAAGGAAAATAGTCTTCTTTTAAAAAAATTATTATGCAAAAAGAAAGATTGTCTGTAAAAGATCAGAAATAACAACAGCAAAAATAATAGCAATAATAGAGGTAGGTGTACCATAGTTTAGATATAGACAGTTAACAAATGTCCTTTAAAAGCAGTCACCTAAACCTCAAACAATTGCTTAGCAAATTATCCTTAATGGTGTTTTGACATTAGACTGGTATAAAATATTAATTTTTGATGAGTTTGCTGCTAAAGTATTTTTCTGTGTAACTTCCTCCTTTTGTTTTTTGTAGCTGTTATAGGTAAAATTCCACGTTAAATCCCATTTTGCCTGTTCTAAGCCATCCATCACCTCCTAAATGCTTTTAATTATCGTGGAATGAAATTGTATTTTCCATGTCCAGAACCAACATGATTTCCTGAGGTCAGAGCAAAGCCTGTGCTGTGCAGAATGGAAGGGATGTGTACCACTTCACAGGCCTCTACTGACTGTCAGCGCCCAGAGCAGTGTTACAGCGTGGAAGTTGTTTCCTGAAGAACTTCTGAGGTAACATAGGTGTCGTGTTTATTGTGACTAAGGTTTAACAGCCTACAAGAGTTGTGTCATTCTTATTTCATCTTCCCTTATGTTTTGTTTTTGTCTGTGCCTTTTCTCCTCTTGTGTTTCAGATTAATTATTTCTGTTTTTTTGCCAATCACATCAGCAAGTAAAACTCTCGCTGCCCTTCATTTTTCTTCATTGAATTAATTTTCCTTCAGATTTGTAAGTGCAGATGCATTGTCTTCAAAATATAGCTGAGGTGACGTCTGAGTAAACTCCTCAGGAGTGTAAATATGATAATTACAGTCAATTAAGAGACTAAAAAGTGATGTGAGATCTGCACGTGAAGAATACTATGGCCCTATTTAAAAGAAAATAGGTGTTGTGGCTTTACACGGGTTGTTCACTTAAAACATGGTAACTACCTTCTTGAAGACTCTGGTCACATGTCTTTTGAGGTTCATTCACAGATTTGTATGGTTCCCACCAGTGGATATATTGTGTGTTAACTTGTAACATTACTTCTTATTTGTTTATTCTATTTATTTATGAGGTCTCTATCACTGTGCCCACATAGATTTCTGCAAGAGCAAGTCACAGTTTAAGCCTCTGAGGTTCACATGTGCCTTGGAAAGACTCTTTTCACATATGTTGTGCTCATCTAATGCAAGGGCTCTTGAATCTTTAGCTCCAAGCCAGCTCCTTAGGCTTAGCATGAATCTCTATGTGTTCCAGTGTTCTTCGATTACAGTTCACTGTTCTAGGACTTGACAAGGCTATGAGACAGTAAAAATTAGAAGATTTTAAAATGTCTGTCATCTTGGTGACTACTTCTGAGCATAGACTGCAAGAAATCCCACAAGTATTTGGGCCAGTCTGACAATAACTAAGGGTGATTTTTTATATCTTAAGAATGATGAAAAAAATGTCAATCAGTGTTGTTCTCAGTGAGAAGTCTGTTACAAAAGTATTGGCTGATGCAGGGTTGAAATTTTATAGGCTGTAAGCTTCAGGAGGACAGATAAGATCATCATAACTTCTTTTTGATCTTTGGATCTATTATCTCAATATATTAACTAAGTTCTATGCAATAGACTGGGTTTGAATGAAATCTTTAAATTTATGCGAACACACATTACTGTGTGTTTAGCATCCAGATCCCTTGGTCCTGGAGTAGACCTCTATTGTACGGGCTTTACAAAATTAGAATGAATAGACAAGCCCAACCCATAAAGCCGGAATTTTCAGGAAGTATGAACTAGAGTAGTCCCACTGTTTTTTATGAATATGTGGCAGTTTACAGTGAATGAGAACCACAGTCACAATGAATATAAAGAAAAAGAAGTGAAAAATAAGTGCTTATGCCAACCAGATCTCTGGAAGAAGACCTCCAGTGCAGAGCTGCTTTGTACCATCACCTTAAATATCCTTGAATGTAGCCTGAACAGCCTTGGGGGAACCTTCCTCCAGATCTCCCCTCTCTGTTGGTGACAGCCTAGGCAGGGAGGAGTGCAGGGAAGGCCAGGGCTGCTGTTTCTTATTTTTATTGTTGGCCTGTTGTTTCTGTTACTGTCCTGTAGAAAGTAAGGAAGTCCTTGTACTTCTCTAACATGAGATGAAAAGAACATTCTTGAAGGAAGCTGTTGCACCAGGATGAGAGTTGGGCAAGCGAATCCCTTGGGCCACCTTTGCAGTCTGGTCACTGAGTCTGTTGAGCCTCAACACTTCTAGGTTCATTGATACACCCAATTGTCCCAGCTAGAGGTGGATCCTCAGAAAAGGTAAGAGAAATCTCATTCTGTGAGGTATTTATATAGTTTATTTTTATACAATAGTATATAAATTATATCTATATATAATTAAAGTATGTATATAATTTAGGTCATCAGTAAGACCTGGGAGAAAGTACAACTAAAATTATTCACTTTGAAGACGCACCTTAAAAAATATTATCAAGGAAAATATGATCCCAAATGACCAAAGCTGCAAGCCAAATACTAAATCATTGATCATTTCTATTCTCATTGTTGTGAATGCTGTACCACACTAACAATAACCTGCTTAAAGTGAGGATTAGAGCTTGAGGTCAGTTTCCTAAAAGGACTTCATTGATTAAGTCCTTAAGTGAAAACATTTTGGAAATTAGCTGTTCCATGAAGAGATTAATTGGGATACTGAAGTGCTTGGGTGGGCATGAATCTCAGGGCATTAAAATCTGCTGTCCTGGAAATACAGGTACATTCCATTTTATTTTTAGCTGCGTGGATTGCACAGTCTCGGCCATAGCTGTCTCTGGTTGTGTACAGGACTAATGAAAGCCTGGGATGCTTTCTTCTGAGACAAAGACACTAAGTGAATGGAAAGTGTGCTGAAGATCTGGTCCTTAGCTAGTAAGGGTAGCACAAAGATGGCAATTCTTGCATTTGCAGTCTTTAGGTTTGTTTTTATCATAATTAATTATTGAATTTTGCATGTCCATGTTCTTTGAGTTTTCGTACCTGAGGAACTCTAAATAAACTTGAATTGTAGAAAGTCCCAAGTCAGGCCCCATTGAACTATTTCGAATGCAAATCCAGAAGTGAGCCTTGGTTATTTCTGAAATTTTAGGCCACGAGTTATTTGAAAATAACAGACAATTTGAAACCTTGGCATTTAAGGAAGTATATGGACTGCAATGTGATTATAGATCTACTGAGACTTTAACCTGGTTTATTGTGTTCTGCTCAGGCTCTACTTTTTCAGACAGAAAATACTTTGAAAAAGATGCCTTAGCACTGAAACTCCATCAGACACAGCTGAAGTGCACAAGGGAAACTTCTCATGCATGCCTGCCCTACAAACTGGTTAGGATCTTGTGCTTTCTATACAACTTCCCTTTTTATATCAAGTCCAAAGTGCAGCTCATCTATGATTCTTCTTTCTCTAGGCAAGAACCAATAGTATAAATTTAGCTACTCATACATATCAGTCCTACTCACTCCCAACTCCTCCTTGCTGTGAAATTCCATATTGATTTTTTTTTTTCTTTTTCCTCTGTGATTCTTAGGCATGAATTGATTATGATCCACTGTCTCTGGTATCTGGTCTCTGCAGTTTCACAGTTTTTCATGAGCATGTAAATTATCACCTGTGAGGTACATGCTCATTACAAGGAGCTGCACACTGAAGTGGGTGGGAGGGTTTTTAACTGATTTTTCCACTGATATGTGGAACTCATGAGTTTCTTTTAGAACCACCTGATCTTTCATGACTCTTCAATCAAACCATGAAGAATATTTGCACCTCTTTTTGCTTTTATTAATTTTTAAGCACATGAGGATAAATACATTTATATCTGCCTAGAAGTTTCCTCAGCACTGCATTAAGAAAAAGGTATGAATATAATTTTCTGCTATTTGTAACACAAACATAAAGTTTTGAACTCAAAGACAATTTTCTCAGAGAACATTCCCATGTCAAAAATGGTGTTTTGATGAATTGAAACCTTTTGCAAAGGCCTGTCATTTGCTTCAACCGTCAGATGAGATGTTATCAATAATGATGCTTCCTAGGATTTTTGTTGTTTTGCTTTCCACTTTCCTGCTCTATCTCTAGTCACCTTTGCTTGTTGCCTGACAGAGATATTGGACAACTATACCCAATCTTTCTGGCTTACTGTGTCCATACTCTGGATTTCTCTGCCCCTGGGATGTCCTTATGACCAAATGGCTCATTAGATAGGCTGTCTAATTGCCCTGGTCCTTCAGACTTGTGAGCCAGGCCCTGTCTCTTTACTCAGCCTGGCTCCTCCATCCTCAGACTGACTGTACTGGGGCTGGCTGGCCTGGCTGATGAGTTTGCCTGTTGGTAGGACTTGGGGTTTCCATCTGCTGCTGTAGCTTGTGAATAGGATGCCTGGATATTCAGTCATTAGAAGGCAGGGGAGCTGGCTGACCCCAAGATGTCTGTGATCATGGGGGGAAAAAAAGGCCAGGGAAGAACAACAGTTTTCTTCTGTAGGAAATCTTAGGGTTGTTTATTTGCTTTTAAAATCTTAGGGTCGCTTGTTTGTTTTTAAAATTAAGCAACAAGATTTATAAATACCTAGTGTCAGACTTCTCTACAGATGATTCCAGTCATCTGTCTTGTTGGATGCTACCCTGGCAGTGCTGGTGCTACCAGCTTCCTATGCTACCAGCTAAAATGTGGGAAAAGAATTTATTTTGAAGATCTGCAGGAATCCCTGTGCAAATGATAAATGCTTATAGGAGCTTTCTATGAAAATCACCCCAAAAAGTATGAATCGCATCTTAATTTTCTTCCTCGAAGAAATACAGAATACAGTCAGTATGTCAGGCTGAAAACTGTCTTTATATAGTATAGAAATATAGTACATTAATATAAAATCAATGCTCCAGGTTGAAGACCAGTGTAAATTAGTACAGCTACACTGACCTAATTCAAGCCATATTGATTTATTTACACTAGATATGAATCAGTCCTGCAAAACAGAGATTTAGTAGAAAATGTGTAATACCTAAAGCTGAGTGAATATGTGGAAAAAAAAGAAGATATGTACCCATCTAAGTGCTTTGTCATTTGCCATGCTTGTGTGAATGTCAAAGTGTTGGCCAGTAGGCTTGCATCAGGAACTCTCCTTCATTAATTTGCAAACAGATCTCTAGTAAAAGACCTTCCTGTTTGACCCAATGTTTTTGTAAGGGTTGGGCTGGCAACATGAGAAAATCTATTTCTTGATGTACTGTTCTCATATTTTATCTTAGGAGTAAAATATTTTCCTGTTCCTCTGAACAACAAATACATGTCACTGACATTGACATGCTACAGGGCTACTTCGACATGGTATTTCTTGCCTTGAAGAAAGCAATTTCTTGCCTTGAGGTAGCAATGGCTTTTGCCATAATAATTGAAATACATCTGATCTGGGAATCTAAAAGGTTCTCCTCATTCATTGGAGAAGACATAATTTGGAAAACCTTTAAATCTGAGCCAGGGCTCATTGTGAATGAGGGATATCAGTCAGGAAAATATAAAGGACTTGAGATACTGCTTTTTGTCCCTATCACTGGATTTAAAAACATATGATGGGCACTTATATCAAAGGTGCTCAACAGAAACAGCAGTGAATGAATAATAAAACTTCATTGTGAAGATGCTCATACCTGTGAGAGGTTAACTTGTTTGGCTGGCAAGTGGGTTATATGCAGAAGTGGTAGATTATATTCACATCATTACAAGTTGCTTTCATTCCTCACAACCTGATGGCATTTAAGTTCAGGTTGTAGAGGTCTCTTGTAATGATAATTTTTTTGCTTTGGGCATACTAGATGCATTTTTGGCTGCATAACAACCACTCATTTCTGCTAATTTATCTTCAGACTCCATGCTGTCAGCTTAATGGAGAGTGGGAATCTTATCTTAAATATCCTATTTATTTTGACTCTTATAAGAACAAAATGGACAGATCTGACTTGCATTGTATTAACACGAATGTGTAGTAGAGGAAGGGTCAAATTTCAGTTATTCCATTGCCAGCATTCAAGCAGGCAATCTCAAATGCTTGGTTTTGTTTGCAAGGTACTTGGATGTTTGGGATTTTTTAAATAAAAGGACTTTTTTTCAAGCATGAGCATTTCTCAAGTGAAATTGCAGTTAATTGGAGCTGTAATTGCTTTAGATGAACATCATTACAATGTTTAGAAAGTAGTTTTGAGGGGTTTTTTTGAAATGGCTTTTGAAAGACAACCTGCAGCATTTTTTATGCTATATTTTAAAAAGGTTCAAGACAGTAGATTTAATTCAGATTTAATAACTTAAAAGGATTCTAAGACTTTACCTTATTAAAACATTGAAGTCTCAAATGAAAGAAGGAAAGTTAGGGAGGTTACCAACAGTGTGAATACTATACAAGCATGTTATAATTAGATATATCAATAATATAATGTCTCGATGCCTTTTTTTTGGCAGTGAAAAAGGTTTTTTCCCACCCCATACTTGGGATCTAACATGCTGCTAAATGATATTGTGTCATCTGCGGATGTAATTAAGAATTTCTATAAGACTTTTTATTTTTAAAAGGAGCTATTTGCACAGAGCTGCTTCAGCTTCCACATACCCTTGAGTCGCTTAGTGTTTTACTGACAGCTCAAAAGGAAATCGAGAACATATACATGTGTCTTAGGTTTGTGCTTCTCAAGTGGCTGTCAAGGAAATCAGTGGAGTTGTGAAAGCGGAGGAACAGTGTGCTCTTGGTAAATTACAAAAATATGAGTTACGGTCACACTAGTAAATCCTGTTCTTAGAGCTCTGTGTCGTGGAAGAGCTACATGTCTGTTTATGTATCCATGTCTGTTGCTTTAGCTCTTCCTTAAGGTGCAACAGTGGTCTGCAGTAAACAGAATGGATCTCTGTTGAAGAAGCAGTGGTGACTGCTCTATCTAACTGGCTTCTGCAAGAATATCTGTCCCAGGAGCACAGCCAGGGCACCAGCACCTCAGCTCTGGGGCTGCTGGTCCAGCTGCTGGCCAAAACAAGGCTGCTGTGGTCAGTATGCATGGGATGACACACAGCCCTCTCCAGGGTTTTAACCAAGGCTGGTCTGGAGTCTAGGCAAGCCCAGCTCCTCCATGGCAGCATGGGGGTATCCTCAAATTATGAGCAGGGGCTTGGTGTGAACTACTGGCTGATAGTGCAAATCTTTATTTTGAGTAAATGCCTAAATGACTTGGGATGACCTGGGGGCTGTTGATACCACCATGTCAGGATATCATTGCTAACTAACTCCTTCTTCATCTCTTTCTCTGCCAGAATTTGGCCACTCCCTCTCCCCCCTTCCCTACACACAGTGTTTAAGTGCTGCCAGCCAGCATTGATCATATTTTATGTTGGCGTACAATGTGCCAGCAGTCAGAACCAATCAATCAGCCAAGCATACCATCTGAAGCATATTGATGTCAAAGTGTATTTGGTAATCACATCAAAATACATCCTTTCATACCATTTCCCTCACTTCTGTGGAAAAGAAAAAGCAGTCTTGGAATTTTGTTATGTTTACTTTTGGTATGAGCTCAAAATCTGAAATGCAGAGAGTTGTTCATTAAAGAAAAAAAGAAATAATAACCTCACCAGTGTTCTTCCTATGTCCTTAAAATGATCAAATCTCAATGCTCCAATGCTAAAAGAGGTAAATATACATCACCAAGAGTGAAGCAGCAAATTCATACTTTGTCTAAGATTGGCACAACTGTCTGTAATTTCTACATTGGGAAATTCTCCTGTAAGAGATGCAAAACATGTCAAAGAGGGATTTTTCAAGTATAAACCATAATTATTCAGTGAATGAAAGGCGTATTATTTCCCATACTAATGTACTTTTGCATTTTTAATATAGAAATGTAGATAAATTATGCTTTTTGTCAACTTTGGTGGCAGAATTTCCAAGTATTGATCTGAGTTGGGGCACCAGTCACTTTTTTTTATCAGTTCTTAAATACTGCTAGAAAAGCTTTTCAAACTACAGCTGTAAAAATAAAAGTCTGAATAATGCAATTTTTGGTATTATTAGGGGAAGATGACAATGAAAAGTAAACAAACTCCATAATAAATCTCTGCTGTAGGAACATCAGAAGGACATTCTGGTCAAAAAAACACAGCACAGGCTTTTCTGAAGTACTAACCTTATGGTTACAGACTCTTAGGTGCAGCTGCTCTTGGCATATGTTGAGTGGAGCTGAAGAAAAAAGAGTATCCTTTTAGTAGACATTCAGGTACGCAATATCTTTATTACATATTAGTTTATTGCAGGGCAGTGTCTTTTAGTTAAGCAGTATATGAGCTACTTTTAGTGTGTTCTTGAGAAAATCAGGCTTGTAAATACAAGGAGTGGTGCCCATGAAGTCAGTCTTCCTGAAAAATGTTGCCAGAGTCATGAATTAAAAATATTGAATCCCCTTCTCTCCAGGAAAGTCCTTTGGCTTCTATGCTCTGGGTTATGTTTTTTTCTCAGTAAGGAAACAGGCTACAAACCTATCTTTGAAGATCCTTCTAGTGAACTTTTAAAATAAATATTCCCTCTAGAGGAAATCTGGTGAGATACAAAAGTAATGTGTGTCCAAAATCCTCGTGGATTCCTGCAAAGACTGACAAATTTGTCCTCTTTGTACTCCTCTTGATCTCTCAGTCTCTTGATGTCTTGGATTCGATTCCTTCTCCCTGCCACATTTGTCTCAGGGTGGATGGGACTTGGAAGCTGCTTTAGAGGCAGAACTCATTTCCTTGTGTGTAACCTGCTAGGATGCTCTGCTGGTCATGAGGATTCCTGTTGCAGAGGTTGCCTACTTCCCATACTCGCCCAACTCGATACTGATAGGATTTCTTCCTGTTTAAACAATTATTTACTGTGCTACTTTGCAGTAATACCACACAATTAGTTTCATTTTCTTCATCACAGAGGCAATCAGAGACAATAAGCATTTGTTATGGTTTAACCTGGCAGACAACTGAACAGCACACAGCTGCTAAATCACCATCCCACCCCCAACGGGATGGAGAGGGAAATGGAAAAAAAAAGCCCAGCAACAATTATGGGCTGAAATAAAGCCAGTGTAATTGTGCTAAAAAGGAAGGGATGATAATAATAATAATGATAGTAGTAGTAGTAGTAATAATAATAAGAGAAATAATAATAATAATAATAACAATGATAAAAGAATTAGAACACAGAAAACAAGTGTTGCACAAAGCTATCACTCACTACCTGCCAAACTATGCCCAACCAGTTTCCAAGAAGTGACCCTGACCAGCTTTTCCCTACTTTATATACTGAGCATCTTGTCATATTGTATTGAATATCCTTTAGGTCAGCTGGGGTCAGTTGTCCTGGCTGTGTCCTCTCCCAACTTCTTGTACACCACCAGCTCACTCACTGATGGCATGGAGTGAGAAGCAGGAAAGGTCCTGACTCTGTGTAAGTGCTGCTCAGAGGTGACTGGAACATCCCTGTGTTATTAACATTTTTTTCATTCTAATTCTGAAACACAGCACTATATGAGATACTAGGAAGAAAGTTAGCTCCATCCCAGCTGAAACCAGGACATGTAAAACCTTTTGTTTGCTACCTTTCAGAACTGTAGTTTATTGCTCTTCCAGCTACAGCAAATGGAAACTATAATAAAAAAGAGGTTACTATTGCTGTCAAATAAGCATTTAACTTAATGAGCTAGTTACTGTATATTAATTAAATCTAAGTATCTTATTGAGAAGCTCTTTCTGAGATTTTTCCATATAATCTGGTTAGCTTGTTTTAAGTGACAAAGTAAATATGTAATTACATTTCTATTAAGTATGTTTTAATGGGCATTTCTCAAGGTGTAGTGAAAGAATAGAGATTTTACCATCTAAGAGTAATTACTTGCATTTAAGAGCTTATCTACTGACTGCTGTAGTAACCTACCGTGTCATGCAGACAACAAAACGTCAACATTTTGCTTTTGTTGTGACAGCCTTAGAATGAAAACCAGAGACCCAACGCATATCTTCTAAAGCAGGTTTTGCATTTCTTCCTCCTGTTGCTTCTGCTCAGTAAAACTAAATCTGCCTTGCAAGGTTACAGCCCGTGAATTTCTCAGCAAGAGATCTACAGTAGTGGAATATTAGAATAAGATCATTCTGGAGGCAAAGTGGACTAAATGGCCATTTCAACATTGCCATCTCCTAGTGTTTCTACTACAACTCACCTGTACATTGCTACTTTTGTCACCTCTCTCTAGATGTGGGATGTCTCCCAGGATGTAATAAAACCAGGGCCCCCACAGAAGGAAACTTTTCTTCTTAAATTTGGTTATATAAGGTGCAGCTGAGAAGCAGTTAACTGAAATTATGACAGTATTTAGTGAAACATTCTCTGCTGTGTGTTTAGTGTAGTGGAAAAGGAATTTATTTTCTATATTATTTATTGAAAATCTTCTTCAAATCATACTGATACTTTTGTCACAGCATGGATCTGCTTGCCATTAGATATGGATAACAGTAATTTGCACAAAAATAATCTTTTCAGCTTAGACTTAAACACAATTTAGTCACATCAGTTCTTATTTAATGACGTGCTGAGTGATTGAAAGAAATTGAATGACAGTTGTACCTGGTAATTAGGAAAAATACCATTACCTGCCTTTCAGGGCCACCTTGGTCTGCAGCCACAGATATTATGGTCAAGCTTTACAGGGAACAAATGACAAAAGATCGATGCTGTCCCCAGAGGAAGTTTTATTCCCTGCTCCAGCCATGAGGTTGCCATAAGCAATGCTCAGAGTTGATGTGCAATCTGCTGCTTTCTGTGGCCAAGTGGGAGCTGAGCGGGTTCTGTGACAGCTGCCACTTTTCACTAGTGGAGAGATAATGGCAAGACAGCACCTAAAGGAATTTGCTTTTTATACTGCTCAGAAAGAAGAGGTGAGAGAATTTTATAGAGACTTCAGTACTATGACTGGCCAAAGAGAAGGGTTTTCCAATTGCAAGGAACACTGGGGTGTTGTGTTAGATTTGGTTCACAGTGGATCCAGTTTGTTATTTATCTGTGCTGCTTATTAAGACTTGGATTTGGAGCACTGTAGTTTCAGTGCCTTTTATTGAAAGTCAAAAGCTCACAAAAGTCAACAGACAGCTCCATAATATGTTTAGATATTTTATCAGGCAGGAAGCAAGTTCAGATAAGAGTAGCGAGAAAATAATGAAAGCCCTCAAAATCCACATTGTTTAGCAACTGGATAATGATATAATTACAGATTTGATGGCAGAGTGCTTAACAGCCAGCATGATTGTCTCATAAAGTCTCCATGCAGGGGGCTCTGCTGAGCAGAATGTGCCTTCTCAAACCCATTTGAATATGCTTTGCTTTTCATTCTTCTAAGTGCAGGGAGTAGAACCATTTTGGTAGAAATGGAAGACTTTAGCATCAGTTTCTTAAGGCACAATTTGAATAATCGTGAATTAATATTAGATTCATAAGCTATAGTTTAAATATAATTGTAAAGAAATAACAGATCTCTAACCAATGTATTAACCACAAAGGTGCCAGAACATGTAACACAGAAATAAACTTTGTGATGAAAAGTACATAATGTGAAACACAAAACTAATTTTTGTTTTTTCATCTCTTTTTTTTGCCCCATTCTTTGTCATTTCTCCCCTTGAACACTCCTTTTTTTATCTTGCAGCATCATGATCCCCATTTTCAGAATGCTAAAGGCAGCACAACCATTGCAGTTAGAGCACAGTAGCAAATAATCTATCAAATAATCTCATCCAGGCATCTTAAAATTCATTTTTCTGCCTGACCTCTCACTCTTCCTCCTTTTATGAGGGAACAGAAAGCCCCAGAGCTCTCACTTCAATTACACCAGTTCCCTCTACTCTGCTTATTAGTTTCAGGAGGCTCTAAATTTCCACTGATGAATCAGACTTGCTGGCTCTTCTTTAACCTCGGTTATGCAGCTGTCTTACTGTAATTGCAAAGATTTAAAAACTGAAGAGAAGACAGTGAAGCAGCTGCAAAGGTGATTCCTTACAGGGCAAGAAAAAAGTGTGTTCTTTCTTTAAATTAAACTAACCAGGTGAAGACAAGATAGTATGAAAATGCTGGGTCGGGTTAAGGAGAAAGCCTGAGCCTCTCTAACTCCTGTAAATTAGCCACAAAACCAGCTGGATTGCCTATTTGATTGCTCAATCTACTGATAAATTTGGAGGTTGGTTATATAGGCAGAGACAAGAAAGGAGGTTAGGAAATATTCCCATATGAACTTGCTTAGGGGCCACGCCTCTGAAGACTGGTTCCAAGAAAAATGGTACTTGTTTCTATTTAAGGACAACTAATTTATATCGTGATTCATCAGTTTTCAATGGCTTAGATTAATTATTGTGTCCTATTCTTGGACCTGTGTTTTTCTCAGTTTGGTATGACTGCAGCTGGGAATTGGGACCAATATTTTTAGGTCACAGCAGCCCAGTAAGTTCTTTTTTTAATCATTGTTATTATTACAGATTATTATTTTGGTTTTGTTTCAGATGCTGTTAGTTCCTATTAAACTGCAGCTCTGAAGCCTGTATTTTCCCACAACAGCTATAACCCCTAGAGAGTATGTGGAGCTCAGAGCAGCAGCCAGCAGTGTTTTTTTCTTGTGCATCACCCTCAGGGAAGGCAATGCTGGTACACCTCCTGTCTTCCTAGGAAATGATTTCCCCTGCAGCAGAAAGGAGCTCAAGATGGGAAGTGTAATTTGTAGCATGCTAAGCAATCTTTACTCCATATTGCCCTAGATAATGGAGTTGTTTCTGCAAGTTCACATCTTTTTGAAATGGGAATTTATGTAAGATAAGTGCCTAGTTCTTAGAGGAACTCAGCATATATGTGCCATATATGTGGAGTGAAATGCAACAGAGCTAGAAAGAGTGTAGCATGAACAAGCAAAACAGCTCTTACAATCAGGCTCCTTGATTACTTTAGAAACACTTCAGTGGCAATTCTGTAGCTCAATAAATACTGGGTGCTCAGCAATGACACCCTGAAGTAGGGAATTTAAATGGTTGTGTGGATCCCAGCACACTAATATTAGACAGCTCACCAAAGTGCTTGACTTAAGAACTTCCAAGGACTTGACTTAGGAAAGCCATGTTATGCAGCATAGCCTGCAAAGGAGTCTTCTTGGGGTAGTAATGAAATAAGAAAAAACGAGAACGACGGATAGTTAAATCTAAATGGTCTGAAGAACTTTATATGTTAATCCAAGACTGTCATATCCAAAGGAGTCAAAAATACTTAGGGAGAAGCCTAAGACTAAGGAAAAGAAGCCTTGTGTGAGCAGATAGCTTCTTGTAGGCTCTGGTTTCCCCTCTCTCCACCATAGGTTGTAGGTGTCTGTGCTTTGAAGTTCTGTGTTCACCTCAGTAGGCTGAGAAAATGTGCCAGGCACCTGTGGTGGGCTTCAGCACAGCCAGAGTCTGATCAGCCTGAAATATCCCAAGGAACAAGAATCATGAGACTTGAAGGATAAATGCTCAAAGTACAGCTATAGAGGAATGGACTCAAGGCAGAAGGTGACATGAGTGTAAAAGAATCTTGAAGAATTCCACATGGAGAAAAAGTAGAGATAAGAAATCCTGCCACACATTATCCATTTTTAATGAGGGAATCTTTAGCTGAGGTCTGAGATATCCTGAAAGGAAGCACTAAGATAATTATGTTGGGTGACTTTTAGCAGTCGTAATCAATAATTCCTTTATACAACACTTGTGAAACTCACAGTGAAATATTGGACTACTCATGCCATCAGGATTAATAAAAAACCCACTTACAATGGACCTTCCTGGCTGGACTACCATAACTGAAGTCCATTTAAAAATCTATCTAGGAGTCCTTAGTCCTAAATTAAAGGCTTTCTTTGCTGGTCTGAGTACTTCTTGCTGCCACATGCCAGAGGCATTTTTCATTTGCCTAGGTGATAATATGCCAATTGTAATAAGTATTCAATCATACAGTGAACCACTTGGCACTTGAATTTTTTTTCTAGATTACTCTCAAGTCAGCCAGTTTGAAGGGGCAGCAGGTTATTTTCAACAGCTGGCAAGTTCTGGCAATAAATAAATGGTTCTGTTTTATTTACATATTTTCATGATTTATTTACATATTTTCATTTTGTTATCCTTTTACTGACTTACACATGATGGATTTTATTTAAAGCCTCTAGAGGTAATAGTACCAAATAAAAAGAATGTATTTCTATAAAGAGATAGAAGAGCTATATTACAATACCTTGAAATGTGCTGTATTCCATTGAGCATATATGAATGAGAATTGAATATGAGGAGAGGGAGAGAGTGAGGTATCTCTCTTTCTGTCTGTACTTGTATATAGATTCACAGACGTGTGTTGCTCTACATACGAAAATGTGATTGCAACAAAAGTAAGGCTTTGATGTACCATATATTTTTTATTGAATTAGAAGAAAAACACAACCACGTTTTTGCAATGGGAATATTTCAAAAAGGAGGTGGAAAAACCTCGGAAGAGAATATCTGAGTGGTGGATAAACAAGAAGACATAGCAGTGGGTAGAATAAAGCTGGTCACCCCTAGATGCTAGGCATGGTATTTTATGATGTATGGTTTTGTCCAGGGCACAGGCGATTAGCCATGGGTAGCCATTTCTAAAACATTAACCTCCAGGACCTGAGTTCTGCTCACCTAATCCACTGAAATAATTCTACTCCAAAACAAGACCTCTTGCAGTCTGAATTGGCCCTTGAAATATTGGACATATTTTTTCTGCATTTGAAAGTAAAACTGCAAACACTGCAGTCACAAAGCTGGCAATAAGAACAGTTATTGTTTGCTTCTTATCATCAGCAATTGCATATGGATTGTTTGCAATTAAAACAGACTTGCAGATACGATTACAAATTCTGGCTTAGAGAAGAAGCCAGTGCATGCCAGGGACTTGCAATGATCATATTTGATTATAAAGATGCAGCCAGCAAGTACAAGCTGAGGCGTCAGGATGGGGGCAGTGAGCTGGGCAAGCAGGAACTGGGGAAAGGAGCACTGCACTACTGCTGGGGAGATGATTTTAAAAAGTTCTCTAAGGGAAAGGTGCACAATGCCATTACTCTTGGGGCTGTTCTCCACAGCCCCTGTCAAGACACTCTTCCTGAGCCAATGGACAGGGTTATTTGATTTGCCCTCCACCTCCCTGGTAAACCTAATACACAGCACTAAAATGCTGCCTCCCCTTTCTTCTCCCTCCTCACAGAGGACTAATCATTGGTTTCCTGCAGCTGCCAACTGTTGCTGTGCTGACTGGCTCATCCCCATCTCCTCCTACTGCACAGGATGGCCTTGAAATCTTCCAACAAAGAGGGATTTTCAGATGATGTGCAGTCATCTCTTTCAAGGACTGAAAGCAGAGAGTGGTTTTGTTAAATGGGATACTTCAGGCTGGATGTAGGAGCCAGAGGTTGCTGGATCAGGAAGGATGGCATTAGAAAACAGCCCAAAATCAGGATCATGTTTTCTGCTGGGCTGTGTGTGAATATGCGGAGCAGAGAAGCCATTTTCACCTTCCTACTCTGGAAGCCAGATGAATGCTAGTTCTACATTTAACATAATTTGAAGTATCCTGGGATCCTGAAAATACAGTATCTAGAGCTAGATGTGCATACTGTGTGCACCAGCCAGCTGGTTGTCTCCATTGTGCTGCTGGAAACAACACTTGTCTTCCCCCAGCACTGAAAACATGCTGCATAAAAGCCAGGTAGCCTTACTTTAGCCTGCTCATAAGCTCTGTTGGACTTCCCAGCAGGGATGCACCACAGGAGCAGCTCAGGGTGGCTGAGTAAGTTGTTGTCCAAGCTTCTGGCTTTCTGTGCCATGGGACAATGGAGGCAAAGTGAGCAGAAGCTTGAAATGCAGCCATCCAAAGGAGAAACTGCCAAATGTCCACCCGTGCTTCTAGTGAGGAAAAGGGAGACTTTTAGAGGGGGAAAACATTTGGTATTCAAAGATCAACAGCCTGCTAAGCAAGTATCTCTGTACTTTTCATTTAGCTTAATGACAACCATGAAAGGCTGGCAAGCTTCTTTCTTCAACTTACTGAAGCATTACACTGGTACGTGGGAGTATTGGCTCTGGCAGGCATTGTGTGCTGTTTCATTTGTGAGTGAAAGAGGCTGTCTGCATTTTGAAGAATCACGGTGAAAACTATACTCAATTTGTGGCAGAATAATAAGGTGATCCATTGTACTGCTTATGGAAGTAGAAAATGAGCTCTGTTCTAGGTGTATAATTTTCTACCAAGGAAGCAACGGAAATATCAGTAACATACAGATACTCACACACACTGTGCCCCACACAAAGGGTGTTTGCTTGGTCATATATGAGCACATATATATACCTGCACTGGGAGGGGAAGTATTAATCTCTGGCATCGTGGCCTTTAGATGTGCAGGTCTGCAACCTCTGGAGCAGAGGTCCTTGTGAGGTGTCAAAGGTCATGGTGGAGAGTTTATTTTGAAAGCTTGATGAATATTGTTCCACCCAAATTTCAGTTGTGGAGACCAGAAAAACCTACATTTTTTTTTCATGGAAATAAACAAGAGGTGTCGGTAGTCACATTAAAACAGCTGGATGTTTTAATAACTATAATACAGTCCTCCAAACCTGTGCTCTGCCTATATTCCTCTAAAGAGTAGGAAGTGCCATTGATCAGGCTGTGATCTTAGCAATCAGTCAATGCTGAGCAGAAAAATGCAGAAATATTTTTGTTATAAAAGGTTATGGGAAGAAATATGGGAAGATACTCCTTTAAACAACAGAAAGTAGCACAAATTTTCTGTAACAAAGGGAGCAAAATATGTTTTAGAGGTGAAGAAAAAAGGTGCGTAGCTGGAAACATTTGAATGTTTTTTCTTCAAATACACCCATCCAAGTTTGACTAATGACTCTGATCTGTAGAAATAGCTGCAGGTCTGAGCTCAAAAATGGCTGTCTTATTTCTCTGCCTACACTGTGATAGCCTGTTTTCGGACGAAGTGATGCTCAGTTTAGAAAATTGCAAAATAGACAGATGAGGAAAGAAATTAACAAAGAACCACTGTAAAAACTGCACAGTTTTTAAGAAAGTAGTCTTTTCTCTGACATAAGGTAATGGCTCTGCCTGATGTAATGGAGTGGAAGCTGTCATCTTAAATTTAAAGGATCAGAGCAGTGAAAGTGAAAAAACCCCAAACTACAGTATCAGTAGCTAGCAAACTCTTCCTAAATTTCTGCAGGTGGTTAGCAGTATTTTCAAGATTTAATAAAGTTAACCCTGAGACAAAAAGAAATAACTCTGGGCAGTAATATAAAATCATATTGGTAAATATTTGATGAAACAAGGGTATAAATTACTGAGAACCAAAACTCTCCAACACAGTATTCAGAAGCCCAAAATAATTACATTTTCTGATTTCCACCAAACAAGACTTTTACCACAATCTGTCACAGTCACTTCTGATTCAGAAGGGTCAAACTCTTTTAAGTCAGTAGTGCTTTCTCAGTGCAAATAAAACCAAACATGCTGGTCTGTGTAAGGAGAAACATGGCCAGGAGACCCAGAGAAGTTACTCTTTGCTTTTCTCTAGTACTGCTGAGGCTGCACTTGAAGACTGTACAAATCTGGGTTTCCAATTACAGAGGGCCATTGAGAAATGTGACAAGTTCTGGATAGATTATCTGGAGAGGCACCAGGATGTCAGGGACCTCAAGCTCATGGCCTCTGAGAGACGAAAGGGAGCTGCACATGAACAAAGGAAGCTAAGAAGCTATATGATAGCCTGCGTATATCTGAATGCCAAATATGGCAAAACTAAACTTTGCTCAGTGGTAGCAGATTATCCAAAAACAATCCACAGACTGAGGATTTAGATCTGTAATGGTTAGGTCATAAAAAACCTTATACACAAGTAGGGGGTGGTGGAGGATTTCAAAATTCAGTTATATCAAGCCTTGGCTGACCTGACTTCTTATTGGTGATAGCCTGATTCTTCTTCAGTTTGTGTCTGTAATGAATGTGAGATGAGAAATCCCTGTGACACGGGTTCTGCTGTGCACTGGGAATGCCTGAGGCTGTAATGACATTTGTGTCAGGTACCCTCAAGGAGAGGGGAAAGCAGCCACACGTTCTCCATTATAAGATCATTATAATATGTAAGCCTATTAAAGCCATCAGGAAATGGATTTCTGATTTAAGTTCTCAAATCCCAGCAATGAAGAATCCTGTCAGAGGACATGTATTCACTTTACTTTGCCAGCCTTCTTGCTTGCTTCATATATATGACACATTTACCAAAATACCATTAACGGGCATTTTTTCTTTTAAAGAGTCAAATTTTAATACAAAGCAATTCCCTTGGATTTCAGCAAAAGTATGGGAAGCATCCAGTGAGAAACCCTAATAATTCTGTTTCTGAGGTGCTGATATCAGAAGATATCTTGCTTCACTCTCACTGACAATACTAAACTTTCAGATTTTTAAATAATTTATTTGATGTAGTTCTATGCTATCATGCTACGTGGTGAGAATTGTTTGTAATTGCTTGCAAACTGACTGAGCGGCTGAATTTGTGATGAGCACCCATTCATAATTTAAAACACTGAAAAAGAAAAAAGATTAACTTTGCATTAATTTTCCCTGTTTCTATTACATAGATTCACTGAGACCTAATTAAAACTCTATTAGATTAGAAAGCAAGAAACTGAACATGAGTTTGGAAGATTTTGGCGGATATAGTCCAATATTTCTTAAACAGCTGCATTATGGATTTCAATGGGACATTAATTATGTAGGGAAATTAACTTCCAGAAGTAATTAACATAATCACTCTTTGAAAAATTTAACCAGAAGTCTAATCATTAAATTATTTCATACAAATACTCAGTGTTTGATGAAGACCGGGAAATTGAATGACTTGAGGGGTCCCTTCCCTGAGAGCTGGCATTGAAATCAGTGAAGGATATGAAGGAACATTTTCTGCCTCCTTTTCGGAAGTGTTCCATCTCCTTTTCTGTACTGACTTAGAGGCCCTCAGTGGGTACAGTCCTGTTGGCAGAAGGCTGAAACTTGCCAAAAATTCAAGCACATAGCAGGCTGTCTTAATGTGATTCATGATGGTTATCTGAATCTCAGCTTTATTTACATAATTTTTAACCTGGCTACTTTCTTGTTAGGACACAAAAACATACCTAATCTTATCAGAATTTTAAAAAACAAGACACACAGTGTCTTGCCCTCATTTGTACCTTTGCATTTTCTCACATGAAATGGATGTTCCCTGTGGGAGGAATTGCAGTAGTGGCAAACTGTTGGATTCATCCCCTCTACTTTGCTCCTATCACCATGGGACTAAAGGAGTGAAGGGATAGATGGTGGTGTCAGACTTGCAGCAGCTCCTGTGTCATCTCATATTCCTCTAGTATGGAAAGGAACTAATCAAACCAAAGGAGGGTCACAGGATAGCTGCTTTTTATTTATTAAGACTCCTTTCTAGAAGCTCTCACAGATGCAGGATTGCTCTATGTAATAATTTTATTTATAAACCATGATGCACAGTTGCTGTATATCTCTGCTATCTAGTTTAGATGCACTTACTGAGTCCAATATCTGCTACTGGGGAGAAAAAACTCAACAGACACACAGAATAGCAAGGCAATAGTTTCAGGTGACCCATCTGTCAATAACCATGTAGGTGACCTAGCAAAATATTGGAACTTCCAAAAATAAAGGGACTGCTGAGGAGCTCTTGGTGGTTACAGTGGTTTTCTGAATAAGGCTTGAAAGTGTGAAAGTGCAGATCCTGAGTGTGGGTAGCTCTGGGATGAGGACATGATGCGGAGTTGGCAAATTGCTTATGATGGGTTCAAACAAAGGTGAATTGGAGAGGAGCACCTGAGGCATCTGGCTCAATTCTGTTTTGAGAGGAGACTAAACCATGAGAAAGACAGGTTTCTGAGGAGATGTAGTTAAAGTCGTCTCTCAAAAATTGTGGGGAATGGTCAGATGGCTTTCTGGCTATACCTGGCGCCAAAAGTGTATTATGGGGACTAGATTAAATAACTCACCGACTTGAGCATCCACCTTCCATGTAACCCCTTAAACCTAAACCTGTGTTATGAAGGTCGAAAAGCTTGAATATGCAGGCTTTCTATTTTGTGTATTTTGTCAGCAAAAATAAAATTAATAAAAACCCATAAATTAAACATGCAAACTAAGTGAATTCCTATTATAACACAATAAGAAACCAATTACCAAACTGCTTAAGCTGACCTGATTAAACTAACACTTTTTAATGTGTTTCATACCGTAAACTGGAAAACCAGAGGTCACGTTTACTTATCAGCCTGTCATATCCAGCATTAACTTAACTTACAATGATGGTATCAGAATATTTGTATTCTGGCAGGCATTTTGTGTATATATGTGTGTATATATAAATATAGATAGCTAGAGTAATCTCTTGTGGAATAAATACAAAGATTACAGTGTTGATGATGTATAATGCAGAGTGCTCATCCTCTAAATTGTCAAAAAAAAGTCAGTGTTTCATGACTGGCATAAATAAGGATACATTAAATATTCTGATGTAGTTCGAGGTAACAAAGCAAAGAAGACTCACCAGCAAAGAAGACACAAGAGCAATTTTACAACCACAACGTCTGCTGTTGTCGCAAGGTTTATCTACTTGTGAGGATTTAGACAATGAAATTATGATAAGTAGGGTTGAATTCCCAGGTTTGCTCTAGAATTTAGGATTACAGAGTTTTTAAATTAACATTGTGGCCTAATGGATGTGAAAGGCAGCTGACTGCTTGGCTTCTGGGCATACAGTGTTTTGCTCAGTGCAGGGTCTTTAGTTGTGTCAGTCATTAGCAGGTGTTGGCAAAACCATTCACTTTGATGTGGCTTTGGAGCACAAGATGGACCTATGAATAAGTACATTTTTTTCCAGTGACGTAGAGAAAAAGCTAAGGAATTTGAGGGTCAAAACTAGAATAGCCAGTGGAAATATCTGGAGCCTCTAAGGCCACTGAACTGTGTGCTTTTTTTTGGTTTTTTTGCTCTTATTCTCTTCAGTAGTCCAGAGCTGTATTTCATCTACTGTGGGCTCAGCGACCAAGGGAGTGCCAAGATGTACTGTCTCTCTTCACTAAGGAGGAAGGTGCAATGTCTCTGGCAGAAGTAGGCAATTTAAGTGACAGTACAGAATGAATGGTGTCTAGTGCAACTCCCATCACTCAGCATGGCAACGGATCTAATCTGTAATATTTTTGAGGGGAAAAAACCCCAAAAGATATTCTGAAAGTAGATATTTTTCAATCGAAAATTTCAGTTGCCTAAAACACTATTTTCTGTTGATATCTACCTGACTTTGATTGGAATAAAGGCTCCTTGAGGGAAAAGTCTAGAAAGGCACTACTTCAGGGTTCCCACAATCCAGTCACAGGTCTGAGGTAAGGTAACCAGTGGTGCCTGGAATACCATAGGAGCCCATTGTTATGCTAGGCAGCCATCACCTCTGTGACTGCAGTGTGTACATACGCCAAACCCATGATTATGCAAAAATAGACATAGCCCTACATAGTTTTTAGAGATATATTTTGATCTATATAATTTCCATTACAAGGCCATTTAGTGTTTTAGGGGCCTATTATGCGAATTACTATTGATACCACAAATTACCAAATAATATAATACATTTTTTACTTTGTTTCAGTGAATGGGTAATTACCTAGGAGAAGGGCAGGAAATTCAAAGCCACTGAAAGAATAGATCAAATGGAATCTGTAACAACAGGATGCAGTAACTTTCCTCCAGGCTCTTCTCTAGTGGGATTGTTCTAGCGCTGTATATTTAATATTTCTAGGTATGTCTCAAGTCTAGCTACGTGAGGGTAGCAATGTTTGTCTCTATTTGGGTTTGCATTTGGTAGGAGGCTGATTGCTCTCTGTTATTGGATTTTGCTACATAAGGACGTCTTGCTTTCTATTTGAATTATTTTTTTCTTCTGCACCCATTCTGATAGGTATTGTGCCAATATGTATTATGAGTTACAGTTATTTTCCATTCTTCTTTTTAGGTGGTCTTTGGCCTTTAACAATACAAGCTGCACAGATTTTCCCAAGCTGTTATTACTTAATGAAGTGTTCAGGGAGAGAATGGTCAGACAGTAAATAGATGATCCTAACAAAGATTTTCAGGGCAAAAGTCAATATAAAAATTCCATGGGCTGTTTTGAATAGACAGTAGACACAGAAGTCTACTCATTTTAATTGTTTTGGATTTACCCATAGGAAGGAGGAAGATGTAGCCCTTTATAATGCATTAAGCAAAGAAGTGAGTTGTGTGTTACTGGCTGTTAATTCAGTCCCTCGTGGAAAATTTCTGCCGGAACAGGAACCGGTAGAGTATGTAGAGTATTGCTGCATGTTCCTAAAATGTGCAGTAGATCTCTGGGGTTAGCACTTAATTGTTTTAACTGCCAAATTCTATAAACTACATAAGTCTAAATGGAGTTATAGATAAATATAGAAGGGGGACAGAGTCACCAGTTTTTTCCATTCAAAATTAATAGCTGACTCATAAAGGCCCAGACACTATCTTTATGGTGATTAATTAGGATTTCAGTGGTGGTGGGCTCAAGTAGTTGTGTGATGGTTTGATGTTGGCTGGATTCCAGTTGTCTACTAATACTATTCTGTCACTGCCCTTTTCAAGTGGATGAGGGAGAGAAAATATCACAAAAGGCTCTTGGGATGAGATGAGGACAGGGAGATCACTCACCAATTACCATAATGAGCAAGACAGACTGATCTTGGGGAAATTAATTGAATTTATTACCCATTATATCAGAGTAGGAAAATGAGAAGTAAAAAAAAAATTTAAAAACACCTTCCCTCCCACCCTGCCCTCCTTTCTGGGCTTAACTCTCTTCCTGATTCCTTACATTCTTTCCCTGAGCAACCTTGTTTCTGAATGGGGTCCTCTCTTCACAAGTGTTCCACCAGGATTCTGCTCCAGCGTGGGCTTCCCATGGGGTCACAGCCTCCTTTGGGGCTCCATCTGCTCCAGCATGAAGTCCTCCATGGGCTGCAGGTGCATCTCTGCTCCACTGTGGCCCTCCATGGGCTGCAAGGGAACATCCTGCCTCACCTTGGGCTGCACCATGGGCTGCCGGGGAATCTCAGCTCCAGTGCCAGAAGCACCTCCTCCCCCTATTCTGCACTGACCATGGTGTCTGCAGGGCCCTTCCTCTCACATATTCTCACTCCTCTCTTCTCTGGCCACGATTTTCTTATGCACAAAACTTTTATTTCCCTTCTTAAATCTATTATCCCGGAGGAACTATCACCATTGCTGATGGGCTCAGACTTAGCCAGGGACAGGTCCATCTTGGAGCCAGCTAGCATTGGCTTCTGCAGACATGGGGGAAGTTTCTAGCAGCTTCTCAGGAAAGCCACTCCTCTAGCCCCCTCTGCCACCAAAACCTTGCCACGCAAACTCAATACAAAATGCTTGCCATACAATTAATGTTTCAGAGCTGTCCTTTTTTCAAGCCCTCTTAAGCACTTCTCTCAAGTCATTGATCCATATATCTGCACTAACAGTACTGTTTGCTTTTGCCTTGTGGATAGAGATGTGAAGTGCAAGATTGTGGCAGAAAATTGCTTTCAGTCAAGACATTAAACAGACCTGACACCTTTCCGGCAGTATTTGCTGTATTAGCTATACTTAGAAAGGGAAGAAGTGCAAATGTAGAAGTAAATTTATCTGCTGCAGTTGGTACATTTCCAGTGTCTCATGGGGCCCCTGTAGATTTGTGAAATGTTATTAATTTTTGAAATTTCATATAGTTTTGTCATTGCTTTATAGCTCTGAGACCATGATAGTAAAATAACAATAGTAATTTATATTAAAGTGTAACAAAAGCTTATTTGTTTTTCCTCAGGACCTCTGATCATGTCCTGCAAAAATCTGAGTCATTTGTAGGGACTCTTTTTCTGGAGATAATTTTATCAAATCAGATTTCTTGAATGGTCACAGCTGTTATCCTCCCCCAAAGAGTTTATATTACCTTTGCCTTTTGTTTATATCTCAATCTTGTTGAGTTATAAAGACTGAGATTTTGTTCCACCAGCTACTTTGTTAGAAGGTATCATGCAGCTCCCCAAAATTTCTGTCTCCATGAGCATCTCCTCTGTCAGGTCTTGTATTAGAATTAGAAGAGTTCAAAGAATCTTGCATAAGAAGATGATTTGCAGCTATCTGCTTCAGTCTTCTTTGAAAGGAATCAGGTCTTCATCGAATAATGACTTTCATACTCCCATTTGTGTGCAGAGACTAGAGAAAGTATGTATGTTTTACCTTTGAAGTAAGGACTCCTGTTAATTTGTGTTTTTCCTGCAGGGGCTGACATGATTAGCCAAAACTCTTTGGTACAGTTCATTATGAAATAAAACTTAGCTTCTGAATCACCAGGGAAGTCTCTCTGAGGCTTAGGATCTGGGTAAGATATGTGAGCATTTAAATGAATATCTCTCATTTTACACTCAGAAAAAAACCCCTTCGCTGGCACTTGAAGTGATGAAACACAAAGTCCCTTTGATTAAAGAAAGGCAGCTACTCCTATTATTTCTTCAGCTTCTCCTTATCAAAGACTTTTTTTGTTTTGCTTTGTTTCTTTGTTAAACAACAAAAACTATGCTTCAAGATCTCAATATTCATTGTTTTCTCACTGAACTGAAAATAGCACAGTGGTGATAATAGTTTATTGAAATCTCCCTGAATTTGCATGAAAAAAGAAAGTTATTTCTTCCTATCTACATGGGCTCTGAGTTAAGATTTAAGAGAAAAATATCTGAAATCCAATAAGTTTACAATACTTTTGCCTGTAAATACAGTTAAAGATACTGCAGAAGAGATTGGGTAAAAACTGTGGTGTATTTCATTTTATTTCATTTCAAAGGCTGTTGAAAAACCAATAAAAATATCTACTCTTTTCATGTTAACTGCTGAGATAAGGAATATCAGGAATAGAGCTGAAATACTTACAAGGTGTAAGTGTGGACAGACGTAAAGTAGCTTCAGCTCCATTTCCTCCTGAATATCTATACTCCCACTGAGAAAGGTGCCAGAAAAAGACAGTCCCTTTACCTCAGCTACTGTGTACCCTTTCTGATGTGGGATGCCTGTTAAAATTAAGCAGATCGACTATTTTCAGCGCAAAGTTTGCTGTCTGAAATACTGAATATTCAAAACTTAAATGATCCGTGAGGAAATAAGAGTTAAGAAGCAATAATTTTACAATGCAATAAATTTAAATATTATATGATATGGTTTTGTATTAGATATAGTTCACTGGTTAGATTGTCAGTTACTAAATGTATTTGTAACCAAAATAAATCTCAGTCAGTTTTCAGCTAGAATGTCAACTCCTAAACCAGTAGTAAATATGAGCCTTCATTTAGGCTTTGCCAATACTGAATCCTGCTTGGAAAAAAAACCCTGAAAGTCAAAATTGAAATATAACTTTTCAGTAGGAAAATCCAGGTCCAATACATTTTCATTACTCAAATCCAAGAAAATATTTCCTGTTTTCCAGAGGTGATTGCATTACTGAATTTCTGTTTGTTGTTTTGAAGTTGTGATTTCTCATTATAAAAACTGAACACATTGTTTTATAATGTCTGTTCCCAAAGTGTGGACAGATATTTTTCATCAGCACATGTGGGTATGCAAACAGGACAAATTTGCTACATTTGTATCTTTGGAGGGCATCAGGAATTACACACCTGGCAGAGGCTTCTTAAGAAATTTGGTGGCAGCACAACCTCCAGCACCCTATCACCTAACCACTATCCCACAAGGACCCACAGCTTATTGATCCTCCCAGCTTGGTCCTAGAAAGACCTTTTGGTGCTGTCGAGAGAATAACACCCTCTGCTCTCCGTTTTTACTCCCTCATCTCTTTCTATCCCTTGAGATCCTCATCCCATCCCTGGAAGAGGTACTTATGCTGCTGCTTTCTCCCCTCCTCTCTTGCCATGTCAGCTTGTCTGCCCAAACCTCCTAATTTTGTGCCCTTTGTTATTCTGTTCTTCAGGCCTAGCTCCAATTCCTTTAAAGTTTTTGCCAGTACAAAAAGTCTTCATCTTTTCAATTTTCTTGGCTCTGAGCTTCCTCGCTACCCACAAGCTCTTAGGCATCTCCAACTTTCTCAGTTATGTCATACCCTCAGTGCCTTCTGTTTTTGTGTGTATGGCTTGAGTGATGGTGCAGGTTGCAGTGCTAGGAGCTGCAGACTCGGGGGTGGAAGGGGAATGTGGGTGCTTGGAATGAGCTCCTGAGGCAGCAAGAGGCTGTAGGGTCTTTAAGTTTTGATGTGCAAAGGATTGCCTGTAGATATCACTGCTGCTGTCTCCCATTTGACTTCCTTCATATCTGTTGCATGCTGTTGTCCTAGATTCTTCCTCTTCCCATGACTGAAGTTACCTCCCACCTCACTCTCTCTACCTTGTTAATTTCTGTAGATCCAGTTGTGCCTGCTGCAGAGCCTTCAAAGGCCTGTGTGCAAGCCTGCAATTATTGAAAGGCCGCTCAGGATGCTGAAAGCTAAAGAGTATCATGTCTGGGAATAGTAGTTGCAATTACATGTGCTAAGAAACAGAGTCGTTCCTCTTGCAAGCATCAGCAGTACCATCAACATCTATAAAGAGCAGGTTGGTGACAAAGGATAACTTCCTTTTGCTGACAGGATGCCACTCAGGGTGCATGCCCCTCCATCATCTTGCATAGATCGGTCCAGCCCCTCCATGCCCTAATCTAAAGCAGAGGACAGAAAAAGAGAAATCAAAAGTCCATCTCTTTGAGTGGGCAGGATTTTGTGTGGCAGTAAAGCATATGTGGAGCACGGAGGGCATTTTCTGTGCTTGCTGTTTCTTTACCAACTTACTCAAGGCTGTGTATGTATTTCTCAAAATCTATTTCAGACTGCTCAGCCCCAAACTACACTTTTAATCCTTCATTTTAAAGCAATACTTTTATATCTCTACTGGAGAAAAAAATAATGAACGGATACTTATTTGGAAAAAAAGGTGGTTCTGATCTGGATTACCCTGCTTTGGTACCAAAATGTGTCTCTATTACTGGGGCCATTATTAAAAATCGTGTTTCTTGGCCCTTGTCTCCACTTTCCCACCCTCCACTCTGCCCCCTGAGAAAGGCTGTGTGCATGCAGTCATGTTTAACTGCATCTCTGAAAAATGTGCTGGTTATGTGCAGGGTATTACAAGAGGCAACTATGTGTTTGGCTTTCATTTAAAACAAATTGGAGGAAATTGCCCGGTTTCCATTTTTGCCACTGGAAACCTGCCTGTACTGCTTTTTTGAGGATGTGCTCCCTTTCATGCCTCCTACCCTCACTTACAGTAGTGATGAATGCCTGGAAACATGCTGTTTTTTCTTATTTAAGAGCAGGAGTGAAGCCATGCTGTGCTTATGCACCTTCATTCTACAGAGGCTTTGAAGGAGCACAGTGTCCCGTTCCTGTGTAGGATCATGGAATAAGAGCACGAAGTGCCACCAGGACAGAGAGAAGAGCAGTTCTTAAGAAAATCAGTCTGGCTTTGGGGAATTTGGTTCCGGGAATCTTTGCAAATGAACACAGAGGTCATACAAATTATTATAGTTGTTAACCACAGTTTTAGTGTTACCTCTTGTTGTTGCTATGACTCTTCATAGCCTCAGTCATGAATGGGGACTTCACTGTGTAAGGAAAGAATGGTTTGTTCCCCTGTAATTGGCAATCTAGGTTTGTGTTTGGCTGCCCCCTTTTACTCCATATTAAAACCTTTGGTTTAAAGTGTGAACAAAATCTTTGAGCACCATTGGTACTGCTTTTTGAAAAGCATTTTTTGAATTAAAAAAATGAGCTGTGACTTTTCCGTGTGCCCTACTTTACTGACAATTCAACTTTAGATTGAGTTAAAGTTGTGAAGATAGCTCCCAGGAGAGTATCAGCTGTGGTTTGACAACACCTTTGTCTCTGGCACAAATATCAGCTTTAAAACTTTCCAGATGTTCCTGTGTCCTGCTTCTTCACCCCTCCTCTGCCTCCTGACTCATTGTATAATATATGCTAGCCTAGCTGGTTTTTAGGGATATTCTATATCTTTGGGGGGCTTTTCAAGCTGGATGACATATCTGATCTGATTTAGAGCACAGGCACCAGTTGCGTTTTCCTTATATGAAGGATTTGGAAATTGCTGTGGTAAAGCAGTCGGGAAAAGTGGCAGGAATCATATCATAAATAAACCTAGGTTGAGCGGGATCTCAGAAGGTACCAGCCTCTGGCTAAAGACCATCAAAGATACAGCAGGTTGCTCTTGGCTTTGTCCAATCAGATTTTAGACATCTTTAAGTATACAAAATCTTTAACTTCAGCTCTACAATCTTAATGCTGATAAAGGAGGAAAATACAGAGGTTGCATGCCAGCTGTGTTGTATTTTGATAGCTGAACAGCTCTATGGGCTATCACTCCTTCTGTTCTGTCGTAGCTTTGGAAATAATAGTTTACTTCTCAGAGGAATAATAGCAGCTCTCTGAGGTGGTTGTACTTTGGCTAATGAGCCTTTTTTCATAAGGTGACTGATTATCTCAGGAGACATGAGCTGAGGGGTCCGCATTACCCCCAGTCTGAAACAAACCAAGATAACTGTTCTGTGTGTATAGTGAGGCAGTGCACTCTATAGATACCCACGATTGCTCTTGGACAATGTGCACATGATAAAAAGGAGTGGATTTGGGAATGTGAAACAAATTTCTCTCTTCATGTGTTAGTGCTTGGATCTAACTCCTCATCTGACATCCAAAGCAAAGAGAGCTGCAAAATCAGCTAAAGCTACTGCAGTGCCTGTATCAGTCCGTTTGCTTGTGCATTAATTCTTTAACCACCATGTAAATGTCTGGTACGTGAAGCATGAAGCAAGGGAAGGGTTTCTCTTTGCGCAAGAGTGCTGCTAAATATTGACTTTCTTTTTTTTCAAGCTACTGGAAGCAGCTGAAAGGTAAGTATGCCAGGCAAACCAGACCTGACTGCAAAACAATAATTCATTCAGTCAATTTGTCACTTAGCTGAAATTTGTGTTCCATTTAAAGAAAAGTGGAAAGAAGAAACAATGAACTCAGTGCATTAGCTTCTACTCATATAGTCTTGAAGTTATCTGGCTTCAGGTGAAGAAAAAGAAAAAAGGGAATGGAACAGTATTTATAGGATCTGTATTTAAATGATAAGTTAAATATAGGTGCAAACTGCTGGAGAACTTTTTGCAGGCTTCTGAAATCCTTAAACACACACTCAGAGAAATTGATGTAGAATCTTACTTTTACTCATTGCTTGCAAAGGGAGCTAGAGAGTAACAGCTCTGCTTTCTGGTGCAAACTGGAATGGAGCAATGTTGATTCAGACTAGATTTACAAAGGCGTTTGGGATGCTGGAAGGTTAATGTCAGCAGAAGCTGATTATCCTCATTTCTGTGTCTTGTTAGGCACTAATATACCTGTGTGTGCCCTATCCTTACACCTTAGGAACAGAACTCTGGGGCCTGTGTTTTTTCTTTGGGGATGTGCCTGTCCCCAGGGACTCAGGTGGAGAGCTGCCATTGCTGTCCAGGGAACTGCTGTTCCTCTTCCAGCTGGAGCAAATAGTGACAGCACAGCAGCAGACCAGAACTCAACTGGAAGGTACTGCCATGAATGCTTCTGCCTCAATCCCTCTGCCTGACTCACTGCTGACTACATTTGGTTGCTTGTTATAGCCTGATAAAGTAAGTTTTGGTCAAAATCCTTTTCCTTTCAGAATATAATTATTTCTTCCCTTTAATTCAGCATTAGAGCAAATATAACCTAATAATGGTTCACATTTTAGTGCAGACCACTTTCTAGTTAAAATAATTTCACCTGTATCTTTTGATTGAATATTTACACAGATTTTCCAGGGTTAGAAGGTGCACAACATGGCCCTCTGGTCCCACTAAAGGGACACTGGTATTAGTATTGCTGAGGCTCACCTCCACAGAGAGAGGGTGACTGATTGCAAGGTGAGTGAAACACAGAGCACCTCTGCTGCATCACACCTTCACTTGGTGAAGTGATAATCCAGAAGCCTTCAGACTTGGAGAACACACTGTATCCAGGAATTTAGAAGTCAAACACTGAATTAGATTACAGACACATCATCTGCAAAAAAACTGTCTCAATTTTAATTGCCCTACATATTAGTTCTGTTTAACATCAACACCTTTCTTTGGCCCCTGTATTGTTGCTCTTCCTAAATATTGTATTGTATACTAGATTTTAAGAATAATAGTTTGCAAGTAGGTATTTTAGGCAGTTTGGGGCTGATATAGCAACTGAAATAAAAATGTCCCATCTTATTCACATAGGGGACATGTGAAAAAGGACACAAACCAAAAGACAAGGAACAAAAGAAAATTAAAAAAAAGTTAATAGGGAAGCAGACTATTCATCTGACATCAAAATGAATACATGTGAAATGGCTACTA
Organism: Monarcha castaneiventris obscurior; assembly: GCA_026261815.1. Classification (NCBI taxonomy): domain Eukaryota; kingdom Metazoa; phylum Chordata; class Aves; order Passeriformes; family Monarchidae; genus Monarcha; species Monarcha castaneiventris. The sequence continues at coordinate 3,501,805 of JAMPIT010000161.1, forward strand.
AAAACAGCAATATGGATTACAAATATGTATGCACCCAGCAAAATAGGGAGAGAAAGGTACCCACAACAGATGAAAAGATCAGATCAGAGCCAGAGACACCAGGCAGAAGCAGCAAGGAGGAAAGAAAGAGGGTGTCAGAGGCTTTATAGATGGCTTTGAGAAAAGTAGGTTCTCTATTTAGTAGAAAACCTATCCAATTTCTTTAACATCAAAGAACTATAATAGTATTTTTTCAGGATCTAAATTCCACAAAGCAGATTTGAAATTCTGGTAACCTTAAATTGCAATTGTATGTGAAATTAAGAGCAAGGATGTTTATCAAAGTAACTCTGTGGGGGTTTTTTGTACAATGACAAATCCTTTGTGAATTATAGTGGAGTACATAATATTGAACTTATATATTTGTCTTGGAAGGAAAACAAAGTGTGTGAGTCCAGTTTCAGTGCAACTGGAGAAACCATGCACACACTAAAATGAGGTGGGTACCCCTGCAAGATGTGTATAGGCAAGGTAGTACAAGAATTCAATGTTTCTTCATAATTTTGTTCTTGGCTGTCGAGGATGACACTGACTTAGCTTACAAGGCAGGCCTATAACTGATTACAAAGTGCAAAGAAATTGCTTTACGTGTAAGCTGTTCTTCAGCTTTCCTGAAATCAGTTTTCTCAGCTGCGTGCACAGTTTGCCTCTGTCATTACCACTATTGCAGTTATGCCTTTCACCTTAGTTTTTACCCCCTTATCTTTATGATTTGCTAGGACAAGCAGCTTGAACAGACAGAGTCTATAAGCTAACTTGCCATTTCATATTACTAATTTTGAGATATTTTAAGCACCAAATAGAGTCAATACTACTCTCCTCCCCTTTTATTTGGACAGATGACAATAATTAATAAGTTCATGTTGCAAAGAAATGACTAAAAATATTGCAGTGAAGAAGAAAGATGAAAAACTTAACAGGATGTTAACCTGGACATAGTAGCAGTAACTAGATGGTTGTTCAGTCACTGCATAAACCAATGGATCACACAGCCTAAAGGAAGAACAGACCTTTGTGAAATATTAAGTGCAACAGAAGAACTTCAGTCCAATTCTTCTTTGCAGAATGCAGTTGTTATTTTAAGTAAAGTGAGACAAATCTTCAGCAGCTGTAAACCACTCCCTGGATTTATTTCTTTTTATTGTCTGTATTCTTGCTGTCACAGAAGAGACAAAAGGAAGCTATTTGAGTAAAGATTTAATTTTTTCCCATTAAAGCCTACCTTGTTAGGAAAAGCTTTTTTCTTGTGCAGGTGACCACACAGTGGCACACACTGTCCAGAGAGGTTGTGGAATCTCCCTCACTGAACTGTCAGGACATAATCCCATGCCATGTGCTCTAGGATGAGCCTGCTTGAGCAGGGAGGTGGAACCAGATGACCAGGTGTAGTCCCTTTCAACCTGGTACATTCTGTGATTCTGTGATACTTAACATCTATTATACCAAACATCTGTGATCATAGGAGGACAAGTATTCCATAGATGTGTAATTCAGATAGAGTTCTTAGTCTGAAAATTATCTACTGACTCTTTACGTACTGGTGTTTTCAATCTAAATGTAAATCTAATTTAGAGCTGGGGTTTTTTCCATGTAAGAACAAACCTTATGAGCATTTTACAAGAGGCAAATGGTATGGAAGTGAACATAAACAACATTTTTTAGGACTTTTATTGTGAGGAAATGGGAAGCTGAAATGAAAATGAGATTATTAATCATGATTTTTCTGTTAACAATGTTCTGAATATTCACTTGGAAAGGAAAAATACAAATTAAAAATACTAGGAAAACACCTTATGACATAAGGAGCTATACATCATAAATATCAAACAGGTCCTGGCCAAGGCCTAGTTGTTATACATAACAGAAATATTACTTTTCAGATTTTTCAGCCATTTCTTACAAATCACAGATGTTTGCAGAAAGTTAGGGTCTCTTCACAGTAGTTCACTAACCAACATGAAGATTAAAGTCCTCAGGAGGAGTATTCATATGTACCAGCTTGATTGGTGCTTTTCTGTTCAAAGTTATCAAGTCAAAGTCCCTCCAATTCCTCTGTAGAGTCATTGAGAAAGAGGATTTCTGAATTGCCTGCATCTTGTTGAGTCACTGGAGAAAACCAGTTTGATTTTAACATTGCCTGTCTCTCTCTCTCTCTCTCTCTCTCCCCGTCCCCTTCCTCTCTTTGGTTATTCCTTTAAACAATATAATCCTTATTTCCTGCCTGTGCCTCTATATTTCTTCATCAGCAGCACAGGGTTTGCCCTCATAGCCTCAATATTAGCTACAGATTCTCTAACTAAACCAGCTGGGCTGTTTGGCACTTTCACAGGGCTATGAAGATCCTATAACCTTATGATGCCACAATACATATTCAAGAAATAAGATCCATTCTGAAATTCAAACCATCCTGGCACATATTAATAAAATTCTTCCCTGAGTTCCAAATGAATTTGCTCACTTTGCATCTTAAAAAAAAAAATGCAATAAACATTTGCTCAACCATAAAAAGGTGGAATGAATGCAATTAAGCCATTTAAATATCAATCATTTAGACAAACAAAACACACAAGTGCCCAAGTGTTCAGCCAGTCAATTTTATAACCACACAGAAAAGAATAAACTTAGAGTATTTTAATGGAAAAGCGAGCTAATTTGTAGTCTGCTACAACACAGCGCTAAGCTTCTTGGGCATACTGTGATTAGACATGGATTGCAGTAAAATAGCTACCAAGAAGCCACAAACTCTGATGGTATTAGTGAGAAGTCTAACTTTCCCACAGCCACATATGGGAGAAACAATGGTGGTGAAGGGGGAGTGGTGTTAATACTGAAGCTTAATGGGGCAAGACATGTTCATCAGAGAAGCTGGCTTTTGGACTAGCTCCAAACCCATAAAAATATGCCCAAGAACATATGAAACCTGAGACAGAAGGTGTCTCCTTATTTAAAAAATGTTGTGCAATCACTGCAAAGTTGTTTGGGCATTTTAGTATCGAGGAATAACAGTAAAGAAACCAGAAAATGTATTTCTTCAGAATCCCCTTGATGCCATCTGCAGCTAATGTACCAAATGCCGTTTCTGAATGCTTTGCAGCCAAAAGGTGACAAAGTAGCTATCAATGAGATAAGGCTTGTTCTGCTTGGAGCCGTTCTTGCAGTTACAATAGGGAAGTGATAAATTACAGACTTCAATGATCTTTCTGGACGAAAGGAAAGGTTCGAGACAGTTACAGCTGAGATTAGCACTTTGGGTAAGAGGGTGACAGGAGATGAAAGAAGACCAGAAGCCTGCAAGAAAGATCACAAGATGTAAAAGAAAAGACTCTAAAATATTCTGCTCATACAAATGCAAATGGTCATGGAATAATGAACTGTGCACCTGCAGGACAAAATTAAAGCAAGAAAAAAATTGTAAACTGGATAAATTAGTTGGTGTAAAATGACTTGAGTTTTTGCCATGGTCTGTGAATGAAACCTTTTGTTTTCAAATACCATGAAAAGTGAAAAGCAAAAAAAGGAAGTCCAGGAATGGAGATGCATTTTTTTTCTTTCTCCAAGGATCTTGAACGTATTTGAAGCAAAACCCACATGTGATTCCCACATTAGATCTGGGAATATGTCAAATACACCTAATTTCTAGAAAGATCCAGAGGCAGGAATCAACTAAAATGAATAACAAGGAAGTAGCTTCTGAAATAGCTGTGGAGGGTTTGTTAAGATAGATGCAGGTTCTTGGCAGTGGACAGTTCTGTCTGATATAGTCTACTTGTTCATGATAACAGCCTCGATGTCTGCACTTGGGGAGAATCTAACTGCCTCTTCCTTGCAATTTTTTTGCTTTCAGTATGAAGCTAACTTAAGCCATAAGCCAGCATGTTGATTTTGAAGTTATGGAAGGTTTCCTTATGTGAAGGACTGGTCTGTAAGTGACTTTAATACAAATACTGTTAGTGCTTTTCAACACATCACTTTATTTAGTGCTACTGGTAATATGCTCAAAGGAGTGGTAATGCAATCTTTCTTTTAATAACGTGGAGTCTACAATCAAATAAGTATATTGACTTGGAGATTTACCTTGAATCTGTGACTAGTGCACTCTTAAAGTATTTCCTAATAAAATGATCACTTTTTCCAGTAACACATTGCGTTTTTGTGTGGAAAATCAGATTTTGTAGACGAGCACTGGATGGAACAGTGGTAGCTTCAGAGATATGATCTGCCTGTGCTTCCAAAGGAGACTCTTTCTACTCTAAGGATGTCAATGGTTAAGAAGAAACATAGAGAAAGAGAAAATCTTGGGGCCCAACTGCTTTCCTGGAAGGAAGAATACATTAGATATTGTGTACCAACACAAAGTCTGTTGGTTGAGTGTACCAACACAGTTTGCTACTTATTGATCTATTTGGTAATAGAAAGTTATTCCTTGCTTTGGAGGTTTTGGGGATATGTGAATTTGTGAGAAGGCTTGCTGTATTTTTTCAGATCCCCAGGAATGCAAGAAAAATCTGCCATTGAAAAATATAATTCTCCCTGTCCCAAAGAAGACCTAGTCAATATGAACAGTCTACATTCAAAACATAATGGCAAAGAAAAAGACTCCCCCAGTTCTCATCCCTCGGTAAGTGGAAGAGTTAGAAATAGGTAATGATTTTTGGATATTGGGATTTGACAGTATTGTTAAAGGTAAGATGCACAATACATCTGTTAAATGGAGAAATACCATTCTGCTGGGGAAAATCTCAGGCTTTGAGACCAGGTTTTTACATCAGTCTCAAAGTGAGTCTATGGCTGGAGAAGTTTCAGGGATTTTGAGTTCTAGTTCCATACCTTAACCACAAAACTTAGAATGTTTGGTCCTATGATATCTCATCCCCTTGAATCACTGCTTTTTGATCTGCTAAACTGGGCATATGAAGATCTTGAACACTTTATTAATGTTAAAAAATGCTTTCAAAGGAAGATTGTGACCTTCCAGTTTAATTATAGTTGTGAATACCTCCTCTCCAGAATATGGCATTTAATTTGGTCAGTGTTTGTTCAAACACAACTTCTTGCTCAATTTTCTGCGTGCAGCTCTTGGAGATCCCATTTATAATTGTACCTGCTTACTTTGTTACCTCACAGCTACACAGAGATAGTTGCCTTGAATAAGATAAACTGGTTAATGGTAAAACACTAAGTAGTCATGAATGTCACTGGGCCCGAGTTGAATAGTCAAGCAATCCTTTCAGTCAAGGCTTGAAAAAAGAAGGCTATTGATAATTTTTACCAATCTTGTGGGTTTATGCTTGATTTTAAAATGGACGTAAATTTCAGATGTTGCAAGACTAATCACTGGCACTTGCTCAAGGACCATCTTGAAAAAATATTGATTTAATTATTGATTCCTTATGGACCTGCCAACAATACCTTTTCAATTTAGTTCTGCACAGACAAAAAAAGAAACGTGGTTTCATCATGTTGAGAAGACCACAGACCTCAGATATTAAGCCATACTCTTGGCTTCAGGACATTTATCATAGCCTCTGGTTGTTCCTACACTGTTCCAGTAAAGAAATATCCTGTTCTGCTAGCTTCCTAAGCGGTGATTTCAATGATAGAGAAATTCATAGGATTACTTTCTCAAAATTTTCTCTTTTATTCATACTTTGTTCACGTGTCAACCTGTGAATGTAATTTTTTTCCCACCTGAAATGTGTCGTCTCCTTCCACATCTAAAGCTTCTTTGAACAATATTTTGGAGATAATGTCTTTGAATTTTAAGTCTAGCTTCCTGGGAAGCTTTAGCAAAGTCCAGAGGACCTAAGTGCAAGTGGGAAAAAAGATAGGATTCCAGGAAGCTTTGCATCATTTAGTGGTGTTTTGGGACCTTAGCATTCCTGTTAGAAATACAATCTATTTCTTGGATATTCATGTCAGGATTAGTATTGAACTCAGAATTGGTGGGAGTTGTTCTGTGTACAGATGTCTATAAGGTTATAAAATCAGAACTCTTGATTACAAAGAAATAAAAAATACTCTTACATTTTGCTTACATGCAATGAAAAATGTAAGATTTTCTTAAGCTTTGCACAGACTGTTGAGCATTTATCAGGTTTGCCTCCATGCTTATTTATACTGAGACTTTGCAGCATCAAATATTTAATTTATAGCAAAGCATAATAGGAATTGCAAAAGAAGCTTTGGAAAATAAAAGTAACTGTGTGTGTTTTTATATATCTCCTCAATTAGCTGCAGCCCTTATAAAACAGCCACTGCAATTCTGCTTCTTCGCTGCAATGAGGATGCTCTGGACTTTGTTCTCACTATTGCTTCTGCACAAGATGATTTAAAGTTTATTGACTTATTTGTGTAATTTCATGCTGGGAATTGACTTTATATCAGTGCTTGGGAATGTGTTTGGTAACTGAAAATATTCTTCCCACACTGCTTCCTTGCTTGAATATGTAACACCATTAGAGGCTGTAAAGCAGAGGGCCGTGCTAGAAAGCGAAGGACAGGTTTATGGAAAGGGGACAGCACCAGATACCAGCTGTGAAGTCTCCTTTGTATCTGTCTTCTCCTTCTACCATAAAACTCACTGCCTTTTCCAAGGGTGACAAGTAATTCACAGTCCTTGCAATAGACTCACTTCTACTGACTCAAGAGTTTTCTTATAAAAGACATTTCTGAAAGAAGTCATTACTATCTCACAGGATAACATGATCTGTTCCTAATCACTATTTTGTGATACAGATAGGTGGATGTTCAGATATTCTTCTATATCCAGAAAGAAATTTCCCAGTTAATGAATCACAGAACAAGTCATTCAACAAGTTTATTAGCCAGGTAATAATTACATTAATTTAAGTAAAATAGAAAGGGCGTAATAGCTTCAGTTAAACTGCAATTCACTTGCACAAAACAATTCCTGCACTGAGGAAAGAGCCTATATTTGCATTTGAACTCACTGGATAAAGGCTTGGTTTATAATTATACTATTTAACATATGCAGATTAGACTACAGAAGATTCTCTATTGAAACTATTTGAGAAGAAATGAAAATTCCATGTCTGAGTATACAATCTGACCTTATGATTACTGATAAGTTTCTCTGTATCACAAAAATACAGCTTAATCACTTTGAAGCTTTGAATAGTCTAAAGCATAACTCCAATAGAAGGGCTAGCCAACAAATTATCACTTGTCTCAAAAAGATGCGGAGTGCTCTTAGCCTCTTAACACTACTGAGGAAGTGTCATTAGCTGAGAGCTTTTCGCTTTGAAAGTCAGAGGTAAAGCCCTTACTTTATTTATGTGCTCCCCTCAGCTCTCATGTGACAGACTGAGCATGAAGCATCTGAAGTTGATAAATTCTAAGCCTGGTAGGATGGAGACTAAGCTAATACCACTGAGCTAATCTAGAGAGCTAAAGCCAAGCTGATGAGAACTGTGACAAGAGCATTGTGTTCCCACTGTGAATAACTGAGCAACTAATTTTCCTCCACAACTACAACAAAAGAGTGCTTAACGTAAAACTTGCCCAGGGATGAACTGGCAACATCCCCAAAAAACAAATGCTTGTGGGTCAGATTCCTGCATGCATAGCTCCACATCAGTGCTATGCCTGTTCTGCAGAATCTTATCTTCCCAAAGGAACAGCAGCAAAGTCTTTAACCACCATCCACTTCTGTATGGTGTTTTGCATTCAGAGCTTAAAAATTCCCACAGGGTCAGATGTGATCAGGAAAGGCTTATCTGCGCTGTGCCTGGTTGGATACCTGCTGGCTTGCTAACTATCAAAGAGCTAAATACCCATTTGGACTCCTCTTTATTTACTTTAAATGCAATGCATTCAGCATTATCTGGTACCTCCTGTGCCTACTCAAAAACGCATTAGTTGCAGCCATTTAATTTTTTTTTTCACCATCTGTTAATACTGCAAGACTTTTGTCCTAGGGACTCTATTTTTGGCATCCCAGGCAAGATGGCAGTGATACCTCTTACTGTTCTTCCCGTGCATATACCCCATTCAACTACACAAGGTGTAGAAAGGCCTTTTTTTTGTTGTGTATATGTTTTTTAGGCCCATTCCCTTGTGCTATAACTTTTGATGGACTGTGTCTGTCTCAAGTTGGAGCTTTCTTGAAAAACTTCAGGGGAAATTTTCAAGCTGTCTGCAAGAGCTAGACCAGGGAAATGGTACTATTTTGCTCATGTTAAAAAGCCCTCTAGCTCATTTTTCCTTGAGTTGCTCCAGTTCACCTAGCCTTTGGAGAAGAACTTGAAAACTGGAGATGAAAAAGGCTTTGTTGTGTAAGAGAACACAGAGACTTAAGCTGAACCACTTAAACCTTTCAAATTTGTAATTTGCACACGTTATGTAGAGACCTGCTAGAACCTTGCAGTCAAACCACTTTGTGCTCTGGGTATCCTCTTGGGGTGTCCTCTTGTCACATTTTCTCTGCTGCAACTGGCTGAACTTGGGCACGGTCCTAGAGCTGTTTTTTGTGAATCACCAGAGACCCCCCTTTCCAGGATCACAGGTGTAGAAGTGTCCTCTTGTGTTATTGATTTTTGCTTCAGTTATTTCAGGTAACACTTTCATGTAAGTTCCTTAACAAAACATTATTAATGATCTTAAAAACATTTAAAACCAGGATTTTTTGGTCTCTGATGCTGCTATTTGCAGCAAGTACCTCTCATGGGTAAAAAATTTCCTTTTTTTACCAACCTTACTACATTCATAACTAGTTTATGCCCTTTTTTTTTGTTGTATATAAAGTATGCTTCAGTGTAAATCTCCTTTTCCACATTTTTCCATGTGATAGACTCTTCATGTACTTTTTTTCTGAATAGTTCCTCTGCATCATTCCCAGCCCAGATCCATATTTCTTGCACACAGATGTGACAGAGGAGGACTTTAGATGTCTGTCTGTGTCAGATACTATTCAGTATTTTTCTTAGGACTTGAATGATGGAACAAAGAGTGCACATATTAATCAGAAATTTGGCAGTAGGGAAAAATAGAGTTCTATAATGTATTAACCATGGAGAATATGCCATCTTGACTGTAGGAGATCGCAAAAGAATTTTTTTTAATAGTTGTCAGTTAGGAATAATTTATAAAGAGCAGATCTGAATAAATCTGGAGATACAGGTTAGACATGGCTTTCAGGTAGCCATTGCTGACCAATTAATAATAGTGTCTTTTTTCTGTTCTAAAAGAACACCCTTCCTCTTAGGTGTCTTCATCATATCCAGTTTATTCACTTATTGCCATTATTCCAATTAATTTCTTAATATCTTTAGCTTATTGAATGATATTCAAATCCTTTTATGTCTCCCAATTTTGTGTGACTAGAAACTGTATTAGCACACTCCCTGCTTTTACACTGAGATGACTAATGAAAATAATAAATAAGACCAAACTAAGGCAAACCATCAAGGAACTCAGGTATATTAAAATACATCTAGATTGAGCACATGGTCTGGTTTTTGTTTTGGTTGGTTGGTTTTTGTTTTTGTTTATTTTCCTAATATGTTCCTTCTAAAAGCATTACCGTTTTTGTACAAGAGCTATATTTTCTCCCATATAACTGATAATTTCCCATGTGGTGTTGTACTTTGCTGTAATCCAAACAGACTGACAAGCTTCCTTCCCTGTGTGCAGAAAAGCAGTTATTTTATTAAGTGAAAGTGTCAGGCTAGTCTTACCAGATCTTTTTGGTAAATCTACATGATACTTTGCCTTTTGCATTTTGATTTTCTGCCTTTTTTTTTTTCAAAGTTAATCTTTCCTCAGAAATCTATATTGCTCCCTTTCTGCACCACTGAAGTAAGCATAACAAATCTCTCATTGTGTATCTTTTAACTTTCCACTGTAACTGTGGGGATTTTTATGTGATGTCTCTCTGTTAGTGATGCCAGCTTTTTGTATACATCAAGCCAAGTTAGGCAACCTATCGTTTCATTTGTTATCCTTTTCAGAACTCTTATAATGATGAACCCCCTCCATATGAAAGCCTTAGCCTCTGAGTTTTCCTTCCATCTTGGATGCATCTTTTTATTTTGTCATTACTGATAGGCAGTCTTTCTGTGTTATATTGATTTTGGTCTCTCCATATCTGTGCTCCGCAGCTGCCAAGCTTTTTCTTCCTCTTCCCCTCCCTCTCTCCTTTTTTTTCTGTATGGCTGACAAGTCTTTTATTTATATTAAAATCTAATTTGTAATGTGTATGTCATTCTAAATTTTGTATCCTTTTATATTATTGCCTGTAAAATTTTAGTGCTGTCTTTGCTGATCAGTGTTTTTTTATTCATTCTTTGTCAACCCTTCATTTTTCCTTTCTTTACTTGATGTTTTGCATACTATGATGTTTTGCTCACTATGATGTTTTGCTCATCTGTTTTTTATCTTTTTATAATGTTCTCATTAATTACTGCTGTGAAATCTGAAAAAATAGTACCATCTGATAAAAAGGTGTTTGTAATAAAAGATATAAATATTAAACTGTGTACTATGGATTTCCCACAGTATCTTTAAAAGGTGCACTAACAAAGCTGAAGCACTGCATTTCTATGTCATTGCAAGAAGAGAAAAGTATTTTGAAGTTTCTCACCTTCTGCTGTTTTACTTTTGAATACGGCTCTCCAGTTCATTAAAAAAGTGATTTCATTTTTCAAAATTATATAAAAGGGCATTAAATTTTGTTCAAAGGAAAGAAGAAAGAAACAGAAATAGTCTGAATTAATATTTCATCTTCTCCCTTGCAGTCAGAAAATCTCACTTAAAAGTTCATCCTAATTTTCTATTTCCTCTACAGATGAGCACTGTGACTGTAAGGGGTCACATCACTCTTTAACTCTTATTGTGGATAGCTGGCAACCTACAATGCTCTAAATTTTTGTCAGTATTTTAAAGGTTTACACTGCTTTAATCAGCAAGGCTCAGTATTGTAATATGGCCGTGTTTTCTGACCTGACTGGTGAGCCAGAAAATTCCAGAATGGCTGTTTCAGAGCCAGAATGGCTGTTTCGAAAAATCAGTAGAGGACAGGCCAACACTAAAGAGTTAGTTAAAGATGCAAATTGAAATGCACTGCACTGGCAAGAAATGAATCTGGGGTTTGTAAGATGCAAAATGCTTTGAAATGTGAACGGTATAAGAATGTCAGAAATAAAAGCCAAAAACAAATGTATTTCCAAGTCAGGTAAAATACAGTATAAATTACTAAGTCCAAATGAAAAAGTGTCTTAAAATGGTTAAAATTAGCAGTATTTCAAAACTATTTTTTTCAAAATATAACTCATAAATAAAATCAAGTTACCATTACATATTAAACTGTGACCGATCAGAGAGGGTAACATGATTTCACCTTAATCAACACTTTTATTCTGTTTTCAGTGTGCTGCTTAATTGCTTAATTAGTGCTTCTAAGTATTTTAGAAAGACAAAGAATTTCTCTAAATACTCATATACTTGGGTATAAAAATTAACATTTACATTAAAAATTTTTCTTTTAAAATGTTTTTGTTGTTTGTTTGGTAAACACAGCAACACTATGGCTTTGATTTCAGAAGGATTTCACATTTATCTTCAGATCAACTTCACTGCATTGTAAATATGTACTTCAAAGTCAGTTCATGTAAAATGCTTTGCTAATAGATGGCTGAGAGAAGTTTGATATTGTGAATTAATCATCAAAGGGAACATCTTCTGATTTTGGGCCAGTGTTCATTATTGAAGTACCTGCTCACGTTCTATACCCAACTGATGGCAGGCCTGAAGGCTCCGGGTCACATTTAACATCGTCCTTTCTCCTTTCAGGAGTAAAGCTCTTGAGGTCAGGGACATTGGAGGTTTATTTTAAAAATGTGAGTAATTTGGTTTTACTGTTGCTGATGTTGATTTATCTTTATTGGCTGGATGGTGGAGTTTTTCTCTAGGAAGAGTGTTATTGCTATGAGTTCCATTTTTTTGAGGAGAGGACATAGAACATGCACCTTCTCTACTCGATTGAGCAACTCTTTCCAAGTCACTGGCTCTTTCTTACCCCTTGGTCAGTTCAGGTGCAAAAGTGGATCGAATCAAATTCCATTAAAATCAGTGAGTGAATTAAAGTTAAGCCATCATGAATAAATAGATAAAAATGAGAATGTGAGCTCATTTCTGGGGCACGACTTTCAGAAGACACTTGGGGCTTCAATGCGGTTTTGATACGTTTCGTGTACTGTATAGAACCATGTATTTCCTCTATTCCTCAGGAAACCATAGGGTCATACTGAAATGTCAGAACAACCATTTCTTTCGTATTTATCAGTGCATATGTTCATGTATTGAATTACTCGTACTTTTTTCTCATTTCATAACTCAGTTTCTGAGATTCAGACTGATCATGATAGCTCTTTGTGACTGTTGACTCCTGCAAAATTCTTTGAGCTTTCCTATCCCAAGAGACGAACAGAAGTGACATTAATTTGCATTCAGGAATAATATTACCTGCAATTTTCTAAAATGCTGTTTTAACATGGCCAAATTTCTGGGTGACTAACTATGAAATTACTGCTTCTTTAGAAATGCTTAATTTCAGCACATAATGGAAAACTATTAAACAGTGCCCAAAGGCTGATATGGTAAGTGGCTTTCAGAGCTTTTAATTTCATAACAATTTTTGTTGAATTAGTTATAGGATATATAAAGAAATAGTAAAAAGTTTGCTCTGTTCTGCCAGAAACTTTACTTATGTGTCAGACAAACCTGAAGGTTGTGCCTTCATACCAATTGGCAGAGGATGTCTAGCCTGAAGTGCCAACTGAATAAACAAATTTAGCCAGAACATTAAATTGCTGATAGCTTATCTGAAAGATTATTTGGCCCTTTGTTCTTCTATTTGCTAAGTGACATAGAAACCATCAGTGTGGAAAATTGTCTTATTTTAAATCACGGAATGAAATATTTTAAGATGGTGGGCTTGCACAGTGAGGAAATGTACTTCCAGGTGAGAGAAAAAGGCATTGTCAACACTTAAGGGACAAAGGATTCCATTCTTTTGCTTCTCTTTTCAGTAGTTTTCTGGTTTTATGCATACCAAGGGCCTGAGCACCCTAGAGCTAGAGCTCCCACTTCTTCAAATATTTTGTATGCCTTTATATTGAAGGCTATTAGAAGCAAATATCCTTGCTTTACTCAAAGCTAAGCTGTATTTCCATCCCAAAGCATCCTTACAAGATGTGAGCAAACTGTAGGACTGAGCCAACTCTAAAAACAGTGGGAGACTGAATCCCAAATTAGGAATGTAAAAGTAATAAATTGTTTGTGTAAAACCACATTCCTAGAAGAGGAATATTCCTCGTCTGACTTACCTTACGTTGGCATGCTTACCTGAGCTGAGTTCAGAAAAGGGTGGAATTTTCTTGCAAGATGACATGTCTCTGTTAAAGTATCAATTGCAAAGCCCTGCTGACAGTATGTACTGTCAGTACATACTAATGTCTTCAGGAACTCAGTATTACATTCATGGCATTTTAAAATCTCTTTCAATGCATTAAACTGAAGAGTGTTAGCAGAAGCAAGTGTGGATTACATTTCTAAAAATACATTAATACAAAATGTTGAAACTTGTTACTCTGTGGTGAGCCAAATTGTGGTTCCTCCAAAGTCAATGAGTAATTCTTATCAAATACTTGGAGGATTTCACCAGACAACATTATTAATGTTAAGGCTTTCCTGTAACTACATCAGTATTACAAATCTTTCTTTTTACGCTACTTTACCAAAATCCATCACCCAAAATTAAAATTTAGAAGTCAGACTTTGTAGGTCCATCAACAGACATTGCTTAAGTGAGTGTCTAAATACTGATTTATTAATATAGCTAATTCCCCCCTGCCCAGTCTCAGTGATTCAGAGTACACATGTTCTACCCTCTGATAACATGCCTTGGCCCATGGTTGGAATCAAACCCAGTTCACATCCACACTGCTTTGGATCTGAATCCACCTGGAAAGGAGTAGCTATTTGGTGAGAAATGGGATAAGAAAGGTGTCAAAGCTTTGATCCCGTGTTCTCACTTGCAAGAATTGAAGCATACCTTAGCCTACAAGAATCAAGCCTCTCACTGTTCCTCCAGCACTGCTTCCATGTGTCATGAAATGCCATCATGCAGGAAGGGCTCCTTTTACCTCGATGCAAAACCCATAGGCTGAGAGCATTAGTTATGGACATTTTCTGGAGGGAAGCCCTGTCATACAGTAAGCAGATCAAATCTTCTGTTGCACTTTAATCCTCTCATAACTCCAAGGGAATTTAAATATAGGATTTTTTTTCTCATGCTAGTCTTGAACATTTTCATACTTCGTCACGTAGCCGTCAGCTGAGACCAGAAGTTCTTCAGGGCTTCAGGAGGTAAAAAAGATCCTAACAGAAGAATACACTTTTTGAAGGAAAACACTGGTTTTTGATTAGAATTATGGCCCTGAAATGCAGGAATATTGTGTAAAGACCATAAAACCAAGAAAAAACATCCTTACTTCTAAAATGAACCCAAAACTCTGTTGCAACAGTTAAACCTTAACAAGCTTTTTTTTTTGTCTTGACCCCTGGTCCCATCCAGGTTCAAGGATGTATACCAGATATATTTATCAGAAGTGTATGAATTTAGATTCAGTACTTTTTTACATTATGTGTTCTGCCTCAAATAGTAACTAATTCACCAAGTCCTGCTGTACAGGAGTCAGACTGCAAGATCACTGGAATGGCTTCTGGCCTTTATGGGTTTATGCCAGGAATAAGCTATTCATTGGGACTACCTCTCTGAACATCCTTTGTATCTGACTAAAACAGTGGCAGTTGCTCTTTACTCTGAAGACCAAGAAAAAGCAGTCAGGACTGTAGAGCAGTAATCAATATGGATGTGTATTATTACACTTTCCCCTTGGCAAGCTAGATCAAATTCATTGGAGATGTTTAAAAGTATTCCCAAATATTCCCCTAATAAATTATGAAAATTACTTCCTTGGAAAGTGCTGCTTTAAGCAGGAAAAAAACCTACACCATTGTAAGGTCAATGCTATGAAAACACCATCAATTTTCTTGATGAATTGATAGTTCAGAAGCAATTTGACGTGAGTCTTCAATTCTGACAGTACATGTGACTTTGGCTAGATGCCTGGATATATGCAGTGAGTAAACACAAAGTGGTGGAAATGATCTTGATCTCTTATGTTCAGTGTGCTAAGACAAATAATAGCGGAACTTAAATATAGCTGCCAAAGCTATCTGTAATATAAGTACAAGACAAAAAAGTAATAATAACAGCAGTCCCTAAATTGAAGAATCATTGATCATTGTGGGTTGCAGTAAATCTACTGGTATTAAAGTTTCCTGGAATGGGATGCCAAGGATTAAAATAAATAACTTTACATTTTGTTAGGCCTTCTTTCTTTGAAGGGCTTGCCATCCATATAGAAGGATTAGAAAAGGTCTTAGAATGCACACAAAATTTGTATTTGCCTCAATATCAAATGCATGTGAAAAGGCATTGGACATACATGAGGAGAGATGGGAGAGCAAACGTGAAGTTAGATCCTTGTAACCATTTTTCTTCACCTTATTATCTGAATAGTCTTGAGGTGGCTGTCAGGTAAAAAACCTGCTAAAAAAATAATGCAGATATACAGTAGCTGGTGCACAGGGAGACATGAAAACAAATATTAGAAAGTGTGCAAAAAGCCTCCTTTAAAAGCTTTTCTATCTCCTGAGGTTTTAAGAAGAGAACCAATTCAAATGCCTCTCCACTCTGTAAACATAGGAGAAAATAGTGGGAAATAGTTACATCTAATGCATTGTGGTATTGTGCATCATGTTAGTGTCTTTTAAAAGGCTGAAGGCAAATTTCAAAGAATTTTAGAAGAGTACCTGTGGTTTTTTGTGTGACTGAATTTAGACTTTTTTTAAATACTTTGGTTGTTTTTTTGTTTTTTTGGGTTTTTTTTTGAAGGAAAAAAAGGACAAAGACTGTTTTCACTTATGTTTTACATTTTCTTTTTAAATGTTGGTTTAATTTCTGTATTTGGTATCATCAGTGCAATGCATTTCTTAATAAACATAGACTCTTGTTTTCTTACCTCAGAGGAGCTGACCTTTTTGGAGTAACAGCATTTTTATGTTATTTTAATTTTCTAGCTTTGAATGAAACCATTACTTCCTTGCTTTTGACAGATTGTCAGGCTTTATTTTATAGTCCACAATATCACTTTTTCCCTATGTGATTTCAATGACTTCCCCCCTCACATAGCAGCATATACATCTATAACTCTTCATATGCATTTAAAATGAAGAGCCCATGGAAATGTGTCAGCATGTACCAGGAGAAGGTGGATATAATGCCACAGAGACTTCAACTCTGCCTCTAACAGTAGAAATCTGCATCTGTAGGAAATAGGTCCACACATTCATTTAACAGACAAAGGCTACTTTAGGAGTCCTTGAGCAAAATATATGTGATAAATACTCAAATGACAATTATGAGTTTTCTATTGGTCCAGCAAGGATTGTCAAAGGCTACATCAATATCTATTTTCATAGTCTATACTGCAAAGCCCCAAGCTTAACTTTATGATGTTGAAAATCTTTGAAAATCCTTGAAAAAGTTCTTGAAAACCTTTAATTTGTAACTAGGAATACTTAATATACAGGGCTTGCAACCCTTACAATAATTTACCCTTCTTCTTCCCACTTGAATGAATCTATGCAATTTTCTTTAATTCCTGATATAACCTCAGCAGACAAACTCATTGATCTTTCCCTCCAAAGGGAACTTGCTAGCCTAGAGTTCATAAAGCCTGAGAAACACAGACTGCTTCAAATTATGTCCTTATTGACATTAACAGTCATTTTGCAGTGATACAGCCCAGTGTCTCAATTCCATTCAATACATCTGGAGTGAATCATTAGCCTGCATGAGTTTTTATTAACTTTAATAACAATATTTTCCTCTCTTATTTCTTTGCGGGTTTTTAATTCATTGGTGTCTGCTTCTGTCTAGAATTTCTACTTCACACACTACAATTCATATATCCCTAAAGAAATGCAGCATCCACTCCATGCTGTTGCAAAGGGTATATGATTCTTGAGTCTCTATTTTTCTGTTGGTTTATCTAATTTTGATATCTGATTGAACATTTCTCCTTGTGTATTCCTTTTTTCTTAAAAATATCTTGTAAGGGCTTTTTTCTATACCTTATATTTGAACTTCCAAATATAGCCTATTATGTTCACTGGCTCTTTTACCCACAACAGTATTCCTGCTTGCAAAGAAATGTGCTGAGACAGGTAAAATTTGCTTCACACATGGGAAGAATGAGATGATGCATTGCTCTTCCCTGATACATATTTTAGTATGTGTATAATTGCATTTACCTTGAAAAACAGATTTTTTTTTCAAATGAGTATTTTGTTAACCTTCACAAGATAAAAACGAAGAATGTTTAAAAAGAAATTGAAGTTGTAACTTATGTCTTCAATGCTGTAATTCATTGTTGATCAAATCTTCCTATAGTGTTAATAGCAGTTTGTAAATTATGATCTCATTATAGGTAAGGTTGAAATATTTAATGTCAGGCAGTGCATTTCTTTAAAAAGCACTCTACTTAGTAACTATTGTAATTATACCAGAAGACATAAGAGAAGAGATTAGTGCAACAAGTGACCTAGCTTTAATAATGTCATAAGAATCTGTAATTGCAAAATTATCCACTGTGTTATAAATGTTCACTAACATAATATTCAGGTCACTCATCTTTTGCAGCACTTCATGAAGTAAGCAATTATTTTTTCCAGTGTGCAAATATCAATTCCATTAATTTTAATAAGTCCCTCACTTGCAATCCTGAGAGCTGTACATTTAGGCATAGTACAAAATGCCTTCATCTGTGACTGAAAAACATGTGTTATAACAGACAGTGTTCGGCAGCTTTCTAAATCTTGGTACTGGCCATACCTAGAAAGATTTAGAGGTCAAGTTTGAGTTAAGCGCTCAGAACTGTATAAAAGTGCCTGAAACCTCTCTAAAATAGATATTGACAATATGTCCCAGGTTTCTTTCTTTCCAGATAGATGTGTGCATCTATGTCCATCCCTCCATCCATCCATCCATCCATCCATCCATCCATCCATCCATCCATCCATCCATGTCAATCTAATACTATTTTAATATTGTATCTTCAAGACTTAGGTCAACCTGAAAAAAAAAAATCCCAAAACACAACAAACTGAATGAAAATGGAAAACTTGATAATAATCTGTGTGTGGGATTTTTTTTTTCTGTCCTGTAAGAAATGCTATTATTCATAAGGATGAGGAACAGGTCTGGTTCTTTTGTTCTCTTAACTGCACTGAGCTATTGTCAGAATGAATAAGAACCCCACATTTGCCCTGTGGAGATGAGTAAGTCAGCTGCAATAGCAGCTTTCCTTTGAGCTCCCTGGTGTTTTCTGCCAGTGTCTACATCTGGGGGAACCTTGCTGGACTGATCCAAAAAACAGTGCAAGGTGCTTCTCCTGATCCAATAATGACTAAGGTGTTATCTTAACAGATGGAATTTCCCAGATATTTTTTATTCCTTACCTTTTTCCTGTTTGGCGTTTACCTGTACTTGTTGCTTTTTACTGTACATTTCATTCAAAATCTTGAGAATAGGGAATTTGTTAACACATGTGAATTGAGCCAGAGTGGATCTTTCCTCTAGGTACCATGTGAAGACAAGCAATAACATCTGTATTGTGAAATCTCAAATGAAAAAGGGCTTAAAAAACCAAAACAGGCTAGGTCTGAAAACTGGAGATGCTTCAAAGTTGTATTGCCATGGTAATATCCTAATAAAAACTACATTTGGGGTGAGAAGAGAACAGTTATGTGCAAATACTTTCCTTCACTGAAAACACTCCACCTACTAGTACTATCTTATTAGATGAGGTGCAATTCCTCTTGCCTCATTTAGACTCTGTAAGAGGTGTCTGGAATAAGAAAGTCACTTAGACTCCCTGTACAGCTGAGAAAAGTTGAGACAGAGGAGAAACTTTAGAGAATAACTCATGTACCTTAGGTTGAAATGAATTGCTTCTGAAAACACATCTTTCTTTCAAGTAACTGCAATGGAAGCCTCAATCTCTCCTTATTGTGTCTGCATGGTCATCCTGCTGACACTGGGCTTAGACTAGATGCCCAGCTTCCAGATAGTATCCCACGAATACCACCTGTATTATCTTTAGCACAGAAATGCAGTGTCCCTAATTGTGCTTTTAGAGGTAGCATCAGCCAGGAAGCAGACCAGAAGTCTTGACTCTTACAAGAAAAGTCTCTCTTGCCCTTCCTAAATAGCTCCTTACAAAAACTCCAGATATGAGTTTTGAAAAGTTTCAACAAAGGTATGAAGTTTTCAACTATTTATGTGAAAACAGGGCTAGACCAGGACAGAACTTTGCTGAAAACATAATTCATGATGTTAATACTGCACATTTGCTGACTTTTTTTGGAGATTGCAGAGGTGGTTTTTCAAGCTCATCTGCTTACTTCTGGCTTCTAAAATCTCCTGTAAACTCTACCTAATGGGATTTTCTAGGGGTGGGAATACAAAACGTTGTCATATCAAACACAGGCTTAGACTTTTTCCAGCACTGTTAGCTTGGAAGCAAGAAGAAAGATACCCTGCACTGAATTGTCAGGAAAAACAGTCTGGAAGCATTACCTAGAAAAGGGAATTTCCCAACTACTATTACCAAAGGTATTATCTTTGCTAGCCTTTCTAGGGTGTAATTTCCATGCTGTTGCTGCTTTTTCTTGCAACCTGGGCCTAATTTATTTTGTGGTCATAACTTCCAGTTTATGTTTCACTTTCATTACCTGTTATTTTTGCAGTTTATTTTGCAGGTTTTGTCATTGATAAGAAATTCAGAGAAGAGAAGGTGACCTAATGGAAGCCTTTTGGTTCCTGAAAGAGGCCTGAATTTTTGGGAGGAATTTTTCACAAGGGCGTGTAGAGACAGAACAAGGGGCAATGGCTCTAAACTGACAGAGAGTAGATTTAGATTACATATAAGGAAGAAATTCTTTACTGTGAGAGTGGTGAGGCACTGGAATGGGTTATCCAGAGAAGTGGTGTATGCTCTATCCCTGGAAGTGTTCAATGCCAGGTTGGGTGGAGTTTTGAGCAATATGGTCTAGTGGACAGTCCTGCCTATGGAACTGGTTGATCTTAAGGTCCCTTCCAACCCAAACCATTCTATGGCTCTATGATTTAGATAGTTTAACTAAGCTCTAAACTATTTTTCTACTTCTAAAGCTATTTCTCTGTAATTATCAGTCACTAAAAAGAGCCCCTCACAGATCCCTTAATATCCAGAGTGGCTAATTTTCTATATTATGGGTGGAAATACTACGTTGCTTAATTCAGAAGATAATAAATAAGATCGTATGCTCTGTTCCAGTGAAATTATTTTATATAATTATATGATGCTGTTGAATTATATAAAATAAATAACTGAAATTTATTATACGCTGATGAAGTGATTTACAAAAGAATTTTTTGTAAATTAAGAAATTTATGTGTTTTATATTTTTTAATGAATTGAGTGCAGAAATCTGATGTTACTACAGTTCTCTATGTTTGACTTGTACAGATCTAGGGCAAATTAGTTCCTGGTATAGTGCCATTAATTTGATGGGAGTTACATCAGAGATGTGAACTCATTCAGTTATTGCTAGCACCATCTGGAAATTTATAATGTCACAGCAATGTTTCACTTGCTGAAGACACGTTCATCCTTTTTGTTTAGTATGGCAAGACAGGGATTAAAAATTGAAGATCACTTTAGCTTGCTCTATATCATCTTAAATTCCCTTGTAGGCTTTGTTATGTTTGGATTGCAAGATGTGAATTTAAATAATATTTAAATAAGCGTAATAGTGCAATCAAGAAGAGACCAAATAGGTCTCATGAGGCAAAACATTTTCATGAATATCAACATAACTCTTTTTAGAGGGGAGTGGATCTACAGAAGTGACGTTTCTTTTGGTGTGTGCAGACAGCTGTCTCTGACTGTCCTTCCTGACACAAATTTGTATCTCTGTTTTAATGCTGGCATGTTAAAACCCCACTCCTAGGACCAGAATAGATCTGTATCACAAAGTTCAGCTCAGTTCTGTCATGGTTTAGCACACTGCAATATTCTGCCAGCAATGTCAGAAACTTCATATTATCTTCTGTTTGCTTAGGAATTTGTGTTGCTTGTTCTCATTATTTTTGTTGGCATTGTGTCCAGAAATGTATTTTTGAGTGATTAGAAACCCTCGTCTAGTTTTGAAAGTGTGCTTTATCCTTGTGGAAACATCAGATGATAGCCTAAGCTATTTCCTTTCCTCCCTGCCTCCTCCAGAGAACAGACAGGAATGATGCTTTTAATGACTTCTGACTTCAAGGTTTCTGTTCAGAAATGCACTGAGTATACCCAGGCCCAGCCATGTCAAAACCTCAGGTAACTCAAGTCCAAAGGTACAGAAACTATAGGAATATGGGCAAAGCTATAACTACCCAGCATATGGAGATATTTGCAGCTATAACTGTGTAACAGATAGCTCTGTGTTACACACAGCGACAACACTCCAGAGCTGGTGAAAAAAAAAAAAATCAGCAAACAAGACTAATTTAGGCTAATTGATTAATTACCACACCCCAGCTTTAATGTGGCATCTTTAAGACAGAATATTAAGAAATTTTTGCAGGTGCAGAGTACAAGTCTATGTGTTGTCCCATCCGGAAAACTGATACTTCTGTGCTTTGAGTGCCTCCTTGTCTCTCTTTCCCATGCAGAGAGTGCTGCTGGTGTGGGCAGCATGCCCAGCAGGGCCCTCCTGCCGTGAGCCCCTCAGACAGCAGCCCCCGAGGCCGTCACACACCAGGGGAGAGCTGCTGTGTCTGCTGGCAGCCCAGGGAGCCATGGAGCACAACGCTGACCGTCACCATCCTCATCTTCCGTCTCACTGAGTCATACAAAACAAGGCTAGAATGTCTGTTAAATGCAACGCTTTAGCTGAAATACAAATATTGAGGTGAGTTAGCAAGTGTTCACCATAAATTCACTGGTAATGTAATTTCATAACTTTGCCTGAAGGTGCCTAGACTTAGGGGCTCATTTTTTTCCTATTAGGCTCTCGTTATTAGTGTCTGGTTTGTATTTACAAAACCTACAGTATTCATCAAAACTGTTCACCTTTGAAATGAAATGGAAATGTTGCTGTGTAATTAGCTGGAAATTACCACCAAGGAAAATTTGCATACAGAAAATTTTAGTTATAGTTTATTTTTATTCAGACAGGACACAGTTAAAATAAAAATAAACATAAATAAAAATAAAAGATTTTTTCAATTAATTTTTAATTTAAATAAGTTAATAATGTAGCTATATGATGCTAGGATGATGAAGTTAGTCCCATAGATGTGTGTATTTATATAAAGAAGAGAATTCATGCAGCATAAACCAGATAATTTATCTTTGTTGCAGTCAGCTTGGTAGACATGTTGCCTCTGGAATGCTAATAACCACCAATTTTTATGTAACAAAAATGGAATACACTGTATTTAGAAATACTCAGAAGGAAAATTTCTTTTCAGAACAGTAAAAGCATCAAAATGTCTAAAGGATCACTAATAGCATGACCCTCCCCTACCCCCCAAACTGACAAGCAAAAAAACACCACTAACCAAAATATCGTCTTTAAAACTGAGTTCTTTATAAGAGATTATGAAAAATATCAATGAATCCAGTAAATCAAGAAAAGTGTGGTTAGATGTAAGGATGTAAAAATAAATCCAAAGAATAAAGGAGGGGGGAGTTGAAGAGCAAATCTGAATTTTAAAACAGATTCCAGTAAGTACATCTTCCCAAACTGTCAGTGCTGTAATCTTTATTTTTTATTTGCACTTAAAGAGATGCCGAAAAGGAAACTCTCTGTTCATGGCAGGAATCCTTGGCATATGATTGACATGATATCACGTTGTATAAACTAATAGCAGCCAGAAAGGTGATTGATGAGTCAGATCCCTTTATATCACCCCAAATTCACTGCTGCTATGCCTTAGTTTCTTTGCTCCGCTTCTGCAGCTTGTGATCCAGAGAATTTTACTTCTCTGTTTGCTGGTGGAGGGCATACACTGTAGGGACTCCTCATATTAAAGAAGCAGTGTACTGTGGGCAGCCAGTTTCTGAGGTAATACTTTAACATGAGCTCTGCTCCCCACAGTACTCATATTTTGTGGTTAGCACAGAATAATTACTCCTTTCTATGATTTGATGTTGGGGAAGGAGCAAATTTGTTCCTGTTGCTTATCAGTTAGTCATCCTCATTGTCCTACACCTTCCCTCCTCTGACTGTTCCCTCTCTGCTGACTGTTCACATGGTAGCATATGGCTGTATTTAATTTTTACCACACTTCAACCAGTAACTTCTAATGTAACATTTTTCCATGTTGAATGATCCAGCATATTTGACACTAGTGACAAATTTCAATGCCCAAGACTGCAACAGAAAAGCAAGATTTTCAAAGATTATGCTGTCCCATGCCCAAGCACCCAGAGCATTTTCTGTCCTTCTTTCTCTGTTGTCCAACAGTTAAACTGCTGGCATTTAGAGGATGTTTTACCACAGGAGGTAGAGCCGAGTCATGTGAAAGTTTAGATATAGCAGAATCCCGGCTGTATTTAGCCAAAGCACGAAAATCTGCAAATGGAGCCTCTAAAGGCATGAGGTACTAAAGGATTTTACACTGCTGACATTCATCAAAGGCTACAGGCATTGTGCCATCTCTCTTCCCCACAGAGAAATAAAACTCTGACAGCTTTCTGAATTCACTTTCAAGAAGATGCAAGGCTGAACAATAAAGTAGTGAATCCGAGCTTCAGTCTTACCATCTTCACCAAAAACTTATCTGATATCCAGCCTTAGGATACTCCCTATAGCCCAAGAGAAAGGGTATTCTATGTTCAAGAGGATTTTTCTATGCAGAAATAAGCCTGGTTCAGGGTGAGGAAGATAGGCTAGGCAGCACAGAGTAGGCTGCAGTAACAATCATGTCCTCTTCCTCCTCTCATGTGAATATTTCTGGAATTTTTATTTGCTGCAGGCGTATCATCCCGAGATCCCATCTACAGCACTGCAACCTCTTGGTAGCCTCTCTGATTGTGACTGCTTTGAAAGAGTTGAGCTGCCCCTTCAAAGGCCTTTGTTATCTGCTGGGGTGGTAACTGAGATGAAGAGCACAGACCATAACTGAGGAATGTATAGGTGCATAGGTACTGCTCTGAGAGCATTAGAAATGAGGCATGCAATTCAAGAGCAAAGGTTGTCTGTTCCTGTTGCGCGGAGAAAGAGCATCTAAGGTTCATAAATGCTCACGGTCAAAAGGAATGACAAAATTCAGAGGCTTCATGAAAACTCACGAAGTTTTGTTAGTAAGTTACATGGCATTGAAAGTGGTATATTAGTCACTGACGTACTATGTAAACATATGGCAGAGAAAAAGAAAGAGATTAATTAAAAGGAAGACAGAGAAAGTGAAAGAAAAAAAGAAAAAAATAGAAAGAAAAGGAAGAGGAAGATAAAGAAAGAAGCAAGCAAGCAAGCAAGCTCCCAGTCCTGGTTTCAGCACTGATCCAGTTGATGGGATGTCCAGGGTCTTGGGGGCGCTGCCTAGGCTTGGTTGGGGTGCCTTTTTATTGATAGGTTTTCCCCACTCTGAAGATGGGTTTACCTTTCTATGCAAATTAGTAACCATGCACAGTCTCTTCTTCCAGACCTTTCTGGAAAAGGGTCAGAGGGCTTCGGGGGTTTTGGGTGGTCATGATCCCCCCCTTCACTCCATGCTCACTTCTTGGCCTCATTCCTGTGCTTGCGCTGTACTGTGTTGTGCTCATCTCCAGGAGCTAGAACAAGGAAGCTTATCCTGGAAAAGTGCTGCCCTACCTCTGCATGGCCTCCTTTTCCAGCCACATCTCATTCTTTCCTACCATGTGTTACTAGCAACATTCCTTGTCTGTTATTATCAACAATCCTTGGTTGGCTCCACAGCCATCCAGCTATCAGTGTTTGGGACACACACCAGTCCCTTATCTTCTGGGCTTCCACACTGAAACAACGAAGAAAGAGACAAGGCCTCGGTTACTTTCTTATACAAGCTTCAAGATTTGTGTAGCTTCACAAATTTGTCAGCTAGTAAGTATACTCTCGAACCTGTGTAGCATTGTCTTGATGAGCTTCCATCAGTTTGGACAGGTGAAAAAAACCCCAAAGTCAATAAACAAGCACTGATACAATTTATTGTTGCTGAAGGATTTATTTTGTTGATACTGCCAGTGTTAGTGTCTCATCTGTCTCCTTTGCAGCCTGAAAAGTTTCTGTAGTGAATTACAGGCACTCAAAGTTCCTCCTTTTCGACTGCTGTTTTGAGCGTTGTAAGCACAGAAGGAGAGCGAGAAAGTGAGATCTGCAGAACAAAATCTATAGAAACAGACCAAAGAAACTAGCTTGGGCAAACAGACTTTCAGCACTGGAAAACCCAAATCAAAGACTTTTCGTGTGTGGATGACAATTTAACAGCCATTAAACCAATGCCACTTCAACAAAGGTCAGTAAAATATTTCATCTGGTATAGAGAAACTCTGACAGCTGTGAGTTTATAACAATTACTTACTGTTTGTTGACTAAACCTGGCCTCTGCTTCTGAAGCATTACTCAGATTTTGGAAAATGAGCAGCAAATGCAATGTCTTGTGAGATAATTTTCACGACGCACCTTCTCCCACAGAAATAAAAAGAATAATAAAAATAACAGCCTAGTCCTTTATCTTGTCAGGGTCTGAACTATTTTGTCCTAATTAAGACAGAATTAGATGCAATTTTCTGAGCACATCAGTCTTTATTCCCCAGGAATATATTTCCACGTGAAGAAAGGACTCTGAAGAATCGTCTCCCAGCTTTCACTAGAATGTATTTCCAGGACATCTGGCCTCTAATCAGCTACAGCCATATCCTCAACCTCATCAAGACAGATACTTTGTTCAAGACTGGATCCACACAGACTTTTTGAGTTTTTTGGCTTAGTCTATTTCCAGAACAGGCACAGATGAGAGGTCTGAGGATGAAACTACCAATGTTTTGAAGGGATGTTTCTTCCTTCACCATGATACATAATAAACAAACTGTCTCTGTACTTCAGTGCTTGATGCTGGGCTTTTGAAAGAGGAGTAGTGAGATGGGTTTCCAGCCCAGCTGACCCATTCCTCAGAAGCTCTGCCTCTGCAGGTGCAGGGCTATCTTTGTGCTTGCTGATGCCACAGCATGGTGATGATACTCTATTCCTAATAGTCCTTTGGAAATTTAGAAGAAATTGCAAATTGTAGAACCTTCTAAATGTTGTATCAGTTTTAGGCTATAGCATACAGACCTAATCGCTTTCTGTGATTGCCCTGCTCTGTTCATGTGAGACAAGTTCGCCTTGAGTAAGCTGCTGATATGAACCAGCAGCAGGGAGCTGTGCAGCTCGGATCCCTCCCTCTCTTCCCAGCCTCAGGGTAGGGGCATCCCGAGCTGTGCTGCCAGTGCCCAGCACCTGGCTCAGCTGCTCGTGGTGAGCTGTTACTTTAAAAGCACTTATCTGCAGCGATAAAATCATACACTGCCGGTGCTCCTATTGCAGTGCTAAGCATCTATTAACACTGACAGTCGAGTAATGAGGTGACTGCAACAATTAATTTCCATGTTTCCATTGAGCTAGGCTCTGGAGGATTGTTACACTGATTCTTTGTGAACATCTGAGCAGGGGGAGAGGGGGAAGAAAGGAAGTTCCATGTTTCAGCACTTCCACCTTTCTGCTAGACATTGCCAAAAGGCCACTGTCTTTGGATTGCTTCCCTGTTTTCAAGTGCCAGAAATTTGATATAGTGTTATTTCATGGTTTGCTGAACACAGGGAGAATTGCTACCAGCAGTGTGTTTTTGCAAAATTGGTGTAACCCTCGCTTGATTTCATGCTGTTTCAGAATGGAGTGAAACTGCTTCACTCTTTCTCTGTTTCATGATGACAAGTCATTAGTAATGTTACCAGGAGACCAAAATATCGTTGGAGTAGGCATTGAATATTAAGACGAATATATCTATTGTTTCATTACGTTGGGGTTTTTTTCCCAGTAAAATAATCGCCTTAAATAATACTGCAACATTTTTAAAAATCCAATCTCATTAAAAATGAGTGATTGTTCTAAAGGCAGGAGACAAAACCCAGATTTTCCCAAAAGGCAGGCTGCTGTCACTTCCTGCATTTCTGTTTATAGACTTACCTTTGAAATCACTGTCCTTTTTAAGGGTGGAGGAGGTTTTCCCAGTTCAGTAGGGAGCTTTGGGCTGAAGAATAGTCTGTGTGTTGGTAACAGTAACTAACAACAGAAACCATTAAACAGACACAGGCAAAGGGTAGTGGTCTCAATATTTTTGGAAAACACTTGAATGCAAATCTTGTGTACATGGGCATAGCTCCACTGAAAATAATGGAGTTGTATCAGTTTATGATGAGATTTGCATCTACTGCTTTTGATAGACCAGTGAGAACTTAAAGTGGGTTTGAGAGTCACCTTTTCTCCTTTCAGCACCTGACAGAAGGGCAGGAGAGGTCTCAGGAAACGGGATGTACACGGGGAGGGACAGCATTTATCTGCTCAGTACAACTGTGTGCAGAAGAAGCTCCAAAAGGAGCAGTGACAGCACTAGCTGAGACACCCAGCGCAAACAGCCACAACCTCCTAACACCCAGATGGCGTAGGGTGGTTGTACTGGGTCTGGATGCCAATAAATGTTTAAAGTTCAATTCCAAGCGTCCTAGAGACAGCCCTGGTCTAGCATAAACAAAGCCTTGATAAACACAAAATCAACCCTAAAATAAAAAAATAACCATAAAGCTGCTCCTGCAACTCTTAAATTAAATTAATCCAGTCAATACTTGTATTGAACGCTGTACTAGGGAGCAAGTTTTTCTGGAAAGTAATTAATTATCTGACTCTCTCTACCAATCATTGTAGCAGTGCTACTTAAAGCCTTAACAGTGATCACACTCTGCTGTGCCAGGTGCTACAGTAATGTGTAAGAGAGTGTGTGCCTCTAAGATCTGTACCACATCTGTGCATGAAGTCCAAATGCAGATGGATGCTCGCACTGGATACACAGCTGAGATGTCTGGGGAACTGGTTCTCCATTTCACCTCCAGAGCCAGAGGTCTGGGTCAGCCTCATTGTGCTACTGTCCCTGATGCATGCTGCTCTCTTCTGCAGACCTCCTTCCCATGTGTGCCTACTCCCAGGCATGCTTGCATTTCTAATCTGCTAAGGGAAAGCCAGCTTGTCTACAATTTGCCTCATGCAATTTGCCTCAGTTTACAGTGGCTCCAGTGCCATCTTCAGCCAACAGTAACTTGAAAATTCAGTAATTTGCAAAGACTGACTAACAAGCCTCTGGACACAGCTATGCAGGAGTTAAGGAGGAACCTTTCTAGTCAGTGTGATCTCACTCATGTTTTCTAACAGCATCCTTGGAAAGCAATGTGGCAAGAATTTAAATCACTTGCTGAAGGCCACTACTCCACCATCAGAGGTGCAGCAATAGGCCTGAACTCATGGCTGCAAAATCAAAAAGGCAGTTCAGCAGATTTTTGGGAGTGACAAGTAAAAATCTCCATGGATTTATTGGAAATCCGAAAAAAATAAGTAAAACTAATGAAGTAGGTGTCAAGACAAACTGAAGCATAGGAAGCTATTGGCTCTCTGACATATAAATCAATACTTTTCAGTTCTCTGGCTACCACACCTGGTAGGGAATGTGCAAATTTTTCATTGAAATATTTGTTTTGCAGAAATAGAGAAATGGGATCTACCAGCCACGGAGAGCATGCATGAAATGATTTACTGCAAATAAATCTTAAGGGCAAAATGAATGCCTGGCTCCTGGTGTGGGAATGTAGTAATTGATTTTGGTGAGGTCACTCCACCCTTTTCAGTCTGCTCTCTGTCTGCTCAACAGCTTCCTATGGAAAATGTCTTTCAATGCTACATTTGTTTATGTCATGACTCTGCAAAATCTGAATTTCAAACGGTCATTGAATTTCATACCCAGACTGAAGCACTGTAGCTTGACACAAGTTTTAGCTTCATTGCTGCCAAATCCTCCAAACTGTCAGGAAGCCAAGAAGTAATATAGAAAGAATAAGCCAAGAAGTAACAGCAATCGAAAGTAAAATTCAGCCTGAACAATGCCTTGATTTGGTCTGGTATAGATCCACCAAAGGACTGTGCTGGCTCTAAATAAGGGAAGTGTAAACAGACATTGTCAAGGACATTAAAAGCACAACAAAATACATATTTACTACATGTTTATTACTATGTTGGTTTTTTTTTTTAATAGCTTCATAGAGCAGTGCTTGCAGACTGCGTTCTGCTTTTACGACCAATTTTTCTTATACAGTTTTCTCATACATCTCCCTATCTCCCTCTTCAATGCCTCAAGAGATTTTTCAGAACCTGTTTATCTACATGTAATGCTGTTTTGGAAAAGAAAATGCTTTTTTGGTTTTTTCCCCCATAATATTTTTCATGAAGTCTAGCTTAAAGTTCCTCTCAACTTTCAGTTTTGCAGTGGTTTTCTTTTCTCTTATTCCTAAATTAAACTTCATGTCTGACCTCAGCCTCTTACTTCCCCTCTTTCAACCCTTCTGATAGCAAAGGCCTCTGTAAAAGCCATTTACAAATGAGGAGATGCTCAAAAATAATGTCAACCCTCAGTTCTTCAAGAGGGCAATTTATATTTTCTGGTAAGAGCAGAAAGATGAGGGTTTTTTTTGGTTAATAATTCAAAGTGAACAGTCCTGTAAATGGCTGGGAAGAAAATCTCCGTGTTCAATTTATCAGCAAGGCTTTAATCCAGTAGTAGGAAGCGACTGGAGAGCCTGGGTCAAAAACTGGCCTGGTTCATCTGGGGAAAAGTACACAGGACTGATAGAAAGCCACATATACAGCTGAGTGTGCCTGCTCTCAGCTAATCATCTCTGGTTAATGGACTAAGAACAGCATGTCTCTCCAATGTCTCTGGTAAGAGCAGAAAAAAATAATTGCTGGGTATGACTCCATAGTCCTACATAGAGTTGAGCCTAGACCATCAACTATTATCAGGCTAAAGCTAGATGTAGGATCCCACTGAGCAAAAGGTAAGTGACTAGATAACATCCAGGGAGTTGTCTAACAGGCAGCCAACTACAAGCAGCACCATCTGGCCACCCCTGCAGTCAGTCTCTAGCTTATGTTCTAAGGCTGGACACCTATTGCACCTTGGGTTTTCAGAGTGGCTGCAAGTCACCGATGGAATTAGTGGATCACTGGTGGATCACCTGTTGGAATCATTACTCACTGCTTAGAAAAAATGCCTGTCTATACATTTTGCATGGACTAATTAGCTTGCAATAAGATCTATTCATTGTGGCAACTATCCCTTTGGAAA
Source organism: Monarcha castaneiventris obscurior (assembly GCA_026261815.1). Classification (NCBI taxonomy): domain Eukaryota; kingdom Metazoa; phylum Chordata; class Aves; order Passeriformes; family Monarchidae; genus Monarcha; species Monarcha castaneiventris. The sequence goes on from JAMPIT010000161.1 coordinate 3,532,409, forward strand.
TGGCATTTACTAAACATCTGGAATTTTTGAGTGAAAAAAGGATCTTTGGCTTTAAGAGTTGACGTAAAAAAAATCTGACACTTTACCTTGTTATTCTGCTTTGTGCAAACCATCTGAGAGCACAGCCTGCAAGGCTAGGCAGGCAAATCTAAGTTTTGTGCTACTCCCACTGCATCCCCTCCTGTCTCCCTTCTCCAACTACTTAAACAATGATATTTCCCCTCTCTTTTGGTACTGCTATCCAACACCAAGTAATCATTAGGCTGCTTTTCATTTGATTTGGCCACTCCTTTGTCCTACTGTGCTGGTGTGTGCTCAGGGACAAACCTGTGAGCAATTAGGCAGAACTCATAGATCTCTCCAAGTGCAGGCTCGACGACTCAGTTATGATCAGAAAAACTCTGGTAACAGTAAAGAATTTGGTAGCATGTTAGTTTCAATCTTCTGCTAGCTTTAATTCTAATATTCACTTTAAAATCATAAAAAATGCCTATTCAAGAGGATGAATAAATGAGTTGATGAATTTGTCAGAAAAAAAATCAGCTAATATTTAACAGCATCACCCAACGTGAAGGGATCTAATTCTGGCTTTCAGTACTTTAGAAAGATTATTTTCACACCCATGGAAATTGTTACTTGACTGCAAAAAATTCCTCATTGAAAAGGAAACATCTCTTTCCATGCCTTCTGCTGATTTATGCCTGTGAGCCACAGCTTGGCTCTCAGAGCAGTGAATAAAGGGAAGGAAGAAAAGGGGTAAGGAAGTGCGGGTGGGGAGCCCTCCAAAGCACAAAGCTTGTGACACCAGAGGGCAATGTTCTCTTGTTATATCGGTTGTGGTACAAAACCACAAGCCTGAAAAAATCTGCATCACCGGCAAAAGCTCTTTTTAAAAAAGACCACAGTTTTGAAAAACTGTGAAAGTTTACAGCATAGTGTGCTAAGATAGACAATCAGTTTTGAAGCTTTTCAAGACATACAGGTACTGGTTATACAGAATGCTTTTTAAAATCAATTTTTATATTGGATCACATGTGCAATGTTAGCAGACACAGTGTCAGGGAAAGCTGAAAATCTCAATCACATCTGTGCTCTGGGTGAACATAGTATAACAAATCTATGTTCACTTTCTTCTTTGAGTTCACAAAAAAGAATCACAAATCTTTCTTCAGCTGAAATGGAAAACAATTGCTTGTGTAGTGTCTTGGTTAGATTATAAATTAAGATTATAATAAATTAATAAGCATAAGTGGCATTGAATTAAAAGTTTAAGACTTGGTAATGTTGTGCTTTTCTTTAATAGAAGTATTAAAACAAGCATGCCCGCTTTTCCCTTGTGCCATTTCTACAGTGGTCTGTTACCTTCAAATTTAAGGGAGCTGATGGGACACAACCTTTTTCTCCCTTTCCTCCAAATAAAATAAGATGGCACTGTTGGCTGCCTGGTTGGGGCTGTGCTGGATCTTGTTGGAGCCCTGGTAAGGTGCATGTGCTTAGGTGGAGCTGAGGTCCCAGGCAATGAGCAGGTCTTCTGGGCAGCCCACTCTGGTACAGCACCACTGTCTGGGCTGTTCATGTATATTTGACCTTTTTTTATGCAGGATGTGAGGAGCAATTTGTCTGTACCTGGGTGATTAGATCTGTTAAATGAACAAACATCTTGTGCAGAAATTAAAGGTAAATCAGAGACATGTTATGAATGGCCTCAGGCAGGTGTGAGTGCAGTATCTCTCAAACAGGATTTAAATGTGACAGTGTCAAGTGCTGTCTTGCTGGTTTCTGTGCTCCTTATCTGTTGAGTCAGAAGCAGGCACCTAAAAATGGGGTTCACAAAGTTTTAAAGGGCTAGATTTTTCTAAAGGGGCTGGAACAGGAGTGTGGAAATCCACAGAATCGCAGAATATGCTGAGTTGGAAGGGACCCACAAAGTTCATCGAGTCCAGCTCCTGGCCCTGCACAGCACCATCCCCAAAACTGCACACAGGACCTGAGGTGAGGCCACTCCAGTGCAGAGCAGAATGGGACATGCTGGCTGTGACCAATGACTGCATTGCCTTTTAAGTGTTTTTCAATACCTCCCAGAATAATCTCTGTATGGATCTGGCTTCATCCTGAAAGATCTTAAAACTTTCTTCCCCTTCTGGGCATGGTCCAACTCCTTTGGGCAGAAATAGGATGGACATGGAGGAGGCAGAGAAAAGGCAAGAGAAAGCCAGGGAAGGGGAGCAAAGGTGCTTGAAGGTGTTCAACAGCTTATACCTAAGTAATATGTCCATGGGTATGGCTGCTCAGCTCCATAAAACAGAGCTAAGGGGCAAAACAGAGGAATTGTGTTGTGAAGGTGAGGAGGTGTGAGGTTTGGTGTTTCTCCTGGTGAAAGAACCACAGGGCATCTAGAAGAAGCAGCTGGTAATGAACTCAAAACAAACAAGGTTTTCATAGACACTGTGGATGCTAGAAACTCACATTGATTTGTGGAAAACAATCCAGTACAGTAAGAACTATTTAACAGACAGATACTGCCTTTTTCTGAAGGATCCATTAACCACAAACCTGTGGAGCTGGGAGTAACTAGTGGGAAAGCAGCACAGTAGGCTTGTTTCTGTACTCTTCCCTAGGGACCTGCTACGGGACCCTGATGGAGATGGCTCTGCAGGGGGGGGACTGCTGATTTGTGCTGGTATAGGTATACCTTATGAATTTAATTCTACTTGTTCTTGCTTTTCCACTCTGTACTGGATAATGCTGTTCCCTGATTTTTAGAGGAAAAATGGAGAATACGTATAACTTTGGTTAGAGGTTAAGTTATTTGATTCTTCTGCCTCCCCCCACCATCCACAGCTGCATCAAGCACATATTATCACTTTGTCTCAATTATCACATTGTCTTCTGGGGGGCTTAAAGTATCTTCTTATGGCTTATGAGCTTTACTGACCTCACTTGTGTGCAGGGGTTATGTTGGAAACTTTGAAAGAGACCCTAATTAAAACTCTGCAGATAAATGGAAAGGGGGATAAAACGTACTAAGGCTTGGTCAGAGGCACATTGTGTCAGGCTATCCTGATGCCTGTCTAATCAAAGATTGATAAGAATCTTCATTCATGTGTCTAGAAAAAAAAAAAAAAAGCAGTGATTCTGTAGACAAAAGCAGTAGATCAAATCTGTCTGACCTTGAGCAAAGCATCTGATGCAGTGTCACATGGGAAATTATCAGCTAAAATGGTGAGGATGGAGATTATTACAGGAACTGAGATGTGGTAAGGAGCTCTCTAAATGAGAGATGACAATGAGTCACGCTGTGAGGCAAATGATCAAGCAGAAAGAGGTCACTAGACAATTTTTTCAAGGACTCTCTGGACAAAGTTTATTTACTATTTAGAGTAAAGACCTTGACATAAATGAAAGGAGCATGAAAATTAAATTGACTGACACGTATAGGAAGCATCTATGGTGTATGGCAGTATCAGAGTCTTGTATACTGACATGGTGCGATCTTGAGGACAGCAAGGGTAGAAATGGGTACAGTGGGATACAAAACATGTCTTGGGGCTAATGGCATGAGTCTGTGCTGGGATCTCAGTGGTGGGAAAGGACATTTGGGAAAACATCTTTAATTTCAAGAAGTCAAAAGAAGTTGGCTTAGTTAGCAAAGTAAAATGATATCTCTAATGGGGCTGGAGAGGGTTCTCTCCTATATGCATGTCCCTGAGGACACTGCTGGAAACTGTGGAGAACTAGTTAACCCCAGTGATGTGCTTATGATAAAACTATTTGGGGATGAATCAGCCATAAATCAGTTGCAGCTGCAAAAAGGACATGTTTCTGAAGGTGGAGAGTATGGAGCCATATTCTAGAAGGAATGGTAAGGCAAAAAAAAAAAAAGAAAAAGTCTAGTTTTAAGAATCATCATACAATAATGTCAGCACCCATGACTGAAACTGGACTCAGTTGCTCAAAGCACTCCTCCACTACTTCCATCTTTTCAATCATTTGGCTATAGGCAGTCTTGCTTTCATTCAAAGCACGCTGAATTCTTTCAGTCAGATAGAGCAAGTTGAATGGAGAGAGCTGCTATTCCAAATGCCTGTTGACATACTAACTAAGATAGGAATTCAATCAGGTCTCATACCACCCTTGGAATAATAAATAAATGGAGAAAGACAGAACCTTCATTCTTTCCTCCTTACAAATTCTTCTTCCTGCATCTTGGTGCTGGGTTTTTCCTTTCAAGCCACACTGAGATGAAAGGTGCGCCAAGCTAGCATAGTGTCATGGATTGTAAGGGCAGGACAGATTGCTTGGGCTAGGCCACATGACCCTTGGCATTTTTCAAGGCTGTGGGGTACATCACTTTTACTACCTTATCTTATAATGTCTCATGTTAAGGAAACTTTCCTGTCTGTCTGTTCAGAGGGCACCCTGGCAGTCACAGTCCCACCACCAGAGACTGCACTGCTGGGACTGAAGCCTCATCTCAGCAGGTGGCTCTGGTGGGGCCATGGGTGCCCTGCTTGGCTCCCTACACACACCTACCACAGTCACACAGCCAGACCAGATTTCCTTACTGGCTCAACCCTGGGTTTCTCTTGCATCCTTAAAGCAATTTATTCATGGTGCAGTAACACAGGAACAGATCAAGGTGAGTGCCTCCAGGAAGGGACACCAAGTAAAGTAACCCCTGGGTTTTATGCTCACAAAGTCTATGCATATAAAGGTCTGGGCTCTTCCTGCTGGGTCCCCAGCTCTTGCTGTGTCTCCCCCTGTCCGGTCACTTGGCTGGACCACAGGTCCCTGTGCCCTTTTTTTGTGCAAAGGGTTGGCCTAGGTTACAATATAGATGTATTCTATTACCACCAGCTGTGGGCCATTAGCTGTTATCTCCTGCTATGACCCACCCCTGATAACAGACAATGGGCCAGCAAGGAGCCACTGCATGACTCATGGACTTATCTCATCCCATTGTGAGATGCTCCGCCCAGGAGGGAGGGGCCAAGCATTCCCACCTGGATATAACCTGGCCTTGGAAGTGCCTAAGTTAGCCCTGTCTGCTGGGTTCCTGGAGGACAAGAGCTACCACTGGACCTTCAGCTGGAGACCAGACCTTCCACAGGATCGCTGCTTCAACTGAACTACTTCATCTGGACTGCTACCACCACCCTAACAGGGTGTCAGGTTGTATCTGACTTTTTCAGTGGTTTTTTTTTTTTCTTTCCCTTGTATTATTTCACTTCTTTTTAATTTTTTTTCCTATTAAATTTTAACCCTGACTTGCAATCTCCCGCTGGTTTGTTTTCAAACCAATACAAGGGTCCAGTTCATGGCCTCTTGCCTGGGGCTCCCGCTGCCCAGAGCTCAATCTCCAGCTCGCACACTGTGCTGCCTGCACTGAATGTATTCTTCAGCATCTCATGGCACCAGTGACCTGCAGGGCTTTTCATGTCCCTCAGAAGAAGAGTTTGATTATTTCTATACAGCAAAGAATATCAAAATCATTTTAGTTGCTTTCCATGTTTAGGAACTGTCCTTGAGTTGATTTATGTTCCTAAAATATTTAATTCAAAGTGATTCAGTGCTGCTGGCATATTTGAGACCAAGAACTTTTCATATCATACTTATTATTCCTGCTAATCTGTACTTTGTTAATTATAAATTATGTACAGTCACACACAAACACACACCTATATGTATATATGATATACAATAAGTATTTTGTTGCTGCTGCCCCCTGACTAGATGGCTCATAGACCGTCCAAGCACTTTGAAAGAAACTGCTGACCACTTCCCAAACAAACACTTCTGTGTCTGGATAGGGTTTTGTAACAAATTTCATTTCCTCAATTACCTTTCACTACAGAAGTGAAAACTGAAAAGGGCCCTTCATTTTAATCTGAATCTTCAATTGCAAGCATCTCTCTCCTCAGCTTTACAGTTTTATAACACTGCTGGTAGCAGAGTTAGTCAAAACTTTTAATCATCGTCTTTGGTCACTCTTAGTCTTGTCAGCTCATGAGCCACTTTTATAAATTGTTCCCTTGAACAGAAAGTAGTCACAATTGCTGCTCGCCTGGGTAATTGCTACTATGTTGTATCTGACAATCATGATGTGTGACCCTCATTACACCAGCTTCCACTAGAGACAGTCACAACATATAATGATAGAAAGAAAGGGTACCTGACTTTCCCATATCTGTGCAAAGTGTGTTTTATGCACATTAATGTGCACACCTACAAATACAAGTTAATTTAATTCTTCGCTGTTCTCAAACTGTGGGCGTGATTTATGCATTCAAAATGAGAATCTTGTTTGTTTAGTTTTACATGTGTATGGCAGAACAAGGAACAATAGAAGAAAATTACATTGAGTGCTGCTTTGCTGCAGCTCCCAGCTCCTCAGGAAGAAAACCCTGCAAGGATATAGACACAGCTTCTTGTTGTGCAGGCATTCAGAACAATACTGCTTACCATCTGTTGAAATATAGTAACAAGACTACATGGCACACTTCCATGAGATTTTTGTTTATTCCAAACACTGTAGCAGAACCAGAATCCTTTGAGGAATGGGAAGCATAAAGTAGCAGTGGATTTTCTGTGTAAGAAGAGTAAGATTTTCTATATGAGCAAATGTGAGGAGGAAAGCAAATGGGAAAATTGGCTGAGAAAAGCGGTGGAAATTCCTGAGTAAGAATGGTTGTCCCCTTCTTCACATAAAAATTTTAGATGACTAGCATATTTATCCATGGGATATTGTCATAGTAAAGATAACCACCGAATTTAAAGATGGAGAGCTGAATGAAAATTTCCCACTATATATATTCTTTTGGACTGTCTCCTTGCAAGTCTTTGACATAGTCCCGTGTGGAATCCAAGCAAGGTGACTTCAGAGACCACCTAAGAACCTTAGAAGTCACATCTGTGAACTGTGTACGTGCTGGCTGTCTGTTCCCATAGTGGCTTATTACTTGCTACTTGCTTTAGGTGCTCCTTAATTTCACAGATAACTGCACCTCCATGTGTAAAGTTTTCCAAGGAATCTGCTCCTGACTGTGCCCAGAATGGCAAGCCAAGGGTCGAGCAGCCAGGCCCCAAAAGTTAAGTGAGATGCTAAGGGCACAGAAGCTGCAGTTATGAAAGGTTTTCCCTACACGTAGGTGGTGGCATCACTGAAGTCTCAGTGTATCTGAGAGCAGCCAGCTGGCTGAGCACTGTCACAGGACAGGCCACACTGTTCCAGTGTCCTTGGCCAGGAGAAAATGTCAGTGATACCATGGGACTTCCATGTCAACTACATGTCTATTTTGCCACAATCAAGAGAACACTGGCTTGACAGCTGAGGGGATGAGGAGAGGTGGCTTTTTTCTCACACATTTATTAACCTGCAGTACCACAGCTCTGCTGCCTTTGTTGCTGCCCTGGAGTTTTTTGTGGTGTGACTGCTGCTTTTAGCTCTGCCCTGGCTTCTTGGACACCACAGTAGATATCTTCTGGCTGTGCTGCTACAGGCCAGGGTTTGATTGCAGGTGGCTGTCAGATGGCTGTAGGATGAGGTAGCATGAAAGGAAGAATTAATTCGAACATCTCCTCTGGCCAGAGTAGAATTACCCCCATTGCAAAGATATTGAAATGGAGGAACATCATTCCAGAAGCTGATTTTTCTCCCTTGTTCCTTCTGTTTTCTTTCCTAGTGTTCACTTTGTTGCTTCATCTTTTAGTTGTTCTCATTGCCTCCTCCCAGTTATCCCTGGTGTTACCTGCTTGAGAGGGTGAGAGAGGATGCTGCTGATGCCAGAATCAATCTCAGAGGCATAATCCTGTAGCCATGTGTAAATTGGCTGTCTATATTATCCACAACAGAAACCACACCAGGAGCAAAGCAAGAAGGCAGCTAGGTGTTTAAGGGTGTTTAAACTTACCAGAGCGTGTTTTCACTGGGAGCAGATGGAAAACTGTTATTTTATATCTCCTCAGAAAATACGGTTTTATTTGCAAGGCTGCGTCGTAATCATTAATCATGTTTTTCCTCCAACCCTTACCTGTGGGGATATAACCAAGACATAGTCTCATACCTCTCAGCAAACAGTGACTGAAGCTTTCTTCTCTCATGATCTTGAGAGGCTGCAAAATTCCAAGCTTTCAGACAGCACCTCTGAAAAGCTTCTGCTCTATTTGCCTTTATTTCAGTGTCTACAAGCAAAGGTTTTTTATTTATGCGGATTTATGGTTTGTTCTATGCTTCTCATTATTTTAAGATATTGTAACTTGGACACAAAATACTAGAGAGAGAACCTACAGAAACAATGTACAGTGTGAAAAGGGGGATCTTTTTTCTTGAAAGTGTTCAAATCTTGGAATATGTGGATAGCAGGTTTTTGTTCCCTGCTGGAGGGGTACTGACTCCTTGACACGATTCATGGAGGAATTAAGCAGAGTCATGAGGCTGAGGTTGCCTGGTAGTGGAGAAGTCATTATCACAGCATATGAGCTGCTGGCAGTGGGTCTCACAGTGCTTATGATCAGATCTAGCAATGTGCTCTGCAGGCCCTCCTTTTCAGTGAGGATGCAGTTTGTTTTCTCTGCTGGTCTCTTGCTTCTTTTTTTCTCCTTTTTCCTTGCCTTAAGAGCTCTTTGGAATAAACTGTGACATGCCAGAAACCTTGTCTTATCACAATCATACTTATAACAGAAATAGATGGCACTGAGGATCAAAAATGATGGAGGAGAAAAGACAGTGGGATCATTAACTTTAGGTCGAGACCTGGGCAGGATGATGTGCCTGCGGGCTGAGGCATTGGGGTGTGCAGCAAAACTGTTAGCCGTGATATCTGACATTTCATCTTCAATCTTTTAGTCTATAAATGTTTGATCCAGTATATTTATCAACTCACATAAGATCAAATAGTGCTTGGTAATTAATTTGGCAAAGAGCAGAAATCAATCAATAACTTCAGTGTGTGAACATATCTGCTTTGCTATTGCTGTTTCTCAGATTAAAGTCACTTTGACAAGATTGATGCAGTCCTTGATCTTAAGTATGAAGTCTTAAATATAAAGATATGAATCTGGAAATAAGAATGAGTAAACAACAAAAAAAATTAAAATAAAATGTAAAATTATTTGCTTCTGTCTATGATTTTATTTTTGTCACCTTAAAATATTGAAAAGCTGATTACTTTGTTAGTGGTACTGTGAGTTTCTTATTAGTCCAAACAGGAATTATAGCCTTAGATATTATGTGCCTTTGGAAGTCTTCTGTTTCTCTACTTTGGAGCTCAGTAATAATGAGTAATTTTCTATATACGCCTTAGCACAGTAATTGTGCTGTTCTGAGCCTGTTAAGTTCAGATTAGATTAAACAGAGAAAATTGGTTCTTATCATAATGCTTCATTAAAATTTTAGAAGTAGGACAATACCAAATGAAAATTTGACTTTATTATCAGCAGAAATATGAAGGGAGTTACATTCATGCTATTTATCATATCCAATTAGACTGTGCTTATGAAAACAGAAGAAGGGTTAGCCTTCAGTCTTCAGTGTGGCTTTTCACAAATATATGTGATATTTTCTCACACAAACCGCCAGTTGACAGCCTGTGTATCTTTGAGGCCAGGTTAAGCATCACCTGGAGAGCTCCTGTGATGCATAGGTACTACTGGCAGTGACAAATCTCACTCCTGAAGAATTAAAGTCTTGCATTTTTTTCTTTTTTTTGAAGCTGCTCCTTCTGACTTTAAAGTCAGTGGAAGATTAGCCATTCATTTCACAGCCAGGAATGCCAGACTCTCAAAGTGTACTTTGATTTGTTCTTAGATCTACCTCATAAGTATGAATTCCCACACTAACCAAAAAGAGTCTGGAAAACTCCTGGAAGGAGAACGCTCTGTAATAACGATAACTCTCACTTCTGAAAGCGAGAGGGAAGAAGCCCAAGGGACCACTCTTGGACAGCAGCTCTGCAGTCTTTGCACAGCAGCAAATCTGTTAAGCAATTAAATACACATCCTTTCATCTGTGATGTGCTTTCATGTGTTCTTAAATTTCATAAACTGCCAAATTAAGAATTCAATAGTAAGTGGTAAATTGCAGTTCTTATTTTAACAACCGACAATTAGTCTAGCAAATGATGGGGTTTGATCTGCTGAAGCAATTTTGGACATTAACAGAAAAACAGTGAGACAAAATATTGGTCATAATGAGCCTAAGCTCAGAAATTTGTTTATTGTAGTGTTAGTGAAAAATCTTTAGGTGACGATAATGCCGCAGTATGGTAATCCTAGACTGGTCTACAGGAAGCCAGGTTTCTCCCATGCTCATTATTCTTAGGAGACTGAACATGAAAACGTGGGAATGTTTTTCTGTGGCTGTGTGGGCTTTGGCTCACTCTGCCATGCAGCAAGGAGCTCATTTGATGTTCCAGTCTGAAGCCAAGTTTTCTGTTGGGCCTCATTTTTCTTCTGTCCCAGGTCACAGGTTTTAGCACATACAGAGCTATATGGGTCCCTTTCATTAACTCCTCATCACTTAGTAGTTGTCCTCATCCCTACAAATCCCAATGGCCCACTGGTTTCAGTCTTTCAGAATCAACCAGTACTTCCCTCAATACACACCCCACCCCAAAATGGCACCTATTCTTAAAATCTGACGAGAAATGAGAGTTGAACAACCAATCCACAACAAAAAACCTCAATTCTGGAAGAGCAGACAGCTCCCTATCTAGTGTGTTATGATTATAGCTCCTTTGGATCTGTGTGTTTCACAAAAACAACCTTTTGCTTTGCACAATAACAGTCTATGTTAAGTTCTACTAGCACTGAACAGGAGAAACACACCCTGCCACCCTTTTTTATATAAAAATAAGACCCCACCAATAATAATCTGTTAGGAGTTATTTACCTGCAGGGCAAAATATCTCAGATATAAACATTTTTCTTGCAAGAAGCCTTCTAAAAAAATGCTATGTCGGGAATTTAACTGATTCCTTTAAAACACTATAAGAAAATGAGTTGGTTATTCATTTTTGCTGGTGTACTCCCTTTTTGTGAATGTTAATGCTGGGATATACAATTCTCTGCATTGGTTGCTGTTAGAGGAAAAATAGCTGTCCTTGCCTACTGCTCTTTCCCCCTTTTTGGCAGAATAATCTACCATTTGTAGAACAGACATACTTATGCATCCTTGATGGAAGGTGGGCAGGAAAGAAAGAATCTCCAAATTATGTGCATGTGTCATCACTGGAAAAATACCTTTTTAATAAAGAGGCTTTGTATTGTCATTTAAATGTATAACCTTCAACTTGGATTTACATCTTCTTGACAGCAAGGGATGTATTAAATATGTTACCACTAAAATATAGAGCACTAGTGAGGCTATCAAATGTACTGAAACTCAGTTTGGAGTCATAGAAATTTAATACAAGAATATTTTTACCCTATGTGGGGAATAGAGATTGGAAATTTTTTCATATTTTTTAAAAAATTATGCCTATAGGAGACACTTCCCTTAATTATATCGACATAACATCTAATGGCTCTACTAAATCCCCTCTGGGTTCAAAAATATAAATCACTTCTTAGGCTGAGTTAACAGGGTAAACTAATTACTCTGCTCTCTCAGTTTTCAGCACAACCTGCTGATAAACTCTCACTGAACTGAATCTCACTGAATCTCGTATCAGTTACACACTTATAGTTAACACAAGCAATATTTTTCCCAATCCTCCTATATGCATAAGCTCTACCTTTTTTATATACTGTTCAGCCATCTGAAAGTCAACAGTGACATTCTGAAGGTGATATATAAATGATTGGCTCATCTCACATGCTTTCAACATGTTTTTGTACTCCTTTTTTTGTGTCTGTAGCTGATTTGGCTTCCTCATTCTCATCACCTCCTCTCAGATGCAGCTTGGCCCCAGTGTGAGCTGCAGGTCACCTCTTCATCCTGCCTGCACCACCCAGGGCAAAGCAGCCCTCTGTGTCTAAAGCACCAGGAAGGCTCAGGGTGTGCAGGAAGGCGGGCAGGCCCATCCAGCCCAAGTGTGCATCCTCTCTGGATCAGGAGTGGAGCTGAGCTGCCTGGCTTGGCAGTACTGGTGGTATCCAGATTTTTCCAGATCAGCTTCTCATTTCTGTTTTAAGCAATTATCAGAGACTGCTCTCTTTTTCAACACAGATTGAAGGGTTAGGAGTTAAATTGCTGTGATTCCCTGTGTAAAAAAAAAAACCCCAAAAAAGTAATATAAGTTCTTTTTCAATCAGTCTCATAAGTAGTGAATGGCATCTTCTTGCATATCTGACTGTCATGTACATTTAGTTGAAGTCTTGTAGAAACACAACACACTTTGAAAACCTTTTTTAAATAGCATAGTTATTATTTAGTATCAACTTCATAAGGGAGCTGAAAACTTGCAAAGTTTAATCTTAGGCTCCATTGCAATTGAAAACGTTGGTTTAAACATTGGTGTAAGAACCCCAAGGTGGGCCTTTTGTGATTATCACTTTATATGACTGTATAAAAAGGAGTTTAACTTCAAAATGCAATCATAAATCATGTGACTAAACAAAAAGAAAGCAATCCAGTTTTGCACTGGAAAAACATGTATAAGCCAACAAAAAATCCAGGATTAGCTGTGGACAAGTTTTTGGTTTATCATAGTGCAGAACACAGAAGTGTGATGTACTTAGTCATGCACATAATCCTGCCACCTTCAGTGAGACTCTTCAAAGAGTGAGTTCTGATTCCACCAATACTGGGGTTGTAGCATTTCATATAATGAATTTGTACAACATTTGTTGTACAGGTTGTTGGGATTAAAAAATTTTGTATATCATAGTGATCTAAAATCTGTCTTGCACAGAGAATCTGTAGGAGTTTTGTGGACAGAGAGAAATGCATTTAAATATTATTAATAGCTTGTAAGCAAACACTTCTATCTATAAATAAAATTAATAGAAGAAAAGGATTTTTATTAGTATTTTCATATTATGGATAGACCTACTATTTTGACATCCACTCATTCCACCCGTTTCTTCCTTATTCTTTTTCTTCATCCTTCTCTCATTATGAAATCTTTTCCTGGACTCCAGACACCCCTTTTTAATACTGGTTTGATTGGTTTTTTTTGTATAGACATAACTCTGGAGATTCTCGCTACTGAGTCCTACACAAAGGTTAATATCTTCTCTTCTGTAAACACTTAGGCTCTTTTGCTCATCTCCTCCCTACACAGCACCACATTCAACCACACACCATTAGTTCCTGACTTTTTATGGCTCCCATCTCCAAGTTATCAGCTGTTTTAAGCAACTAGTATGATTACAAAGTTGAGTCCTTATTGATGTATGGCTGAAGCATTTGTGTTAGTATTTAAATGCTATATAAATGTCCTGTTCATTGAATGCAAGTTATTCCTACGCAGATGTGCACATTCTTTTAAGTCTGCATTGGGCTGTGAAAATGTGCTTTTCAGAAGAATGATGGACAGAATGAGAATATTTATGACTCATTGATTAAATACTCATGTTTCTTGTTCTCATACTGATACCAGAAATAGGAAATGTCCTCACCTCTGAGGGTTTGGGGGCATAGGCAGTGAAATGCTTTGGGTGAGACTTTGAGCAGCAGAAGAATAAATATCCCAGCACTGCAAGGAGCTGCAGGGAGAGCTCCACTTGGCCAAGTCCAAGCAGACACAGGGAGGAGCTTGGGCACTGATGATTTGTTGCAGTTATGTGCTGGTTGTTGGAAAACAGTCTTTGAGCTAAATGGGAGCTCAAGTCAGGCAGAAGTGCCTGAAGAAGGGTTAGCCAAAGCCCTGGAAGACTGTTTTTCCTGTGTGACTGCAGAATACAACACTCTATCTCTTCCAGCTGACTCACTCTGTCACATTGCCCTTTTTCCTATTCGGCACCTTAAAAGTACACTGCCAGAACACTGCTACAAACTTTGCATGTTATTTTTTCACTTGGTTCACAACTAGCACAGGTTTTCACACTTCTATGTCATTTCACACGGATCACTGGACAAGTTGCCTGAAACAGCTCTTGATCATATGATTAGTGAATTGGCTATTTAAATATTTTGTTATCCACACCCTTAGAAACAATTTTATTGCTCTTTCTTTTTATTTTCTAGTAGACAAAAAACAGGACCTGGAGGAAAACTAAAATGAGTGTTATCTAAGGTGCATTCTACCTCAGATTTTATGCATGTTTGTGTTAGTTAACATATTTAAATACTGGGATCTAAAAGCAACAGCAACCGAAATCTAAACACTAATATTTCCATGTTCTCCCCTCTCTTTTCTATGGGGCTACAGACTAAATTTGAGCAGAACTTGAAAGTCATTTCAGTCCCTTGGGAAAGTTCATTCTTCCTGGAAAATGCTTCCTTCACTGAAAAATTGTGTCAAGTCCCATTTGACATTACTTTGAACAAGAAAGGTAGAAAAATCAAAGTTTTCAAGCTGTGTTTTCCACCAGTGATGGTGCCCTGCTGGTGCCTTGGGAGAGAGGGGCTGTGTGAGCTGCAGGACACTGCTTTTCTCAGGCTGGCATTGAAGACACTCAGGAACAGTGTTCAGGATTACATGTATAAGAATAGGACAATCAAGAAACACTGGTGAACCTGTGCCTCTGTACAGGTAATATATCCTTTCCAGCTGTAATTTCAAGTAATGAGCCACATGAGACAGATTTATGTTATCATATGGTACTGCTACTGTCTGGTGCTTTAATAATAATTCACAAGATGATTTCCTTATCATTTAATGAGGTGTTATTTCTCATTGTAATGTACATACAGTGCTTCTGTTCCAGACATTATGAAATACCAGAAAACAGCCTACAGTATTGTCATCAGAAGAGACACAATTAACAAACCCTTACCCTAACCCTAACCACTAACCCTAACCCTAATCCTAATGCTAAGAAAGGAAGTGAACAGCTTGCAAGTTTTGAATCTGACGGAATACCAAAGTCATTGTGTGCAGGAGTGACAAGGCAGTGGCAGAGCACAGGAATGACAACAGAGCCATGAGTGTATCTGAAGGCATGCTTGTGAGACTGCAGCTGTTCATTCCATAACAAGTGAGCATCTGCACTGAACTCACGATTCTGAGAAAGATGAGAAATCCTTTTTGACACATTAGATGAGTGTCTCAGGCTTTAGGGCGAAAAGTTACATCCCTCTTAGAGGCACTGAAGTGAATTACGATGACTTTTAAAGGTCTCTGTCACAACTCTGTTGATCTTTTGTTGGTTTAATCTCTGACTTTATTAAACTGGCCAGTGAGAAGACAATTCTTTTCTTCTAAATATTACCTCTCTTCAGCTCTGATCATTAATTGCAGTAAATAGCAATAAATAAAATCAAAATTAATTAAAAACCAAAAAGAGCTAATAGTTTTCTCTAACACGTGTAAGCGACCTCATGATTGCACAAAAAAATGCTGACAGTCTCTGGTTCTTCATGGAAAGGTCTGTGAATTGCAAACGTTATTGCAATGCCTGTTTGTTAGAAAATTGTTATTGTCTATCATCACAATTAATTTATTTTCTGCTGCTTATTCCACAACCAGAAATTAGATTATGTCTGTTGTTTATGATGTAAAACATAATTTGGAAGTTTTACTCTCACTGAGAGTAAACATAGTCATAGAAAATTATGCATAAAGATAACTAGCGCCACTAGAAATGCCCCACTGAAAATTCAAAGCCCATTCTTTGCTATCTAATCACTATAGACAGACTTAATTCAAAAGTCATCTGCTGCATCTGACTCTGGAGCTTGTGCCCACACGCAGCCACAAGGGATGGAGGGTGAGTACATGAGCAGATCTGGTTGTCCGTAAATCACAGCCTGCAAAACATTTGCTTGGCTATCTCTGCCAGTATTAAATATAATACATTTACAGGAACAGGCACCTCTGAAGGCATCGTGAACTGAAAAAGCAGATGAGCTCTATCAGGGTTTATTGACTTCCATGAGTTCTGGATTAGGCAGAGCAGCAGTATGCAGACACAGCAGGGTAAGGTCCATGCTACTGTGGGCATCTCTGCATGCCTGGATCCTGGGAATAGTTACGTATATGCAAAGTCACTGCCTGATGCATGGAGATTGGGACTGGTATCTCAAATGCTAGAGAATAGGATTATTTATATTATAGGATTATTTTCAAAAGAGGGGCCTATGGCTCTGTGTCTTAAATCAGTCCTGATTAATCTCTGAATTTGCAAGTTGAATGACCTATGTTTCCCTTTCTGCAGCCATTATCAAACCAATCACCACAATATACTGGCTGCATATGTAAAGTATGTGTTACTGGGAAAGCCTCACTCCTGGCATAGGCTGAGTACTTTCAAGATCCATTTTGAAGGAAGTACTTAGCACCTCCCTGGTGTATTGCTAGTTATTTTGCATTCTGTGATGCAAGTGACCTCTGTTAAGGACTGAGTAATGCTATTTCAAGGTTTTGACTCTGTATTTAGAGGTTAACACAGATAATTCTCATAAGTGCTTTAATTAAACTCTAATTCTTAAAAGATAATTTGCAGTGGGTTAGATACAGTGGACTGCTTCCATTGTAGAGAAATCTTCAAGGTGGAAAGAATAATGGTGAAAATGACCTTCATTTTCTCCCTTTGAGTGCAATGGTGTCTGGCTGCTGTATGGGACCACCACTGGGTACAGACTGGGAACTCAACACAATTCTCCAAGGGAAAACGAGACTCCATTCTGTTAAGCACAGACATTCTATGTGTTTTCCTGCAGAATGAACAGCCCCTTTTCAGACTCTGCTAGAGAAACACTTTTTCTTAGAAATAATATCCTTTGCCCCCTCATTTCACTTTTTAAAATCTTATTTGCTGCAGTGAAAACTGGAAACTTTATTGCTTTTTTGAAAACTGAAACTTTTAATCAAAAGAAAGACAATGAAGAAAAAGAAAAATAGCATCAAAGCTGAAATATTTAAATGGCTGGTTTATATCTTATGCCTTTTTGGTTTAAAAGAAAGTCTCTCTCCCTTGAGACAGACTTTTAGAAAAAAAATGTGAACAGAACCATCACTTACCTCAAAAATATAGGGTGGTAACAGCAATCTTAGGCTTTACTCTATAACAGTAATTTAACAAAACTGACACACTCCTGCTGATTCACTGCTGATATGGTCTTGCTACTAGGCAATTGTCTTAAGTTCAAAGCAGAGGAAAAGTTTGTGGCTTTGAGGACTGCATGATGGTGTGACAAGTCCTCTCTCCTGATGCTGGTATTCTGCAGAAGGACTGCTGCACCTGGAAGCCTTTAGTCATCTGGCTAGAGGAATATTTGAAAGTGTAACACTCAGGAACACCCTGTGTCACTGGAAAAACGAAACTTACCCAAGAAGAGAAGACCTATCTCTAACATAAAGAGTTGGGTACTTGCCTTTGAGCTCCTTCTCACAAAATAACAGGCTAATTTTCATAAGGCACAGGATAGACAAAAAAATTAAGTGTAGAGACTGGTATTGCACCCATGGTGCCTTGTGCCGACTTGGATACCGCCCTGCAGGCAGAAATATCTACAGAAGAATAAATTGTTTCCAAATTAATTTCCCTTCACTAGAATGTTTCCTTTATTAGGCATGGTTCTTTGGAAACAGGGTTTCAACCTGGAGAATGTTATCAGAGTTTGTTGGACTGGAAATAGAAAAAAGTGGGAGAACACTATAAAAGATGAGATTATTTTCCATTTATTTGTTCTTTTGTGAAGAAACCAAACTTCTTCTGAAACAATTCCAAAACTCCTGAAATGGAAATTCCATAGGTCAATAATAGGAAATTTCCAACTAATAACTTTGGGGCAAGGAAGAATGTGAATATTTTCTAGTATTTGATTTGTTAAAAACCAGTTGGCAAAGTAAAAATTGACTGAAATAATTTTGATTTCTTGTGTTTTATACTTTTCAGGCCCATTTTCTGATAGAAAAATCTTTCTTCCCCATTCAGTCAACATCTTGGATAACTGTTGTTTTGATAATCATATCTGACTATGAAAACTGTTGTTACAAACCCCATCTTTTTATCGATTCCTTATTTGACATTTTGTTCTATTGAATTATTTCCTGTTTTCATTGACTGTGTATGACTTAAATATATCTCTGCTTACACACAAGGGTAGTAGAAGGTGTCTTGGTAAATGAATAAAAACTAGTCTATCACAGTACTCACTGAATAAAATACCCATAAAGATGTGTTCAGAAAGTGGCAGCAGGAAAGAAGTGGGACATGAGAACTGAAATTGTTCAAAGAAAGACAAATAAGCTGCTGAAAACTGATTAGACTCAAGGACTATTGAAGAAACATGCAGCATAGGAGTGAGAGGTATTCAAAGCAGTGATAAAAAGGGCAATAGATATTCTCTGTGTTCATTACAGTGGAATCTAGGTGTCAAAAGTGAAAAAAAACCCCAAAAAACCAATTCATGTGGATTATTAACTATGAAAAGTACTATCAAATATTTGCAATCAAATGGCCAGGGTAAAATGAACCTGGAGGGAAAAAAGAGAAGTGTTGGCTTGGCTGCACTAAATGCTATCTGTAAATGAAATATGAAATAATGCAGGAAGACCTAAAAGCCCTCCTCCACGTATTCCTTTCTCCATGCCTCCCCAAAAAGAAAGAAAATAAAAGCTGTACAACTTAGAACTTTTTAAAGCTACCATTTAAAAAAAAAACTCCATAAATGAGTGT
Organism: Monarcha castaneiventris obscurior; assembly: GCA_026261815.1. NCBI lineage: Eukaryota > Metazoa > Chordata > Aves > Passeriformes > Monarchidae > Monarcha > Monarcha castaneiventris. Next base: position 3,551,135 of record JAMPIT010000161.1, read on the forward strand.
TGCCAACTCATCTATGGAACAGTAGTGAGATGAGAGAGAGTGGCAGGACAATGCTGATAAAATCTGACATTGCACTTCATTAAACGAAGTCAGTTGGCTTGGCATGGTCCTATGGACAGGAAATACAAGGGTAAAAACCAGAGTGATAGACTCCAGCATCTTATGTGTGGTTTCAGAGACTGTTTCCTATTTGATAAAATTCGTGTCCAGAGACCTCTTTCTCCAAAGGAGAAAATAGATGTTATTCTGAGACACGTACCTAAGTCTTATCATATTGGCAGGATTTAAAAGCATTCAGTATCACATACTGTGAATGAGGGTTTGAAAAAAGCCCTGGTCCATCTTACTGTTCTCAGAAGGACATCCTGCCCCTGCTTTAATGCAATTAGTGATTTTCTGTGAGGAGTCTGTTAGAGCCATGATTACTGGCAGAGACACGAACTCATTAGATACTATATTAGCAATCCACACAAGTGGTCACAAGTCTTTAATCATAGCAGGGTTCACTTTCATCTTGTGGGCAGTGTCCAGAAGTTTAATGAAAGAAGAGTTGAGTGGTTTGTTGTTCCACATGCATTTCTACTGATGCTTGTGAACAAATTGTTCTGTTTTCATAAACCAATGCCAAACAAGTCCTACTATAGTCTTCAAGGAGGGCTGACTAAAAAGTTAGTATTCAAACAGGATGTGTCTTTTTCTCCTCTTAAAATTTGTTTACACAAATAATTTCCAGACTTCACTCTTGAATTTTGTTTTGTTCAGAAGGGAAGAATGTCTGAGCTTATAATTTGCTGTAGATACATATGGCCCTGCCTACGGAAAAATGTTGTGCCTTCATCCAATGGTAACTAAAGTAGGGGTTAACGGCACCTCAACCTATTGCTACAGGGGCAATCCAGGAATACCCTAACAGCAGAAGTCTTCAGGAAAACATCACCACTCATTGCTTTTTCTCCTGCATGCAGCTATTGCTGACTTTTTTCCTCCATCAGCCAGAAGAAGTGTGCCATGCAAGTATGACTTTGTGTGTTCCTGGACGTGGACCAATGGGGTCTCAGGGGTCCTATCTTTGTGACTAAAAGTGAGCATGTCCAGTCTGTACAGGACTTACAGCTAGTCTTACCACTTAATACTTGATGGAGTTTATCTAGTTTATATACTCAGTAATGTACCTAATGCAATCCATCTTATCCTAAAGTCAATGTCTGTGTTTTCTGAATGAATCATGTTCTGAACTCCATTACTCTGAGGATGTCAGCCTTGTTGCAGATCCCTACACTGCCATTTAAAAAAGATTAATTCCACAGCAAGGTTTCATTGTATCACAAAACTCATCTATACACCTATTCATACTGCTCTCAAAATCCTGTTATGGGCAAACAGGGAACACAACTGACATGTAGACAGAATAATTTATTGTTAGTCCCATTAAATTCTTGACACATGAAACAAATAGTTGTTATTAGCCCAGACACAATAATAGTAACAGTCACAGTCCAAGGGAACACAGGAAAAAAGCCGAAATAAGCCCACCTTATTAACAACATGGTTAAAATATTAATTTGAAAACCCTCAAAATCTGTAAAGGCCAAATTTCCTCTTACCTAGCTATTTGTCTCATTGATGTTATGGGCACTCATTCTCTGAGTCACCGTGTCACAGCTGTGGAGTCCTTCCAGAAGGACGGTGATATCAAGAGTCATTGGTGCTCTGGATGCTTTGCCCAGAAAGGGTTTGATACTGGTCTTTCTTGGTGCGGCAGTCCCCTAGGGGGTTATTAATCTCTTTTTCCTGACAAGACATATATGTATGTATATGCTCTTTCCTTTCATTGCTTGTCATTTCTGTTTCAGTTGTGTTTGTTGCCCCTGATTTGCAGGGCTGCACTCCTGCTGCGACCAGTGGCTGCCATTGTGATTTGTGTTTGCTGTAGGGGACCTCTGATATCTACCAGTTTTGGTGCCCTTCCACAGCACGTTTTGTTCTAGAATTTATGCCACAAAACGCAACTACTAGGTATTGTTATTAACAATAACCATTAACCACATCGTTGCACAAAATTAAACGAAATCTAAAAGCAATTTAGGGAACAGTTACATAGTTGCCAGGCAATTGGTGTCACAGTTTAAACAAGCTAAACCCAGCTCAAGACAAGTCAACATCAGTCCTAGGGTCTATTCCCATAACTAATGGCAATTTGCATATCATGCACTACAAAAGGGAGCTGAGGGCTGCAGATGGAGTGGGGGTGGAAAGTGGCTGCTGGAGAAAAGTATAAGCTGCAGTGAGAGCCATTGTGAGATGTTTTAGCTGTGCAAAGACTTGGGGGCCTTGTGTAGGGCTCATAGTACAGATGGGGTTGGAATTAGGGTGCCATTTATTTTTAGTTCATGTGTGTGATTCAGTGACATCACTGCACTGAGCACGTCCACTGCTGAGGGTCCCTTGGCTTCGTGCAACTTCATTTTCTGGTGCAGTGCCAATCATGTAAATTCTTCACAGAAAAATATACCAAAAATTCAGTGGGGTCAACCTCTTTTGAAATGTCCTTGTCAAGATTACTGAAAACTGGCCAAGCCTTTCCTCTTTAATCAGTGGAAGCTGCCACTTGAGTTATGATTGTAACCTTTGCTCTACCGTGTTTAACTCCCAGTGGAATCCCATAAAACTGTGTTATATCCATGGGAAATTTGTTACCTTCTTTTGGTTAAGATTTGTTTCTTTAGGTTCTTGCCCTCTTGGATTTTAACCTCAAAATATAAAATTACCACAATTCATCTCATTTATTGTAACAATAATTTCATCACCACTCTCTTAATTTTTATCAAACGGATATATATTTCTTCTTGCTCTAGCCAATTGCTTCTGTAAATCTGAAAACCATTGCCTGCATCTTTAATTCTCCTTGCAACAGCTATCAGCTTAAGAAATTTTCAGGAGAAATTCTTTTTGACATAAAGAAAAACCAAATCTATTGTGAGTTCACATCTTTTCTTTTTGCCAAAGCGTACAGAAAAATGTATCCCCCAAATAATACCATTCCCAAATGAGTCAAGACATTTTATTATAGTATTTTAGGTGCACATTTTTTATTTTTTTCTTGTTCAGAACAATTCAAAGCTTTGAAGTTTCTTTCCTTGTAAACATTATTATCATTGGTGTGTAAAAGTAATAATTTAAGACAACAGCTCTCAAGCAGCTCTCAGAAGCAGTCTTTGTAGCATATTTTTATAGTCCACAACAGTCACCACATGATTACCTTCTGTTTTATATTTCAAAAAGTGACACTCTTATCTTAGGGAAGAAAGAAGCAACTGGATGTCTTCTTAGAGACAAGGGTCATCAGTGGGCCTGAGGTTGCATGAGCCATCAGCAACATATCACTTAAGGGGAAGAAGAGAACCAAATAGAACTGGTATCCTAACTTTTCCCTGGCTTAGTAAGTTTTGAAAAAAGGGATGCAGATATGTATAGAAGGAGAAAAAAAGGCCACAAATAATTCTTGTGTCAGTAAAGACAACTAAAATACATTAAATCATTTTCTTGAGTCACAGATTAGTCTAAGCTGTGATAAACTCTGGGAAGGGCAAGGCATGTGACAGTTCCCCTATTAAAAAAAAAAAAAAAAAACAAAACCAAAACCCTTTTTGGAAATATTTAACATTTTTGGAATCCAAATAGATATACATGCATCCACTGAATATCTTCCAGTATACTCTGGTGCATGAAAAATAAAGGTGTTTGAAATCATTCTCACAGGTGTTTCACATTTGGATTTCTCTAGGTTTCTGTGTGAATTGTTAATCATAATGCCATAATAAGTCTCCTATTATTTGTGAGAAGATATTTTGCTGTCACACAGACAGCATGAGTGACAGGTTTTTCTCCCACCATTTTATATAAATAATGAATTGTTTCAAAGCACACATAAAAAGGACATAATTTAGAGTTAGATATCATTTCCAGACTGTACTTTATCTATTTTTTACTGGGAAGAAAGTAAGCCCATATCTTACTGTAGTCATTTCTATTTCTAACTTCTTTTTAGAATTTTTCAACAGAGACTACTTTGAAAACTGTCGCAGACCATGTTGTCAGTGGTTTTGGTTTTCATTGTTTATTTGGTTGATAGGGTTTTTTTTTTTTTGGTTTGGTTTGGGTTTTTTGTTGTTTGTTTGTTTGTTTTTGATTTTGGGGTTGTTTTGTTTTTCTGTTTGTTTGATTTTTTTTTTTTGGTTTATATTTCATTCTGGTCTAAATGAACTGCTTCTGGAAAGTTGGTATTTAAATTCTGAGATTTGTGCTTTATTTTTAAGAAGAAATGTAGGCTCTTAGTATCTCAGTTAAGCATATGATATCTTCCTTGAGTATATCATCAAGTCAAGGGAAAGCTTGTGCCTTGAATTTAAGTCGAGAAAAATGCATCAAAACTAAGGCAGAAACCCATTTGGAACTCTTAAGATGTTAAAATACAAAGAAGCATTGACTATTGTAGAAGCTACATACACTGAAATTATTTCAACTTTTTTCATACTCCCACTGTTCTCACTGAATTACTTTGTCCATTATTTATGAACTTCTTGGTTGTTGAGTTAAGGCTACCCTTTTATTGTTCAGTTTGATGAGTAATTGACTTTGTCTCTCTCCTGCTGCAATCCCAGAAGGGTGTGGAGGGGAAATAATGTTCATTGTTGATATTTTAAACATTTTATCTTTTTTTTTTTTTTTTATATTTCACTCTCATTCTCCACTGCATTATGTTTTGCATAGCTACTAATAATTACACCTGCGCACCATGGGAACTTAAGCTTTTTGCCTCAGAACAAGAGAGTGACATGTACAAATGATGGAAAAAAAAAATTAAAACAAAAAAACCCACAATAAACCCCGAGAAACATCAGGCTTCAGCCTGATTTGTTTGTCATTATTTCTTCATTGTCTTCAGTATCAACTACTGGAACTACCAGAATCCCTTAATAGTCTGTAATTTTCCAACTGATATGCAGAAGAGTCTCATGGAGAAACTATAGAAAATGTACTCTAACAAGTTACTTCAAAGAATCAGCTAAAACTGGTACCCTTTTGCTAGAAATTGAGTAAGGCTAGGTGCTTCTGAAGAAGATGTGAGAAACACTAGATAACAATGAACTAACTTGTCATAATGACCAATTAGTAGCTGGCTTGTGAACCTAAGCAGCAAGGTTGGTATTCAATCATCTTATTTTTTTAACACCTTTTTTTCTTATTGCTTTTCCCCCTACTTTATTTCTCTACAGCAGCACTGACTGTGCTCATTATCTTCATAAATGCATATTGTTCTGACCCTTGAGAAATTCTTGGCCTTACTATGTCAAAGAAATATATTTATAGGCTAGTTATGAAACATGTTAAAGTGGCAGGTCTTTTTCTCAGTTTGTTCTATGCTGAATAGGTAAGTGATAAAGATTGGTGCAAAGCAGAGCCACAGAAAAACTATACAGTATCAGGAACATCAGGAAACTCAGGGACAGACAAGCTAGAGGACATTTCTTTATCTTATCCAATGATTTCCACCATTTGATATTAGAAATCACATCATCACTGTCATAAACATCAGCATTTATGCCTCTGAACTCCCACAGGGAAGCTATTCTCACTTTTACGCTTATGAGTAGAAACTGGCTTTACATTTCCAATGTAAATTTATTTATGGACAATGTTTTTCCCTTTCACAAGTCTTTTTTTTTTTTTTAAATTCTGGTTTGTTCTTCAGACAATCTTGCAGTTGGATCCTCACTCAGTCTTTGGTTTACTAAACAAGTTGATCTTTCCTAGCCTCTCCTCAGAAGATCATCCACCAAGTTTATCTTTGCTTACCTGGTTAGAAACTGCATTGTGCTAGGAACTGAGGATTTGTGCAAAATCCTGGTTAAGGCTTTATCAATATCTAGTAAAATATTTCAATCCCATCCATCCATCTACTGGAAAGAGCTTGTTTTCCTGTTTACCATTTTCCAATACTTAGTTAATTTAGCTTTGTTTACTGACATTTCTGGTTTTTTTTGTTTGCTTGTTTTTGGTTTTTTTAAATGCAGGTTTATTATTTGTATTCTTATTGATACTCTTTTGATGTCTGCAAGCCTGGAACTGTTCTCTCATTTTTTCTCTTGTTCAAGATTCAGATTTTGGATAATTTTTTTAAAAAGTATCTATCCTAATAAAATTCCAGGTGCCCTCTCAATACTTTCTTGATATAGTTATCTTCACATTCCTCTTCTTTAATTAAAATTTCCTCTTTTGACCTAAAGAATATCAATTACAGATTTACCTTTATTGTTTCATTTTGTTTAGATAAAGCTAATTACAGATCAGTCTGCTTGAGTTAAATTTCTATAGCCATTTTTTCTACAGTGTCCTCATTACTTTACATAACTAAATTTTTATTTCTTTTCAGCTAGTACCTGGTAGGAAAAATACTTCACATCGTTTTCTCCAGGCACATTTGCACCCAAATTACTATAATTTCTGTCTCTATACCTGGAAAGTTGAATCCTCCCGGAAAAGCAAAAGAAAAGGTTGATACTTTATTTCTTAAATTCTATTGCAGAGATTTTAATCCAAAAAGCAATTCAGTCCTGTAAAGTATGAACTAGAGTCCTTAACTTTCCTTTAGCAGATCAGAAATATTCCGCTGAAGATTCGTTGTGGCCTGACATCTTCCTCATTCTGGTATCATCATTCTTGTTCTCTTCCAGCTGAAATCTGGCAACAGCTTTTCTCATTGGCAAGAATTGGATTCTTTTCCTCTCCTACAGGGATCCATTTCATCCTCAAGTCCAGATTCAGGTCCTCAAGTTTCAGTCTCATGGACACACTGAATGTGATCCCTTCTACAGCAATGAGCTTCGAAAGCACTATCAGACCAAATTCAAATTCAGAAGCCATGGATATTGCACTGCCTATAGATCATCATTTGTCCAACACTTTCTATTTAATATCACGTCTTCTTTTTATCACTCCCAAATCAAGGGCAATGCCAAATAGGACAGGAATGGGATGGCAAGTGGTATTTTCATTACAGCTGGGATCAATTATTATGGCTCATTATTTTCAGATATTTTACCTTGTGTTATTACAAAATGCTAGGTCATGTGAATGCTCCTGCTTCAGTATTTACTAGAGAATATTGACTATCCAATATTCTACTCCATTATTTTTCATCATTAGTTTTACTTAGAGTTCTTTAATTTATATTTTCCCTAAACAATGGTTCTTTGTGACTGACTTTTGCCTTACACTCCTGCAGCTAGCTCTCCCTTGCTGTTCCTGCACATAAAAATCAATAGAAGTTCTGCAAGGGTAGCTCATGCCACTGAGACTTTGCAAATCCTCACTTTTTCTGGTCAGACTTCTCAGAAGGCAGAATCCATATCAGTGGTAGGGGCTAGGACTGGCCCCATAGCTGCAAAACAGTCTTCCAATTAATTTGTACTACACTTACCACTGTAGTACACTAACACCTCGCATGCTCCCTCTGTAGATTTTTAAAGACCTATTTTACTCTGAATTGAATTGGAGAAAATACACTTGGCTTAGCTGTTAATTGCTGACAGACAAGACAAAAAAGTAGATGAGGCAGATATAATGGGGGCACAATGTAATGTTATCTGGCTAACGATTTTAGGAACTGTCCCTAATAAATGTGTGCTCTACCAGCCCATCTCATTGAAGTACTGTTGTGAAGAAGGTTTCCCTTTTTCTGCCAAAGGAGAGCTAGGCATGCGATCAAAGGGGACACACATCTTTTATTAAAGTAGTGTCACAAGCCAAATGTTTCCGTTTGTCAAGGAAAATGAAAAGAACGCTCATTACAAGGGTGAGAACTGCTGGTTAAAGCAAAATTGGAGGCCAGGAGATTTGGATTCTCTTCCTGTTGCCAATACAGCAGGCAGCTACAACTTCAGACTTACCATGTATGGTCTGGTTTGAAGAGTTCACTTTATCTGGAGCAAAGGTGTGCTCAACACCTTTGAAAATAGGCTTCCTAATTGTTTTGTGCTCTAGTTTCCCTATTGTAAGATGAGGAAGAAAACAACAAGATCTAGCACATGATTTGTAAGGAGCACTGGTTCCCCAAGGAAGTGTCAGGCCAAGCCTGACAGAGTTCAGAAAGTGTTTGGACAATACTCCCAGGCACATGTGTGACTCTTGGGGATGGTGCTATGTGTTGCCTGGCTGTCCTAGCTGCCCTCAGCAAAGGACGCCGGCCTCGAGAACCCTGGATGCCTCACCAGGCTTCGGTGCTTCAGGGTAGGCGGGGCTGGTTCCCGCAGAGGCAGGTCGGCTCCAAGAGAGGAGAAGCAAGGCACGTAAGAAGAGGCGAGGAGGCAAAGGGTGGCGAGAGGGGGTCTTCCCCGAGCTCCTTTATTGAAGGGTTTCTGGGGGAGAACTCCGAGGACGCAAGGGGTGCACGCCCTTTTAAGGAGGGCGAAAAGGGGAGGGGTGCCGGATAGATAACCAATGAAGCATCAGAGGGTAGGAGGGTACAGGGTCCGAGGGCAAATCAAAATTTTACAAGGGGGTGGTACACACAGATCAATCAACCGGGGACCAATCACTCGACGCACCCTGGGGAATGTTCTGGAAACTGGGCTGGGTTTAGACGGTGGTCCCGCCCATGGAGTCCTCCTCCCAGGAGGAGTCTCCATCCCCAGAGGCGGAGTCGGAGGCGGTGTCGGAGTGAGTGGCAGCCGCCACAGTTGGGACCTGCCCCTCCACACCTCCCCCGTCTTTATTAATTTGTGAAAGAATTTGTTTAACTAAAATTTTTTTCACCACAATAAGGCAAACGATAATGATAAGGAGGAAAAACATTACTAGTCCAATGTCCCGCAACAGGGATGTTCCCCATTCTGAAATTCCAAGTCCATTTAAGAATTGCCGCAACCAGCTTCCTGAGGTCCGTGCGACCTCTCCGATTGTGTGGGATAGCTGATGAACAGTCCGGTTAATTGCTTGCTGCATCCATTCCTGAGTTTCCGTTTTTATGTCTTTAATAAGAGTCTTTATTTGCGAGATGGTGGCTTGAATGCTTTGTGACTTGGAGGACAAATTGAAACAGCACATTCCCGCAAACTCCTCGCAACCATGCCCGTGTGCCAGCAGGAGGAAGTCAATGGCCGCCCGATTTTGGAGGGTGGCCTGCCTGGTCAATTGCTCCTCCTTGAGGAGGTCACTTAGGGCGTTAGAAGTTAGTTCTGCTTGCTTGGTGACCCAGCATTCCAAATGGCCTAATTCATTAAGCGACTTCGCAGTGGCCACCCAAGGTAAAAAGATTGAGACTGCGATGCGCTTAGATTTTGACCAGTGATACACAGATGTATCACAGTAATGATCCCGATTTTCGTCTGCACCTCTTTTTGCAATTTTTCTGTTCTCCCGAATTAGAATGGTTGTCATATTTTTAGACGCAAGCGTCAACCGCCCTAGGGTGCAGGGGCCTCCTACAAGTTTGGAGGGGATTCCTTGCCATGCCCGATCTCCACAAATTAGGAAAATTCCACGGGGAAGGGAGAGAGGGTTAGGGCGGTACAGATCTTTTGTGGAGGGGAGATTGACTTTTGCAAAGTCCGTACACCACTGACTGGCCGAATATTCGAATTTGAACTGGTGGACACGTTGGAATGTTTTCATTTCGTGGTAGTACGGGTCTGGATAAAATTCAAACTGCACACAATGCGGTGCCTTGAGAGAACCCACCAGGTCCAATTCGGTGGGCTCTTTGTCCAATTTCTTTAATTTAGGGACCCACAGCCTCCACAAAAGAAGCGGATTCTGCACCAGCAGATTGACTTTATAGGTAATGCGATCTTGAACATAAGCATAGAAGGGAGGATTGTGATTTTTATTACTGTTGGGGTTATTGTTGACGAATTTGTGGAGATCCAACAAGGACTGAGGGTACTCACTGGCTGAAACAGGAACCCCGACCAGGCTGGTGGACAGTGGATTTTTCTTCGCATCGTTGGAGAGGCACATTTCTGACTGATTCAGAGCTTGTGCAAGCGTGACCCACACATTCCTCCTAGGTTGAGGCACTATCCACGTTTTGACCATCACAGGCATCAGGACAGCGAGGAGTAGCACTGCAGGTATTTTCGTGCGGTCCATTGGGAACTTAAAGGCAAACATAAACAGGTGAATGTACCGAAACTTAATGGACTTTTAAGGAGAGAAGGGATGAGGGAGAAAGGGACAGGGGCACCCGAAAAGATTTTTAAGGAGAAGGGGGATTAGGGAAAGGGAGGTCAAGGGAGCCGGTTTCTGAATCACTTTCCCCGGACTCGACTTTGGTTTCTTCCTGTTTCTGCCGCTCGTCTGTGGCTCCTCCTTTCTTCTTCTTCCTCCTCTTCCACTGCTCCGCTTGCTGGTCTTGCTTTCTCGGTGACTTTGGGGAGCTCTGATGGAATGGCTTTATAAACTTGCCTGGGACCCATTTTGGACCCCCTGGGGTGGAAACACACCCGTACCCTCTACCCCAGGTGATGAGTGGGTAGGGGCCGGTGATTTTCAGGGAGTCAGGCTCCTTCGTGAGGACAAGGGGGTGCTCCTTCAGCTTTGCCCGAGTAGAATTATGAAAATGTCTGAGAACAGGGGGATCGGGCTCGTTCTCAGAACAATTCAGAAAATTTAGAGTAAAAAGAGCTCTCGCTAGCCTGATTGCGGGAGACTCCACTTCTACTCCCCCTTTTTGTTGAAGTAGCATCCTCTTTAGTGACTGATGGGCCCTTTCCACCAGGGCTTGACCCGTCGCAGAGTGTGGTATCCCGGTGACATGGGATATTCCCCACTCCTGGAAAAATTTCCTCAGGCGGTCCGAGATGTAAGCTGGACCATTGTCCGTTTTAATCTCCTTCGGGACGCCAAGGACCGAGAAAGCTTGAATTAAGTGGGAAATAACATCCTTAGCTTTCTCACCTGAATGCGCGGAGGCAAACATCGCGCCAGAGAAGGTGTCGATCGAGACATGCACATATTTTAGTCGGCCAAATTCAGGCACATGGGTTACATCCATCTGCCACAGCTCCCCACTGCCAAGCCCTCTGGGGTTCACTCCTGTCCCCATAGATGGAAGTTGAAGGGGTTGACAATTGGGACATGTGGCAACAATTGCTCTGGCTTGGTCCCTTTTTAATCCGAACATGCGGACCAGAGCAGGAACGTTCTGATGAAACAGAGCATGGCTCAGCTTTGCCTGCTGGAATACATCTGGCAAGCTGGCCAGCTGCACTGGCGCGGCTAAGGCGTCCGCTCTCCTATTCCCTTCCGCAATAATGCCTGGAAGGTCGGTATGGGACCTGACGTGCATCACATAAAATGGTTGCTCTCGGTGGGAAATTAAGTCTAACAATCTCGAGAGCAAAAGATGAATTTTGGGGTTGCGGGATTCTCCCAGCCAAGCGCTTTCTGCCCTGGACACTACTCCAGCCACATATGCCGAATCTGTCACCAAATTGAAAGGCTCTCTGAACCTGTCAAAGGCCCTAACTGCCGCCGCCAACTCAGCCACCTGTGGTGACCCTTTAACCACTTCCACATCAGATTCCCACTTCTGAGTGGAGGGGTTCAGCCACGTGATGACTGACTTGCCTGAGGCGCCAGATCCATCGGTGAAAAGTGTTAAGGCCTTGAGGGGTTCACAGCTTTGCACTGGATTCTGAACTATGTTCAGATCCAGGCTAAAAATTTTGTGCTTCGGGTAATGTATTGAAAGCTGGCCGGAGTAGGAGTCCAGAGCGAACTGGAGTTCCGCATTATTTTGGAGGATAAACTCCATGGAGTCAATTGTAATTGGCAAGTAGATGCACGAAAAGTCACATCCCGCTAGGGTGGCTAGACGGGACCTCGCCTTTCTAATCACCTGCGCCATTCGTTCCTGTGGTGTGGTGAGTTTTTTGGTGGGATGGTTAGAGAGAAAGACCCACTCGATGATGAGGAGCGGATCCTTCTGACTCTCATCCCACTGATGGATGAGCCCGTGCAGGTGAGGCATTTTACCTTTGATAGCCAATTGAAAGGGCAATTTGGGGTCAAATCGGTGACACTGTTTTGTCGACAGCGCCTTCTGGACACGATTGAGTGCGTCGCGAGCATCCTGGGTCATGGTCCTCGGTGAATTCAGGTCGGTGTCTCCCCTGAGGAGATTAAAAATAGGGGCCAGATCTTCAGACGTCACCCCCAAGTAAGGCCGAATCCAATTTAGAGAGCCACATAATTGCTGCACCTCGTGCAGTGTTTTGGGGTTGTCCAGGATTTTAATTTGCTGGGGTGTGACAGTCTGTTCCTGTATCTTCATGCCCAGGTAGTTCCACGGGCTAGTCTTATGGACTTTTGATGACTGGATTTCAAACCCGCTACTTTCCAAGGCCCCCACGACTTTGGAAAGCGCCCAGTCTAAATAATCTTGAGTCGGAGCACAGACCAATACATCGTCCATGTAATGAACGATGATGGCATTAGCCGCAAGCTTCCGGACAGGGGAGAGGATACGCGCGACATACCACTGGCAGATGGTGGGGGAGTTCTTCATCCCCTGAGGGAGCACCCGCCAATGGAAGCGGCGCATGGGCTCGTGCCTGTTGATGGATGGCACGGAAAAAGCAAACCTGGGGGCGTCATCCGGGTGCAGGGGGATCTGGAAAAAGCAGTCCTTGATGTCAATAACCGCAATTTTCCAGTTCCGGGGGAGCATAGAGGGGGAAGGCAGCCCTGGCTGCAGGGACCCCATGTCTTCAATGTGGGCATTAATTTTTCTAAGATCGTGAAGGAGCCTCCATTTGTCCCCCCCGGTTTTCGAATAACGAAGACCGGAGAGTTCCAAGGGCTGGTAGAAGGGACGATGTGACCCTTCTCCAGTTGCTCATTCACGAGCTTATTGAGCGCCATCAGTTTTTCACGGTGGAGGGGCCACTGGTCAACCCACACCGGAGAATTGGTGGTCCACTTGAGAGGTAGGGTCTGGCGCTCCTCAGTGGCCCCAATTAAAAATCCTGGACCGTTGGTGCCAATTCGATCCGGGTGCCCCATTGAGACATGACGTCTCTGCCCCAAAGGTTGAAACCTGACTTGATTATAAAGGGACGTATGGTGGCAATACGTCCGTCAGGTCCCTCTACTTGCACCAAATTAGTGCTCCTCTCCGCCGGAGTGTATCCTCCAACGCCACGGATGGCACTGGTTGCTTGTCCCACGTCGACGGCCACTGGGTGGAAGAGATGACCGTGACGTCCGCTCCAGTGTCTAGCATACCAAGGGCATCGATGTTTGAGCCTTGGTGGGATAGCTTGCAAGTAATGATTGGCCTGTCCTTGGCGATCTCTTCAGCCCAGGCAACAAAAGGGTAGTCCGTTAGAAGTTCCTGGACAGGATACAGCTTGACTCTGGCTACGACCTGGTCACGAGAGAGATAAAACGGCGGGTTAGCACACGCCAACTTCAATGGGAAGGTACCATCAGCCTCAATTCTCACAAAGGCAGGAACGATCTCCAGTTCCTTGGGTCCTCGGGTCGCGTCCGGCAGGACGAGGGCAAAAACACTCACTGCTGATGTCTGTAACGTGGGAAGAACAAAGTCATGTCCGGTAAAGTGATAATCTTGGGTAGAAAAGGCACTTATAAAAGTGTTTCCGGCGGAAGCCACAGGGTGGTTGCGACGCTGTTCCGCCTCCAGACGCCGCAACTCTAGTTTCCCTGGGCCTGTTGGGTAGGGGTAGGAGCAGTAGGGGTAGGATCAGGGGGATGGGACGCCACAGGATTGTTTCTGGGGTTAGGATAATGAGGGGTGGAGTTGGAGGGTAGGGGATGAGCAGCGCGGCACTGTTTTGCAAAGTGTCCTCTGCGGCCACATCGGTGGCAAGTGACCTCTCGCATATCCAGTGCGGACACTGTGATCTCACTTTCATTGGTGGTACGTGGCACAGCCTGTTTGAGTGGCATAAGGCGTGCGCAAGCTTCGGCCATCTGGTCGACAGTAGGCGGCGGGTCATGGGGAAGGGCAAAGATGATCTCCTTGCACACCTGGTTGGCCCTGGTTTTGACGAGCTCCTCAAGCAGGCCTTCCCGGATCTTAGGGTCAGGGACCTGCTTCTCAATGGAGGCTCGTAATTTATCGGCGAAAGCGCCGAAAGGCTCATAGGGCCCTTGATAAATGTTAGAATAAGAGACCAGGGGCACCGAGATAGACGGCATACCGAGAAAAAGTCTCTCGGCAGCTCCGGACACCGCAACCAGAACGTCAGCGGGAAGCCGCTGCGCTTGAACCTGGGGTTTCGCGTAATCCCCCTCTCCCACAAGTAAATCAAAGGGGTACTCTTGGGTACCACTCATCCGGGATAGGGTCGGGATTAGTTCCCGTACCGCATGCTTCCACTTTCTCTCCCACACTCGGTATTCTATGGGAGAGAGGAGGCATGCCATGACGGTTTTAACGTCATGGGGAACTAGAGTGCTGCCGGTAAAGGTCCCGTGCAGCAAAGCTTTAAAATATTTATGCTCCCGCCCCATCTCCTTTTCAGTTCTACAAAGATCCCGGATGTTTTCGTACCCAAAGGGTTCCCATGTGGGGTTCAAGCCCGTTCGGCTGTACTGCACCGGAGCCGCAAAGGGAATTTCGAGGTCTTCCGGATCCTGGTCCAAGATGGCGTCCCTTCCGGCGTGGGAACCGGAAGGGGGACCGTGGGAACCGGAAGAACCGGCCTCGAGGGAGGGGTCAGGGGCGGAAGGGGTGTGGCGTGGGAAAGGGGAGGGACTGGGAACTAGGAAGGGGTTTTTGGGGCGTGGAAAAGGGGAACCGCCTACTGCGCCAGTCGCCGCCCAGGGGGAGGGGTTAGGATAATAGGAAGGAGGGTCAGGGTTGGCATCATAGGGGTGGAACGGGTTTGTGGCGGGAAAATGGGAGGTTGGAAAGGCGGGAAAAGAGGGATGATGGGGAGGAGAAAGGGGCTGTGAGGGAGAGCTCTTGCCGCAGCCATTTTGTGGCTGGGACAGGCTCCCCTCTCCATTTGAAAAACCAAGGGTTGAGGGATTAACTGGGGATTCAACTGGGGAAGGAGCACACAGGGAAACTCTCTTCTTATTTTTGGGGGAATTAACTTTGGGAGTAGAAACCGGGGAAGCGGGTTTAAGGGAAGATTTTTTAGGGGTGCTCGGAGAGGGTTGGCCGGTCCCTTTCCGAGCTGGGTAAGGAGAAGCGCCGGGAGAGTCAGGGAGCAGGTGGCAACCCTGAGCGCTTTGGCTTTTTACTCTCGCCGCGCCTCTTCTATCAAGGCTTGGGGAATGGGAGAGACGGGGAACGGGTAAAGGGGAAGGGTAAACTGGGGTCTTAACTTTCTTTTTTGGTCTTTTTACAGTGCTTTGGATCAGGGTCAGGAGCGCGAAGAAGCGCTCTACTGACCCGTCCCCACAACCCTGTAAAAAAACCATCCTCCTTTGAATTTTGTCCCAAAAATCAAAAGAAAATGCGTCACACCGATTGGTGTGAGGAAACTCTTTAAAGATCCAAGCAACAAAACGTTTAAGGAGGCTTTTTGAAAACTTTAACTTATTATTAAACAGGGAATCTCTAACTTGGAGGTAAAACTCCCGCTGTTCTCCAGAAAGGCGGTTGCCCATTCTGAAGAACACCCACCCACAGTGTCTGAAAATGAAAAACTAAAGAAGAACGAGGGGGAGCACCAAAATCTTTTTTACCCTTCTTGGGTCTTCTTTGGGAGATGAATGGAAAGCAGACACTGGGTCCTCCTCCAGGCAGGGGTCTTCAGGTCCTGGCGCAGGAATGGGGCACGCTGTCCGTCCCGGCACAGTTCCTGGAGATCCACCCCGGGAGCACCACTCTTAAAACCGAGTGTGCTTCACTCGGGGAATCGACCGCACCGCGCGATGGTGTGGCGAACAGGATTTGCTGTTAAAAGTCAAGTCCGTGTTCGGTGCGCCACTTGTTACCTGGCTGTCCTAGCTGCCCTCAGCAAAGGACGCCGGCCTCGAGAACCCTGGACGCCTCACCAGGCTTCGGTGCTTCAGGGTAGGCGGGGCTGGTTCCCGCAGAGGCAGGTCGGCTCCAAGAGAGGAGAAGCAAGGCACGTAAGAAGAGGCGAGGAGGCAAAGGGTGGCGAGAGGGGGTCTTCCCCGAGCTCCTTTATTGAAGGGTTTCTGGGGGAGAACTCCGAGGACGCAAGGGGTGCACGCCCTTTTAAGGAGGGCGAAAAGGGGAGGGGTGCCGGATAGATAACCAATGAAGCATCAGAGGGTAGGAGGGTACAGGGTCCGAGGGCAAATCAAAATTTTACAAGGGGGTGGTACACACAGATCAATCAACCGGGGACCAATCACTCGACGCACCCTGGGGAATGTTCTGGAAACTGGGCTGGGTTTAGACGGTGGTCCCGCCCATGGAGTCCTCCTCCCAGGAGGAGTCTCCGTCCCCAGAGGCGGAGTCGGAGGCGGTGTCGGAGTGAGTGGCAGCCGCCACAGTTGGGACCTGCCCCTCCACAGCTATGCAAGGCTGGGAGCTGGACTAGATGATTGTTGTGGGTCCCTTCCAACTCAGGATATTCTCTGATTCTGTGAAAAGTCACAACGACTACTCTGGAAAAGTTGCTCTTGCTGAGCTGAGCTATGCATAACAGGTGTAATATTCCTAGGAATGATATTATGCCGTACCTCTCCCTTCACTGATCTTGCCCTTGCCCTTGAATTTTCTCGTGGCTCTAGCCTCTCCAAGCCTCTGCATTGAAAGGTCCTTGATGTACTCTGCTGCAAATAGCAGGATCTCATGAAGCAGGTTTTAAAACAACAAATCAGTCTGCAGTGGCTGCTCATTTCATAAAACTGTTAAACATTTCAGGCTGTAAAATTTTTTATATTTCACAAGTCTTGCTTTTAGAGCTTTCAAGTTCCTGATTTGCAGGGAGAAGCTAGTATTACTATCCTAAAGCACTTGTGTAATATTAAGCTGATAAAATTGCTTTAGGTTCAGTCATATATAAAGAAATAGATCATTCATCCCTATGTGCTGACTGGAAGAAATACAGACTCACCATTTGTGAAATAATGTTTGTTAGCAGGTTATCTATTAGCACACAATTAACTTACTCAATTTAGGATCTGTATTCAATCTTACATTGTAAATAAGAGATAAAAATACATTTTTGTATCGGTATTTTCATGGTAATATTTTGTGGAGATTCTTTGCTGTAAGCTTCCCTATTTTGCAACATTTAACTGTTTCAATCTCTGCAGCAGAAGCATGTTTTTATACAGCGTAGTGTCTTCCAGATATCCACCTCTCTCCTTGCTTTGCTGAGGACATCTTCCCTGATAGAGGAAGAGAAGGGAAATCATTGTGTCGCCATCAAATTATAGAGACCTGGTGCAGTTGCAGCTGGGTATCTGCTGTCTCTCTGCAGGTTTTTACCAACCAAGCCCCTGTCCTTTTGCCACAAGTGGGCAGTAATTAACTGCTAACTGAAACCACAAGAATCTCAGCTTTCTCAGTCCTGGCTGAGAATTGTAACCCTCAGCCTGCCCTTTCTTTGGCCCTACCTCACTATCTGCTCTAGGAAGGAGCCTGGTAGGTAGTGCCAATTTGCTCCAACATTCCTACAGAGAGTGATTTAATAGTCTGCATGGGAGTTTGGGAATGTGCGTTTCTGATTGAGGCTCGACACAGAGTGACACCCAAAGTACCTTTCAGAGCGACTGCTATCACTTGTTCAAGCCTTATATTCTGCTCCCAACAGTTTACATAGGAAGCTTAAGAAATTAGTTTATGTAACAAAGTATTTGCAATGTTGAAATTACTGCAGTTCTTACAAAGATAAAAAACTCCAACAGAACGAATTAAAGCAAACCAATTTGTCTTTGGTATGATTGACAAGGCTTTTGGGATCAATGTTGCATGGTGACAGTACATCTGGTTTATTGCACTTGTTATCCTAAACAGTGGAATATCTGCTTCCATTTAGTTGGATGATATATGAAAATAATATTTTTTTAAGTCCAGGTTCTTGCCTTTTTCATTGTAGGAATATTGTCACCGTGCTGTTTCAGAAAGCTGAGAATGGTTTTACCTCACTTTAGTCTCTTTTTAAACTAGAAGATGACTTATGACTTATGACATGACAGGTAATACTTTATAACAAAAAGCCATATGTAAACATGACATGCGTCCCTTGGCACATGCCAGCCAGGTGAATTAAATGCTAAGAAATGTTTGTCTCATTTTAAGTTAGTGCGTCTCAAAATGTGCTGACAGCAGGCATTGAAAGCTTCCAGACTCCAGGCAGAAAGGGCTGAAGAACTGGAGTATATGAGAACTGAACCTGGAAGATGAAAGAGCTATGAGTAGCTGCAAAACTGTTTCTAGGGAGCTAGAATGTATGCAGTGCCATTATGGGAAAAATGACAGCTCTCATGAGGGTGGGAGACCTCAGTTCAGCGCTGAGATTTATCCAGAAGGAAGGTCTAGGCCAGCAATAGCTTCTTACCCAAGCAGTGTCCACTTAGCCTCTGTGGGAACAATAACTTTTTTCTTCATCTGCTATGGACATTCCTCTGTCACTGCTTTGCTTATAGAGGTGTCAGCTGCCAAAACAGGCACCTGAAGCAGTCTGGGCACAGCCTGCACACAGAGACAGGACACTCGAGGTGGGAAATTTCTTACCTTCTGAGGCTGCCTGCCTCTCTGTCCATGCAGGCCTGGGCACAGCTGGACCCCATAGTTCACTGCTGAGTGTTCCAGCATCTGGGTGCTTTCCAGAGGTGCCAAAGCCCTTTTCTACATGGCAAAGTCCAGTGTAATCAAAAAATTCTCAGCACATCCAGAAATCAAGACAATGTTATTCTGTAGTCCCTCCCCACTGCAGTCTCATGTCTCATTTGCTCTTCTGAACACCTCTGCTCACTGAGCAGATGCCTTCAGTGATCTGTCCATGATGATGCAGTCAGTGTACTACAATTTTGCTTGGAAATAGCCAGCAACAGATGGTGCAAAGAAGGTAAGAGAATTATCTCCATTAAAGGGAACAGGGCCCAAGACCGGCAAATGTGCTTTTCTTTCTCCTCTCCTCTCCTCTCCTCTCCTCTCCCTCTCCTCTCCTCTCCTCTCCTTCCTCCCTCTCCTCTCCTCTCCTCTCCTCTCCTCTCCTCCTTCCCTCTCCTCTCCTCTCCTCTCCTCTCCTCTCCTCTCCTCTCCTCTCCTCTCCTCTCCTCTCCTCCTCCTCTCCTCTCCTCTCCTCTCCTCTCCTCTCCTCTCCTCTCCTCTCCTCTCCTCTCCTCTCCTCTCCTCTCCTCTCCTCTCCTCTCCTCTCCTCTCCTCTCCTCTCCTCTCCTCTCCTCTCCTCTCCTCTCCTCTCCTCTCCTCTCCTCTCCTCTCCTCTCCTCTCCTCTCCTCTCCTCTCCTCTCCCTCCCTTTTTTTTTTTAAATTTGAAAGAAAGACAGTTCAGGGAATTATAATATGAAGATAAACAAGTGGTAAATAAATGGACAACCAGGTAAAAGCTTAGGATTAAAGAAACACTGGAAGGAAACAAAGAAGTTCAGATGAAACTTACTTGCTTTCAAACAAGAGCAAAGATTGAATAAAAAGAAAAAAGAAAATAAAAGGAAAAAAGTTTTACATGTATTTAGGCAGACCGTGTGCAATTTCAGGTGGCTACTCAGTAAAATGAACAAGTCAAGTAATTGAGAGTAGAAATGAAATTGCAAAGGATCACAGGATTTCAAATTAAGTGAACAAATTGTATGGGGAAGGGTACAGACCTTACAGTACAGTAGCTTGAGTTGGCAGACAGCTTATAACAGTGGTTCTGAGTGAATGACCCTTCATCTCCTGTGGCAAATTGAAGATAATGCCAGCATTTCATAGTCATTTCACTTTTATTATCACCAAAAGTTTAGGCCAGTATTCTATTACCTTGAATGTCTTTATGGTGTCAAGTTGAGCTGTACAAGAAATGAACTTGATGACAAATTTGCTGACTCTGAAGAAGTGGGTAAGAGAATAAGGTAAGGCATTTAGGATCATTAGAAGTTTAAAGAAATAAAAGAATAAAAATTATTCAAATAATACATTCGGAATTCAACAGAAAATATTTTAGTTTGTTTTTTTGATATTTGATTTTTGATATTTCTAATTTTTTTTAAAAAAACCTGTATGTCAATATAGAGAGTGGTAATGCTATTTCTGGAGATCAATATATTACATTTTAAAATGTCTGAAAGTTGTGACAATTTTGAAGCAAAACATTTTTACCAGTGAGCAGCTTTCTTCTTGTTTCAGAAAATCTTGCCTCTTTTAGTTGTCCCAGCCAGTATTTTCTCCTGATTTGGATCATAACCTG
The DNA here is from genome assembly GCA_026261815.1 of Monarcha castaneiventris obscurior. Classification (NCBI taxonomy): domain Eukaryota; kingdom Metazoa; phylum Chordata; class Aves; order Passeriformes; family Monarchidae; genus Monarcha; species Monarcha castaneiventris. The sequence goes on from JAMPIT010000161.1 coordinate 3,571,511, forward strand.
GCTTCAAAATGTTTTTGGGTATTAGTACATTCACTGGAAAAATCTCAGCCAAAGTTGGTGTCAAAAGTCCAAGCTGTACCTAGCCCGTGAAGCCTAAATTTTCATGACAATGACTAGGATGTGACCTAGTCTGTCAATACACAAATCTGTGGCACAGCAATAGTAAAAATAAATAGCAACACATTAAAGTCAGAGAATTGAATTAATCAAAATAAGTTACCAGCTACTATGGTGACTGTATTAGTATTATATTCAGTTTTCCATCTTCTTCTTACCTCCCAGATAAATCCTCTGCCTTAAACTGGTGTTTGCCACACTCTGTACAACATGAAAAAGCATGTTTTGCTTCAGAATTCTTCATCTTAAGAGACATGGTGTGTTGTGGGATGACAGCTCTTAGGCGCTACCCTGCATGCCAGATTTAAAGCAAGATCCTGATTCTCTGTCCTACCCTTCTTCCTCCACTTCCTTATGAAGGTGCTCTCCCTGGAAGTGTTGCTTCCTACTCATTGCCAAAGTACAAGGTTTTACTCTGCAAATGGACATCAGCTCCTGTGATTTGACAGATGACTGTCGCAGACATTCAGGAACATGAGGAGAAAGTGGTATGCACTATAATGAGATCATGTAAAATTCAATACAGCATATCAAATAGAACGATTTTAAAATTCATATATTTAACTGGCAGCCAAAAGCAGCTCTTTCTAGGGAGGTGATATGTGCTCCTGGCTTTTGCTTTTCTTATGAAAACTGTCAGTCACATTCTGCATCAGCGTGGGTTTATGCTTAGCTTTATCAGGCAGACCAGTCAGCACTGAATGGCATTAATGTCATCTTGGGGTAATGAAAGTGCAGATAACCATCTCAGAGACTGGTTGGGAAAAAAATACTGATGCAAGTAGCTGAAGGCTCTATTGACCATATAATTCACATTTCTCATAGAGGAAGTTATGATCTATAAATTGTTTTAGACTTTCTTACTGATGAAACAGCAAGAATTTTGTTGCTGATGGGCACAGGAAGCAGTAATAAAAAGCCATGGGTGCATACACAGGAAAGAAAAATGGTTTGCATTTTATCAACAGAGAAAAGGAATCAAAATGTAGCCCAGGATGTTTTTGCAAGTTACAGTACTGTTAATGGAGAAAAATGTGTCTTCTGTGTGACAATGATAACATGAATGATAATACAGATCATTCACCCTTTCTGCACCAGGTACCTGCTGCATGCTGCACCTGTAGAAGGCATTCCCTGATGACAGACCACAACAGAGTGAAATAATTTCTAATGAAACAAATCTGATCAACCTTCATGGTGGTTGGACACTTTCTGGGCATTGAGGCATTCAAGGATTGTGCTGCTTCTAGTGGTAGGTCTCCTGTTCACTGCTACATAACAGCAGAGCTTACTTTATGAGTGGGGCATCTTTACAGTGTTCTGCTGTGCTAGCCAGAGCCCTTGGGCTGGAGGGATGCCTCACAACAAAATTGCTTCAAACCTTTGGGTGAAAAGACAATAAGAAAACAGGAAAAACTCCTTTCCTGTTTGGACCATGTTTAAACAGTTATAAAACCAAAGGTAACATTTAAACAGGCTTCATGTCATTTTGACAACAATGGTACAATACTAGTCTTCCCCTTTCCCCCATCACAGTCAAAATAATGTGACCAGGATGACCAATATACTCCTTGACTGCTGAAAGGGATAACTATGATGAATCGCTGTTAATTGTTAGTTAAATTATGACCCTATACTCTCATGAAAAGCAACCCAGGAGGAGTTGCTGCAGTGTAGTTGAAGGAGGTCAGTATGTATAAGAAGTGTCCATCAAGAAGCACTTGCTGTGGATTCAGCCATTGTCAGTCTTCCTTAATTTGATTACTGGTATATTTATTTTTTTATGTACATTATTTACATATATATTATATTTTCAGAGCTGGGGTGATCTATGATACTTTCTATAGTAAACTGTGGCTCAAGGAATAAGCCAGAGACCTGATGAGGACAGGGAATCAGAGAATTTCTTGAGGGGGTTTTTGTGCGAAAAGACTATTATATTTAGGGACAAGACTTCCCATGATAAGCTTGAGTTTGTTAAAAAATGTGCACACTGACGCAGAGATAATACAAATGTTGTTGGAAAGGTGGATTACAAGCCTCATCCAGAGCCAGATCAATAACTCACGAGTTTGACATTGTTGGGAAAGGTGCCAGCTATGTCACCCGGTGTGTGCAAGTGAGCAAGAGAGGAAGAGGAGCATATCGAGTGCATGGTGATTGCTGGAGACTGTCCTCACAGGAAAACAAACCTGTCCAGTCTGAGACATGAAGTGGAATCGATTTCAGTACACCCTTTTAAGAATGAGAGTCAGTCAGAAGGTGAAACCCATACAAGGGATGACAGGGTTGGTGAGCGATTGGATACCAAGCTTTTGAGAATTAATAACCTCCCTGGAAGGTCTGTGGGTTAGTGCGAAGAAAGTGCAGTGTTAAAGCCCTGATTTGTGCCAACTCCTGAGAACATGTTCTCTGGTGGATGAACTGCTGAGCACAGAAGGAAAGGTATTTATGATTTTTCTTTGTTTCCTGTAATGAGGTGGTTGGTACTATGCTTGGTTGAGCCAGTCAGGAGTGGCCATCATTGCCTTCTCTTTCCTTGCACTTTCCATGCTGACCCTCATCAGCATCTTCTGAGCTCCTGTGTCCAGGATGTACAGATTCAATGACTGTACAGATTTCCCATGACATAGCATGTGCAAGATCTCAAAATATGCCTGGGGAAGACACCCTGTTTGCCCAAGCACTTGGGGTGGCTGATCCCTCCCCAGAAATGTGTGGCTGAGAGACCTACTTGGATTGTAGGTGTCACTGGGATAGCTCTGGCGTGAAACCCCGAATGACATTTTTATAAACTGTCTAATGGCTCTGATTTCCATGAGACTTGTCTTATGATCCTGGGTAGGTCCTATATGCCCAGGTATATGGGACACAGTTTGGTGTCCCTTGCTTGTGATTATGTGGCCACTCAGAATTTGTTAACTCAGAGTATGACCAAAAAGAGATGAGTTCTGCCCACCATTCCACATTTCAAGATTCCATCCTTACTTGTGTATTTTACAAGGCAGGGTGAGAAAGAGTAGGAGGCCTGTGCAGCTCTACCCAACTCCCCAGCAACAGATGTACTCATAGAGCAGCAGCCTGGGTGAGTTGCTGGTTATCACTTGCTGTCCTAAGTGACCTAACGGGATGATTAATGACTTTGCTTTATTTACTGAAAAATTATCAGACTCAACTTTAAACAGATCTGGGTGGAGAACCTCTGAAGTTGGCCAAACCAATTTTGACAGGATTCCAAAGAAAAGAAAGGCTCCTTTGAATCTTTCAGAAAAAATGTATCATTCACGTCTGCTGCACTAACTATTTAGCATCAATTCCTGGTGCCAAAGGCAAAGTCTGAAGGAACAGACAGGGGCTACCCTAGGCAGAGTGTAAGAGATGAGACTCCACCACAGACACTATGTTCAAAAGAGATTTAGTGCTGCAGCATCTTACTGTTCTAGTTTTCCCACCAAAGGAGGGCACATTTTAACTCATTCATTCAATTGTTTGCTTCTTTATTAATGATATAAAAAGTAGAATTTAGAAAGTTTGTAGAGTACTGTATAAAGCAGATAGGCACAAGAGAGGAAACTTTTCCTGTGATTGCATGGTTTATCTAGGTTTAGGAATACAACTCTGTAATAATTGGAGATGGGGGTCTGGAGACTGTATCCAGCTCTGAAGGGCTCTAAATCTCTGCAAAAATGGACAGAGGATATTTCCAGGAAAGAATCTCTGTGACTCACACTTTTCCCCTATCTACCAGTAGACAAGATGAGAAGCAAGGTATAAGTCCAAATTGACTTCTCTGGTCCAGGCTGAGTTTTTCAGGTATGCGAACAGTTAAGATTTTTCAGAAACTTCAAAGAGGGGCTCCATAAGACCTGGCTGATTTTACAGTGCTAAATTCAAAATTGCCCTGTCTCCAAGAAAACATACACTAAATGACTTAACATTAACGTACCATGCCAATGAATACGCCTTCTAGATAATGACACAGGCAGTGGCTCTCATATATTCTTTCAAATAAAATGCTCTACATCTCAGAAAGGTGTTTGAGAATCTGCTCTGCATATTTAATGGCAAGATAGTCTTGCTGTTTCATTCAACCTCTGGAGCATATACTCTTCTTTCCCTTTTCCTCCTCCCTACCCCCTCTAAAGCTGAATTTATAAGGAACCATTTTTAATATTGTTATATTTACTTTATTAAAGTAGTCTTACACAATTGACTGTCTGGCTTCTCATTTTGCATTTCAGCCTGACACATGTACAATTTTTACTTTATGTCCCTTATAGGTTTTTGCACATATTTTTGAGCAAAAAAAGAAGAGATATTTATAATTCAGAATAAATAAAATGTTTAGTGAAGACAAAGAGACAGTTACTACTATCAGGGACTTGTAACTCATAGTTATGGTATCAGGAGGCAGCCAACATTTACATCTGCCTCTGTCTAGGATGTATTTGGTGCTGGGTGCTATGTATGGAGTGTGAGGGTATCCCTGCCTCATGGAAAATAAAGCTCTGAGTCGGTTCAAAGTCACTGTTGCTGAGAGCACAGGCATTCAAGAAGCTGAGTAGGTGACTAAGCTTGACTTCTAGAACTTTCACATTTCTAACACAAAGATATCTCTGTTAAGCCGAAGATATTTAGTATCTTCAGACTGTCACAACTACAGCTATGACAGTCACATCTTGTTCTCTTTCCTCCTGAAAGGAGGTGACTGCACTGCCAATTGTGCCATACTGTATTGTCCAATTAACTCTGAGCAAGTTATTGCAGGTACCAGAAATCATCCGATTGCAGCAGCATGGAGATCCACTTGGGTTAATTTCTCCTACTTCCTAGCAACTTCCTTGGCAAAGAAATTGAGTGCACATGATGCTCTGCTTTTCAGCTGAGCGAGCTAGTTTGGAGTTAGTCTGGATATCCATCACCACGGTGTGCTCCAGAAAACCCTGCAGGCAAAGCACCAACATGCAGCAGAGGCAGACAAGCACCCACTGAGATGTGCTAGGAGGAGTGCACCCAGCAGGGTGAGGGATGTGAGACCACTTATGGGCCCTCTGGTACAAGGGGGACATGAGCAAACTGGAGTGTGATCTGCAGAGGCCCACCAAGATGGTGGGATCTGGATTGCTGGCCCTGAGAGAAGAGATGGGGTAATATGGGCTCAGCTGCCCTGGAGAAGAAAATATTTTAGTGGGGGGTAACAGCAGCCTCCCAGTCTCTAAGAGTAGGGTATGATGGTGCCAGGCTGTTCACAGTGGTGCCTGGCGGGAGGACAGAGGAAAATGTGTGTAAAGTTGAAACAGAAGTTTAGAAATGAACTTTTTCATCCTGAGGGCAGCCAAGGACAGCAACATGCTGTCAGGGGAGGTTGTGTGACCTCCATCCACAGCAAAATCAGCCTACATCAACAAGAAGGCTCTGATAACGAAGCCTAGGGTGGCACTCATGTTTTCACATGACACATTGCATACAGTAATTTCCTCACCTTTCCACACGATCCACAAGATACACTAATTTCCTCATATTTCCACAATGCAGACCATCATCATCCAGCTGCTTGCCTGTTCATTTTTTATCTTTTGTCACCTTTCCCATACACAGTCTTTCTTATTAGGACATATACTGGAATTAAATTATTTCATTCTCTTATGACTTATTTGCAGCTTGATATTTCTTTGTGACCAGGTTAGATAAGTATTTGAACCTTCTCTGTGACCTTTTGATATGCTGTATATCTTACTCCCAAATGTTCTATAAATGGTCTCTAGAGGGAAAATGCTCATGTTTAAACATTAGAAATGAAAGAGATACCAGTACTTGCAAACGTAATCCACATAAAATTCTGTAGATTAGATATGTGTATCAAGGTGTCTCCTTCTCATACTTTGTCCCAGCATATGGGCTCTACTAAGGTGAGCAAACCCTTCAGCAGCGTAACACAGCGTGCTATGGAGCAGTGCAGGTGCATCCCACTACACAAATGGGTGGTAGTATAAAATCCCCAGCAGATAGAGAGCTTGGTTGATGTGACAGAATTCCATATTAACAGAAACTAATGAGAGTGCCTCAACCACTCCTGGGATCCACAGCGTTTCTGTAGTTTTAAGGTTGTTGGTTTGACATTATTAACAAATTAGCGAATTAGCAAATCAGCAGCACAGCTGTTTTGCATTACCTGTTTTTCCCTCCATACAGCTTCTGTCTCAGCCCAAGATCTTAAGACACAAAAATCCTTCAAAAAGCACAAGGTCCTTTTCTTTTAGTGTCAATTGTGGATCTTAGGAATTGCTGTATATGTAGATTCATACATCATCTTCCTTTCTTCTTCTCTGATAGCAAGATACTATCAGAGAAGCCCTGACTGGTGTAAGAAGAATATCTATTTCCAACTTTTTCACAGCTGCACGGTTTTCCATCAGATTAAAGTAGGAGATCACAGCGTCAGAACTCGGGTTAACTGCAAGATGCTCTGACAGTTCAGGTCTTCTGGTTACAAGTAGTTCTGAGAATAGCCCTTGCCTGTGAACCAGGCTTCTTAATTTTTAAATGTTTGACCCACTATCCCTTTTGTATCTTTAATATATTTATTTTTACCATGTGATACAGTAACAACCTTTGTGTCCTTGTCTGTGTGCAGTTGAGAGTCTTCTGGATTCTTCCTGACTACATTTTATAAAACACTTGAGAGAGGACCCTGACCACTGTGAACTTAGGAGTGTTTGAGTATATTTAACACTAGAGATATCAACCTTCAATGATTTAGTATAAACTCTTTTTAGGAATGAAGGCAGTAAGAATGCAGATAATTGAATTTAAAAGTGGCTTTAAAAGTGGCTTTGACTTTACAGCTATATAATAGGCTTGCTAAAATCTACAGCTGATAAGCTGATATCCCTTTTGTTTAGAGCTAAAGACATCCTGTTTTCCTGAACCATTAAGGGAATGAAGGGCTAAAACCTGAGAAAGTTCAGTGGCTACATAAGTCATGTTTATTATTTTTCCCTGGAAGTGAGTCTCTGATATTCAGTCAGTGGAAATTGAAAAAAAGAAGGGAAAAGAGCATAATATCATTTTCTTGTCACAGTAACATAATGAATGAGACAAGCCATTCACTTTGCAAGCATTGGGCACTCTTGATGTAGGTAACCCATAAATCTCTTTCATTGTGTTTGTCAGCAGTCATTTTTAAGGGCTTCTTTCTCAATTCACAGGTTGTGGTTATTAGTAACCTCATAGTTGTGCTGCAGATGTCATTGAGGCTTATTCCTCAGAGCCGTGTCATCAATCATGGTTTTCACATACTGGAGTAGAATAATCCATAGCAATTTTTTTCCCCCTAGTAAGCATGACTTCAGTAACTTAAATGGAAAATATAAGATATAATCATCATGCACATGCACAAACCACATTGACTTGGCTGCTTATACTGACACAAGGCAGTGACATTTTTGGTAACAGTGTACATTTCTCTGAGGATTACCCTGTATGCAGAGAAAAGAAAGGCAACCACAGCTCTGAGTTACATACAGGAATTGCTGCTGATGCAGCTGACATTGGAGTTGCTATAAGCTTGTTCCAGATGTCACTTTTCACGAGGCAGGCTGCAATGTCACTACCCCAAGTGTTGCCACATTGTTAAAACATCTCACATAGTCAGAGCTGTCCAAAAGTATATGAAGAAACCTATGCTGAGGATTTGTGACGTCAGAGTTTTGTTTCAGGGCAAGGATGTTTCCAGAACCTTATGAATGCATGATGCTTGCTAGAGGATGAAAAGTGTTGCTGAAAAAGTGTCTGTTTAATGTCTGTGTAATGAAAGCACAAGAGGTGTTTCATACATTTCAGCAAGAAAATGTCTGTAACCTTACTATAGAAAAGGTCTTATCTAGTATGCAGTTCTCAACTCTAAGGTGGAAGATGAGGAGTCTAAAGTTTTCTCTAAAATGTGGTGTAAACATGGTAAAATATTATATGCTTTCTTATATAATTAGTTCTAAGTGTGTGCATGCACATATTCTAATTATGATATGTCCAATGCAGGAGGCATTGGAAGTACATTGCAAACGTAGTGAGCACTCAGCTTCTTACTTGGAATGAGTTGCATCTTAGTAGTGAATCTCATAAATTTAATCGATAGGCACATATATCACAGTGGTGATTTATACCTCAGCTGTTCATCAATGACACCATACATTTGCTGCTTGTTTGCAGAATAGATGGAGTATTTTGGATCTGTGCAATTGCAAACTGAGCTCTCCACTTTACCCTCCCTGACAAATACTCTTTTTCAGCTTGAGAATATTTCTTCTGCACTTCGATTATGGATTTAGCAGAAAAAATACGGCTCTGACAAGCTCTTCCTGAAATTGCTGGTGCAGCTCTCCTCATCCACGTAAAGCATCCCCACAGACTGTCAGAAACCAAAAGCAGAATCTGCCCTGATGTGTAAGCTTGGGGCATGAGCTTCTGATCTTGCCTTGTTTCATCCACTCAGTTTAATTTTTGGTTCTCTCGGGCTTAAATCTGAATAGCTGACATCACAGGCGGGAAAACAGCCTTGGAGGAGAATGTACTGATATTTGTCTTCTGTTCTTCCAAGCACAGTGGAGGAAATGGACTCTGCATGTAGAATGTAAGCCTAAACACAAGCATGGACTCAGACATGTAGATGGGGGACAAGTCTGCCTGCTTTGGTCACCATTTTTGAAGAAGCTGGTACTGTCAGATCACCTTCTCTCATCTTCTTTGGCAGTTTCTCCAACTTAGAAAATATTTCCTGCTGCTGACAGTTATTTGAAAGAACTGATCTAGTAGTGTGGTGAAAAGCTATTCAAAGCATGGTGTAGGAGTACAGCTGCACACAAGTACAACATGCCATGTTCTGTTCCTCTTTCACTGGACCATAATGGTGGCAGCTTCCTGTGGCTTCTTGTAGGAGAGCATTGACTTAGAACAAGCTCTAGACATTCAGGCTGTTCTTTGATAATTTTCTGGCTGCTCAAAACTAAACTTTCTTATGCAGCCAAAACAGTCAAGCTTTTTTTTTCTCTGCCTGACCCTTTTCTTTGGCAGGTCCAATTTCCTCCTATTATTCTGTGCACCCGGAAAGCATGCATCACATTCCATCCTTGCTTTCCTGTACAGAGGTTCCATCCATTACACTACCTGTTCTTTCGTGTTCCTGATGGAACTTGCCTATTTTGAACACAGCAAATGTGTTGAAAAGATCAGATCCCAAATGGGACCACGAATGAGGGGCAAGAAGTTCAAACTGAAATGCTGGCTGTTGGACAAGAAGTTGGATGCCTGGATAAAAGTGGTTGTGTTTTCTGCAGTGCTAAGCACTTGGAGCTCTCAGAGCTCTCATTGAAATCCAAACCAGGAGCTATTGAGATGACCATATTTTAATGCCCTTGAAATCTGACAGGTTGAGTGAACACAAATACATGACATTGTCTGATGTTCAAGTGCAGCAAAATCCCACAAGTTCCTTAACCCTATGCCAAATAGAAAAAGTGTAAATCTTTAATTGCATTACCTTGTTTAGCCAGGTAAGGCCCATTAAGATATTGACTCTATCACTGTTTTTTTTTGCCACAGGGAGATTCTCATTCATTGTCTCAGAATCATCCCTTAAAATGCTCACAGCTTTTATTCTAATGATGGCTTCTTTCACTTGTGGAAGCATTATAAAGGTCCATAAGTGATGCAGCAACACAATGGGGAATAACATTATTATCAAGTTCAATGTGAATTGGCATATGCTAAAGCAAGCCAAGGTCCCCAGAGACAGCTGGATTTACTCCCTCTGCTCAGTACATTAGGCCCATCAGATAATTCACATATACTTTGTACAACATTACACTGATGACATTAGAAAAATGTGAACTATCAAATATCATTTATTGGAACACGTGTCAAAACAAAAGAGCTTGATGGAATAATTTAAAGATTCTTAGACTAGTTGCTAAAACGTCAATTTTCAGACTTTTAGTTCTTTTTTTTCCCTTTTTTTTCCCTCCCACAGAGTAAAATTTTCTCATGCATCTAATTCCTTTGGTTTTATTGAGAAATAAAACAGTCTTGTGCAAAGTGACAGAAGTAAAGCTGGCTGTGTGCTTCCCAGCTGCTCTGCACCAGACCAGCTTTGTGGAACCTTGTTACTGCAAAGCAGTACTTCCACTCCATGAAAACTTTACTTGTTATACTCTAGCAGAAGCCGTGGAGAGAATCTCTTGTGTAACTCACTCATTACTAGTGTCTTCTGTGTTTTTCTTAGGTGATTAAATATAGAATTTTTGCTCTTCCTTCATATGCTGAAAAGCAACTTCTTTTCTCCAAAATTGTTCTGTAGAACATGACACTGTAGAAGGGAAATCATTGCAGTTGGCTAAAGAGATAGGAAATTGGCAGAAAAAGTAATTGAGGGCCTCTTTAAGGAAAAGAGATTCTTGGTACAGAGAAAGCTTTTATTGTTTGTTTTGGGTTGTTGTTGTTTTTTTTGTTTTGGTTTTTTTTTTTCAGCAATAAACAGCAGTAGTTCAGATGCAGAAGGTCTCTGTGTTTTGGAGAAGGGAGACCTCAAGATCTGCAGGAGGTTGAGAAAAGGTATTTCTTATATGGTAATTTAGATTATGTAGCTTTAGAGCACAGACGATTCAAAAAATCTGGGGATTTGTCACCTGCCAACTTGTAGTAACTATTTCATTTATCTTAGCACCTTGCCGTGCCGCACATCTGAAAGTATACTGGGTACAAGTCTTTTCATGGGGCACAAGTTTTAAAGAGTAGTCACTGACCTTGGATATCCACTGTTGAATGGGAGCCCTGAGTCTGATTTTCACAAATGTTGGTATTTTTAAATTGGATCTACAAAATTATAAAAGGGCTGAAGAAAAGTGCTCAAATGTTTAGATTTAGGACTTTGTAAGTATTTCTATTAAGTGAATAGAAGCAAGTCAGCATAATATATACAAATGTGTAAATCTGGATGCCATATCATAAAGTCGAATATTGTTATCTTCTCTGGGGTACATAGTGATGACCTAAATGAGAAACGTGTTCTTCAAAAGAAAAGCAAAGTCCTCAGAGACCTGTAAGACATTATAACCTCTGATCTGAATGTTCAATACCTTTTCCCTTCTGTTTAAATATCTTTCTCTCATATAAATTACAAATCAATACTAACCACAAGAGATTCATCCGTCTTATCTCCTGCTTGGCATATACTAAAATGATCATGATTATCACTTGTAAAAAATACTTGTTAATTAAAGTACCTCTTCAGGTCATTTCTTCACAGCCTATGACCTGAGATTAATGTCTACAGCTCAGTAGACCATTGTTAGAGGTTGCTTCCTCCATCCTGAGGAATGATAAAGATTTAATTAATTATCTCTTGATTAATGAATTGGAGTAGAACATGATGTTGGTGGGAGGTTCATTTCCTCCTGCAGAAAACAAAAGTTTTGAATTTTATTCCTAACCGTATTTGCTAGCTAGTATTGAAATATTGGTATTTAAAATACAATATTTGAAATGTTCAGATGAAACTGATCTGACTTACATTTTATTATGCAGCACTATATATAGTGGCACATTCAGCCTCTAGGAAGGCATGACCTGTGGTTAAAAGGAAGAAAGGGCAAAATAATGAACTCATTCTCTGACACTGACTGGCTTAGACTTTTTCATCATGTCGCTTCCCCATTCTCTCCTCACCTGCCTTTTTGGCAGAATATTTGGAAGAATGGTGTATGGCCTGTGCTGTATTATTTGACAAATATATTGTGTTATAAACACATACTCTTTTTTATATCACTTGCGTAAAGAGTAAAGCTAATAATTGAAGTGTTATGGTAAAGTTTTCATGTCTCTATGAGTCACAGTCAATCTTCCTTTTCCACAAAATTTTAGAATAACTTAAAGTATTTGGAATCCTCAGTGTATCTATGAAAATGCCTATTGTTTAGTATTAGAGCTGAAATTTCAAAGCTAATCGGAGTTCATTGACAGAGTTCTGGCTGACTGACACAATTTTCCTTAACAATGAAAGGTTTTATGAGAAAAGATTCTTAGGGTCATTTGGAAATTCAGGAACTTCTAAGATCCTGAAATTAGATACAAATAAAACTATGCTTCATATAATCACATGGTATAAGGAAAGAGTTCTTGAAATGGGTGTGGTGCTGGGCTGGGATGTTGCTCAATTTGAACTGGGGCTGTTTTAGTTTCTGACATTTTATGTATCAGTAACCCTCGAAGTACAGTGAAATTAATGGGTGACTGTTCTTTCTCGCTTTGTTCTCTTTCCGACAATGTCATCTTGCATTATCTGGCTGATTGGATAGATTATTGCTTCTCAGAGGTAAGGACCTGCATGTTGTGATCCTCTTCTTTTTTGTTGGAGGGAGAATTGGGCAGAGGGTGAGCTGTGCAACTCTGTTGGTTTTGAAGGATGCTATGGACAGCTGGATTGAAGCCCAGACCTTGCTTTGAATCTCAATGTACTCTGTCACTTCAAGTACCTACTGGGAGAAACACTTGCCAGGATGGCATTGGAAGATCTTTGGATTTCTTATTCTTATAGTAGAAATGTGCTGATTCCAGATACTCCAGATACTCTATCTGTCTGGTGTAAATAGACCAGCAGATTTGAATTCTTTAATCCCAATACCTATTGTGGTTTCTTTTCTTGTAGACTGGGCAAAGTGGACAAATGATTGTGTCAACTTAATGCAGTCAGTGTTGAATGTAGTCAGTGTCTCTGTGAAGCCTTCGAGAATACCCAACAATTGCTCAGCCTGAATGAAAAAACTCAGTCACAGACAACACAGTTTTGTCTATATAGGAGTGCTTCTATTTCTCAGGACAAACTCGGCTGGATTTTGGGAGGTAAATGCCATGTTTTCAGTGCTATGAAGATTTAAAGAACAGCAGGCTGTGCACACATCCAAAGAAGACTGATTTGTTTTGAGAAACTAGAGAGCTTTTTTATGGTCCAAGCTTCTTCTTGTTATGTCCCTGATTATAATGTCACATTGATTACTGTGTCTGAACAAGACCAGAAGCCTTTGCCAGGAAGACAGCAGCCAACCCATTTCCTTCTACTTTTCTTCATGCTTAAATAAGAGGAGTCTGAATATTTTGTTATTTCATACTTCACACAATCACATACAGACATGGAATAATTACCTTTCAAAATACAGAAGAGCAATTTGCCTTTTTATTAAACTTTAGTTTTTCATCTTATTAAACATGTATACTTGAGCTCCAGTGATGTTTCACATCGACGAGAACTGACAGATAATACAAAAGGTTTTTTATTTTGTGTTAATTTATTTCTTGTTTTCTATAATTTAATTTTCCCTGCTCTTAATAATATTCATGTCTGTCTCTTCATCTCTATTGGACTCTGCTGGTAGAAAAACAGTTCTTCTAACGAGGAAATTAAAACTATCAATTTGATCAATCGGAAATGCTCATTCTTCTAATCCCACTGTAGTCATTGATTTTGGGGCAAAAATATTCTGAAGAGCCCAGCCTTTTAGTTCTTGCTGCTGGTGTGTGTTGGAGGGGGAAAAGGAGAAAGGCACCGCAGTGATGTGGGGACAAAAGGGTGCAGTCCTGCTCTGGGCTGGGGAGTGCTGGGATGAAGAGAGTGGGCTTGTGATGGGGGAGGCCTGGAAACTGGTACAGAGAGGATTCTTTGAGGGGGGAAAAAAGAAGGGACAAACCCCTTCCTGTGAGAATTGGTATTGAATGACTATAATGCCAATTTTTTTTTTTTTTTTTTTTTTTAGTGTATCACAAACCTTTTCATAGGTATCTTTCCAATCACTTACCAATATCTGGTATCTAATATTTTCTTCAAACTAATTATCTAATACCTAATTTCTTTCCATAAGGGCAAACTTCTCATGATGCCATCAAAAAAGTCACAATCACAAAGCACCAAACTACTTTTAAGAGCTGCATGAGGAGCAGGCATTTGCTATTGCTAGAAGGGAGAAGTGTAAGACATAGGTCCTTCAACTAAGCCAGATGTGATGTGTAGTAGGTATCTTTGTAGATGGGTGCTAGTGGGCATCTGGAAGAGAGAAAGATGAACAAAGAGAAATATATGGATATATTTCTAGGTGTAGGAAATATTCCTTAATAATGTTGTTTTCTTGTGAAGGTTTTGCCTGTCCTTCATATTACCTCTTCATGAAAGGATTTGATGAGGTTTGTTTCACTATGGATACACCTATGTGTAAAAAAACATCCTCAAATAAAGGCCTACAGTTTATAATTATAAAGCCTGCAATTGGTAATAATGAGCCTAGAAAAGTAATTTTGTGTGCCTAGATCTTTGGTATGAATTGTATGCCAAATATTACAAACAATTTCTGAACCTATTTTTTATGGTTTATCACTGAATTTTCTTTGTCACAAGGTTCACCCATTTTAAGTATTTCTTCATCACTTATAAAAACATTTCTAGTCATTGGTTTTGAAGAGTCACGGCTTTATGGAAATAAGGAATATGTATCTTTCTCCATCTGATGTAATACACGTGGAAAATACTAATTAAACAGCCAAGCTTCAAAGTACAGGTTTCCATCTAGATCTCTCTAACCTCCTTTTTGTCAACTTAATCACCTCATGAAATAAGGAAGAACTACTGATCAGGAAATACAGAGTGATGCAAAAGGCAGAGCAAATTTGCATTGGTGTGTTGGATGTCCTATAAAGTGCCTTGTGCTATCTTGTCAAATCTAATCAAAACTCTTTGATGCTGTGCCTTCTGGATGAGTGATTTGATTTTAGGCAAATTTGGCACTCATATTTATGATTTGAACTAGATGTGGCATATAATGTTCATGTTTTGATCACTGCTCCAGTAAACACAAAAGGGTTTTTTAGCATGTTACAAGTAAGACATAGAGTTGCAAGATTGTACTTGACTTGCAAAACAACAAAATAAATCATACAAGAAAGTCAGCATTCAATAAATTATGCACTTCACATCAAGCTGTGTCGACATCTTAAATGAAGTATAGCTTAAAGATAAGGTGTTAAAAGGGAAAATTATAGATGTACAGTGAGTTTCTTTAAAACTATCACTTATCCCCATTCCATCACTGTAGCTGTCATTTTCTCTTTTGGGCTTTAGTTTTCTTTCTACATTTTTTGGCCTAAAGTGTCTGAATTATGACAGAAACTGCCATATTATGAATAATTCTTGATAAATGCAAAAGGAGATGAAATCGCTACAAACTCAATGAATATTTAAGGTCACATATATAATATTAGCTCTGACAGATTGTTAAACCTGAGGGTTCTTTTTGAACTGAAGGAAGTTTCATTGAAAACCTGGGATTTTCTTAAAGCATGTCTTGCATGTAATACGTTCATATTAAAAAATTCTTGTTTCTGACAAGCACACATTCACTTTTCCTCCCTGTGACTCCAGTCTGATACACGGCCCTTCTGTTCTTTTTACCCTCTCATACTACATGCTGATATCATAAGCTACTAAACAAAATACACTTTAACTACTGGGCTATCACTTCAACAGGCTCTTTCAAGTTTGTAAGAAAGTTTACAGCTTAAATACATGAGAAGAAATTCCAATAAAGAGTAAATCTCAGAAAATTCAGAGTTTACATTTGCTTTGGATCAGCATGTAAAACTTCACTTTTCCAGCTCATGTGTACTGTACACAAAGGCGAGCCATTTGCTCCATTAATAAATGCCAATTCTCCTAATTGTTGGCATTTCCTTCTTTCTTTCAGGGTGGAATCAGGAAATGTGGATATTATGAAAATATTTATAATAACAACAACAGGCTAATAATTATCTTCAAAGCAACTAAAGTCAGGAAATTCAGGCTTAAGCTTCCAAAATTGACCTAAGATTTGATGCTTATTTCCACCCTCTACCAGCCTCCTTATAATACAGGATCTGAATCATATATCAAGGCATGACAGAGGTTCGAGCCATTTTAGTCAATGCCAGGATGAATGCTGGACACAGCTCTTTTTAGCAATGAATTGTTTCTTTCTCTCTAAAGGCAGAAAATGGGAAGAGGGATGTAGAGGTGGTTGATACTTGCTGTGTGACCAATAGTTTCAGCAGATTATGCTGCGCATTTTTGTCAGTAACTCTTACTTTACAGCCATAAGCTGTGTTAATAACTCATTTCCTTTTTAACTTTGCTTCCCTGATACTGGAGAAAGCTGCAGGATTTTGTACTGATGATGGTGTCTCACAGTGGTGGCTGTGTGGGGAAGCCTGGATTGTACATGGGGACTGAAAACTGATAATTTAAGGACTTAAGAAACTTAGTTATAACTGTTAAAATTTAAAAAAAAAAACAACCCAGACAGACAAACAAATTTTGGTTTATCAAATATCCTAAAAGTCCATGCAGTGCTCTATTTCTTTTTTGAATATATATTTACAACATTATCTGCATCTGAATTTTAATTTATTAGTATGAAAGAACTTGCAAATATTGAATTTTTATGTGCTAATTCTTGTTAATTGGGTAGAGATGCCATTCAGTAAAGTACAAGGAAACTTAAATCAGATTTTTATCAGCTAAGCTTAATTTGTGTGGCTTATTTGACAAATTTTGCTTGCTTCGCTGGCTTTCATTGCAACCTATATTGTCTTAAGGGCACCTTGAAGTTCTGCAGGCCATGATTCACTGCCCCAAGAGGCCTGAGAGGCTTTCTATTGAGTTAAACAAAGAGCATACCAGAGCCAAGAAATATACTGTATTTTTGATTGAATTTATGAGCTTTGCAGTGACTTGATGAAATTCTCAAAAATGAAGATATTTTTTGAGAAATGACTCAAAATTACAGCTGAATCTTCATGAAGCTAACTAATGTGACAGCAAAGGAAAAGATGCTTAAGAGATATTTTAAATAAGTCATTGTCACATAATCATTCCTGCATGTATTTTTCAAACTCCAGGCTATATCCTTAAAAGCTTCCTGCAAGTGAGATCTGATTTTAGTATTTTTTAATGACTTAGATGCAGCTTTGAAATAACTTCAGTAATTCATTGATTCTTTTTGCCCATACAGTATCCTCCTGTCTAAGGACATGAAACTTGCTATTCTGTAAGATTTATTTTAGTTCTGTGTCTCAGGAGCAGCGAAAGACTCGTTATAATTAGAAATACAAGACATACCTAGTGTTATATGAAACTTAAATTTTGCTGCATAACTATTTGAAGTTCAATTATGTTTACAATGGCAGTTTTTAAGGAGCAGTTTCTGAAATATGGAGCATGAAGTAAGGATGTCTGCAATCTGTGACTCTACTGGATGTGTACTGAAAATCACAATATATGAAGAAAAAGCATATTTTAGTTCTGCATGAATAGAGACACACAGGAGAAAGAATTCCCTTTAATCCTTTGACATTCTAGAGGTCAGAACATGTTTTTTAATTTCTGTGGAAAACTTTGACATTTTAGTGATTTATGTTACTCAAAACTCTAAAATATTTTGGTCAGGAAATATTTCTTAGTGGTTCTAGTTACTGTATTATTTAGGTTCTCTTGTTTCTAGTCAGACTACATCTTCCCTCATGCATCATAATTCTTCAGTGAAGCCAAAATGTCAGGTTTCCTTCTTCTCACATAAAGCTTGTCGTATTCAAAACTCTTCTTTAGTACTATTCTTTGTTCACAGAACATACTGGCAACTGCCTAAGATAATGTAGCTTTTTTCTATGATCAACGAATAATCCACAAATGTGGTTGCAATGCATTTTCCATTTACTGCTGCTGGGCTCAAATGCCTTCTTTGGAAGACAGGCAATTACATATAGCCTGACTAGTAATTATTTATTTCTGTCCTTTGGTCCAATTCCAGTCCTTATTATTCTGCTTAGACGAAACTTGCCTTTCCAATACCCTATATATATATGTCTCATTTATTCAATTTTTTTCTTTTATGCTTACACTTATTTTTATAGTTGAACAGAGAACAGCCTTTCAATTTACACATCCAATAAAAATTTTATAACAATAAGTTGTATCTAAAACTCTCTGTAATTGCTTAAAAATAGAACATATGTATCCAAGAGACAGCTGGTTGACAAGATAAAATTCATTGCTTTGGCACATAGAAGAACAGATTACCAGGGGTGTGATTTTACTAGTTTTTAGCTTTGTTTTAGTCTAGTCCCTGAGAATTGTTCTCAAGGTAACAGAAGAAATACGAGTCAGCTTTTTCTTCTACTCAAATCATCTTCCTATTAGAATTTAATTTCCATATTTGAGACTGAATGGGACCATGAATCAACCAAGTCCTTTCTCTACAGCTTGTTAAAGAGATTTCTTCCTCATATCATTTTTTTATTGCTGTATAAAACAAAAATTGTAAGTAGAAAAGTGCGGGGTAATTCCACCTTAGATAGCCTTGAGCACCTGCCACGTGGAAGCCTCTCATCCTATCCCAGGAAAGATTCCTAGATTACAAATCTTTCCTTGAGGCTGGACATAAAGCCAAACTGCACTGCAGGAGACATCTCTATGATCCTTGAAAAATCTGCCACTAGTGTATGGCTTCTAATGGTCCATGCCCTGCCACCATGGTGAGAGGACCTATTGCTCAGTCTGACTTGCCATACTCATTCTCCATCACTGCACGTTTCTAAGACTCATTTTTTAATATAGCAGTACCTTGGTAATTCACATATGAGCCCCAAAACAGCGAAGGAAATGCAGTTTTGTGTCTTCATTGGCATGTTAGGAGACAGCTGCTTCACCGGATTCTAAAGAGTTTCTTCAACTAGCTCAAGAG
Organism: Monarcha castaneiventris obscurior; assembly: GCA_026261815.1. Lineage (NCBI taxonomy): Eukaryota > Metazoa > Chordata > Aves > Passeriformes > Monarchidae > Monarcha > Monarcha castaneiventris. Next base: position 3,590,434 of record JAMPIT010000161.1, read on the forward strand.
TGTGAAGTAGGCTGAGGAATGCTCTGGAACTGGTGTGGTGAACACTGTTTTACCACCTCTTACTCCAATTTCAAGTTGTAAACTGGGAGGCCGTCACATATTGGTACCTCCCACCAGATTCCTGAGTGGTGCAGAGAGAGATGATAACCATGGTGTTTCTTAAAGACCACATCTATTAACTTTGTTAGTTTTTGTTGGGGAACTTGAGACAGACTTCGCTAGACCAGGCATTTTAGAGTAGATAAGAAAATTGTTCAAGCTTTTCCACATTTCCCTATGATCTCATTTTTCCTGTTGTCCATGGAATTGGTGGTGTGACTTTCTGTCCCCTCTCTCCCCACTGTAGAGACTCACTTACAAGCGAAGCAGAAGGCACAGTGAGTTCTGTCCTGTCCTCCCTGTCCTCCCACCCTTGCAGCCCTGTATCTCATGGAATGAAAACAACATAGATGCTGTAAAAAATCTTGCTGCACTTCAGACCTTGCTGCGTCCGACTTCTACCTTGCATTGACAAAATGCTGATTTTTCACAATTATTCTCTTCTGAGCAATTGCTGTGTAAGTTATCAGTTCACGTGAAGAGTGGCAGACACTGTGTAAGGTAGAACTGATATGATGGTAATGAGCTAGGGCACAATGAAGTGAATGGTGTCAGACAGGCAAAGCTCAGAGACTCTGCTCATCAGTGTTCTTCTAAACTCCAAGCCACCATTTCAAGTTCATCCCTAGGGGCTGTGATGAGTGACGCAGCAAAGATAATGCCTCAGGACTTGTGATATCCTTGACAGCAAGAGGAGGTAGATCTTTTCACTCCTTGGTTCTGCTTTCTCTTTCTGGGACCCTATTTGTGGAAGTGCTGCATCCCAGACTATGAGCTTTGGAACATCAAATACAATTTCTCCTAAGTTGTTTAAGAACTGTTGAATACGGAACTGCTGATGTACATGATGAAGGAGAGCAAAATAAAATGTCCCTCCCAAGGACACTGCTCGCTCAATGAAGAATTGTAAGAATAAAAATATTGCATAATTTTATATTCAAGTGTTCAATAAGGAGAACTATTGATTGAGAGAACAAGAAATCTCAAATGACTAACAATGATCTTCATGGTCCAATCTTTCTCCAAGTACGATTATACTGAAATTATCTGATTTACTAGACACAAATTTGATTGTATGGGACAGAGAAATGCACATAAGGATCTGTCAGCACTTTCTTTAGACTAACAGAAATAATAATCTTTTTGCAACAGCAGCATTGTATTAGCACATTATTTACCTCAGTACTTTGTGAAGAATTTGCAGGGCTGGAGAGTAGAATGAGGTGGCAGAGCCCTGTGAATGTTAAAGAGAAATTATTGCAATCTAAATTAAAAATAACTGATCTTTTTCGTTTAGACTAGGATACAGAAGGACACCCAGGAGCAAGAAAAGGACAGCAATGATGGGACTGAGGTCAATCATGATCGTGCTGCTTTGGAAATCGTATGGAAAGTTCATCTTGTGAGATTAATGCACTGATCAGCTGCCTGAAAAGCCAGAAGAAGCATGGTTGAGTTTGGAAGCTGATACAGGTACTTAAAGAGAAGAGGGCCCTGGCTCCTGCTACCACTGAAACTCAGTTATCTTTTCTGATAATTGTCCTGAACCGTCAGATGCTGTGCTTGTCTGTGCCTGTTCTTTGCAAGTGTAGATAATGTGTTTTAAAAAAAGGTATTTTTAAGTGTTTACTTATTTTCTTTTAATTGCTTGATAATTTAGACTTTAGCAAAAAATAAGAATTTGTTAAGAGTAGCACAATTCACAAATAAGCTCCTCTATTCCAAAGGGAAGTATTTGAATTTTGTCAGAACAAAGTACTGAGATCTGGACAATTTCTTAAATCTGTCCTCTTTTTGGTCCTCTTCCCCTTTACTTTCAAAAGGTATGAAGTTTTGCATGGCGACTACTGGCAATACACACATGACTAATTAGAGAAGATGGGAATCCATGGAAGTACTGCTTGCAATACGTACAGGATTTAGCACTGCACATTGTCATGCAGAGATAGCTGAACTAATTCCTCTCAGACCACGTGTGTGCCAGAAACTTCTAGTCTTCTGATGTTCTGCTCCAGCTGAGTTATCCAAACTCAGGAACTGCACTAATGTACCTACTTTTGGCTGTCGAGCTGTCTTGAAGGAATGTGAATATGTACTTTCATATAATATTCTGCATGGACACATACAAGGTTCACCTCATAAGGGTCTGAGCATACAAAAAATCACAAACATGATACTAATACTAATCCTGCTTATTCATCTAGTGTATTGGATTTGTTAAGGTGTGAAATAAATCCTGTATGAATATTTATAATAGGACTAAAATTTGAAATATTAAAAAAATATGTTTTTATTGCATGTCAAGTGAAGATAACCTATTTTCATACCAATAAAAAGAAAAAGAAAGAAAACTAAAAGGTATTTCCTCACATGTGAAATTCCATAATGCATGTGCTTTAGTGCTATAGTGCTACATAATTGATTTATGCTGGAATCAAAGCATCCAGTATCACAGGTTAGAAATTCTGTCATACAGAGAGCTGAGGTTAATGCATCGAGCAGTACTGTGACCCTAAGTGTTTAAGATCTTGTGATTATTTTAACAGAGCTGTTACATTTGTCATTGATCAAATTTGACAGCTACATCAAAATAAGGGTATCAGCAAACAGACAGAAGGAAGTTAAACTGCAAGGAGACTTAAAGGGGTCAGAATAGTACAATTCAGGAACATGACATACATTTGTGTAAAATAACAAGGAGGAAAAAATTACCACCAAAAATTTGAAGGTGGATTTCCTGAGACCACCAGGGAACATCTGGAGATGATAAAAAACTGAAACCCACACCCTAAACACAAGACAGATATTCTGGATTCCATGTAGAACCTCGGAGGACATAAGGTAGCTTCTCTAGGGCTGGTGAGTCAGTATGTAGATCAAAGAATTGTCTTTTGATTTCATTACATAAGAAATATTAAACAAACAGTGAAAAGACAAAAATGTAAAGAAAAATGCTCTAGGAGACATTAAGTAAGGAATCTGATATAAGAGATTTGAAAAAACACAGGTAGTGTGAGTCCTTACTTCCCAGTGGCTTTAGGACAGAGATATGGGTCCAATGCACATTATTAATTCAGTAAAACACTACAGTGTAGGCTTAATTTTGAACATGGGCTCAAGCAGAGCTCTTTTCTTCAGGCATTGATTTATTCTCCAAAATACTAGGGAAATACAGAATTTAAATGTACAGGAGAATTTTCATGTTTGAAAGACATTGCTAAATTGCAACCTATTAAGAGACAGAAAAAAAATTACTGGAAGGAAGTCCTCGTGCCGTGGGAGATGTATGGAATAACAGATATTTGGGAAATGGTAATTACCCTGCTTATTTTGCTTTGGTGTAAATAAAGAATTAAAATGGAAGATCTTTATAGTATACCTTAAAATATATTTTAGTTCTCCTTGGACTTGCTGGGATCTAAATCCCTATGCAAGAGAAGAACAAATGGGAAAACTCTTCTTCCACTGCTCCTTCCACTGGCATTTGTTTCATTGAAAATTCTGGAGAAACAGGAAATTTAGCTTTTCATTCTGTTGAAAAAAGTCTGCCTTTCATTGTCTTTTCCACCTTCATTTTCTTCCACCTTCTGGTTGGTTTTTGGTTGGTTGGTTGGTGTTTTTTTCAATGCAGTGGATATACCCAGGATGGCTGAGGAGTTGGGAAAATTAGGCTTTGGCAGTGCAGTATTAAGGAGTTGCTAACTGTAACCTGCCATTCTCATACTGAGGAACAAAAATGCCTCAACTTCTGCCCCTTTGTATGCACAGCCGTGAGTGATACCTAGCAGGAAGGAAAATGCAGCCTGTGGAATCAAAATAATATAATATTTTCCACCTATAACAGAATTAGCAGCAGAGAATATTTGCTATGGGGAGAAATATAAACAAATATTTTATTAGTGTGGGAATTTATGAAAACATGTGTGCAGTTGAGTTAAGAAGAAATAGTTAATGACCTCACCTAAACACAGAGGCTGAGATTGGCAGATCTTGAGTGCATAGCCCAGCTCAGATGCACCAGCTTTAATTCACCTCCTATACCTTGCTTTTCTTCCTGGCAATGTGAAATGCTGTCCGATAAGTTTCTGAAGACTTCTCCAGCAGTGCTGACTATGAGCTTTCCAAAGGGATCTTCTGACACAGCCTATTATTCCCTATTTGTTGCCTCAGCACTCTTACCCTGTCTATATTCATCTGCACTTCACTGTGATGTTTTCAAAGGACTTCTTTCTATCAGGCTTTGAATCAGGAGATAGCTTTTTTATCAATGAGGAAAATCCAACACTGGTTTCTGAAAATACTCAAGAATGTGGGTCAAAGGCATTGCATAGCCTGTCTTCAAGTTCAGAAGTCAAGCGAGAGGTATCCCCAGGTGTGTTAAAAACCATCTTTTCTGACGTATAATCATGAATGTCAGGTGTACTGATTTGATCCTTGAGAAACCTACCATTTACTAAGGTCCTGGAAGTCTTCTGGGAAAAGCTATAAATGCCATTTCAAACTGTTGATGTTTCAGGTGGTTTTCCCCATTTCACTTATAGAGGGGGAAAGATTTCTCAAGAGGTGAAACATGGAAAATAACCTCAAACATCAAGTGTAGTTTAAGAGGTGCAAAAGAAATTTTAATTATATCTTGATTATGTGAAGATTGTTTTGGTGACCTGGAAACAAACTGAATTTCACTTCCTGTTAAATTTTAAATTGTTTTGTCTGCTTTTCTTTCACTAGACTTTCAGTGGCTTCACAGGTTATCACAACACTTGGAGATTAAGAGGAGAAAGACTAAAATGTAGTTTCTTTTAGGGTGGCTTAGATGCTTAAGCACAGATTTTTAGAGATTGCAAGACTTCAGATCCAGCCCAGCAAAAAGACTTTTGTGACTAACTTTTACCAGAATTCACTGGAGTTAGAGACATGTCTGACTAGCTTGGGTGGTAAGCATCATGATCATGAACTAATGCATAGTGAGTTGCAGTGAAGGTCAAGCTCCCAAGAAATTTAATCCAATATTCATGCCATCATCTGCAAGTCTACCTTCAGTGGAGGAACTGCAGTATGAAGGCATGGCACTGTATGCAGGAATGATAAAAACCTGGGACCTTCTGCTTCTTGGGACTGATAGCTACTGCCTCTCTCTGAAGTCAAGAAGAAGCCATAGCAGCTAGACTTGAACAGTTAATATTCTGAATAGAGCACTTTGGTGCTTTGGAGATCTTTTACTATATACCAAAATAAATACAAAAATAAATAAAGACAGTCTTACTTAAATAATCAGATTTTGCAAACCAGTTTGAATGCATGGATCCTGGCAGGCTGGTGAACCTTGTTTGCCTGCTCTATTTTTAGGGACTTCCTCACCCCTATGCTCTTTTTGCCAGGAGTTCAAACAATGAGTAGGAACACCTTGTTCTGGATGCTGCTTTCCAAAGTACATGCTGTAGAGCACACAACAAAAATATTTTACCACAGGTGAAAACAAATATCCCTGGATAGCAATTACAAACATTTACTTAGCTTTTTGAAACATTATGGTAGTGTATCTGTTTGTTTCCTCTCTCCTTTCAGACACTCGGTTATAATTTGTTAAACTCAATCAAAAAATTTTAGAAAACATAATAAACATTTAGTATGCATCAAAGCCATCTGGAAGTGCTCTGCACTGCACACAGAAACAGTGGGACCCATCTATGCATATTCAGCATCGAAGGTTTTTCACTCTGTTTTACATTAGCAACCCAAACAACCCAGGTCGAGAACGTGCTTGAGCTAAAGAGACTAATCAGTGTAAGAATTTTAGATGCAGGGCATTTTGAAAATCCCATTAAACATCCCTATCCTCTTTAACATTTAAATTCCAGTGAGCACCTAACCCTTTATCAGGTCTATCTCAGCCGTTTGGGGGACCTAATGCACGTACCCAGGTCAGAGCTGGTGACAGAGTCATGAGCTGGTTTTATGTCCAGCTGAGGCCAGTGCTGATTACAGTGTCAGACAATCTAAAATACAGCAAGATTCTTTTGGTGTGTTTTATGTGTAACGAACACCATTGTCATACAGAATTACTAGGATCAAGTTAAAGCACGTGATCAGCACAGAAAAAGGAAAACCCTGGGAGGGGAACATGGCTCAGGATCTTAAAAGATCCAAGTCCTGCCAGGACTGCTTGGGTCAAGCACTGTTGGTCCTGATTGTTAATATTTGGTGCTGGAAAAAACCATGTATATTATCATACATGTACCAAATGTGTGGGTGATACCACAAGTTTGCTCAGAATGGCTTTGGTCCTGACACAGAAGAGGAGGAGGAGTAGGAGTAAGGTAGACCAGAAATTTTCTGCTTCAAAAAACCTTTCTTTCCTCTTCATTTTTCAGCAGAGTCTTTCCCTGGAAAGAAGGATGGAGACTACCAAAGTACTTGTTTTATACATTATTGGACAGATGGGTTTCTATGCTTGAAAATGATTGTATTGATAATACAATTAACCTCCCTCAAAATTCTGGGACTCAATGCGTGAGGTGTTTTACCTTTGCATATGAAGAAGTGATTCCTACTCCAAAGAACTTGCAGTAGAAGAAGAAATAAATTTAAGATACTCAATTTGGTCAAAAAGAATATCTGTAACTTATACAAAAAGGAATATAATTTTAAAACATTTGAGTAGTTTCTCATATAATTCATTGAAGTAAATCCCAATATTTTCATAGAAGGGCTCGCCTTAAGTATCTCTAGGTGAGGTCTGAGGCTTTTCAGAGATGCAGGAGAGGGAGGCAGTCCCATGCAGTACCTGACACAGGTGCAGCAAGCTGTGCCTAGCAGCCCCTGTCTATCTGCCTGCTGCAGCAGGAACTTTACCATGTCACCTCACCCTGGCTTTTCTTTCATACTTATTGTGACCTGTTACTGCTTGAGTAATGTGGAGTGAAAGACATCTGTTGGAACACCCTGAGGCTTGAAAAGGTCCATAGTTCTCCTGTAAGAGCATGACTTCACAGCTGTTGAGACAAGTTTCCCACATTTTTTGCTTCATAGTTTCTACAAATTAAAATACCTCCACCAATGCTTGCTTGTTACATGACTAATTGCTGGTTTCCTTGGGTTAGCCTATCTGTTAACTCTGGATAATTCACCTGCTGTGTCCAAACTCTGCTCTGGTGGTCCAAACACTGTGGTGTATTTTGTGCTACAGAAACATGTTGCAGCAAGAAAAATTGACCACATTCAACTATAGTTCAGGCAACAGATCCTCGCAGGTACTAATAGTTTGTAGGCAGGTCATAATATTACCATGTAAGACAAAAATCCTTTGATTTTTTAAAGTGGTAATTGTCACAATAGTTTGAATATGCAGGATTCCAAAATATGAGAAGGGTTATTCCATGAAAGATCATCTGAGCGCACATAGCGAAATATTACATATCTAATGAGAATTTATGCCCTTTCATGAGGCTTAACTGTATTTTACCAGCACCAAAAGCTGGGATGCAGGAAGAAAATATCAGCAGTCAGAGGTTTTTCTGCAACTTCTCATGCATGCCAACACAGGGAAAGACATGCTTGAGCTGGCAGTGACAGCGCAATTGAACGGATAGCATGAGACATGCTCTTCACTCTGCTGACATGCACTCAGCATACGTCAGAGCACATTCAGCAGAAGCAATTTCTCTCCTTGAGCATTCCCAGGGAAGGGACGTGCTTCTTTCCCTGCACCTGTGTTGCTCTCCAGGCTCTGGCTCCTGATTAACACAAGGAGAGCAGCATTCGCAGCTCCTGTCTTTGCCCGTGCTGGATCTATAGTGTGAGATGAAAAACATTCTCAATTCATATGAGTAATGAGCATTACAAATTAGACTCAGATCAATTATTAAATGAAGATGATTATGAAATATTAAGAGGAAGCTATTATACATAATGTATTTGTCACAGATTAAAAATCAGCATTCAAATAATATCCTTCTCTGCCTGATAATGTATTTGGATACTTAACATATTTAAAGGGAATGCAAAAAGTAAAGATAAGTGGGAGGGAGGTTCATCTATTAAAACAAGAAATGGACTTGCTAATGGCTTCTGCAAAAGGGAGTTTTCTTCTGTCTTGGGTATAGTTTATCTCTAGATAAATTAAACCTTATCTGGTGAGAACATGCAGACCCATCATGTCAAGCCTGTGTATCACTGTTATCATTACTGACTTTGAAGACACTACTTTATTGTACACATTCTAGGAGAAGAAAAATTTTGATTTAATGTGTAGCCCTGTCAATTGTGTGAAAGCCCTGTGGACTAAAGAGTGCTTTTGTACTAACATAGTGAAGTTGCTGTTTGGCTGGGAGTTCGTCATGACAGAAGGTACAAGCAATAGAGTGACTTTTTCCCTGAGCTTCTTCTAAAGCCCTTCTGTGCTGAGATACTTTGCATTGCATCTGATGAGTCAGTGGTGTGGCTTTGTGTCCATGTTGATGTGCTGAGGACATGATGCTTCTACAAAACCTCATTAAATTTATCTCAGGACGAGAGATGGTTGAAAAAAAGAGGAATCATTGATAGAGCTGTTCTAACACCAGAAAATACTGGCTCCATGGAAATGAGACAATCTTTGGAGATTTGTTGGTCCTTGTGAATTTTACAGTAAGAATCAGGCCAAAGGGCAGAATGCCTGGTCCTCCCTGAGCCATCCCGACTCCCCAGGTCATGAGGACACTTCTGTCTTACCTGACACCCACTTTTCTCTTGGATTGGAGGTGTCCTGACCTCAAAGCTGGGGTGCAGCTTTTCCAGCACACCAGCATCAAGAAGAACACGCTGGCTTCTGTGTCCTGATGGGTGAGCCCAGGAGGTGTCACTGAGGAGAAGGGATGGGTGAGAAGGGAAGAGCAGTGGCTGTGAGGTTCCAAGGCACTGCAACTGTCCAGGAGAAAGGGGTGGGAGGCTGCCGGGCTGTTTTTGTGCTGTGCCAGGGCCAGGGAAGAGGTAGAAAAGAAGCTGAAATATGGGCTGCAAGCAGAGGCTGCTGGCCCTTTCCACCATGCAGTGGAGTGCCCAGAGGGTGGGGAGTGAAGCAGGAAGCCCATTAGATGGACAGAGGGAAAGATTATATTTAGCTGCAAGAACAAAAGCAAACTATTCCATAAACCTATCCTTTAAAGTTGTTTCCATATTTCCAAAATAACATCTGTTTGAAAATCAGTTCATTTCAGTATTTTGCATTTTTGCCAATACTCAGAAGGGAAACTTAAAAATCACGAGTTATTTTCTTTTTCTTCAGGATGGACTTTTCCTATTTACCTCTGCTGCTCTAGGGTTAACAGCTTCTGTTTGGAGTTTGTTTTTATTTTGGAGACCTCCAATTACAACAACCTTTGTCATCCAAGAGCATCACATCTCTTGTATGTTAATACATACAGGTGTTTTGATTCTTCGGGACGTAAGGCTGCATCCTGCAGTTATCCTGTGAGAAAAGAAAAATTTGAAGCCCTTTTGGTCTATTTTTGTCTGTTCTAGAAGGAATATCCCACTCAGACTTCAGTTCCAAGATATTATTTGTTGTTATTAAGAGACTCGAAGAACATTATCATATAATATTAAATAATATTCAGTTCATATATTTATAAACTGAAAGGCAACAGATTTTGGAGCAATGGTAAATTATTAAACTTTTTTTTTAATCTTTCTGGGAGGATCTTCTTTGAAGCCTTTTATATCTCTTGAGTAAATATGTGCAGTTGTAATTAGACAGTTTTGTTGAACATGTATTATGTAACCAAAAACCTGGAACCGCTCCAATGCCATTTCTCTCTATTGTGTAAATATGTAATTAGGCATGATTTTTTCCAGTACTTTTGCTGATTGCATTTTCCTCGGTCATGCAAGAATGGGATTTTTCTGCTCTCAGACATACCACAATCCAAGCCCTACAAGCCCTTACGTGGTGTGCTACCTTTCCACTCCCATTTACCAATTCTCTGTATGTCTCCTTTTAAATGGGGCAAACCCCACATGAAATCTGACATGAAATATCAATCTAAGAGATTATTAGGTACTCATAATGGCACTGAAAATAGGGATGACAGCTAATATTTTTCCATCACTTGTGGCTAGTCAGAGTGGAATAGGTCAAAAGACCCAAGGATTCAGGTCATGGTCATGCCACTAGCACTCAACTGTGTGGTTCCACTTTGCACATTCCCTCTTCTGAGAGAATGCCAGACACAATAAGTGCTGTGTCTGTGGAAAACACAGAAATTGTAGTTCCTGCCCCTTACAGCCCTTATTTGTGGACAAAAGTTCTGTCCTGAGCTCTAACAGCCCTGATGGCCAGCAAGGGAATTTGGTCATGAGTGCTGAGCTGGACAGGCTATAAGAGTAAAACTTACCCTGACTACCTACATCTGGCCCACTTGGTTGAAGATTAATTTATACCTTCCAAGGGAACTTGGTTTAGTTGTGGACCTCACAAAGTTAGGTTGGACTTGAAGATTTTAGAGGTCTTTTCAAACCCTAATGATTCTGTCATTCTTTTTCTTGCATCGATCAGACAAATATAGACATTTTTGTGCAAGCTTTGTGACACTTCTGATAGCATGTCCAAGAGTAGGAAAATGTGGCAAAGATGATTGAAAGGAGCATATCAGCACAGGACAGGTATCAGTTTGGTTTAATTCTGGCACAAATCTCGTGGTTTTACCAAGACCTTTCTAACAGGGGATTTTCATGTTTAGAAATAATTTTTAAGACAAGTGAGTAATTTTGAGGATTCACGGGGCTTGGACAGCATTTTTATTATTTCTGGCATTGATTGTATTTCCCCAAGAACATGTATCACTTTGAAAGACCTGTAACATTCACAAGGCAGATAGAGCTTTTTAAAAACATAACTAACAATTTAGTGAACTTCTGAAATAATTCAGGCGTGTATGAGCCACTAATGACTCAGTGGAAGGGAATTTCTCACCCCTCACCAGTGGAAGAGAGCTGTGCAGTGCTCCCACACTGTATTTCTAATGTTTGTTCTTAGACTGGTTGTCATTCTTATTTTGGTTGCCCCATAAATAAACTATAATGCTACTTTTCATGATGAGGATAATACCAATATCGTTCCACTTGCTGAAGATCAAGAAGTGAGAAAGCATTATATATATGCTTTGAAAAATCAGAGCTGATGCTTCAGCGAACTGCAGAAAATTAAGACTTATCTCAGCAATAAAATTGATCCTTAAAAACAAAATTATTCAATTTGCAGAGATTCGAGGCAATTCAGACATACAGCAGCAATTTTTCTTTAAAAGAAAACCATCCACCTCTAACCTACTTCAATTTTTTGAGCATATGAAAATAATGGAAGTCTGTGGGAAAAAGGTCAATATAAATTGTGAATATTTTTTAAAAAGCCAATGATAAAGTTCATTAAAAAACTCTATGAAGTGATCCTATGATGAGAAATGTACCCTCAATGCCTTTAAAACAGCTCAGCTGTGAAAAAACATGTGCACAGTCCATTTTCTTAAATTGTGGAAAGTTAACATCAGGTATTACCAGGTGCCCTACAGGATCAATTGTTTAATTATCAATTTTACTAATGGGAAAACACTATAAATCCATTAAATGAAGTATTACAAGTGCGAAGTAAAGCAGTAGTGGGGCTGAAAAGAAAAATGCTGAAAATTTCCTTGGACAAAAAATTATTTCAACTAATCAGTGCAACTGAGGACTGAAACTCATCAGGTCTTAAAAAAGAAGAGAACAGAATTTTCCAGCTTTGATTCACTGTTGATGTCTGCCCATTGTCACATACAATGACAATCTCATTTCTCTTACTTGTCCCAGAGCAGCTTTTAGTAATCCACAGTTTGGGGATTTCAAGAACAATCTATACTCCTTTATTTGGAGAAATGGGTTTTCAGAAAGCTGTGATTAGATAAGGTTGGATTTTTATTCTCCTACTCTATATTCTGGCTCAGCTTTTTGGGCAAGCCTGTAGGTACACATGTATGGCATGAGGGGGAAGCAGAGCCAGGGAAGATACATCACAAGCTGGGACCTCCCAGCTGCATCCACCTGCACAGTAGTGGCTGGATATCTAAGTATTGGCAGAGGAATCTTATTGAAAATAATAAAAACCAAACAAGTTAGAAGAGAAGGGGAAAGGCAAAGTTATTTGCTCATCTTTCTGAGATGCATGTTTTTGAAGGCCAAGGAAGCAGGGTGTTCCAGGTGTTTTGGACTGAATCCCTAGGAGAACTTTTTTCATAATCAATAGAACCCTACTGTCAGGGAAAGTGTGAAATTGTTTGACTAAAAAATCTGCCCTTCATTCACAGTCATGAGAACTTAAGGCAGTTTTTCAAATTGATCTGAACAATTCACTTTAAAATAACAGGTTGGCATTTCCCCAGAGAGAGGAAAACCAGAGCCTGATCTGTCATAACTAATAAAATGTGAACTTTATCAGTCAAACAGTCAGCAAAGACCTCAGGGGAAGGGAATTAATGGGATTTATTAACATGTTGCCGTTGCCTGAACATGTGCAACAAGTTCGCTATACAGTTGTTGAATTAAAACATGGCACAGCATTTTTGGAAAATGATGCTTTTTGTTCTATTTTCTTATCTACTGTAAAACTTCAAAAGAAAAAAAAATCTTTAATTGCACTGAAAATAAGTCTGCTCATTAAGAAAGGCTGAAACGATGCACATAAAACGAGCACTTACCTAATCTTTATTCATATTTGGAGTGAAAACATATGTGTGATTTAAGGAAATATAGAAAACTGCAAGTGATTAAATGATTGTGGTTTTTTTCCTCTCATAATTATTGTTTCACAGTATTCAAAGGCCATGCCATACCATAGCTATTTTTGCTACTACAAAAAATGTGAATATGTTTTTTTTCTAAAATGATAAAAAAAGCTTTTCATAAAAATTGTTTGCATACAGGTACTTCTGCATCTTAATTATTCTTTTGTCAAATGAAAACAGGATTTAGACGACAGGACAAGAGGAAACAGCCTCGAGTTTCATCAGGGTAAATTTGGATTAGATATTAGGAAAAAATTCTTCATGTAAAGGTTTGTAAAGATTGGAACAGGCTGCCTGGGGAACTGCTACAGTCACCATCCTGGAAGTGTTCAAAAATCTTGTGGATGTGGTACTTAGGACATGGTTTAATGGTGAACATGGTGGTGGTGCTGGGTTGATGGTTGGATCTGATGAACTTAAAGGTCTTTTCCAACTGTAACGATTCGATGACTCTGTGAAATGCTTCAAAAATGCAGCAAACTCCACCAGAACTGCATGACTTACATGAACTGTTGTAAAAAATTATCTCCTACCACTTTGGTGTCCCTCCTTGCTGTTAAAGGGGTTCTGCAAACACTGAGTATGAGGCCAATCCAATATGCAGGTACTGATCCTTATGCCTGCAAACTTCCTGGAGAATTTTAGTGTGACTGCTCATGCAGGTAAAGATGAGGGCTTTTTTGAAATGCTGTAAACAAGAGGTTACAAATGGTCTTTTACTTACTTCTCTTAGAAGAATATTAGGTTATTCACAGCTTCTAATAGGCTTAGAGTTGTAGCAACTTACAGAATATCAAATAAAATAGTTTCTCACTGTGTTCTGTTATGTAGCATGGACCAGAAAAGATATGTTTCTCTATCAGAAAGAGCTTTTTGTTCCTGTAGGTGCTCACAGGGGGGAGGTGTTGGTGCTACTAAAGCTTCTGGCTGCACCTGCTCCTGATTGAGGGGCCTAGGTGGGCTTCACCTGGCTGCCAGATGCACTGGCAACACATCTGGAAAGCAGATGCTGTAACTTTTAAAGAGGATAGCAGATGGTGTACTCTTTTGCCCAAACAGAAGGCATTGTACCATCAGGAGTATCTGAAATAGGCAGGTGTTTCACCTCTTCTGGCTCTGAAATAGCCCTGACTTCCCCCACAAAATATAGCTCTCCTTTTGACATTTGTGGTTTCCAAGAGGTCACTGCAATAATTGAAGTTGCTGCCATTCACTTGTTAGGATTAAATCTCGTGTCCAGAGAAGACTTTGCCAGGCAAGGAAGCTGCCCAGGGTGCCCAACCCCACAGCTGGGTCTGGCTGTCCAGACAAGCTCCACCCCTGATTTTCCCACAGCCCCCCCAGGCTGGCACAACCTCTTGGTAGACTTCTGGCACTGTTATGTTCCACCAGAACACTGAAATCAAGGGACTAGAAGGAAATTCAAGCCTGAGGAGATGAAATTCCCAGAAACTGGCACACAACAGTGGAACTCACAGGAGGTCAAAAAATAGTCCTGTCTTCTGCCATTACCAGCACTTAATACAAGCCACATTTTTTTAAACTGAATTTTCCTTCAATGCTAAAATAAATACTGCACACAGCACATCATCTCTCCACGTTGCCACTCACCCACATGAACCTTATTAGGGAGAAATCTGTTACCCCAAGCAAGAGCTAACTGAGTAAAGAAAAATTAATTGAAGTGCCACTTGAATAAACTGAGAAAGGAGGTTAACAGAGGCACTGATCTTTTTTTCTGTTGTGAAGTGATGGGATGCTGCCTATGTTTTCATGTAACTAGCTACCTCCTTTGTACAGATGCTGGGGTTTTATTGACCTCAAAGAAAATGCTGTTGATCAGAGCTGTGGAATGTAAGTGAATTATAATAACATAAAAATACCCTGAAAAAAGGAAAGCTGTTTCCAAAAGTCCAAGTTTCAAAATAATGAGGTAAAAATTATGTTTGTAATTAAACATAGACAATGTGGTCTCAAAAAAAACCCTGAAAAAATGGATACTCCTTATAAAGATCATTTGAAAATTGATGAGAGAACTGAAGTATCAACCCACTGCCTGTAACAAACATAAATATAAACACAGTGTCTTTTTAATTGGAACAGCACATTCAGGATGGAAACTGAGTAGATCTTTACTGGAACAGGAAAGAAATTGCAAATTAAATAAAACACAGTTGGGAAGATATGCATTAAGAGTCTTAGTAGTGCATGTCTTACCATGATATCAACTATTAAGATTGGTTTAAAGCCACACCTGTATTTAGTTCCAGTATTTATTTCAACTTTATTTAATTATTTCAAATTATATGTACTAATCAAATTGTGCAAAACAGATATTAGAAAATATATGAAAAAGAGGAAAAGCTTCCATATCAATATATTTTTAAGACATCACAGTCTGTTTGTGACTTGTTTTCCCATACTTTGCATTTTACATGGGTTTCTCCTCTCTTTATTTTCCTAATCGGTTCTGGCACTGAACCAACATAACCTAGATTTGAAGAAGAGCACATGTTTGAGCTGTTGCATACTCCTGCCTGTTTTCCTGCCTTTTTTTATTGTTCTGGGGTGAGATATTGGATGATTTATCTCAGAAATTTATCGTCAGCACAAGACAGATTTTATTTCCCATCTTCTCTGTCTCTTCCATGTTGGATCACAGTAATACATTCAGATTTGTTTGTAATTCTTAATGGCAGTTTAATTAGAAATTTCATGCAAGTAGCAATTGAGTATTTGCACAGGATAATACAGCTACTTCTACAGTCCTTCAGGACTCCATTATGGCCAAATTACCAGCTAGGTTTTACTGGGGAGAATTCCTTAATGCTTCTACAGAGGATAAAATATTAATTTTTCAGGGCTCTTCTGTTATGTCAGAAGTTTTGGCATTGGAAGGAATGACATGCAAAACATTTTCTAACTCTACTTTTTGCAATGATTTTGATATTAATTATAAAAGCTTTCTGAGAGATGGGCTAAGAACAGATGAAAACTGAGAAGGAAGCCAAATTCCAGGCACAGCACCACTCCTCTGCAGCAATGTAGGCTCTGGGGCTGAAGGGCAGCAGGGGTGTGAGAAGGCAGAAAGAAGGGAAATGGGGAGAGCAGAGAGTCCTGTGAGCTCACACTGTCAGTGAGACTGCTGAGCCAAATGGACATTATTCACTATTAGTAAGAATTAATCAAAAGTGAGGTGTTTTTTAGACCAAGTCTGTCATGCAGGAGATTTTTGTTGTGTTGTACTATTCTGAGACCTTCTGTAGCTCAAAGGGCAATAACTGCGTAAGGACTTTATGACCACCACCTCTTACAGTGTCACCATAAAATTTCTTGTATCTTTTTTGAGACTCATGACATTTGTATTGTACTATAATTCTGTGCCCACTTTCAGGTATTTCATTCACTTTGGTGAATTTTGTTCACAGAACCTAGAAAGAAAAAGGCATGTGCTCCCAGCTATTTTAAATATAACGTGTAGACAGATAAAAAACATCTTTTCCATGTGAAGTTCCTTACACCTTACATGTAAGCTGCATACAAAAATACAGTTTCCACACACAGAAAACAGTTTGTGTTTCGAGTGGAAAACAAAATCAGAGAGTTTCCTGAAGTCCTGAAGCCAGGAAATGGTAATCCTGTGATCTGCTGCCTCCTGAGCTGCCTTTTGGAGGAGCACGAGCTGGAGAGAGAGGTCTTCATAGCTGGTGAAGCTCCAGGCTCTCTTGCAGCTGGGACAGGCTGAGCTCTAGATGTCATTAGTCCTTCTTTCCATCTTGATCCTCTCTACCTTCTTAAAGTAAAAGTTTAAGTGGTAATAGCCCTTGAAGGGATTCACCCTTACAGTGCAAATATATTCACATGCACTTAAGCTTATATGAAATCCAAAGTGAAAATACCAGCAGTTATAAACTGCTATCTGAAAGGTGAAAAAAAGAGTTTTACGTAGATGTTTGTTCTGTAGAAAGAATTCAAGAGGGTGTTTTTTTCCTACCACTTTTTAAACAAACTTCTTGATGCCTCTTAAAATTCTTTGAACAATATCTATGAGTAGTATTGCTTAATTCACCATACATTAAGGAAAAAGACCTTATGTGAAAACACAGCTCCATTTAGATTATGATTTCTTGCATCAGAAAAATTATTTTAAAAGCTTCTTGAGCCCCTTCTGAGAATTGACTTGATTCCCACATCACTTTCTCAGAAGTGCAATCCAAATCTCTTAAGAACAAGACACAGTCTAATTGGCATCCTTAAAAATCTTAATTGTGACTAGGAGACAGAAGCTTATTTTAAGAATATGGTTTCAAAGAAAGAATTTTTTTTCTTCAAGATCCATTACAATGGTTTCTTTTTGAAAACTCCATGAAAATTTTAGCAGTTCAACTTCAGACTTGGGTTTTTGGAAATTAAATTGTTCTGTTGTCCCAGAAGATATAAATTACTAATGTTTAACTCTGCAGATATAAAAGTCTTTCTTCTTTGTGTATTCTTGAATGTTTCATAGACAGGTTTCAGGACAGAACTCATGTTCTTGTTTTCCATTAATGGAAATTCCTTGAGAATAGGACTGCAAACCTCAGTCTTCCGGCTGTCCTAATATCTCCACATGCAGTCAGAAATGCGCATTTGTGTCTGTGACTGGAGCGATGCACAGGGTCTCCTGGTGCTGTTTCAGGCATTTGTTTGTCTGTAAAGTCAAATCATATTGCCACAGGAAGCCTCCATCTCAGATACCTTCAGTTATATAAAAATCAGGCTTCTTGTCTAGGAGAGCCATGGAAAGCCAGGAGGTGGGTGTCAGAGCACTTCCCAGAGGTAAGCCATCCTTGCTCTCTGTCATGGGTAGGAATGGGAGCTTCAAAGTGTTCTAAAGAAGCCCTCCTGGGGAGCAATGAGGTGCAGAAAAGAGAGAGGAACCTGGGTACGGCTGGATCCTGTTCTAGCCCCAGAGTTTGTCAACAGTTTAAGTTTCATCACTTTGTCCCGCAGGTTTCTGTTTGTGATGCAAGACCCAGATTGGTTTCATCCAATTCCTCCAGTGTCCCATAACTGTATCTGTCCTGCTAAATCATGAGGGGGTGTCACAATTAAAGAGCTATTGGAAGTTGCACTAAAATATTCACAAATAAAAATTAAAATTGGAGGTGTATTACTCTTGAGTAAACACTTTTCATTTGCAAATCCCCTGAAACATTCCTTGTACATCCCTGTATATGAATGTTCAGTCTACTGTCAAGAGGTAGATTTGTTTGTTTTATCTTTCACAGACCCTTTAGAAGTAGTCTAGAGACTTGCTCAAGGACCCATAGATGAATGGTTTAAAAAATCCTCCCTAGAGTAAAACAAAAATTCCGTGACCTCTGTTTCCTCAGTTTCTGTGATCCAGTTATGCTGGTTTTTTGTTTTGATGTAAGTAATTTTCCACAGCATAAATGAAGGGAAGACTTACTTGTGTGGAATACAAACACGACCAAGACAAGTATATATGGCAGGTTCTAAGACAAAATTGGCTAGGCTAACACATAAAAGAAGATTTTAAATATGTTGTCACAGAAGAAGGTGGGAAGAAAGACGTTTTGTGAATTATGAACCTCTGAACAGATAACAGCTCATTGAAATAGCTGAGAATTTTGAGATGTGGAAGACAAAAAGTGACAAATGTTATAGACAGAATGAAAGAACTATAATAAGGTTTGTGAGATTAAATTAGATTTACTATGTCAAATAAATATAAATCATAGTGTTGGAAGGGACATTGGTGGTTTCCCACCCAGGCAGAGCCATTTTTCCTTTTGCATGTTTTTCTAACTTTCCTAAAGACCTTGAATAGTCATTTCAATGATCTGCACTTCTAAGAAAGATTTTCCACCTATCCAGTTTAATTCTTCTGGATGCTATATATCTTTTTTAGCAACGATTTTTTGATTTTGCTTGCCTTACCTAAAACTAAGCAGCCCTTTTCTAACAACAGCTGGTTTTTATACCCTCTGTGCTCCTCCAATACAAAAAAAAAATTTAAGATTCCTTCTCTGTCTCTTATAAAAATGGCATCTCTCAAATTCACAGATGCTTTCTAATGCTAATTCTAAGCAGAGTTTCACTTTCAGTAAAAGCAATATTTTGCTTAAAGGCCTATAATCCCAAAGAAGGGGGAGGGAGGAATTTATGGGTGGAATTTACAGTAGGAACTGATGCTTTCGATTTATGAAGAAAAATTTCAAAGAAGAACATGAAAAAGATTTAAGCATTTTTCAAAATTCTAATTAGAAAAATCATTAAACTTATTAAACTTTGGAAGACTTTTAATAAAAAATAATCCTTTTCATGACAACCTTCTTTTTCAGTTTGCATAGCCTATAAATTTAATAGGATTTAATAGGAGTCAAGCACAAACTGGGAGAAGGAAATAGATGCATCTGGTTAGAGGCTTTTAAAAGTCTTATTCCTGGATCATAAACATCTTCCTAGAATTTTCAATTATTAAAATACATTAAATATGTTAGCTCTTGCTTGAGGACTACATGAGATATTTTGCAGGCAATTATTTCTCTTCCTTGTCACTAACACAGGAAATATTTGATGTACTAAACAAGAGGTGCATTCTGTTTCACAGGTGTCCTGTCTAGTTGCCCTAAGAAAGCTTTACTTATTCAGTTGCTCTGGTAAACAGGTCCAAGGTAACCTGTAATAACCAAAAAAATAATCAAGGGTAAAAAGAGAGGTGTCCCACAAAGGTTTGCTAGGAGATACCTTCAGAATGTATAGGATGAAACTTAGCATACACATACAAACGTAGCACTACAAGGATTTGTGAAATTTGTCCCCTGTGATTTTTTCCTACCTTTCATAAGAATGGAAGAAAGAAAAGAATGGAAGATTGGTAGAAACAGAAAAAGATATGTCAGGTATAAAGAGCATATCCCAGTGTGACTTACTAGGGAGAAGAGAGGAAGAAACTTTCAGGAAATGGTGGCAAATTATTCTTCCATAGCATGGAAAAGAAGGAAGAGGAGCATTGCTTTGAGCTAGTTTTCTGTCTTAAAGCTACAGTAAATCCTCTCATTTCTAGGCTGTCAATGATACATTCAGTAATTGTCTTCTAAGGTAGTAAACCACAAGGCACAACGTCTGGGAGAACAGGATCCCAGGGACAGGCAGCTGGGTTTTGGATTCCAGCTTTCAAGAGAAGCTAGACAGTTTTCTTTCATGTCTGAAAGACCGCAAGACAGTATCAGACTTTTCAAACTGCAGTGATTTGAAGAATTAGGAATCTAGTGGCTGCTGGCCCTTGGAATAAAGAAAAATTTGAAAATATCACATTAGAATATTTTCTGGTCACTGTTATGAGTTTGCTTGGGGTTTTTTGTATTTTTGGAATAAAATGCAACAAAATTCACACTAGCAGAACTTTTCAAAGACTCCTGTAAGGACTCCAGCAGCCTGCTCTGGTGAAGATTCAGTTGGCCTTTGAGGCGAAGTCAGTGCCCTAAAGTGGTCTTCTCAGCACTGTGTGGCTCCAGGGGCTGCTTCAGGGTGAACCCTTGAATTTAGCATGTCTGGAAGAAAGAAGGATGTCCTCACTGCCTTCATGCTAAATCTCAGCTTGTGCTGCCAAACCTTGACAAGAATTGACAGGAGGACAAGAACTGGAGCAGTCTGAGGAAGGACAACTATTTATTTGTAACAACTTTCTTCCAACTTGTTTTAGTTGTGCACTTAAAGGAAAATGAGACTTTAGAAAAATGCTGTGCAAATCGAAATTGTGCTCAAACATCTCTTCTGAATCTGAGATGTCCCAGTTTTCAATTTTTCTCTGCAGCTTTGATTATAAAGGTACTTCTCCTTAGATACCTTTCTGCTATAAACTTAATAGAAATTTATTTTTTGATTAAAATTACGAGATTTAAAAACCAATGATTTTTCTTTTTATTTAAATAAGAATATTAATTTAGAAGGGATAATGTATTAATAAGTCAGCTTCTCTGCAAGTGCAGGCAGTAATAGGTAGAAGTGTAAACCAGGATACACAAAGAGTCTCTATTACATCTTCCAGGACCAGCAGAAACTACAAGAACTGACCTAATTTTGCAGTAAATGCACAAGATCTGAGGTAGGGCAAGAACCACCCTCGGTGAGAAGCAGAGCATGTAAATGTAGCCAGAAACCACGACCTTTGATGCAGCTGGGATTTTTTTTACTAAGACTCATGGGTGCCTTTCAAGAATCAGGCTGTTCTTTCCTAACACGGGAAAAAAAATCATTTTTTGCCTGGGCAGGGAATTAATTTCCTTCTTGGTCCCAAATGTGTTGTTAGTCTAACTTGTGTGCAAAACTTGTCACCAAATTTTGGTCAAACACAATTGAAAATCAGTGCTCTGTGCCTTACACTGAGCTGGTTTTAGTAGTGAGCAACTTCCAATGCCTTCTGGAAAGGTTTAAAAGCTAAACAAAAGATACTTTTGGAATCAGGGTTCCAGAGAAGGCAGGGGGTAAGAGAAAGATCTGGGTGGATGGAATGCCTTTCTGTCCTCTGGAAACAGCCAACAGGAGTAGCTTAATCTCCATAAGTGCAGGGCATTGACAGAGGGATCTGTGACAACTCTGGTCCTTTGTAATGGAGAAACTGCAACCACATTTTCTTGATTTGTTGGCTTTTTTAAAAATGGCCTCTGTCTGAAAAAAACATACTTTTCTTATATTTGCATATATGTTTCCATTTATATTTGTAATAATCTTTCTAATTTATCAAAAATCATTAGTTATAAGATCATTAAAAACAAAAAAAGATACTTATTTCAGGTCCTAAATATTAATGCAGAAAATAAAAAGGACAAAATGTTAATTATACTTTTCAAGAGGTTGAGCAGAGTTAGTAGCACTTTGTAAATAAAGCAGTTAAGTCACTGCTTTATTATGATAGTTGTTACATCATATTTTAATTTTCATTGAGCAAACTCACTTGTTTGTAATTTTTTCCTTACTGCCTGATCCTTCAAACCCCAAAAAGTTCTGTAAAGCACGTACTGCATAAGTATTTCTGAAAAAAAAATACATTTTAGCTGTTTCTTTAACTGTCCAATATAATCTGCAAGTGCCTGTATCTCCTCCTCAAAACATGTGTGTTAAAAATATTTGGAAAGTTCTGTGACTCGTCCTGAAGAATCATCCCTATTTTGCCCTGAATTTTTGGAACTTGTGGTTCCTCATCAGATGTGAGATTATGGGTGCTGGTAAGGCCCCTGGCACCAAGATGAATGCTGGGTGTGACATGGGAGGGGATAGGTGAACTTCTCATTGCAGATTACCTCTTCTCTCTGGACCCCACTTGCTGTCCACTACCCCATCTGCTGTTTCAAACTGTGACATGTAGACCTCTGGGAGGAATTTAACAGAAATCTGGCCATTAAGTAAGCTTTATTTCAGTGGAAGATTAAGGAAGAATTTGTTAGTTTGGAAGCATGTTTTCATTGAAAAAATGTAATTTTTTACAGCAGCAACATACAAATATTTTGATTTTGGTTTTCAAATTTTAAAGGAAATATAAAGAATTTATTAACTGGAAAATATGTTTTACATTCTTTTTAAGCAAGAGTAAAACTTCTGAGCATTTTCTTGAACTTTGAAATTAGCAGAAGTTTCTAGCTTTGAAAGGTCTATAAACAAGAACACTAAAACACAGGTATTACTTCAAAAGACAATTCAGGTGTGGGAGAGTGAGAGAGGAGCTGACTACCTTAGGTTAGTCCATTGCTCCAGACAGTATGTGACAGAAATCATGCCTAGTGGTGGTAGCATTTCATCGGATTTAAGAGACAGAAGCATGTTTTCAAGTCTAGGGATGTCATGGTATTCAACGGCTTACGCAGAAAATAAATCCAATAAGCTCCTGAGATGCAGCATCCTGAAAATATATTCAAATAAATTATGAATTTAAATGTATTTGAATAAGCCATTTTGTTGAATAGGCAGAAAAGAAGTGCTGGTTTTTACAGTGAAGTATAAGAACCAGTGTAATAAACATTAATTATTAGTAGGAAAAAGTCTGAAAGCAAGAATTTCTAAAGCACTTGGCATTGACCCAGGTCAACAGGCATTGAAGTTATTGGAAAATTTCTTCACTGTGTTCCCTAGTTAGGCCAACACTGAGTGCTTTTAAACATCTCCTGTAGCTTTATCTATTAGAGGAAAAATTTATGCTTCATCACTACAAACACACAGTACATTTTCAGTGAAAACCTTAATTTGAAGAAAGAGCAATTCAGATTTTCTCATTTTACCCTTTTGGTAAAGGCTGGATAATTACAATAATTTAAACAATTAGCAAGCTGAGCTTGCTCAAAATTAAATAAAAACAGCACTGTCTTTTGGTTATGTTCTCTTAAGCTTTTTTTGCTTATTTCTTCACTGTTTCACACAATCTTATCAAGTCTTATCAAGTCAGAATGATTAACAGAAATACTGAAATATAATGATTACTATAGTATTTTACCATCTTATAGCTCTCACATGTCATAAAATTTCTAGTATTTCATATGAAAAAGATAGTCCCTAACTAAAGCATTTTTAGGATGGACATTATAATTGAAGCAGAGCACAGAGTAGAACCAAATAAAATTTCAAATTGGCCTCAGTGTCCTTGATTGAAAAACACAAAACATTAAAAAAACCAAGAAAAGTAATATTTACAGTTTATTAGTGCCAAGAGTTGTGAAAAATACCTACAAGATTTAAGTTACTCATTCACAGATTTTTTCTTTACATACATATTGCTACAGATTGCAAAAGCTTTGTTAAGTGAATGTGATAGGCCATGAAGATTGAGCAGTGTTGACCACATAATGTAAGTAAAAAGGGGAAAAAAGATGTAATTAGAAGTGAGTGTCTTGTTTTGAATGTTTCTAGGTACCAGAACTGGATGTTTAGACTG
The DNA here is from genome assembly GCA_026261815.1 of Monarcha castaneiventris obscurior. Classification (NCBI taxonomy): domain Eukaryota; kingdom Metazoa; phylum Chordata; class Aves; order Passeriformes; family Monarchidae; genus Monarcha; species Monarcha castaneiventris. The sequence goes on from JAMPIT010000161.1 coordinate 3,614,254, forward strand.
GACATTAGGAAGCATTTCTTCACTGAGAGGGTGACCAAGCACTGGAACAGACTTCCTAGAGAGGTGCTTGATACCCCAAGCCTGTCAGGGCTTAAGAGGCATTTGGACAGCGCCCTTAAGAAAAAGATTTAGAGTGGTAAGTCCTTGGCCAGGCAGGTAGTCTAAAGGATTTTTGTAAGTCCGTTTAAATTGAAACAGTCTATTTTAGTCTGGTCTGGTCTAGCTTATTCTACCAGAAGAGCTGTTTCAATTCTCCTGATGCATTGATCAAACTTCTCAACTGACTGGGTGTTTATGTACTGAAGGTGTTTTATCTAACATATAGGAAATTCTATTTTAATGCTAAAAGTTGTTTAACACAGTTTATCTAAGGGCTTTGTCGCTTCAACGTTGCTAATAAATTAATTAGTACCTGAGGTTTTTAAATTTCTATTATGACAATTTCAGCCAAACTCTGAAAATAAACTCTACAAAGTAAAACAGAAAATATACAGAGAAAGTTAGCTAGGAGATCAAGCAGAAAAAGAAAAACTTCTAAAGCTCTATGGGATGGCCATTTCACGTACAATGTCCACACCAATGTGTTACTGTACTTACTCACCTGGACAGCTCCCTGTATTTTAATTTTAAGGACAAATAAACAGGTTGCAAGGAGTTTTCTAAGGCAAAAAGGAATGACACAATGAACAAAAAGAAAATTAGAAACAGCTTGAATATACAATAATGGTCAGTAATAGCATTTCAAGTTTTCACACTACATGCAAAAAAAAAAAAAAAAAAAGATATCACAGGGCCAGCAAGTTTCATTGACTGCGGTATAAATGGGATGAAATTTTCATATCTGTCCACCTGTTGCTGAGATGATCTGACCTCATTTGGCTTCAAGACCTGGTCTTCCAGGATGCTGCCTCCAGCATTGTGCTGTGACCCCCCCAAATCCCGGGGAGGGAGGATCACTTGCTGTAGCAAAGGGCTGTTCCTGTTACGAAAAGGAGGTGCAGGTCCCATGATCCCCACATCCCTGATCTCAGCAGGGGAAAAGGGAGATGTAAAGAATCAAAGTGAGGCCAACCTGCTGTTGGAAGGGTACAGAGGGTTCATGGTGCTGGCTGAGCCAGAATGATGCTGCTTGATATTTGGTTGTTGACAGTACATTTTCTCTTTTCTGAGATTCAGACTCTGCTGCGCCTGATCATCTGTAATGGAATGAATTGGCTCCTGTAGGAATGAAATTGCTCCTGATCTCTGGTGATGTGAATGCTACTAACACAACATTTAAAGGCACTACTCGTAAGATAAGGTAATTTTAGAGATGTCTCCTGCAGATACCCAGAAATGCAATGAAGCATTAATCTTTCCTCACTTCTCAGTGCTTCCCACAGGGGTTGCAAATTTTTTTCATAAAATGACTTAAAAAATTCCCCTAGGAAGTCTGTCAGGAAGAGACTGATTTTGTTTGTTTGTTTGGTTGGTTGGTTTGGTTTGGGTTTTTTGGTTATTTTAGAGTAGAAAACACATCAAAATCTTTCCAAGCACTCAAAAGCAGTGCAAGGACCTCTATGATGACAATTAAAATAAAATGTTTATTCTCATTTCCTAGACAGAATGACTTTTCCAGATAGCTGATTCTTTCTTTGCCTCTCCAGGCAAAACCCACATTACTTTGATTACCATACCCAGGCAGTGTGTCAGGCCATTCCTTCAGTGGGTTTTCCAAAAATCAGTAATGTCAGGGGATATAAATTTTGACAGCCATGGGTTGTCTGGATGGACACAAAAAGGAGGTTGCGTGGGACAGATACATATTACACCGTGGAGTCCTGTGCAAAATAACGGAGGTAGCCTTAAGGGGAAATTGCTGTGTCCTTAAATGCTCTTCAAAATACAACTCTTGTGGTCAGAATAAATAGACATATAAAAGCCTTTCAGCCACTCTTCCTTGAATCACTCTTTTATGAGGCAGTGTTTCTTAATGCCTAGAAATTCTATAATATGCTGATGGATAGGAAATTCAAACAAATTATAAATTAAATAGACGAAATTTGTAACTGTAAACATGACATAAAATATCTTTATTTTAATGTCTTTATTAATGTCTCTCTATGAGTTTCTGCCCGTGAAATACTATCCAAACAGAAAAATTCGTTTCTCTTTCTGGCTCTTTGCTAAATTTTCCTCTTTAGATGCATAGAAAAATCTTGAAATGCAACTGGATTCGGTTCAACAAATGTTATTTGCTACTTGTTCTTGTTTGCTGGTTCTCATCTGATCTTGGCCTAGATCTCTGAGTCCTGGTCTCTCAGGGGACCAGAGAAATGGTTGAAAATAGAAGAAGGTGGGATCAGATATAGACAAGTGGGAAGTGTCCGGCTCTGTTGTTTTAGCCTTGCTCCAATGGGGAAGACACAGAAATCAGAAGGAGCTCTGTCAGGATCTTCTGAGGTAGAATTAGCAGCTTTGGTTCTAATTCTCCAACAAGCTGTAAGGAGCTGGTTCGGACTTGGCCCGATTTAAAAAAAAAAGTTTTTTTCCCTCCCTATCTCTGTCACATCGCTGAAAATTGCTACTGCGAACTGTTGGTTTTTGATCACTTCTAATTTCACAACTCACACCTAGGTAAATACCTAGTTCTTTCTCCTCTTGAACAGATTTTTGTCCCTGCCCTAAGCCCTTCCCTTGCCAGTGACATTAGAAACTTTTGAAAAGTTTCCTTGAAAAGTTTCATATTATTATGCAGTGTTTAGCATAATAGCAATAGATTTTTCTGCTGTGTATTGCAGTACTGGAAAACATTTAAATATTATCCACAAAGCTGAACCTTTTTATAATCACCATTCTGTTCTCCTTCGTAACTCAAAATAATTCCTGAATTGAGCCAGCTAATATCCTCCTGCTCAAGTGTTTCCAAAAGCACTTCAGTTGTGTGTGCACCAAGGTTTCTTCCACACTTTCCTCTTCCATCCCTGTCATTCAGTGTTCCAGTCCAATGGTTTTTCCATTTCTGTTTCCACTGAGCTCATTTTAAAGTTCCAAATCACTTCTTACATTTATGTTCTCTATTCATTTCTTTTATTTCCATTTCTTTCTTTTTTTATGTCATTATTCATATTAGCATTGCCACTATCTTTCAGTTTGCAAACTACATCCCAGTTTATTTTTACTCAATGGTAAAATCTGGAAGGTGTAAGAGGTGTACTTTGATTTCTGTAACCAATTTGCTACCTTTTTTTTTTTCAAAATAGAGTATTTTCTCTCGTTTTTACTGATTAAAAAAATCAAGAATTCCCAAACATAAAGTTGCTTATAAAACCAAGTCTGTTGACTTATTCATTGATATTAAAGTTTTAAAATAAACAACATCCATAGATGAAAAATGACATATATATACAGCCCATATTTTCTTAAATGTCAGTTTCCTAACTCAGATTGAAATCAAAATTATTTTTTGAATGAATTCTTTTGCTATTTATGTTGTATCCTTAATAAATATAGGTCTGTAACTCTAATAAATTAGTATTCAGGTTTCATTTCCAGACCAATTGGAAAGGACGATTATACTTTTCCTAGGAGAACAGGGGAAAATGGCTACCATATTACAGTGTATTTCCAAAGTCTGATTTTCCATGAGATATCCTGAAGGCATAACAAATATTTAAAACACTAAGGAGCCTAAAACACTAAGGCATTAACTGCTCTAAGAGTAAATTTTAGCAATTAAGATCTTAGCTCATAAAAAAAAGGTTAAGCAAATGCAGAAGGCTGAGTTAAGCACAGAAGATGGAGTGCTGGGAGAACATTTCAAAATGAGAGGACCTCAATGGAGGAGAACAGACAGGAGCATGATAGATTGCCCACCAGTGATAATAAATCATATGTACCTGTTGCATCTGTGAGAAAAAGGCTAATGGTTGCACTTGTTTCAAAACCCAAAGGCCAAATAAAATCTTGGCTCAGATTCTACTTTATTATTTATTTCTATGCCCAAGTTTAGAAATTAGGTAGTATTGTTTTTTCTTCTAGGTCAAGAAAATAGCCCTATGCTAAAAGTACTGAGATAACTTGCTGCTTCCAGAAATTCTTGTATTCTGAAGATTGAGCCTTCTGGAAGAACTGAAGCACTGCAAATTAGAAAAACATGATGCATTGTGTTGATAATAAAAGATCATAGGTCTTGAAGTCTTACTTGCTTGTGTACAAGGATTTCCCTTCCAAGAAAAAGTAAGATGATCAGGTTTAAAAATATGTAGCATGGGAGCTTCAGGAGTTATCTGCTGTGAATATATTATCCACTGTATTTAATTTGTTTGTTTGTGAATGGACCATGAAGCATACAAAGATATTTGCTATTCAGAACTGTTCACAAAATAATGACTAAATCACTGAATATAAATTTTATATCCGTGAACATTTGAATGCAGCTTGTCTGTTTGTAATATGTGGTTGGTCACTTGAAACACAAGTCCTTGTTCAGCTTCCTCAGATGACAGAAATACTTCTGTTGTAGTACAAGTAATAAAGAACCAAAGTTCTGCTTCAGAGGGTACTCAGCATGTTTAAAATCAGTAGTTGTTTATTGTTCATAGCATTAAGTCCATTAATTCCATATCCCTCAAAAGATAATGATGATGATAATGATAAAAATAATAATAATGCTTCTTGAGTTTTGCCAAAAGATATATAGTCTCAGCACAAAATGGTGGTAAATGTTAATTCTGGTTCTCAGGCCTCTGCTGCTGAGGGGCAGTGCTATTTGTTACTTCTAAGCTAAAGTGCTAAAGAAAGGTAGGGTGGATTTTCTTCACAGGACCAATGGTTTGGGCCCATTTTGTCCTTCTTCTGACACCCTTCTCATTACCAATCCTATGGGCTCACTATCCCACATGGCTGGCAGAGTGAGGGAACCATGTCACAGCCGTGCTTTCATGTTTACTGCATGTCCCTGCTTAACTCTGTAGTCCACAGGATGGCAGCTGGGGGAGACCCACAGTCTAAATTCCATTGCTCCTGAAACTGGGATTGGTCCTGGGAAGGGATGCTTTTCCTGCTTGCAAAGGTTTAGGACATTTAGCTGATGAAAGAGCTAAGTAGACTTATACATCACTGAAGGTGTTCATCAGACTAGACATAACATATGGAGAATATGTTTTTATAGTTGTAAAATCAATCCTCAAAAATATGCACTTCTACTGCAAATGTTTATGTAAAGTGTTCAGTGTTCATTTTGTGTACTGTTTATGTTCCTCTGTTACTTATGTCACTCACTGCAGTTTCCCCTGAGATAGAAATTAATTTTTTTTTCCAGGATGAATCTGTAGAAAAATATCGGAATGCAGAATGGAGGTTTGGGTTGGAGGTTTTTGTTTGTTTGTTTTGTTTTGTTTGTGGTTTTTGTTTTTTTTTTTGGGGGGGGGAGAGTGGGGGGTGAAGTCTGACCTAAAGTAATGGGTTTTGCTTTATAGTTGAGAGTCACCTCATATTCAGAGCTCCTGGAGAAGAAGGTTGCTGTCTTACATGAGGCCAGCAGCTGCTGGTTCAGCAGGCAGGGGTCCACTGAGGTACCTGCAGGAATGCTGCAGAAATTGAGACCTTTGCTGTCCTGTGGTGGGGGATGCAGAAACAGTACCACTGAGTCATGTGTTTGGATGCATGATACATATGGCTGGGGATACTCAGGATATCTGGAAAGGAAGGGCCATCCTTTGGATCAGGGTAGTCCCTTCTCTGTCATTTCCTGAAATAAGAAACAAAAACGAGGAAGTCTGTTCCTTGTGTGTAAAATTCTATTTTATTAAATTGCTGTGTTTCTGTAATTTTTCTGCCATGTCACATTGATAATAACTAAATAATGCCATACACATTTCCTATAAAAATGCAGCGATCACTCTCAAGGAGGGAGGATGGTCAGCAGTTTCCTGAACTCTTTTTGGATGTCTGATCTGTGAGGTTGCAATACCCTGTTCCATGCTGCATTATGTTTTAGACCATCAGGCAGACTGCAGTTTATAATGGTCAAGGTTATCCTGGTACAGTTTTCTCAAGCTGTTATATACTTACATACACTTGTAGGATCAAAGTTCAGCTGAAATGGAGAAGGAGTCCCACAGATCAGTTCTATTATGCAAGCTAGAGTCCTGCCTAAACAGGTGATTTAATAAACAAAGTGGGATTTTTTCTACCGGTGCCTGTTCAGGTGTTAGTGAAGACATTTGAGTAACTCCTCAACATTTTCTACTGACACAGCCTATGCCCTACAGATTGCAACTTTATGCCAGAATATCTATAATAAAATATGATTCTAGAACAAAAGTGGATATACAGATGAGCAAGCTCACCCAGCACAGATTTCTCATCTCCATTTTTTCCCTTCTTTTCTGGTTTTTGTTTTTTCCACATAGGAAGTCATCAGAGTTATATTTTTCCTGATTAACACATTTCTTCATCAACTATAATTGCAACCATTAAATTAGATTGCCTCCTGTTAATCTTCCACTGCTTCAATCCTATTATGCAGAAAAATAATGTAAACTGTCAGAGTGAGAGGATGCAAGTGCCAATCTTGGAACTGGAGAAAAATATTGTTTTAATAAAAAGTCTTTCCATCATAGTGAATCTTAAAGCAATACAGAGATGGCATTTTCTTAAACCACAAGAAATATGCATAAAAAATGGAAATATTTTCATTAACAGGGAGAAATAAACATCATATCAAAGCTGATGGCATTCTTGCATGCATCATTTGTATAGCTCATCAGATAGCTTAGAATTAAAGCTACCCTCAGGCAAGGAGTTGAAGAAGCAAATAGTCTTAATTTATATCTCAATATAAAGTTTATAGGGCTAGATAAAAAAATAGGTATTGAAACATTAAGTCTCAACAGTCTAGCCAGTCTGATTAATATCTCTTTGAACAGAACTTACATTAAGACAGAGACAGCTGGGTTTAAAACACAAAGCCTGGCACAGCTGCCAGGATTGGCACATTGTGGAGGTGGAATACTTCCTTTAGAGCTAACTTATGTTAAAATACCATATTAATCTTGCAGGGAGTTTTAAGGCTCTCATGATCTGAGAGAACTGACTTTCTTTTGCAGTACTGAAACATCCTATGAATTCTCCTCTGATTTTTTGAAGACTTTATCAAAGATTGATTAGAGCTGCAGCATGTTTAGAAAAATACTGCATTTTAAAATGTTAAAATAAATTAGAAACTGTTGCTAGTTTTCTAGAGTATAGATAAAACCTATGACCCCTGAACTGAATAATGGATCTTCAGTGCCATAATAGTCCATGGTCAATGAATTATTTTTTGGTATTTGAGATAGTAAGGGAAAAACTGCTTATTACCAAAATAAGTGGAATTACATTAGTTTTGAAGTGAAGAGTAAATATTAATATTTATACTAATCTACTGTTTATTATCTAATTTCTAGGATGGTTTAGGAACATTGTCATTGTCATTGGTAGGTCTTAAGAACTGGTTGTTCATTCAGACAGAAAACGTGACATGAATGCCAAAAGAAAATGAAAAAATAAATAAAAATTAGACAGAGTACTTCCATAAATCCCCAGTTCATACATTTTCATTTCAAGGTTTCTCCATCAGCTTTTTTATAGGATGATTTTTTTTTTCTCCTGTAGGTTATCATGAAGGCATTACTTTGCCTCTTGTGTAGGTATGCTCAGAATTCATTCAGGTTCCCATCTGTAACTATTATTATTACAATAAGTACTTTCCCTGAAACAGCAAAAGTTCTCATGGGGTTTATTTTTAGGCTTATTCAGACTGTTGCAACCTTTGCAGTCCTCCTTTCCTTGGTGCAGCAACCTGGCCTTTCTCCAGCTGTGGCCTGCAGGGATTAGTTGATGTCCTCTGCCAGGACAATTATTTCTATTTCCCATGGGGTTGAAAGATTCTTAAATGTGCAGTATGTTTTTATGACCTTACTTTTCTGCATATTTAATTGCAGCATTCATCCTCAGCACATTCTGCTGCTGAGAGCAGCGAGACATTAACTCAGTGCTCCTGAGTTTAGGGGAAGTGTACTCAGGAGTGGTGATGTTTCAAAGGAGGAGACCCCTGAATTGTGGATAGGGACACTGGGGATGCCAGGTCTGCAGCTCTGCTGTTGCAGGCTAACTTTGGCCAGCCAAGGATTTGGGTAGCAATTGGAGGGAGGCTTGGGCGCATGCCTGTGGTCTGCAGTGTGGAGCTATGGTCACAGACATCTCTGGCTGGTTGTGTACAAAACTTACATGATGTAAAATATAACTGACAGTATTTGGAAAAGATAGTCACTGTGTTGCCAGTGGGAGCAGGAATGACTTTAACAGCTGAGGATTACAAGTAATGGAGAGCTCGCTATGGCAGAATGTTTTACATCAGCATGGTGGCATGCCTTCAGAGGTATGGGAACAGAAAACAGGAAAATGAGAAGGGCAACAAGGAAGAATTGTTGGATGACAAGAAAAAGAGGAAAGAAAAGAGACACAGAAATGCAAGGCAGATGTGAAAGTGCTCATGAGGAAGAAAGAGTGGAAAGAAATTGGAGAAGATTCAAAAAAATGCTGAAGGAAACTAAAGTTAGAATAAGCAAAGTGATTTAGAGAAGAAGAAAGTGTGAAAAACTCAGAGTAAGTTTGAGCAGCCACTGAAAAGACATGTAAGGAAACTAACTGCCTATGCTCCTGCAGGGGTGGGTGATAAGGGGAGCCAACACATTTGCCATGCTCAGCATCCAGCAACCCCATAGATCAGACAGAACAGCAGAATCCTTGTGTTCTTCCAGACACATCCTTGGAACTCAATCCTTCCAACCTAAGCTGACATAATAAAAAGTGAAGGTACTGTCTGAGTCAGTATGAATGAAGCAGTCTGAGCTGAGTTCTTTCCCTGTGTGTAAATGTGATCTGTCACAAGAAGGAAAGGCCTTCTGGCAGTACTGGAGTGAGACACCACTGAGGTCTGAGGAGATCACCCACTCCCTCTGGTGATGCCCTCAGACCACTTGCCTTTTTCACGCAATTTTCAGTCATGTTGTCACTCTGCCAGTGGCGACATCCATATGACATGTGGGTTTTTAACTGATGACAAAAGGCTTGTCAAAAGTGGATAAGGCATTTTTGTTCAAGGAATTCCCATTCTGTGTCCTTATCTCTCAGTCTGTCATATATAGTTCTAAACTACCTACTTTGAGATCCAAGCAAAAGGTGTATTCTTAATTCTGTGAAATATATTCTGAAGTAGTTTATGTGTATGTTGAGATGTGGAGTGTGGAATCTAATTAAGTTTCAATTATATCATTATTTTTATGGTAAAAGTTATTATATATTTTCAATCTAATTACAGAGAAGCTTAATGACAATTGAAAAGTTACTAGTGTATCATAGAGTGAAACATTGTAGGAAATCACCATTTTGTCCCATTCGCCTGTCATTGACTAAAAATACAATGATGGAATTGCTTGTATGATAGTCTCAAAAACATTTTGCTAAATGGAGTTATTTGTTCAGATTTGGATGAGTGAGATGATGAGAGAGCTTTCTTCTTCTCATCCCCAAACATTCACATTCAATCTTCTCTCTACAAATCATGAATATTCTGGTGGACACACAGCCCTTCATCATGTCCTCAGTTGCTTTTTCAGATAAGATGGAGATGAAAAGTAGAAGAGTATCTGTGTACTGGGTGATAAGGCTGAAAACACAGTGACACACTGATTTATAGTATATCCAAGATATACAAGGAATAATTTTTCTTTGTTTCTTTAAAAGAAATGGAGCTTTACACTTGAATCAGTTTCAGACTGTTAACTGGGAATTGTCAGAAGGAGATGCAAGTGCAGTGAGATTGCCACAAGATTAAACAGCTGAGCAGAACAAAAATTTTCCAAAATATGGATAAATGCATTTTGCATTAGCTTTCAAATGTTTTGAACAGCATCTTCAAGGCCACAGTATTCATGAGAGAACTGCTGTCTACTGGAGAAATATTTCAGGTAACCTTAAGATGGCAACTCAGCTAATTCTGCACTTGTTCCATCTTTAGTAACTACCTTGCTCTGATTAAGCCCAGCCTGTTTTGGAGGGAGGACTAAGACCCGGCTCCCAATGGCTTTACTGGTTGCTGGGAAAAAGAGAGCGGGTCCTGAAGCTATTCAGGTCTACACGGTAAACCCTAAAATGGGGAGTCCCTTTGAACCATTGCTTTACACTGGCAAATCACTGTGAATGTGTGGAAGAGAATCATTTTGTCAACAAAATGGGAGAAAGGTCCCAGCTGAGGCTATGCTTGGGCCTGTTTGCTACTGATGGAAGTTGAAAAGCAGAGTGGAATGTGTCACCAATGCCTGCCAGTGGACTGTGCCAAAGCCCTGCGAGGAATGAGCCTGCACACCCGAGCAGCACACTCTGCTCCCTACTTGCTAAAGAGGTGCCAACAGGTTTCAGAATAATGACACTGGTGTTGAGCGGACAGCAGTGTGTTTTTCTTTTCCATCATCACCCACAAGGGGAGGACTAATGATGCTGTTGGCTCTATTGGCAATACGAGACTGCGCTGATCTTGGGACACAGGCAGAACTGGCTTCCGTGGAACTTCACCCCTCTCTCTGCTCTTGAAGAAAAATTGCAAGGTGCTTCTTGAACTTCAGCACCTTCTATGCTATTATTAGGCATGAAAATAGAGGAAATAAACCACACAGTACAAAATATTTTTGTGGTGTAAATGCATGTTTGAAAAAACCCAAAACCTAACATGCTGAATCCTTTCTCTTGCTGTCGAAGTTTTAGCCATGGAAAGGGAAAGACTGAAAAGAAGCACTGACAAATCACTCTTTTCAAAACTGGAAAGAAAAATTTTAAGTGCTCAGAAAATTTGTACATGTAGCTATTTTAAAACTACCAACAGAGTGATGACATCTTGGAATGAATGCCTAGAGAGTTAGAAAGCATAGGGTAAATTAGTTTCAGATGGATGACAGACATATTTTTTAGAAAAGCTTAAGTGAGTTAGAAATCTAAATCTTCCTTTCAGACATGACTAAAGGCACTTAGAGACACAGTTTCTTTCAAAGTGTGACTTGATCGCCTGAATCACAGACACCCTTTGAAAACTGTTCAAATGTAAGACAGTTTTCTTTGTAAAGTAGAAATGTGAGAAATTTTAGATAGCCCTACATGATGAGGTTTTTAAGGAGCTTTACTGAGTACTGTTGAGATGAGACTTCAAGAAAATAGAGTTCTTGGAAACCTCAGGTCTTGGCTAAAGAGTCTCAGGCTGCTTACTGACATTTCTGTTGTTCATTTCCCCAGATGAGTGGCAGTAGAGATGACAGGAGCAGATGAAAATATGAGAGTCATTAACCAAAGCAGATTATGTTTAAGTTTCACGAGTAAGCAATAAGGAAAGAGATCAATTTGTCCAGAAGTGCAAGAAAAATATGGGCATTTGTAACAACTTATCCTATAATGTTCTCAAAAATATATATAAAAGGGATGTGTACCACTCTTCCTAAAATATGTGGGGGTATCTTGCACCAGTCAGCAGCATTCCAAGGGAGATTCTTCTGGTAGGAAGTGCTACATGCCCTCTGGTTTCTCATCTGTCCCTGGGCTCTGTGTGCTCTGATCTCTGCCATGGAGAGCAAGCTGGCTTTAGTTTAGTTAATTTAGTTACTAAAGAATGAGTTATTCTCCAGGCTCCAGAGATATCAATATATTTTCACATTTTACAGTCTAAGAACATTTGTTCACGAATTGCAAACTCTGTTACCCCTCAGTTTGCCGATACCTTACGTCCCAAATCTATAGATTTTATGGCAACCTTGTGATACAAATTTGGGATAAGGATTGCTCTGATCCCATGTCCTGAGGTGACTGTATGATACCATACTCTCCATTGTCCACCCTATGCCAGACATGAATCCTGTGCTTTCCTCTGTCTTTAAGCTGTTTCTCAGGAGAGGGGGGAGAGAAGCCAGGCAAATTTTTCAGAGTGGTTTTGTGCTCAAGGACACAAACTCCCCTGCGTTCCTGCGGTGGAGCAGAGGATGCTTTTAGCCAGCTCTCGGCTCCTTTTCTCAGGAGAGATATGGAGATTTATAACTCTTTGCTTTTTAGCTGGCTTCCTGTTTGTAGCTGGAGCAAGGCGTTTCCTGGGACTTTGACTGCTTCTTCTTCTCTTCTGGACTGTTCAGCAACACCAGAACATCACCAGGAGGCCTTACACACAGGCCCCGGGGGTCCAAACTGCACCCCAGCTCCAGAGAGAGAGCAGAGCCATCACCTACAAAGAATTCTGAACTCTACCCTGGTTCTCCCCACAGCGAGAGGTTTTATTATTTGACATTATTCTTTTTCCCGTGCCTCTGTACACTTTTACTTGCTAAATAAATAGTTTTTTTCACTTTCCTCTGAGGAATTTCTTTCTGAACCTGGTGGGGGAGGGGGCTGCTGAAACCTACCTTCTAACTGAGGGGTGTTAATTTTGGACATTTCCTCCGAATTTGTCTCAGACCAGGACATCCCAGCATCACAGGCACACAGTCTGAACAATGTTAGAATTAGTTACCAGTAGTGCACAAATCTTGATGTCCTTCACAAAAGCCAAATAAAATGAACCTTTCTTCATGAATTTATATTCTCTATATACAGCAGAACTTTTGCTTTGTGTGTAGTTACAGTTAACACACTATGGTAATACCTCTGTTGAAACATGAGTCTTTGGCGTTAATTTGAGAAATTTTGTGTGAGGGTTACAACAGCTCAGCACAAGGACCAATCACATTTCCAATGTCATGCAGTTGGTAATTCCAGTAAATTATGTCTCACGTGCTTGATTCAACACTCCAAGTGGGGTTTTTGCAGTATTTTTTTGAACATCTATATGCTTTCTGTGAGCATCAGGGTCCTGATATAGTTGCAATCAAGACATTAAAAGGTATGATATTACTATATGTTTAAGGAGAATGCCATCAGCATCTTTACAAGCAGTTTCTAAACTTGGGTCTTTGGTCAATATTGACAACTTTTTTCTCAGTATTTTGATAGGACTCCTACAGGTTATTTTCAGGAATCCATGTTCTACCAGGAAAATTATAAGACTACTTTGCATAAACAAACATGAATAATCTGGTTACGCCAAACAAAGAATATAGCAAAACAAGCTTCACTGATTTTAAGGCAGACATTTTCAATAAAACCAGCCACCCACAGACATATTTAATCACCTTAGTAAAGAGGATTTGATTTTCTATGGCAACAGAACATCTGTCACATGCAGTAATTTCCCAGATACTTTGAATTTTTTGTTCCAAAATGGATGTCCGTGGCAACCTTTGAGTGAATATTTGATGTTCCATCTGGTGCAGGTGTGTGCTCCTGCTACTGCATATGTACTAGATTTCTACCATCCAGATTTTTTAAAGAAAAATTTGTAAGCAATGTTGTTTACTTTTGAGTGCTTGAGCCCCATCAGCCTCACTGACCTTAGATACATTTAGACTAGAGCAAATGTGCTCTCCTGGATATGGCTGCTTTTTCAGTCAGAATGCATGATAATAAAAGTAACCTTTTACATCTTTTTTAGAAAGTGATATCTGATTTTTTTCTCCTCTGAGCCTGTGAAATGAAGAATACCCTGGCTTTCTGTAGAATTTTGCATAAAGACATGAAGTGAGTCTCCTCAGTGGACTATGTGGTTTGAATTAGATGATCCTCATTCAGACACAGCCTGGCTGTAACTACCTGCTCCTGAAATAGGTTTCCATAAAGCAGAGTAGCTCCAAATTAATGTGATCTGCAGGTCTGCTCTCTGTCATTCACCCCGAGGGACCTTTCCATAGCACAGTCATTCCTGTGGCTGGGAGCGGTCAAGTCTGAGAGCCCCAGGGAAGCTGCTGGAGCTTTGTCTTCACCTGTGGACAAAGCTGGGTTAGCACTAATCATGCCTCCTTACCACGTCTAAAACGTGCATGCCATCTCTTTGTTTAAATGCTTGTATAAATGTCTTTATCAGATTCTGTCAGAGAGGGATGATCAGTCCTGGAAATTTTGGATTAATAAATCAAATTTGATTTGATGAGCTAAGTTGAATTTTGATGATGAATATTTTAATAACATGAAATAACAATGGAAAAAGAGCAAAAGGAGATTTTGAACAGTAAAATCTTAGCAAATTCAGAGGTGATACAGAAATGAAAGCTGTTGCATGGCTTTCCTCACTGGCAGGGATTATTACAGGCTTTAATATTTTTACTTTCCTAAATTGTCTGTTTTCATGTACAGATGAGATGAGGGGAAGAACTACATTTATTGAATTTTCAAGTCAGGTATCTGATTTTAGAAAGTCAGAAGGTATAAAAAAGGTAAAAATTATGTTGTCTAACCTTGGTGTTACATGATGATGACCAACAATTTCATTTGGTGGCCCCTGGCATCAAAAACTTGAATTGTCAAAGGAACTCAGATGCAGAACAGACTGAACTACTCTTGGCACCTGAAGAAAGTATTCAAAATCACTATATTTTATTTATTTCTAAGCTTTGTGTTTGTATTAAGCTTTTGCTCTTTGTATTAAAAATAGTTTTGTAGGTGTGGTGTCCCACCCTAAGGAAAAGGGATCACCCAAGATTTGTAGATGTCAGTGGTCAAAAAGGAATGGCAATAGTCAGAAAACAGAAAAACTCAAAAACTTAGAAATGTTTTATTTTATTATATTATTTATTTGTTTAAGGAGTAGAGTGAAAGAAAAGAGAGAGAGAGAGACATTAAAGAGAGGGAGAGAGATTAAAGAGAGATAGAGACAAAGAAAGGAAAAATGAAAGAAGGAGATCACCAGTTCTAGCCCCAGTGTTGATCCCGCTGTTGGTTTTAGGGTGCTTGAGGCACTGCCCAGGCTTCATGAGGGTGCCTTTTTATAGATAAATTTCCCCCTGCTGGAGCTGTTTCATGCTTTTTATACAAATTATTTATCATGTGCAGTTCATTCTTCTAGACCTTTCAGGAAAAGTGTTGGAGGGCTTCAGGGTCTTTGCTCATATTGATCCCACCCTACGGAGTCAGCCCTTGGTCAAAAGTCCCTGCCCACTTCTCAGCCTCATCCATGTGCTTTTGCTGTGCTGTGTTGTGCTTATCTCCAGGAGCCAGAACAGGAATATTTGTCCCATTAAATGTTGGTCTACCTCTGTATGGCTCCTTTTACAGCCACATCCTGTTCTTTCTCACAGTGTGTTCTTGCCAACAGTTTTTGATTGACTCTATTTTGATTGACTATCTGGCTATCAGTGTTTTGAGACACATAGTGTAGTGCCTTTTCTTCTGGGCTTGTACAATAGGAAACAGAAATTCTATATAAAAATTTCTTCTTTATTAAAACTGAATCATTGGTCAATTTACATTGCTTCTCTGCAGCATGAATTGCATAAAAAAAAATACATAATTATTCTTGTATCATAACAGGAATTCATACTGAATCCAAATCAGGAATGACTGACATAAAATAAACATTTTGCTTACAAGTCAGTGTTCTTCTAAACTTGTATATTCGGACTGGATTCAGTGCTCAGGTCTCATTTGTACAAAATGGAGAAGAGTAAATTTTTCTTCTTTTAAATTTTGCTGCAAATTGTTAATGTATGTTTCCATGTCGGAATCTAAAAAGTGCTCTACCAGAAGTGCATATTACTTTGTTATAAAATGGAAAAATTCTGTTCTTGGATATGCATTTTTGCTTTCATGTGTAAGATGAGAATTTGATCCACAATTTACAATTAAGCAAAGACAAAAAACTAAAACCTCTAGCCTGATATAAAGAGACATGAAGCATTTTTATTTTGAGCCAAATCAAGCATGCTTAATCCAAAATGTAATGCTGCCTTTACAAGACCAGAAAGCCTAGATTTTAGAGACATTTATGTTCTGCTTTTATGACATATCTAAGTATTTCAAACTGCTGGAAACCCAGGTGTAACTCTCTTCTCTGCTGGGACAGTTTAAAGCTGCTTCATGGATATCAAGTCTTTATGGCTGGACTTGAAGATACCCTGTGGTGGTTGTTCACATGTTCTCTTGGTGATAGTTTTTCACCTGTGTACAATCATAGCATCTGTGAATTAATCGCTCGTTCATGACTGTGTTAAGTACCAGGCTGCAAAGCTGCTGGGTCAGTTACCTCTAGCTACATGATTTTGTATTTTTTATACTTTACATTTCAAACTATATATATTAATTTCTCAGTACTTCATAAAAGGCAGCAAATATTTCCCGGGAGAGGGCGTCATCCAGTGCATTGAATGAGGCATGATCCCTAAGGAAAGAATATATTGTCATGAGCTGAAAGATTGATGTGTAAATATTAAGAAGAGGTTGAATTAAGATTTTAGCCTTAGTGGTAAACAACATGATCAGGTAACAGAAGTTGTATGGAATGTACATCTCCCCCTCCCCCAAACCTCCAATGCACATCTACACACACAGATAAGCATAATGCAAATCAGTGAAAATCATGTTATGATCACTGCAAGCACTCAGATGTATAGAAATGCCCAAACCAAGAAGTAACTTCAGACGCATATGTCACACTTTTTAAAACATTACTTATATTTTTTTAATTTTTAAATTTGGGGGGTGGTGGTTTACCCATTTATTCAACATGTTCAACATATGGGATGCTGCTTGATCTGGGTACAACCAGACTTACCTGGTAAAATAGGATTTTTCTTCAAAAGTGGGAAATACATAATGAATGTGGTAGGGGATACAGGGTAGATATATGATGATCTTAAGCTTAGCATTTCTGCTATGGACCTTTTTGTGTACTAGACAACATGAGCCATCAATGTGTATAGGTGGCCAAGAAGTGCCCACCCAGGCACTGAAAGGTTTGAAAAAAAAATTGTCTCAAAAAAAAAAAAAATTAAATATGTTATTAAAATAAGTCAAAAAGCATTCCAACTTGAGGAACAACTGTTTGAACAACTCTTTTTGTACTGACAAAAAATATTTGTTACATTTGCCTGAATTCACATATTCAATAAACTGCATTTTTCAACAAATGAGAGGTTTAAGGTTTCTGCCCTGCGTGCATTAGTTTTATATAATTGGAGATGAGTTTTTTACAAGTCTGAGGAAGTAAATTATCTGTCTGGATTTTACATTGTGAAGAAGTTTAAAATAAATTTTAGCTCAAATTTAAGAAAAGCAGGTTATTATTTAGGCAGATTATATTTGAGCAGGCAAACAGCTGGCATGCTGAACAGAGGGTCCTCCGTTCCCACTCACTGTGCTGCAGCTTGCCATGAGAACCTGACCCTCAGGCTAAGGGACACTTTGGCCTCCAAGATACTGGTGTGAGTGAGACAGGGGAGGAGGTGATGGGGGTCACCCCAAAGCCTCCAAAAGATTGAAATATTTTTCTTTCTTCTCAGTGACACATTCTACTCCATCTCAGCAGCACGGGAAGCATAAAGGGTTTTGCTACAATGGGAATTTATATGCAAATGAGTTTCACATTGCATTGAGAAGCAGATTCAAATCCCTGAAGTGCCTGGGAGCCAGACCTTCAGATGAGGTCGCCAATGGCTTTTGGTAAGTGAAATTCCTTAGTACTGGGCTGATGTTGCTAATGCTGTGATTCTCTACACCCAAGCAGGAATGCATTAATTTTTTCCATAGTTCTCTAGCTTCCACATCAGAAATGGTAGCCCAAGAGAATCAATGGTACTCACATGTCATGAACAGACTGTGTTTATTTACTTTATGTACAAACAGCGGCATTGTTCCACTTCCTCTATTTAGTTCTTCAGCGATCAAAAAAAAAGCTTCAACAAATGAATATTCACTTGAACATGTTTTTTGTGATTGTCTCTAAGTGAATTGCACATAAGATTGGTTGCATGAAATGTGACAACAACTCTTCTAGGTATTTTGGAAGAGAAGCCTATGATTTAGGAACTTTATGAAAGGAAAATGGGTGTTAGGAATTTGAAATCCTGACATGTCCTCTCCCCTAACTGATCAAATGACTGCAGAATTGTGGGTATATCTCTCAACCTATGTAAAATATCTTTTGTCAAAATGATTTGAATAAATATTCTTTGACTCTTTGCATGTCTGCATACATATAGATTTTTGACCTTCAGAGTGCCCACAGCTCATGTGGCGATTCCGCTTCAGCTGGCATAATTTATGTAGAAAAGTTTAAAAACATAAAGATTAAAATTATATTACAACTATTTGGCTGATTCTGCTCACTGTGAACATATTTCAGGGGTTATAAAAACAAGGAGTTTATTGCATTACTCTGTTTCAGTGAAAAAACAAATACAGTGGTAGGAATTATTTAGCTGAGGAAAAACAAAACAGAAAACTTCACCTGTCTACTCTATAATACTTTCACACACCATGTCTTGAAAACTGACTATAATTCTAATGCAAGGCTCTTAGAAGACTGTAGTAGAATCAAAAATAGCATTGAGAAGGGTGATGAGGATGATCACAGACACCAGACAGACTTTGCATGCAGATGGACTAACGAGACTTCTCTGACTGAAAAGAGATAAAGAGATGGTATGGCAGACAGCTGTGAAATCACATGTGGGGTGAAGAGGGTGAACAGAAAATGATGTTGTATGGTGCTTGAGATACCTTAGTTCTTCAGGATGTGTAATACAGGTCAATATTTGCGGCTCTACAACCTTTCACTTGAGCTGCCTGGAGCTACACAGGCAGTTTTCCTTTGTTTTCCTTTGCTTTTATGCTGGTACCATTGGTCTCATGCCCCCACACCTGCAGACTCCAATGATGTGGGTTCTCATGGCAAGCAAAAGCCACTGGCATGAGAAACATCCCTGCTCAGCCCTCTTCACTCTTGTCCTGCTGATTTTAGTTTATGCTAGGGAAAACCAAGTGAAATGCACAACAAAACAGGTTACAATCAATTAAATACTTGATAAACATTACACTGAAATGTGTATTCATGGAGACCTAAAAGCTGATCAGTAGGTATTTCTGATGCCTTGGTAGCATTCTTCAACCAGTGCTAGTAGCATGACTAACAGGAACACCAATGGGGAGTTCAGGCCAATCCCCACGGAAAGTACACAGAAAGGGTAGTCATACTAGGGGAAGAGCAACCAGCAGGACTAGAGATAAAGCAAAGTGAGATTTAGAAATGTGAAAGTTAGTCAAAGTTATAAGGAGAGGAGGCAGATACTATAAGTCAGGCTGGGTAAATCACATCCACAGAGTTATGGGAGCTAGGAAAGGCTCCAAAGACAGCAGGATGGAAAGGAGTAGATACAGATGAGCATGACTCAAACAACTGTGAGTGCACACAGTGTGCTTTTGTGGTGAATCAGAGTCCATCTTAATGTCTTGTTAAATCCAGGTCTGAAAGAGAGAGAAGATGCTGCAGTGTTGTAGCTGCGAGATGCCTCCTATATCCAACATGTCCATCCATGGTTCAAGAGGTGACATTCTTCACTAACATCTTTAATGATAACTGCATATTAAGAGGACCATGGCAAGTATTTTAGTTCCAGATTCTTGAGTATCTTCAGGTTGAATGTGAGTTTTGTGACAGTGTACCATAATAGCACAGGAAGAGACCTGTCTTCCCGTGTTCTTGTGGGAACAAGACTACACTTGTGACAAGTCTCCAGCCTGTCAAAACCAGCCATATGAGCAATACTGGGATAGAGCTAGCAGGGAATATTCATTCAGTTAATTTTCCTCTTCAGATCACAAAAAATCTTAGCATGCAGCTAACACTATTGTGTAAAGAAGCAGAAGTAAATTTAAAACCTGTTCTCCTGATAAACTCACAAATTTGCAAAGGAATTTAAAAGTTAACAATTTCATTTAAAAACTAAAGCAGCTGTTACTGCTAAAATGAGTTGGACATCTATAATTAGAGGCTAAATTGCCTCTCTGGTTTCTTAGAATACTTTTGGCATTTAAATAGTAGAGAGCTGGAACACCTCAGACAGCCTGATCATTACTAGGCTTATCAGAAGGACCCCAGTTGCAGGCCCATATTAACACAGCATTAGTAGGCTTTATGTGTTCAGCAGTCTCTTCAGAAAGAGGGCAGGATTTGCAGGTGGATGTGAGAAGCTTAAGAGCAAAAACTCCATTACTTTTGATGACTTTCTCCCATTCCCTCTGTGGTTGACTGGATCACTACTGAGCAGAACCACCTGCAATTGTATAAATCAGTTTCTATTAATACAGCAGGAGCCATTACATCCCAATGAGACCAGGGTGTACCATGCCTGCCAGTCTGGCATGTGCCTTCCTTACATTTGGCCAGGCTGGCAGGAGCAGTGCCCAGCAGCAGTAGCATCTGCTGTGCCAGCAGGTTGGCAGAGTAAGGCCCGAGCAAGAGCCAGGCAGGGGAAAATGCTGTAGGTCTTACCCTGGCTGTCACTGTATGTGAAATTACGGATTAAATCATGAGATACCCAGGAAACTGTCTCCCAAGAATCCTGAACTCTAATTGTTTTGAGAAAATATTAGGAAAATGAGTCGGAAAGCTAGGACATTTACTTAAATGGGCAGCCTAGAGTCATTCAGATAGCAGGATGGTGGAGCATGGTTAATGAAATGTCCCCTCTGAACCTCAGAGCATCTCTCATGTTGTCTGCTTCATTGTGTATTGGTGCTTCTAGACAGACTCTGGCAGTCTGGGCAGACTCTCTGTGGACAGTTTATGGGCTTTCTTAAATACTGGCAGCTTTGGGTGTTTCCTTACATCAAACAGGCAACATGCTCTGTTTTGAAGGTCCTACTAGTCCCTTGCAAAACTCTTGAACGCACTAAAAAAAAGGGGGGACAAGGCCTTCAACACACTAAAATTTTCTGAAAGTTATTCCATTATAAAGCATTCTCCTTTTTATTTAAGGCTTATAAAAATGTTTATACATATACATTCAGTTAAGGATATGCCTTAAAGCTTTTTCCCCAGAAATTGTGAAATGCAGATATAGTGATGGGGAAAGCAGGGCTCTGAATGGGCAGAGACCAAAATAAGAGAAAATGGAATGAGAGGACATGCTTCATGCCTTGGAGGCAACAGGAGAAAGGGTTGTGTGGTACTAATGGAAAAGACTTCTTTTATTTTCAGGATAAACGCACAGTTGAAAGGCAAAATGGAATAGGAGCCAAGGAGCCAAATGTAACAAAGAACTTTCCTGACATCTCTTACAGCAATGCTAAAGGGGAATGTGTTAGAAATACATTGTTTAGTAGAAACAGTGAACTGCAACAGAAGGATGTGAGATGAAATTAACGGAAAGAGAAGTAATTTCAAAGTCTGCATAGAGAACACAAATAAATGGTCACTGTGCAGGTGACCTGTAAAATACTGAGTTGCAAATCTGAGGCTTCTGGAATAACCAAGTCAAACAAATTAATCTTATGTATATAAAAAATCAAATAGTGAATGACATGGGAAATGCACCAGACAATAATGGGAATAAGGGATTCTCAGAAAGTGTAAAAGAGGCACACAGTTACATTGTTTTGCTGCTGTAGGATGTAGTTAGCTTAAAGGTCACCCTCCAATGTCAACTGCTGTTTTATTTTTCTTGATTCCAAGGCAAAAACCCAGTACTTTTAAAAGCAGCCAATATGAAGACAAATATGAGAAATCAAAGGCTGTATTACCTTTGTAAAAATGGGTTTCATTGTAAACATGGTGTCATTTTGATAAAGTAAGTGAACATTCTAGGGATAAAAACTTTGAATGTATTATTTTGTGCTCCTGGCCTGAAATGAGGCACAGCACATGCTTATCCACAAAGGAAACACTTAAAGTTCAGACAGGACAAAAAACTAGCAGAATCCCAGAGCACAGGTGCTCGCTCAGAGAGCACCAAGTAAATGCATCTTAATTCTCCTCATTTCTACCCTTTTATTTTTCTAAGCCAATCTTCATTATTACATGCTGGGTACTTCCTAATTTTTACTATTTCAGACAACATAAGAGATGCCTCAAGTAAAAATAGTTTTCCTGCTTGTTTACTTCTTTTGGCTCACCTGAAAGAGTAAGGTCATTTTGTCAGGAAATTGAGTTATGAGATTTCCTGTAGATGTCAGGAGTTCATATCATAACCAGTGACAATCATTCTCTGAGAAGTGGAGATGCAATATCTCTCATGGCCAAAACAAAACCTGTTGTCACTTCAGCTGAAGAAGTTGTCCTGTAGCAACCACTGATGGTGATGTTTAGTAAAGCATCCTCTGCTTTTGGGAGCATGGCAGAATTAAAGAAGACTATGTCCATTTGTCACTTAGGCACCCTGAAGTCATTGTGTACTGCTGACATCCTCCTCCCCTCTCAGACCCTTCAGCAGCTCATGCTTTTTCCTTTGGCTCACCCATTCACAATCCAGATCCATCTGAACTCTTTGTCTTCCTGACCTGATGTCCCATGCTTTATTTTAAAATACTTAATGACCCCTATGCTGAATTCCTTTGGCAGTGGTCGCTGCCTTGTGGCATCATTGTACCAGGGACAGCTCCTCCGAAATCTACTTGCAGTAGAAATCAGGTGGAGAGAGCAAAATCTGAGGGTAGAGGCCTCATTTTGTTAGTAGTGATTACTTATATTTAGAAAGGCCAAATTTATCCTCTGGTTTTATTATGTGATTTTTGTCCCTTATTGTTTCTCAAAACAAGTATATGAGACTTCTTCCAAGTGTCTGAGAAAGGACATTTGATTCTCTGTGAAATTCCCACAGACAAAGACAGATGAACAGGCAGACAGGTGGAAAGGGGTGAAAAACTCTAAAGAAATGGATTTTATAAGTACATACACACATTGTTTACACTGAGAAGTTTCTTATTCCTAGTTTTCTTGGTGTATTAAAGCCTTTTCAGAAATATTGATGAAACAAGATTTCTAGGTAGGTATTGTTAACTTATATTAGAAACATTGTTTTTTGTTTATGTTAAAGGTCCCCGAAGTAAGGTTTTAAGACCTGCCTTTAACTAGTTTGTGGTTTTAACTTTTGCACTTGGTTATAACTCTCTGAAAATCTATTTGTTGTAAACCTGAAAAATTGTCACTTTCTGCCATAGAGATTTTACTTCCTTGAGGTTACTATGCCAAGATACTCTTGAGCAAATCATTTTGGATAATGCGGCAAATAAATGTAACCACCATAATTACTTGATATTATGGTTCAATATCTATCCAAATTAAATAAAAATACTTTGCTACATCGTACTAGAGAGAGAATTGATTTGACAAAGCTGTATTAAGCCAATAAATCTTCGAATATGACAAGAACTGCAAAAATAATGTCAACATTTTATGTCAGCTAAACCAATTTAAAAGCTCCCGAAACAGTGATACTTTTACTTCTAAACATCACTACTAAAATTTCCACCCTCCTTGTAATCTTGTGTTTGCATCACCTTTTGGCAGTATAATGACAATTGAGACATTATCGGTAGCAAAACCTGTATGCTGGAATCAGAAAATAACAGTTTCCTGTGGAATTCTATTGTTCTTCAGCTAACATAAACCCAATGTTAACATACCTTGATCAGAAAACTAGAAACTTTTATTGATGGCAGGTGGCAGTACACAAGGTGATAGCTTTACAATGCTACGTGAAGCTAAAACTTGATCAGCTTCTGGGGTTAGAACTCTACAAAAATATGTTGACTGTTGTCTTATCAAGTAAATGATGGTGTTTGCCCAGGTACATGATTTAAAGACTATTTTTCTTGCAGTTTGAGGGCAGATGAAAATGTCAACTCACCTAGAGGACTAGAAGGAGTATTTACTTATCAAACTGTCAAAGTCACCATCAGAGATCCTTTTGTATTTGTGAGGTTGTAGACGAGTCCACAGTGCATGCATGAAAAGAGATTGGATATATTGCTTTAAATTGTGGAGTCAATGAACTTATTCACATGAGGCAAGGCTATTCAAGTTAGAATAAATAGAACTTGGCCAGGATTTCTTGATCTTTTTATCCTTAAATTTATCTTTTTCTTTTTTTTTTCAGTCATACTTACCTCACTTTTAATTCTGGATTTTATCACATAATCACAATTTTGGAATAACATGAAATAAAGAATAGTTTTGAGCCCGAAATACCTGAGTACCAGTGTTGGAATAACTACAGGGGTCAATAAGGGAATAAGGTCAACAGGGAATAAGCACAGGGTCAATGAATCTCTGAATTTGACTTTTCTGCTTCATTCCTTTATGTAGGATACATCTTAGGCAGTCTCGCCATTTAAAATCTCCAGGTTTCTAATGTGATCTGCGCTCACTTGATAGCCAATGGAGAGGGGAAAGACATTTCCAAATGACAATTGATTTCACCTGCTCCCAGGATCTTATTTAGTCTCTCCAACTGGTATGAAAACAGAGAGCACACAGTCAACTGACTTAGGCTAGACCTCTTTATTTTAGATAGCTCAGGTTGAGTTACATTAATTTCATCATGAACTACTACTGTTTCATGTCATTCCTTGCCATTCCTCTGGAATTCCCCAAATAACAGGTGAAATGCACTACACAATTCACATAATTAAGTTTAATAAACAGTTTGTTAGAAAGGATTCAAGGAATAGTTTTCTATATGATTATTAAAGTGAGAAAGATTATTAAAGAGAAATGTGTTAAGTTGAAGCTGCTTGTTTAAACATCTTTAAGAAAAGAATAGCACAGATGCCTTCATAAGGAATAAGGTTTACTAACTGGTTTTGTTTTAAATTAATTTGTATTACTGCAGACATTGCATTTACTACGTTGTTCTTGTATCAGCTGCATTATGTGAATGTGCTTTATTTTTAGAGCTGATATGGAACTTTTAAAACCTATTTGTTCTCATTTTAAAAACAGGTTAGGATCAAATAATATCTTCTTACCCGTCCCCAAAACTGTACTTTGGCCCAAAAGTTAAGTTGGCTTGTGGAAAGAAATACAGAGTGGTGGCTGGAGTCCATTACATACAATGAAATGTTAAACAATAGAAAATTATTAATGAAGTGTTAAAGAACCTTTTAAGAAAAGTTAGCAATCAGGTTGTAGAAATGCAATATTTTTAATTAATTGAAAAAATGAATGAAAATTTCTATTGGGTTTGCTTCACTGAAAGAGCTTTATTAACATTTACATTTCAACAGGCTACTACACCCTCTTCCTTCCCTATTTCCTTGTCAGACTTTGAGATTAAACACATTAGCATACTCTATCTCTGGAATGCAAAGGCAGCAGCTGTATTTTGCAATAATTTCTTACTCTCATTGAATTGCTTATTCAAAATACTGCAACTGCTTTGTAAATTTCATGAGTTAGCTGAGCCTTAGTGAGAGATGGGGGCAAATTCAAGCAGAATTACAGTTTTAGTAGCAGAGTTGCTTTCTAGATTAAAACAAGGTCCCAATAAATACTTCTGGGTGCATCTGATTCCTGCAATAAGCACATCAAGGCACCGACCTAGCATAATGATCTCTTTAAAAAATGCTGTTTCTTAGATATCTCAGCTCTAGCAATTTTTCAGCAGCAGAGGCACCTTAGTCACAAAGACACTTCAGAAAAACATACCTGGCATCAAACACCTGGCACAACAGGTTGTTTCTCTGCTGCAGCCCCTCTGCTGTGGTTTAGGGTTTTATATGACCTCTGTCATCCTCACCCACACTGGAGAATGACCTGCCTGTGAATGTGCTGTGTGAGAGGGTGCTGATGAGGCTGGTTGAGATGCTGCTGAGGCTGGTTAGGAAGGCTGAATGCTACTTAATGTCTGCTAGTGGGAACCTGAGACTGATCATGGGGTCATACGGAAAACTCCTCGGAGGCAATTCACACTCCCACAGGAATTTTGAAGAAAGTGCTGCAATTGTTGTCAAGGGCAGTAGCACAGGAGCATAGTTCCATGTTGCCTAGGCCTAAATTTACTGAAAAGGACAATTTCTACCAGCTGAGTTCGCTGCAGGTTGTACTGTTACTGGAATGCTTCCTTTGAGAGACAGAACCTGTGTTTCCCATGCGTGTTAGGGAGATCTGGCAAGCTCAAAAAAAGCATTTCATCTTCTGAAGGTGGGTATTTCTAGCCCTGAAATCAGATAGTATCTCATAACAGCACTGCACTATGGGAAGTTTCTCATTATTCTGTTGGCATACATCAAAAAAATTCTTCATTTTCTCTCTCTGCTGATACTGCTATGGATGAAGAACCACAGGAAACTACTCTTCAAACTGTTGTTATACATACAAATATATTTAAAATCATTAAAAATTTGGCGTGGTGATTTCCTTGCCTGGGTAGTTAGCTTTATTCCATTATTTATGTGATCAGAAGCTGTTCTCATCCACACTACAGATGTTTGGGGAGTTGCACATTATGTTAACAATAGTTTGAGCTCCTGGACTGAAGCTCACTCCTCGTTGGTGCTACTGAGGCGCTCTCCCAGAATAAGTTTTCTGCTTTAGCTCATCAAAATGGAATCCAGGTCTCCTCTCTTAAATTACTCAAATGAAAATGCATTAAATTGGAGAATTCTGAGAGATGTGCACCTTTTCTGAACTAAAGCACCAATGGAGATACACCAATAAGAAACCTACAGGTCTGCAGTTCAGTGGGAATCCTGGGCTTATTTTGCAGCCAACTAAATTAGAGGAAACCAGCATGTCCTATTTTGCACCACCGTTTTCTTGGACTATTTCTTCTACATATAAACTTCTAAGTCAAAATCATCTCGAGGTGTAATTCTTTCTAATCAGTCAAGTAATAGGCACTTAACTTTAACAAATAAGCAAAATTTGATATAATTGGTACAAAAATATGTAAGTTTATGACATATAAGGACCTACTTCTGAAACAGCAAAGGTGTTTGTCAAGTAGGAATGAAACACATTTGAAAAATTGCAGTTTTATGCTGTACCACATACAAGAACTAAATATTATCCTGGCCTCAATTCCATTAAGCTAAGCTCATTCTCTTACAATGCTGCTGAGTTCAGCTGACTTATTCTGAGGGTGAATTTAGGCTGATGACTTTGACAAAATACAATGGTATTAAGAGGCCTGTCAAAGAGATTTGGCTTTATTTTCAGAACTCAGGCTTAAAATTCTGCTTGTCATTTTCTGGTAGAAAAACACAGAACTATTCAGTATTATATCATGAAACAGCAACTTGTCCTATGACTTACAGGGCTACAACTTAGAACAGAATTCTTGTGACATCAAACTCATAGCAAAATGAAGGTGATATACATATGCCCCAGAAATTTAAAAGATAAAATTATAATTAATTTTTTTATACATATATTTCTCCTTTTGGTCCTATTTTCATTTCTGTGAGCAGCTGCAGCTTCTTGAGCTTCTGCTTCCTAACTACAAAACCACAATTTTCTTCAGATAGCTTAACTTCTATTCAAAAACCAATCCACACTCCTTCCAAAATAAACCTCTCCTAACACCCATAGGTACATAAAATGCCCACAGACACACACACAACACACATCCCTCCAAGCTTTTTTGGAAAAGTTTTCCACCATTAAATGTTGAGAGAAACCAACAGGTAAAATACTGTTGGCTTTGATACCTGTGAATATAGCAAAAGGCTTTCAACATCTCCCATGAATCATCATTTTCTTTGTATACTGGAATGCATCTTCTATAACATTAATAATCTATATTATTAAAGGTAAACTCTGCTGACAGTAGTTTATATTAATTTGTAAATGACAATAGGCCCTGTTTAAGGAAAATGGAGTCAAATTTCCTATGGGAACATTTGACATTTACTTGGATAGAAGAAAACTGGAGAGAAAAGCAGTACTAATGATTAGTAGGGTTTTCTTTGCAGTAGCCAAACTCCGAATTATCCTTCTTTTCTTTGTTGTGCTTTTCTACTATTTCCAACAAATCTGTAAAGCTGACATTTGTATCCCTTCAGAAATGTGCTCCTGACAGCTGTGAGGAGATAGCAATAGACTTATGTTGTTGTCATTCTTTCCACAGTACATGCAGGTATCATCATAAAACAGGATGGCAGTTTGTTTATAGAAAAGCAAACTCGTGTTTGCATTTGATAGGCTGCATTACAAAGGCTGAAAGCTGTTTAAATCCATCTAACATTCTTGGAGATAAGGTACAATTAACATGAGACCAACCAACATTTTCTAGAGACAAATAAACATCAGAAAATGTTTACAAGGATGTTTCCATATATTGTCATTAATATTGGTACCGTGCAGATTGAATCAAAGTCAGCCAAATAACATTAGGTACAGTGATCTGTAATAGCACAGGAAGCAGTAATGTGCAGAGAGAGAGCTGCAGTGCTCATCCTCAGGGGAGCATTACAGATTTATGTCAATTATACCAGGTAAGGATCTCTCCCATGATGTATGAGTGTAACAGAGATATGAAAATGCTGCCCCTGGGCACAAAAGGCAGCATAGCTGTAGAAGCAATTTCCCCCTTTCCTCCAGCTACAAGATGACATTAGTTTTTGAAAGACTTTCTATAAAGGAGAAGACCTAAAGAATGCACTTTCTGTACTAATTTCAGATCAGACCAGACCAGTACTTCTGCTAAAAACCAAGCTACTACTATCATCCCTCTCCTTCCACACCATGTTTTATCCTTTTCAGAATAGCACTAGACCCTCGTGTAGGTCCAAACAAGTGGTCCAGGACCGATCTACCCATTGTTGTCAGTTTTGTACTGTATCTTTAGTGCATGGCTATCAGTCCTTATGGAATGGTTCTTGACAGATTCCGTTGACTGACAATCAGATGTGTGGCTGTCCAGCTGAGAAAGGTTTTGAAATGGATGTTCATTTACACTGAAAATATCTTGATCCTAGCCTGGCAAAGAAAATTTGCCTTTCACATTCACCCTACAGCACCAGGGTGTTCAGCGTGACTCTAAATATCATATAAGTGTTTATGCTTTCTCTAGGAAGAAATATGAGACAGTCATTAGCTTGAATTGACCTCTACAGCTTTGCTTAACTCTGATTTTTACCTGAAATCATATTAAGCAAATGTGCTGCAGGTATATTGTTGCACTGTTATTGAGAAGGAAAGAGAATGTAACTCACAGAAAATGCTGAAAATATTTGAGCCACAAAATATCAGATTGATTCCCTATGAGCTGCAGAGGCCATAGATGTTAATTTGAACATCATTTTCCCTCCCAACTGGAAACTACGGATTTTTGGAGAAGTTTCAGAGAGGTGCCTGATATCAGATAATATCAGATCTGATACCAGACAATATCAGACCTGATAATGACAACATAATTCTCAAAATTATAAAGATGATTAATACAATTGCATTCACTGCTTTTATTTTTATTACTAAGGTTAATTTTCTCACTGAAGATCTATATATTTCTAAATGCCTCATAAGAAATATTTCCTCAAATTGAAAAGATATCCTACCCAGTTTGATTGGATTTTTTTTCTATTTTTTTATAATGATATCTTCTTGACAATAATTTTAATGAAAATTGAAAATATGAAAATATAGAAACTATATCTAATATTTCTAAAGGGAAAGTATCTCAAACCCAAAAACCTGCATTAGTTTGCATTTTGCTGCATATTCCAGCTAAACCAATAGAATTCTCCATCTTTACTCAATTAATGATATAGGGTTTTTTTCAGTGGACAAAAACATATGTTTATTTATGTAGAATTGTGATAATCAATAAAAATTGGGCAGAAATAGTTCATATTTCCATTGATGTGTGTTCACAGAAATTTCTTCCTTTGTGCTTTAAGAAAAGGGCAGCTTTCAGTTTGTTTCAGTGGGCTGTGCATGTGGCTCAAATACTCCTGGGTAAACCAGTGTAATGTCATGGAGTTATTGTGGGGAACATGAGAAGGGAGATCATGATGAAATCACCCTGCTAGGAGATTTGAACCAAGCCAAGAAGGAAAATGCTCTCCATTATTTGGCATATTTTGCAACTGATGATCTTGTTCAATGTAAGCTTAAAGTAGTGGCCTTTTCCATGTTTTGATCTGGTTGCAAAGACTTAAAAAGCTGCACTCCTGTAAGGCTCAGAAAACTCATAGTGCAAGCATTTACCTAAAATACTCAGGAAGAAGATAGTGGCCTGAAATGAAATAGGAAAAATGAGTGGATGGGTGTTATTTAAGCATGTAGTTTTAGTGCATCTCATGCATAGTTAACTTCCATTCTTCTTTAATGTTTCGTCCAAAGGACACAAGGGGTAGTGCTGGGATAATTCTGCAGCCACACATCACCTGCTGACAAGTTTATAACACTAATTTCTGGTGTCTGTGAGTCTCCAAAAGTCACACTGATGAAATAAAGCTTCCTCTTTCTCTGCAGGCTCTGTTGCAATGTATTGCCCTAGGAATATATAGGCTTACACATTACAGAACGAAGTCCATCCAGACCTGTGCTTATACAGGCAATCAGTTGCAAAGCTTGGGAGGGAGCTACAAACTCTTTAAGATCTCAGGGAGAGAGGCAAGTGCCTGGTAGAGGGATCTGAAACAGTTATAAACAAGAACAAAGTGTAGTTATCTGTGATTTGGGATATGCAGAGGGGGTGATCTCAGGAATATCTGCCTGAAAGTCTTTTCAGGGTGTCCAGGTGGCTTAAAATGCCATATTAAAAAAAAAAAAAAAAAAAGGCTGAGCAAGTCCCTGCTGTGCAGCCTGGCTGGTGAACTGGGCACTTCATCCTCTTTTAGGGAGGCTCAGGCCACACTTTTCCCTTGGGAAAACTGCATTTAAACACCCTGCAAATAATATAACTTTTCCTGGGGCATGTATGCTCCTCCCTAGGGTACTACTGCTGCAGCGGCCAGTCTCAGCTTGGGAGTGGGCTGCATTCAACAAGGCCCTGGGCCACACTCACCAACATCTCCTCCCAGAAGGAGACAGATCTGGACCATCTAAGGCACAACAGGAAAACTGCAGAAAATAAAGATAAAATGCTAGTAAATAAACAAAGAACATGAAATATAGGACTTTCATATTTCCTCCAGGGTTACATCTAAATCTTTTAAAATAGTAAACTATTCAACACACCTATTATTCTCTGCATGAAAAATTTTTTAGTCTACTATGAATATGCTGCTCTATAATTCACTGTTTTGCAATCTTTAACAGGAAGAGAATGGAAAAGGAATTAATCATGTTAAGTCAGGTTGTTTTCTTCTAAGTCTCATACATACACTGAGAGAGATAACAGATCAGCTGTTCCACCCTGCATATTCTTTTTCATTCATTGTCTTTCATTTTTCTTCTTTTAAAAACTTATGTCCATGGATGTGAAGGAAAAATGCATTAAGCTGAGTGAAGCACAATTCCTAAAGATGCTTAACATGGAGAATTAGATTTTCTGCTGAACCATGTGCATGGCTTGTTGTCCTCGTTCCTCTCCAGAGACCAGCATATTTTTACCATGAGGTCTCAATCTATATAAGCTGGGACTTTGCTTTAGCATGTGCAGGGTCACTGTGCTGATACCAGAGCATTTTCTGGGAGAGGAAGCAAAAGCTCTTCATAAAGGATTAGATCTAAATACACAATTTTGGACAGAGCTGTGACTGAAGAGCTGATTTTTTACTAAGAGATGTCTCTCCTTTTCATGGCCTTGTCTCCTTTTCTTAATGTTTGTCTCCTAGTATTCCCAGGAGGCTGGCTTATTTGATAACAAATACCTGGTAGACTGTGATACTGAGAGGACACAGAAAGAATAGGTGAGTGCAGCTGATCAGCATAAGGAAAGTTAAAATCCAGCCATGTCATACCTTATTGGGATTTGTGAGCTTCTGCATAGCACTATAAAAAACCATCATGGCTCAGGAATTAGGGGAGTTACTTAAAAATTCAGGGTCCTGAATTCAAACATCTGTTCTGCAAGAGGTTGCTGGCATCCTCTGTAGGCCGAAATTACTAGTTGTAGACCTAAAAATTCTGAAAACTCAACAGAAATTTCTGCTAGATTACATTTCAAAAATGAAAAGAGAAATAGTAGTTTCATGTCTCCTACACAGGGATATTGTAAGGCTAATTATATCAAAGGCATGGTCCATCATTTCCATGAATGTAAGTGGCAATGGGATCTGTATAAGATTTGGTCCTTAGATTTGGTCCTTATATCTGAGGAAATAGTAGCACTTCCAAGATCCATAAGCAAAGATATAAATAAGTTAGTACCTTAATTAGCATGTAAATGCTAATGATGTGGTAATTCTGAGAATACCAGAATGCCATTACTTTCTTAAGAGTGATAAAAGCTACAACCTCTGTCCTTCTTTGGTCCCTCTGTTCTCCACAAAATTTCCCTGCTGGCTGAATGACCTAATTTTTCTTTTTCCTCTCACTCAAATCTTCTGGTAAATTTCCATGCAAATCTTCTAGCTCATTTTCCACTATATTTCATTCACTTGAGGTTCCCGGTTTTGTAACCCAGAGAAAGAATCCTGCAGTAATTCTGCTCACAGCAAATGTTGATGCCTGTGCATCAACACGAGCCCCAATTTGTCTCCTTGCAGGCAATGGCTGAGATCAAAACTGTTGCTCCCTGGCACTGTGATGTTTCACAGATGGCTCAGCACTTTTCCATTTTCCTCATTTATCCTTACCCCTCTCTTGTAACGTCTACTGAAACGTTTGAAACAACAACTGTTAAAGCATACAGGGTTGTTGTAGAGGTGAAAGAGATAGTGATCTCTGACAATTTACCTCTTTCAGAAATGGTGGCTTGTTTTGCTTTCCAAGAGCTCAGTATCTTAGTGAGATCTATCTGGAAAACGAAGTTCCAGAGAGAGGATATATTCAAAACAGATGTGGTGGGAACATTTATGCAAATCTATCCCATTAGAAAAAAATCAAAACTAAGCACTGAAAAAGAGGCGGAGCATTGCAGCTCTCCAACAAATGAAGTTGGGCTGGCACAGCAGCTAGTGTTTCTACAACAGGAATGAAAGCTGACACCATGGCTGGCTCATGGCACAAGTGAAAATTTTATTCTAAATTTTTGTTTCCATTCATTCAGTTTTTCTGAAACTTTCAGTGTTAAAAGTGGATTTGTCCATGGTGGCTGTGTGCTAGAAGGGTTTGAAAATATTGTGGAGAAGCTTTCCAGAGCTTTTGATCTATGCCATCTATGCAGGAATATTCAGTCAAGACAGCACAAAAAAATAGGGAAATATTTTAAAAGAGAATAACACAGAAAGAACTCATGCTGGAAGGTCACCGATCTACCTGAGAGAGACTGGACAGACAGGTTCTGGGAGGCAGAGTTGCCATTCCCACCGCCCATCCTACTGCTTTCCCACAAGATGCCTTAGGAGACACATCTTTCCCCCCTTGTAAAGCCAAGCTGCAAATCCAGAGCCTCAGAGGTGACAGAAACATTACCTTTTGCTGGGTTCCTACTAGAACTGGCCTGCATTGTGAGCTATTCCTCAAACACAAAATCATACAGATACTTGCAGGACCTTACCTTCTGAACAATTTCCTAATGCCCTAAAGCAAAAGGAGGAATCCAGTAGCCCACATAACTTTTTCAGCAGAACAAAAAGACTAGAAGTCAGACCAAGCAATTTCAGAGCTACAAGAGTCCCGTTTCCCCTTCCTAAAGGAATAGTGTGAATAGTCAAGAATTTGGGCCAATCTAGACTTTCTGTATGTACATATATCCTTTTATCTGATATGCTTTAAATTTCAACCAAAATCTTCAGCTTTCACTTGACAGTGCTCCTGTGAAACATCAAATGTATTTGCTTACCTTGGAGGAGGCTGGTAGCATAGTATTCATCTGGTTTGTATTTAAAGGCTTGTTTAAAACTTCTGGAGGCACTTTCATCCCACCATGTATTCACATATGAATAGAGAATTTTAATAATTCATTTCAGCTTCTCCTGCAAAGGTATTACTGCAGTTCAAATTCTGTCCCCTTAATTACCTTCTCAGTCTTCACATCATGATACTCAGTTGATGATAATTCTCTTGATCCATGTGAAAGTAATAAGAATTTTCTACCAAGAAAGTTTTCAGATGTGGACACAGTTCTGGCCCAGGAGAGTCTGCATTTTGCAGATAATATTTTAACTTATGATAGTTCCTGGTACGGAGCTAAAGTGCCAGGGAAAAACGCACTTATTAAAATGCTAACTGAGTGTCTCCTCTGAAGTAATGATAACATCATCAAATTTCAGAACCATTGGGGCAGCTAAAGCTAGAGAATTGATTGACTCTCTTGCAAAGTGGTTCTAATGCAACTAATTAGATGTTGAATGGGTGTTAAAGTTCAGCCAGAGTGATTAATTTCTTTTTCAGCAACTGTTCCTTTCTCAGTGAAAGTTTCTGAAAGTTAAAATACACCATAGTCACAGATAAAAACATGAAATAGCTTTGTGTTTGAATACCTATTTGTAAAATACTGCACCTGGCCTTTCACAATGAATACAAACCCTGGTCATGCTGTTCCATATAGAAGTCCTATGAAATAGGCAAATTTACCCAAACAATTTCCCTAAGGTTTCCAAGATACTGGGTAAGAGCTATATGCCACATGCTGGAAATAAGACCTTTAAATTGTGTGGTCCTAAGGATCTGCTAGCAAGCTTAACTACAGCCACAAAAATCTTGGCAGGTATGCTCCAGTGGATGCCCCCAGCTCTGCCTCCCTCCTCAGATTCAAGCCAAGCAATATTTAAAGCACCCCACCAGCCCCTCTTTTCCTGTGGCTGTAGCAGAAGGCAGGAAAATGGCAGCTATCTCTAGCCCTTTATTGTGGCTCAGGCCAGGCAGAATCCAGCCCTCAGGCTGCAGTCCTACCAGGATTTCTTTGGAGGAAACCCTTTTTTGAGCAGGTCCCTTCCATGGTTGCTTGTCCCTTTGCTGTACTCCCACTTTGCTAACACAGGTGTTGGAGGGCTATGGGGGGAAAAGAAAAAAACCAACCAAAAAACGAACAAGTTCAGGGTACTAATTCAGCTGGAAATTAACTGGTTTTCCCTGGCAAAGTTGCTCTTCAACTAGGTCTGTTCCCCAGTTCAGGTAGCTGGGTGGCTGCATGACCTTCTGTGCTGCACAGTGGAAGGAGCAGTGTGGGGCTCCCTGGGCTTCTGCAGCTGGCATGGGCAGGCCTGCCAGGGACTGCTGCTGCTCCAGGCTCCTAATGAGGCAGAACGCTGTCAGCCCTCCTTTCCTAATGGTTACTGAATTACACCTGGTACTAGACATAAAATAAACCATGGAAATAGCCCTAGCAAAAAGATAGAACAACTAAAACAATCAGCAGAGCTTAAACTGCAGAAATGTGGTTTAATCAGAGCTTCATATTGTATCTGCGAGCTGTAGCTGCCAGCGGAGTGGAAAAAATTCAGTGTCCTTATTCCTGAAAATGGCTAGCACTAAAGGACATGACAGCTTTCAATTAACTCTGGAAGAGCAGGCAAACTATGAACTTGCAACAACGCAATCTGAGAAACACAGCAGTATCTGCAGAGGATGTGTGTACTTACAATTCATTATTTGGCAAAGTGTGAAATAAATGAAATCCTAGGAAGACTTTAATTTTGCTGTCAGAAGGAAAGCTGCAATCTCGCTGCCATGGGGAGAAACAGCAACAAAGTCTCCAAAAAAAGATAAGAATGTTCCTAAATTTGGAGGGATGCAGCCCCCTGGGGACAGCACTCAGAGCCCTGGAATTTAGCCAGTGGCATCTTCTGAGCAAAGGGATGCATCTGTTCAGATGGACACCGAAGAAAGGCAAACAGTGTCCTAACCCCACAGGTATGACAGAGAATGCAGAACACTGCAGAGGGAGACCTGGGGGAGGAAGGCACACAGAGGTCAGTGCTGGAGCCTGCAGGAAGCAGTGAGGAGCATGGTACATGGAGTCACTGGAAGCACTTGGGAAGAGACACGTGAGTGAAGATGGAGGGCATTGCATGGCACCTGTGCCCTCACAAGCAGAGTGTGCATAGTAGGTGTTGAAGGAGAGCATTGAAGCTCTTAGACGATTTCATCCCCAGAGAAGCAGCTCACCTGATGTTTGTCTTGAAAAGAAGAGACGCACTGTTTATATCCAAATAATTACGTTGGACGAAAATGCATTTATCAAGCAGCTGCTGGAAACAGTAGAAGTCACACCAAAAAACAACCAGAGACACTTGAAGGTAGAAAAGGTATAGCTAAAAGTGACAGAAGGGAGGCTGTCACCCGTCAGTGTGTGTTTGAACTGTAGGTGTGCGAGTAAAGAGTATGGAAAAATTTGTAATGGGATCAAGCTAAAACTATGTCAGTCCCTCTTCTGCTCTAGACCATCTGACTGGAAAGCAGGCAACCACAGCATGAATGAAGAAGTCTTTTAAGAAGAAACAAGTTCAGCTGGGTCCAAAGTAGAGCTGAGAATGCACAGAGACCCCAGTCCACACAACAACACAACAACCACAAGCTGAGAATATGACCCGTGTTGTCTCCCAGATATCTGGTGAGGACTGGAAGAAAGTGTAGTGAAACAAATTAATAGTCATAATGTGAACCAAATGACCAATTGTAAATGTCATTTTTTTTTTCTCAAAAGACAAAGTATCAGAATAGCAGAGAGGGAGTGTTTTAAGGCATTATCGTAATGCCACACAAAGTGCTCTAGGGCACACACTGTATTATTTTGTATATTTACTCTAATGAGCCACAGCAGATTATTTAATATTTCTTTCTTTGGCTGACCTGTTGTAAGGAACTCATTCTTGGCCAATGACCCTCATAGTGTCGGAAAGCTTTTTAAATTAATTTTATAAAATCCATAACACTGTGCAGAATCTGTTGGCTTTCTCAAATATTCAGCCACATGTTTAACCACACTCAATGCTTCTTTTAAGCTCAAATTCTGACTCTTACCTATTTGGATCACTGGCTTTTGTTCATTGCTTTGTAAGGCCCTTCTCCATGATTGTGTTTAAAAATACAAAGTGACTGGGTAAAATTTATACTGCTGAATTATGTTGAATAAATAATATTGATTTTGATGGTACTTCAGTAAACACAAGCACAAAGATCTTTCTATAAAATATTTATATTGATAATGTTACTCAGTTAATTCAGTAATATGTGAAAGCTTTCATTAAAATATTTTCAATTTGTAAGCATAAAAAGAGTTAATTGAGGCAAGCAGAGCTGAATGTGACAGTCTCCTGTCAGAGGAGAGGCTGCTGCTGCTCCATGCCCAAGGTCCAACCAGTAGCAAGACTGATCCAGCAGGCACAGGCACTCTGGTGCAGGTGTGTAACACACACAAACACACACAAATTGACACAGGCAGACACATAGAGTACTCACAGGAACATAGACAGCACCAATGTCCTCCTCTTCCTCCCCTCTTTGGCAGTTTTGGATGAAGCTCTGTCAGTGGGAATATATACATGTGTATGCATTGTATGTTCCTCCAGCAGCTACTCGCCAGACACTAAGCTATATTTCCCCTTGACAGTAATATCATTTTGGTGTCTTATAAGAAATGGGAGATGGCAGAAACATCAATATTTGGGGTAGGATCTGACACTATATTAAAGAGGACTGGACAATGGCAGGAGTAAGCATATACATTATAATGAAATGGAGGAAAAACTAGGAATATGCTAAAGGCTACATTTTTAAAAATGAGGAATGATTTTCCTTGGCAAAAGATATCGGTCATTTACTGTAGACTCAAAGCTGACCACTTTTTTCCTCATGTACTTGATATCTTCATTACTGCTATTACAGAAAATTCTCAGTGTCAGCAGAAATAAGTAATTACATGGTGGTTTCAGAAAAGAATGTATTCTGCTGTACTTTAAGCTTTCTGCCTGTCACCATCTGTATTTCTAATTGGGGCCTCCACCACACACCTATGCCCCACACCTATTCCATTTCCTGCCGCAGCAGATTGAGAAATCTGAAGTAAATAGTCAGACATACAGATGCAATTTAAAACACCAGTGTGTGCTTGGGGGCACTGGTTCATTGCTATTGTTCAGATGTCAGGTCTCAGGCTCCCTGAAAAATAAAGTGGCCTTGAAAATATAATTTTAAAAATAATCTCTTTAGTGTTCTCTCAGTTACAAGTCACTAAAACTGAGATAGCCAAGATTTCCTAAGGCTGGATGAATTCTGCTGCTTTCTTATTTCCCCTTCTCTCCCTGCCTCCTGCATACCTTAACTTAGTTTCTTAGCTTTATCTGTGGATAGGGAATTTGAGTAGAATAGAAGCCATTATTCAAGCAAGTCTAAGCATGGCTAGTGTGGAATTTTTAGAGCTGATAACACACAAGACAGTTCTGAGGAGCAGGAAAATGAAAGGTAATTATGCAGCAAACAAGGTTTGGTTTTGTCTGAGCCCGTGGGTTGGTATATTTTCAAGATGCCATTTTACCTGACTGAAGTTCTCTGATCTTTGCTCTGCTGCCGGAAAGGCGCATACCTACCCTTGGAGGATCATGCCTTTCCCAAAGTGGGCACCAGGCAAGGGTGGAACAGGAGCCAAGCTGAAGAGCCCTAATAAAGAGCTGCTGGCTCTGAGTACAGACCACATCTCTGACAGAGATACCCTGCAGCTCTGCACAAACCTGCACCAGGCCATTGCAGCATCACTTTTAAAATGCACAAACTGTAGGAAGAGGTTTCATGTTTCTTGAAATGGGCTTCCTTTGCATTCATCACTAGTGGCCCTATGGATGCAGACAGATGGCTTTCTCATCTGGAAGCACAAGGCATAGCTAACCTTGTCCTCTCAAGTATATCAGTGAAATTTTCCTGATGAAAACTTAGGATTTCCCTGAATAATTTGTTTGCCTAAAATTTAGTTTCCCTTTCATCCAGTTGTTTTTATAGTCACCCAGCAAAGGATGTTTGTAAATGCTATGATTTCCTTCTCTGGAAAATCCTAATCTTGTTTTCCTTGCTGGCCTGGCACAAAGACAGTGGTGGCATTGACCCAGGAATGATCATGAGGAAGAAAGTGTGTCTCCAAGAGGCCACATTGAGGTAACCAAACATTTGGAAGCAAACTGTTGCCCTTGCAGCAACAAAAGCCAACCCTGCTTTCATGCCCTGGGTTAGTTATGCAGCTGTGGCTGCCACACTTTGCTTCCTCCTCATCTTTCAGAAAAATAAACAAAGGGGAAGCATTGGAAAGGGGCATTATTTTGCTCTTTTCAGGTGAGAGTTGTGGACCTCTCAGTCCTGCATAGGGGTAATGAAAAGGGTACCCTGCCTCTTTTAAACAGCTGCTCAAAAGCATATCACAGTGTACTAGAACTGAATGCTTTCCTCACAACCTATCCTGGTTTTAAAGATACTTACTTCTTTTCTTTACACAAAACTCGAGTGAACCCCAAAGATGAGCATGTTTTCTAGGTCGAGAATTCCAGTTTGACTCTAGTTTGAAAAGGAAAGGTACATTTGTTACTCATAAGAGTGCAAAATCTGAGATGCACCACACCAAGAAACAAGAAAATAGAGCCTTAAATATATATGTTAACTGCGGGCATAAAAAAATCCCAGGATGGACCTGATTTAGCCATAAAATGAAACTGTATATCTAAAAGTTTTATACATTTTAATTATTTCAGGACCAAGTTGTGAGGACAAGTTTTATAGCTATTAGGATCTATTGGGGAATTGGATAATGCATAAAAGAGCAAGATAATGAATGCTGCTGCATACAGAAATGAGCAAAGCTGTAATACTCAGGTAGTAATAGGGGAGATTACATTTATATTATAGATGAACGTACTGCTCAGTAGTGAAACAAGCTGGCTGTAATGTCATCAAGGAAAGGCAAAGAGGTTTCCGTTCAAAAACCCCACTCTGATGATTATTTCTTTTGATGTAAAAGGACAATTTTTATTTCTGGTGCAACTCTATTGGAATTCTTGCTAATACCTAATCTCTAAACTTTCTGGTGACATGACATAGGTATTTTGTCACATCATGAGGGAACGTGTTAGTAAATAAAATTTCTGTGATAGCTCTACACACAAATACCTACTAGATTTTTTAGCTGGACATTCTTTTATCAATGGTGAAAACACTTCTTTGGTTTGACAGATAACATTGTAGAAGAAAAGAAATTACATATCTTACAAATGCAAACTATAAATCCAAAAAATTTCATAAATGCACTGATGAAACTGCGAAATCGATAGTGTTCTTGAACTGGTGATATTCTTGTTCCAACATTAATAAGACATGAACACCTCTAAGAGCTCTGTTATTTGAATTTTTGTGTTGACATGGCTGAAAAATCTCTTAAGATTTGTTTATCACTTTTTGTATATGTATTTATATTTATTACAGATTTCTTTGCATTGCAGCTGATTGCATAGGTAAAAAACAAGAGTGCAAAAAAAATATAGCAGGATGGCTAAGCAGGGGTTAACAAAAATGTGTTGGAAAGAGAGATAATTGCTTTTTGTATTTCAGGCATTGGCATGAATTTTTTTACTTTTCTTTCTTTGGTCGTGTGCAATGGGTTTTGTGTATTGACAGAAGAAAGTATTTCTCAGCAAGAATGATGCTGGGAGGCCCTGGCTTCGAAGAAAAAAAGCTGAAAACTGGTCTGTTAGACAGAGAAATGACTTCAAGTATCAAGACCCAGCTGAGTCGTAGAGTTATTAATCAGTAGAATGTTTAGCAAAATTAAACACTTTTCAGTTGACTGCTTTCTACCATCTTTCATGTGACAAGTTTGGCTTTTCGGCTCAAGATACTTTTACTCTTCAGAATATGGAGCCAGAGGAAGGGGATATTCATGAGGATGAGAAAAAATATGAAAGAAAAAAAATCAGGTGATTAGCATAATCATATGGGAACAGGCCAAATTGCTTTCAGCTTGCTGAGGTGGTGTGCCACAGTATTTTCTTTTTTTTTGTAAACATTAAAGAGCAACAACTGTTTTCCTGGTTTTAATTTTTCACATTATGCTACATTAACCCAAGCAAAGTAGAAAAATGTTTTCATTTGGATATGTATAATTTTTAAGTTCATAAATATCCAGCCAACAATGTGTGGTAACAATTCTCAGGAAGCTTTTTGGTAATGAATATGGCCCTACTTTAAACTTTTCAGAAGAGAGCAATGCAGGTGTGAGTGGGAGCAGACTTGGATAACTGCATCGGTTTCATAGATAAATCCAGTGAAGCACATGGAGCAACACCAAACTTGTGTAAAATTTAACCAGAGCAATGCTGTAAGGAATGAATGCTGATAGGACAAATCAGGAGACAAAAACAGAAAGGTTGAATTAGAAATTTAGAACAAATTCCCTGATATAGTATTTTTTCTACAGATTTATGTAGATCTCAGTAACTTATTTCCGTGGCTTTGACCTTGGAGTCTCCATGGATTTTCAGAACCTCTAATCATACATGATGGGGTACACACAAGTGTGTTAGATCTGGTAAGCCAGGTTTTCTTCTGCATGGAGGATATTTCACATCACAACAGATACTGAAAGGGAGGAGAAGGCTTATGAGAAACTGACTACATTTCTAAATTTCCACATTGATGGTCTCAAGAACAGTGCCTTAAGTGCTGATTTTTACTGAGGGATTCCAGAGTGTAAACCATGAATACAGCCTGGAAATTGGTCTTTGGGCTACCAGACTAGGTGACATAAACATAAATACAGATTAATACAATAGATATTTGGATTTTTTACATTTCCTCTCTGAAAAGTTGTAGACAAATAGTTCTCTAGATACTTAGTTTTATAACATTGTCACCACAGAACACTGGGAAGTTTTTGATCATTCATTCAATCAAGGTGCTGTACATTTTTTCCCTAACCAAATTATGTTTGTGGAAAGGTCAGAATATAGCTAATTGAACTTCAAAATAATAATTGGCTTAAAAGACTTAGTGACTTGAATGGCTTTGGAATTTATCCAAACAGAACAAGCAATTTTTATTTTGCTTATGCTAAAGAACAGTGCCAGGCCATGGCTAAATCTTATACAACATCTCTGTTCAGACATGTGCCATTCCTACGCCTTTTGGTGACAAAAGGAAGATACTGAAGTTTGGTGTTGGATCAAGAATAGTATCAGTGGTAATGCAGAGGAAAACACCTCTCTCCTTCTAAATTCTGAGACATTCAGGAAGAGTTTGCACCTTAGGACACCATAATGTAGAAATTCAAACCAATATCCCTGATACTTGCCTGCCAATTTTTTTGCAAGTATTTTGTTTCTAGCACTGTATTGCATTTCAGGTTGGTTAACTTTGAATAATTATGCATTATCTAAAGACACTCATCTGTTGCTGAGTTTAAGTAGCAATCTAAAAATACAACAAAATATGTTCTAGGAAATGGTTTTCTCTTTTTATTTCTCTTGTGTTTTGCAAACAATTATTAAAAGTAGCTGACAGAGAAAGATGATCACATAAATGTGCCCATATTTTTATGTCACTTTTTTATTAATGAAGAGAGTAACAGAACATAACAATTTTGAGCACCTGCCTGACTCTCATAATGCTTCCACTTGATGTGTAATTTTGTAATGTGCCCATTGTTTCAAGAGAAGTGATTACCTATCTCTTCCTTAAACTTGGTGTGATCTTTCTTCAGAGAGGATGATATTCTTACTTTCATAGGATATATAGGGAGGAAGTGCAGTAGATTCCAGCAAAAACTCCACAAAACAACTGCCAAAAGCCTGACACTCACAGCTTTCTTGGTAAAAATTTGCTTTTTCTCTACAATTTGGGAACTCTCTGTATTATTGATGCTTACATTAGACAGAGTGCTACATATGCTGCTCCTTTTTCCTTCACTCCTCATCCCACAGCTATGGTTTCAAGTGGTACCCAGGGAAAAGCAGCATTGCAGGCACATATCAGGGCAGGGATATACAAGCTCCCTGTGCCAGGACAGCCCCAGGAGAGCAAAGGCTTTAGAGTACCGAGGGGTCAGAAGAGATGAATGCATTCAAGTGGTTAGGGTAAAGGCCAGAAATAGAAATGAGCTTTCTGCCTCTTCCAGATCTGAAAACTCCTTGCAGGCTGGTGATGTGGGAGAGGCAGTGCTGGGACTGGAGGAATGCTGTCAGTTAATTGGACAGCTGCAGTTATGCAAGGAGCACCAAGGAAGAAAAATGAAAGCTTCAAAGCAGACACTTGGACAAAATAAAATTTCTTCAAGCAGTGTTTTGAGGCATGTTGAGTGCCACAAAGGGACAAATTAATCTAACAAACTGGTATCCTTAAAACCAGATTCTCTCATGGCTGCTTGTTGTCAGAGCAGCTGGTGCCTGTGAGCCAAAGGGAATGTTTTCTCAGCAGGAGCAGCTTAAATGTAAAGGAATCAGGCTTTTTTTTTTTCAGTTTTAAACTCATTAGTCAGTTATCAAGGATCTGGAATATTTGGAAGTTCAATCAATGAAGTGAGACAGATCATTTGCCACTGTTCAGAAAAGATACTAAACAGTACCTCTGGGTTAGATCCCTTATAGGTAGCAGAGATGTTGTGGCAAGGATCCTTGCCCTCCTGGTACTTACTGATTTTTAGGACAGTGAGGACCATCCACCCTTCTGCCAAAAGCTCACCCTGGCTTTCCCTAGTGTGCCAAGTCTCAGACCTGCTGAGCAGGACTCAGACCTTTGATTCCTGCACCATACTCCCGTTGCTGCCATGCCAAGCTTTAGTACATTCCAGGCATCACAGCACAGCCCCTCTCCAGTCCCAGAGAACTCCATACAAATACTATCCACCTCACCAGAGAACATCTTCCCCTCAGGTATGCAGGAGCTGGGTCACGGGGAAAAATGGGCTGTGTCAGTGCAAGGAGCTGGAAATAGATGTAGCATTCAGCTGCTCAGCCGAGGGTGAGCTGTGAGGAC
Source organism: Monarcha castaneiventris obscurior (assembly GCA_026261815.1). Lineage (NCBI taxonomy): Eukaryota > Metazoa > Chordata > Aves > Passeriformes > Monarchidae > Monarcha > Monarcha castaneiventris. The sequence continues at coordinate 3,658,112 of JAMPIT010000161.1, forward strand.
ACCTGAACAAAGACTGTCACTTCATAGCAAATAACATTTGACAGCTGCCTTTTGTCTGACATAAATCTTCTTTTCTCAATATTTTCAAAATAATCCATACTTCCAGTGAACAGGGAGCATTGCAGTTCCTTCTGGCACAGGAGTTCTCATATTTTCCCAATTCCTGTTGCCTGTTTTTCTGGGAGATTTTAGCAAGTTGAAAAATCATTCCCATGTAATTCACCTTTGTGGAAAGGCCACAGAGTGGGATTACCATTTTGTGAGCTACAAACTTCCCATCTAAGAGGATGCTTTGCTGGGAGAATGGGCTGGAGCCTGAGATGGAGCCTGCCAGTGGTTGTGTTGAAAGGTGCGTGTACACTCCTCATGCCTACTGCTATTCCTGCACTAGCTCTTCATGAAAATGGCCTACACCAATATGGTTTCATCTTTGGCAGAAAAACATCCCAAGCAGTGTTGGCACAGATGAAAAAAAAAGGATTTGGGGGGGCTATTTTATGAGCAGATCAGAAATGCTCCCCAAAGGGGAATGTAAGAAGGAATTCTTTACTGTGAATGAGGTGGTGAGGCACTGAAAGAGGTCGTGCAGAGAATCTGGGGATGTCTCAACCTATAAGTGTTCAAGAATAGGTGGATGGGGCTTCGAGCAATCTGGTGCTGTGGAAGCCCTCTCTCCCTGCACATGGCAAGGGTGCTGGAACTAGGTGACCATAAAGTTCCTTCCAACCCAAATCATTCCATGATTCTGTGATAATTCTATCAAAGTGGCTGGCTCAGCTGGTGAGTGATGACATTGAGGGGCTCTCTGAAACCCAGGTTTTCTCTCAGGTACTGCAACTGGGGCAAGATCAGAGTGCCCGGTAGAATTTGGCATTAAGAGTCTTGCCGAGGATGCTGTTGCAGGAAACAGCCACTGTGAACTTGGCCTTGTGCTCTTTTTCACTGTATCCCATGAACAAGACAACTGAAACACAACACAGAAGTTCAAGCTGTTAGAGAGGTTACCCAAAGCTTTCTAAGTACACTGTAACTAAATCTGAAGTCCACAAGCCAACTGCAGGCTATTCTGCCTCTGGCCTTAAATATAGCATCATCTGTTAGTTGATAATTGCCTCCCTAAAACTGTTTCAATTAGTCCCAGCTGGCCAGGACTGTTGACAAAGCTCCTGTTATCAGGAAATAACTGTCTGTTTTGAAGGTCCAGACTTTTCCTGGAATGACAGGAAGAAATGGAAACTGCTATTGCTACTTTTGGGAAGATTAAGCCTATAAGAGATATTGAAAAGGAGGAATAAATTTTCACTATTCTGGGGAAGAAGTATTTGTAAGAACCATGTACTGGACAAATAAATTAGTTGATTTTCTCCAATTTTTGGTAATCGTATCAATACAGCTTTTAAACACATTTAATTTTAAAGCAAAACCTCTTGGGAGAATGGAAAAAAAGTGGACAGAATAAAGAAAAAATTAGTGTAAAGAAAACCATCATATTTTGTGGCGCACTTGAAGCGATATCAAGGAAGCTAATTTTGCCACTGTTTTGCCCTGATCTCATCATGTCTCTGTTCCTGATTCCGTAGTGCCTGGCTTCCCTTTTAATATCCTGCATAATGTCTTCCTTCTTCACCTCTCATTCTTCTTGCTGGTCTGATGTTTGCCTAACACAATTTGTGACACTAACACCTTCCATTGTTTCTGAATTTTTTCAGCAAATGTGAGTACCTTTCTTTCACCTGGGTAGATCTGCCCCTCCATGTCACCAGATCTGCCACAACACACCAGTATGTGCTGGTATGGCAAGCACTGTGGCTTATGGTGATCACTTTTGTCTCATTGCTTTTCTTCTTCCCTTTGAAGAAGACATTTTTTCTCTTTTTCTTATAAAGATGCCTGAATTTCATGTCCGTAGGTATAAACTGTTGGAAGAAACTCTTAACACAGAAGAGAAAAGGACATTGATTCTTCCAAGACAGGTAAGAGTTAAAATTGCAGGTACAAGAGAGGGCTAGCCTAAAGAGCTGAAGGGGACACTAATGGCACAGTCTGAAATGAGAAGTGCAAGACATCAAGCCTTCTGATTCACAACTGAGTGATTAAACACAAGTGTGGTCTGTCTTTAAGGAGTTTTAGCTCTTTAAGTTTTATCTATTTAAAGTGAAATAACACATCTAAATTACTAAGATTTGGTTCATCTTTATAGATCATCTTGAGGCTTCTTGTGTGATCTCAGAAAAGTTGTTTCTTTAACCTGCGGCTCAGTTTCAATGCCTAACAGTGTTTAATTGCACTAAGAAGACAACACCAAAGTACTCATGTGTTTTAATGAGAACTGTGAAAGCAGCCTGAATGGATCTTGACTGAATAAGGCCTTCTTGTCTACCCATGGCCCAAAGACCATGTGTGAGCTCAAAGTGTGTCTGAGTTGAATCTAACTTGAAAGTTGGCTAATGGACTTCTCTGTGTCTCTCACAAGCCAAATTACTCTGTGATTTAGGAAAAAATTTGGGAACCAAATTACTCTGTGATTTAGGAAAAAATTTGGGACACTTAGCTCATAAAACAGCTTGGAACACCTCTAATTTTGCCACTGATGTTTTGGGCTTCATTCATAAAAATTCTGGGGTTCTGCTGGTTTATAGCAGTATTTTTAAAGTAAACCCAGGCATATAGACAGTAATGAAAACATGTCTATTCCTTCTGATTAGATGTTTTTATTAAAAAATCGTTTGCATGTGTTTAACCAAGAAGAAACCAGTGAGTTTACAAGATCATGCAGTGACTCACTTCACCAAATTAAAATCTTCTCTAATAAGTAGAGCTCCTGGGGATGCAATAGAGAGGCACTTGAAGTTTATATGTACATAAGTTTAACATGTTCCCAATGTCCATATCTATCTATGCAAACACATATATTTACAGGGAGAGAGAGAAAAAGCACATATATAGAGTGAAAATAAATCTAAAATCCAACATGTGCCAACAGTTACGGCACAATATTCTTCCAGTACTTGCCTTTTAAATAATTCTCTCAAGCTTACATCTAGTGATTGGGAATACATCAGAATGGAACATATTCAGTATAACCACAAGTGAAACATTCTACTGAATACTACAGCCTGGGTAGAAGTGCTTATAATTTAGGTTGGAAATTTCCAAGAAGACTATAAGTGATTTCCAAACTCAAATAAATAGGCCAAATTATTTATATGCCTTTTAAAAATCCCATCCCTGTCCTCTTCTTATTTATAGATCCTAAACATGCTGATTTTAGCTTTATCAGTTTAACAGAATTCATTGTATTTACAAGACAGATAAAATAATGTGTAAGCTTTCTAGACAATTTTAAACTGATGCATCTCTCCTAATCTGTCTGTTTTCTGCTGAGGAGATAGTGTAATTAGTTTGTCCCTCTCAACAGCTTTCACAATATCCCACAGGATATATGGGCTAATTTCTTCTGTGTTGCTATAGAAAAAGTACTATCTTACAATATCTCCAGCTGAGATATTATGCCACAAATCCTTTTCAGAAGCTGAATTTCACAAGCATTCCCAGAGAGGTGCAGATAAAGAGAGCCATATTTGCAGGCATTAGCAAGAAGGAAATGAGACAGCAGATACACACTACAGTAGGAAGTAATGCAAAATTAGTCACCAGTACATGTCTCCCTGGAAAAAGACTGATTGAATTTAGGTTCCCAGAAACTGAGTGCAGAAAAAGAATTAACAGGTATAATGGAATATGCACTTCATGCACAGAACACAAAATTCAACCTCTGCAGAGGCTGAATCATTAAAGACCAACTTATGCTTTAATTTGTCAGTTTAAGAGGAGCATAGACGGGACTGGAAAAATGCTGTCTATTTAAAAGCACTGCAGAACAAAGGAAAATGTGGAAAAGTTCCTTTTATGAAATTTCGGGTAGTTTTGTGGAAGAGCTTCTTTGGAAAAACCCATGGAATTACAGGATTCTTATCTTCACAGAAATACTGTTGCAGAGAAGAAACAGTTTGGGCAGGCTGCCTAAGATCGATTGGAGAACAGAAGATGATATGCTGGAAGACTGGATTTGGTATGGGTTTCAATGAAGAGGTGTCTGAAAAAAGGGATTGCCCAAAATCTAAGAAAAGTTTTCATAATGATACAAACATTGTAACTAAGGTAACACTGAAAATAGTTACCTAATTCAAATGTGGATGATAAAATGCACTCTAGCGGTATTTCTGACCCCTTTTATTTGTGCCTTGCACATGTTCCTGGAGGAATTTTTTTCTTTATGACTTTCCTCTGAAGGGGTAGCAATGTCTACACTGCTGAAAAAAAATATCTGTTGCATGCAGAATCCCTCTGAGAATGTTCACACAACTATCTTCAAAGCCCTTTGTGGCCCAGCGCCCATCCACAAGGAGATGAAAACAATATTGTATGACTGTGGTGATGGATAGCACAACATGAAGAACAGAGCAGTTACAAAGGAGAAGCACTGCAAGCAGGAAGTGGAGGGGAGTGTTTGCAAGTGTCTCATAGTTTGAAACAGGTTTCCAACGAATCTTCATTCAATTACTCCAAATAACAAACACATTTCTAAAATTCAGGCTGTAAGAGTAGTGTCATGGGTATACATTTGGTAATGCTGCAAACAGTTTTTTTTCCCCTAATGATAGCCATCCCTTGCTTATGCAGGAATGAATGATAGCAGGGTTCCTCCCCTTTGATGGGGTTACTCTGCACCAGGCTGAGGGCATGTGTACTGCAAAGCCCCACAGCTCTCTGAGAGCACACACCCTCTTCAAAACACCAAAATAAGGAGCCTAAGAACAAGCTGGGTGAGCAGGGGACACGTGAGCACCATGAATCTACAACAATGTGCTTTACAGGTAGCCCTCAGGAGCAGCCACTGCATGTGTAGGAGCTGCTCCCAGGCTCCCAGGGGCTGAAACTGTGCCGCTTCATACATTCTGGGTAGAAGGGGTGCCTTTGTTTGTGGCACAATGCCCGGGCCTTCAGCTCTCTGCCACCAATGCCCTGGCAGATAGCAGTGCAGAGAAGCTCCTCAGCTTCCAGCCTGCAGCCACGGGCCAAGGCTTTCCCTTGGGAAAGTATTTAAACAAAGTGTGTCCTGGCAGATATCCCAGAAGCGTGCCCAGTGTCCTGCAAAACAGCAGGACATTCCTGAGCAGGGGTCACTGTATGTGTGTACGTGTATTTATATGTGTGTATATATTTAAATATACACACCAATATTTTACACACTACTTTGTACTTGATTCGCTGCCTAATACAGAGCTCTGATAAGAATAGTTTTTAATTTCTTTTTCTAAGTATAACCTTGTCTTTCCTTCACGGGCTGTAAAAATCTCAGAGACTAAACTATCTCCAGCATACTATCCAATCCAGACATCAGGGCTGCATAATTTTGGATAAGCACCTGCTTTGTCTGGGAAAAAAAAATAAAATATGTCTTTGCAGGCTGTTTTTCAAGATTTTTTTATTATTATTATTTAATGTATTATGATGCTACAGCTGTGCAAAGTTGCTCTGAGATCTGGAACATCAAGACAATCCTAGGAGAGGTGGGTTAGTGTGTAGGCAGTGAAGATGTGGTCAAAGGCTTGGTAATTTTATCATACAGATTCTCAGTTCAGTGCATGGGTATCGCTACCAGTTACATGCTGTCTTGAATTTTAATGGTGTCTTTAAATTTCTTGGACAAACAGAATTTCTTGAAAGCAACAAGCAGGAGAGAAAATTTTTCATTAAAAATTGTAGTTCTCCACAGTGGTGGGATCTCATTTGCTTCCCCTGCGGATGTTTGGGAGGCTCTTGTCCTGAGGCAATGCAAATTAAAGGGTAGAACTGGGCCTGCTGCTGTTGGCATCCGGGGGGAATCTCAGTGACTTCAGCAGTACTGTTGTGCTCTGCCTGTTGGTGTCAACAAGATCCATGCAGTCTGGGTGATGAGGATGTGGCCTCAAGTTTATCATAACCTGATGATGAGAAGATGAGAGGTGATAATGAGAGTTGAAATGCTTAGTGAAATTTCTGTGACTTCTGGTCATCTCAAATGTGCTGAATATAAATATTGCACCAGTAAAAAACATCTACAATATCTAAGGAAGTATTTACTATGTGACCAAACTGCTATGAATTAAGTTCTAAACTGTATTTCAATTTAGCTTTCCCCTGGGTGAACTGACAGCAAGACAAGTCTTTCTAAAATAGTGTTTGTTGTATACTAAGATTTCTAGCCTGAGGGTTAAACACTTTCTTTTTTTTTGACTGCAGAGCTACTGAAAAATGACTAAACTGAGAAGGAATTTAAAGGAAGTTCCTCTCTGTTTGATCTGCCTTGGTACAATTCAGAATAATGTGACAAGCATTATTGCATTTCCTGCATTGCTACCAAGACCCAAATCTGGACTGTGTTCTCTGCTGGACTCCTCTGTTGCAGTGGGAGGGTCAGAGTTATTCCTTTCTTGTTGTGCACCCCATTGAGGACTTTCTTGGAGAAATACTCTGAGTGACTACACACACACAGAAGTCAAGCAGAGTCCATGAATTAGCAACTAGTAGGTTTAGTGATGGGCTGGAAACTCTTTGGGATCATGGCTGCACCACTGAGACGTCTGTGAAAGAACCTTCAATCTGCACCAAGGAATTCAGGATTTATTTATGCACCCAAAGCACAATCATTTTGGAAGTTATACCTGACATGCAGAAGGTCCACAGTTCCGCTCATGTAGGATTAAACCAATTGTGATATACAGTACTTCTAACCAAAGGGGTGTGTGCCGGTGTATGTGTGGGTGTGTGTGGGTGTGTGTGTAGGTGTGTTTAAGTGTGTGGATGAAGGGGCTCAGAAGCATCAGTGAGGTTTTGCCGCAATCACAGGAGATGTTGATTTGCCCAGGGAAAAATCTTTAATATGCCCTCTATTTTGAAGATAAAATTTACAGAAATATTTTCCAAAGATTGTGTTGTCTGACTGTGGGGTCAATATTTTGACCATGATAGACAGTGGCAGTATTTCAAAACATATTTAAACATTTAGTCTATGTATGGGCTGAGTCAGTCTTAGCTGCCTAGCTCATTGCTGTCCACCTGGAGTCTAGATTTAGACTTCTTAAGCACAGAGATGACAGTTTGACAGTGTCATCATCGTGAATGGACTTTGTGCCTAAGTTTATATTGTAAGAAAACCTAAGTCTAAAAATGCTTGATCGCTAATCCAGTTGAAAGTCCTCCTTTTATGTGGAAGTTCTGAAGTGAAAAGGATGCAAAGATTATAATAATCAGAGGACAAATAAAAGGATAAGAAAACCATTTTAATACTGGAATGAACTTCTATCTGAACCAACGAACATAATAACACACAATTCATAAAAGTGCAAAAATTCAGATTGGGAGTATTGAAGATTTGCAGAAATGCCAAACATTCAGAGACCAAATTCAGCCAGCAGCCAATTTCAAATATTTCCAAGCTGAAAAAGTGTTTTAGAAAACTGTGCTCATTTTGTTTGTTAACAGAGATAATCAAACAGAATTTCAGGCCTTGTTGTTGTGCCAGGCTGCAGTTCACAGGCATAAAGAATTAAGCCATTCTTACTAGAGAAAAAAAGTAAATTAATGAGCTCTTAATAAATAGTTTAACAGGCAGTGTCAAAATATTGTGGGCTTACAGTAAATGACACGGCAGTGACTTATGCTGGATTCCTCTCTGAAAGCAAGTTCTAGGGATTGCCAGAGGGTGCCCACAGACTAACACATAGTGGGAAGCCAGGCAGTGAGGCAGGGACTCAGCTGTACTCCATCCTCTTTTCAAATATTAACATAGTCCTTCTGCCAGGTGTATACACAGTGCGTGGGGCTGGCTGTGCAGGTGCCTGTGCCTGTCCTTTCCTGGAGGTGTCTGACAGGGCTGCCTCCTCAGCTGGACGAGTCCCAGGGTCACAGTGACCTCGGTGCTAGTAGTGTCTGGCCCCTGCTGTGCCCCCAGGCACTGAGGGTGGGAAGCTGTGTTCACTCGATGCAGGTTTGGGCAGAGGGAAGGGGGTGAAGGAAGCAGATAAATGTGACTGCAACTGTTACTGCTCTTTTTTCAGATCCGGTGAGGTTTTCCTTTGCTGTCACCTGTACGTTTAGAGAGCTCTGTGTTTCTCTTGTGATAATTAACAGAAACCCTCAGATCAGATCTAGCACTCTTCACGGTGCTGCTCCCATGGGCAATGCTGCAAGGGGCAGTCAGCTCTGTTTAACATCTTTATAAATAATATGGAGCATTCACAGACAGCTCAGGCTGCTGTTCATTACTGCTCAGTATTTAGTCCCTTGGCCAATTCATAATTAACTTGCTACCCTTGTGATAAACACAAGACTTTTCTGCTTACTGTTGATAGAAAAGATAGGAGTTTAAGAGAGAAAAGATGGTGATGCTTAATTCAAAGCAGGAAAACAGAGCAGACATTATAAACAACAATAAAACTGCCACCATCAGCTTAGCAGCTGTATGTATTTGCACTAGAGTACCTTACAGTGTATAACAAGGATCTATTTCAAATGCATTATTGAGAGCACAGCAGGCACCGCTCTAGGTAGATCTTGCACTTGAAAAAGTGTTGACAACACCCAAGCAACAAATTTTCTATTAAAGTACAAAGCACATAATACCCATGTGTGGAAACTGCAGTTTTATTTTGTCTTGGGCATTTGTGTCCAAAACAACTCCAATAAATGGAATATTTAATGAGATTCTGTATCATTTGCCAAAATTGATCTAAACTGTGCAGGTATTCTTCTCCTCCGTGTTGCGTTTCTATTGAGAAAAGCAATGAAATTAGATTATTATGCTTTCTTTTTAAAAATAGTTATTTTTTGTTGACTTTTACCTAGGCAAATTACATGCTCCTTATTGAGTCTGCAGATGTTGGAACTTAACTACGGTCGTGGCTGATGTCATTTGTATTCAGACTTTCATTAGTGATCTTCGCAGGTTTCTTCCTCTTCATACTTTCACTCATCATTCCATTATTGACTGTAATTTAATTAACCAGATGGCAACTGCCAAGTTCACATTTGCTTCTTACTCCAGATGACAAAACTCAAAATGCACTCACACTGTCATATTTGTTGAGATTTTAATTTCTGCAGTAAAGCTTGTGCTAAAGTCAGGATTATTGCCTGTTATTAAAATGTTTGCTGAATAGTAACAGAGCGATCCTTTGGAGATGTTCAAAGGCTGAGGTTTTTGCTGAATTTTATAAAGAAGCCTCACTGTGTTGTTGAGCACTAATCAGGTATTTCACTGTTGGGGAAGAAGGTGTGCTGAGCAAGCCCTTGTGAGAGGCTTGTGTGACCCCACGTGAGCTGATGGATAGGCTGTTTTTTGGGAAATAACTCTGGGGTAGGAAAGCATTTCTTAGGCATTTCAAAACACAAGAATGTAATTGTCAGTGCAACTGACATTGTCCTAAATGCTACTGGGGTTTCAGTCCAAGTCATGGTGGACCTGAGAAAATGACGAAGGATTGATATATCAAAGTTTTTGTCTCACTTCTCCATCCTTGTTGAAAGTAGTAGGTTTTTTTGCAACACCTCATAATCATCAAAAAGCAAAAGTGTTACTATATTTTTATTCCCATTTCATAAAACATTTACAAGTTTTTCTGTATTCTTTTGCTTTTCATGAAATATATAATTTCATTCCTCCTCCCTTTTTTATTTTTTTGGCAATGGTAAAATGGGAAAAAAGAAAAAGAGAATAAAATGAATATAAAATTTGGACATAGTATAGTTATTTTTATTTTTAAGCTTTTATTAAAATAGAGAACAAAAATTCTCCAACTAAAAATAATGATCATGACATATACTGTTTTCAGTCAGAGAGTTGCACTTGTCTATAAGACCCTTATCAGGAAAAAAAAAAAAATCAAAATTTTAAATGTGTTTCATGTTTTGTCAGGCTGAAAAAATAAGAAAAAAACCAAAACAACAAACCACAGAGAAAGTCTAATGTAAACAACAATGGCATGTAATTTTACACATCAAATTTTCTGCCAATGATATACAGGGTCATAGGATACTAGGAGGGCTACATATGTGGTTGGATGTAAACATTTCCATTTTTTTTAAATGATAATAATCATGCTCTTTTCTAAAACTAAACTTTTCCTTGGGAAACTTACTTGTTTGTAAGAGCATCATTTCATTGGAAAACCTTTCTCATGGAAGGTTCTCAAATCACACTGATTGCTTGCTCTCTGCCAATACATTTGATTTTAAGTATTATTATTATTAGAAAGTTTCCTGCTATGCCTATTAGTTGTAACAACTTGATGTAGGGTTTGACAATTGTTTAATTTTTATTCTTCTCAGCATGAAGTCAAGGAAAAAGTTGAAGAAGCCAAGGGAAATCAAAAAAAAATCTCTTTGAGAGTCACAGATTAATTTTTCCTTCTGACATTACAGAAATTATGCTATTCTTAAGTAGTGCAAAAGATCTTGTATCTTGTAAGCTCACTGAAGGTCGACCATGGCATTCTCTTTCTCATGGCAATCTTCATTTTTGCTTCAAAGAACAAAATACCAATGGGCTTTTAGATAGTCTTTATATCTGAAAGTTTTCTAAGCCCAGAAGATCTGGATCCACACCGGTGTCCTCAGCACAGGCTCGAGGTGCCAAAATGGGGTCTGAGGGATGTCTGGGAGCTTCACCTGCACCAGCACTTGGCCACGCTAACATCAGCAGCATTTATCTGACTGAGGTAAAATTAACAAATAAATGAGAGGGCCATTTCCATGCCAAGGACATTTCTGATAGGCACTTCCCAGCTTCAGCCTGGGACTAATGTGTGTGCAGTTCTCCCTGAGGTGAGGGACTGTCGATCTTTGCAGACTGAAGAGATGCTGCCAGCCTGAAGGGAACAGCAGCTGTGGGGGCATGAAACAGTGGACGTGCATACAGAGAGTTGTGTGTCCCAAACACTGCAGAGATGCCATAAACAAAATTTTGTGAAGTCAGGATTTGCAAATGTAAAGAAGATTTGGATAAAAATAAATATTTAGCAGGGATTTAGCTAACTGGGTAATCTCCTAGAAGCTAAAGCTACACTGTAATAAAAATTGAATGGCTCAGATATACTGGCAATAACTCTACATGCAAAAGTTAAGCCATCAGGTTTTTTCCAGCCATTGATATTCAAATATTTGGAACTGAGTTTTCACAAAGCATCCTATATCTGAAACAAATGTAAAGATTCATGTAAAGACTAATGAAGGTTAGCGTGAAACAAACAGGAAATAAACTGTCTCTTGTCTTGTCACAGCTTACTCTCTCTATTTCCTTTATCTATTAAGGAGTATATGGAGCCTAAAGATTTCAAAAAATATCTATAGCAATATGCTATAGAGTGGACAAAACAAACTATAACAGATTTTCTGAAACTATGTTACAAAGAATTTATTTGCTGAAACATAACTCAACATTTATTTATCTGACTGGAATAATGTGTAAGCTAAACCCAAAATCTTTCATAAACAAATATTGCCATTTGTACAGCAAGTAATAATTTGTGCTTAACACAAACAAGCAACATTCTTTAGCAATTTTATGATATTATTTGGAAATATGCATGTTTTATATGCTTCCAGAATAAAGTTAAAAATACCATAGCAGGCCCTTTGGGATGATAATGTAATTTATTAATGCACTTTATTGAGGTCATCCTTTGTATGCGAATTCATCCACCAAAATTTTCATTAGGCTTTTAATTCCCTTTCTGTTAGATAGTAATGTCTTCTTATGGTTCCATCATTACGGAAATACTGTATCGGTCAAATAGCAACTTGACAAAATTAATTTTTTTGTCAATTATTCATTTTTAAGAAATGCAGTTGAAAGGTTTGTGATAAAAAGAATATCATTATCTCAATGGGTAGTTTTTTACAACACGGCCTTACTCTGAAATGCAGATTCAATGAGATTTCTTACTTTCATAAATGTAACTATGTGTCTTACAGGGCTGAAGCCCAACCCAGTTCAAATTGCAGAGTCAATCAGTTCATATTTCTGTCACTGCATAATCATTTTCAATAAATTGTACCATTGCTTCTTGAAGTTTATATCCTATCATATATCATATATATCAAAGTTTAAAAATATACTGTTGACCATGGGCAGCCACAATTTTTTAAGTGTTCAAACACTTATTTGCTAAAATGTGTTTAAACAACAACTTTAAATGTCTTAAAATAGAATCTGCTCTATTTGATTGTAGTGGGGATTAGTCTAGAAACTAAGATCTGCTGGTACATTTGCTGTTGTTAGGTCCTTCTGGCCACGTAGGATATGACTGAGTTTGAAACCAGTTTATGTTTGCTATCCCAAGATTAGGTGCTTTAGGGCAATTAAAATTATTTATTCTCTTCTATACCCTTAAAGAAGTTAACTCAGTCTGGCATAACAGCAACACTTTTGCCCCCTAGATATTAGGTTTTACAAAGAATAATTCATCTTGAGACTTGGAAGATTCATTAGTGCCCAAACTGGCAAACTGTAAGCATATACATGAGAAGACAGTGCAAGTGATACAGAAAATTTCTTAATAAGGACACTCATGGAAAAATATGATTTAAAAGGTAAAAGTAACAGAAATTAGATAGATCCTTTCTCATGATACTGATCACATGGTTCATGTGTGACTGTAGACATTTAGGGGCAAATACAATTTCATGGGATTATTTTTTAACAATTGCCACTGTTACAGATCTAAACATACAAAAGCACATAGAGAACATGTCCAAAATGAACTTCTATATAATCACAATTCAAAGGACATCCCTCTTGAGAATTAACTTTGAAATCTCTACCAGGCACTCAAAAAATGGTCAGATGTCAGGTGTAGGGACTACAAAAGGTATAATCTTTGAAAACAACATAATAGGGGAAAAAAAAGTCTGATTGAAGTTCTGAAGCAAACAAAAATACTTTTCTTATAACTATTAAAAAATTTGGTATGAAGCTTCACCTTTGTTGTCAAACCATTTTATTTGATTGTAATTATCATTGTTCCTACTATAGTGTGTTTTATAGTTTATAATGTTTTAGCATTCATTTTACAAGCTTTTTTTTATTAGACATTTATAATGACACTGGGTTAGTGCTATGCTTTTACCATTTGTTCCCTGTTCTCCGAGATGATGAGAAAACATTTGTCATATTCTTCATCCCATTACCAAAAAATCCCTATTTTTTATAGGCTATTATAACAGTTTGCTTCCACAGTACAGCAATGACTTAGTCTTTGGAAAGACCTGCAAGAAATATATAAGATGTTATTGCAGCCATTTACATTCTGTTATGTTGCTTCCTACTGGCCATGGGCTTTTCTGCTGGAGGCAGAGGTTCCAAAGGGGGTGGTTCTCAGGACCTACTTGGGATCTAGATTCATATTTAAGCTCCCAAAATCCCCTTTCCCTGTTGTGTCATCCTAAATTACTTACCTGCTTGATTCTCCACCCAGTAAGCCTCAGAAATCCACAGTAATTACATAACCACACAATCTAGTCATGCCAGCATGAAGGTACTGAGCTGGTGCTTCAAACTTCCAGAAAAGTCCAAAGAAAAAATTTCTACAGCTATCCCATTGCTAGGTACATATCCAGTAAATATTTTCCAGTCACTGAATGGGTCTCACGCAAGTCATAAATAATGGGCTGATCTCCATGTCAAGGCTGTTCATTTCAGTAGATAAAAGAGTTATATTAAATAACTCCCATAGCAGAGGCTGTTGACAAGCAGCACAACTGTTGACAGATATCCTGCAGCAAAGTCCTAGGAAGGTTTTCTCCTTGAATTTTAAAATATTATACTGCACAGGGAAAGATCTTTGTCTACATTGACATTCCAAATTAGTTTTAAGCACATCCAAGTTTGTAAAGAATGTAATAACTCCTATAAGACAATTGATACAACTGGAAAAAAAAAAAACCCACGTTTCCCTCCACACCCTAATGGTGACTCACAGGAGAGCTTATGTGCTTGATACATTGCATTTTTTCCACGTATGTTGTTATTATAATAAAAATGTTAAGTCTTTTAACATTAAAACCTTCCTTGCTTTAGACAGCCACAGATAGAACAATACCTTTCATACTCACCTATATCAAACCTAGTCAAAAACACCCCATTCTTCAGAAAAAATGCAAAAGGACTGTTCCTTTCACAAGCTGTGTTTTATCATAGGGTGGAGCCACAGCTGGGAAGAGACAGAAGCATTTGTGCACTGAATTTTGTCTTTCTTTACTTATCTATCCATAATAAACTTGAAATCTTTACCTGACACCTGGAGTAACTACCTCAAATCAAACCCCTGTGAGAGTCAAATGTCTGACACCATACATTGCACAGCCCTGGGATTTTGCAGTGCTTCTGAGTCTAATTCTTTGACAAGGAACAGGAAAGCCCTCAGGGTATGGCCACCTGGGACACTGTGCTTCTCTGTGCTCATAAAAGTTGTCGTTGACTCTGGGGCTCTGGTAAGGATTAAAGTGCAGTGGATATACTCCTTGCTCCGTTTAAATGTGAGAGGTTGTGGATTTGATATTATTACCTTTATTTATGCTGAAAAATACCTCTCTGTGTAAGAAGATGTTAAAATATGCTGTTAAACTGTAACTAGGGTAACTACTTCTTGGGTGGATTTCCAGAGGAGCTACAGAGAGTTAAGTGCAGAACTCTTCAATCTTAGAAGAGTTTCAAAATCATAGATAATAGCAAATTAGACTTCTTAATGCTAGGAAATCTTCAAAGATATGTAACATATTATGGTTCCTTATCATTTTAGCCTTCCTTCTGCTCATCTGTCTTTATGTGAAGCTGAGGTCATGTGATGTGAGAATGTGAAAGGCTGGTCATCATAGCAGAGGGGGCTGCTGCAATCCTGCTGTGTCCATGCTAGTGACAGGGGCTGGGGCCTCTGCTGACTTGTGTCACAGCCATTACAGCAGTGATGATGGCTACAATGGCTTGTGCTACTTGAATACCTACTCAGGGAAATTTTGTGTGGTTACCATGGTTTCTGGAAGTTGCACTTTTTTTTCTTTAATACACATTTGTAATACAGAAAAGAATGTAAACTTTTTGGCCCAATGGCTGGCTTTTGGGTTCATATTTGAGCATAATATATGGTGATATGATTTTTGCCTGTTAAAAACTATCTTATCAATTCAAATTATAATTTTAGATAGGGTGAAACACCAGTTTAAATAACTGCAGGGCAGAATTACAGGGAACAAAGGCTCAAGTTCTTGCCCTGAGTGCATCCAGACAGAATTTGCCATGTCTTAGTTTTGTCTTTAGGATTAATTGAGAAACAGAAATGTGGTCTGGAGTAAAGGAGTAGACCCTCAACCTCTTAAAAATAACTCTTGTAGAAAAAACTGTCACAGAACAATTTACTAGACAGCCTCTTGGAGCCAAAGGGATTGAGCTGCTCTCTTTCAACAAGAAACAAAGAAGATCTGACTACAAGGACCCATAAATAGATATTACTTGCCCGGTGGCAATTTGACAGCTATATTTCAGCACTTTCAGATGATTTTTGGCAAAAACTTGTAGACAGGCAGTCTAAAGGCAAGTTGCTGTCACTTTTTAAAGCAACGGAGAGGAAAATATGAAAAAGTTTATAAACAGCATTCAGTACTGGCATGGTACAAATTAGTGTGAACCAGTCACTTGCTAAAACAGCTTTAGTTTGATTTTAAATCCTTTCCTTTCTAATCGTATTGTTCAGACACGATGTATGCCATGTTTTATTAAATCATTCTGGATAGTAGCTCAATAATATTACATCACTGCTGACATAACATGACCTGATTGGCCTGAGATAACCTCATGTGATTCCATGTTTCACACAAGTATCACTTTGTATAGCTGAAGACCAAGTTGTAGGTCATTTAAGGCTAGTATTGTTTTAGTTTTTTTTCTAATTGCAAAGAAGTCTGCACATGCCAAGAGCAGTGATTTAGTGAGATGAAAGAAATTACACCACTAGGGGCGTCACCTCTAGCTTGGGGGAAAGAGTGGGATTTTTCCCACTGAAAGTGGGAATCAAAACCAAGTCCTTCCAGTGCTGCTCACCACACCTGATCCTGACTTGCACATGTCATTAGCTGTTCAGTATCCGTGGCAGAGGGATTCTCAGCCCTCCTGCTATGCAGGTGCTGCGATGCAGCTGCTCTCTAGGCAAGTGCCTGCATAGCAGCCCCAGGAGTTCAGGGATGTGTTTGAGTCCCTACTACAACAAAGTAAAACAGCTATAATTAGTTCCAACACTTCTAGTACTTACTGCTGTCACATACAGGGCTTATGAAGTCTAACACCACAGTCTTTCTGGGTGAATCCTTGCCCTCTGTAGCTTGAAAATGCAGTAAGAAGAGTCAGCAACCTAAGTGTTTACTGTCCAAAAGGCTAAATAGTTTTTTTTCTTCTTTCTTTTTCTGAGGGATTTCAGTTTTAAATTGTGAGCTGGTTTTGTAATAAAATGTTTTGATGCACCTGGAGGAGCAGATTTAATTGACCAAACTATTATGCCAAATTATAATGCTTTATAATCAGTCTGTATCTGAAACAATGGCCTATGTTATTTTTATGATGACTGATAAGAAAAAAGTATTTTATGTGTGACTAACGTTATCTAATTTATGTATCTGTGTGAAGCTGATTTGTATCTCAAAATTGCCTACTTTTTCTGCCAAAATTCAGGAGTCTAGACAACCAGCTCTGATGCTGACCTCCACATTTAGAAGTTTGAAGTAATGTCAGATGAGTCCCTTCCTTGGGTTCTGAAAGGATTCAAGTCACTGTAATGAGGTGAATAACACAAGCCTAAAGCAGAATGCAGGTAACAGTAAGATACCTATAGCCATCAGCTCTGCAGTTTCCTTTCTCTTCTGCAGAGGTGACATAATCAGAACTTAAAACCAGGAGCTATCCCAGGCCAGGGCATTGCTTTTGGCTCCCCAAGCCAACAACTCTTATGAATTCAAAGGATCTTTTTACTGAGCAGTGATCATGGAACTGTGCTCAGTGTTTTTGTTTTCCCACAGGTTTTTATCCTTCGCCTGCAGTCAGTGACAAACTCAAAGTGATTTGCACCAGTTATTTTATAGTACCATTCCAGTAAAAATAAAACAGACCCCAGAAACTCTAAGTTCTGTAATTTCTTCAAATATGAATTTAATTAGTATTGTTATGGATTTAATTTTTTATTTTTAATTTTTCATATGATTTGTTGCTTTTCCTGGAACACAAGACCTGTATATTACATATGGACATATGTGCTGTGTATTACGTTACTTTTTTTCCTTCACATCCCAGAAATCTCATGAAAGTGAAAAATAGGCTGATGATGCTAGAAGAGAATGAGACTTTGAGACAAAATGTAATAATCTTTCAAGCATCATTAAACAACAATTTTGATTACAGTTGCCATGAAGGGCTCATATGCTGCTCTAGGCAAGGAAAGAATGGATCCTGTTTCCCACCTACAAATATGACTGACAACAGCAAGAGGAGATAAGCAGTCCAGTTTTACTCAGAATTACTTGACTAACTTGTGTAATTTAGTCACTGTATAGAACAGATGCTTTCCTTTCCAATCTATGTGTAATGAATATCTATAGCAATTTCATAGGAGTATTAATTGGCAAGTATTGTAACTGGTCTAAAAGAAGCAATGATGTAGCACAGTAATGGTATAAATGATAATGGGTAATAATGAGCAAACAACTAAAGCAAAAGCTCCATTCTGCAGAAGTTCATCAGAATTTTGCCACTGACTTAAGCAGAGGAGTGGAGGGTTGTGTCACATTTTCACTTCAGACATTAAAAAAGTAACATTTATAAAATGATTCTGAGGGTCGTTCTACTTAAGTTACAATTAATTTGACTTCCCAAAGAATTTGAAATATTATTTTCTTAAAAGTATAGTGTGTTCTCACTTTGTATAAGGTTATCATCTGCTTTAGGATAGTGCTCTGTATTGAAAGACAACATTAATATTTTATATGGGTTTTATAGGGAGGTCTGATTTATGAGGACAAAAAACCCCACAAGCCTCTAATTTTCATGGAAGAAAGAATACTCAGACCTATTTCAGCCAAGCAATATCTGCACAACTCTTAACTAAGGTCTTTAACATCACATTGTCTTTTCTGCTCGCAATATCCTGTGAGATAGGGAAGCTTGTTTTGTTTTCAAATATCTATGTTCAGATGACAAAAATAAAAGACTTAAAGACACACACTACGAAACTTGTCTGTTCCATTAATTCATTCAGAATGTCTGTGAAAGAGTGCTAAACCCAAAACCTTACTTTTGGACAACCTTGTGTTGTTCTAGGTAATTGTAGATCTGAAATAATGTATTCACATCTTCCTTCTAACTCTTCCCATAATATAGGCAAAATGGTATTCAAAATAGCAGGACCAACACGCACAGCTCATTTCATTAACCTCTTGATATTAGTTTATTAACAAAAATAAAAAGTTATTTTTTTCATATACCCTTTTGTCATGGATTTTTTTGAGTTTTAGATTTTGCTTCTTCTTTCAGGAGATTTATCTAGTCTTGAAAGTGAATGTTTCATTGTCTGAAACGCTCACGATTAGTATTTGCCACCTCTAATTATTAGGTTACATAGCTGTATAACAGTTAATTGGAGAGCGGATCATACTGTGTAGGTGACACCTGTCATGGTAAGAAGAGGATTTAGACAGCTCTGGAAATGAAATATGCTGATATTTTCCTCATTAAACCATGGAGAAATCTGCAAAACTGAGACTTCCATAAACCAGCAGGTAGTTATTTAATCCATTAAGAAATCATTATAATAATAGAAAGAAAGAGTCCATCAATTTTAACACACTCATTCCCACTGCAACAGAATTGATAGTTTGTGTACAAAGTATATATATGCCAGCAGAGAAAGTGGACCAGAGAGGAAAAGCTGCTCTAAAAAAAAGAAGCAAGTTTGAAAGAGTGGTACAACAGTGGCTTTGCATACCAAGAAAGACATATTGACCATTCCCTCAGTGCTATCATGACAAATTATATAAACTAGGGACTTAGACATTTGGGTAGTTTATGATAGTGGGTTGGTACATGCTTACACATAGTAAGAGCTCACATAAATGTAATTGAGTCTCACAAAGTCTCACCATGGGAATGTGGTCTCATGCAATCAGCTGAAAAACAAATTTTTTAAAGTCTTCAGTTTGGAAATTGATAAGCACAGAAAGAAGTCATGTCAGAGGCTAAAGCTGACCCACATCTATTTGCATGTAGGCAAATGTTCTATGTATTGATGCCTTAAAGTACAAGTAAAGCTGTTATCCTGATTCACTGAGTGAGGGCTACCACAGTTAATACAGTTGCTGAAATGTGACTTAGTTAAGAAGAAATTTAATCTTTCCATCCCTTGTCTGAAAGTAGAAGTTGTGCTTTATCTGAATGACAAAAAATTAATGCATGTGTCCCCTACATTACACACACATACATAAAAAGGTGTAGAGGCTGCTTTTTCTTAGGAGGTTTACTTATTTCTTTCAGTTGGTCTTTCTGAATTGATCAGATTCATTACTTGATAACAAGTGTCCTTAACACCCGGTTATGTTTGTCATAAATTGAAAATTACAGTAGAATTCACGTGTAATGTCACTTCTCTTAAATCTGCGGAGCTCCACTCTATATGGATTATAATTTTTGTAATTAAACACACAAGGTACAAGTAATGAAAACCCTGTAACTGAAGCCCAACTTCTACGTAAATGACTTTGTAGGGGTAAATACGGAGTTGGTGGTGTTCCCAGATAGCAAGATTCTAGTGTTTTCCATGAAAAATACTAAATTGAGTTTTTAAGGGCAAAATGACATTGAAAGTTTAATATTTTTACCAAAGATCAGATTAATAACTATCCTGTTATTGATTACTTACATGACCACAGAATTACTTATCATAGGGTACTGAAACTGGAGATGGACATAAATTCAAATGACTGGGGAAATTGTGTCTCAGGATGGGAAAAAAGGTTACAAGTTAAAAAAGAAACAAAAATAGAGTCATTATTTGTTCTCTAGGGCTTGATTAATTGTGTCAAAGGCAGTCAGCCAGCAATATCTCAGTCTCTTCTCTTCAGTGGGAGGTAATGAAACTTAATTAGTGAGAAGAGACAGCTTTCACACTAAGGAAAAGAGTGGAGAGAAAACAGGAACATCAATGTGCACAGAGAATAATGCTACAGCACATAACAATCCCTATTAAAACTGAATTAATAGCCAAAGCTGTTTGGCCTCTGCTCTTCATTGCAGGGCATTCTTGCTTTAAATAAACCCCCCAAAAAGGAAGTAAAACTGTATTTCTGTTATTAATGGTATGAGGCTTAGTTCTGCTAGGGCTGAAGGCACAAGCACAACTCTGCTCCTTCGCAATTATGTAAATCCTTCCAAGTTCATATTAAAGTGTTCACAGAATTTTTTTCCCCCCCATTAGAAGCAGTATTTTGTTTAGGTTATTTTTTTTTTCCATTTTCTTCTTTGGGTTGCCTATACTATGGACTTATGTGCCCTGAAGTTCAAATAAATAGGAATTTAGATTAATCCAATTTATGTGTTCTTGGATGTTACTGAGACCCTCCAGGAAAAGTTTGGTAAAATGTACATTGCTAATGCATCTACAATGTTAGCAGGGCAGGACTGCATTAGAAGGCCTATAAGCCTATGCCTAGGGTCTGAAATTCCTTGCAGTATTTGCTTTTCTCAGGAGTGAAATTCTCATTAAAGTGAGTTCCTGGAATTGCTGTTTGCATGCAAGAGCTTGGAAGTGTGATAAAAACATTCCTGCAGGGATAGCACATGCCAGCTGAAACATCTTCCTTAATGACACCCAAAGATGCCCCAGAGGAGGGGTTGTCCCTCCAGCCCAGCTCAGCCAAGCCACCGAGCTCAGCCAGCTCACCCAGCTGTGAATATGTCAGGGGTCACAAAAATGGGGGTAGATGTCATCTGCTGGGTGCACACTGGTCAGCTGGGACCCCTATCAGGGCTCTCTCCAGGGTGCAGACCAGCCCCACTGCTGATCCCTGAGGGCAAGGTGAATGAATGAACTCTATGATTCTTCAAATGCATGTGCTTCCTAAAAAAGCTAAATTATTCGTGCACTGATATTCTTTTCTTTCTCTATTTTTCCTCAGATAATCTGCCAAGATCCATGATAGTGCTCTACCATCTGGAAATAAAGACACTTTATAGATATGTGTGCATGGTGACTTAGAAGCAAAACCAAATGTCACAGTGTGTTAAGTAAACATTAGGCTTTTTTTTTTTAATGCACAGAGTGGAAATAACCATCTTTTATTTCCTTCCTCTCCTCCAGGGGTAAGGAGCCTCCAGGGATTTAAGTGTCTAACCCCCCTTGAAATTTCTGAGCCAGCTCCCCTAGGATGAAGCACTGCCAGTCCCTGGTAGTGCTTTTGGAGAAAGAGCAATCCCTGCCTCCCAATACCCTGGGTTTTGCAGAGGCAGATCCAGTGCAAGGCATCTCATAGATGTCCTTGGGCTCCTCAGGCAGAGGCAGGAGTCTGCTTCAGCAAGGCCATAACTCCTTATGGCTTGGGAGTCTAGGAGTAATTCTAACCTTGAACTAAATTTGTTCTTAGATTTTACTACAGTACAGTGATTCAAGTATTGAACAGAGCTATTTCAGAAAAACACAGCTTTTCACTCTGATGTTTGGTTTTGTTTGGTTTTTTTGTTCATTTGGGTTTTTTTTTTTTTGGTTTATTTTTTTTAAAGAGAATTGTCAATGTGTATTATTAAAAAAACACAACAAAACTAAATCCCAATGATCGTTAATTTTAACTACTGACTATTTTACCATTCAAGGCATTTAGAACTATGACTTCCATGTCATACATATGTTTCTGAGGTACTGCAAGGAAAAAAATATTAGAAGATGAAAATGCTGAAGCTTATGCGTGCAGTGCGTGTACTTAAGGCCCATTGACCCTTTTGTTCTTTTTCCTCCCTCACAGTAGATAATATATTTTAACTTGCCTTTGATACTCATTTTTATGCATATTTTTAAGTAAGGATTTGAACTATTCTTAGGAAATCTATTATGGAAATATAACCACATAAAAATTAAGGGAAAATACTTATCCCAGGAAAACTATGGAGACTATAAAATTTACTTGCTATGTTCAAAACAGCTTTTTGGTAAAACCATATTTCTGATCACATGTAAGCTAAAGAAATCTGGGGTGCAGGGAAACACTCTTTTACCTCTATGAATACTTTAAATGGAGCAGGAACAGTGTTTCTAATAATGAGGCTGTGAATATTCCCCTATGTCCAAAATCAAAGTCAAAAAACTTCTAGTTTCCATTGGAAAAAATTCCTGGCCATGAGCAAACCACAGCTAGATAAAATTCAGTTTGTCTCTGGTTAAACACAGGCTTCATTTTACATATATTTGAGGATCAAACCTCAAAATTCTGTCAAACTTTGCAGATGACTACAAAGAAGTTACTCTTACAGTTTTTCTCTCTTCATTACTGTTCTGGATCCTAAGTCTTTTGAAATCACCAGCTTTATTTTCATTGTTAGTGCACAGCAACACACAGAAAAAAGAATTTTCTTCTGTTTAGGGAGCACTTAGATGTCAGCTTCTTTCAGTATATATTTAAAATTTCTTATTCTTTATTAAATTGATTCATGTTGGCCTAATGAGCATCCTACCGAAATCCCACATTTGGTTGCTTGCAGGCAGAAGAATTATTCAAAATAATCCAGCCACTGATCATCACTTCTAATTTTCTTCTGAGACACAAATTTTAAAAAAGCAAGTAAAAGAGAATAAAGAACAAAAGGGTATAAGGTTCAAGCCCATCAAATATCAGAGTAAAGGCTAGGGCTATCAGAGCTGCAAGAAATGTGGCAGATAAGCTAAACAAATGAGAAGTGTTACTCGGATTCTGCTGAATTTTCACACCTACACTAAATGCTACATTGTACACTTCCTGCATTGATCTTAATGAACCTCCGAGTGGTAGCAAGGTCTGCTCAGAAGACATGAATCTATGAGAGTCAAAGGCAGTGTTATAAAAAAGGAAAATTTCAAACTGCAATAACAACTAAAGGTTTTAGAAATGTGTGACAGTTGACATGCAGACAGGGAATGAAGGGGGAAAATGTAAGTTAATTGTTGCTGAAAGAAAGATGTTTCAACTTAACAAAGCTTTAATTTAATGTTATACATCTTGATCTTGTAATAAAACTGGTATTTCATATTTCCCTGAAGATACTCTGGGATGCTTTAATTCTGGTATCTCTAAAGTGTATTGATTGAGTTGCAAACCATCATTATAAAAAGGTAAGTGGGAATACATCCTCTGGGATTGTTTCATCAACCTGAAAGAAAACTGTAGAGAGAATCAGGAAGGAAATAAGCCTTTTAATTTAAAATAAATGACTAATGCTTTCGGTATGGTCTAGAGGCTCAGATATGCCATCTATGAGTGAAATCAGGACATTTCTTACTTCAGCCCTTTTACAGGTGCTTTTTACAGGGGGAACAGTTTGGATGGCAAAGCCTTTAGATATCTCATCCAGCAGCTTCCTGTGCTGTAAGGTTGAATATATGTTTGAGCTGTGTAATGCTTCACCAAATTTCTCAGAAAGCATCAGCATTTGATAGCAAACCAAGATAAGATGCTTCAATGCACACTGTTCACCCTTTGGAGAGAGTACGTGGATATAGATACCACAGTACTGATGCCAGTTATGTTGTTCCATGTACAGCTGAGAAACACTCGGATATTCCAGCAGGGGATGTGACATAAGAACAAAACCAGAACAAGTCTATTAAATTTAGAAACATGATGTCTGACTAATAGTTTTTAAACTTCAAGTATGCATGAATAGTCATGTTGAAATGTTGCCTACACACTTCCATATACTAAATTACTGAGGATAGTAAAAGCCTATCAGAAATACTTAATTGTCAATGAATAAAGGCTTCCTGTTTGTTGTTGTTGTTGTTTTAAAGTGCTGAAATTTTATGCCAGAATGTCTCTAATTTTATTTCCATACACTTAAACCTAAAGCTGTAGCATTAGAAATTTATTTACATATTTCCCATCTCTCTACTGTATTTAGGAAAACTGCAGAGCAGCATACTCAGTAAGAGTGCTTGTGAACTTTAATATGCCAGTTTATATTTATATCCTCCATTGATGCAGCTGAGCAGAGCTCCAATGATTTCAATTGCCTTATGCTCACAATGACTGCTAAGCCTTTTAAAGAAACTACGCTGCGGCAGTAAGTCCTGGGCAGCTGACACTCTGCAGGAAGGAGTATAAAATTGTTGGGGTTTTTTGTTTGTTTTCTTTCAGGACTGAATTTACTTTAAATTTTATAGGCTTTTTCCTGTAGAGCTGTGTTGGTTGTACTTGGACAACGGATGTTCACTTAGTTGCCTTGCCTCATAGCCTTGGAAAAACAAGGTAAAATTGAATTTAATCTTCTTGCTGGATTGTGGAAAAGCTTATATTCACTTAAGGAAGTAACTGCTGAAAGATATCGTCTTTCAGTGAAAGGTGAAAGAAGGTGAAAACAAAAGGCAAACAGAAGGTGCAGTCGATATCCAATTCAAAAATGCCTCTAACTTCTAGACATGTGAAGAGACCTGGCTTTATGTGAAAACACAGGTGTGTGTCAGAAGTTCAGCAACAAGGCCAATTCTTTCAGGAAACTAGTGGCAACATAGTGCAGGGTAAGGCGTGGATGTGGAGGGTTTGAGAGAACGACACATTACAGAAGAGATCTGGACAGTGAGGTACATCTGGCTTTCTGAATTTTTTGGAGGTGTAAAAGGATGTAGAAGAAGCACAAACCAATTAGAAGGCACTTTATTTTGTCGAGATTGGTTGCTAAGAGTTCAAATATCATCCTCTCACTAATGCCATTAATTCAGAGACCTTTAAGGCCTAAAATGGTTTCTAGGTCTCCTAGTCTTGTTTTATAAATCACCCAGGAAACTGAAGTTCGTTTAAATAGATATTCACATAAATATGAGAGTATTGAATCTAGTAACTAGATTAAATTTTCTAGGGAGCTTTCCTACCAGATTGCTTTCTGCAAGGCAATACTTACCCGTGAGAGTGTGGTTATGTAAAGACAGCGACTAGCACAGTGAACCAACAGGTTGTTTCCACACTGCTGAGGCTGCAACTCCATTCAGGGTGGCTTGAAATCTCATGGAGGAACAGGGCGGACTTTACAGTGAAAGAAGAGAGTCTATTTGCCCTACTGCATTCTTGTATGCCACCTGGCATTGGCCGGAGTAATGGGATTTGAAGTGAGCATCGAAGAGAAAAGTGAGAACTAGTAAATTCAGATCAATTATGCAAGCCTGATGGTGTTTCCCTTGCAAAGAATATCAACATACATGTTATGCTTGCAAGAAGCAGACTTGAAAATACAGGAGAGAAAAGGTTTATGTTAATTTTGTACCATTGAGGGAACGGAGTTTTCTCCATAGACTCTATGATAAGAGCTGTAGGTCCTGGAGTGTTAACAGAGCAAACAGCTTGACAGATTCCACCTCTACTGTCAGGAAAGAGATAATCATTATTGCACTGTAAATATTAACAAGGTAAGCTTTCTAGCAGGGGCAGCTTAGGAAAACAGCCATCAGGCCTTAAGCTGAAAGATTCCTATTTTTCTTCTATCTGTAATTTTTTCCCTGCACATCTCTTTTGTGGATCAGTGTAGTGTCCAATGTTCTGCTGAATATCCTGCAAAAGGCCAGAAAGACTTAATATTTCACAGTGGATTTCAACTTTTTCACACATACCTGCGATAAGGAGACAAGTTAGTAAAACACTATAAAAGTGGGGTTTTTTAGAGGCTGAGGACTATTATGTTCTAAATAAATACAACAATTAAAATAAATTCAGAAATACTGGTCATTATCTATGAGTAGAAATGGACACTGAATTCAAATTAAAGTGGCAATTTATTCTTAGGCAACCAAGAAAGTCAGCAATTACCAAGTTGTTAGATGACATTATAGTGAGCAAATGGGTCAGTACCAGTTGAAATAAATAGTTAATGAAGGAAAGGTGAAAAAGTTTCTTATCAGTCTCATTATGCTACAACAAGAAAGACTTGTCTGATAAAAAAAAAAAAAGAAAAAAGTGCCAAACTCTTTAATATGTTATTTGAACACCACATTAAATGTTTTTACTTGTTTTACTTTCCCTTTTTCTTAATTTCAGTCTGTGTTTATCTGAAATGTCAGGCTTGTCCTATCCTTGTACCTACCAGCTTTTGTGCATTTTCAGCTTTTAGTCAAATAAATAAAATTCCTCTGCTGTCCATCTTTTTTTATTTCTTTCCTCTTCATTTCACTGTCCATGATTACTTCTTGTCTTGAAATGTAGCAGCATGCAATTTGCATAACAAAAGGCTCAGTCTAAATAATAGCACATTTCAGTCTCAATCAGAGACTGTGCACAGTTTCTTTATATCACTTTTAAAGAAATCACATAAGAAAGTACTATTGACAGCATATGAAACCAGCTCACCAATCTTGATTTTGCCTGCGTCTGAAATAGAATATAAAAAAATGTTAAAACTTGAAAATTGGAAAAACTATCTAGCTATAGCATAATGTCTCCATATACTAAGCAACCTCATTTAGATAGATCATTTGCTGATGTTCAGAAGTAACAATGAATTTTAGGCACTGGTACCAGTAATTTTTATTTTTCATCCATATATTTCTTTTATATTAATATTTGGGATGTTTGGTTTTCAATATACTGAAATTTTCCTGTAGGTCACACACAGTCATTTCCAATCTGCTTCAGCAATTTAGTGAAGTAAGAAGTTCAATATCAGAAATTAAATCAGTATTGGAAATGCATCTGGTTACTTTTCAGTAAAATTCCTTAGCAGTTAATTTCCTCAGAGCCCGGAGGACTGAAATGGAGAACTAAATATTCAGTTAATTGATAAATATGAATTTACTGAGGATATGCAATAGCAAATTAATGGAGAGGTATGATATTACTCTGAACCCTATTAATCACATCAATTTCTAGAGCTAATAACTCTCTGAAAGGATGGCATATGTAATGAACATTGTTTACAGTGAGGTGCTAAAAAATTGCTATCTTGTTATGCCTCTATCTGTTTGGTACATCTGCCTGGTTTTTCCCATATGGTAAATTATTTGTGATAGGGAGCTTTGCTTTATTGTGTTTTCACATGGTGAAGCTTTGTATCCTGAAATGTCAGTCCTGAAATTCTACAGTAACACAAACAGTAATAGCAATGCGTAGGAACAAGGAGAATTCCTTGATATAGGAAATAAGACAATGTAGCTCCTTGACTAGGAAATAAGAAAGGAATCTCAAAACTCATTTTATGGATATCAATCGCTTTTTTTAATCCTCTTTATGGTAATATGTGCCTTTTTTTTTTTTTTTAGTTTAATTTTGGGTATTTCTGCACTCCATTCGAAAAGCATCATTTTTATTGGGAGTTTGTAAAGACTTGAACAGATGCCATGATATTTCACGTGGAGCTCTTAAAGATTAGCAAGTGTGCTCCCACTGGACCATTGAGGCTCACATATGTATTCACTGGGCAGTATACACTGAAGTGAATTTGATAGCTCAGCAGTCACAGAACCTTCAGGCTAGACTGTATGCTCTTAACTGACACTAGGACATGACCACTTACAGCAAAATATTCAAAAATAATTCACAATACCACCTCAGCTATCCAAAGAATAAAGCCTTGAATATAAATAAATAAAGAGAACAAATACCAAAGCTATGAAAACCACACTGCCAGGAACAAACCCACTGAAGTCAATGCAAGCCACAGTCAATAGTTAAGATTTTAATATTCTGAGTAAGTCCTTGAAAACTACCCTTACATATGCAAGCTAGGAAAAGATTTGTGAGTAGAAAAATCTCAGAAATATTCAGTAATAGCTTATAAAAAGGAGGAAGTCTTGGTTCTGTTCAGACAATGCTGATAAAATACTCCTTTATCTCAATTCATGCAAAAGATCAATTAAACTAATGCTTGTAAAGGGCTTTAGAGGTGAAAGGAACTGCTGCATGATGCTATCATGCTAATGATGCCACCAGTGAATTCTCTTGCACAGCACTTCTTCAGGATAGCAAAAAAATAGGCAAGAAAAGAGAAGGCAACTCCCTTTGTCTAAACACTGGGAAGCGAGGCAGGGATTCACAGCCACTCTGCTATTAGGGGCTCCTTTGCCCCTGTGACAAGTCTCACAGAGCTCTGACTTTGTCCCTTGGGACCCTGTATGTATTCGTGGGCAGCTGTAGAGGGTTACAGCTGCAGAGACACAGCACAAATTCTACCCAGGACCACGCCATAGCTGCCGTGCAAAACTGCAGCCCTGAATTCAATTTCATAGTGTGTTTAGCTCAGATCAAAGTCCAGGTGGGTGACCTAACCACATTCAAAGTGTTGAACCCTTGGAACTGCCTTTGTGATGTGGCAGGGATGAAGGCATGCCAGCTCACCTGTGGAAGCTGCAGGGTGGGGGTGGGGTACATTCAAAGAATAAATGTAAAGGGTGCTGCTTTCCCCCTTTCTATCTGCTCCACCTCTGTGGGCACTGCTCCTGTCCCTCAGTGTGAGGGAAGATTCAGTCCCTCAAAACACAAGGGAAAAGCTTGAGTCTCATGAGCAGTAAAAAAATAACATTAGAGCATTTTTACAGTATTATATGATTTAGGCAAGCTTTGTATTTTGGAATTTTTCTTTTTAGTATTTTAGTATCATTTGCAAGAGTAAATTAATGTCTTTTTCTTTCTTTTTTAATAATGACAGGGCATTTTACTACATTTACATAAAATTTGCTAAAATAATGTATGGCAAAGCAAAGTCTTTTCTTGTACCTAAGGCAGATGCTTTTAATATATCTGCCTTCTGCTCCTAGACTATCCCAATGATGTTCTTCATCAAAATCTTGACTACAACTGCTGATCTAAGAAATAATAGCCTATCTTGCATACATATCTAATAATGTATCAGTTCCTCTGTGGCAATTAACCAGTCTTCTCCTTTAATTCCCAAATAGAATGAGAAACACTGGAAGGGGAATTGACGTGCCATGCTTGACATACTACCTACAATGCAGGAAAATGATTTCTGTCATCTTACTTTTTCTCAGACTACAGACATCTAAAACTTGAAAGCAAATGCATGTCAAGAAGGGTTTTTTGCCTTTTATTTCTATAAAGAAGAAAAGTCTTCTATAAAGGAGGAGAAGGAACAGATCCTGGAGAACATGTACTTGCGTGCACTATGCCCTACAGCTCCATGAAAAAATTACTAAGAATGTTTGGTATAATTAAAATTTATGTTAGTGCTTTTTTCCTTC
Organism: Monarcha castaneiventris obscurior; assembly: GCA_026261815.1. Taxonomy (NCBI): domain Eukaryota; kingdom Metazoa; phylum Chordata; class Aves; order Passeriformes; family Monarchidae; genus Monarcha; species Monarcha castaneiventris. The sequence continues at coordinate 3,687,601 of JAMPIT010000161.1, forward strand.
CATTAAAACTATTAAAAAACCAGAGCAAAGGTAATACAGTCTCTGTCATGCAGTTATTTATTAGACCACTTATAGTAGTACACTCAGTTAAGATATCAATGTAATGATTTGGGAGAGTGGTTTTGCTGTTTCTGCCTTTATGACTGTCAGCAGCTACAGTATTGCTACCACTTTCAGGGACAAGTATAATCTTACCGCTGAATTATTAATTAATTTGTAATTTTTAGAAGAACTGAGAAAAAATTGATATGATGTTCACCGGTACGTCTCAGGGGGTCCATTGAGTCTGCTGAGAAGCTGTTACCTCGCTCAGAAAACTGAACAATCTGTAAACTGAAATTGCTGTCAATGTCATGAGCAATGTTGTCTAGTTTTTGTGTCACAAATATTATATAATTAGAACAAGATTTTCATCACCTACAGTGCATTGTTCTGACTAACTGGCTGACTCTGCCATAGTAGCTCTATTTGGGCTTGCGCAACACGTCTGACACTGCCCCACATGACAGAATCACAGAATCATTGAGGTTGGAAAAGACCTTTAAGATCATCCAGTCCAACTATCAAATCAGCACCACCTTCACATTCATCACTAAACCACGTCCTCAGGTGTCACACCCACACATTTTTTTTAACACTTCCAGGGCACTTGGCAGGCTTGAGAGGTGGGCCTGTGCGAAACTCATGAAGTTCAACAAGGCCAAGCGTAAGGTCCCTCCATTTGGGTTGGGGCAATCCCAAGCAGAAACACAGGCTTGGAAGGGAAGCGGTTGAGAGAAGCCTTGTGCAGAAGGGCCTGAGGATCTTGGTAGACAAAGACCTCAGCATCACCGGAAAATGTGCACTCACAGGACAGAAAGCCAGCCTTGTCCTGGGCTGCATCAAAAGCAGTGTGGCCAGCAGGTCAGAGGAGGTGATTCTGCCCCTCTGCGCTGCTCTTTGAATCCCCACCTGCAGGAACATGTTCAGTTCCTGGGCCCCCAACGGAGGAAGGACATGGATCGGCTGGAGCAAATGCAGAGGAGGACCATGAAAATCATCAGGGGCCTGGAGCGCCTCTATATGAAGACAGGCTGAGAGAATTGGGGTTGTTCAGCCTGGAGAAGAGAAAGCTCTGGTGAAACCCTATAGGAGCCTTCCAGCACCTGAAGGGAGCCTGCAAGAGAGCTGGAGAGGGACTTACAAGAACATATAGTAATAGGACAAGGGCAAATGGCTTTAAACCACAAGGTTTGTATTAGATATTAGGAATAAATTCTTTACTATGGGGTTGGTGAAATACTGGAACTGTTTGCCTAGAGAAACTCTGGATGCTTCACTCCTGGAAGTGTCCAGCACCAGGTCTGGTGGAAGGTGTCTCTGCCCATGGCAGGAGTGTTGGAACTAGATGATCTTTAAGGTTCCTTCCAAACAAAATTATTTTATGATTCTAAAATATTGGTATTCTAAAATATAAACAATATTATTATTAATTTAATAATATTTAATGTATTATTAAAGATATGTATTTAATCAGCCTGTCTAATATCATCATCATGTCTTAAGTGATTTTTCTTGAACTACTTGTGATAGGGATGTATATGCAAATAATTACAATTTCAACAAATAAAAATATCCATATCTTGTCATTATGTTGAAAGAATGATTCACTTGACATTCTTATTCTAATGGATACTTGAAAAACAGGTTTAATGTAATATTATTTCTGGGATAACAGCAGAAAGTGAAGATAATTTTAAAACAGGATATTTTAAGACTATTACCTGCTCCTTAGAGCAAAAAATTCATGATAACTAAAGTTAAAATAGGTGATACATTTTCCTGTGTGTAACTATAGTGCAATAAAATGGAACGTGTAGGAGTTAATCTTTCCAAATAAAGCAGAGGTAAAAGTATGTTACAGAAGGTTTTCTTTGGTAATTTTCACTTGAATTTGTTTTTGGAAATATTTCTATTGACAAAGTGACTTTTTATTCTCTGAATACATGTATAATAATGTATTTCAGGCACTGCATATGAATTATAGCCTTCATTTTATATGTAGAAATTGGTTAACTAACAATATAAGCACAACAATTTTGCCTATTTAAATAAATCTTTTATGAAATAAGCTTTATGCCTAGAGGGGACTTTATTATTAAAATAGGATAACTGGGAAGTAATGATTTTATTTAATGAAAGCACAGTTTCCATTAATTCCAGCATGCACACAGTTCCTTGATATTTATTCAAATTATGCCAAGGCATATGGTGGCTAAATCTTCCCAGATGTACTTTATTATTGGTTCCTAATGTAAGGTTCTCCATTAGGAAGACAAGTGGGAATGCGTTGATTCATTCTGCACATGACAGAAGGGAATTTATGAATTAAATGAACATGTACTTCAGTTTGGATTTGTCTGTGGTGAAGAAACCACCGTTTCTAGTCAGGGGTTCTAACTTGAAATGTGTGACATAGTAAGAGTATGCTATGATCCAAGGCACAAGACAGCCCAAAATCTGTAATTTGTGTTTTTCAGCACAGAAATTGATTTTTAGTCTTTTTCAGAAGAAAAATAAGCTCACATATTTATATTAATAAAATTGTGAGCACACCTGCTCAGGATATGAAGACACTTGTGAGGCTCAAACCTGCTTCTCCAGGTCTTCTGTGCTCCCCCAGCTATGACACTGCAAAGAAGGGCAGCACTCTCCTTCCACCTTTTGTCGAGGCCAAGAAAGATAAACATCACAAAACTGAAATGAGAGTAAGGAAGATGAAGAGCAACTGTAGAATACACACAGAAGCAGCAGCTGGAACTCTGGGATTCTACCACCTTTGACTAGGAAAATTGGTATTTAAGACATAATTTTCAGCTTAAATGCATAAATATTATGTATTAAAGCATTGATTTCAACAGAACAATTGATACAACATATAACTGTGATTATAGAAAGGGCCTCAGTGCTGCTTTGGCTTAATCCATTTCTAGAGCATCTCTAAACCAGGAAAAACTCTCCACTGGTATCCTGGGAATATAAATGTACTGTGTGTTTGCAACTCTGTCAGCACTATTTGTATGTAATTGTTCTTTTTGACCAGTTTCAATTCCCTTGAGACACAATAGGAAAAGGAAAACAAAATTCAAATCACATTAGCGAAGCCTGCTTTTATTTTTGAAATTGGTTATATAATACCTGTTAGTTTGCTTTAGCACAAGCAGGTGTATCAGGCACCTGTTTGAAAAGTGGGGCTTTCTGTGACCTAAGGTGAGAAAAAATACATTTCATGAAATGAAACAGCTAATGAAAACTAACAGCTGAGTTAGCTGTTAGTCTGCAGCACTCCACCCCTTGAGATCATTAGTACGGTTAATAAAGTCATAATACCTCCATCCTTAGACACACACACACACACACACACACTTGTGTCTTTCCTGCACCCTGCCCGTAGTTAATTCTCTTTTTGAATTCTTTGCTCAGTATTTGGACCTTAACACAACTGCTGACAGTGTTCTTCTTTTTCCCATCACTGGAATGGATCAGAGGAAGCTTTCTTTCTCCAAAAGTTCTTTGCTGCATAGTCATGTAACTGCTGCTGAAAGAGCTGACTGGGTGGCTCTGTCAGAAACACTCCAGGGGAGAGACTTGGACTGCAAGGGGAACAGAGAGAACCCCTGTGGGAGACAGTGCCAGAGCACACAAAGAGATCTGCTTTAAGTGAAGATTTCAAGTGGAGCTAGAAACTTTTCTGTTTAATTAAAAAAGATGACCAAACAAGCCCCCCTCACCCCCGCCCCCCCAAAAAATAAAGAACAAGATAAAGTTGTACAAGAGCCTTTAAAGAAGGAGTAACAGGCACATGAGAGTCAGGTAGGACAAATCTATGAACAGTGAAATGTGAGGACAAAGAAAGGAGTCTCATATATCTTAAATTGATAAACCAAATCTAAGGACACCCATTTAGGTTATGTGTTTCCCATGGAATGCAAATTTCCTAAAAGTTTTCTGAGAAATCTGGTAAATCTGCAATGCCCTAGGTCACGGAAAGCAGTCTTTTCACTCTTCTAAATCTCAATGTGCTGGCTTACCATTCCTCTCTGGGTTTGTTAAGTGTATTTGTACATCTAAAACTGCTTGTCCTGACTACCTAGGCATATGTAGAACATATATAGCAAATAACAAAGCTTACATCAGAAGAAAAACATATTAGTGACTGTGCCTTCAAATAACATAAATAGCTAAAAACTGATTCTTACAGAAATTGTACCATAAAACATTTTTTTTTAATTTATTCACAGTGTGTTCTTGTGTGTAACAAAGGGAAACATGCTGTTATAGAACTGGTAATTACTGCAGTTGCACCATGACGAGGAAAATGAATTCCAGTTTAGGCTGCTATAGGTACTGAGATTAACCCATCCGTGCTGCATTCCCTTCTGCACTAAGTGACAGTAGCTTTATCTGATCATATAACTCGTGCTGTGAGTAAAGCAAGTTTGCTCAGCAAGCCCACTATAAAATGCCAGAGTTGTGCTTGTTCAATCATAATTGAAGAGCAGCAAAAGAGCACATTAATTATTATTTCGATGCCCATTTTCAATCCAGTTGCCATAAACCTTTCTGCCAGGGTTATCTTTCCACTTCTACAGTGATATTACTTGTCCTACACAGGGTTCCTTCAGACCAATTTTGACTATATTACTAAGGCAACCAGTTGTGTCCTGCAAGCAGCAGACATTCTTATTCATCTTTTCACCATCAGACTGACAAAGCAGTGCTTTTAAAAAGCATTTTTCTTTCATCTTTAAAAACTAAGTCCCTAGGGAGCAGTACCAATTTATACCAGTCGAATATTTGGATCAAAGGTCCAAAAAAAAAAGAAATTCCAACAAAGAGCACAGTGAAGAAGAAGCAACCTGGGTTACTTAGGAATGACTGATCCATGTACTGAAGGAATACCCACAGTCTGAAAACACATCTGATCTTTAATTAGCACCATGGAATCAGAGTGCCCTACTATTCCTGGCTGAGAAGGGAAATAAGAATACACCTTTTTCTTTCTTCCTGGGGAAGCAATGGCATCTTCTCTCTCTGTCAGTTACTGCTTCTCTAAAGCATGCACAGTAAGATTTTTCATCCTGCCCATTGAATCCACTTGAATCCTGTTGAAATTGTGTTCCCTGTGTTCAAGTGGAGAATTCACTGTACTTTAGCATTATCCTTTCCTTAGAGATCCTGGGGTTGGTAATCTTGCCAAAGCCAGAATAGAAGACTATTCAGAGAATAGAATGGACTTTGTCACATTGCTGTGGCTGGATGTGATGCTGCTTAGATCAAAAAACTGGTACACTTAAAGCAGCTGTGATGAGCATGTACAGGCTACCTTCCTTAGGACTGATTCTAAATTTTGAGAATTTGCCTTTGCAACCCCAAGTTTTTATCCTCTTAGTTTTTATTTATGCATGATGGGCCCAGTCAGACCAACTATATATTATTTCAATGCTGCATTCCTTAAAAAGTTCCAATAAATTCCAATAAAACCATACCTGAACTTTTAGGAGGGGTGTGCTCCCCTGAGTACACCTTCTTCAGGACAGTGGTGCTCAGCACTCCTGCATGCTGAAAGGCTTTTCTGTGCCACATTCCAAGGCAGGAAAACTCAGGTCCTGCCAAAATGTGTGCAGGAAAGAGTTGCTTCTCCTCCTGCTCTGCACAAGGGAAGCTTTTTGCAGGGTCTTCCAGCCGAGAACAGTGAGCCTCTCTCCAGGAGAGGTGGTTTCTGCTAGAGAAAACTGCTTTCACCTTTCCTCCAATCCTGCCACCCCCACATACTCCTTGTAGGCTCAATATGCTTCCCCTTGACCATGTAATCCTTATATCCAGCAAGAGATCTGAAACACTGACCTGACTTCCTATGCACCACTCTGGCAGGAAACACTGAGCTCTTTGCACTGATCTCAGTCAGGGAACCCAGGGGGATGCACCAGCCTGGCCTGGCCTAACCCCTTCACCTACCAAGCAGCCTCCTGCCACACACCATTGATCCTGGGGCATTTTCCTAGATTTTCTGGTCCAACTCCCCTGCCAAGGCAGGGTCACCTAGAGCAGGTTGCAGAGGAACATGTCCAGGTGGGTTTTGAATGTCACCAGAGAGGGAGACTCCATGAACTGGGCAGCCTGTTCCAGTGCTCTGCCACCTTCAATGTAAAAAATGTTGTTCCTCATGTTAAGGTAAAACTTCTTTGTTTTAGTTATGGCTGTTGCTCCTCATCCTGTCACTGGGCACTGCTGAAAAGAGTCTCGCACCATCTTCTTGGCACCCTCCTTTGAGGCATTTATGTGTATTAACAAAATCCTTCTCAGTCGTCTCTTCTCCAGACTGAAGAAGCCCAGCTCCAGCAGTCTCTCCTCATAAGACAAATGCTCCAGGCCCCTCGTAATCTTTGTGGCCTCTGCTGCACCCTCTCCAGTAGCTCCTTGTCTTTCCTGTCCTGAGGAGCCCAGAACTGGGCACAGCATTCCAGAGGTGGCCTCACCAGGGCTGAGTAGAGGGGCAGGATCACCTCCCTTGATCTGCTGCCCACACTGCTCCTGATGCCCCCCAGGACACCATTGATTCTCCTGGCCGTAAGGACACTGCTGACTCATGGACAACTTGTCATCCACCAGGAACCCCAGGTCCTTCTCCACAGAGCTGCTCTCCAGCAGCTCAGTCCCCAGTCTGTGCTGTCACTTGGGGTTATTCCTCTCCAGGTGCAGAACCCTGCACTTACTCGTTGGGCCTCATCACATTTCTTTCCACCTGCCTCTCCAGCCTATCAAGGTCCTGCTGAATGTCAGCACAGACTTCAGGTGTATCAGCCACTCCCCCCAGTTTTGTTTTGTTGGGGTTTTTTTGTTTGTTTGTTTGTTTTATTGTTGTTTTGAATTGCTCGTTTAGTATTTGGTGGTTGGTTTGGTCTGTTCTTTTTCATTCTGTTTGGGCAGAATGATGTGGATTTTTTCTTTAAATGTACTCTCAGAAACAGAAACTAAATTTTGGCTGAAATATTTTAAAAAGAAAGCAAAACCACAACACAGCCTAAGACAGATACCAGAAAAGGAAAGGTCAGCATAAAATCATAATATTTGTGAAGTTTTGAGCAGCAGAAAACAGAGTTCTAGGAAGTGGAAAGTGTCAAGCAGCTCCTGTAATAGATGCCAATGCCCATGTCTTCATGTTTAAATCAGGGCATGCAGGATTGAAGGCAGTGACTCAAAGTGCACTTCAAAGATGATACAGAGGTCTCAAAATGAAACATCAAGCAAATGTCAAAAAGCCTCTCTTCTTACTTGCAACTAGATGACTCAGTTAACTCAGCCCAAACCAAATTCTATAGTCAGTGCTGAGTACAAAGAAGTGAGGGTGAGAGCAGCAGCATGAGGTGTCTGATAGGGAGACTTTGCCCTGTGCTCCCCATTCGTGCTGGGCTCCCTGGGGCTGACAGTTCCTTGGGGCTCTGGGGGCTGTTTCTGCAGCTGTAAATGTTGTCTTAGGCACAAAGTATTAGCAAGAGATTGAAAATATTTTGAGTTTTGGTTCTCAAAATTAGCTTTAAATCTTATCCTTTTCAAAATAAGCTTTACACATTGATTGAGAAATCTTTTTAAGCTTCAGTATTTTAGCTTGTCAAATTACTGAAGAGGATCCAAGCTCATTTTTTCTTTTATTTTTACTGTTCAAAAAATGTCGTCTATCTATAAGGACTGTTTTGGTCTGATGTTTTGAAGAACTTTGAAAGTAGATATCATGCTAAAAAAATTAAAATACTGACAAAAACTTTATTATATTTCAGAGACCATCTATGTTCTCTTTTACATTATCCTTCTTTTAACAAATTGACAGCATGGAATGAAATTTTGATCTCCCTTTTCTTAGAGAAGAAAAGCTTCATCCTTTTCTATTTTTTTCCATTTTCACCTCGGATGAAGTAATTTCAAAAGGATCCAGTAGTTCTATTCTTTAAATTGAAAAGAACTAGTTACAAGAAATCCCATAAATATGTGAAGCAAGAGAAGTTCCATCCAGTTACTGTTTTCAAACCATCAAAATTCAGGGTACAATAAAAAAATATATATATTTTTGAATATTTTTCAGTTCTAAAGACATTATAGGATAATTTTACTGAAGTTATAAATCTCTAATCAAAGTTGTTCCCCTGCCCACCAGATACAATGTTGGAGTATTCTAAAGTGCAGCCCTCAGTGAAAGTCCAGTTGTAGACATTTTTACAGTACGACTATGAATGTGCCAGAATCAGTATAACATTTTAACAATCAGTAACCACAAAATAAATATTTTTAAGAAAAGATTTTAAGAGATGTTTTGCTTCTAAAAGAATTCTCTGTATATTCAGGTATTAAAGGTTAATAAATAAATATAGAAATTGGTGGAAAGCTTAACCAAGGAGACAAAGTTATATGGCCACAATATCTCTGTTTTTATTTGGTTCTATAAAAGACTAGTACAATATTTGTTCGAATAAATGAAAATCTTCCAATCCTAATAAAATTTTATTAATGCCTTTAGTTTTTGATTGCTGTGAGGAGAAAACATGCAGGCAAACCTATTTCTATTAAATCTGTTGAATCATTCTCTTTTTATATTGTATATATTGTATAATATATTATATTTAGATTTAATGCTATATTATTAAATATATATTTTTCCCTTTTTGTTTTCCTTCTGGCACATATTATTTACCCTGTTATTTTGCTGTCTGCAGTCAGTGCTGATCTATTGCAAAGTACAAATTAATTATTTTCATGTGAGCAACCATGACTTCATTTATTTGCCTTTTCACTCAAGTTATATAGCTGAACTTCCAGGTAGTATCTTTAACTAGCCTGAAACCTCTTTTTGCTAAGAAGACTTGAAATTTACAGTGAGGTTTTGTGTTCACCTGGGACAATCATGGTGAGTAGTGAAGAGACCTGTCAGGCCATGTCAAAAATCACTTCCCAGAAAGCCTTCTGCTTTGAATTCTGCTTTGCCTTTCCTAGGCAAAAATTGAAACATTCAGTGCGGCAAACTATTTGACTTTTTATTTCTCCTATTCACCCTCCTGAAACCCCACAACTTGAAATTATATAACTGGAAGATGTGCTGATCTATTGCACTGCCTGTTACTGGTCCCTACTCTACTCCATGTGTTCTGGATCATGAGTTAAAGTCACAGGGATGTTCCTGAGAGAGTCTCTCCCCAGGTATAAGTGTGTCTGCTGGTCAATGAAGCAAAACTCCAGCTCAGTGACTTTTGATTAGAAAGTCACCTTGGGACATAATTGGTCAGGTGGACAACCTCTGTGCAGATGTTAAATGCAGAATGGTGAAACTTTGGAATCTTTTTAAAATGCATTTGGTAAGAAACATCAATTAATATATCAAAGTCTCCCAGGAAGCAGTATCAAAAAAGCTGTGGAGATGAAAAAAGCTACTGGTGACTTTTGAATATCACCCTGACAAAGCAGGATTTGTCTCTGCAGTAAGTTCTCCAATGCTTTCTCATGACTGAGATTTTTCATCTAAGACACTGTGTCTCAGTCTAATCAATCTGCTTTAATAAGGTAATTTTCAAAAAATCTAGTTTTAAACAATACTTTACTGGATTTAATTTTGCAGCTTGCTATAGTATCTTGAGCAATTGTTCTCTTTCCTTTGCTTTTCACTGGTTTTGCACTTGTTGTCAGCTACTACAAATTTATTTAAGCAAGCTCTGCCTAGTTTGTCCTTAATTTTCCTCATAAATCACATTTATTTATGAGAGGGTGAACCTTCATATTATTATTTTTCTGGTAGTCATAAAATAACTTATGCACTAGCAAAATTAAGAAGAATCCAACTGAGGAAAAAATACCATAGAGGAAAAAACCTACCACAGAAAATGACTTCTAAAGTGACAACATTTTTGTAGTGTCTGTGTGTTGCTTTTTGAAAACCAGGGTCCACATTTAAAAGATAAGATAACAGTTGCTGGTTTCTTTTAAAAATGTAATCTACTATTTTATAATAAGTAGACCTGTTAATGATATAGCAGTGTTGGTGTTGCTAAAGGTGTTAAGATTTGTAAATTTGGGTTCATGGCAAGAGAAAAGAGCTAGCATTCCAAATATATATTTTTTATTATTACTTTGGCACATTCATCCACTTTAGCTCTTCTATTTAATCTTTCCCATCCCTGCATCTTTTTTTCTTGAGCAAAAAAAGAGCAAATTGCTATCTTAATTCATTCCTGTAGCCACATTCACTACACCAATTTTGAGCTCTATTCAAAAAAAGTCCCAAAGACAGAAGAGCAAGACAAAAAGTAAATTTTGTTGACTGAATTACAAAGAAGGGTGGCCCTGAGAGCATGAACTTTGCTTGAGCTATAATGGGTGCAGTAGTGTATAAAATTTAAACTTTTCTCTGTGAATGAATGTCAACAGTGGTTTGCTCTTTTCACAAATGATCGAGTAAGTACAATGCTGAATATACAGAAAACCTTTAAAAAGTACCCTTTTTTTTCCCCAGAATATCCATCAATCACATCCACAGTGATGACAGTTTTCCACTTGTCCTTATTTGTATAGTGTAGTGATGCTTAGAGAAGACCTGTCTGACTGAGTTCACTCAGTTGCAGCTAAGTTAGGAGTTAGGTCACCCAGACTCTCTTTGGGAAGCTATTCTTTTGAGATTTCCCAGCTGACTTGTCCTTCAAAAACACAGTGCCACAAAGTAGAACAAATTGACAAAAAAATATCACCCAAGGAAATTTCAATTTTGAAGGGCCAACTTGTAAAAAAACATGCTAAACTATATTGGTTTTGATGAATCTTCTGATCAAACAAGGTTTTAGGTCCTGTATCTTTTCCATTGAAAACACCCTATTGCCCCTTGGAAAGTCAGTCTTTGCCTACAGATATGGGACCTCAAGGGCCATGGATACGTGAGATGGACTGCTTGTGCTGCCACCTTGGATTTGAGGTGCACAAGGTTGCCAGGACCACCCTGACAAAAGGAATACCTGGAAAAAGATGCTGGGAGCCAGGGTAGCAGAGGAAGAAGGGATGAAGGGGGAAAGGGGGCTTGTGAATTTTCAGGTGCTTTCCCACAGAGGTGTGAGCCAAAAACTCTGGGCACTTCATCCAGCTCGTGAGGGAATTGCAGCACTGCAGCAGAGGCTGCCACCAGTGAGATATTGAGTCGGGTTTGTCAAAGCTGGATTGAATTTATCCAGATAATCAACATTTCCAGTCGGTGAAGTCAGCTCCACCTCTTCCAGAGCAGTGGGGTTTGGGAATGAAAGACAAAAAAGCTCATATCCTGCTCTCTTGGGAACTCATCTTCTGTCTAAATTTGAGATTACTGTTTCCAGTAACAAAGAAAGAGATAGAGGCCTATTCAACTAGACTTTTTTTTTTTTTTAAGTGAACAAAAAGGCATTTTGAGAGTTTCCCTCTTTGACTGCTTCTTTTGTATGTGAATTCTTCACTCCCTCTGTGGACCAAACCACGTGGTTTCCAGGCTGTTGGGACACAGGGCCCAGGGAGAAAAGACAGAAGGGGCAGAGGCCACACAGTGAGACCAGACATCAGAGCACTGGGATGGCAGAAGGATGTGGGCTGGTACATTACTGGCTAGATTTGAAATACCTGCTGTTATCCTTCCCACTTCCCGCAGTCTTTCAAGGACAAGATAACATATTTTGTCAAGGTAGCTAACTTAATGCTTCTCATTACTCTCCCACCTTCCTGTATATGTATTCATGAGAGCAAGTTTCTACCCTTAACAAAAGCAGACTGCAAAGTATTGCAAGAGGATGCAACTGAAAATTTACACAGAATCATACCAAAGTAAAATTCTAGGGCGCATTTGTGTTTGCTACAGTATTGATTCTGTGTTTCTGTTCCAGTCGGAACAGAAACTTCCTTTTCTTCATTTATTTTGATCTGTGGCCTGGAACAACTTTATGTACATATATATGTAAATATATTATTTAAAACTAAGGCAAAATAATTATATTATTTGCAGTGACATTAAAATTCCATTCAGTTCAAAATTAGAATGAATTTACTATATGTTTCATGATTGTGAACACAAAATTTTTATTTTTTTTCTTTAAAAGTAAAGAATAGCCAGTGGGAGAAAAATAAGTATTTGGTACCAAATTTCTCTACCCCACATACATGAATTTTGCAATAGAGAAAGGCATAGCCAGATACTTTAAAAGATTGAGGGCTATTCCATGGACAGCTATCTAGAAAGATATTCTTGGGGGTAAAGGGTTTTGAAACAATTTAAACTCTCACCATTTTACAAGGAAAAAAATCAATCAGCACTAAGTGCAAATTAAATGCATTTCAAAAGTTTGTTTGGCTAAAAGAATACATCTGGCTCTAATTAGTGCTCTTATATAGGGAGGCTTGACCTCCCTCAGTGGAAAGAGACTGAACTTTTTATTTTCACTTAAATCAGATAGAGGACAAAACTTACAGCTTCATATCCTAATGCTAAAACTGGAAACACTCTTATTAAACTATTCAGCTGGCTGTCTGGATAGCAAGTTACATCTTTCTGTGACAGAAACAGAAAATATGAAGGAAGATCCTGTTGATCAAATTTTTATTTATTCATTGCAGAAAAAAGACTCCCTGGAAAGCAAAGAACTCTGTTTTCCTTGTGGTGCTTTAAATCCTTGATGACTGTAGACATATAGGCAATATCCCTTGCACATGCTGTGTTTATTGCTGATGTTAAAACATCTACAGTTGAGGGAAAGTGGTGGCATAAGATAGAACGAAGTTAGAAAGATAAATTACTAATTGGAACAGTTGTTTTGTAACTAACTAAACAAGATTTAAAACTTAGATTTCTTCAAGAAGTTCATAGGGGAAAACTTTGGACCTTTTCAGTTGATAATCTCTTTAATTAATATTTTCACTCCAAACACAGCCATGACTATTTTACTGAAAGAATATAAAGACTGAAAAGATGAACACTGTTGTAGAACAAAACTAATTGCTATAGTGAATGTAATTTAAAAGCTTCATTAACATATATTGAGAATCTCAATGTTTTGGTGAAAAATGTAGAATAAAATTGAAAATATGAACTATCTCCGTTTTCATCCTAGACCCACCAAACAAAGACTAATACGATGGCAACCAAAGAAATGTGAAGACACTGACTCTAATGAAAGATGTGTGATATGCATTGAAGTAGTGGTAACATAAGCTAGATTGAGGCAATTCTTTTTTAGCAGCAAGCAGGAGGATGTGGGACATGAGGGAAGACTGAAGCCCCTGACTGAGCAGAGAAAAGGTCTGCAGAGTCCAACAGAGCCTGTAGAGCAGAGTTGGGGACAGAGTAGTGGAGAGAACGGAGCAGAGACGAATCCATCAAGGAACACTGCCAGCACCACAAACACCAAGATTCCCCTTCAATAACAAGTAAGGTGTCACCAAACCTTGCTTCACCAACCCATAAAGCATTTCACCATCGTTGCTCACGCACAGTTAATTTGATGTATCCTGAAACTGGAGCAGCAATAAAGACACATCTTTTATAAGTGGCAACAGAGCATGTCTCTCTGCTTTGATGTCTCATGGTTGCCAGGATAGATGTCTGCCCTGCTGCACAGAATCTGTGTCCAGTTCCCTTAAAAAAAAATGTTGTGCTGGGCCAGAAGAGCCCTTTGTGTGCCTCTCCAGCACCCAGGGGCTGTGCAAAGCAGGGAGAACCTGCAGTTTTGAGACATGAGACGAATGTTTCAAGAAGAAAAGAGTGGTGGCATCCAAATACTGCAAAGGACTGATGCTCCAAGTATCTATGCTAGTGAAAATAAACTGTGATAAAAAACTCAGCCAACTTCTCTGTAGAGCATTTCAAGCCCCATGAAGCAGGCTGAGGCTCCCCAAGCCCCCAGAAGGGTCAGAAAGCTAGAAAATCTTTCACACATATGCATTCGTGTATTACTTTGAAAAAGGTGAGCCGTATCCAGGAAATTCATCTCTGTGTTGGTTATTCAACTCTGTAGGATTGCTGCTGTGCTGAAAAAAGCAAGGTCTCTGGCTTTGTTGATCAGATCCACCTATGAACAACATAGTACAGATGCAGACACAGTGTTTTTATCAGTGTCGCAACAACTTGCCAGAGAAAACTAGCATGAGGCAAACCCCAGCAGCTTTAAGCCAAAAAACCTGTCATGCTTTCAACAAATCTTACTCTTGAGAAATGCCTTCCCTGAAAAAAAAAGAACAGAAATTTCATTAGACTTCAGGATTTTTATTCCAAGAGCTGTTTTTCAGCTCTTCAAGGAATCCTGCAAGACAGATGAGACTGAAAGTGTGCTCTGGTTGGAAAAGCCCCTGAGAGCACACTGTCAGCCCAATTAGGTTGTGTGAGAAATTTCGAAGCTCGGGTAGTGGATGAAGTTAAGTGACAAAAAGCCTGAAGTGACTTGTCCCATACAAAGCTCTGTGAATGGAAGGAATGATGTTCACTCACCCAGACAGGGAAAAATAGGTGTGAAAAATGAGATCTCAAGGGTGGCCCTTAATGACATTCTGTGCTGGGGAAGGTGGGTGCACAGGTAGATGGGAAACACATGAAAATTGAATTTCAGTGGATAAATGAGTCTGAAATTAACTTCTGTGGCTTCTCAGCTTCTTCTGTAATTGCAAAAAAGGGCCTATACTGAAGAAAAATATAATGAATTGCCTGCTATCAGATTAAACAGTTCAGATTATTAACCTACTATCAGATTAAGCAGTTCCATACGAACACATAGTTGACATATTGGAAATTTAGCCATGTAATACCTTGTGTATTGACTTACCGCCTTTACAAGCAGAATGTAAATAATGGATAATAGTCTGGATTTGGCATACTGCTGTGAATTCTTGCTTTGATTTCTACTGCTATGAAAACATAAAGCAAAAACCTCTAGGGACAGCTCATGGTGGATGTCCCTCTTGGGACTACCTCATTAATAATTTCTCTGCTTTATACATGTGAAAATATTTTGTAGACCTTTTTTTAAATTTTTTCATACGCAAATAAATATTAAATTGAGGTCACTTAGTGGATTATAATAATTGTCTTGCATCAGGTCTATAAAGTGCATACTTTTATTGGAAAACTGCACCTGTAAAATAAATTGTTCCTCCTACAAAGGTACAGAACATCTTCAAAAAGGTCACAGTGTCTCTGCCGACAGGAGAGTTCATCAGTGCCTTCCAACCACTGACAAGAAGCAATATCCTGCTCTCAGGTGCAGCTCACTCAGAGATGGATTTTTTTTTTGAGGGAGGGTTAGTCTTGTGTACCCTGCTCTTCAATGGAGTGGTTGGCCAGCTTCAGGCTGGTCTGCACATGTGGGCATGCACTGCCTTGCTGAAGGATGCCTGAGACTGTAGTGTATTTAGTGCCCCAAACCAAGCAGCAGCAAGTGGGGTTGGTTGGCCCATGATGCTTGGCCTGGGGATCACTTGGCCCCTGGATCTTCCAAGGTCCCCAAGAGCCTGCACCCCTCTCTGCTTTCCTGCTCAGGCTCCTTTGGGAGGCAGCTGAAATGCAGAAAGCTGAAAGTTAATCAGCAGAAGGGGTTTGATAAAGCTATTTTCACTTCTCTAAGTCATATGTGTCCCTAAGCAGTCTCTTGTCGGACTGAGGCAAGAGGCTATGAACAGAGTTAAGATAACTTCTCTGCTGGTTCCCTGTGCTTCACACCTGGGGAGACACAGCTAAACTAAGGCAAGTTCTCAAGTGAACCTGTTTGACATATTGCCTGAAGAGTTCCTTGCATCTTCTCTCACTCGTCTTTCTTAGCCACCTAATGCTGTGGGATTTAATTTTTCTCGCACAGTTTTGAGATGATGATACCTTAGCTCGAATGCTTTTTCTTTCCTTTTAGTGAATTTCAGCATTTCAGTAGTCAGCTCATAATGTCTTTCATATTGGTCAATCCAGTTCTCTATTTCTGTTATCCATTCATCCATGACATTAATTTATTTTCATGTAATTTTAAATTTTTTTAACAGCTTCTTATAAATCAGAGTATATTAACCCACTCTTGTATTTATTGCACTCAGGAAATTTGTTAAATCTTCAATGAAAATTTTCCCATTCTCTCCCTCAGTTAATCTTTCTTCCGGGGAAGAATCCATTACTGTATGGAACATCACTCACCTGTTCTAAGTGTCAGGCAGAATATTATCTGCTTTCTTCAGATGAAATAAAATCAAATATTTCAGCTGTGAAAGTCCTCACAGAGAAATTCTGGCAAAGACTATGTTTTATCACAGTTCATGTAAGATGGGAGAAGAAATAAAAAGAAAAAACAATAAAGACTCAGAGAGCAGAATTAAACCAATTAGTAAGCAGCCAATCAGCTCTAGAAATTGAATGTCAAGTTCTGCTGGTAGAATATCTCTGTCAACATATGTGTTATGTATTTAATTTTTCTAAAATATGCTGTAGATAGAAGTGTCTATCAACATGTTTCCCAGATCTGTTAATGCATTGCAGTAGAAATGTTCTGGAAAATTATGAATGATATGAATGAATCAAAATAATTTTGCTATTCAAGTTCCAAAGTTTTCTCATTCTAGGAAAATCATGTATTCAGTTTCTTTGTTTTTTTGTCTCAGAGTCTGTTTGGTAGACATAATCTGATGGGATGTATAATGTGGTTGATGGAGAGCCATACTGACACTCAAGAGATGTATGTCATATTCCATAGTCAGATGATATTGCTTTAGGTGACCATTGGGAAGTTTCTCACCTTTCTATGTGTTAGGCTGAGCTCTCTTCCTTGGGGATATTATCCTTCTTTGTAAAGTATTTCTGCAAGCTTTCTAAATATCAAGAATATTCCAAGTGAGTAATTCATGTAAAGCTCAAGGACATAACGGTAGTATCAGTGATTCTGCAGATAATTTCAATCTGTTTCAGACTCTTCATTTAAAGAAAAGCATTCTAATCACCTGTTCTTATGAGCAAAATTATCCTCTGTGCCTCCTGCTTCCCTTCCTCTGGTGTGGGTCAACACCTCGCTGGAGCTATTCTTTCCAGATTGAATTTCTGATTCCCTCTGTGACTGGGCTACTTATCAGATATATCCTGATACTTCTCAGAAATGTGTGAGAAGAGCTGAGAAAAAAATAAGTTCCTAACAATTTTTGTTACAAACTAATTTCTAGACCTGAAGATTATGACTTTCACACGTCTTGTGACTAAATGCATCAGAATTCTTTTCATAATAACACTGAATCCTATGATCTGTTTTAGGATGGCACTCATATATTAAGTATTTATTAATTTATTTTAGATTATTTTAACATATAGCATATTTAAATATATATAGAAACCACTGTGGACTAACACAGATTTTTTTTCCTTTTTCTATTTCTTCTATTTATTTTTCTTTTTTTTTCTTTTTCTTTTTTCTTTACCTTTTCCCTCTTTTATGCAATAAATGCTTCAATGTATTTTGCTTGTGCATTTCATCTGAAGTTTCTCATTCTAAATTGCAAATGTCTGACCAACAGCCTGACAACTAATTGGAAGTGAGGGATAGCAACAGACTTTAGACTCAAAAACACATACGTCCCTACAGACAAAATCTTTTTCTCACAGTGGTTGTCCTGAAGGAGGCACAAGAAGCAAACAGTAAATAATCTCTTCGTAAAACAGAGCCTTCATTTTAAATCAGTTAGATAGTCCAATCTCTATTACCTAAATACTTTCAAGGACTTCATTAGGCAATTAAATGGGAAAAGGACTCCCCCGCTTCTTTCTTTTCCTCTTAATTTTAGAGTGAGCAAATTAGACATAATATGTATCAGTATGATTTTCTTAACTGGAAGTAATTTTCTTCTGTGCTTCGTGTATAAAGTCATTGTTTTTCCAACAAGAAAGGCTTCTCTTCCAGCCACTATTGATTCTATTATACACACACACGCAGATACAGACCCTTACAGCATATTTTTGACTTATTATTTAGTTGACTGCTTAGTGATTGTGGTAAGCCTGGTGTATCTTAGACAGCAGGAGAACTGCTTGTCTGTATTTTGCCTGTAGCCTGTTGTGATGAGGAAGACATTACTATATTATTTCTTGCAGGGGACTTTCATTTTACCAACTGACAGCAAAGAAAATCTGTTCAAAGGAAAATATAATTGCATTGGTTGAAAAGACATAGATCCACAAAAGAAAAAAAGGATATTTAGACTCCAGGAAGTGTGTTGAAAGAGGAAAGAAAAAAAAAAAAAACCAAAAAGCAAAGAGTAGAGTAGGCTCAGGTAAAAGCTGAGTTTTCCTCAGAAACCGTTCACTCAAACCCATGCTTTATTTTCTTCAATTGTAATTTACCAAAGGCTTTTGGTCATGAAGTCCTGTATACCCACAGCTGTCCTCCTGGGCAAGGGGAATAGCACAAACCTCACTGAGGTCAGCTACTGAGAGGCTGACCCAGGAGATCCCCTTCCCACCTTTCTCTTGAATACTCTTTGAACTATGGGTGATTTTATGAATAAGATTATCCTAAACAGAATTCATTTATTTCTGCACTCTTTTCATTATCATTATTCAGATTATTTTATTGCATAATCTGGGCATGACCACTCATCGTTTTTCCAATACAGAAGGTTACTGCTGAACACCAAATCTGCCATTTACACAGAGGCACATGGTTATAATTGGTTCGCCTATCCACCATGGATGTGATTATTCGCAATTTTTAGTGATTCTAAGACTTCTAAGAAAACCCACTTGTCCCTGGCTGAGGGCAGCTACTGGCAGACTGGCATAGTGCAGAAGGGCAAGCAGCCACCATAAATCACTGTGCTGTTCCCACTGTTTAGAGAAAAAGCAGAGAGTATACATGCAGAGAAAATTCCAGGAAAGACAGGAACAGAGTATGCATATCCACTCTGGTGTTTCAAATATAACACAAATATTTTGCTGATAAAGGCTAAACTTAGTTACTAAAAGGGCTTAACAACTCCTTAAGGTTACTGAATTATTCGAGTATTAATTGCAGGAGTGGGCATTAGAGAAAGGATGTTCCCAAATCATAGAATCTATTATGTTTTGGGTTGGAAGGGACCTTAAAGATCATCTAGTTCCAACCCCCCTGCCATGGGCAGGGATACCTTCCACTAGATCAGACCAGACTAAATCCTCAATATTCATCACAGACTTCCCTAATACTGGAAGAAATTCCAGTGTTTGGGGCAGAGCAGAGGAATGCCTAGGTCAGTAGTTTGCTCCTGGAAGCTGAACATTTTGACTGTGGAAAACAAATGGGCTTGGTGTTATTTTATCAGATTACACATTAGATACAGCTAGATGTGACATGAGCTACAGCATGCCATGACACCAGGGAAGTTCTGAGAATCAGGAAAATTGTGTGGAGAAGAGAATTTATCTGTAAGAAATACATGCATCATACTCATTCTTAAGTAGTATTCTGAGAATAATGTTATAATCTTGCTGGGCATCTGTCAAAAAGAGGAAGAGAGTGAGGGGCACTAAACAGAAAAAGAGAAAATGTACATTTTTTAATATGAGAGAGTCAAGATGAGTCTTCAAGCAGGTGCCATTCAAGGATGTGGCAGGCATTTTTTCTTCATGTAATACAGTGATTTTTATATTCGTTTCCAAGAAAGAGCCTGTGTGCACAAGCTTTTTTCATCAATATTGAAAAAAACCAAAAACCAAAGACCAAAACCACCCAGCCCTCAACTCTAAACCTATCTACTTAAATTTCTATTCAGATATTTCTGTAAGATTTAACCTTTAATAACTTAGCCTCCTCCAATTTGACAACTTTTGGACTAATCTCAATAACTAAATTACCTTTTGTCTGGGAATGTTTAATGAGTGCTTTATGAAAGATGTATGAGGCACTGAAAAAAGGGAACTTGTAAATATATTGCATCCATAATGAGACAACTTATTATCTTTTGGCCATTTCCAGTCAAACAAAGAGTACTTTTGACTATAAAAGCTATTGGAAAACTGCAATTGGAAAACTATGGGACTCCCTACCCCTTAGGACTGGGACACCACATAGATGGGTTTTATAACTATGGGCAAATGGAGAAGGAATGAAAGTCTTTGCGCCTTCTTCTTATAAGTGTATAAAACATGACAAACTTTTCTATAATGCTGGGTCAGTGGTATATAAAGACATGAAATCTTGTTTTCAGAGGCCATCTTAAAACATTTACAAATGCAGAAGTGCATGTTTTATGTGGAGGTTGAAGCTTTTGTAGATGTGAATACCATGAGCTTTGCCTGTAGGCAAAAACACTTAAATAGATTTGGCATTAAAAAATGACATTGTATTCTTTCCCCATGACCTGAATCTTGTATTAATCATCCTTTTAAAAATTTTCATAAATGGAAATTAAATGCCAAACCATTGCAGCATTCATTAGGAGCAATTAAAAAGCATTTAGCAAGTTTATGGCTGTAGTTCTCTGGCTTTGTACAGCTCTGCACTACATCAGCTTTGCAGCACTGGCTATTCCCCTCAGTGCATTATGCCAACATCATGCTGGCACAGGATCCCAGAGCCTCAATCTTCCTCTTCAGAGTATAGAGGGGTAGAGCTTTAGGGTTGTTTTCAAACGTATTTTAGACCCCCTAGTCTTTATTCTAATTCAAAGCTGTCTCCCCAACGTGTCTAACTGATTCAAAAGGGAGTGAATGTTCTATAGGATGTATTAACTAGGTGTGTCCAGACACATAACCTCATCTACACTGCCTCACTTCATTATACATTTTAACCAAAGCATTTCTCTTAGCTATTAATCTCTGCAGTAGCCCCCTGATGTCCCTTCTGTGAGATAAGCATCAGGAGATAAAAGCAAAGCAGGCACAAAAACTTAAAGAATATAATTAAGTTTATTAACAGAGTTAAAAGAAGGAAAAAGAAAGTCAGACTAAACCTTCAGAACACCTCTCTCCCCCCACCTCTGCTCCTTTCCACCACCAACGTAAAAGAAAACACAACCCTTGAAGATTCTAGTCAGTTCACCACCTATATAATAATTTCTGGTTTTCAGTTCACTTAGGGAGAGGAGTCTCTCTTGGTCAAAACCATGGAAACATCTCCACACGAAACAATCTCGTGCAACTTCAGTGTCACAGCAAAGCAGCCGCCCGGGATGGTTCTCTGCTTGCATGTGAAAGTCCCATCCCCCGACTACAGCTTTCCCCACAGCTGCTTCAAGGGTTTCTTTAGCTAAGGGGGTACTATTTTTAAGGATGAGCAGTTCAGAAACCGAAGTTTTCTTCACTTATCGAAGTGCCTGAAAGGCGTAAGGACCCTCTCTGGGAGTAACCACATGGTCTAGGAACAGAGATCTTTTTCTCTGGTGCGATCTCTGCTCAAGTTTCTCAGCATTGCAGCACAAATACAGTTGCTCACAGCAAGTTATAGCTAGTTCAGCGTTTGCTTGTTTTAGTACAAGCACTTTTGCTCACAGTTGCAGTTTGAACGCTCCAACCCCCCCCCCCCCAATGCTTTCAAGAAATTACAATGGGTAGTCTAATATATCATAGTCCATCACCATGTTTTTTTTCCAACAGAATTTCAGCTTCTAGGATTACAGCATCTCCTCAAATCCCCTCTCTCGAGGTCTCAGGTTTTTCTTCCTCACTGACTTGGGCATCTTTATAGTGTCTCCTTCACAAGCCTTCACTTTCCTCTCTCCATCTGATCGGGGAGATGATTAGTCTCTGCAGGCTTCATCTGGTCTGGAAAAGACCTTAACAGCACTAAAAGAGTTAACCTCCCCCGGGCTTTGCAGCTGGCGCTTGGAATTTCCTTATCTCTTGGCCACGTGATCCTGCTGGACGGCAGTTTCAGGGGAATTCCAGCTGCTCCGGGGGTGAGGTGAGGGCCATCCTGGCCTCTGGGGTGTGTCTGGCGAGCTGAAGTGGCTGCAATCTCAGCCAAGCCACCCCCCAGCCGACCCAGGCCAGGCCCGGCCGGCAGAGCCCGGCCTGGCCCGGCCACCCCCCACCAGTTACCTGCTCGGCTGCCGGAAGCAAGAGAGGGCTTCCCGGGCTTTTTCGCTTTCTTAAAATGTGGCTCACAGAGGCGTGTCAAGCTCTCTAAGTGGTTTAGAAAGTTGTCAATATTCAACCTGGCCAGTTGATTGGGTCTAGAGGGAGCTGAAAGCACCTTTTTGCAAGGAATCACTTCCTGGCCGGTGCAGCCTTCTTCAACTACAATTCCCAGCTACCCTAAACCACAACAATCTCTCACAATGATGCTACTTAAAACTTTTCTGTTCTGTCTCAAATTTAATTCCCCTAAGTACTAACTCATGGCCATTTTACTCATTTTCTGCTGTGTGCAACTTTGCTATAATACATGGACAGAAATGCAAAGGTAGTGGAGTGATAAATCATGTCTGTCATGCACTAAATATCTTGCTTTGGGTAACCCATAAATGCCCCAATCAGTGTGAATTCCATGGCTTTACTGTTTAATGTCCAGTGTATTAATACACTGGTATGTAAATCACATCACATATTAATCACTGTTTATTTTACCCCAGGAACATAACGAAGCATTAAACTTAATCCTCTATGCAAAATTTTGCTTTGCATAGACTTTTCACTAGTCTTAACTAGAGTAACTTCTCAGCTGGACTTTTAGGAAGTAGAAAGCCTCTTTATTCTATTCTGGCTACTACAACTCAGTGCTGCAGCAGAGGGGGTTTTCATCAGGTTGGATTTCCCATCTCAGTTCTTGATAACAGACTGCCTCCTTCTTTAAAGCCTCAGACTCTGTATTCTGACTTTCATGTTACCATGCTTAAAACAAACAAACAAACAAACAAACAAACAAAACCAGCACTGGAGACATGCACTAAGATAAACACACCCAGCAGGTTTCTCATTGAGAAGTGCAGAGGAACTGTGATTTCTGCAGCTGGATATGAAAATATTTTGACAAGAGAAAATTATAGTTTCAATTGGAACTCTTCAAAACTCTTGAGAGAGATCTTAATAAAGATAAGGAGAAAATAAAATATTAAGAAATGTAATAGTTGAATACTGAATTTTCCTGAAGGCTACAGCTGGGATCTGAACAGGCTAGAAAGGCAATATTTCACTTTCAGTACGAAAAAGTTTCACCTGCAGAAAAGTCTTGATCAGCCACTTCAGATAGCAGAGGAATTTAGAATTGCTTAGAGAGCTTACTCCCATCTTTATTGTCTGCAGATTTTTTTCCAAAGAAGTGGGCTTTGTTATTTTTTAATCCTTCTGTTTTGCTCAGATGGTGATAAGGACCACATTATAATGAAATCAGGACAGATAAGGGAAATATTTTGTATCTAGAGGAAAAAGATATGTTTCTCCAGTTTTCACCAAGGCAAAACAACCTGAACAAAGAAGCTTATCATTCTGAAAACTGGGTTTGCCTCCTTAAATATGACTGCTCCAGAGCAGTGGGGAGCTTTGTCCATCGCCTTTTTTGGGGTAAATTTCTCTTCAGCTAGAATATGATTAATTGCTGAAAGCAAAGAAAAAACCTGTTTCTGTTTGATTAGAATGGTGTTGAGCATATTTACTGTTTTATTCTGGAAACCAGGAAACTTGACAAAGACATTTTCTGTGATTCTAGTGGTTTCTTATCTGAAAGCTTTGTTCCTAGAACAGCCACTGAAACAAGTGTTTCACCTTCCCTCCTTAGGCCTTTCACTTTATAAACATTTCTGTTAAATGCATAGATTTATCAGGATTTGCTAATGAAAATGAGTACAGAGGATAGTACTGTTTAATGGGCCAGAAAAATACCATCTCTCAATTCTCTGAAGTGATATTTGCCATCATGCAGTGACCTCTGCAGAGCCTGCAGTCAGGTTCTGTTATCTTTGCAGGGTATCAGTTGGGAACAAGCTGTCCTGGGACGGATGAATGTCACACATGTGATGTGCCTACCTAATAGGCTCTTTGCAGCCTACTCTGGGGTAGTTCTCCTCGCTGGGCTGTGAATTGGCTATTCTACAGCTTAAGCTGTTGCTAAAATGAATGCAGTCTGAGGGACAGTGCAGCTGCCTCTCCACCATGAGCAGGCTCAGACTAAGCTTTCCAAGTGGATACTGGAGGCACTGAATAGAACAGAACAGAACAGAATAGTTAAAGTTTTTCAGTTGGAAGCAACTGTCACCCAGTCTAAATGTGGTTAATGGCATCTTACCATCTCAAAGTCAAGGCCTTTGAAATGCCAAAGAAGTCACAGTGTGTGCAGAGACTCAGCACACCACCAAGGCAGTAAGATTTGAAGGAAAATCAAGCCTAGTTTGGTCCTTTGAACAAATGTATAATTCCCAGTGATGGAAAATTGCTCTTTCAAGTAGTAGGGAAGAACTTTTATGCTTTACTAGTGGTTCTTTGTCTGCTTACATCTCATTTTTGCAACATGGAGCGTTACTAATTAATATATTCATGTATTATTAAAATTTGAGAAAAGATGCACTCGTATATGGAAAGCACTTCTAGGCAATTTAAATTAAGCTGAATACACAGCTGTGTATTCAGCTAAGATGGCACACTAAGGGCTTAAAATTCTGATCCTTTTTTTCATTTGTCTTTCTGTTTCTACTGATGCTTGTCCTCATTTCTAAGTTTCCATGTAGATGTTAAACTTTGAGCTTCATGCTGTGCTTTTGTAATTTGACAGACTTCAAGACCGACTTTCAAAGCCATTTGCTCAAATGATTTAAGCTACTGCTAAACCCTTCTATTTCGAATACCAGGAATGAACAGCTTAGTAATCAGGTGAAAGTCATGCA
Organism: Monarcha castaneiventris obscurior; assembly: GCA_026261815.1. NCBI lineage: Eukaryota > Metazoa > Chordata > Aves > Passeriformes > Monarchidae > Monarcha > Monarcha castaneiventris. The sequence continues at coordinate 3,712,426 of JAMPIT010000161.1, forward strand.
CGTTTTCTTGCTAACTGTTATTGTTTTCATGTCTGTAGGGACGAGTGTTATTTTTATGAGAAGTTAAACATTAGTTAGTGAGTGCATCAGCATAACTTGATTTGCCATGTGGCTGTAATAAAAGCAGTACAAAGGCCAAAAAAATTTTCATTTTATGTACACATTAAAGGTAACCTGCAGCCTTTTCCACTTTGCTAAAAGTCCACCAAATACAGTAAATAGCTTTGCGCCCTGAGGTTTTAGATGAAACTAACTTAATATTTATTAGTTGTTTTCCATGGTAGAGTTACCACTCATCTCAGTTGAATGCATTCTTTAGGCCAGCTAATCATCTGATTTGTTCCTTTATCATGAAAACCAGGTGAACATTTATTTTTAAGTCCTTTTTTGTAGTCAAGGAGTCTGAGGAAAATTAGTTGGTTTAGTGTTTGGATGAAGGGAGTAGCTGTGTTTAATCAGGGCCAGATTTATGAAGGGGATGCCAGTGTAAAGATTCCTGTGGAAATGATCCATGTGTAATACCATGGTTTGACCCCAGTTAAGTCCACAAGGCATGTCTCATCTAGATTGAAATTAGAAAAATTAAGGTAGCTACATTAAAGAAGGAGTTAAGCTGATCAGTGAACACTTGTGGATCTGCTCCCTAACTCTTACAATTGCCTATCAGATTTTTTCTTAAGGCTATTTAAGTATTCACACATTCCTTCTGTGATTTTATGCCAGTAAAAATCTATGCTTTAAAAACAGAAAATCCCTGTCCTGCACTGATAGCGTGTATTTACAAATTTCATTATGCCCTTCAATGTCTTCTCATAAAATCCAGGAAGGAGACACACTTGGTAAAATATTATTTTTTTCAGGCATTCAATCTTAATCCCATCAAGGTACAAAAAAGAAAAAAAATCAGGTACAAGGAAAAGATAATTTACTATTCAGGTGTTCATAATGCATGTGAAATAAATGGCTCTTTCCTGCTTTACCTTAGCTCTCTGGGATTTTAATTTTGTTTTGGCACAGTGCTTGTTGTAATAACCTATAGTCTGCTAGCCTTAGAGGGTGTGGTCATCTATATTTGTTGACTTGTTATAATACTTTAAGTTTTCCTTGTACTGCTTGCCATGTACACTTATCTTCAAAGTTATAAGATAAATTATTTGCCAAACTTGACCATTATAAACTTTTTACCTTGTTTCATGCTGGGTTTAGAAAGATTTTGGTTTTTTTTTTTTTTTGCTAATCTGTAATAAATTTTGCTTTCTTCAAAATATTGTATTCAAATTTGGTAAATAGATAATGAAAGAGCTTTTGTCTTTAAAGGTGTGATCCTTGAGAAATCCGAGCAATTTTGCAGTAGAATTTCTTTTTTCATGCTGATTGTACTTTGTGGTTATAACTAGCAATATAAATTATGCAAGGGAATTGTGGTTGCGTTAATACGTCTCTTACAAAACCTAATTAAGGCATCACTAGGGAAGCAGAAGTCTTCCCATTTGACTTCAGAGGTCGAGGCCCCAGAAATGTTGTTAAACCCATGAGGAATCAGCAGTCTGAAGGAGAATTGGCAAATGAGCAAAACAGAGGAAGTATTGATTTTTTAAAATTTTTGTTTGATTGTTTTTCTCAGGCTGCTGTTTCCTGACCCAGCTTTCTTTAAACAAAAAAAAAACCACAAAAAAAAATATAATAAATCTGCTGAAAATTTCAGATGCAATTATGTACCTATTTTCTTATCAAAGCATGTAGTTCTTAGAATGAGCACTGGGCAACTTGCATCATCTGTATTTGTAATTACTTGAAGTGAAAGCAAAAGGCCATAAGAAGGCATGCACATGTGGAATAGTGCAAAGACAACTGGTGTCATTTTTTTATTAAATGGAACACACTATATGAATACCCTGATTCATGTGCTTCATGTGTTTACACACATATAAAATCTTTTGGGAGAACAGAGGCATCATGGCTGTGTCCTGCATGATTAAACACAGCTATTTTCTAACACTCTTGCCATTTACCTTTTCAGATCAGATTTTATTACATTATTTTTCATTATATAGGATTTCTCTTGTGGAGGGTGACATGAGGGTCACAGGTTTCATTAGACTAAAATAAGATAAGAATTTAGAGTTCATTCTGAGAAGCTATTGTGACTTGTAGGTCTCTCTGAGGAAGACAATGTGTCTGTTAGTTCTCTCTTTTTACTCTAGATGCCATATTTCCTGCACTCACTAAATAGATAGAGAACAGAAAAATTAAATTAGAAACAGAAAAATAAATACAGAAACGTTTCCCTAGCATATCCCTTATATTAAATATATATATACACACACGTATTTAAAGGAATATTTATTAAGAGATTTCTACAGTTCCCTTCTGAATTAGGTACTCTGGCTCTCTCACTGGCAACTCAGCTCTGCCATCTCTGCCATTTAGAACCTCTCTTATGACAATGCTTGATTTAGTGCTTATTTTTCTATTAAATTGTCACCTCTCCATCTTTGTGCAGCTATACCTCCCTGGCTGTCTTATAAAACAATGTATGTAGAAATGCATGCAGGAAAATAGGTGGGTAATTTTCAAAACCATTTGACTAATGAGGAATTTTTTCTGCTTGGAAAAAGAGGAGGGATCGTCACCTTTCGCAGAGGCACCTGACCATCAACAGAGCAAATCAGAATTTACCATGTCACCACCTTGACCTGGCTCCGTGTCTGCAAAGCAGCTGATGTATGATGCCTCTGTTCTTCCTCCTTCTTGACTTATTATTAAAGATTTAATGAGTGTCTTTATGTTCTATGATAAGGCCTTCCTACTCTATTTTATTTTAAATTCTATTTTAAAGCAAAATATTTCCAGATAGTCTTTAAGAAATATGCTATATTTTTCAAGGTGTATCCAGTGTATTTCAAGGTACCAAAATTATCTTTGGTCTAGGTTTACATCAAATTTTAATCCAAAAGTTACTAGTTGAGTTTGTTTTGTTTCTATTCTCCCATTAGTTCAGGAGCACTGCCACTTTTCATTTCACAAGTCTGGACACTTGCTTTTGATGTCAAAAATGAAAATGAATTTAAGAAAAATACCAGAGGAAAAAAGGATTGGTCTGCTGTTAAACTGAAACCTTCTAGAAGACACATTAAAATTAAGAGAAAGAGCCTTGCTGATTTCTTTACACAGATGATAAGTTTTCTAGTAATTAAGGTAATAATAATAAGGTAATTTAGAAATTTTTTTAAATATGGGATGCTAATTGTGTCTTTTACACAATGTGTAAAACACTGTGTTTTTGAAAACAAGTTCACATGCAGAAAATAATTTAGATATTATTTTTTGGAATATATTCTCTTTTGTGTTTGTTTTTAAGACATTTTTAATAAAAGCTTTATGTGGAGGTAGATGTGGAGGAAGATGTGAAGGACTGAAAAAGTGTCTTGTGGTCAGGTTTTAAAGTATTTACCACAGAAGCGAAGAAACTGGTCCCTGATATATTAGGAAGAATATGTACTAATGAATATATTTCAGGTAACAGATCCTTGTTATACAACTGAAACTGTGCATGCTGTGACTATATAAAGATTAGGATCTGCATTTGAGCTGAACTCAAAATGTAGGCTCGCTGCCAAAACAAGGAGTGAAACACTCTGCTTCTTCCTTCAAACTGGGTACTTCTCTGGAAGCTCATCCTGCACTATGGCAAGATCACCTCTCATTGACATCAACAAAACATCTAGTAACAGACACTAAAAATTAATTTAAAACCCCACCAAACTCAAAACTCTCTTGCATCTCCTCTGCTGTATCGATTCTTAAACAGTCTTTATAATTCACCACCAGATTCTACCTTTTCAACTGTCTTCAAAGGAAAATAAAGAAGATGAATGTTTGCTTTAATCCTTGGTTTTGTTTCTGCTCCCTGCAGTGCCTTTCCTGGGGAGTTTAGCTGCATGGGTGGAGAAGTGATGTTTTCAGTGGAGGCTATTGTGAAAGTAAATTAAACCCCTAACTGTGCTTCAGTCTTTGCACTGCGCTGCTCACATCTATCCCATGGTTAGCATCCTTCAGCCCTAAACACAAATCTGGAAACATCATTGCTGTCCTTAGGCAATTATACAGAACATAATTAATCTAGCAAATTCTCAAGGAAGTGTCCAGTCTTGTCAGGCAGAATATCATTAGGGGGAATTTCCAATGGCCACATGATCATTGGGCTCATTAGAAATTAATGTGCTGCAAAAATAATTTTTCCATTACCAAAAAATGTGACCAAAGTACTATTGTAGTGTCTGAATGTTTTATGGGTGAATCTTTCCCTCACTGTTTTATCCTGTGAAGAAAATCTTTTTTAAAAGGCAATGATAATTTGGGAAACAACCTCGTGCATTGCATTAGGGGTCCTCCTGCCTTTTTAAGAAGAGTAGGGAGTATGAGGGCAAGTAACTTCTGAAGGCTCATGGAGGTCCAGGACTTAAGGCCACACAGCCAGCTTAACTGTCAGGGTGGCAGTTTCTAGGAGAACAAAAATAAGAAATGCCAGATCTACTTCTGTAGCAAGTGTCTCACAGTGGCTGCTGAGAGCATGTTTGTGTTATTTGGTGTGTGGTGAAGCTCTCCTTGGTCTGGTAGTTTTACTATAGTGATTGGTGCTTAGGTCTGTGTATTTATTCATAACTTTAACATTCAGGCTCCAGGATTTTGATCAGTGTCTTCCAGAAAGGCAAAAACATGAATGTCCATTGTACAGAGAAAAATAGGTCAAATACAGAATTCAACATTCAAATGGAAGTATGTTTCAAAATACACAGAGAAATATATTTGTACATGTGCAAGTACCTAGTTTGTCCTGATGAAAAGTTATCCATCTATGCAAGTGTTAAGTCTACTCTTAGCCCAGAATACCTCACAGCTTGCAAGGGAAACTAGACTTCTTCCTGCTCCGTACCTGTCAGGTTTCTTGGTATCCATCCAGCAGGCAAAAGTCCACAGTTTAGTTTTCCTTTCCTTTTTCCACCTTCTTTGTTCTGCTGGATGCTGTCTGTTAATGAAAATAGAAAGGCTCTGTTTTCAATAGCCAGTGGAGCTGATCCCATCTGAGTCTGGCCCCGTGCAGCCAGACCTTGAGATGGTTCTAGTCCTCACGAGTGAAAGTGAGAGCAAAGTAGAGAGAGTTCCCTTGTACTCCATCTCCATCAGTAATTCCTGCCAGGGCTGTTTCAGCCACAGTTAGTAACCCCATCACATAATAGCTACACAGCAATTTCTTCTGGTCTAATGTACATAAAGCCCTTGAACACAATAGTGCTGATTCCTCCTCTTTTCAGAGAAAACTATCATTGCCTATTTGCCTCTATGATCCCTACATGATTGCTGTGCTTCCTTACTCGTTTTACAGTTGGATTTCCAAAGAGAAAGCCTGTTAATATATCTTAATCTAATGAATCATTCAAGTCATCCAGCCACTTGGCTGTCGGCTGACCATTTTTCACAGTAGTATTTTATATATTAAGATATTTTGGTCTTTGGATCACAAAAGGTTGCTAAGCAATGTACTGTATTTACCCCACAGGAATGGGGTACTGCTTTAAAATATTCCCTTAGTTTAAAATATTCTTATATTTAAGAAAGAATAACAAATAAACAAAAAACTTCTCATCTGGTAACAAAAATTATATTTGATGGACTATGATTTATACTTTCAGCAGAGATTCTTTCCTTTTCTTTGCTTACATGTTATTTTTGATCTAATAGATATACAAGAATTATTTCCCCAGACTGGAATGTATTTACAGATTAGAAAAAACCCTCTTGCTTTAACTTCTTTTTCTTCCTTTCTTCTCCCTGCTTTTCTCTTAAGCATACATTGCGGAAAACAAAATTTCTCTGATATTATATTTTATCATGCAGAACCCAAGCAACATAATCCAGCTTCTCAAATACTTAAATAACTAGCAGTCAGTTATTCTTCAGATTATTAGAAATGCTGTATATCGTCCCATATTGGTGTCTGCATTTTGAAAGCCTGAAGCACCTCTGGACATAGCTTTGTTAAGCAATGGTGTCCTTAAGTGTTTAGAAGAATCAGAATTCCACTGGTACATTGGAATGCATTTTTCCATGTTATTCTGTGGATGTTTTCTTCATTTTCCTCTTGTTGTCTTTGGTCTCTCTCATCCTCTGAGATGCTGTATCCACTTAAGAGCCGCAAGGAAATTTCCTTTTGAGCAATTATTTTCAAAGATTTTTAGTTGATGAGCAAGAAAGTAGTAAAACATACTAACAAAAGCAAAATAAATGAATTTGTAAGAAACAGTTCTCTACCTTACATGGCTGGACATGCTGTGGATTTTGTGGAAGCAGGTTGCCTTTCGAAGAGCCCCAGCATTTGATCGCATCGCTGTTTCTACTTTTCATTTTTGTCAAACCTGAGAACAGCAAGAATGACAGTAAAATAAAACAGAGGACCCATTTGTCATTGTCTCCACTCATAGCAGCACATCCCTGCCACCCTTGCAAAGCAGCAGGGGATGATGTGGTGCAGGGACCCACACAGCTGGGAAAGCACGCTTGTCAAGCTTGGCAACAGTCGCATACGGGAGGTACATCTGTGGCGTCTCTGGTCTTGTGAAGCTTCTTGAGGCATTTAAAACCATTTTAAAATGTAATTTTGGGGTTTATTGAAAAAAACCAGCTTTCCTGGTCAAATGAGGGTGTAGTAAGTAAGGAAAGAGTGGTATTTGACATTTTTCCACAGAATATATGTATACGGGAGGAGCTTTATTTAAAATAAAAAACAATTTTCTTAATACAAAGCATTTTATCCAGCTTCAGTCTGATAATATCATTATCAGACCTAATACTGTAGTCAAGCCTGAAGTGCAACATATATCAAGGTCACAGGAATTAACATTTGGGGTCAGGTCTAAAGATTCAGGTACCCCAGGACTTAACAGCAGTGTTCCAACAGAGAGGGAACATGCTGCCTATTAGAGTGTTGAATCCCAAATATGATACACAGGTTATAACTGAGATGTAAAATTTAGATGCAGATTTCCCTGTGATTACTTATTGGCTGTCCCTATCCAAATATCTGCTGCTGTACTCATCCCAAGTTCTGCTCCAGAAGATTCAACCATGGTATTTCTTCTAACCAAGGGCAATTTCTGTCCTAGTTTTTAAACTGGTGTGTAGTTTGGAATGGAGGAGATGATGAGCTTTAGGCTGTGCAAAGAACAGATATAATTGCAGTCCATGCACTCCATGATTTCCTTTCCACTTCCTTTGTGGTCAGGAAAACACGAAGCCACGAAGCTCTGGAGCAGTGATGTGCACAACCTCTGCGTATCTCAGAAGCCTCAGGAATTATACCTCTCATTGCATTGCCAGGCAATGCACCAGCCTTGCTATTGATTGTATCCAGAAAACACAACCTTAAGGTAAAAAAAAAAAAAATGGAAAGACAGCCAGAAAAACAAACAGTTTTCTGATTCATTTTTTTTTCAGAGTAAGTTGAGAATCACTTTCTATTCTGTCTCATCAGTAAAAATATACTCTTGAAGTGAATCCTTATCCTGAAAAAATGGAGTTGCTGTGTTTTATTTACGTGGCTGAGAAAAGAAAAGAAGCTGGACTTCTCTGACTGGAAGCTACTTTATATTTCAGTGGAGTTGTTGATTCCCTTGGGGACAGTGCAGCTGATTGGCTGAATTAAATTTACAGAGCATTTTAAAATTGATTATGACCTAGGCCTACAATAGATTTCTATCTCTGTTGTTTCTTTGTCTATTTGCACAATTCTGAAACAATCATACATACTCAGACACATTTCACAATACTGTCTATTTTCAAACCTGTAGTGAAATAAATTCATCTTGTTTTTCCTTTCACACATTTTGAAGTATTGTTTCTTTTTTTATTAATTAGAATACATTGTTTACTTTTCTTGTCTGAATGGTTTTCTAAAGTTCTAGGGTTTTAACTAGATAATTAGAAATAAATTAATATTTTTCCAGAGTTCTATAACTTGGTTTCCTAAGGATCATACATGGTCATTTTTCTCAGTGTGTGGACTTGAAATTGAGATGGACATAAAAAAAAAAACCAAAAACAAAACAACTTTTGAATCCACTAGCCAGGATTGTCTAAATTTGATATAGTAGTGAGATCCTAAAACTGCTCAAGAGTTTATGGAAAGTTCTGTCTAAAGAAAGACACAAAGTCGAAGGTACATCTGTGGGAAGTTTCTGCTATTACCCTAAACACTGGTGCACTCGCAATAACAACCGCCAAAAAATACCAAAGCTCTCTGTAATTTTTTCTGTTCATGGAGCTTTGAAATTCTCTCTTATGTTTGCTTACAGAATGTGTCTGCTTGTGCATCTTTCCAGTATAAAATTCATGCCCCAAAAAAGTCAAATTGTGCCAGTTATTCTCACAGCTCAATGCAATCCATTTTTAAAATTACTCATGAGACTTTACAGCAGTACTGTGAGTAGGTTAAAATGAAGTTAGAAAGCCCTGCTCCACTGAACACTATGGCAAAATTCCCCCTTGCATTAATCGTGCCATAATTTTGTCCCCAGAGAGTGAAGGGTAGAATTTCAGTGAACATTTGCAGGAAGATTAGCCTCCAATCCCCTCTGAGGGAATGGAACTGATTGCTGTTACAGTGCATGTTTTTAAATTAAGCTTACCTGCTAAGGAGCAGGTAAGGCATAGGACCATCCCAGTGTACAGCAAAAAAAGCCAGATTTTCCTAGTCTTAGGAAGAAGTCAGAATGAATCTGGAGGAACTGCTCTTTTGTATAAATGGGACCAGCCACTGGATCACTCTGGTCACTCTTACATTAATGATGCACTTAATGAGAAGGATGATTGTGCTGGGTTGTGCAACACAGAAAACCTGCCAGCCTCTTTCAGGGGAGCAAAACAGAACACATGAAAATGACAAAGAGTAATTAACATCACTTGAATTACAAGTATAAGGTATTTTCAGCAGCTGATGGCAAATCCTGTTGTGAGTTATTTACAGCAAAGTGAAAGCATCTTTTTGGTAGCCTGGTAATGTGGAGAAGGAATGAAATGCATTAAGAATGTGATTAGTTAATTGCCTTTGAATGGGACAGACTACTCATATAAAATGTAAACCTCTTTTCCTTTTCGGCATAGAGCCGTGATAGGGGATGCACATCACAGAGTCACCCCAAGACAAGGTAGCAGGGACAAATGGTCACTAGTGAGTTTCACTGTACTCAAGAGGTCGAAATATGTGTTAGCAACATAAGCAGAGGTCAAGAGAAAAAGCTGTGGATGGCTTCAGCCACCTTAGCCAGAGAATGGATAAAGGCCAGAATATAGTATTTAGACATGTCATAGAAAGACAGATACACTGCTTTAATAATCCCTAGTAAAAGAGAATACATAGGCCATGAAGAAAAATCATGAATAAATTAAGCTGCATGTCTCAAATCTCTGATTTACATGTCTGTATAAAATATGGTGGGCATTTCATTAGAAACTTGCAATTTAAGGGATGCTCTACCATTCTGACCAACATCTTGCTGCTACAGGTAACTAAACTAAATAATTTCTTTCACAATCTGCTCAGAAGTTATCTTAACATTGCAAAGCTATTCTCTTGTGCCCCGTGCACGTGGAAAAGCTACTGCAAAGCAGCTGGGTCCAGGCAGGACTGCTCCAATATTCAGAAAGTTCCCAGCCTAAATGTATTCATGGGCCTTTGGTGACCATTTGCTGAACAGTAATTTTAAGATTAAATTATTTCTGTCCCCATGATTTTTCCTACAATCTTCTCTCATCCTTAATTTTGGTAACAAAATAACCCAAATATCCCAGTTTAGGCTTTATACATGCCTTTATCCACTTCTCTCCTTACAACGTCCATTGTTTTTCTGTTTCTTGTACTGCTCATGCTCAGCTTTCTTAGGCATTTACCTCTGTCAGTCCCATTAGAGACAGAAAATTTTTTCATACCTGAAGCTGTGATGTTCCTGGGCTACTCAAAAAATACAGGCTAAAGCAAACTTTGTTAGCTACTGCCAAACCACACCTTCAAGCAACAGCTAGACAAGCTTCTAATCAAAAGAGAACAAAAACATTGACTTTTCCCAAGGAGTAAGGGCTGTTCCTTTCTAAGAAAAATGTCCTATGCATACTCTTATGTTCAGTACTACCAGGGCTTCAGTAAGCTACCATTTCTGTGAGCATTTGGTATGAATTGCACCGCAGATAAAGTTTTTCAGAAATGTTTTGGAAAGCCTCACTTGGTAAACAGGCTTTACACTTATGAAATATTTATTGATGGTTCTTTAAAGAATTATTGATATGATTTTGTGCTTTGCTATTAATCAGGATAGTTCACAGAATGGGTGCTACAAAGTAACTTAAAATTCTCAGTTTCTACCATTAGAAATAATTAGATCTTTGACTTTATTAAAAATCTGCATTAAAAAATGGCAAACAAACAAACAAACAAAGCCCAACCAAAACCAATAGAATCATTTGGAGAAGGGGTTCTGATATTAGAACTTTAAATTCAAATAGTTTGTGAGTTATTTCTTTGCCAAAATATGCCTTTTTATTTTTCTATTTACTCTCTCCCTCTGTTCATGTTTTTTTCAACAAAACCAACACAGAAAAGTATAGAATAAAAATTATTAAAAAATTAGATTTAATTTCTCAAACATCCTAGCTTAGGTCTGCTGTGCCTTATGTGACTGATTGTAAAAAGTGAAATTATTAACTTCGAATATTAAACCTATTACTGCAGTACACAAATTTGAGAAAGTAGATAGGGCCAGGACATGATATACACCCATAAATTTTTTGTCTAACCATGTTCTTTTATTGACAAGAGCATATTTGCTTATTGTTTCAAGCTCTACCTACTTATATAATTTAATTTGAAAAGTGAATGTTATCATTAGTATTTGTTCAGGCATACACTGCTACAGGAAGATGGCAGCTCCCATGGCAGTGTTAAGACAGACATTTTAAATCTGTAGGATAAATTCTGAAGAAATTATTCACAAAACTCAGGGGAGTGACTATTACATTAGTAGATACAGGAATCAGTTGGAGAGAGTTTAGTTAAAAATGTGGTACTTAAAAATGTAAACTCCTCCTTCTATTTCTACATCTCCACTGATGCCAGGATACAGGTGATTTCACTCAAAGTACAAGACTAAGCCCTTAACACTGATTAGGGATCTTCCATTAGACACCTTTTCTTAGGATTTTTCTAAAGGCAAAAGACAAAAGGACTACTTTAATGATAACTGTGTGTCTTAACTAGCTTATAATTCTGTTGTAGCAATTTAATACTAATTGCTTCTATCTCCAGTTGGAAAATGTGCTGCCTGGGGCCCATGGTTCATCCTAAACAGTACCAGCCTAGCTTGCTGCCATTTCCCAGTGTGCTCTGAATGACTGTTGTGCTTCATTAGCACGCAGAACCCATCACCTTTTCTTATTCGCTGAGCCAGCTGATGACTCTGTTGGCTGAACAGTTTTAACTCCATCTGGTAAAACAGAGTTGACAACTCCTTTTTGAGTCAGTTACTATCTATATTGAGGACTTAATTCTGTTCTATTTGTCTTCACTGGATGAAGAGGTATACAGGAGGACAGAAACTGGCCTTGAAAACAAAAGAAGTCCTTGGGGGGAAAAGCTGATTACTTGTTTAGCCTCATAAAGGGATGTGGCAAGGTGCTACTACAAAGTGCTTCTGCTCCTGTGACTCCTCAGCAGACCAGCTCATTTGCAATCAAGGAGAGTATAACCCCTGGCACTGCTGTGAGGTTGAGATTAAATATTGAGTAAACACAGTTTCAGGTTGCTGGCTTCAAGGAAGCTGCAGAGGTCTAAATGACAATAAGACTTGTTCTTCAAAACTCAGGAGGAGTCTTGTAAAGAAATACTGTCAACAAGATTTTGGCTTAAGTATTGGCAGAGTTGTCAAGATAATGTTCATCACCCGTTCTTCTCTTGTCACTGCTCGGCAGCAGAGTTATTTCAAGCGCTTTGTAACCTCCACTGATGCTCTGAGATCACTATTTACATCTGAAGTGAAGTAAAGTTCAGAGCCTCCATGGATTTCAGCTGGCCATCACTAAGAGCCAAACATGACTAATAGCATGAACTGTCAGTATGAGCTCCTCAAGTCCGCATGCTCCTATGCAGAATATCTAACTCCACTTCTAAGACAGTGGGGCAGCTGGAAGAGGTGCATGCAAGGTCTTTTTGGCCTTGAGAGAGAGTCCTTTTTCTTTTGAATTGCCACATCAAAAGCTCTTGTGCCCATGGCAGATGAAGTCAGAGGCAGAAAGTAGAGTCACAGTTATTGTTGTGATTTTGATATAAGAATAATTCTGCCTTTCTTTGTTTATATTGTAAACCTACACAAAATTAGTGTTTTATTCCCCTAAAAGTAGAAATAGTATCAAAAAAAAGTATAAAAATTGGTATAAGATAACAATGGATTTGGTAGGGAAAGGAAATAGAAATTCCTACCAGTTCACCTGGATTTTTCACTTGCACTCCCCAGAGAGATGTGGGAAGAAAGCAGAAGTTTTTGTGAGCTCCTGAAATGGGAATTTTCACAAAACAGAAATATTTCCAGAAAACATGCCACCTGGAAATCCTGAACTTATAAAATTCATATGTCTTCTTCATTACCACCTAGATTCTGAAGACAAACATAAAGGCAGTGGAAAACTATGGGATGAAGATTAAAATTATGTAGTTTAGCAAATGATTCATGGGGTATGGATTAAGCTACACAGATACTGTGTCCTTTTTCAGATTATCTTCTTCTATATGCTCTGTATTGCTCCAAGTTTTGGATATTTGCAGTTTATGAATATGAAATTGTTTCAGGGCGCTTGTACAGGCTGAATCAAAGCTATTAATATGTTTAAATGAACTAGTGGAGGACTGAATTTGGTGATTGACTGCATCTAGCCAGTCTGGTAATAAACATAATTAAATTTATATTATTTATCTTTCCTTGAAATAAAAATATAAACAAACCTCTGAAATTTCTTGAATGAGATTTTTATCAGGCTGTATAAGGTCTTGTCCTAGGTTAGCTGCTCAAATCTTTAGGAAAAACGTAGGTTCTTGAGTACTGGCCTGAAATGCATATAAAAGTTTGAAACACTGCCCATGGCCAAGGGAAGTGAATAGCTGGAGTGAATTATTTAGTTGAAGCTTTTTTTTTCATGAGTTTCATATTTTGAACTGTTTAGGACCTACTGATTTTAGGGAACAGTGCTATGTTTTGGGCAGGGTTCAGGAGATAGTGATGTAAGATAAGTGACACATCCAGTGTCATATATTGAACTGGAATTTTCCCCCTTCATAAACAAGTGCACCAAAAGCACTAGGAAAAGGGCTTGTAGTAAAGTCTTGTTCTTCTTAGTGTGTATACAAATGTGGGGGATACAGTAAAAATACGTTGCATTATAAATCCACCCCCATAATTTCTGTCATGAGCTGCACTAGCAAATAAGGCATCTTTACTTTTTCCATCTAAAAAAAATGTAGAGTGGATCAAAAAAATTACTATGAGGGCAGAGTAAAACTGTAAATTAACATCAGTTTAAAAAGATAAATTCATTCTAACAGCTCATCCATTTTTTTTAATGCCAACAACAACATATATTTCAGATACAAACATATGTCAGTGGCCCTCTGTTTAGGTGTAACAAAGCCTAAAATACAGACACCTGGTCTTAGTGGACCAGTCGGGACTACCAGTGCTGATCTGTTGAATTCTCAGTGAATTTAGCAGATAGAGCAGGGCTGCCCTGAGAGGTAATCCAAGAAGTTTGTGCTGAGCAGACTGCCATCTAGTATCAGTCCTTTGCTTGCAAGCACCTGAGAGAGTATGAAATCACCGCCGTGTCAGTTTGTGCACAAACAGACAAAGCATTGGACCCAGCTTGAGACCTCTTCCTATGGAGACAGGCTGAGGAAACTGGGGCTGTTCAGCTTGCAGAAGAGAAGGCTCCAAGGTGACCATATTGCTGCCTTCCAGTACCTAAAGGGGGCCTACAAGAGAGCTGGAGGGGGGCTTTGGACAAGGGCATGTAGTGACAGGACAAGGGGGAATGAATTAAAGTTGAAGAAGGATAAATTTAGGTTAGATATAAGGAAGAAATTCTTTATTATGAGGGTGATGAGATGCTGGAACAGATGGTCTAGATAAATTGTGGATGCCCCATCCCTGGAAGTATCCAAGACCAGGCTGGATTGGGCTTGGAGCAACGTGGTCTAGTGGAAGGTGTCCCTGCCCATGGCAGGAAGGTTAGAGCTAGATACTCTTTTTCAGGTTGCCCTTCCAACCCAAATCATTCTATGATGATTCTGTGATTTAGACAGAGGGCTACCTGATCTCCAGAACACATCAAATCTTGGCTTGAATTTAGGGCTTATGTGTCACCTGCAGAATACAATTGATTCTACATGAATACCTACATGTGGGTGTCTAGAAAAGTCTTATGCCGTATTTCAGGCATTAAGATTTAGGCAATGTGAGCAGGTCAGCTTCCTGCATTACTCTCTTGGACATAAGAAAATGTATCACTTTTGAATTTTGTCAGTCACTTTTTCCAAAATTTTTGCTCCAAATGCTTTTGAAATGGAAAAATAATCAGAGCTCTTGACTCTTTCCTAAGTCCTTCTATTCCAGAGACAAAAATTTTTGATTGAATAAAACCAACTCAAACAGATTTTGATAAAAGTACCTCCACAACTGCATGTTAGCACTTTAATGATGGTATATAAGTCCCCTCACGTCATGTTTATGTTTGCAATATTTTCAACAGCACTGGCAAGACCACTTATTGTACTGCTATGTTTGTGTCACTGACAGGAGATGAGTGTCCTTCTGATGAGATTGAGATATGATTTGTGCCAGATGTGATTTCATATGAAGTGTTTGTGCAGAATCACATCTGTCTGTATATTCTATAGCTACACATTTTCTAACTATCTATGCCAGTAAAACCCACTTCATAATATAACTTTCAGGCAATTTTCAAGCTTAAGAAAAATTATCTTCTAGCCTAAGCACTTAAGTGAATAATTTGTATGCAGTTAAAAACAGATTCTCTGGAGGCAGATGTGATTTACTCCTAAAGTAGGAGTTCAGAAATATTAGCGAGGAAAGATAGCATTGTTTCTATAACTGCAATCCCACTATGATACAAAAAATATTCTTCTGGGACAGCTTACAATTTAAACCCACAGATTTTTTTGACTTTTATCTTCATAAATTTCCTGTTTTTTCAAAATATCTTGGGAAGACTAAATGAAAAAAAAAAAAAAAGGAGATGTTTGATTGACATGATTATCCCTGCTAATTTAAATGTGACATTCCATCTTCTCTTGTGGTAGTGTAAAACCCATCCTGGCATCCCATCCTAAGACTGAAACTTAATTTTTTTAGGTGGGAAAATGTATTCTTTATAAAACTACACTTGCCAGTTATACTCTAAATATTTGGGTTACTTTGAAGTTTACATTAATGTTCAAGACACACAGGAAAGACTTTGACCTGTTGGAACAAGCCCAGAGAAGAACCACTAAGTTGATCAGAGGACCAGGGCACCTCTCGTATGCAGGCAGACTGAGAAAGCTGGCGTTGTTCAGCCTGGAGAAGAGAGGGGAGGCCTGATTGCAGATTTTCAGTACCTAAAGAGGACCTACAGGAGAGCTGGAGAAGGATTATTTAGAATGGCATGTAGTGACAGGACAAGGGCAAATGGCCTTAAACTGAAGGAGGATAGATTCAGATTAGGGATTAGGAAGAAATTTTTTACTGTGAGGGTGGCAGGGCACTGGAACAAGTTGCCCAGACAGATTGTGAACTCATTATTCCTGAAAGTGTTCAGGATCAGGCTGGATGGGGCTCTCAATAACCTGGTCTAGTGGAAGGTGTTCCCGCCCATGGCAGGGGAGTTGGAACTGAATAATCTTTAAGGATCCTTCCAGCTCTAAACATTCTATGTTTCTGTGATTCAATTCTATGGTACTCCATATACTTATACTGGATAACTTCATTAAAGACAAAAAAATACTTCAAACCAGTGGGAGAATGAGTGGGTGAGAGTTGTAAAGATGGCCATGCTCTTGCCTGACATGAATCAGAATGCAAACAATGACGTCAGTGTAGCTTGGCTGACTTATTTTGCAGTCAGGTATCTCAGAATAAGAACAGGGAGTAGCTTGTGGCAATTTCCTGTATATGGTGTACATAAAGAGTTAGCATGATTGTGCCTGTCTGCTTAAACTAATTTACCTTAATATTCTCTTATTTTCTTCAGCTTTGATCTGTTTCCAGTCTGTGGGGCTTTTAATTTAGTTTTGGGGTTTTTTGGGGGGATGTATGTTTTTTTCATGTTCCCCTCTAATCCCCAGTGTAGGCATTTGCAAAAGTGTGTCTATTTCTGGTTTTATACCTCCTTAAACCATGGGGTGACAATACTTGGGCTCTTCTCCACTGAAGTGACAGAGAACCAGGAAAACACTTTTGCTATTAATTTTCCAGGAGTTAATGTCTGCTAAGATATATAGTTCCTGTCCAACTGTTCCCTTTCAGCAGCAGAGTAGATCGAAAACTGCATTTCATAAAATGAACTCTAGAGAGGCCTCAGTTTACGTTTTACCATAGGCATGATGACATTAGCTAAACACTGCAATGAAGTTAAAAAATGCAGTGGGCTTTCACAAAATCCCACGGGATTAGATTTTCATTTGAAGCCTAATTACCTGAGTTTCTAGGTTGATGTAGGTGATGCCAAAATAGCAGTGTAATTCTGTCTGACAAAAATATCACAAAATAATGATAGCTGAGAGTTCTGAGTTAACATTTGCCCCCTTTAGTATCAACAAAGCATGAAAAACTGTTGTGTCAATAACGTAAGATGATTACATTATCTGTTTCTGAAGTTATTAATCTTTGTTGCAGTGTGCCTACTTAAATCAGTCAACACAATCTTTTCACTGAAAGAATTTTTGTTGCCAAATAAAATCTGGTAATGCACATTGACAAATCATTTTTCCATTTAAGATAATGCAATTAAAGTAGATCTCCCAGTAAATTATCCTTCTTTTCAAAAATCAGCAAGAAAAGCCCTGCAGGTTCAAACTTTAATTATTTAAATGCTTATAAACTATACAGCTTGTGAGGTCTGGATGAACAAATAAATTGCGGGAATGCTGAGCCCAGGCACTTCAAAACTCTTAAGCATGTAGAATAATTACTAATTAAACCTGGAAAGCACTTATAAAAAGGTAAGAAATGCCAGAGGGAGGTGTCAGAAACAAGGAATCATCATCTAATCTTATTACTTATATATTTCATTTGTTAAAAACTGTGGGGAAAAGGTAATTAATGTCACATTTGAGATTGTTGATTCTGTAAGGTAATGAGGAATTCTATAAGATAATCAGGAACAAGTTTATGCTGATGTTAACCCAGACAAGTTTCATAATGGCTGTGGGGTTTTTAGCCAGTTTTAGTGTATCAACACTGGCTTCATCAGTGGTACACAACTCATGTGCAAATCATAGCCTGAAAGCACAAATTCTTAGATGCAGTTAGCAAAAGTAACTCCTCTGAAGAATGGAGAACCTTAATCTTAAATCTGGCCTCAATGATAAAGTTATTCCTAGATCTGGATCCAAGTATATTATTGTGTATTCCTCGCCTCCTTCCTACTTGCTGTGAAGTCTAGTTGTTTTTCTGTCCCTATTTCTTAGCTCTCCGCTGCAGACATTCTTAAGCCTACCTTAGGGCTGCTTGAGTTTGAAACAGATGACTTAGATGTTCAACAAGCCTCCACACATCTCTCAAACGGATTCCTGAGCAGATAGTCTCCAAAGTTAAACAGGTTTCTGGCCTTGTCAGCAGCCCATCATATTTTCACTATGATAGGATTTATGACTCTGTATAAAGAGCTAAAGAAAGGAATTTTAACCTTACCATCATAGACACAATAGGTGGAAAAATGTGATAGTGATATATGTAGGGGAATTCAGATAATTTGGTAAGAGGGGAATTCCCTGAATTTTACTCTTATCACCTAGGAATCAATCAGGTGTAAAACAGCTATAAAGAACATGCACTGTGTCTTGGTGCCTTACCATGAGCATGACACAGGGCTTGGTGTCAGAAAAGGGATCCCCGGTCTGGAGAAGCCCCTTGGCCAAATATGAGCCAGCTAGAGTCTGACACCCAAGATCTGAGGAGGGAGGAAGGCTGGACTTCAGAACAGCTCTGTGGAGACAGACAGTTTTGGATCCCTTGGAGGATTCCCAGCCACTGATCAGGGAAATGTCTATCAATGCATGTTTTCACATCCTCCTCACACTTGTGTGCACCTGGCATTTGGTCTGTCAGTAGGGGCTGCTTTTGGTCCACGCCATGTGTTTCAACCCAGAATTAAAAGAGACAATTGGATGATAAAAATTAAGCAGATGTGGAAAAAACCCAAACAAAACAATAAAGTCTGGGCTAGCAGATCAAGCTGTTGTCTGAAGCCACAAAGCACCCAAACAAACAAAATCCACAACAAAACCAAACAGATACACTTCACAGCCTAGGACAGGAGGAGGTGCAAACTGTCACAGCACATCTGGGCACCCTGCATTTCTCCTGCTGTGCTGAGGCAGCGTCACTACCTGCTGCGTTTGTTAGGGCTTTCTGTGGCAGGGCTGTGTTCCTGCTTTGATTGTGCCATGCCACAGACCATGAAGCAGCATTGTAAATAATGCATTATAATAAAGTCACAGGAAGGAAGAATCAGAATCAGTATCTGTCGCCCTGGTTTTCACAGTGTTCCATGTTTTTACTTTTGTAGTAGAAGTTCTCATGCTCTTTCTATAAACATAGCTCTTGTTTTTCTAACCGGCCAAGGATGTTTACTGAACTTTTACTTTGTTGATCATTCCTTTCTCCAAGGCGGAGAAAGGTGATAGACTGTGTTCCTATCCTGTAAAATGCTAGAGGTGTTAACCTCATCCACCAATGTATGATTGTTTTAGAAGAGGTATAAAAGTGTGATAATAAAGGTAGGCAGAGCCCTTTCGCTCTGCTCGGTGACCTGCTGCGCACCTGCTGTTTGAATCTGCGTGTTCGTGTCCGACACTGCGACATCTGGTGGCCCGTACGGGGAACTGCAGGTATAGGTAAAATAAGCAGGTAAAGAAAATTTACAGAAAATATGGGAATTTCTAGGGAGAGATCCTTTTATGACTCTAAGGCGTTAGAGGTTCTCGAAATGTATTTAGAAGTCGAGAACATGGCTATTCACAAGGTAGACTTAGAAAATTTATATTTTTGGGCCAAGGATAATGGGTTTTTCCCAGAAGGCTGTCATATCATTGACAAATCCAAATGGCTGTCAGTTGGTGAAGCCTTGCGTTCTGTTTTCGCAGAAGCTTATGACAGGGATGTGGTTAAGCTACTAATGTCCTGGACATGGGTGAATGCTGC